>RJLU01000004.1:0-1220266 GCA_005356885.1 Cercospora cf. flagellaris | reverse complement strand
ATGTCCGAGTTTGGCCAGTTCCTCGCGTTTGTGGCCGCTAGGAGTATGAAGCCATGCGATACCTTGAGCTTCTCTGCCACCCTCCTGGCATGTGCCTTGGCAGGGTACTTGTCGACACCTCCCTCCACATGTATGCGAATCCTCAGCGTGTCCATTGATGCTCCTGTTGATGATGGAGCGCAAGTCTCGAGCAGTCGTGAAGTGGACGTGCTCGGCTGCACGGCCAAGCGGATCTGCGTCCTAGGTTCCGCCCGTCGCAAGGATCCTGCTTCTTCACATCTCCATCTTCAACAATGCGATGGACTTGCATAAAGTCTCCACTGCATCTTGGACTGTTTATCAGCGTTCTCGAAGTCATCAAAAGTTCATGAAGTACAGTCGTGCGACGACTCCATTCCCGGAAGCCTCAAAGCGGACAAGCTTTGAGCCCTGAGCGGCAACAGAAACATGTCGATAATTGTCGCCAAGAGGCGGAGCAACTTCAGGCTGAAGACGCATCGTCGTACCTGGTGGCATGAGTATTGTAACAATATTGGGGTTGATAGAGGGTCGCGGCCATATCGACTTCAGGCTGCCTTCAACCTCTTCCAAGACAATCCTCCACCAGATGACGTGCGGACTGTGGAAAATGCACACAAGCATGTGGCGTGCAAAGCCACGGCTATCCGAATCTGGTCACTCAGCAGTCACACCTAACTCAGTAGTGGCAAGAGCATACATGTAGCTGGAGAGGATTTACGCGTATACAGCGGCTGACGACTGACGTCAAGTAGCTCGACCGAAAACGCGCCGCTGCACAACTCTTGCACTAGGAACCAAGCTGTACGAACGAGCACGAATAGTTTCCTTCGGGAAGGAAGCGCCAGTGTGCCATGCACAGCCATGGCTGCAAGTGCGACGTTGTGCAGTCACTTTCCACGCCTACGCCTGCCATTACGCGCTGGCCAAGCACAATGAATCCTTCCGCGGCTCCAAGACGGCCTTCACGCCTCATGTGGATACTAACTACTCTTGGCTTTCGACAACGTGCCCAGCATAGCCATCATCATCGATCTGTATTCAAATGCTCGAAGTCTGTCGTACAACCACCGACGTCTTCTGTGGTTCTTACTCACCACTATTCACTACGCCAGGACTATGCCCAAGCTCCGTACAGGCCTATTGGCCTCACTCTCTCTTGTTGATGCCTTCACTCCAGTGACTTCAACAACTGACAGCGGCAAGAATGCAAAGAGACAAGAGAGCCCATGCGCGCAGCTTAGCACCTCGCTACAGGACAGGACAGTTCCAGCACAGGTTGCTCTGTCATGTTTACGGACAGTCCCGCTGCAAAATGAGGCCAATATTGACCAACTGGACGGCTTGCGAATATTTTTGGAATCGGAGAGCGATCTTTTGTATCTCAACAGTTCAGAGCCTGCACGCTTATATCCCGATGTCGATCTGCTTGCAGGACTCGATACCTTGCAGCAGAGGCTAGGGGAGGACTACTACTCCAACGAGTACGGTCTATGTTGCCTTTGTGTAACTGAAGTAAGCTAATTGGTGTGGCAGATTCGATTTCCAAGCCGACATTGCCCGACTTTTCGCATCAGCATACAACGGACATCTGGTTTACGTGCCGGACATCGTTGGTGTATTCAGCTTGGCACATATATTGGACGACCAACTGTTTTCACTCGTATCCGTATCATCCGATGGCACCAGTTTGCCAGACGTGTACGCTTACAGAGACCTTGCTGCTCTGACCCAATCTCAAGGAAGGGAGTACGAGCCATCTCCCATCACTGAAATCAATGGCCGCGGAGCTGAGGACTTCCTCAATGAACATGCCGCACTGACTGGCGATCGACACGACCCAGACGCAAACTACAACAGACTATTTCCCAATGAACTGTCGCGACTGTATCTGCCTAGTGGGTCAGGGATGTTTGAACAGTTCCAGTTCCTGCAGGATCCTGGTGAGGAGACTGTGGTCTCCTTTGACAACGGCACAGACGTACGTGTGCAGGTGCTTGCCGCCACAGATCTCGATGTGTCTGGAATCTCGGACGGGCAAGAATTCTTCCAAAGGTGCTGCAACAGCAGTATATTGGAAATGTTGACCGTGAGTTGGTCCGACACTACAGCGAGCATTATATTGACTCTGCCTCAGGACCCATCAATGCTTCCTGAGCAAGGTCGGAAAAGATCATTGCAGCGTCGACTTATCCCAGAAATGGAACACTCGACTTTCAGATATCTCCGGAACGAGGAGCAGGTACGTACTGAGTGAATTTGCACTCCCTGCGTTTAAGTCCTGTGCCTTAAGTGAATGAACATCAGCTAACACATTGTCTAGCATGCTCACATCTCGTGGAGCGCGCACATTCCCAAGTCATTACAAGCTAGGCAAGCTGCTCGCTCGGGGTCGCCTTTTCCAGAGCCGGTCTTCGGGCTGGAAGATGGTAGTATGACTGGATACTTCGTAGAGGGAACACCTGACCTTGCAGTACTCGCCATTGCTAGTTTTCTCCCATCTGGATCGCCGGAGACTGCCACGTTTGAATTCGGCAACGCAGTTCGTCGATTTCTGGATGCTGCTAGTGACGCACAGAAGACCAGACTGATTATCGACTTGCGCGGAAATGGAGGTGGGTACGGATTTCTTGCACATGAGACCTTTCGACAGCTGTTCCCGAATCAGACGCCCTACGATGCGTACAACTATCGAGCTACTGAGCTCTTCGACGCTATCGGACAGACTGTGAGCGAGCAACTGTCCGGTGTTACCACTCAAGACTTTGGTCCAGGAAACGCACCAGCTCTGTTCTCCGGTCCATATCCATTCAACTATCGCGAGCAGCTCGATGCTCAGAACAACACGTTCGATTCTTGGTCTGATTTGTTCGGTCCGGCAGATGTGCCATCAACTGATGACCAACTCACCAACATTGTCCGCTCGAATGTCAGCAACATATACCAAACTGCATTCCCAGTATACCCGCTTGGGCGTAATCGGGTTGCACCGGAAGTCTTCGAGCCCGCAAACATCGTGTTGCTGCAAGACGGTGCCTGCGCTTCAACATGCGTGCTCTTCAGCGAGTTCATGAAGGCGAGCGCGCCGGGCGCGATTCGATCAGTGGTCGTAGGTGGCCGTCGGCAAGAAGGGCCAATGCAATATGCGGGAGGCGTAAAGGGTGGTCAACTAACTCCAATGGCACAAGTGGGCGGCATAGTACTTGGTGCTCTGCAGAATGCCACCTTATCCCAGCAGCTGGATTTCGAGCGGACCTTCGGACAGCAGCTAATAACGTCAGCAGTTGCTGCTCTGTCTCGTGCCTACTACAACCCGCAAGGCACAATTGCAAGTCTGCTGGCAAGCATCAACTTCCGCAACACAATTCGAGAAGGGGACTCCAGCGTCACTCCCTTACAGTATGTGTATGATGCGGCGTCCTGCAAGATATTTTATACTGCGCCTATGTACAGGTCGCAGGAGCTGCTATGGGGAAGAGTCTACGAGGTAGCATGGGAAAATGGCAACTGTGTCGCTGGGTCGACCGATCATCCTTCGGCCAACCGCACCACAGAGTACGGGGACATTGAAATTCCAGAGAATGCAGAGAGCACTTTTGGCATCAGGCTCAGTCAAGAACAGGGCGAGCTGGGCACGGGAGCTGCGCCATCTGGTGGGGATGAAAATGGAGAAGAGAATGCATCTGGGAAGACAGCTATCTCCGTGATCAGCATCCACATTGGTCTTGCCATAGCCGTTGTGGTTAGCATAGTGTAGGGTTAGATTTCGCGAGTGTCAGAATTGCGAGTTTCGAGTCTCACAGTATCCACGACTTCTGTTGCCGCACGTCCCATGTCTCATGCACAGCGCCACCTCTCCACGTCTTTGTCGCAGAGCTGACACCACGACCTTCATCGCGACTTTGCGCCGGACATTATACATTCCTCGATAATGTCCTGGTCGGCCCCTTGCTTGTACAAACACGTATATAATCATCTACACGACGTACCATGGACATTTTGAGCATTCCCCTGAACCAAGTTTCGACTGCATCGGCTCCCGACTTTCCACTCTCTCATAACCCACATTCTCTCGCTGCGCCGACCATCTACTCGCGCGATTTCGCATACGCCGACAACGGACCCATCATCGTGCTGCCGGCTCGCATGGCAGCTGCGGACATCACCAACGCTAGCGCAAAGACTTTCGCAGAGTACGTCGATTTCCTTCTTTGCGCAGAAGAGTGAGAGAGAGGAGTGCGAAAGGAGCCAGAAGAGAAGAGCATGCGTGGTTGAGGCAGAGATATGTGGGATGGCACGAACCTATTGAAGTTCATGTTGACTGAAAGATTGCGCGAAAGGTTGCTGTCTGGTGATACCGTAAACATATACGTAGGACGACAGAGAAAGCATTGGATCCTGCACCAGAATCTCTTGATCCACCATTCTTCGTTCTGCGAGCTCGAATTCCACTCTCACGAAACCGCTCCGAGGAAGGACAACAAGCTGGAGCTTCTTGAAGATGACCCTATCGGCTTTGAGCTGTTGGTCAAGTGGCTGTACCAAGGCATCCTCGAAGACAGCTCCAGATTCGATAGCGATGAAGGAAAATACGAACATGCCGTTGCTTGTCATAAGCTCTGGCTGTTGTGCGATCGATTCGAGATGATCAAGCTCAAGAATCTAGCCATGGATCAGTATCGGCGATGTCTGAATGAAAGCCAACTAGTACCTGATGCCGACGAGATCAACGACATATATCGAACAAGTCCAGTTGGCAGTCCCTTCAGGAGTCTCATGGTCAAGATCGCCGCACGACAGATTATGGATCCAGAAGTTGAACGAGACGCGGAAGCCTATCGACCATGCTTCGAAAGCAATCCCGACTTCGCCATCGAGATGGTATCAGCAATCAGACAGATGTCGAACGGTATACTCTTCAACGATCCAACACGCGGCGATGCCTGCTCGTATCATGATCACGCCGATGTTAGTGGTTGTCCAATGCAAGGCAAAGGGAAAGCTAGGGCACCCAAGAAAATTGAAGAAGGTATGACAGAGCACAGCTGAATAAGGAGCAGTGTTAGTGACCGGTCACTCATAGCTTGAAGGCTTTGTTAATCCAGGAGCGCGCCATGAGCAGCCTCCGTCGCCAATGCGATATGTCGAATTATCCGCTGAGCGGCGAACACCTCGCAAATTGCGCACGCCATTCAAATCTCCTTCGGCTGCGCTCAAATACTCAGAGACACCCAAGACTCTACCACCCAAGCTGAATGGAGCAGGGACTAAGGTAGAAGCGCAAGAGGGACCCAACCGCTCTATATCACAAGGGGGAAGTCCTTTTGAAAATGGCGGACACAGCGCTACCAGTGAGGATACTTTACACTTGAGAATACCCATTCGAGACGCGAGAATCGCCACAAACGCCGATGAAGAGTCACCTCTTCTGACTAGGAGTAGTGAGACGCCAGATGCTTCCTTCAAACCTCAGCGGTCTGGACCTCCCGCAACTCCACAGCAGCCACCAGTTGCAAGAAGAAGTGCCCATGACGGACACAGCACGAACAACATGAACGGCCACTCCGAACAAGGTGCAAGACCTGGCCAAAACGTGACGAAATCTGAGTCCACGAATGGTAATGGCACCAAGAAACGCAAATTGTCAAACCGAACTCCGCGTAAGATTCGCGAGAAGCCGCCAGTCACAATACCTATCACGAACGGTGTCAGCAGTCGAGCAGACAGCGTTATCAGCGGCCCTCGCAAGCTTAGAGTCAGCAGTATTGTGCGGAAGTTGAACGAGTCAAGTAGTGGCGAGGAGCTGCACAGCTCGCATGAGAAGATGAAGGCTCAGCCACCAAAGTCGAAGATGGCAACGACTCAGGAGGCTGAAAGGGAGGAGTCGAAAGCGTAGCGTTTGCAAATGACAACAGCATGCCCATACGTCCACGGCAATTGATGAATAGACGACAGAAACCGAATCGCAGTCTCATTTGTAATCAACTTCTCTGATTCTTGCATTCAAGCCGTCTGTAGCCAACTACCTGGGTACTTCAAGCTATAGCGGCCTATGCGCGCAAGCAACTTGTGATCTTGAGTGTCGTATGATAGAGTACAACGTCAAAAGACGCAGCATGCCCTTTGGCCAATGACTGTTAACCAGGCACAAGTCCCATTTTGATTCCTCATTCAAACGCCTGATTTCTCCAAAAACGCCTCGTGATGCTTAGGTGGAAATGACTTTCTCGTCAACCTTGTTAGACTCTTCGTCGACCTTGTCTTCGACCTTGACGGTAGTGGTGTCATCTTCAGCCGCGACACTCTCCGCGGTGTCTGATGCATTCTTTTGAGCACTGGCGGCAATGCGTGCAGCGATTGCTGCAGCTCTTGCCTTCGCAACATTGAGCTTGTCGTCGCTTGAACTCTCGATCTTGACTTTCTTCTCGTTGTACTCCTGGTCATCTTCATCGCGCGCCTTGCGCTTCTTCTCGACGTGGTCTGCAGTCAAGGTCGTACCGTCTTCGGCTTCCTAAGCCTCCGTCTCCACAGCCTCCTTGGCTTCAGCTCCAGTCTGCACATTCTCGTCCGCGTTCTTCTCCGACTTGATTTCTTTCTTTTCGACAGGGCTGCGGCTGCGAGATGCAGAGCGACTGGCACTGCGATCGCGTCCACCACGACGATCGTTCCGACCGCGTCCACGGCCGCGGCCACGACCGTCCTTTTGAAACTTGTCGCGTCGCTCGCGCCAGTTGTCGCGGTCTTCGACGTCTTCGTCTGCATCGTCGTCGTTGTAGCGCTTTCTCTTCGATCCATGGTTGCCTCCACGGCCGCCGCGGAAGCCAGAGCGAGTAGGAGAGCGTGGCTTGACAGTGCCATTGTTGATGCCTTCTGTCTTCTCGTCAATGTACGCTTGCTTGCTCTTGTAGATCAATTCCTTGTCGTTGAACTTGGGCTTCTCTTCCATTTCGAGGAACTGCTTGGCTGCCTCCTCGTCCTCGAACTCGACAAAGACAGAACCCTTGAACGTTCCGTCCTGCTGGCGGCGCAAGCGGACACTACGCACTCCATAAGGCTGGAAGAATCTAACACAGTTAGCATAAACCAGCTCCTGACTGCACGAATGACTCACTCCTCGATCTCGAAACCAGTCTTCTCTTGTTCCTCACCAAAGCCTTTAGCGTAAATGCTGCGGCGAATGTTCACGGTCTGGAGCAACTCCGCATTGGCCACAGGGTCCTCAGTGAACTTGCTGTCAAGTGGCTCCTTGCGATAGACCTCATCCTTGTCGTTGACTTCGAGGAAATTGCTGCCCTTGACAGCCTCCACCACAGCACTGAATGGCTGGAAGTGGCGCATGCGCTTGAAGGTGTGAAGGGTCTTCAGTGGGAACGGCTTGTTCTCATGACCGCCAGTCTGCTCCAACAAGAACTTATCAATGGGGAGGTTGGAATCCGAGAAGTAGAACTCGACCTGGCGACGGATCTCGGCAGCATCGCTGCTCTCTTCCTCGCGCTCGTACCGGGTACGAACGTTGCGCTCGCGATTGTAGCCGCCGCCACCTCGACCGCGCCCGCCTCGGCCGCCTCTGCCCCCGCGACCGCCACGTCCACGACCGCGGTCCTTTTGCCAGCGATCACGGTTGTCGCGTCCATTTCTGCCATCACGCTTGTCGCCGTCGTCGCGAGATCCCCGACGTCTGTCTGGGTGACGGTGGTCGTCGTCATCTGCATTCTTCTTCTCCGTGGCCTTGTCGTCGCTGCCATTGGTTTGTTCTGTAGTGCCGTTGGTAGCCTCAGCTGGCTTTGATTCTTGCGCCTTCTGCTCTGGCGCAGCGGCCTGCGGTTCGGCTGCGGTCTCAGCCATTGTTGAAGATGTCGCAGAGCTGTCAATGGATGATAGGTGCCGTGAAAGATATACAACTGCGATGAGTCAGAATTTGAAGTATCGGTCACCGCGCGCTATGTAAGTTGGCAGATTGTGACTGGCAAGTGAGGCTTCGGTGAGTGAATCGAGAAGAAGCTCTCATGCGGGTCGAAAATTACACGAGCTTTGCGATGTGGGGAAAGTTTAAAGTTATCTTATCGCACCAAGCGAGCTCTTTCTGCCTGACGAGATTCAGGCCTCACTTCCGCGATCCCGCAACTTTGGCGTGCGGCAGGAGTGAGCATTGAGTGTGAAGTGAACATCCGATGCATCGCCCAAGATGCCGCGCACGAAGAAGATACACCAACTGAAGATACCGGTATGGTTGCGCTTCCACACACTATTACTACTATTGTCTAACTCCAGGGTAGCGAGTGCGGCAGGACTGGTCGAAATGGAATCTCTACAATTTATCGCGCGTGACGACTCCGCCTGCAGCGAACAAGACATTCTTCCAGCAAAAATGGGCGGCAAAGGCGATGGCGCGTTCATATCACAATCCGTTCGTTCGGGAAGGGACGTGGACACGAATGTTCGATAGACGATTACCCGCCGTCGTACCCATGGACCACCGATATTTGGCTGCAAACGATGGCTCGGAGATGGCGAGCGGGCGAGGAATGGGCAAAGAGAAGGACCCAAGGACGATAGATGAACAAGATCGACCTCAAAAGACACCATACATGCACATGACGTTCTGGCCTTTGGAGAGGCGTTTGGACACGGCGATACATCGCGCGCTATTTGCGTCCAGTGTGAGCCAGGCGCGACAATTTGTGGTGCATGGATTCGTCAAGGTCAATGGCAAGAAGATGATTTACCCTGGCTACCAGCTCAATCCCGGCGACATGTTCAGCGTGGACCCGGAGATGGTTATGTTCGCCACTGGTGCCAGGAAGTTCAAGTCTAGCAGCCCAAGGTCGACACAAGAGGCGAGGAGGAGGCGTGAAGCTGGGATCGCGGAGTCCGAGACAAGAGCAGCCAAGAAGGAGGTGGCACGGAATGAAGAGGACGAGATCTTAGAGCCAAAGGCGGAGGCTACTGAGATCGAGACCGACGACGATGCTACAGCCACGAACTACAGCACGGAGCTGAAGCGGCTCATGCGTCGCGCAAAGACTATACTGGACGAGTCGAAGATGAAGCTGTCCGCAAAGCGACAACAGGAGCTGCGAGCCTTCACAAAAGAGCTGAAGACGACATTCTCGAAGATTAAGAGTATGGAAGATCCCACGGCAGAGCAGACTGTGGAAGACTTCGAGACTGCGCTTGCAGAGATCTTGACCAAAGTCCCGCAAGATGCAACGCCTGAGAGCGAGCAGCCGGCCGCTGAGACCACAAGCTCGAATCCACAGGCTCAACTTGGAAAGGAGGATGCCTATCGTGCAAGGAAAGATGCCGAACTATTACATGCAGCATTGGAAAGAGCGCGAGCGAACCCGATTGATGCGAGTAAACCATACGCCACACCTTGGGAACCCCGAGAATTCATGAGCGCATTTGCCTTCATCCCTCGGTATCTGGAGGTGAACCAAAACATTTGCTCGGCTGTATACCTACGACATCCAGTTGCGAGACCTGGCTTGGCCGAGGTGCCTACTCCTTTCTCTGCAGAGACCATGGCCCTTGGTTTCAATTGGTACCTCAGGAGGCGGTAATCGTTTGCAGTGGCAGCATGGCGTTGGAGGCGCAACTGTCAGGGCGCAAAACGCACTGGCCTGTACTATACGAATCTACAGAATTGTTCATGTACCAAGCGAGAATCCTTGTCTCGGCTTTTTGTCCTGTTCGACGCTGCTTTCTGCGCACACACAGTCTCGACCGCATAGAGAGTGGTGGATTCTTCAGCGTCCCATGTTCAGATCTCACGTAATTATGACAGAACGTGCGGGTGCTGAATGTGAAACCAGGTGCCAGAATTAAGTGAAGGCTGTTGCGAATATGGTCTTGATGACATTGAGAAATGCAGTACGATTCTGCTGAGTTCGTACGCCATGACTCACATCAGACAGAATCTCACCGGTGTCACGAAAATGGAGGTGCTCGGAGCATACCTTCAACACATGATGGTTCACATGCATCACGTGGCGCTATTCAGCCTTAGTCCGGTGTCCACAGAAAGCTGTTGCGCTTTTCAGACTGTGTGACGTTTGTCGTCGCCCGTGGGCCCAAACGATGCACTGGGAAACTCTGGCAAATGCACTAGAAAAAGGTACGTTGATTCAAGCATTCTAAAAACTCCTCTTCAACTTTGTCCACAAAGAATTCGTCTTGTCTGTGCCGAATCCCGTCTGCTTCACATCCAGATCCAGCCTCCTCCCCTGGTCCAAGTCAATCTCGTGCGATCGCCAGAATCGTGTCTTGTTGATGAACTTGAAAACAAGCCAGATGATGGGGAATAACGGCAACAGAATATAAGCATCGACAAACGTTCCCGCATCGAATGGAGACAATGTCGTCCAGCCTTGGACTAAAGCCAAGAACACATTCGCTCCGACGCCAAAGTATGCGTTCCATGGATACCAGAGAGATTTATATGGAAGTTCTTCAATCGATCGTCCTTGAGTTTTCCAGGCTGCACGGAAACGGATATGGATGAAGCTGATCGATGCCCAGACGAGGAAAGTCGAGACGCCGCTCAGGTTGACGATGTAGGAGTATGCTTTACTCGCACCGGTACTGACATTCATCATACTGATCGATCCCACGGCGTTGGTAAGAAGGATTGCATAAATCGGTACGCCGCGCTTCGTTGTGTATCCGAAGAAACGCGGAGCTTGGCCTGACTGTGACACTAAAAGCAATAGGCGTCAGCAATAGTCACTTTCTAACATGTGGCGGCTGGGCCAGGGCTTCCAACAGTCACTTTACTTACTATACAGAATTGTTCGCGATCCGATGTAAATGGACGAGTTACACGCAGAAAGACAGGTAATGAGGATGAAAGCGTTGATGAGATGGACTCCACCTTGCCATCCGGCGATCTGTATGGCCGCCGTCATGGGGGACTGTAGAGAACGGCTGCCTCCTTCGACGAGCTGAGTTGCATCCGCGGGGCAAGTGAGGCCAAAGAAAAAAGCCGAGCCCATGTACACAAAGATGATACGCCAGAAGACTTGTCGAATGGCTTGCGGGACCGCTACACTTGGATTACGAGTTTCCGTCGCGGCGAGAGCAACACTTTCCACGCCAGCGTAGAACGTGGAGCAGAAAACGAAGACGGCCGCTACGCCGCGGAATCCGTTATCGTTCCAGGGACCTGGTTCACGCCAGTAGCGAAACCCAAGAGGCTCGTCCTGTCCGATCAAGCCACCAGATGCGTAAATAATGGCAAAGATGAAATATGCGGCCAGACCAACGAGTTTCATCAACGCAAGCCAGAATTCGGCTTCACCAAAAGCCTCGATGCCGAGAAGTTGAAATCCGAGAAAGACCGTCCAGAAGATGAGGAAGTAGCCCCAGAGTGGAACCGCGTCGCTCCAAAAGACCATGATGCTGGAAATCACATTGTATTCGTTCGCCAGGACTGCGGCCCAGATGATGAAGTAGTTCTGCCATTATTGTCAGCCTTGAGCCGCACGATCAAGTTTGCAAACAGTTTCTTACCCATCCTACAGCAACACTGAACCCCTTGTCCACGAACCGATCAGCTAGCGACACGAATGAACCTCCGCCGGGGTAGAGAGTGGTCATTTCTCCCAGACTCTGCATGATGCTAAAAGCGATAATTCCGATGACACCAAATCCGATCAGCAGAGACGCAGGACCTCCAGTCTGCAGTGCGCGACCGCTCCCAACGAGCAACCCGGGCCCGATAATACCTGCAAGAGCGAGCATAGAAAGATGGCGGTTCTTCAGGCCACGCTTTACGCCGCTGTCGGGGTCCATATCATTTCGCGGTTGAACTTGTCCTTCCCCATCGGGCGATTCTACGTAAGGCCCATCGTATGCCTTCGTTGCCATGGCAGGTTCCTTGCGAGTGAACATGTTGTGTTCGATTCCTGGTAGGTGAAGTTGTTGCGAGTATATGTGGAGACAGTGGCAAACGATGAATGGACGATAAGAAAGGGATCCGTTTATTCTCGCCTATGCATGTCGACTTGACCGCAGAGCATAAGAGTAAGAACAGACCAGGGTAGACTTACTCTCTTTCAAGAAGGCTAACGCTCAGGTGATGTACTTGCATGATTGGCAGATCTCCTGCAAAGTTCGAATCGCGCAATTCCTAGCTTCGATGTTGGAAGAAGCGGGCGTTCGGTTATTGTCTTGGCTGGTCCGCCCATGTGATGACTAAGGCGTATATGCGTGGAGTAATGAGTCCAGTCCTACGCTTCGTGGCGTTGATGGACGTTCGAGGCATAAAAGGCGATTGGTACCACTGTGAAGGACGTTCTCTGTCGTTCTTGCGATGCAGGCTGTGGTGTGGGGGATTTTCGAAGTTCTTCGATGGCTTGTGGATTTTGATGCTAGCAGACCTCAAGAGCATGAATGACAATTCTCAATCGTGAGTAGCATAATGATCTGAATGATGCTCCATTCGTGGTGAGTTGAACCGTGGTGCCATTCTAGCGCAGGAAATTCCTTTCGTCTGCATTGCGCCACCAAGGCCATGTTGAAGAGTTCCATGCCAGCGACTCAGGGATCGAAGGCCCTTCTCTGAAGCTGGAAAAGATGTTCAAGCGTAGCAAAATGCAAAGGGCATCGTTGTCTCTTCTATGAGGGGGTTGTATTCACCTGGCAATATGGATCCGCTGCGAGTGTCCAGAACGACTTGCATGGTCTTCGACATGGCAAAAAGGAAGCCTACGATCAGTTTATGCTTGTGTGCGTTCAATTGGCAAAAAGAATCAATCGTATGTTGATGAGAGTGGCTAGAAACTATTAGTTGTATGATCCAGTTTTGTGGATAATTGTTGCAACTCACGATTCGAACCCACGCCCTTTCGGACTAGCGAATAACACCATTAAATGGTTGCCTTAAGCTAGCGCCTTCTGGTAATTGTTAGAAGATAGGTTGGTTATTGTTGGAGAGAAGTGAATACTCACAGACCGCTCGGCCATCTCACCGTGTGATTGGATGACAAACCTTAGCTAAAATACAATATGAAAGCTATTTCTTGGCGCCAGCGACATTCAGGTTCAAGCTAACACCCGAAATGGGATCGTACAGAGCAGGTTTGTTTGATAGTAGCTTGTGATCGACCGTGGGGCATTCGTATACTGCTTCCACATCGGCTGGAGCTGACATTGAGCACCGGGGACTTCTTAGAAAGCTTTCGACTGTCCGAATTGTAAAGAACAGATCAGATTGGCCCATCTTTTGCCAAGCAGTACCACGGTCGGAAAAACCTGAAGACCCAATTTAGTGTGACCGTCACGAGGTATGTTTTCGGGTCCTGTGCAATTGCACGATTTTTCCTCATCCATACAGCAATAGCGTACTTTCAATAAGATCAACCTCTCGCGAGAAACAGTTTCCTTGCTACACAGTATCCTTTGATTGAATGCATTGGGTTACATGATCGATTCACCAAATTCGACCACGAGACGAAGTTGGGTTTTAGCGCCTTGGCATGCGGTCTCGCATTCCGCTCCAACATCTTCACATCCTCACACCTACACATCTCTGCTCGTAACCTCCCATGCACAGTCAACATGCTTCTTATAATCTCAGGGCTCCGGCAACAAGTTTCTAAGGTTCGCGAGCCGGTTTTTGAGAAATCTGAAATTCTCTAGCTTTTCTGCTTGCGGCACGTATGGCCGAGCTTTCGAGTGATTTTATGCTGGGCGGAGCACTACAACAAACCGCTCCAAGACGTTCTGAGTGCTGATCCAAGCTTCTGAATGATCCGACGGGAAGGAAAACCACTGCATCATGGGCAATGTTGCATCAAATGGGTGCAAATTTGGACAACGACGCCAGCTGTCCTCCGAAGAACAACCCATGTCTCGATCTGCTCTAATTTCATCATCTATATCTATAAAAACAGCAGGTCTTCGCTGTATCGAAGAACCTGCAAAATGCCGAAGGTTGCGTAAAGCGCTTCCTCACTCGTCCCACAGTACTACCAACTGGCTCGGAACTTCGATTGACTGCGCAGCTTTGGACCAAAGTGGTATATCGCCACCATCCCAAAGATACAACAGATCATCAGTCCTGCAAGTAGACTACAACCCCCACCAATACCCATTGCTGTAAACATCGGCCGTGCAAACAGAATCGCCGCAAAAGCGAACGAGCTTCTTGTGAAGTCCGATGCCGCGTACAAGCTCGCCGCGAAACGTGGTTGGTAGGCTGCCAGGTAGCTCAACAAAGATTGGAAGACTGTGAAGACTCCTGCTGGATACAGTGCGATCCCGACCATAGACACGATCCAATGCACGCTGGGATCTGAGCTCCAGCCGAACAAGAGAAGTCCGATGGGAGGCAGGAAGGACGCAACGATAGCTGGTATCAAAACGTGCTCAGGTTGTACGTCCTGCCCAGCTTCCAAACGAGGTTTCTGGATTACTGGTCAGCCTCACACCATTCGAAGGTTGGGTAAAAACCACTTACTCTATCCAAGAGCAGGAAAGCCAGATATCCAGAAACTGAGAAGACGGTGCCCGCTGCCAGCGGCAGGAAAGCGAGGCCTAGTCCGAGAAGTGGAAAGTTATACATATCCTGGTAAACGATTGGAAAGGACTCGAAGAAAGAGTAATACACGCCATAGATGAGACAGAGGTAGATGTTGATGAAGAGCACAGCAGGCTCCATCAGTGTGATCCTCGACGGCACAAGCAGCGAATCGACCACTATCGTCCTCACCGTCATGCCACGCTGAGCGATTTCCGATCTTGATCGAATGTTGTCGTTGCCAGTCGCTCTACGAAGTCTTTCTGCGCGATAGTACAAGATCGTGTCGGGACTCGTTTCGGGTAACAGAAGCATCATGGCCAGAACTGGACCGGAAGCAATGAGTGTCTCCCAGATCGAGAACCGCCAACCTAGATGCGTGACAGCCGCGGCAGAGATGATGGTCCCGACGGGCGGTGCAACAAAGCACGCTGCACCCCAAGTGCTCAGCGCAATTGGCGCGTGTATCTCGTTGAAGACATCAACGATGCTCGCACCTCCTGTGGCCAAGATGGGACTACCAAAGAAGCCCTGCCAGAATCGAAAGAACATGAAGGCGGGTGCGTTGCGGACCAGTGCCGTAGGAATTGTGACCAGCATAAAGGCGATGAAGGTGACGATGTAAGGTCGGTTGCGTCCGATGCTGGGGATCTCGCTCAGAGGGGAGAACAGTAGTGGTCCGATCCCATAGCCAAGTCTGTAACTTGCGCCTCAGCTGTCGTGTTCTGCAAAGAAAGGTGGGTATCGAATACATACGTATAAAGCGCCAAGCCAAGTGAGGTGTATTCATAGCCAGTGCCAAACTCCTCAGCAAACATCTCATGGCTGGGGGACCAAATTGGCCCTGACATATACACCACGAAGGCGCAGGCCAGAATGTTGGCTGTCACCCACAATTTCTTCGCTAACGACCAGTTCTTGGGATTCTCGGGGTCTTTGTTGCCATACCAGTCGCACAACTCGGTTCCAATGGAGCCCTTCTCTCCTGGGTATTCCTTTTCGTCTGATCCCCGATCTGAGTCTGGGCTGCTGTAGGTGAATCCAGGGAAGTCTTCTGGGTAAGGTAGCACTCGAGGAGCTATCAATCGTAACAACTCTCCTGTAGGGCTATCGCGTATGATGTCTTTGAAAGTCATCGTGCTTGATCGGACTTACGTTCTGGAAATGCGAGAAACGAAACCTACAGGCCTTATGAGCAACATGTTGAAAAGCTGAAACTTCCAAATCTCCAAGATTGCACGCTCATATTTATAAGCGAGACGGAAAACCATATTGCAGAAGATGGAGCCCTAGTCACGACAGGTGTTGAGAACGCTCGTTGATGAAAGCTGATGATGGTGTTGTTGGAGTCGCCGAAGGAGAGCCTTTTACCTTGGCGGACGATGCTGAATCAGCGACCCCAACTTTTGGAGTACCCCAACTTCCTCGCCTCCAACCTCACCACGACCTCGCACTTCCCACGCAACATGGCCTGTTCGTTACACACAGACAACAGACGAGATGCCATCAAGGTCGCACACATGCTCGTACTGCAAGAGGAGCTTCGCGAGACTTGAACATCTGAGGCGGCATATCACAACTCGTACAGCTTCGCCATACCCCAATGAAGCCGACATGTCTGATCATGGCACGTAGACACGAATGAAAGATCTTTCCGTTGCCATTGCGGCAAGTCTTTCACAAGAAAAGATTTACTCAAACGGCATGAACAGATCGGAAGACACCTAGACACTCTCCTCACGCCCAGTCCTGAGACCACTGAAAGTGCTACTCCTCAGGATGCCATCACGGCCCCCTCATCTGTGCCAGAATTTGGCGTGGGGCTGGGAACTGGCACAACTGGCGCAGTTGGCTCGGCAGCAGAAATCAGCATGCACGACTCCAATTTCCACTCCGAGCGTACGTGCCGCTATATGGCCTGCGAGCTTATGTTGCCAGCTGACTTTCATATAGCTCTTTCGGTCGATCAGTTCGAACCTCTGCCAGACTTGGATGTCTTTGGGTCAGATGTATTCAACGACTTCGACTCCTTTATCGCCACGATGGGGATGAACGGACCGTTCGAGCTGGATCTCTTCACAGGTGGACCGAACCATGAACCAACTCCTGCTCCAAATGGTCGCACAGAAATGTTGATGCTACATAGACATCCAAATGCACCGCAACAGCATGACTCGTACCAGTGCCAGGATGTAGCAAGGGGTGCCAAAAGCATGGAGTTCGCCGATGCCGACGCGGATGAATTGAAGGAACTGCGACCCATGCCTTGTCCCTGGGGATTCTCGACGGCTCAAAGAGAGGAGCTGCAACGGATATCAAGTGTGTACAGAAACGGAGAGGAAGCTTACCAAGTCCCATCTCGCCTTGCACTCGGGCGATATATTGCTGCGTACTTCGATGAGCTTCATAACCATTTTCCAATGATCCACGCGAGTACGTTTCGGCCTCAGACTATTTGTACCAGTGCGCCCGAGCTCGTCCTGGCTCTTGCTACATGTGGTGCAGCTTGCAAATACGAGACTAGGACAGCTCTGCGGACATGGCATGTGGCCACTAGGATTACATTAGCAAAGTGGAGGCAAACTAGTGTGGCCACATCAGAAGAGAAGCTTCGAACTGCACAAGCGGCGTTGCTACTCACAGACTTTGCACTGTTGCACTACAACTGCAAGACGATGCAGAACTCACCTGAGCTGCGGGAGATATTGCAAGACTTTGCTCGCGACCGCCGAGCGATCGAGCATAGTGAGCAGCACGACTGGCAGAGATGGATACTGGCTGAAGGGCAACGGCGCACTGTGTGCTGCATATACGTTGTCCTTCATCTTTACAGCACCGCCTTGGATGTACCCCCATCGTTGCTCGTAAGTGAGCTCGATGTACAATTGCCATCATCGACGGCAGAGTGGACAGCTCCGTCACAGTCTACGTGGCTACAAGCTAGAAAGAGCATTACTTCTGTGACCCACGTACAGGAGGCTTTGGCAGCTCTCTTCTCAGCAACAACTCCTCAAGGTCTACATTCACCGCTAGCGAACCTGGTGTTGATGGTCGCTGTACTGCAAAGGGTCTATCTGGGGCGGCAAATGCAGCTCTTGGGCGACCAAGGCCCCGTCAGAGATGGAGATGCGAATGAGATACAGTGAGTCTGTGTCCAAGCCAGTCTCCTAATCCCAGCTAACACCGTGCTACAGATCAGCTCTGCAAAGATGGACGCTAGCTTGGCAACAAGCTCGTGAATCTATGCTCGACCCACGGAATCCTGACGGCTCAAATTCCTTTACGTCAACCTCGTATCTAGGTCTAGCCTACATCCGACTTTGCACAAACTACGCGTCGCGCAGACATCTGGCTTCGTGGGACGTTGCACAAATTGGAAGAAGCCTTCACGACTCACCTCTACCTCAACGCTCCTCATCACTTGCTCCAGCTTTACTACATGCCACGCAAGCGCTATACATCCCTGTCAAATTGGGCCTAGAATGGATCACTCGAAGCAATTTCTTACACTGGGACCTATCGATCTTCCTGTGCTATCTCGAAGCTGCTGTATTCACATCGAAATGGCTATTGAGCGTTGCCGAGTCGTCGGGCCAGTTTCCGCTGACAGATTGTGAACTCAACATACTCAAGACCTTGCACCGTATCTCGGACGAAATTGACGAGTCACTGGATCCGATAGCAGATATCGTGGAGATGCAGGCTTCACGCGTCGCACCGGAACTTGGTACTACGGCTCTAGCTCGCAGTCTAGCTGTCCGCATAGCAGACATTTGGGCTAGACTCTTTTCTCATCACAACAGTCCGTGGCCGATGGTGGACCTAATAGGGAGAAGTCTGGCAGAATATGCGCGCTTGGTGCGCGAACACACGCACATGAAGTAATCCGGTGGCTGCCGTTGAAGAGCATGGATAGGAAGCATGATAATGATTATAGCCCAAAACTACAGCACAGCACTGTGCAGTTACACGAAGCTGCAGAATGCATATCAGTCGCGCATCGCGCCCTTGGCCACAGGAAGAGACAACATGATTTGCGTTTTGAAGACTCGAAAGGTCTCGTAAAGATGAGGTATGTTTCACAAGCTTCATCATTGTATTGAGTTCGTTCTATCAGATCGCAGCTATCTCTGCTCAACACTGCAGGCTGAGCCACCACCGATCTAGATCGAGAGTGAATCTAGCAGTTCAGCACGGCACTACCGCATCCCATGACGACCTTGTTGAAGCGGTTGGAGCTGGCAACATTCTCATTGGAACGCGAACCGCAGAAAGAGCCCGTCTCCTGAGAATCAAAACGTCAGCATCTCATTCTGAATCGGAAAAGTCGCAGCCCGAACAACATACCCTTCTGTTCATGCAAGTCTTGGCGCAGCAGCCATCGCCCGGAGCGCTATTGTAGCGGTAAGAGGCAGCAGTGAAGCCCAGGTTGTAAGTGCCGCTGTAAGAGAAGACATCAGTATTGCAATTCTGTCAATGTCACACAGAGTTTCAGAAAGTCTTACTGAGCGCCAGTGCGGGTAGTCCTTCCAGTGTATCCCGTGCTGGACCAAGCGGTAAATGAGTGTTGGGCATTGACACCGGCGGCGAGAGCCACGGTGGCAGCGATGATCGAGGTGAAATGCATGTTGGTTGATTGGGGGAAGCTGGCTGTTGGTGTTGGAAAGTCTTTGTCTTTGGTTTCTTGAGTTGTTGCTGATGTGTTGAGAAAGCAGGACATTCGACGCCCTTATATATCTTCTTTTCGCTCATCTGCCCTAGGAAAGAGCCCCTGCGATCAGCATCTTGTGGTTTCATTTCTTCCTTGCGAAGACCACCGGCTCCTTCCTCATTCTTGGACAAGTCGGTATACCCGCATCGTTGCGTGAAGGAATGCGGGATCTCTTTGTGTTCTGGATGCTACGGTACCAACAGAAGCTGGAGGATCTTGACCTGATACGGCCATGATTGACCGAAGACAAGACGCCGTCGTCCTGGTCGTCTGAAGCTCCAAGCCATGTTCCGTTTTCCTGAGTATCGGTGTGGTTAAGTGAATGGTCCAGCTCACCCTTGGCAGAATGCGTACCACGAAGGAGATGATCAATCTCTTCCTTGGCCTGCCGGATTGAGAAAACGACGATGACCGAGGAAAGCATACGCGTTCTGGTATGAAGTCAAAGTGATTCATGGTATGCTTGGCTTGATATGCAGGGTTCAGTGTAACAAAGTTCAGAGCCAGATCAGGAGCTTAGGAAGGACAAGTTTAATTCTTCATTTGTATAAAGTAGCAGCAGATCCATGGCTTTTCAGGTAAACGATGGCACGATTGCGGTCTTAGTCGTCTCATGTGATGTGCTGGGCAGAGTGACTGATCAAAAGCTAATCCTGTCAGCACACGATCTTCACGAGTATGCTTACATGCAGAGATTATAGATGCCATTGGCAGTTTTTGACTGGTCGACAGCGTGCTCTATGATTTGTTCGAGCAGTTTCGAGGCTTCGGCAACCTCCGTCTTGCCTGTCTGGTCACGCTTGTGATTCTTGCAGATCTCAGGTTAGCTACTTAGGTCTCTGCTCTCGCCAAGTCAGGGTCTGCTTTACTATACCAAAGCTGTACTGGATCCACCACTTGACTTTCGCATTGGGCAAGTGCTGTGAGACCCGGCCGGCTGCGAATAGGATGCCGAGTCTTTTCCAAGCATGCCAGGCACGATGCACATCCGTTGCACATTTACTTGCGGAAGGTGTCGAAGAGCACTCAAGAGAATCTTCTCCGTTTCTATTCATGCATCGTTACATCGTTGTCCTGCGTCTTGCCACGCCGAATGCTATAAACATTATTAAATATGAACCTTGATGATTTGTGCAACGCTTGGTACGCCAGCGGAACTAATTGCAAACAAATACCAGTAGCCTGGAAGTAAGACTCCTGCGTCGCCTGGCAGCTGCAGCGTATACGAATTTCCCTCTCGAGCGACTGGCGTCAATGGCACTCGACGCTGATCTGTGTTTACGACATGTGTCACAGTGGAAAGTCTGACCAGAGAGAAAGTGGCATCGTCCGGATTAGCGCCCAGCGTGGCGACCAATGTGCCGCCAACTGGAACATCTTGGGTGCTCGTGGACTCAATCGTAGGTCGGGTAGCTTCACCACCTGACAGATAGGGCGGTGTAAAGATCTTGCCGTCGAAGCTAAACATTGTCAGTGTCGATCACGATCAGATCCTTTTGCCCCTCAAGACTTACTGGTTGATCCCATTGACGCACACAACACCGCAAAGACCACCACCGCCACTGAAGACAGTTCCATCCTGGAGCAGCACGCCAATAGAGTGGTATGTGCGAGGAGTAACTTCATCTGCCAGCTCAGTCCACTCTTCAGTGACAGGATCCCATATCTCAGGCACAGTAACGGCCGTTGCATCGGTGTAGACTTTGCCCCACGACATGCCACCGGTCGTAAGTACGTGTCCGGTGGGAAGAAGAATGCCGTCACCGAAGATGCGTCCTCGGTTCAGACCCTTGAGCTGCTTGACCTGAGCGATACCCGATGCTTCGTTGATTGTTGTGATGTGCGAATTGGTTATGGCCGCGGACTCCTCATAGCTGGGAGCACCACCGCCACTCAGGATCTTTCCTGCAACAGCATCATACATGACCTGTTCATATCAGCATCGGGCCCAACAAATCCAAAGCCAGAATTGTACTTACACTGAAGCCACACATAGCATCTACGCCATCTCGCTCGCCAGCTGGAGCATGGCTGCCTTCGCCATTCGTATAGAACCAGTTCATCCTCTTGCTAGGCCCGGCATGAAATACTGAACCATCTTTCCAAGTGTGCAGCCACGCATGATTGTCAGAACGATACAAGCCCGCCCAGTCGTCAGTGAGAATTGGATCGACTGGAATACCCGGCAGTAGCTCCCAAGCGTTTGTTGCAGGATCCCAGATCTCAGAATGTTTGCCTCCATTGACGCCGTTCCACCAGCCGGCAGTCATGGAACTCCATGAGCCACCGATCAAGAACATTCTGCCGTCACTGAGAGTCGTCTGTGTCTGGTATCCGCGAGGAATCTTAAGCTCTGGTCCCGGCTTCCAGACATCTGGTGTCCTCCAGTCGTGGAAGCTCGAACGAGTTGCTGAAGAACCTCCAGTGACTAGAATATCGCCCTGATGACCCATGGAGACACCGCTACAGAACATATCGTGGTTCGTTTGTGATACGAGACGCTCGCTGACTGCTCCAGTCCTCCAGTTGTACTCCGCAGAAAAGGTCTGTCCGACGTTGCCATCGCCTGACCAATCCCTATCGCGACTTGACCAGACAATGAGGTTTCCTGTGTCAGGAGCAATGGCTCCGGACACTGTCACTATTGGAAACGGTATCGAAGGACCCCATGAACCGGGTCCACCTTGCGCAGCAACAAGCTCGAATGCCGTTGCAAGGTAAGCGAGTGCCGCTCCGGAACGAGTGAAAGGCATCTTGAGCCCGTAATTAGTTATTAGATTGACGAACGAAGGTCAGTGATAATTATGCTGTGAAACCAGCAACAGCCTGTGCAGCACTGCAGGCAATATGTTCTTCGTCCCAAAAAAGCACACGACCGTGCTATATCAACCTTGCAATGCTCTTCGCTTGCTCATTTTCCCCGCCATACAAAGTCCCAGCTATGACTGCATTATCTTGGAAATAAATCCTTCCCAGGCACCTTTTCCGTGGAGCTTCGCAGTTGGTCTCGCATTGAAGTTGACATCTTGCCTAATCGGGACAAAAGGTGGCTGGAAAGGTGAGTCGCCAATGGTATACCAAGCGATTTAGCCTGCTCACGCGCCAACGTGAGGATTTCGACCACAGAAGCTAATGCCGCTGCGGATGTGCCGGGCTAATGGTATCGCTGCTATATTTGAGCTGCGAGCTTGTATAGAGTGCCATGCCGACGTGATGTTGGAGATCTGACTTGGACGTGAAGGAAGTTGCGTAATGTGGTCGAAGCTAAAATTGTGTTTTTATGAGCGTCAAGACAATTGGCATCGATTGTGAGTCGACCATGCGGAAGTCGGCATGCGTAGAGTTCAATATCCATCGCAGACAGAACCATGCCACTGATGATGAAGGTGAGCGACTGCTCAGGAACTGAAGTGGGGTTCTCTCCAGACGCACCAAGCCACAGCCAAGCCCTTGCTATCGTATTTATGCCTTAGCAGGATCGAGAGAGCCGATCGTGCTGCGATAAAGCACAAATCTTTGGGCATGTTAGAAAGTCGGGCTCGAGCTTCTGCTACACCATAAGACCAAATACCCGAGGGCCTAAGTCCCATACGAGGTGCGAGTTGCGAAGCTCGTCAACAGAAAGCGTTATCTCAACGTATCGTCCTGCTGAAGCTCTCAAACGATGAGCTATCCGATTCAACCGCAAGATATGCAATACATGCATACACGCCAAGGATACCCGTACTGCCACAGGTCTAGTCAACAGAGAGAGGTTCTGTGCAAGATTGCTATCGCGGGTTCGGGTAGAGCAAAGAGGAGCCAGTGTAGCGCCGGAGGTCAGACCCATTGCGACCTCAGATCAGATATTAGATTGATATCCACATTATCCTGTCTCTTCCCCTTCGACTATCATTCGATGCTAGCATGTCGGTTCATCACTCTGGTGCCAGAAGCATACTTCGTAGGCTGATCTGTGACCCGTCTGCTTCTCCCAATTCTCCGAGCGCCGCGCTTGATTTGACTCTTTTGAGCAACATTATCATTGTCGAGGTGAGTCGGGATTGCGTTGGTTCTGCACGAGCGTGCAAGTGCTCATACGTACGCGAAGCGCGGATATGAGCGCGAGCGCAGGGAATGGCGCCCGTCATTGATGATCTCAATGATCTCTTTTGGATCATTTCTCCCGCGCACGATTTCAGACAGGCTGCCACCAACTCTCTGCGTCCCCCACGTTATCGTTCTTCTTCTTCGGCTGCGGAGGTACAACCTTTGTCCTCCTCGTCGTCCAGTGCTCCCACGGCTTCCCACCAAACTGCTGCAGTGGCCAGACCAGAAACCGCGCCTTGCCTAGTATCAGACCTGTTGAGATCGGACCATATGCATTGCTGTCGTTTGATCTCCGCCAGTTGTCTCCTTCCACCCATACATGTCCTTCCGGCACAGGAACTCTTCCTTTGTTTGTATAAAATATCCTGTCCCACTTTTGCGCGGCGTCGTTGACAGCACCATTTATGGCGTCTTCCGGTCTTCGTCTCGGATCCAGGAGGACTGTGTCCTCGCCCAATGCTATCACCCGCTTGACGCTCAGTTTCTCAGGCGCATGCGGCGCGTGGAAGAGGACTAGATCTCCGCGCTTCAGGTCTTGGGTTGGCGCGTATTTATCCCATAGGACGAAATCGCGTGAGCGATCGAGGCGGTATCGTGGTGAGAGGGTCGGCTGCATGGAAGCGCCGGTCACGGCGAGGACTTCGAAGAGATTGTCGTTGATGAATATGATGCTGCATACTGTTATCTGCGCTGGGAGAAGAATGTATCTGAATGTGCGTCTCCATGACGAGGCCATGTTGTGTGCTGAGATGTGGTGGATGAAACTTTTGAGATGGCTTTCATCGGTTCTTGTTATCAAGATCTCTGGTCGACCATGTCTGGCTGCGACTCTCGATTCGGCGGTATACGATGTATAGGACGACAGGTACGAGCAGAAGCGGTGCAAGTTGAATATTGTCCATGGTTTTGGTGTGTTCGAAGCTAGTCAAGTGTCGCGCAGAAGCGCGTGGGAGGCAGCTGAGGTGTATGTCAGCAATCGGCCAATGGCCTCAAGCTGCACCTCCAGCGAGTCTCCATCACAACATCCTCAGCATTCGCATTTTGTGAGCGACGCGTGTGGGTATCTGTCGGAGCCATACTGTACTGTCTCATATGAAGACGGCTGGGTGACCAGATTCAAGATCGCGAGGCAATGATGACGACGACATTGCAGACGAATGCATGTAGCACAGCAAGAAGTTGCATGTACATGCATGCCTCACTCTGACTTGCTACAGCATGATATATCTTGAGGTATAAACCATGCCTTCCGAAGGCTTGAAGATCAGAGATATTTCACCCGCGATCACGACCTTCACAACACCCTTCAATCGCTTCGCACCTCTAGGCCGCTCCCTTCCGACATTCGTGGCAGTCGGCAATCGTGCCAGCGCGATCCGACTCCAAGATGGACGCGTCCTCCTGCTAAACCCCATCAAGCTCGAGCCTAGCATACAGCACAAGCTAGAAGAATTAGGCGGCGTATATTTGCTAGCATGCGATCTTGGTCACCACATGTACGTTGCAGATTACCTCAAGATATGGCCAAACGCGAAGACCATAGGCGTCCCGGGCCTGACTGGCAAAAGGAAGGACGTAGACTGGAATTTCATATACTCGGAGAGAAATCACAAAGTTGAAGACGTGCTAGGCTTCGCAGAAGATATGGAGACAGTTCTCTTCGAAGGCTTCATCACGTATTGCATCGCTTGGTACCACAAGCCGACCAAGACATTATTCCAGTCAGATCTTCTCATGAACTTGCCATGTTACGAGCAATATGATACGAGTTCTGCTTCGAAAGGATCGGGATCGTGGGCCTTTGCTCAAGTGGCGCATGCGAGGTCGGACTGGTTCAGGCGATTGATCTGGTACATTGCTACTGTAGACTACTCGCTGATGAGAAGAGATGCGAAATTGGTCGCTGAGTGGGACATCGAGCGCATTGTTCCATGCCATGGTGATGTTCTGGACGAGCGAGGGACTGATGCATGGAAGGAGGCCTACAAGTGGTTCCTTCAGGGTGATTCACGGCCTGGTGTATATCGGTCGCTTGTGGACCGTTTGAGGTTCATGAAGCTGATACGATGGATCTTTCTCATGTAAGGCGCTGCCTTTTCGCGGAACGCATAGAAAGTAGTCTGCATTTTCTGCGATCTGATGTCGACTCGAGCTGAAGGCGCCAGGCGTGTCCGCTCCATCACTTGAAGCGCCGTCAAATAGTGTTAGTCGACTGTAGTCAATATTTGACGACTCTTCCCCCATACCCAAACCACGCATGTTCCCCAAGCTCGACTCAATCACAAACAATGTCTAATCCGAGCGTTGTGCCTGTTCCGTCAGAACCGCCACGGAAGAAGATTCGCAGAGACTACTACTCGCGAGATGTTGACTTCAACGAGCTCGCCAAACACGACGAGGGCTTCGCAGCAATATCAAAAGCCGCCAAACGAGATGGCTGGATAGACTTTCACGACCCAAAGGTCGTTCAGTGAGAACATCGTATTGCCTTCCCGCGATCTGCAACTAACAACACATCTAGACAGCTCACGAAGAGTCTACTCAAATACGACTTCGGCCTCACCTTGGCCCTTCCAGATGACCGACTGTGTCCGCCAATCCCAGTCCGATGGAACTACGTCCGCTGGCTGCAAGACTTACTCGACACAACTTCCCCTTCCTTCTCTGACATTTACGATCCTGAACGCGAAGTTCTAGGTCTGGATGTTGGAGTCGGTGCATCATGCATCTACGGACTCTTGGCATGCGCAAGTCGATCAAACTGGCGAATGGCAGGCACAGATATCGATGCCCACTCTTTAGATCATGCGAAACGAAACGTCGAAGCCAACGATTTGCAAGATCGAATCCGTCTCAAGAAGATGAAGGCAGAAGAGGATCTCATTCCGATTGATTCCATGGGCGTGGAAGAAATGGACTTCGTCATGACCAACCCTCCGTTCTATTCCTCAGAAAAGGACTTCTTGGCTTCGTATAATGATTCGGGTCGCAAAGGTACAGATGACAAGCCGCCTTCGGCAGTCTGCGTTGGAGCGCAGAATGAGATGATATGTGAAGCTGGAGATGTTGGTTTCGTTACTCGTATTCTAGAGCAGTCACTGGTACTACGGGAACGCGTGCAGTGGTACACCGCCATGCTCTCGCATATGCACTCCGTCCAACAAATTGTGGCGAAGCTGAAAGACAAAGGTATCACAAACTTTGCGACCACCTCCTTACATCCTGGAAACAAGACGAAAAGATATGCCCTGGCCTGGAGCTTCAGAGATCGTCGACCTAGGAACGATGTTGCCAGACACGGAGAGTTGATCATGGATGTATTGCCAGCCAGTACGGCGAAGACAATTCACCTCCCTCTTCACAGCACGCGGTCTTTGGGCAAGAAGCTGGACGAGACCTTGAGCGCATTGGATGGTGTTCAATGGGAGTGGCGACCATTGCTGGACGCTGGCATCGTGCAGTGCAAGGAGAATGTGTGGAGTCGAGCAGCAAGGAGGCAGAAGATGTTCGCTGGTCGAGCAAAACCGGCAGCCGAGAGTGCCAAAGATAAAGAGAGCAGTAGTGATGAAGAGGACGAGGTAGCCTTGGCGGTCAAGATCAGCTGCAAGAACGAGGAAGCAGAGGTACGATGGCTGAGAGGTAACGACCATGTCCTCTACGAGAGCTTTTGTGGTATGCTGTCGCGTGCTCTGAAGAAGTAGGAATGGGAACTGTCCCTAAGTCTGCTGCATAAATCAGTCACTCGATTCGAGCTTCGCTGCAAGACTCGTATAGGTAGCTGCTGATAGTATCGCTCAACGGATAGGCCTCAAGGTTGATCGAGCAAGGGGCACCAAATGAGCCTGGTTCCATATTTCCAAGTTTTATTTCATCTGTTCATGCCTGCTCTGCCTTGGTCTTCTACATCCTCCAGAGGAATTTATGCTCACCACTTCGCCTCCTTCGAAGCGAGGAATGTGTTGAGTATTGCCACGACCTTCTCCAATCCCTTGAGCCATTCATTGAGTTCCTTGTTCACCCGCTCTTGATCATCGCCCAATTTTGCGTAGAAGTCTTTTCGGTATGGTGTCGCAGACATGGCGGCGGAGAAAATTGGCTTCACAAGGAAGGAGTGATGTTGCTTCAGCGTCTTGCCGTAGCCTTCACGGAATGAAGCAGCGAGCTCTTCGTTTGGTGTGTCGACGTTGCGGCGGAGTGATTGGGCGGTGAAGTCCAGACCTCTGTGATTGCTGTTGTCAGCTCACCATGATTTGTGGTATCGATACGTTGTCCTGTAATGGCTTGGAGTACTGCCAGCATCATGGGATTGGCACCCACCTGTTGAGCCACACCAAACCTTCCGTAGCAGTGTGCTTCTTCGTCTTGAGCTCATTGCGGACCAAGTCCTGCAGTGTCTCGCCCTCTACTGGTGCTGCCAACTGCCTGTCGCGGACCTTCTTGATGTTGCCGCCAATATCACTCTTGACTGGACCGAATGCTACACCGCCGAGCACGTCAAAGAGTCCAGTCAGAGCCTCTGCGGCCTCGAGGAATTCTGTAGTGTTGATAGCATCGCCCTTGGAGGCATCGATGTTGACTTCGGTGAACGACTTCTTGCCGTCGAAGTAGGTACCGCCGGGTGGATAAGCTGCCATGTTGTTACGAGGTGATGGAGCGGCTTCAGAAGAGGCTGTGGTCGTCGAAGGTCTCGCGAGGAATTATCAGGGTGATTTTAGAAATTCAATGCGGTGAGAGATGAGGCAAGGACTCGTGTAGCTTAGCTCCTCAGAACCGAACTAAAGCACATCGCACACACGTGTCGTCTCGAATGCCCCTGCATGATGGCACCATTGGAGCTGCCCGTCGTCTCTTCCTCCACCCGCGCCATATTTCAGGGTCTGCTTCACACCGATCATGCAGTCTGTGACACTCTGGAAACAATAATGTGCACGAGCACAAAATGCAAGCAGTGCCGTCGACCGCGACCGAGGACGACATGTGCACCGCATGCCGATCTCGCATCTGGTGGGGCTGCTCTCGCGGTCCCGCCGGTTAAGCGATCAGCCTGATCTTCACGCGCACTACATCGATGCCATTGCCTAGGTAAGCATTTCTTTTGTATACAAAGTGTCAGAGTGCCATAGGAAACATTTTTGTAGCGGCAAGGCCTGGGTTCAGTCATTCCGTTCTTCATCTTTCATCCGACAGCAAATCAAAAATGTCCAAGACATACAATATTGCCTGCATTCCTGGTGATGGCATCGGAGTCGACATCACAGAAGCAGCAACAGAAGTACTTAACAAGCTTGCATCGGCAGTAGGAACTTTCTCCTTCAACTTCACAACCTTCGATTGGTCGTCAAAAGCCTACCTGGAACGAGGATGGTATATGCCAGAAGATGGCATGCAACAATTGGCCAAGCATGATGCCATCTACTTCGGAGCAGTCGGGTGGCCATCTGTTCCTGATCATATCTCACTTTGGAACCTGATCCTACCTATTCGTAAATGGAATAACCAATACGTGAATGTGAGACCTACCAGGATTCTTCCCGGAACAACAGCCCCTCTGGCACAACTGCAGAAGAACCCGGCCGATCTAGACTGGATCATCATTCGCGAGAACTCAGAAGGAGAGTACGCTGGCCAAGGAGGCACGACTCACGAAAACTCTGCACACACCATTGCTACAGAAGTGGCGATCTTCACGAGAGTGGGCATTGAGAGGATTATGCGATTTGCTTTCGAGACAGCCAAGTCAAGGCCCAGAAAGAAGCTCACTATGGTGACGAAAAGCAATGCTCAGAGACACGGCATGGTGCTGTGGGACAAGGTCTTCTACGAGGTCGCCAAAGACTATGAAGGTGTTGTGGAGCACGATAAGATGCTCGTTGATGCGATGACTGTGAGGATGGTAAATAAGCCGGAAAGCATGGATGTCATCGTAGCAACTAACCGTAAGTCGGACCTCCGGAGGCAACTAAGAAGCAAGCTAACACACCTTCAGTCCATGCCGACATCCTTTCAGATCTTGCAGCAGCACTCGCGGGATCGATCGGGATCGCTCCATCTTCCAATCTCGACCCAACTAGACAATTCCCGTCAATGTTCGAGCCTATTCATGGCTCAGCACCTGATATTGCCGGTCAAGGCATTGCAAATCCAGTTGGTGCTTTCTGGTCTGCAGCAGAGATGGTGAGGTGGGTCGGACAGGGCTCGCTTGATGATGTTGCGGACAAGTTCATGACTGCAATTGAGAATGTAACTGGTAATCCCGAAACGCGAACAAGGGATATGGGTGGCAGTGCAAATACGAAGCAGGTTACTGAAGCGGTAATCAAGCAAATTGACGCTGTATTCGCGAAGTAGTAGAATAGAAGGTCTACTGTAATGCGATAATAGAAGCAGGAAAGCTGCAGTGTCTTCACATGGCTTCACTGTATAGTCGGTCTGTTTTGCATCACGAGTGATCTCAGATGATTCATTTCTGTGAGAAGAGGCGCCTTACAATTCTCCGCTGTTGGCGCGCCTTTCATTCACCTCGAATTTAAGGTTTGGTGGCCGTTGGAGTCACATGCACGCGACCCCACTCGCATCTTCTGCCCGCCCTCACTCCCACAACTCATCTCGACACGCAACGCGCACACCAAGCCATCCTCAATTCGCAACGACAGGCAAACTCGTTGTTCCAAAGCTTCGAGGCACTCGCCGCACCATACCGCCAACAACCCACTGCTGCTTCGACCAGGTCGTCGTTCCTATTCTGACACTATCCCGCACACACCACACCAAAGCAACATGTCGGACAACGACGACAGCGAGCGCGGGGCTGACCCCTTCAACCCGGCCATGAAGTTCGTCTCCGGCGGCAACGTCGAGACCTTCACCAAGACCCCCGCAAACGTCTCCAGAGACTACTTCGAAGGCCCAGCACCTCCGGTGAAGCCAGGCAAAGGCGGCAAAGCCGCGGCCAAGAAGCGCAAGCTAGGCGCCGCAGAGGAAGACCATCCCGCCACTCCAGCCAACAAGCGAGCCAAAGGCAAAGCAGCCGCAGCTTCTGAAACTCCCGACTCTTCTGCCATCAAACCAGCATCGGCCCGTCAGAAGCAGACTCGAACATACAAGGGCAAGAACGCGGTTTCTAGACCCATTCCGAGGACTTTCGAGGAGTGCGATGAGGTCGATAAGATGTTGATCGAGTGGCGCGACCAGAAGAAGGAGTGGGGTCCTATCAAGGCCGAGTGGAAGCGTTTGACGGGTGAGGCAACCGCTGTGAGCACCTTGCCGAATCGCTACACTAGGTTGAAGTAAGTCATACTCCAGGGAGTCTCCCTGGACAACCTCCGTTGTACCTCCCGATCATATCGCTAACGTCGCATCACAGGACCAACTTCGCTGTCCTCAACGAAGAAGACAAGGGCATCCTGATCCAAGCCAAGCGCGAGATCGAAGACTCCTTCCAGGCTCAGAAGTGGTCGTTGGTCGCGAACGTATGTACTGCCAATTTCTTGTGGCTCTTCTCCACACCCAGCACTAACTGTGGCTCTAGGTCCTCCACTCCAAGGGTGGAAGTGACTACACCTCGTGTCCCGTCATTCTCCAGCGCCAGTGGAAGAAGCTCATGTTGGCCGGAGGAGCCACGATGCCGCCAGGAGTGAGAGACAAGGACTTCGAAGAGACGCCTCCTGGAAGCGACGCCGACGACGACGACGAGGAGAACGGTGGACACGAAGGCGAGCATGTCGGTGATGGGGATGGTGAGGACAACGACGGAGACGATGAAGACGAGTATTGAGTTGTCAGGGGGCTCGAAGAGGCTTAGCTGTTCTTGGAGAGTTTCTTGATTTGCCCCATTGTTGGGAAAAGGTGCTGCTATCCTAAGGCTATGGTGCTGTCGCATCATGAAGCACAGGGAAATGGCTACTACTGCGCTGTTGCAAATTCTGGGCAGCCAAGCGAGCTGCGTAAAGATCGTCGGTCGGGACAGGGCCTTGAAGTCTGGAGTTTCTATAGCTACCTGTTGCCAATGCATCATTTGTAGTCAATGCATCGGCCGATGCGTACTCGGCAACATGGTTAATCGCACCACGGAGCCTGATGCTAAGATTGCAACTTACTGCTCGCTTCTCCTACCGGCGATCACGTCTCCGATCATCGTCGTAGTATCTTCTGCTGCCGCCGGCGTCTCTGCCATCACGATCTCGCCTCGAATCATATCGGTCTCTGTCGTTGTGCCGCCTATCATCATACGACCTGTCCCTATCACGACTCCTAGCTCTATTCCGCTCCGCGTCCCTCTGACCGTCCTTGTCTTCACTCTTCTCGGCCAGTATCTCCGGGGCCGGAGAGGGCGCGCGGACGACACTTTGAAGCATGGTGGCTGTGTTCTGCCTCGGCGGCCTCGGTTCTCTGGCTGGGGCAGGTGGTCGAGGACTATCGCGCGCGCTCCTCCTGTCGAACCCGTTCCGATCGTCCATAACTCGCCGCGTGTCAAAGTCGCGTGGTCGCATGCCGTCTCTGTCACGGTCACGTCGTGCGAAGAAGTCACCATCGCGATCTCGATCTCTATCCCGAGAGCGGTCGTACGGCAGTGGTACTTCTATCTCCTCTTCATACTCTTCCCATTCTTCGGTATAGTATCGATTCACCTCAGTACGCTCTTCGGTTGCGCGTTGCGGATTCAGCATGAATCGCAGTGTGCCGTCCGTTTGCGGTGTATGCTGAGCTGTGGCGGTATATGCGTTGACTGGTTGAGGTGCCTGTACGCCTGGCTGAGGTGGCGATACTGGTGTGGGGTGGCCGTTGGCTACACGCAGAGTATTACTCGTGCCATTCGTGTTATCCGGGGAGGGTGGCGGCTGTATCACGGTGTATCGCGGCAAGCTCGAATCGGAGCACTCCTTGTTCAGCGCGAGACGTATGCGTAGCAGATCATCGAGAGAGTACTTTGTGCCAAGTACGGTCGATGTTGTGTTGTGAGTGTACAGGTCCAGAGCGTCGAGCAGGGTCTCCATGACTTCTTCGCGGGTTGTGTGCCACTTTCGCAGGTCGAGATTTTGCAAGGAGTCGCGAACAAGGCATGTACGGTCTTCCGACTTAGCAGCAGCGAAATGCGCAGCCAGCTCGAGACTTGCCAGTGCCAAAGTAGAACTCGTCTGCTTCAACGGTGCAAAAGTGCGATGCAGGTCTGTCAGAACTGTCCACGCCAGTTGCGAAACCTCCCTCAAGTCTGGACTCTGCGGCAGACTCTTCCCAATCTTGACAAGCGTGTGGTGTGGTGCCCTGCTCCTAAAGTCGAAACCTCCGCTCTCCAATATCAAACGTTCCATGCCGATGACCATTCTGCTCTGCGCCTCGAACATCGGATCGTCTGCGCCGACCTGCTCGTGGGCGTTGGGCTGCTTCATGTTGTACGCAGCCGCCAGAATATCTCTGCTCTTCTTGAGGGTATCTTCATTCTTGCAGCTTGTGAGGAGGCTCGCGGCCGCCGCATCGACCCACTGATAATCCTCCTTCGGGTGAGCCAGACGAAACTTGTGGTAGTAGACCACAGCCGTGGTGAAGGTCTTGACAGGGAGCTGAAGCGCACGGCGGACGTTATCCAGCCATGCGACTCCCTGCAGTCGAACAGTATCCTCGCGCGCCTCTGCCAGGCTCCTCTCCTGTGCATCCAGACCCTCAGAAGCCAGCCGCTTGTCGATGGCTGCTTGGGTTATATACGAAGCCGACACGCGAATCGTGGAAGGATGAGGACCGACTATTTTGGCTTCACCATTTGACATGCGCTTGGTCGCTCCCATGATGCCCGTATTTGCGGTGCCCCTTGGCACGGATGCCGTCGTCGATGGCCAGGTTGCCGCAGATGGAGAAGGCCTGCTCAGTAACGCTGCGCGAGCCGGATGAATGAAGTCCGACGCGAACCCCGGAGCCAAGGCCGCGGCGTCTGCCTCCACTTTCACTTTCACGCTTCGCTCCTTCTCCTCACGACGCGCTACATCGACCTTGCCAGGCTTTCGAGGAGCAAAGGAGAGTGGCAGCTCATCCCAGTTGCCATCCATGAAATCGTCCAAATGCCGCTGACGTTCACCGCGCTCATGCGTGCTCTGTAGAAGCGCGTTCTGCTCCTTGCGCTCCCGATAGCGCTGCCAATATGTTGGACGACTTCCCTCCTGCAGAACAGGCGAGCGTGGACGTTCTGGACGTCCTGTCAATCGGGGGGCAAGCATTTCTCGTAGGCGCGGTTCCTGCAGCTCGGTCGAAGCCTCGCGTTCCGATGAGTCCACTCTCGTCTTCAGTGCATCTGGCTTTGGATCTTCTCTCTTGCTCCGGTACTGCTCTGCTCTCATGAGCTGGTAGAGGAAAGATTGCTCCGCCGCCGACAGTGCTGTGCCAGAGCAGTCTGCGGGCAGGTGTCCTTCGGTGCCACAGCGAACGCACAGCGGCTTTCCCCACTCGAAACGGTAGATCGTGGATCCGTTGATGAACTCGTTCGAGGACTGCGCTGGGTCAAACTGCTGGTCCACTTCCTGAAATGGCGCCCTCGGGCGATAGCTGTCGATTCCGCGCGGCGCAGCTTCAAATGGTGGTGATGATGATGAAGGAAATCCCGTTGTGTGCACAGTGCTGCGCATGCCTTCCTCTGGTGCCCGAAAGCGAGAGTCCTACAAGTCTCGTGAGCCCGCGGAGCTTCTCTGGAGTCATGGCATCGACCTACCTCACGCGCTGAAGCCACTTCCCTCCTTGGGTCGGGCGCCGCAACGAGCGGTGGCAGGAAAGCTTCGCGCGAATCCGTGCCGCTGCCATCGATGGGTACTGTACCTTTCCTGAGTGCTCCTGGCCATTGGTCTCTCCTCGAGTGCTCTTCCTCCCTCCATAAGCCTTTGCTCTCGTCGTGTGAGTCCCACAGCCATCTCAGCTCTTCCTCCGAGGGGTGTCGCAGAGGGCAGTTGCTGTTCTTGCACGTTGCCCGAGGAAGTGCATGCCGCTTGCAAATGCCGTATTGTTCCCACGGCACGAAGACCATGGTGCTATTTGCAGATTGCTACGCGTAGATGCCAAGAAGCAGTGAGTTGCTGTTGTTGTGCGTCGAATGCTGATGTGACGAACCTCAAGTTCCGAGTGACGGCCTGGCTTCATCGGAGGCGACCTGCTCCATTCACCTGACCCGAGACTTGACTTCATCTAACTCACCACAGGCAAGCAGACGAAAGCGTACCTCGGCGCAGTGGTGTTCTTTTCACGATGTCTTGACATCAAACGAACGCGATGTACCACCTGTTTGTTGCGCACATTCTCTTTTCGAATCTCGGCTCAGTGCAGGAGCTTCAAAACCACACTGATGCAACAGCCAGCATCGAATTGAAGTCCCTTCTGCCTATGCGTCTATGGACATGAGACAAGGATGGTCCCACCCATCGCTGTCGCAGCTAAACATCAAGATGGCTCAGGAGGACGAGTCTCCAAACAAAATTGCAAGCTTCTGAAATTCCTCACGCAGGTTTCCTACTCGCATTTCTCACCCTCGGAACGCCCTAAGTCAACAAACAGCCGTCCCGCATGCAACAACGTCCCCGAGCCTGCCACATCCAAGGGTGGAAGGTGCACGACTGCAGTGACACCTTGACGCACAGAATGCATGCACCCGACACACGAGATCCGTTGCACACAGCAAACGGAAACCTGCGAACTTTAGTATCGTGGGTCTCACCATGCCGGCCTGAACATGAGACTTCGCAACGAGACATTGAGGAAAACGAGGCGTCAGGTGCGAACCAGAAGCATCGCCTTCTTTGATGCACGAGGTGAACATCGAGATTTCCTATGTTCTCTGCAAAGCGCACGAGAGCATTCTAGCCGGGAGCCTTCTTTTCACTTCCGCGCTTTGCTACAAATTGTAACTTCAGCTCAGCCTCAGCCAACTGATTGTTTCTTCTGCCAGCCAAAATCGCATCACTTGAACTCACTGTCAAACACGAGATATGTCCTACTCCCAGCAGTTCCAAAGTAGGCTATTGCAACAACTCAACGATACCAACTCGAGAAATCTTGAGCTTCAATCCTTGCTCGCGCAGAAAGACGATCAGCTTGCGACACTCACTGCTCGCGCGGGACCCGGTGCCGGATCAAACGCTGGCGGCACCCAAAATACTATAAACCAGCTTCGCCGCACCAATGCCGACACACTGGCGCAGCTGCGCCGTGCAGAAGAAACTGCCACAGCTGCCGAGGCACAAGTCAAGACCAACCTGTCCAGGTTCCAAAAGATCGAGGCAGACCTGCGACAACAGATTGGTCAGCTCCAACGAGACCTTCGTCAACGTGATCAGCAGCTCAAAGATCGTGGCAGCGCTCACTCTGATCCTCGAAAGGGAGCACAATGGACAGCATCTACAGGCGTGGCGCCTCGAGCTGAACTTGATGCTGCCAAAGCCGAAGTGAAGAGGCTAAGAAATGCACTCGGTTCCTTGCAACGGCAGTTTGAAAGGGAGAAGAGGGAAGCAAGCCAGCATCGAGATATGCCAGCTGCCAATCCGGAGAAGTTGCGACAGATTGAAGACCAAGATGATGAGGAAACAGTGCTGAAGTGAGTTACTCCAGCTTGTCTTGCATTTGGTTTAATGCTGACTCTCATATAGCTTGAAGCAAGAGCCTGGTATCGATCCGCCTGCTCCGCCGATTGGCAACTTCACATACAAAGACATGAACAAGACAGAATCTTTGAAGGCCTCCGGCCCCCCTGCAGGGCCACCGCAAGTCCTGCCAATACAGACACGCAAGCGGATGCGAAGCGGACATGCCAGCGACGAACCAGGCCCATCTGCGTCGAAAAAGCCCCGAGTCGAGCGAAAAGACTCGGACTCTGGTGAAAGCGAAGAAGAGATTGATGGCGACGCAGACTTTTGTCTCGATGGCGCAGCACTTCCTACAAAGCAAGCAATACCACCTCGAATCGACATCAAAGATCTTCAAGAACGTTTTGAATTCCAGGCCGTAACGCAGCATTATCCCACCGGAGACATCGATGCCTTTCATTCCAAGGAAGACCTCAGCGATGAATGTGAGGAACTGTGGGCTCGCATCAAGAAGCAAGTGGATGAATGGGAGGAATTGAAGGGCGAGGACTGGAGTTTTGAGTTTCAGAAGCCAGGCTACAAGTTGGTCAACCCACCTTGCATTACGACAAAGTTGAAGGGTAAGGGAGGGAAGTCGCAGTGGCGACCCGGATGCGAGGGCAAATTCACTTGTCGGAAGTGTGTCGAGGAGGAGAGACCGTGCTTTACCTGGAATGGGGAGGAGTTCTGGTTGCTGCCACTGCATGAGCAGGATAGGAAGTGGCCTGTTGAGGAGGGGAGTGAGATTCGATACTGGCTGAATGTTGAGTGAGGGAACTGGATCTGACAAGTTATTGAGTATCTTGGAGCGATGAAGTTGTTTTGGGGACAGATAATTATGGATTACTTGGAGCTTCAGCAGGACAGTATGTTAGAGTATCGTTTGGCGTTGGATCAACGTCGCAACTCGCATCTCGTATCAAATTTCGGCTCCCAGCTCAAGCCCGATTTCTCATGTGAGGTTGGAGCTGGGCCAAGTCTCCGTGAAGGAGTCCTTGCGCTCTGGGGAATCAGACTAACTTATTAGGGCGTCGGCACTCCACACGACGAAAAAGCCGGCGACCAGTGGCGTGGTGACGTTGGAGCGCTGAGAAATCTGGGGAGTCGATCAATTTTTTCGCTGAACAGTACAGTACATGGTACAGTAAGTGGCAAGCAGAAGGCACATTGACGTCGAGCAGCTGTGGCCATGCAATCTCAAACTTCGGAGGTAGACCTGTGAGCCAGTGTCCCTTCGGTTGCTCGTGCGCGGGAATGGAAATGAGAATGTGAGTAAGCCACAGTGCAACAGCGGCAGCAGCAGTACAAAGACGACAGTGGCACAGGGAGAATGGCGGAAGCAGCGGTGAAGATACGGGATCGGATGTGGACAGGAGTGTTGAGAGTAGCTGCACCCCAGAAGTCAGATTCTGATGCGCTGAGAGGCGATGCGCTTCAGACACGGCGTCGTGCAGTTGGCGTCCAACTTTGGGCACGCGGTAAAGGGCGGTCTACCATTCGATGCTGCTTTTTTGCTGGTACCCGCGCCCCGAAGAATACCGCGGTAGGATGGGGTCAAGTAGCAGTTTTCTGGCACTCTGCACCAATTCTATTGTTGCAATGAGAGTCCATGTCCTGGGGTTGCTATGGTAGCAGGTGGATTTCTCAGATTTGCAGGTTCTAGGACTTGCATGCGATGAGGATGATATATAGAATAGCACAGTGGTTCGCAGCTGTCCAGATGGTGCAGAGCCGAGAATAGCTCTCTACAGCAGCGTCCAGGAGAGCAGAAAGGGCGGTTGCTCGTTGCTGGAGGCCACGCTCAACCAACGACAGTGACGCAGGGCTCGGCACGTCGGCCAATTGGAGGGGCGGCAAAAAGTGGTTGCCACCAAAAAATTTGAGAGATCTGAAAGCTGACGGGGAGCGACTCGAAACGCTCAGCTGAGGGCTTGAAAAGACACGACACGCCCCAAGTCTGACACAGCCTCGACATTTGTTCTCTCCTCCTCCATCGCCGCTCTTTTCACCCACCACCGCCGACTTCTCCGCCGCAAAGCGAGCAGCGGACAGACCCTGAAGCGTTTCAACAGAATCCGCGCACTAAGGAGAGCGATAAGCGGACGGGCCACTTGGCGCGAAGCGCCCCTCGCATACAAAAAGTTCAAATTTCTTGCGCACTTTTCCACACCCACCCACCACTCTCTTTCCCTTTACCACCACAATCATGTCTCAGGCGGCAAAGGAGAACGCCGGCAGCGCGCAGGTGCTTGAGCAGCTGCTCAACAAGCTCTCTGTCTCCAAGACCGCAGACGAGGCCAAGGGCGCCTCGCAGGAGATCGCCACGTTCATTAATGGCGACATCCAGGCCGCCGACGCGCCCACCAAGGCCGTCGACAGCCTCAAGAAGATGCTGAGCAACAAGAAGGATGCCAACGCCCGACAAAACGCCTGCGAGGCCATCGCCACCATCGCGAAGCACGGCGAGGTTTCGGCCATTGTTGAGCCATACCTCGTCCAGCTCCTCCCCGCCGTCCTCTCCGCCGTCGGCGACAAGATGGCCGCCGTCAAGGTCGCCGCACAAGACGCCGCCCTCGCCATCACCAAGGCCGTCAACGCCAACGCCGTCAAGCTCCTCATCCCACACTTCATCAACTCGATCCGAACCGCACAGAAGTGGCCTGAAAAGATGACCGACCTCGAGTGCATCGAGGCTCTCACCGAGAGCGCTCCTGCACAGGCTGCATACCGCGTCCCAGAGCTCATCCCAATCGTCTCTGAGGCCATGTGGGACACCAAGCCAGAAGTCAAGAAGAAGGCATACGGCACAATGGAGAAGGTCTGCGCGCTCATTGTCAACAAGGATATCGAGCGTTTCATTCCTGAGCTCATCAAGTGTATCTCCAAGCCAGAGAACGTCCCAGAGACGATTCACTTGCTCGGTGCCACCACTTTCGTCACCGATGTCCACGAGCCAACACTCGCCATCATGGTGCCTCTGCTCGAGCGTGGTCTCAAGGAGCGTGAGACCGCCATCAAGCGTAAATCCGCTGTCATTATCGACAACATGTGCAAGCTTGTCGAGGACCCCAACATTGTGGCCTCTTTCTTGCCAAAGTTGATGCCACAGCTGAACCACAACCACGACAACATGGCCGATCCTGAGGCCCGTGAGAAGACCAAGCAGGCTCTTGACACCCTCATCCGTGTCGGTAACGTCAAGGATGGCAAGATCCCAGAAGTTTCCCACGACTCTGACGTTGAGACCGTTCTTGCCAAGCTCAAGGACGTCCTTAGCTACAAGCACAAGGATGCTGCTGAGAAGTTCGCTTCAGTTGCCGAGTTCATCGCCGCCATTGGTGGTCAACTCATCGATGAGAAGGAGACTGAATCTGTCGCCTGGTCAACACAGCTGCTCCCATACACCAGCGCCATCGTTGGCGATGACGCCGCAGACATAGTGGAACAGGTCCGCAAGCGATCACTTCCAGGCGCTCTCGCCGAGGACGAGGTTGAGCCAGATGAGGAGGAGGGCATCGATCTCTGCAACTGCACATTCAACTTGGCCTACGGTGCTAAGATTCTTCTCAACCAGACTTCTCTCCGCCTCAAGAAGGGCCAGCGATACGGTCTCCTTGGACCCAACGGTTCCGGAAAGACCACCCTCATGCGCGCCATCAACAACGAGCAGGTCGAGGGCTTCCCAAAGCAGAGCGAAGTCAAGACTGTCTACGTCGAGCACGATTTGGACTCTGACGACACTGAGATGACTGTCATCGAGTGGACCATGAAGAAGCTGAAGGAGGCCAACATTGATATCCCAGAGGACGAGGTCCGCAAGACTTTGGACGAGTTCGGCTTCGTGCCTGAGCAGGTCAACGGTGTCATCACCGCGCTCTCCGGTGGTTGGAAGATGAAGCTCGCGCTTGCTCGTGCTGTCTTCTCTAAGCCTGACATTCTCCTGCTCGATGAGCCCACCAACCACTTGGACGTGAAGAACGTGAAGTGGCTCGAAGACTACCTCACCACCTCTCCTTGCACATCCATCATCATCTCTCACGACAGCAAGTTCCTTGACAACGTCATCCAGCACGTCATCCACTACGAGCGCTTCAAGCTGAAGCGTTACCGTGGCAAGCTCAGCGAGTTCGTCAAGCGTGTGCCATCGGCCAAGTCTTACTACGAGCTCGGTGCATCCGAGATGGAGTTCAAGTTCCCGGAGCCAGGTTTCCTCGAGGGTGTCAAGACCAAGGCCAAGGCCATCGTTCGTGTCAGCAACATGTCCTTCCAGTACCCAGGCACACCAAAGCCACAGATCCAGGACATTACCTTCCAATGTTCGCTCGGCTCTCGTATTGCTGTCATTGGTCCAAACGGTGCTGGCAAGTCTACTCTTGTCAACGTCCTGACTGGTGAACTCATCCCAACCAGCGGTGATGTCTACCAGCACGAGAACATCCGTATCGCCTACATCAAGCAACACGCTTTCGCCCACATCGATCACCACCTCGACAAGACTCCATCTGAGTACATCCAGTGGCGCTTCCAGACTGGTGAGGATCGTGAGACTATGGACCGTGCCAACAAGATCGTCACCGAGGACGACGAGAAGGCCATGGACAAGATCTACAGAATCGAGGGCTCGCAGCGTCGTGTCATTGGTGTCCACTCGCGTAGAAAGTTCAAGAACTCGTACGAGTACGAATGTTCTTTCGCTCTTGGTGACAACGTCGGCATGAAGAACGAGAAGTGGACTCCTATGATGACTGCTGACAACGCCTGGATCCCACGTAACGAGCTCATCCAATCTCACCAGAAGATGGTTGCTGAGGTCGATCAAAAGGAGGCTCTTGCCAGCGGTCAGTTCCGTCCTCTGGTCCGCAAGGAAATTGAGGCTCACTGCACAAACTTCGGTCTCGATGCTGAGCTCGTCTCCCACTCGCGTATGCGTGGTCTCTCTGGTGGTCAGCGTGTCAAGGTTGTGCTCGCCGCCTGCTCATGGCAGCGTCCTCACTTGATCGTTCTTGACGAGCCTACCAACTACCTCGACCGTGACTCTCTTGGTGCCCTGTCCAAGGCCATCAAGTCCTTCGAGGGTGGTGTCATCATCATTACTCACTCTGCTGAGTTCACCAAGGATCTCACTGAGGAAGTCTGGGCTGTCATGGACGGTCGCATGACACCATCCGGTCACAACTGGGTGCAAGGTCAAGGTGCCGGTCCTCGATTGGCCCAGGGTGGCGATGACGAGGAGGAGAAGTTCGACGCCATGGGTAACAAGATCGAGAACACCAAGAAGGCCAAGAAGCTCACTGCCTCGGAGCTTCGCAAGAAGAAGAAGGACCGTATGGCTCGCCGCAAGCGTGGTGAGGAGGTCTTCTCTGACGAGGACGACTTCTAAGCTACATGTTGTGCCTGCTCATGGGGTGTCTTTTTGCAAGCGACGAATAGCATGGAGAAAGGCGTTCAGGGGTGTATTTGGATTGGCGTGAGCCTGGTTGACGATGACGGAAAAGCAAGATTCCCTACGATATGAGGTTCTAGACGATTAGAGTGCTACTAGATAGAAGAGTTCTCTCGAAGCATTATTGGTTCAACTTCAACAAACGATTTTTCCTGTTTCACCGTACTTCAGCTTTCAAGTTCGTCCGTGAAATCAGCAGAAGTCCTGTCTGCCACACGTGAGGTAGTAGCGAGCACGGGGCCACGAGGCAGCTCATGAGCTTACCCTGCCCAGACTTGGAAAGCCTACTCCAAAGTGAAGACAAGCACTCTCCGTGTGCTTACCGTAGTCCTACGGCAGAATGTACTACCGCTACTAGCTAGTGCCTAGTTGGCAATCGTCGTGGCACTCGCGAGGCGTTTGATCGTTGGGGCAGCATGTCATAAGCAGATACATTATCTTCGAACATAACATTCATGTTTATCAGACATCAGCGCTTCTACGAGCAGAATCGAGCTTTCTTTGGCATTTAAATCGATGACAATTTCATCATTCATGACACATTATTCTGCAGATACAATCTTGTCTCGACAAGTCGTGTCCGCATGTTCCGCTGTTTAGCTTTCTGTGGCCTCGGAACCTTTCTGTCTCAGTCCCATGGCTGCATTCTATTCAGAGTTCAACTTTCCACACAATCTTCTTCCCTCTCATTCTTTTCCCCCTTCCTGCCACCTTGCTGCACAGATGTCTTGTCCCCAACCTAAAGCGTCCAACGAAACTCGTCACTCGAGCGCTCGATGCGGCCGTATAGCTTATAATCGTACTCTCGTCGTCTTCTCCGTCCTATACAAATAGATAGTCAGCCCACAAAACTCGAACCCCCTCGGTCCTCAGATCAAATCTTTCTCACCTTCCTCATCTTTCCCCAAACATCCCAAAACCTCAATCGGACTCCAAATACACTTGCAAATCGGACAGCTAATCCGTCCTGGCGGCTTGACTTCGATTTGTTCTTCGAGTTTGCGAGCGAGACATTCTTTGCAGATGACGAGATCTTTGAAGGGGTTTTCTCTGCTGAGATGCTCGCGGCAGTTGCGTGGGATGCGAGCGCAGGGGAAGCGACGGAAGGGTTGCCAGGTTTTGCAGATGTCGCATTTGAGTGGTTGGGGTTCTTCTTTCTTTTTCTTTTTGAGTCCGAAGAACATGTTGGCGTGTTGTTGTTGTGGTGGTTTATGTGGGTGGTGTTTTGGTAATGTTGGTTGTCTCGGAATTCTTGGAAGAGTCGTGATTTGTAGCTCGAGGGCGTGGATGGCGGTAGTATATATAGTCGGAAAGCGAAGATTGAGGTCCGCGACCGGATTCACTGGGTGAATGCGTCTGGAATATGGTAAAGCCCCACTCTTTGGCATGTGGCCTCGAGAGAAGACCCATATTGTGGTTCTTGATGACAGTCCCCAAAGCTAGTTTTTTTTTCCCACATCGGTCGCCAGTCTAGCTCAGCACGATATCTCCAAAAAGAGACACCATCGTGTAGCATTGAAATGCCAACATAAATGCCAAATTTCCGCCGATCATCTTGCAGCTAGAGCATCGATCTACCACCATGTGCAAAACCCAGACCTGGCAGTACCTCTGCGGCTGCTTCTCCGACCACCGCCTAAGCACCTGCCGCGGATTCTACACACTGAACGGACGCGCCTCGTGCCTGGGACGTTCATAACTCCCCTCAATCCTAGCCCCAATACTCTGCGCCAGTTGCCTGAAAATCGGAGTCCTGAGAACCTTGGACAACACCCGCAGCAAAGAGGTCAAGGAGGCTCGCGATAGAGGCGAAAGGATCAATCCAATTTATAGACATTACGCCAAACTCAGAGAGCAAGTCTATGAAGCGATGCCGCTCCATTCTCTCACTGTTCGCCGACCGAGACCAGAATCGACGTGGACGCCAAATCGACCAAGTCCGTTGCAGAAGGAATTGAAGAGAAGGGACTTGTATGATCGACTCATGGAAGGGTGGGGATTTGATGATACCATTCGCGGGTCGGGATATGAGTCCGGTTCTGACACGGATCTCGAATGGTTGGAGTTCATGGATAACTCGATAGGGCCAGCTAAAGAGACCCAAAGCTCGTCTTCTGAAGAGGACCAGATGGATATCTCAGAGACGACGGAGTCCATGGAGGGTATCGAAGAATATCCGCAGTGCATTGATCCCGCTCTGCTTGCCCTGGACCGAGCGCAAGAGCGCTGAAGGGTCATCTTGTGGCGTTCTTGCACGGGTGCGACGTGGACTTCAGTCTTGGAATCGAGGTCATGGCGTCAGATGGATCGTAACGCGTGTATCCGAGAGCTGTGTTTGGCATTGTGTACTTGACAGCTGGTGGTTGTTCAAGTTAGAGAGGAAGTCAGCCGTGGTGGGAGGAATATGGCCGTCGGAAAGTCTGCCGAGGCTAGGCCAAACCAAGAGCGATTCTGTCTGAAAGCAGCAACAGCAGGACGAGGAAAGTGCACTCGCTGGGCCAAGTGACGATGCGACGCAGTGAGAGAAAAGCAGGCTAGACATTATGCATTTGCTATCGCTGCCTATACTATATGCTTATCGTTACAAGAAGCTTCGTTTCTCCATAATCATTGTCCTGTCATGAAGCTGTGAAGCGTATCCCCTTCCATTCTTTTCTGTTGCCCATCGCCATCGAGTGCTTTTGTCTCCACCATGCGCCGATCCTAAACAGCGGCACTACCTCTCTATCTAGTCCCAGGGAGCTGGTCAGTACCCCCTCCCTTGTCGCTTCCTAGCGACGATTGGCTTTTGTGCTCTTTGATTGCAAATTCATAAGAGGACGAATCCTCAACGATATTCCTCAGCACACAACGAGTCCTGCTCGAGCACTGGGGTTTGGTACGTACACGGCTGATGCCATGGCACGGGCTGAAAAGTGTTTAAGCTCCCACCATTCCTTGGCGGTTGCGGTGACGAGTGAGTGTCATGTTCAACATAGTCCGTCCTGTAACGAAGGCATTTCAACCATTAGGGCCATGCGGGGAACCTGATTGTGAAAGCTTTTCCACCAGCCTTGAGAAGCTGCGCTCCGGGAGCGGCTCATGTGAAGTCTCGATGGGTGAGGGTGGAATCGTGGTACTGCCTGAGCGAGATCGGATCGCCGGGCTTGCAGGCCGACTTCCTTCCCTGGATCCAAGAAGTCTCGGACTTTGGAGGGCGAACTCCGGCGAGTAGATTTGTCCTCCGTAAGGCGAGGCCGTGATCACTGTTCGAGGCGATGTCAGTGGCGGCGGAACAGGCGACTCTGAACGAAACAAAGGATGAATGTGGTGTTCAACGGCCGGGCTGGTTGGGCTGGCAATGCTCGGCGTGCTGCCGCGACGTGTGTGCAGAGGTGGTAGGCTTCGAATTGGGCTCTTCTCAGCCTCGACAATCGGTACTGGTGAAATATTCGGCGATTGCCCCACAGAGTCCGAAAGTGGCTTGTCTCTAAGCACGGGCTCGTTGGAAAACGGTCCTTCTAGAGCGTGAGCTGGCGAGACTGGCCGGCTACCTGGTATCGGCTCCAGTCGCGGTATCGCAGATTTCTTTTGGTACGACGTATCGAATGAGTGCTTCACGCGAGAGGTGTCCCAGTTCTCGAATTCGTCGGTGCTACGAATCGAATGAATGGCCACTGCAGTGCTTGCCTGGGTGCCTCGTGAGCTTCGTGAGCCGAAAGGACTTTGGAGGATGAGTCTCGTCTTAGAAGTCATTGGTTGAAGTGATTCCGATACTGAGCTTCTGTATGAGTTCGTTCCATTCGTGGGGAACGTGGGGTATGTTGGCGACATTGGTGTCGAGGATCCCTTGATGGGCGTAAAGAAAGAGCTCGATTGCTTGATACCAATCGCATTGAGATAGACAGAAACGGATCGTTGCTTAGTTTGCTGATCTGGTAAGTATTGATCGTGTGTTGGAAGCACGCTGTGCTGCGCATCGCGAGGCCAAATCATGCCCCAGAAGAATATTTGTGTCACTAGACCGATTGATGTGGCGACCAGGCCGGCTTCAGCCAGATGACGAACGTACTCATCGTTATTCGAATCGTCGCCGCGGTTGAGAGAACGTGCATTTGCAGAAGTAATCAAGGCCAAGACGGATCCGACCAAACAGACAAGTGCACCAGGTATCCATACGAGTACGAGAGAGCCACGGTCAACCCTGCGGAGAAAGAGTCCGACAGCGACCAGAAGCGCAGCCAGGGCAACAATTTCGAAGACCGAAGCAGTGATTCCCAAGGCAAATATCGATCTGCCGAGCAATGCTGTAGTAGCGAGCGTGGTGGTGGTGGCAATGGTAATGAACTTGGCAATGAAGGCCAGAAATGTGGTGGAATAAAAGACCAAGGACGATCGATCAACGTGATGAGACCAGATCCAGGCCATGGTCGGAAGCGAGTGTAGATGTCGAAGGACGGGAGTAGAGAATTCAGACGAGACCTGTCATGGACCATGTATGTACGTCAAGTGTGTCGTGTTCCTCAGCATGATCTTGATAGGTGCATGCAGACGAGAACGTGTTCTGGTGCACAACGCAGAAGTCGGAGTCGTTTACGAGGACACCATGGTCGAGTGTGAGGCGGAGTAAGCAGAGAAGAGGTCCTTTAGGCGCGAGAACGGAGCGAAGGCTTGTTTATGGCGCGAGTTTTTCGCAGCTGCAGTATTCTGTTCGGTTCGGGGCGCACGTTCAACGTCGCACAGGTCGGGCTGGCGGTACCAGCAGTCCGCATCAACCCATGAACAAGGGCTTACGGGATGCTACTGTGTGTCCACAGCTGAGGACGGGGTTGCCGGTCTCGCGCCGTGGTGAACGACGTCGGAAAACAGCCTTCAAGGCGCGGAGCTGAGGGCGAGAAGCATCGCAACGACGCGTCGTGGCAGGGACATGGGGAGGAGGAGAGCGGAAGTAGACAAACCTAGAGAGATTGCTATGGCGGTGCTGTGCCCGTCGACGCGTGCGAGAGGTCAACGCCGCTCGCAGCATGTCGCGTCGTGGAGCATTGCACGATATTGACCAGGATATGCCCGCTCAACAGCCGCCATTGCGCGCCAAGGCAGCGGACCGGCGCCACAGGTGGACAATTATACAGCGGTTGCAGTGGCCCGGCGTGGCTGCAGCTCGCGTGGAGCGCGTTGTTGTGGTTGATTCTCTGCAGCGAGTGCTCGATGAGCTATGGATGATGAGTCGAATGGTGCTGAATGCGACACTGCCTTCCGTTCCTGCGCCGGATGCTGGCAGCGGCCTCTCCCACGCACGCTCGTTCATTTCGATTCAGCCAACGAGCGAGCGAACGGCGGGCGGCAACGTCGGGCCAAACAGCCAGCGTTCTGCAGACACCATTGCTGCTGTCAAACCATCTGACGTGGTCTCGCGGTCACTCAGAATAGATTGGTGATACACCGAGCACGTCGCACAGCCATTGAGAACCCTGCAGGAACGGGGCCGATATGTAGGCGTGCTGAAGAAGCGAATTCGATCAGGCACAGCAGCTCAGGGCGCAGCATCGCGTGCAAATCATTGGGCAACACGATGCGCAGGATGGCAGAGTTCGTGTCTGGCCAGAGATGGCATGTGATCGGATGACCTCGGCGCGCCGCTGGCAGACACGATGAGGATCATGAGGATGATCAGATCAGTCGGCGAAGTCGTTGTGCAGCTCATCGCAATCGCAGACGTTGTTTCGAAAAGCGTCTGGGATGACGACGAGCGTTGGTCGGGCGTTTGTGCGGCTCGGCATCGCGAAACAGCGTGACAGGTAGACAGAAGAGCCGCGAAGGGGAAGCGGCAAGGTAAGAAGTGACGAGCACCAACTTCGCACTTACTCTCGTAGTGAACGGGCAGGTGCAAAAGCAGCAGGCACGCGTGTTGTGGTCGCCATGGCCAACGACGTCAGCGCGCCAACTTCAACTTCATGTTGATCCGACTTCAGACGGCCGCGTCTATTCATGATCCAGCGACGACAAATATCCAGACACGGGATCCCAACACATGATCAAGTGGCGAGCACCTGCCGCCAGTCATTCTTCACGAAGAATATCGACACTCTCATCTCTCGAACCATTTGCGACAACTTTCCGCTCCCAGTCTCGGCATGGCCTCCTCTCCACCCAAGCCGAGCAAATGTACCTTTCTCGACCTGCCCGTCGAATTGCGTCTCGAAATCTACGCCCATGCAATCTTGAACTGCCGCCACATAACCATTGGCACAGCAAAGATTGTGGGAGCGCCCGCTGACATAGTGCATCGACTCTATGGTCTCGGTCGCTCGCCCTACCCCGGCATCCCGCGAAATCATGAGCCCGTCGTGGACACGCAATATGCACCTGCATTACTCTCGGCAGTATCAGATACGACAGTCGATGCAACTGTCGACCCGCCAGAATCCGCCTTCCCCAACACCCGGAGCTCCTTCCACGCCCTTTCCCTGGTCAACAAGCAAATCAAGAACGAGATCCACCGGCACTTCTCCATCCCCACTCAAAGGGGTACGTCGCTGTGGGTCCAGTATCCCTCCGGACTACACATCTTGCACACCACCACTCCTCAGCTGCTGCGACAATCCCGGAGTGTGCATCTGGCAGGATCCTACACTCCACGACACTACTGTCCCTCTCGAGTGGCACGTCTAGGCATTAGACATGCCCCGCCACAGGCGCCGTTGCAAGGCAAACTGGTGCCGGACTCGGAGAAGCAGCTAGAGCAGCTGGTCAGGTCGTGTCTTGGGCGTGACCCTCAGCATTCTGTCGACCATATCGAGTTGCGTATTTACTATCCTGGGGAGAACTCCTATAGCACCGTGTGGGGTGATGACGAGTCGCCTGTCGTCGTCGCGTTGAGGAACATTGACTGGGGCGAGATCGACATTGAGGTATGGCGAGGTCAGCATGGAACAGGTGTACGCCTTTGTGCCAAACGTTCCCCAGAAGGGGAGAAGAAACGCGTTGTCAGTACCGTCTGGCGCAAGCTCGAGGAAGGCGGTCGGGGCCAACCAGAGAACGGTAGCTGGATCTTAGACGAGCGCTGGCCGGAGTGGATACCGATGGACGATATTGCCAAGGTGGCAGACGTAATGGCGTCAACCTACACGTCAACAGACGCATAAGTGCTCTCGACACGGTGCCAATATAACCCAGAGCGATTGGCCCCGTCCTTTGAATGCCGGAGTCCGCACTCGTGTCAAACTGTTGCATAGTCAGAAAGTCACACGGAGTCCAGGACATTTGTGTTCTTTGAAGGACCGAGCATGTTCCCTTGGCATATGCAATACCATCAATGCTCAAACAGCTGCAATGCACTTCTCGCGATTTCTCATTGTTCCTCGTACAGGCTGACAACTAGGGCGAAGCGTACGGTAGTCCTGATGTCGGTCGGCAACTTATCGAAATGGAGAAATGCTATGCCAGAGCTACTCTTGTTACCCTCAGCTTGGTTTCCGATACCGACTTCGATTCTACACTACAGCACTCGATGACTTGTTGGACGACTAGGCTGGTGAAAAGCGACACTACCACGTTCCTTGATGAGCTTAGCTGACCAGTATTCTCTGAATGAGGCTGTTCACCAAGTGCTCCACGTCTTGCACATGCAGTTGAAGTACTGCAGTATGTGAACTGATCACAATGTGCCTCTCGTCACGATGTCCAGCTCTTCATCACGCTTACAGTCGAACGCGATGTACTGAAAGTCAACCGCTCGAGCTTACAGATGCTACTATTGCAAAGCAATGCAACATGCCGAACAACCGTGATGGTCTCGACCCACACGAACGATGCATCTCTCGAGATCACCTCCTTCACCATTTTGTACACATATGTGTTCGCCAAAAGACCCCGCTTGCCTTTCTCGCGATTTCTAGAAATTGTACCAGCAGCTCCACACTCCAAATCCCTGAACTCTATCCTCCTTACGCATTGGTGCACCCTGCGCATGGGAGCTGCAACCTGGACAGAACATGGGCTAGCTTTTCGAGCTCCGTCTGATTCAAAACTCTATCACTCTACAATCCTGTACCTGGCAATCGCGAGCACCTCCGCTCCCAGCATTGGCGTTGGCGTCATTGCTGCCCTGCATGCTGATGATGAGTAGTGCGGGTGAAGCGGCGGTTGCCGTGTGAAGACAAGACCTGTACAACGCAGCTGACATCCATCATCATCCATCACAGGGTGAGTGAAGCGATAGCTTTGCAATCGTCGATTGATGTATACTGTAGCAACGAGAGCTTGAGAGACAGGCAAGGAGACTTGTAGACTTGTCGATAATAACCCAGAGCTTCTTCTTATTAGTCGTTCCATCAATTCTGGCATTCGCTACTGCCTGTTCATCACCAGGCCAGGCTCCAAAATAAGTACAGTACCAAACTTTGGCTGCCGTAAGCTCTAACCTGTTTCTTGGCATGGAGCTCTGATCATCAGAGACAGGGCTTCAGATGTCGACTGCTTGGCTCTTGCAGTGCATGGAAGTTTCGAGATTCGTTTGCTCGCTCGCCTTACTCGCTGGGCATGAGTTTCGGTAACCGCTTGGGTCGAGATGCTGATGATGCGACACGTGTACTGCACTGCGATATGATAGCAGATCATAGTCGAACGCCATCGAAGTGTTGCAAGATCCCAACAGGAAACTGTTTCCTGTCAACTCAACTCAATCCATGAGGAAGCGCAGATTGGACAACCGAATGACAGTTCCGATTCGGCAATCGCAACATGCGACATGAGACTTCAACCTCGAGGGAGAGTTCATGACGAGAGTCCAGACCTTGATGACTGACAAAGACTTTCAACAGTGATGGATGAGAGGGTATGGCACATGTACGGCACAGCTCTGATGAAGTTGAATTGAGTTCATTGTTTGTTGTTGATGAGCAGTGGCCTGACTGAGGATGAGCTATCGTGCCTGAACCAACAGAAATACTCAGGTACTGAGTTCGACCCTGCTGAGTTACGGCTGCAAGAGAGTACTCTATCGGCTGTGTTTGTTGACGAAAGGCGGGAGACGCAACAACAGAGTTCCTCGTGCTCTTGCCGTTTTCGTAGTGTGTTGTTTCGTGTCGCCTTCCAGGTGTTTGGTATGCTCAGATTCGATGTCGAGATATATCCAAAGATCAATGTAGGAATCTGATCGATAGGACTATGACAGTTCTAATGCTGAGCAGTAGCGCCAGATTCCCAATTGACAGTAGAAATAGCGACAGCCCTCTTCTATCACAACTGTTGCACTCCACTGCAAACAACTCATCATTCCTGTACCCAAATTTTCCCAACATCAAACCCACCGTAATGGTGATGTCTTCGACATCGCACCACAACATCAAAGTTCGGAACCACCAATGCCCGCATCGTACTTACCATGTTTCATCATAAAGCCCAAGTGTGGTATCAACTTACCATCGAGTCAGTAGAGTATAACCACAATTGGAGAGAATTTTGAAAGATTGTGAGATAAGAAAAGAGAAGAGTTTTTTGCGCCTTTAAAAATTGTGTTGTTCAGTACAATCACTCTTATGGAGCGATGCTTTACAAATGGTATGGTGTTTGTCATCCATCAGTGAAGCTAAGCGTTCCCATCCTTCCCGCTACTTTGTCCATTTATACAGGGGATATCATATCTGCAGTTTTGTCATTTTCAATAACGCCCAGCCCTCGGTGCTTTGCACCATGCCTTTCCAAAAAGAACTCCTAGATACCATGCTTCTGCAGTATGTTGTTGTTGTGAGAATGAAAAAAGAAAAACCAGTTGGACAAAGTATAGGGAGCCAACACCATAGACAGCAATGTGCCGACAGCGTTGACGTAGAAGGGAGGCTGTGAACTAACACGAGCGCGCAGGATGATTACATATCCATCCTGAAGTGGCCGATTTCAGAATAACCGGCGTCATCGTCAAAGAGACTGGGTTCCGGCCAGCGTCGCTGTACCTCGACAGGGCGCTGTACCGTCGTTGGCTGTGTCTTGATCGGAAGTGGCGGTTGCTTGTGCTCGCGCCAATTGTTGTCCTCTTGCCAGATTTTGGCACTGACAGAGTTCGACCGAGGTCGTTGAGGGCTGGCCTGGCGCCACGAAGGCGCACGCTCACGTTGTCGTTTGGGCTCAGGCTCCAAGTTGGATTGCGGCTGAGGCTGGGCCTTGTTCTTCTTGGTGCCGAAGGAGGTGAAGCTGGCAAATGCATCCGAATACTTGGTCTTGGGTGGAGTTGCAACAGCTGTGATAGGAGTGACAGCAGGCACCGGATCCTGTCGAGCACGGCGGAAGTTACCAAGCGCCGCCCAGCGGTCCAGAATGGAAGATGACTTGACTTTAGGCAGCACCTTCGCAGGCTGGTCAGGGTTGCCATCGATCTCGGTCTCAGTCAGGGGTGTCGCAGAGCGCGCGTTAACATCGAGTCGAGCGAACGCTTGACGTGGCGTCACACTGCCTCGACCGTCTTCCAAAGCGATGATGTTGAGTTGAGGAGTGCTCGGTTCGACGACGCGCGATTCCTCGAACACCATTCCAGTCTGGTCAAGTATGGGGTCGCTCTCGACGACTGCTTCCTCTGCAGCGTCGGCTTCTTCCTCCTCCTCGTCCCAGAGATCGCTCCAGCTCTTAGAGAAGCCACCACTGGTACCATAGGGAGAGGTCTTTGGGCGAGAGAAGCTGATTGGCAAGGATCCCACGAAACCAGACTTTGGCTTCTTGAGAGAAGGAGCGGTAGAGTGCATGGACTTCATAGACTTGGTGGACTTGTAAGACAAGCCCAAGCCAGAGTCCACATTGGAAGACAGGGAAGCCTCGTCGGCGTCGACGTACTGCCACTCTGAGTTGTTGGCAGACGCGGGGAACAAGTCCATGTCTTCGTCTTGAATTGTAGACAACTGACGGGACGGCTTCTGCGGCGTCTTGAGCAGGGCGGCAGTCCATGGGAAGGAGTCCACACCTGGAAGGTTGGGGCTGGTCACAGAGGGCGTTCGCAAAGGCTCGCGAGCGGCAGTTGCAATTGGAGCGATTTCGCACTGCTCAGTGCAGAAGTCGTCCAAAGCCTCATCGTCGGTGGTGAAGCTGACAACAGCCTCGAGCGCTTCTTTGACGGCAGTCAGAGATCGGTTCGACGGATCAAGGGCCAAGCAGTGCTGGAGGACGTTGAAAGTATCCTGAGACATGTTGGGGAAGACGTCAAACAGGCTTTGGCGGTCGCGAGCAAAGTCATCGAAGAGAGGATCCTTGATGGTTGGTGTCGCGAACGGATTGCGCTGGAACAGGACGTTCAGCAGGACGATGCCAATGGCCCAGACATCGGCCTGTGCTGGACAATATCCGTATCCGTAAACACCAGCATCATACTGTTCGGGAGCCATGTATCTGTCCGAGCCAACAGCAAACTCCGTGGACCAGGTGTCCGTCGTGGCCAGGCCGAAGTCTCCCAGCTTCATGGTGGCTTCGGAGGTCAGGAAGATGTTCTCCGGCTTGATGTCACGGTGGTAGACTCCATTGTCGTGCAAGTGCTCAACGGCGCTGACGAGTTGCAGCATGAAGTCACGAACGTGACCTGTTTCAAGTGGTCCCTTGCCCATGCGAATGGCCTCGTAGAGGTCGCCATTGCTGCAGAGCTCAAGTACCATGTACGTATGGTTGTCGGTCTGGAAGCTGGAGACGGTGTTGACGATGTTGGGATGCTCCGGCAATCGTGAGTGGATCTTGAGCTCCTCGGAGTAGTCGTCGGTGGCTACTGCAGCTGGGCAGTTGGTGTTGGCGCCAGATTTGGTGATGCACTTGATCGCAACGTCTTGTCCGGTGTGGGTGTCGTGAGCGGCAAACACCATGCCGAATGAGCCATGGTTGAGTGGTTTGACAGTTATAAACCGTCCATTATCGAGTGGTCTTCCTTGTTCAAAGCCATCTCGCATACAGGCCATAGGGTAATAGTCCGTGGGATTCGTCGAGGTTCGTAAGCAACAAATGGAAAAGGCTCAGCCGCTCCAACACACAATGCCGTTAAAGGTCGTTCGCTGGCAACACACCGTAGTGAACTCCTGCTCGGTCCGCAATAGCAATACAGAAAACAAGTCGCTCAGTCGCCCGCTGGCGGTAAACAAAGTGGGTGATGGCCGGAGTTGTGGTAGTTTTAAAGGAACATAAGGATTGTCGGTGTTATCATGTGTACAAGGAGATTTGTGTTGTTGGTGACTAGCTCGCCAATTTGGCGGGGTCGAGGTGCGCTTCCGTCAAGGAGCAACTGACTTGGAGTGTAGTATGGTCGTTACGGCGTTACAAAGAGATGTGGTGGTGTGTTCGGTCCGGGAATGGTCGGTATAAAGCAAGTATACGGAGAAGTAAATGACAAGAAGAGTAGTAGTCGGTGCGGGCGGAAGGTGAGGTCGGTCGAGGAGTGAGTAGAGGAGGGTATGAGGTATGCGCGGCGGAAGAGTAGTGGAGCTGCCTGGAGGACGGGAGCACGCTGCTATTCCTTGTCGTTCATCAAAGGGGCGCCAACTGAGTTCGTGCGGCCGGGTTGTTGTTATAGCATGCGTGGGTCTCTTGCGTGATGGGGGTGTTGCAAGAAGACAGCTGGAGGCGTGGCTTTGTTGGCTGCTTGGTCCTTGTCGAGAGCGTGCCGATGACGAGATCCCGGGCGGAGCGGACACTGGTCAGCTGCTGCGTCGGACCCTATTTCCTGTTGCGCTGTTTTCTCATCGGCGGCGGGGGAGGCGGTCGAGGCGAGGATCTCGTAGGAGGTTGCGAGCGTTGCGAGCGTGAATGGTAGGGTTGCTGTTGCTGTGGACGACCGCTGGCACGTCTGCCGTAATCCAGTCGAAGCTGCTCGGCGCAGTACGGGTGGACGCGCAAGAGCTGTTTGTGCGGACGGAAAGGGCTTGCGACGTGTGCAATGCAACTGTGCTCTGCTCCAATGCGCAGCGGCAGGACGTGGTTTTGACGAGAGACCTGGTGAGAAGGGTAGTAGACTGAGCGGTGTGTACGATGGTAGGCACGGGAGAGTGTTGGAATGGGTGGGCGGAGCGCTTGTCTCCAGCCAGACCTTGCCGCGCAACGAATGCAGCTAAAGGCTCGGATGCAGCCTAGCGTGCATGATCACGGTCACACATGCCGGTCAAACTACTGGGACCGAGACAAGTTTGCCACTAACTTATGTCCACGCTTGCACGGTCTTTGTTCCTCCACGTTCTTCCGCATTCGACGCCTCGAAGCGCTCGTGCTCATCTCGTCGGCGGCAGCAGCAGCAGCATCGCACTGTGTCTGCCACTGGCTCACGGGCGCTGATTGATACCTTGAAACGCTTTGCTGGCAGCTCTGACCGAGCGGTAGCTATGCCTGTTGACGCCGTTTCACACTGCCAGGAGTCTGGAGAGCTGTCAGTCCACGTCTGCTGGCTCAAGGGCACAGTCCCTGCAAAGCCAATGGCTGCGCAAGCCTTCGTCAGAGGTGGCCACGACGAACTCTAGGGAAATTGCGAGATTGCAAGAGCGGACGACCCCGCCAGCACGTCACTCAAAGTAGGCGAAGCAAGCTGGGACAGGAAAAGCGCAATCTCTACTCAGCCGAATAGCCCGAACAGCGGCGTCTTATCGATCGACCAATGGCACCAAGCTCACCCCTACCTCCGACGGTATATTGTATCTCGACGACGACCTCTCGACATCTCACAGTGGTACATTGCGAGCTCGCACTCGCAGCTACACATTCTGGCAGCCGACCGCGTGAGCCAATGCATCACGGCGAGGTACGGCGGTACGGGCTCATGCAGGAAACATCAGCCACCAAGGTCGGAGGCAGGCGAGACCACTACCGATCGTTAGCTCGTGTATTTGTCCTCGTGAGCACCTCGGACACAATAATAATGGCACGCCCGTTTGTGATGGTGGTGTTGATGACGTTGCCATCATAGTACTAGTATCTGGCAAAGCCTGGTGATGAGTGCAATCTTCACAAATGGAGCCACCACGTTGCCCGTCCCCGTGCTTGCGCTGCTGACAAGTGCCATGTCATGTCACGTGCAGTGGGATGTGATGCGCGTCGCTCCAGCAGAGCTCCTCGGATCGGCCTCGCCACAGCCTACCCGAGTCAGTCCTCCCAGAAAGCTTCATCCAGAACGAGGGCCATTGGCACATCACGGCACGGGCAGTTGCGCCGTCACAGGTACACGTTGCGGGATGTGCACGTGCTGATGGCCCAGTCCACATCTCAGCAGCCAGAATAGGTCGTCGAGCGCAGCAATTCTTGACACGGCTCGTCTGCCGTGTAACAGTCGGTGTGGAAAGGGTGACAAGTCTGGAGCCATCGAAACGCATTGTATGCACTCTTTAATCTGAGCATATCATCCACAGCCAATGTAGACTCCGCGTGGTGAAAATTTTCTGGGACAACATCTACCTCGTGCAGTAGCTCGGCGGAGTGTTTTCATCCTCTCATGCACTGCGTTCCGGTCCTGCAGCCTATCTTGCAGTCACATAACCAAGGCCGGACGAACAACGCCTCGTTAATCGCGCCAACGTTATGATCGGGCTTCTTCAGACATAGGAGCCTGCGGGTGAGGGAACTACACATGGCGGTGTAAGAAAATAACACTGCACGAATGCTGGCCAACTCTCACCATGGCGAACCATCCACGACTCGACGCCGAAAACGTGTTGTTGGCAGTCCAGCTCAACTGGTCCAGCGAAACGTCTGCACGTCCAATGTCTCATCAATGCCTCACTCAGCGCTTCGCACCGACACCTTCCTCTTTTTTTGGCTGAGCGTCCACGAGGAAGGCGCGGCGCCTCCGAACGATGGATGGTTCCTGCATCGATTGTGGCGCTGTGATTGGCCACATTTGTGTCTGAACAACCATGTCGCTTAGAGCTTGGAAGCGTGCCGCCGCGCAACACATCACCTGCGACACCACAAAAATGGACGGAATCAGCTGTGTACTTCTGGACATTGGTACGGCATGCCGTCGAATGGGTGTGTTGGCGGTTGACGCTCGTGACTGACATGCGGCGTAGAAGGGACTGTTTGCCCCATCTCATTCGTCCATGCTACGTTGGTAGGTGTTCAATTTTTGGTTCACATTCCAACCACAGCGCTCGGCACAACGACACCTCGTGCGACTGCTTACACGACCGTCTCTAGTTTCCCTACGCCATCAACGCGTTGCCAGCTGTCCTCAGCACAAAATGGGATGACTCAACGTTCGTGCCTTATCGTGACGCGTTTCCAGAAGAGCATCGCAAATCGCCAGAAGCTCTTCAAGCGCACGTGGAGGATCTCACGAAGCGCGATGTCAAGGTTGCCTATTTGAAAAATCTTCAAGGCTACCTATGGCAAGATGGCTATCGGACTGGTGCCTACTCAACAACCCTCTTCGCAGATGTGGTTCCCCAACTTCGGCAATGGAAGGACGACGGCTTATCTCTCGCCATTTACTCCTCAGGCAGCATCTTTGCCCAGAAGTTGCTGTTCGGCCACGTGCAAACAACTGAGACAACGCCCGCAACGGGAACGAAGCGTGCGAGGCCGATAGGGGATACCGAAGTTCAAGCGTCCGATGACGCGGATAAGCCCCCGACCAAGAAGCAGCTCGTTGAGACCAGCGGTGATGATGTCAAGGCCGGAGCGGGCTCTCAATCTGTTGCAACTACTCCTGCGACCAGTGGTGATGCTGGCAAAGCACCTGACGATGCCGGAAAGGGCTCTGCCAATGATGAACAGCCACCTGGAACTGAGGACTTGACCGCTCTGTTCGACGGCTGGTTCGATACGACCAACGCTGGCATGAAAACAGAGTCGGCGAGTTATGCAACCATAGCTCGGGAACTTGAGGTACGAACGCCTTCGGAAAGCCCGAAGTTGCGCGGCTTTCTTGGAGCTGACGTGCAACAGTGGAAACCCGAGCAGATACTGTTCCTGAGTGACAACGTGAAGGAGATCGATGCTGCTCATGAGGCTAAAATGCAAGCCGTGCTGGTGCAAAGACCAGGCAATGCTGAAATTGCATTCGCAGATCGAAGCCGACTTCAAATTGTCGAATCTCTGAGCGAGGTCTACATCAACAAAGGCACAGGCACGGAGGTAGGCAAGGAGTGATTGACTCATCACAACGTGTGCGGACACGTTGCGTTGCACTTTGTACGGGGTTGGTCCATTACTTCATTTCTGCTCCAAGCACGTGATGCCTTACACAGGCGGCCACCGGAACATCACAAACCGAGTTCGATCAAACAGATCTTCTGCATCTCTGCCCTTTCCACCTTTCGTCGCAGCGTGTCCAAGAGTCCCCCAGCACTATACGTTGTAGGCACAATGCTGAACAGAAAATGCAGCTCCGCATCGTCATGATACCGCAAGAAATGTCTCGCAGCCAACCAACTTCCTTCTTCTAGCAGAATCTGCTGGCCATTGATGATTGCAGTCAGTCTACAGAAGAATCTGTACTGCTTAGAAGATGCCATCAGAGCAGCCCGGACCAGCACTCGTCCTCTGAGTAACGTCAGAGCTTCTTGATAAGTGGTCGTGGTAGGCAGCAGGATAGCATCGCCTTGTTCGCTGAGAAATTTGCCAGCTGTCATCAAATGCTCGTCCAGAAGTTGACCTGGAGAGTGTTGATGTAGTTGGACGATGAGTGGGATGGCCTTATGTGTAAGTCAGCTTACTTCCGCTTCATGCTCGCTTTGATTTCATGCGCTTCACTTACGCGTGGCTCAGCGTTGGCTTCATGGTAGGACGGCGGTTCAGTGTCTGCGGTAGACATGATCGAAGGCTTTTGATTCAGACGTGTGGAGGCGGACGTGTTGCGCGAAGCTGGCGATCAAGATCTGAGATCTATCTATACTCATGCCACATTCACGACTGCGATCAAGACATTCACATTCCATGCTGCATTTTCGAAAGTGTTTGCTGGGCGTTTCCATGTCGTTCACTGCGACTGGAATTGTTCAACGCAGCATTCCACTGCTCATTGTGGACGGCGAGGTAGCCGCTTGACAGCGTATCGGCATGACCATCGAGATCTGTACCAGTTGAGACATTTCGGTCTCGTCCTCGCTGCACCTGCGACATCCGGAGGCAGTTCAATCAGAAGAAGTCTTGTCGCAAGACTGAGCGCTCTGCGGTCGCATCTCACAAGAGCCTGACACCACGATTCCACCAGCAGCTCGGCACCGACAAGACTGAAGAAGCCCGGGAGTGGTACTTCGTCTCAGAAGACGCATTCCATAACGCAAATAAGCAAGAGAAGCTTCGCATCCATCATCTCGGCGCCGTACTGTTTACGAACCAAGGAGCCGAAACAGAAGTTCCCTGTGACCAGCGTGCCAGAGACGAATTCCAGTGTATGGTATACAGTGTCGAAGCACGCGACGCTGGAAAAAAACCTCTCAAAGTCTCGCATTCACTGCTACTACAAGAAGCACAGTGGCTGTGACACTTCAATAGTGGCCCTGCAAACTCCACAAGCTGCAGAGAATGAAGAAGGTCACGGCTGCGACCAATGTGTGCTCCTGCACGCAGAAGTTACTGCACTGAAAGAGCAGCTAGATGAACTGCGAGACGAAGTCAAGGACCAGGCGAAGGAGCAAAAGCGCCTGAGAGATCAGACGTGGAAGCTGGAGAGGTTTCTGGAGCCGGGCTCGTATCGCTGAAGTCTTCACTTGAAACACGAAATGGCGGCCAGCACATTGGAAGTAAGACGACCTTTGCTGCAGATGAAACGCGTTGGAAGAACCGGCGGTCGCCGGTTGCGACTTCCTCAGTGGTGTCGTTGGAAGTGCTGCGGGCGACAGACGACAACTCTAAGTCAACTTCACCTCGTCATTCCAACCACCTCATTTACTTCTACCTCAACGACCACACTCATTCTTTCGAGCGTATCTATCTGTCACGGCAATGCTTACTACAAGGCAAGACACAGCGCGCGGTGTCTCATGCGGCGCACTGCACGGCACGCCGTACCAACGCCCAGCTGCCGCCGCGATAGCTGACTACAACTTCACTCCGCCCATTGGCCCGTACCCATTGCTCCATTCTCCAGCATACGGGTACCACGAAAACTAAGCAGACACTTGCAGCAAGCATGGCTGTGTTCTCGCGTTACCGTTGCTGCCGCCAGCACTTCCACCGCGCGATCAACAGCTCGATCGACAGCTCAATCAGCAGCTCGATCAGCAGATTGACCCGCGGCCCGACAACTACGACGAAGTCACCCCAAGCATGAACACCGCGAGCTCGAGCCCCCCAAACGTGAGCACCGCGAGCTCGAGCATCCCAAGCATGAGCACAACAAGCCCGATCACAGCAAGCATGAGCACCGCGAGCTCGAGCACCGCAAGTTTCAGAACCGCGAGCGTGGGCACGGCAAGCACGAGCATGGACGTGAACAATGTATGTCGGGTTTCACTCACATGGACGTGCTGTCGCTGACGTTGATCAGACTCCAATAGTCCGCAAGGTCAATCCTTATTCAGGGCAATCCAGGACCAGGAGTGCCACAAACCCACGCGGGATACCTAGGCTGCTGCACGTAAGTTGCAATCCCACTTCTTTACATCCCGTGTAATCGATCTTACTAATACTCCCCGAAGATCAAGGACTTCGACAGCCTGATCAACGACCGTGAGCGACAGGGCTGCGTTATGTCCGACAACGAAGTGGCGGAGTTCATACAGGATCGCTCTCTCAAAAACTGGGCAGATACACCGAGATTTGCCGCTGGTCTACGGATTCTGCGTGCCGGCATCTCCCAGAACGAAGTCAATCAACTGATCAAGGAGTACAAAATCACTCCGGACACCGAAAATCTAGAAGCTGTCCAGAATCACTTCAAAGCAAAGCACGAGGCGTTCATGCAATCTTCTCGCCTCGGTGAGAGCGACGTCCTTAGTCGAGTGCTAGATTTTGCTCTCGACGAGATCGATGCCCAGTCCGAGATTGATGACGAAGAGACAGGATGTTGCTGCGACGACCACCACACTGGATAGTTCGGACTGCGGGGAGATCCCGGACCTCAGCAGCGGATGGGAGACACCAGAAGGCAGACTTGAAGAGAGCAGAGAGACCCCTATCCCTGAGCCGATGAGAAGAACCGAAGCTCCAAACGATCCTGGCCTCGCAACGACACAAGAACCATCCGCGCCCTTCCCCAATGAGGCTGAAGTGGACGTCAACGACAGTACCACGATCACACACGTTGACACAGAGGTGAAAGTCGAAGAAGACAGTCCGCCCGAGCCCGGACTGGAAACACCTGGTGGGAATTCTGGAATAGACATTTCAGAACAATGTGTTCGATGCCTGTATATAAATCGACCCCGGGACTTCGTAGAAGACTTGACGCCTTCGCGCGAGGCATCGATGTTTTCTGCGGAGACATCGGAGCTGCAATATGAACTGCTTCTAGAATATACTCGATGGCGGACTCACTCAGCGCCTGCAGAAGACGCCATCTACTATCTGTCGCTGTCCTTTGCGCGAGAGCTATTCTCCGAGGCTTTGGCAAACGTATCGCCGGCAGTCATCCTTGAACAATCCAAAGACGCAGCAAGCACAGATATACGAACATTCGGTCTCACATTGTGATCGCAATACCTCGCGTGATTTGGCAAGAGATCAATAGCTCGATCGTCATGGCTCTACCGCGCAGGTCGACAATCAGAAATACGTTTACTCCGAACGGAACCCACATCTCGACATCTCACACTACCCTGATCAATTGACAGAAAAGGAGAAAAACAAGACAGCCTTCGGCCAATGACGACGATGTCGCCGAGACTATCGACGAACCAGAAAGGAACACGAGAAGAGCGGAGCCGACTTCAGCAGACGAAGGACGAGGCAATGCCACTCTCGCACCAATTGAGCCCCTCGACGTTCATCGTCATGGTGAGCAGCCACTTTTTGTGCAAGATAGCGATGCCATGATGAATGCTGACGTCGAGGTGAAGGTTGAAGAAGACAACGAGGCAGAGTCCGAAACGGATGGGCTAAATGGACTTGACGTGCAGCAAGAGTATGTCCGATGCCTGACGGTGAACCGACCTGGCGATCACGACGACAGCTTGGCGAACAGGAGCCAGGCGCTGATTCGCAATGCGGAGACACCAGCGCTAAAACTTCACCTACTCGTTGAAGATACTCGATGTCCATTCCTTCAGCGCAAACGGACGGGAATGTTCACTTCCTCTCATTGTCTTTCGGCAGAAAGTTGCTCTCTGGTGCTCTGGCTACTGCCTCACCGAAAGACCTCCTCAAAGAATTTACAAAGGCCTTGCCAGACGAGCTGCGCGACAGGTTCATACGATTTGTCCTCCGCGCGCAACGTTATCAACCACATTCCAACGGCTCGAATAACGTTCTCGATGTCAGCACGTCATGGCCCGCTGGTGATGTCGGAGTGTTAACCCACTTCAAACAGCGACTGGTAGACGAGCTCGCCAAAGTTTCAGGAATCGACATTCCGGACAATCGCCTGACATCGCCAAAGGGAAGTTTCGATAGTCCCTTCGCGTGTTTCATGACATATCCTTGTCAAGGCAACAATGACGCTGACCGCGACCCTGCTCGATTCGGAGACCAAGCATTCCCCTCGATCGCATGGACTACACTCCTAACAAGGGATTTTCCAGACCAGTTCTGCACGGATCTCATACCGTAGGCTCAGAAAATGCAGGACTCGGGCAGCAGCAGCTTCCGGCTGCGAGGCCGGATGAAGACCCGTCTCGGAGAGAAAGTACTGGAAGCTTTCAACGCATACTCAAAGGAGGCATTTGAGCATGCTAAGGCTCCGTTCATTCTCACCCAAGGCGAGCTGTGGCACGACTGGTTGCAAAAAGAGGCCAACAACATCGAGTTCATTTCCTCTGGTCCTTTTCAAACAGACAAATACACAACATCACCTCGCCTTGCGAATCGACCCAGATACACACGAGATCACCGGATTCGTGTCAATGTGGCAGCATCTGCATTCGGCGCGGTGGGGCAGCCAGCGTTGCTCAAACGTGGTCATTCAAGATGTAGGCATGGACATTGGGCGTGCTCTGCTCGGCAAGGATCGAGGATTCTGGACATGTGCAGAGTTTATGCGGGCGTTTTCGGAAGAGAGGATAGAGTACTCTAGTCTGAAGGCATTTCAACAGAGGTATGGGATGAATATTGGAGCATGAGGGAGGATATATTTTACTGGGAAGTGGTGCGATAGCTTTGGTGTTTACGTTCGGATATTTCAGGAGGTATGATCATTTGATGTGGAGAGCGTGACATCTGGGTATAGACAAGGCGCCAAGTAGAGATTCCTGGGGTAATAAGTTTGTTTGTTAGAGAAGGAGTCATCCCCCATCATATTCACAACCGATTTGCCTTGAGGCTTGATCTGGCTGTAGTCAATACGTTCCGTTTGTCCTTTTCATATGCCATATTCGTATTATGCTTGGAAACGCTGCCACCGATTCCCTGTCAATCGAACCGCCTTGTAGACACCTAGAACAACCACACATACGCGAACAAGCACCAAACGAAGAAGAAAAATAGCACCCACACCTTCCACCCGACACCCGTCCGCTCCGCCATCCTCAACATACTGTTCATCGTCCCCCTCAGTCGATTTCTCGCCCCTTCAAACGAATCGTTCATCGAATCCGCAAGTTTCGTACTGTCGCGGATTTCGTCTCCAATCGCCATCGTGAGCTGCAGCAGTATTAGCCTCTTTCCACAAACTCACAGACCCTCCAAATATAGCTCACCTCCTTCAACATCTTCACCTTCTTACTCATCTCCCCAGCCTGTTCATCGTTCTGACTCTCCAAACTCTCCAGCACCGCATCACTATATCTCCCCTTGCGATCCGGCGTCGCAGACCTGAACCCCGGCGCATCATCATTCTTCTTATCTGTAACCCCATACGGCGAACTCCCTCCATTCATCGGTCCAGCATTATATGCTCCATAGACATTCCCTCCCGCCGGCGCAAAATTGTCGTTCGCGGCGCCATTCAGCGCATACGGTGAGCCTGTACTGGCATAGGGCGGATTCCTGCTTGAAGAGCGCTGGGGATTTGAGGCAGCGGAGCCGGGCCGAGAGCGATTTGATGCGGAATCGTAGTTGGAGAAAAGCGCGTTGCGCGCGTCGTTTTGACGGGCGAACCTACGAGTTTGCGAAACACCTACCGTTAGTTCTTTGTGATCAATTCTCAGGTTGCGAGAGTTGCGTACCGTGAAGCCATTTGGCAACTTTGTCTCGGCTGGAAGTGTTGAAGTTCGGTTTTGTGGACTGCGATTACGTCAGATGGCGCGCGCCAGTTGGCCAACAGGGGCAACAATGAACACTCGCAGCTGAAAGTGCGACGACCACATTTGACAGGAGATTTAGAGCTCTGAGATGTGTGATGCAGAGACAAAAGGACACGTTGATGAACAATTAGGCAGTACTACTATACAATGGATGTGCCTGAGAGCTAAGAACGCTGAAATCATCCCTCATCTCTCCTTCAGATGTCGCGTGAGTGTAGAGGTCAAAAACTTCGCAACGACTCTTCAATGTGTCAATCATATGTAGGACGGTCGCAGACATGCTGGGGTCCGCCGGGTTGAGTTCACGCTCGCGTGCGCTCGCGTCCGGAATCAGTTGAGTCTCGTCACCACACATGTCCTCGTCCGCATCCGATGATCGATGTCGTTTTCATGGATTATTTTGTGGCACTGTGAAACCTTCCCTTCTTCATTTGTGAGAAGCTCCTAGTTCTTTGGTGGGTACCTGGACGAATTGTTAGTAACTCTTCTCGCTCGTTCTTATGATCATTCCAGTGCTTTCTGCTGGCGCGTGGGCCCAGAGCTGAAGCAACGCGTGGAGCACGTGTCGTGCTGCATGCGCTTTCAAATACTATCGCCAATTTGAGATAGCTAGCACCTAGAGACGTTTCCGTGCTGACGCGCAACGATCGGAAGCATGAGTCAGAGTCTCACTTACTTCTTGAAGAAATATTGTGACACGTAGTAGTCACCCACGGCGAACAGGCCAACCACACCTGCCCAAGCACCCACAACGTTCCATGTCAGGGTATTGGACTTGTGCGCACGGTATGCGCCAGTGCCCAGCAGAGCTGCGAGACCAGCAATGGCGACGGCATTGCCGAGCACAACTGGGTTGTTCTGGTTCTTCTCAGCCCAGTCGCCAGCCTTCTTTGCATCCTTCTCAACTTCCTTTGCGACCTTGCTACCCTCCTTCTTAGCCTTCTCGTAGCCCTCTTGAGCCTTGCCCTTGGCCTTGTCGAATTCGGCCTCGGCCTTCTTCTCCAGCTTCTTGCCGTCCTTCTTCAAGTCATTTGCGCTCTTCTCTGCAGCATTCTGGAAGTCTCGTGCGTTCTTGTCGAGCTTATCTCCTGCTTGCTTCGCCTGTTGTCGGAGCTCTTCGGCGCGTTCTTCCGCTTCCTGTTGGCCGGCATACGACGAGTCCGAGGGCAGAGACTGGAGGTGTTCGTTCGATGACTTCAGCGAGTCGAGGGAGTGTACGCCTGAATCCTCATGAAGGATCTCTGGAATGGCATCTGGGACCCTGCGATGGCATGTTAGTTTCGTATCGCGCCAACTGAGCCTGGTTACTGAGCAGTAATGCTGGGCGGACGCAACGAGCACAGCTCTGTCGCATCCTGAACCTTGTTGGTTCAATGACTGCGTCCACGATCGCATCGCGTTTCCGGGTCGTTCGAGCTTCCACCCGCCATGAAGGAGTCTTCAGGCGGTATAAAAGCTTTCACATCGCGCAGAAGAGCAACTGATCGCGAGTGTCGTCAAGCCCAAACACTCGTGCTCAATGGCCTAAGCCCATGCTAAGGGAATACACGTACTTCTATCGTGATTGTTAGAAATGACAACGATGTAGTGACGTGGTAGATACCAACTCACCTCTTCGAGAGATTGCTCTTGCTCCTTGCCGTGAGGCGCGGCTGCTGCGGCGTAGGACATGTCGTCTGCTTCACTGTTCGGTCGCGCGAGGAACTCGAGCTGGCTGTCGGAAGACACTGGGGTCAAGTCGTCAATTACCGCGTCGTGTGTAGGGAGGCTCTTTCGATGGTCGCGAGTGCTCACTGAGGTGATAAATGATGGCAGAGCGGGATGCAGAAGTTGGATAGCGTCGTTCACATGCAGCGCTTGCGCAAGGTCGGAGAGGCAGAGAAGACATGCCACAGACGTCACTCTTGTGAAGCTCGCAGCTTCACGTCTTGGCGCGACGTCTTTCCGATGATCGCGTCTTCCTAGCAAGCCCGACAACCTCTTCCGACATCCGATCGACGACCAGGCCAGGCACAGCGCGCTACCATGTCCGGCGGCTGGAACACCATCGAGAGCGATGCCGTACTGCCTGTCCCACTCCCCGCGCTGATGCACCGCTAATGGCATCAGGGCGTCTTCACCTACCTCATCGAATCGCTGGGCGTCAAGAATGTACAATTCGAAGAGCTCATTTCGCTGGACGCGGAATCACTCCAGCAGCTCAACCCGATAGGCGTCATCTTCCTGTTCAAGTATCCCACCGACGAGAAGCCCAAGAAGGATGCGCCCCTAGATGGTGAATTCGACTACGGAGCACTAGAGAACCAAGAAGAGCCAGTCTGGTTTGCAGCGCAGACAATACAAAATGCATGCGGCACTCAAGCACTTCTCAGTGTTCTCCTCAACAAGGACAACCAGGAGGATGGAGGAGTAGAGATTGGACAAAACTTGAAAGAGTTCAAAGAATTCACTGCGTCTTTTCCAGCAGAGTTCCGTGGCGAAGCTCTGTCCAATTCAGACCTCATTCGCGAAACACACAACTCCTTCGCTCGATCATCGCCTTTCGTATCCGATGAGACACGATTAGCGACTGCCGATGACGACGTCTACCATTTCATCGCCTACACGAGCATCAACAGCACACTCTACGAGCTTGATGGACTTCAGCCTGCACCGATCAGACACGGCGATGCGGGAGCCTGCCCACCAGAGATCTTCTCCGATGCCGTCATACCTGTGTTGCAGAAGCGGATAGAACGATACCCACAGACAGAAATCCGCTTCAATCTGCTCGCGATGTGTGAGGACTTGAGGTCAAGAGCACGAGAGGTTGGTGACCAGGAGTGGCTGGCTAGGGAGGAGCAGAAGAGACGCGACTGGAGGTGGGAGAATGCGCTGAGGCGGCATAACTTCGTTGGCTTCGTCGGCGAGCTCATGAAAGGTGTTGCTGGGCAGAAGCTCAAGGACGCGACGTACGACAAGTGGATTGAAGACGGCAAGGCTGCTACGAAGAAGAGGGTTGAGGACAGGCAGAAGAGGGGACAAGCTGGCGATGAGATGGACACGTCATAAGACTGTGTGAAGTGATCACAAATGTGTTTGAAGCACATTAGCTCTCTGTAAGAGGCTTCGCCGACACGCAATGATTTCAGTGCATGCATTGCGGCACAAATCTCCAGATCCGAAGCTCAGTCGCAGAATGTATGAAGCAAAATCCCTCATGTCAATCTTTCGGCGCCGACTGATCTGATACAGGACTAAGCAACGTGCTTTCGGGTTAAATGTGCTGGTCCAAGCTGTTGCTGTGGTTCATGTACTGGAGCCCACAGTCTAAGCGTATGGAATCGCATTCTGTGACAGTCTTTGCGGGCAGCTGTACCGTCGTACGATATGTATACTCGCATGGCGAATGAGCGCAGACCACCAACTCCTAATTCACACGATGTATTCGGGCCGATAACTTCAAGGAAAGGCAGGTCTTCTGTAACTCATCTCTGCATTCAGTAGGGGTCTCGACCTTCTGTCTCTCTCGTCTATCACAACCAGAAAAACCAAAGCTTATGATACAGAAGAGGAACGCCCAAGCCATATGCGTTTCATGCCTTCACTCACAAAAAGTGAACCAAACCAAATGCCAGCGGGTGTTGTTATGATCTCATTTCTTCTTCAAAACATCGTATCTACAGGTTCTTGATGATGGCATCAGCGTACTCGTGTGTCTTAGCCTTGCCTCCAAGATCACCGGTCAAGTATTTGCCCTCGGCCAGGGTCTTGAAGATGGCCTTCTCGATTTGTGCGGCGTGTTGTGTGAGGTTCATGTGCTGCAACATCATGATGGAGGAGAGGAGCAAGGCAGTTGGGTTGGCGAGGCCCTTGCCTGCGATATCGGGAGCGGAACCGTGCACGGCTTCGAAGATGGAGCACTCGTCACCAATGTTGCCGGAAGGAGTGAGACCGAGACCACCGATCAGACCTGCGCACATGTCGGAGAGAATGTCACCGTAGAGGTTAGGCATGACGAGGACCTTGTCGTTGTATGGCAGGGGGTCGGTGACCATCTTCAAGCAGGTGTTGTCGAGCATTTCGGCGTCGAATTCAACGTTGGGGAACTCCTTGGCGATCTCCTTTGCGAGGTTGAGGAAGAGACCGTCGGACATCTTCATGATGGTGGCCTTGTGCACCACACGGACCTTTGGCTTGCCAATGTCTTGTGCGTATTGGAAGGCGAAGCGGAGGACACGCTCGGAGGCTTCTCGGGTGATGAGCTTAATGGATTGCACGACACCATCGACCACAACGTGCTCGATACCAGAGTACTCTCCCTCGGTGTTCTCACGAATAAGGTGGATGTTCACATCGTCGTATGGGGTCTTGTAGCCTGCGATGCTCTTGCAAGGTCGCACGTTGGCGAACAGGTTGAATGTCCTTCGGAGGGTCAGGTTCAGTGAGACGTGACCTTTGCCGATGGGTGTGGCCAGAGGACCCTTGAGGGCAACGTAGTTTCGTGTGATGGAGTCGATCGCCTCGTCTGGAATGGCGGTCTTGCCGTCCTTCAGGATTGGGGTAACATCGACTGGTTCCCACTTGATGGGGACGTTCGCGGCGCTGTAGATGTCTTTGACGGATTGCGAGATCTCGGGTCCAATACCATCACCCTCGATGAGCGATACTGTGTACTTTCCCTATCCGTAGCCGTTACATGAGTATGATCATTCCTCCTTCTGATATGTGTTCGTTTGTGCACGTACATCTGAGCCTTTCTGGCCCGGGAATTTGGCGATTCTGTCCTCGGCAGCGGTGGCATAGCTTCGTGGCGCGAACTGTAGCAGCTAGATTAGTGACTGAAGCTGCCATGACAGAGCACTGCCAGTCCAGCAAGAGTGGCAGCGTACCTGAGCAAAAGCTGGTCGCGCAACCTTGAAGCATTGCCGCGGCGCCGCAGCCCGGATTCCCCTCGCCAACATCCTTGCGGCGGTGTGCAGAAGACCAATGCGGAGGCTTCAGTCACTCAGTGCGACTGCGGGAGACCGAGAGGGAGCGTGGGTGTGGGAAAATGGCGCGGTCGTGAAAAGCAAAGATTAGCAGCAGTAGCAGCAGCTCGAGGGCAACAGACTTCGCGCATGTGCAAAGTCAAGCGACAGCGGATGCCGGAAACGACCGTTGCTGGGCTTGGATGCGCTCTCGTCGGCATAAAACGGCGGGACTTGATGGTCCATGGAACTTGCGCCGCACACCACGCCGGCCGACGTTCTGCTTTGGTCGTGAAGCCGGTTTGCAGCTACGGTATGCTATGTATTGCTTCACGACCGAGACAAGCACACTTGTGTAGTACAGACGCTGTGCAGCAGGGAGTCGGCGTGTCAATGTATGTGAGGCTGTGACCGGCCAATCCCAATGCCGCGCGCGTGGAACCTTCGCCTGTGCACATCTCAATCCTGGGACGCGGTCGCGGAGAGCTGCTGCTGTCGACCTCTCGCCTGCCCGCTCGTCCTCTAAGCTGTCTCGCCCGCGCTCGCCATGCCCATATCGGCCGACACGGAGCGCGAGCTGCTCAACAAGTACAAGCTCACCTCCCTCTATCCCACCGAATGGCCGCACCAGGACGATGACGACGAGGATGACGAAGACGAGTCCGACGAGGAGCAGACGCCAGTCCGAGCCCACGCCCGAAAGAACTCGCGCTTCCAGAAGATCGATCGCCATGCTAGTCTGAAGAGCAGCATCACCAGCAAGACCGCTACCAGCGATGCGGGCGTGCAAAAGGACGAGCCGGACGCCCTGGGCGTGGCCCCCTCGGTAGCCGCAGAGCTGCGCAAGAGAGGACTCCCAGTCGAGGACAATCTTGCGCTCCGCAATAAATTCATGACCTCCAGCACCACCTTCAATCCGGCGCTCTACCTGTCCCAGGTGCACCAGCAGGCTAGTACCGAAGACCTGCTGCGCGGGCTCGACTTTCTGAGCAGGAGTATTGAGCAGAAGTCGGCGAGTCTGAAAGTGCTGGTCGAGAGCAACTTTGAGCGCTTCGTGCGCGCAAAGGCGACGATAGACACGGTATACACGGAAATGAGGACGCAGGGCGTAGAGCCGTCGCGGCTATCGCAGATGCCTTCACTCGGCGCAGGCTTACGACCACATTCGCGACAGACGAGCAAGAATCAGAGTCACTTCAGAAATACCAGCGGTCCCTTTGGCAGCCAGAACAAAATCCCATACATGGACAAGAAGAAGAATGCGTTGACGAAGGAGTCCGAATATGGCGTGCAGGGCATCAAACAGCCTCTGCAGGAACTCGCCATCAAAGCGGAAGAAGTGTGGGGTCCTGCGCTTGGTGGGCACGAAAAGGAGGAGACTTTGAAGGCAGTGCTGGGCTCACTGGAGCAACATCGGGAAATATTCCGCCTTCCGGGAACGGTGTACGAGGCGATCAAGAAGAACGACTACGACTCGGTCGTGGCCGCGTACAGACAGGCGAAACAGCACGCGGATAAGGCTCGCGATATTGCTGCAATTGCCAAAGAGAACGAAATGGAGCTCGGTGATGCGGACGTACAGCAAATTATTGTAACAGCACGAATGTGGTATGCGGTAAATGACCAAATCAATGACTTCAAGAAGGAGATCTGGAGACGACTGAAGAACTCTCATGGCCGAAGACCTGCAAGCGTGGCAGAGGAGAGTGATCGAGAGCTACATATGGAACTCATCGCCATCCTGCTGCAACTCGGCGCTGAGGAGAACCCCATCTGGGTCTGGATCAACAGTCGTTATCTCTATCTGAAGGACAAGATTGCTCGAACGTTCGAACGAAGTAGAATTGAGATTGAGATCCAGCGTCGGAGATTGGCCGCCAACACGAGATTTGATGAAATCGCGCTCGCCAAACACCTTCGTGCTGCTTCTGCTAATAGCACGAATGTCCGCCTTGCTGGTCATGCAACGCGCGATCTCGACACTGAGAACATTCTCTCCTTCTGGGAGAAGGTACAGAGTTCAATCAACAGTCTCCTGTCACTACAGAATGGCATACTGGGTGAAGTTATCGACTGGCATGAAAGTGCACAGTCATTTGTCGATAACAAAGCTCAGAAGGCATTCCCGACGGCTGTCTTCGCAATGCAGGACTACACGCATCTGCAATTGTCCCAAGAGCATATTGATGCGATCCGCAAGGAAGCGCTTGAGATGGTCGCCCTGTTACGCGACAACGCCAACGCGTTCTTTCAAGATGCCCCTGTGGACGATATTAGCCTGCTGTACAGCCCAATCCCGCCGACACCAATTTCGCCTGATGCGAAGACACCAATCTCCGGCGTTAAATCACGAAGCTTTTCCTTCGATCCACAGAACATTCCTGAACCAAGCCCCAAAGTGGGAAACGCATGGGAGACGTATGCGTTCTGGCCACCGGGAGCAAATTCGTTGTCCGGTTCGTTCTACCTGTCCAGACTGATTGCCATTACTGGTACTGCGTTCGGTGAAATGGCAGCCATGAGCACAGTGAAGATGTCCAACGAGCCTGAAAAGCTGAAGAACACCCTTGCGGCAGCACGGGAGCGCTGCATTACTGGCATTTGTGCTTCGTGGAGCAGTGATGCCGAGAAGTGCAAGGTGCTTGAAAGCTGGACCAGAAGTCCCGAGCGAAGAGATTTGACTCTGCTACCCAGCTACTTTGAGGCTTGGTTCGACAAAGTGCTCAGCAACGTGCAGAAGATTGCATACATCTCGGACGCGTCAACTAAGAGTGGCGACGTGATAGTGCCTCCCTCTGCCAAGCTGTTGCAAGCCATCCGCAGCACATTTGTGACCAGTCTCTACAAAGGCCTCAACGGAATGGTGGAGAATGCCGAGAGGAGCAACAGAGATGCCTCTGACTTCAACGAGGACGCGGATCCAGATGGCATCACTATTGCGCGCTACCGTCAGGTCGATATGGACGGCGCAGCAGCACTTGGCTCCGAGCCTCTCAACGCATCGAATCGGAACGAGCGCATGTTGATTACATTGTCAAATTTGAATCACTTGCGGAGTGAAGTGATACCACAGCTCATCTCGCAATTCGAATCAGCATTCAGCGTCAAGCTGACGGAGGAAAGCAAGACAATCAGAGACGTGCTTGCGCAGATCGATGCCCGGCTCTTCCAAGCCTACGTGAAGCCTCTCGTGGACGACCTTACTGCGACGATAACAAGCGGAATCATATCCAAGGGCTGGGAACCTGCCACACCTCGTCCCACAGACGCTCGAGCATACGTGTACGATGTACTCATTGCACTCGTCCTGGTGCATGCGGAAGTCACCTCTGCCACGACCAGCACGCTCACGAATCAAATCTTGAGCTACATGCTTGAGCAGTGTTCTGTGGCCTTGATTAATGCTTTCAAGCAGCGGAAGCATTATACTTTGCCTGCTTTGATGCAAGCAACGTTGGACGTCGAATTCATGGCGCAGACGTTGAACAATTACACCACCGATAGAGCTGGTGAAGTGCAAAGTCAGATCTATCTCGCGTTAGATGAACGAACGGATAATGATGCAAGAGCTAAACTACAGGGCGAGTTGCCGGAGATGCGTGGTATTCTTAAGAAGTTGAGGGAAGGCACGAAGGGCGAGTTTGGATGCTTCAGACGTGAACGAAGAGGGAGAAGAGAGGCGCCGAAGGCATAAGAGCCGGTGTCGAATTCTCAGTCGCAGCGCAAGATCATCTACGACACCCGTATGATCGGATGCCTCGCGGCATCATATCGACAAGTAACCTACCACCTTTCCGTCTACGTTTGACTTGATTCAATTACGAAATGTACATGACATTCTCGCATTACTCGTACTGTATTCCAATCATCTACAAGCCACCAACACATCACACCAAACTTCGTCAAATATCTTCTCATCCAAAATACAACCCCGTCGACAAACTCGGTGGCACATCCTCTTGTCTCGTACCCCATTCACTCTCCGTCTCTCCCAACACCAAATCCAACGTCCCGCCCTCCAAGAAGAACGTATGATCAAGCCAATTCTTCGTATACTTCTTCCCGTTCAATTTGGCACTTTGAATAAACATCTTCTTATACGTGGGATCGAAATTCACATTCCGGATCGTGGCCGTCTTTCCTGTTTGCGGATTCTTGATACTCACGCTCGGGAAGAAGGGCGGGATGATGAAGTATACAGATTGTCCTGCTGAAGGGAAGATTCCGAGCATAGAGAAGAAGACGAATGTTCCCATTGCGCCGCTATCGTCGTTTCCGGGAATTCCTTCGATCGTATCGTTGAACATGGAGGGGATGTAGTGGTGCGTGATCTTAGCGGAGAGGGCCGGGCGACCGGCGTAATGGTAGAGGAAAGTGGTGAGGAAGGCTTGTTCGTCACCCATGTACAGAACTCCAGAGGAGTGGAGTTTGTCAAGGCGTGCGAGGTAGGCTTCTTTCCCGCCTAAGAGGTCGATGAGGCCTTGCATGTCGCCCGGGACGTAAAAGAGATAGAGCCAGGGGCTGCCCTCGTATGTTTCGTGGCCGGAGGGATTGAGGTAGCAGCCATCGAAGTTGTTGAGGGCGGAGCAGAGAGTGGCGTTCTGCCAGCCGAAGGTGCCATTAGGCCAGCGTGGTTGCGGGAAGCCTTTGAAGCCCATGGATTCTTCTTCCGGGTTGTAGACGTTTTTCCAGTTGCTTGCACGTCCGGCGTACTTCTGATAGTCTTCGCCGCGATCTGTGGCGTTGGCCATTTGAGCGAGGCAGAAGTCGTTGTAGGCGTATTCTACTGTTCGAGAGATGGAGCGGGTGCGAGTACCGCCATGGTCTTCGTCGCGGAAAGGAATGTATCCGCGTGTCTTCCAGCTTTCGAGACCTCCACGCCCTTCGATGTCCCAGTTTAGTGGTTGCTCCTCGGCGTCCTTCACAATTGCTTGATATGCTTGTGTCCAGTCTACGCCTTTCAGCTTCTTCATGAATGAGTCGACCAGAATCACATCTGCATTAGATCCTCCCTGTGTAAAACCTTTGCAGAAAGACATGCGGCAGTCCGGCAGATATCCGGCGTGTTTGTAAATGTCAAGCAGAGATCGCACCATGCGAGATTGAGAGATGGTATCGACAAGCATATAGAACGGGTGCACGCCACGGAAGGTATCCCAGATGCAGTACCAGCTGTCATAGTATGGTTCGGTTGAGTTCCATAACTGATTCTCGCCAGTGTAGTCCTGCGGGCTCAAGAAGGCTCGGTAGACTCCGCTCCAGTAGTTTCTGAGATGACCTTTGTCCACACCTGTCGTTTCCAGTCTGATGGGACTCAGCTTCTCTCTCCATGCATCCTCTGCTTGCTTGACCAGACGCTCAAATTTCCAGTCCTTGATTTCCTTCTCAGCATTTTCACAGGCCCGCTCTGTGCTCAGCCATGACAGACCAACGCGTACTAGCAATTCGTCACCTGGCTGCATCGCCTTCATGCGAACGTAAACTCCTTGTTTGGGTGCGTAGAATTGGTTGTTGCCAGCCATGACTTGACCGCCAGGAAAGACCGTATTATTGAAGCCACCAGTATCTTGCAACTCAGCTCCTCGAAAGTCCACGCACTGGTAGTTCTTGTAATCTCCAACGCCGAATGAAGGCCTAAAGGTGCCATGCGCTCTGATACGACCAGTCTCTGGGTCGACTTCCATTATTCTCTCGCCATTACTTCCAGGCAGATCTGAGCCATCTAGAAGGAGTACGGGATCTGATGTGTTCGTTGCGTTGGGAAACGTGAACCTGAACAGAGATGCTCTCTCGCCGGCGGTCATCTCAGCGCGTACGCCAGAGATCAAGTCTATTGTGAAATAGCCTGGCTTTGCTGATACAGACTCAGGCACGTAGTGGGTCATTCGCACAGTCTTGTACATCTTGCAATCTGTGACGTTCGGACATGATGGCTGCACAAAGATCGGGAAGTTACCCATCGACGGCGATCCTCCAGTTCCAGAGTCGTGAAGGGATGAGAAGCCAGTAATGGGAGTCTGATCTGAAGCAAAGCCCCCCATCCTTTCCCCAACTACATCCGCCACCGGCTTCGCCATTCCGAACGGCAGTGTTGCTCCAGCGAATACATGGCCACCAGGTCCAGTTCCAATGAGAGGGTCAATGTATTGTAGAACGTCTTCTCTTGGGCCATCGCCGAACACGTCCGTGAAGAACGCTCCTGCCACAACCACCATGAGGAATGCCGAAACGATGAAGACCCATGTCCAGCAATTCCATAGTAAGGACAGAGACTTTGGCGTCCTCCTTTGCAGATCTTGTTGTCGCTCTTGCGTGTAGCCGACGAGTGTCTTGAAAGATTGCATAGACTCCAGAAACTTCTTCCTTTTCTCGCTGACTGGCTTGTCAGCAAGTCCAAACTCCTCGCCATCCGGATCCTCCCCATTCTCCAACAGCTTGTAGGACTGCCGATTCGACATCCTCGGTACGAGCCTCCTGCCTGCAAGAGGGCAAATTACGAAATGACCAAGAGATAGAAAGATGCGATTAGTTCATGATAGATGTGAGAAACGCGAAAGGAACTCCACGTCCTCAGCGCGGCCGTGGATCTACAAGCAGCCACCCTGCCAAGCTGCTCCGTAAAAAGTATACATGATGTGGCTTGCAGGCTAAAACCGAGGTGTGATCGGCGCGCACGCGAGAGCCGCTTTGGCCATCTGGTTTGCTGGTTCGATGTGCGGCCGGCAGATATCCATACCGTACCATGATTGCTGATAGCTCAAGTGTGCTTCATGTAGAGGCGTCTGGATGCGACTTCATCATCGTGAAGAAGCGCAGCTGACAGCAGTCACCCCGGTCCTGTATGTGGAAGGGTCTAGCCAGCTGCCAAACCCAACACAAGCGTCGTGCGTCGATCCCGACGGGCCGCCAAGGGATGCGTGATCCCTGTTTGGTATCTGCACAACACTCGTTCGTCGTTGCTTGCTCTTTCCTCTGTTCCTATCTTGCAGTTTGACATCGCATCTTGTCTCTTTTAAAGGTGAATTTCAGGGGAGCATAGTTACCAGATGAATTCTTGCCGTGAAGGGCCCGATCTCCCGCCAGCATTTGCGCGGATCCAAATGCCTAGCAGTACAGCGAATAGTGTCTTCAATCCCACGGTCCAACCCAGAGTTCTGCTCATTGAAGGTGCACTCGTGCACACAAGCAATGGAGCCATCTGTCCAATACAGCTCGGAACGTGTCCCACGCAGATCTTATGTGCGTAAAATCCTTCCGGCGAAGCCCATGACGATGCGTCGTCACATTCGAGATATTCGTACGAGGTTCGATCGGTGTTTCTGGGACGTATGGGTGGTGGAAATCTGCAGAACCTGTCAAAGAACAAGGGAGGCTCAGGACTTCGCGTAGGTCTGCACGCAGACTCCAGATGAACGATTCTCGCAGAGCATCAGCACCGCCGTTGTGCCAATGGAGGTGACATTCCGTGGTGTGCAAACTGAGAAGAGTGCCCCTGATGGAATGCAAGCCGCATAGAACTCTCTCGCAGGCGCTCCATGACGGTCGAAAGGTTTTAGCATTGCTGGACAGTTCGGGACTGTGAGTGTACGGTTGGATATGCTAACATAGCGTGTTGATGGGGCTATGGGCTATGGGTACACGATGTTGTTCTCATTCGCCTTCATAATTTCCTCTTATGCATGCTCGGTCGGACCTGGCGGGGTCCCCGACAATTTCACATGCGATGCAAGTGCTTGGCCTACGTCCCATCTCTTCCCGTAGGCCCACTGGCCAATGCCATTACTCTTTTCCATCCCACAATTCACCAGAGGTATTTACCCAGCGACGAACGTCGCATCATCCATTAGTGTCAGATCATCTGACTCGTACTTCCTCCCCGGCATTGACGTTCGGCGACACGACTTCAATACGGACATTTGACTGCTGCTTCGGCGCGACAACAAGACGCATCCTCGCGAATCGAACGTTTCGATATGATGCCGGCTGCAACAGATCGCCCGAACCCACTCGGCACCGGCCCACTTGTGCTGAGGGTCGGTGGCGACTTGACATTGGAAACGCCATTGGATGAGATGTCCAGGGTCAATAGGGACGATGGAGTGATCGAGTTCATTGATCCCAAAGGCCGTAAGGCATACGAGGGCTCTCGAGTAAGTGATGTAGCACTGATCCAGGAGTTTCTGTTAACAGTTTCAATAGATCATAATCTCCGGGGGCCGCTTCCACGGACGACCTGCCATCGTACTGCGTCGATGCGAAGCGTTCAGATTGCTCGACCTCGCTCCTGAGTTGCAGACTGAAATATTCAGTTACTTTGCCACCGAGGATGAGGACAAGCGCATCCATCTCAAGTTCTACCATAAGAACAAGCAACGCTACCTCGTTCGTGGAACTTTCCAGCCGGCAAAGCAGGCCAAGGGGCCAGCAGGCGATGGGGTTACCGACCACCGGATGGGTCTCCGTTCCGACGCTTTGAATCTCATGCTGGTCCGTAAGCAGATTCATGACACGGTCAAGCCAGTGCTCTACGGAACCAATCACTTCGACTTCCATAGTTCGGAGTCGATTCGAGAGCTGAAGAGCCTTGGCGGTGTCGGCCCAAAAGGTGTGACCTTCCTCAGGGATATCACTGTTGTCTTGGAGAACTCCACAGCTGCCAAGCGCATCGCAGCAGACCTGAGTGCTTCACCGTTGCTGCGAAAGCTTGTCATCGTGCACGAGCGCATCAACAAGTGTATCTTCTCAAAGAGAGGGTACAGCGTCTCGCGCCTGGCTCAGGACCTCATGCCACTGATCGACAGCCTCCATGTCAGCCATCAGGCCACTCCTCGGAGTTACAAGTTGCAGGATATCGTGTCACTCAAGGAGTGTCACTGCAAGACTTGCGACACCACCAGCCATGGCAAGGCCTGCTGCGAACTTGCAGCATGTGCAACTGCGCACACCCTCTTCGAGCAGAAAATGCGTCAGCTCATCGAGGACAAGTACGGCGATGATGCTTAGCGACTCTCGTCCAGATACTTGATCATAGGGCCGCGATGCCACCTCAGACATGGTCGCCTACTCACCACTCTCCACTCAACTGTCACTTTCTCCAACAACACCAAAAGCATCCCACAAGAGATCAGCCTCCTCTTACGAACACACTGGTCACCCCGCCGAATGCCCCTTAATGCGGCTCACCCTGCAGTAGATCTGTCATCATCATCTTGCTCAGAATGCCTCATTCAACCCACGTGCATCCATCAAAGAGCACTTCCTGATGTCAGGATGGATTTGTAGCACCTTCCGGGTGCTGCTGTTGTGGCGGACGCAGAGTTTTGTTAGGGGCAAAGATGTAAGATTGTGTACGGAGGCTGCAGCCTGGGCTCAAAAAGTACTTTCTATCGTAGCTGTAAGCTCAAAGTTTCGAAATCTTTGTCCCTTCTGTTCGTTGATCACTTTCTGTCGTGGTTTCCTGATCTGTCTCTGGGATGCCTGAGGTTTCATCTCAGTCCGTGCTTCGCGCTAGCCTCCACGCCACCCATTCCTGGCCATCCCATCTCTCACGACTCTCATCAAGCCCATCGACTACACTTTATCTTCCACGACTACGCTCCTCCTGCAGGATTTAAGTTGCAGACGGCCACTCGTCATGTCCAATCTTGACCAGGAGTGGTGGCTTCTCAACTTTGTTATCGCGAATCGCCGAGCTACTTCGATGACCCGCTTACGCCACGCCGAATCGCAATCGAGGGACTGACTGTGAGCATTGAAGTGATGGATCCGCGACAGCTACTGAATCCGAAGGCCTTTGCCAAAGAAAAGGCAAAGGCCGCGAAAAAGACGCCTAATTATGGTACGTTGTGCTCTGCAACCACCTTCTTCATTGCCAAGCCTTGCTTCACTTCACTTCACTTTGAACAATCGCGCGTGCATCAAATTACGCGTTCTCACATGAAGCCGGCGGCGCGTCAAATGATCATGTGCCAGATTCCACAGCCGAACCACTGTCGTCGTTGAACCTCAACAAAACACCTCATTTTGATTTCTGCCTTGACTTCCGCACTCGCTCCATGGCTGATCATTACACCCACCCTTGATCAGTACTATCACCCCTTACACATACCGCCAAGTCTATCACCAAGAGTGGTGACAGGCGCCACTTCAGTGCGCGTCTCAAACCAGATCATGGGCTCGTTTGATCGCCCTTTCGAGGCACCTTCCGTGGGCAACGGAAATGACTTCAACCACCTTTCACCGCCCACGGTCGGCGGTTACCAGCAACGACAGTTTCTGACGTTCCCAGGCCCGCAGCAGACCCGCAAGCCGACGAATGCCTCAGACCAAGGGCCACAAGTCCCGCAGGCGTCCTACAATCCACAGGCACTCCTGAATCCAAAAGCCGCCATGGCAAAGACAGTACCTCCTGGCGAAACCGCGCAAGCTCGAGCGGCAGACGCTAACGACACTGAGCTTAACATGGCGCGCATGATCGAGAACCTCAACGGCGTCCAGGAGCGTGATGATGCTCCGATCAAGAAGCGCAAGACTCTGACCGCGGAAGACGACGAAGAAGAGCGCAAGAAGGCGAAGACTCACTCGACACAGATCGGGAAAGGCGGTACGATCAGTGAGCACCTTAAGAAGGAGCGTCAAAATATTGCTGCGGATCAGTCTACCAACGACAATGCGATTGATCTTACCAAAGACGATGATGAAGTAGTTGAGCAGGGATCTCGGCAAGTCACAACCTCCAAGGCCGAGGAAGACGAAGAGGTCTGCCTTGGGATGTTGGACACCAATTGCAATGTCTTTCGCGTTCCTAGCGCATCCAAAGCAGCAATGAACAGCGTCCCGAAGAGCCACTGGCCAACGATCCGAGTTACATACCGAAAGGAGAGCGGCCCCGGGAACATCATTGATCTGTACGACCACGCGAATGCAAAATTCGGCAACTTGGATCTCAAAGCAGGCTCCGCCTTAGGTCCGCTGATTGAGGGTCACTCAGTCAACAAGATGCGATTGAAGATGATGTTGCACAGTCGAGCCCGACGAAATGAGTCGCCTGGTATGAAAGTGTCTCAATCGCTGAAGATGCTCATCACTGTATTTACACCCCGCAAGCTGTCGAAGAGAGTCGGCATGTGGCTCTCGCAGAGGCAGCTCTTCCTCCGCACGCCAACTCAATGGCAAGGCAGGCCAGTCGAGAACCCTCATGATATCCGCCCGCTTTACGCACCAGCCGGAAACAACAACTCGACACAGAGGCAGCAAGGCCCAGCAAGTGGTTACCACGTCCAGCGTACTGCTGAAGAGATGCGACGCGAAGCAGATTCGATGTTCGACAAGTTAGCCAAGGAGGAGGACCTGCCAGAAATGGAGAGTAACACGGATATCATCAAGACTCCTTTGATGCCTCACCAGAAGCAAGCGCTCAACTTTTTGCTCACTCATGAGCGCGATGACTATGAAGGCGACGAGATTCCTAGTCATTCACTCTGGAAGTATCGACCAAAGGACAACGGGAAGCCTGCATGGTATCATGTCATCACAGGTTTAGAGGTACACGAGAAACCAACACCAATCCAAGGTGGCATTTTGGCCGACTCGATGGGTCTCGGTAAGACATTGAGTATACTGTCACTCATCGCAGCGACGAAACAAGCTGCGGCACGTTTCCGGCAGGAACGACCCAACGAGGAGGACGATCTGGACCGCAACGGCCGTGCTACTCTCATCGTTTGCCCAAAGTCTGTGCTCTCCAACTGGCAAGAGCAGATCGCGACACATACTGTCGCTGGCAGCATGACATTTTACGTCTATCATGGAACGAATCGCATGCAAGATACGAGCAAATTGGCTAAGTACGACATCGTGCTTACATCATACAACACAGCAGCTTCAGAGTTCAGCGATGGCAATCGAACCAAAAAGGCTCTGAGCAGGATAAACTGGTTCCGTGTCGTGCTTGATGAAGCTCATCAGATTCGTACGCAGACTACCAAAGTTTCTAAAGCCTGCTGTGCTCTTTATGCGCAGCGGCGATGGGCAGTCACGGGCACGCCTGTGCAGAACTCGCTCTACGATCTTGGTGCCTTGATCAAGTTCCTGCGTATTCATCCACTGGACCATCCACAGACATGGACACAATACATCATGTCACCGTTCAAGAATGGCGACACTAACGTGATACAACAGCTTCAACTCCTCGTTGGCAGCATCACACTCCGTCGTGGCAAACAGACAATTGGCCTACTGGACCGCACAGAAGAGATCACCCGGCTCGAATTCACCGAGGCTGAGCGACACTTGTACAAGCAATTTGCGACTACTTGTCGCACCCATTTCCATAATATCACTGGTGGTGGTAACCAGCTGCGTGGCAAGGCCTACGCGCATGTCCTCAAATCCATCGGCCGTTTGCGTGCGATTTGCGCCCACGGCCGAGAGATGTTGACCGAGGAGGACATGAAGGAGATCGAAGGCGACGATCCGAGCAATGCCATTATCCTTGACATTGGAGACGAGCCTGAACTTGCAGATGAGAACGACTTCACTCCTGATAGTCAAGCCTATGGACTGCTCAAAGTCATGCAAGACAGCGAAGTAGATTCGTGCGCTTCATGTGGCAACAAGCTCGGCAAGCAGGAGTCACCGGAGGGAGTCGTTGATCTCACAAAAGAAGACAGCGAAGCAAGCTATCAGGCTACTCCGGAGCCAGTCGCCGAGCTGGACGAGGAAGAAAATCTTCTGGGGTATCTGACGAGATGCTTCCACCTGATCTGCCCCAAGTGCGCGCCAGAACATGTAGAGGACTGCAAGAAGCGTATGGAGGCGGATCGCTGGCACAAGTGCCCATATGACGACGCTTACCAGCCAATGGGTATGAAGCCACTCTTCCGCCGCGGACTGGAACAGCATCTGGACGAGAAGAACCGGACTGAGAACCAGGCGATGGGTGCGAAGTGGGATGCAGACAGCTACGGTGGCCCGCATACCAAGGTCAACGCACTTCTTGCCGACCTCGAAGAGTCTGCCGCCGAGACGCGTGCTCTGCCAGAAGGCGAACCGCCGATCAGATCTGTTGTCTTCAGCGGTTGGACTTCTTACCTGGACCTCATCGAGTATGCCCTCGACCGCCAGGGTATTCACTACGCGCGTCTGGACGGTTCCATGTCAATCAAACAGCGTACAGCTGCAATGGAACAATTCAAGACTGACGAGAACTGCGTGGTCATGCTGGTCTCCATCAAAGCGGGCGGACAAGGTCTCAACTTCACTGCCGCCAACAAGTGTTACGTGATGGAGCCTCAGTTCAATCCAGGTGTGGAGCAACAGGCCGTCGACCGTGTCCATCGTCTGGGCCAGACACGTGCAGTCTTCATCAAGCACTACATCATGAACGATTCGGTAGAGGAGGGTATTCTGAAGCTGCAGAGAAAGAAGGAAGCTTTGGCTCAGATTTCGATGGACAAGAAGAAGAGTAAGCAGGAAGAGAACAAGGCTCGCATGGACGATTTGAGGGAGCTTTTCAAGTAAAGCAGGGGCGGAAGCAAAGAAATCGCGAGAATGACGTGAAGAATTGTCGCAGAAAGAAACGCTTTCACATCACACGGCTACAGAAAGCCAACACGACGTTCAGGGTCGTTTGGTAGCTTTTTCTACGATACCCACGCCAGCGCCGAGCGCCTGGCTAGACCGCAGCTTTCGCGAAGCACAGCGGCAATTGGCATAGACGGGACAGAGACCCATAGAACATGAAATTGCGCGATTTGTCGAGTTCCATGATTATCATGCACCACGTAAATGAAAATGCTCTCACACTCATTGACTCTGATACAGATCTCATATTTTTATGCTTCTCAAAAGCGTCGCAGACGTTACTACAATACAAGTTTTTCTGATTGAAAAAGGTTCCATACATCCACCCATCCGGCAATTCTCGCCTTGTCACCGGCCGCTTGGCCAAACATATCCGCAGCAGAAACACGTCGCTAGAGCTGACCGTTCTACAAATCGTGCTTCATGAACCCTTCCGCGTCCTCTCCAACAGGCTCGAATGTGTTGGGGACATCGGCGTCATTTTGTGGCACAGCAGCGACTTCTGGGGTAGGTTCAACATCATCCATGTTCAGGAAATCGTCCATGCCTTCCATGCCTTCCATTCCTTCCATCACTTCAAAAGTGCTCTCAAATTCGTTCGACTCTGGCGCAGTACCCAGGTCTCCGTTGTCTTGCCCGAAGATCGAAGTAGGCTCGGGCTGTTGGGGTGCTTCACTACCAGCACCAGAGCCGGAAGCTTCGGTGGGTTGGGTTGCTTCCCGCTGCTCAGGAACGGCGTTCTGCTGTTGTGGTTGTTCAGCGCTAGGCTGAGGTTGCTGCAATTTCATGTTTGCGAATCTGGCTTCTGTCTCACGAACACGTTTCCGGAATTGCAGTCTGTCGAGGAAAAGCTTTTGGCGGGAACGCTCGATCTCGCGACGCTCTGCCTGAAGGAGCGCTTCCATCTCACTGAATTGTTGCAGCTTCAGCTCGAGCTTCTGCAGCTGCAAATTGACGGCTGCAGATACTTGGTTCGTCAATTGTCGTTCAGTGTGCGAGGCGAGAGCAGCTGAGCGAGCAGCAGTCAGGCTCAAGGCTGTGGTCGGCAAGTCGTGTGATGTAGGTGGTTCTCGAGTGGCAAGCGATGTCGTGTCGTCAACGTCCATGCTGTCCTCGCCCTTGACTTCTTGCGGCTGGGCAGATGCATCTGCAGACTTTTCCTTCTCTGCACCGGCAGCGGATGGCGCCTCGGCCTCGATGCGTTGCTTGAGCTGTTTGCGCATCTCCTCAACGCTCTTGCCTGCTGCCTTTGCGGTGGTAGCTGGGTCAGCCAGGCCAGCCAGGAAGCCCATGACAGACATGACTGGATTGTCGAATTGGCTGAAAGGTAATCGGCCCCCAGACAGATATGCCAGGTCCTGAACCCCGACGCCATTTGCTGTAGGTGTTTCTTCCAGATATTTGTCCTCAATTTCCAGCTGCAGAAATTTGAGCACGCATTCCTCTCTCGTCTTGGATCCGACGTGGTCTGCAACCTGCTCCCAGCTGTCGTCGAACATTTCCAGACCTTCTAGCAACAGCAGAAGCTCGGCGTCCGTCCATGTCGCCTCCTTGTCACCCACACTACGGTAGTTGTCGTTTTCAAGCTTGACGTAGTCGGCAGAGGTGGTCGAGCTGGGGAATCGTCCTTCTTGGAAGCACAAGCTGCAAAGATCGTATCGTTGGTCCTTGTTGGGCTTCGGCGTTGTTGCTACGGCAGGCGGATTTTTGGAGTTGTGATACCGCACACGAGTGCAGTCCTTCCCGCAAGAATAGCAGAAATACTGCTTGCCATCCTGTTTGAGGCTCTCTTCGACGCTCTTCTCTCCATTCGCTTCACTGCCCTCTGTCTTCGCAGGTGTGACGTCCTTGCCCTTGTCATCGTAAATGTTTCGTCGCACTTCGAGGTTGAGATCTGCTTTGCCGCCAGCTGCCAATTTTTCGGTGGCCGGGAGAGCCTTGCCGGCTGTCACAGTACTTGCAGCTGGTTGCAGTGGCTGTAACCCGCGTGGAGTATCTGCGGTGATTCGGAAATGGCCCGTGAACGGTGGGCCAATGTTTGAAGGCCGAGTGTCTGGGTCAATCTACAAATCTGGTTAGATAGTGAATACTCCAGATTGACATTAATACACACCTGATAGTTGATGAGACCCCACTGTTCCAGGAACGAGTGGACTCTCATGATCGCGCACACGTCTCCAGCCAAATTCCTTCTACATGCTGTCACCGTGAGATACTCTGATGGATTCAAGCGGTATGTGTTGACCATGAAGTCTCGGTAGTCTTTGTACACAGCTGGGGTCTTGCTGCGATTGCGATTGTTAAAGAACTCGGGCAGTGCCTTGCGTTCGAGTGCGTGAATTTCATGCATGTCGAACCAGGCGCTGTAGCTCGGCAAGATGATGGCATGGCTCTGGTCGATAAGATTATTTCGCGCAACCTGTTCCGTCGCAGCTTTGGTTTGTGCTGGCGCTGGTGTAGCTCCCGCCGCAGGAGTCGCGTCGTCCTTAGTGTCAGCCATCTCTTCATCCTCCCCACCCTCTTCAGCATTCTCGGGTGCGGGCGCATCGGGCGCGTCGAGTGGATTGTCTGATACTGGCGCTGCATCGTCTGATGGTGGCTTTTCAGCAGCAGGCTGCTCTGCCTTCGCATCGTCCGCGTCTTCAACCATTGACGTGTCTTGGTCCTGATTCTGCGATTCCTGCTTGGCGCCTGTCTCGATGGCCTCGTTCTCGGCATGAATCAGCTCGTCAGATGCCTCTCCAGGGGCATTGGCATCCTCGTTCGCGAATTCGAAGTCCATTGTGGCTGTTTATGGGGGGTGGGATAAAAGTGGGAGCTGTGATGCGCCCAGCCAGCTCCGTCCCCGGACACGAGCCTCTGATGCGCGACAAGAGTGCAGGCCAGTCGCGTATGCTTTGAAAGGCACTTGTGATATGCTAAGGAGTGTGGAGAGCAGTGTGAAGAGCGCGACTTGATGTCGTGTGGTGGTTCGCGATGCGCTGAGAGGGAGAGACGCGAACGATGCTTGTCGGACGAGTCGGGAGGATGCCGCGCGACGGTGGCCTGAATATGCACAAGCGTCACATAAGGCCCACCTCTGCAGCAACGACCACTAAAAACAGGAACGGCCATTTCTGGCGAGGTTGGACATCAAAAACATTCATTAGATAGCTATGCCTTTTGCTCTCGAAGGCTCATGTGATATATCTCGAAGTACTCGTCGAGCAAAACGTTTCCAGATGTCCTCACGGCGCTTGTTGGTAGTCCGGGGCGTGTTCAATGAAAAGCCTCCGACCTACAAAGTGAGCTATTGTCGAGTTCCTCGTCAAAGCTGACTTCCTCACGTCAGAGCAGACATGCTTCAACGCCCTCTCACGTCGCTTGCGAAGCCTTGTCCCCAACACAAGATATGAAGGCAAGCGCGCCCCCTTCAGCTTTTTGTCCCTCTTCCGCGTATCGCGTTTCCAACCTGTTACAAGCGCGAGCCGTGGCATAGAATGCTAATGCCAATGTAGCACAACAGACAAACGACCTCCGTTCCAGAACCCATTCTGCCGCATTCGACCTGCGCTGCTGATTCCCGACGGCTGCCCCGCTGAACGCCCGCTTGCAATGTCCCGGTATTTTTCATAAAGAAGGGTTTCCTGTGATGCGTCCTGACGCCGCCCTAGGTAGTTCAGATGGCTCTGTAAATGGAAAATGTGCCAAGTTCGGCAATATGCTATAATATGCCTGAATCCTTCAGTGCGTTCTGCAAAATGGTCTCTTTTACTGCAGCAAAAACAAGGCGAATGTTGGAGGTATCCGTGGCTTGTGTAAGGCTAAACGGCTGTTAGTATGTTTTCACAAATCTTTCCAGGACGAGACACTCACTGAGGATACAAATTCAAATGTGCCCGGTTGACCTGATTGAATCGCCATAATAGATATTTCGCAGCGCGATTCACATCGTTTCCGCCGGAGTAGTCCGGAAAGTAGTTTCCGAGCGGTGATTTGGCCAGCTTGGCTCGGAACAGATCCACCTTGTTCAAAAACAGGATGATGGATGTCCGCATAAACCACCTCGAGTTTACCACGGAGTCGAACAGAACTAAGGATTCCATCATCCGATTTTGGCTGCTCTCTTCCAGCAGGACCTGATCATATTCAGATAATGCCACGCAGAATATTATTGACGTGACATTCTCGAAGCAGTGGATCCATTTCTTTCTTTCGCTACGCTGGCCGCCGACGTCGAACATATGTATGCTGAGCTGGCCCATTTGGAATCTGGTCTCATAGATACCAGTGGTTTTTGTTCGTGCCCGCAGTACATCAGCTTCGGTAGGAATATAATCGGGTGCTGATATTCTCGTCACTTCGTCAAAGAAACTGTATATTGATTAGCATAAACACTCCAAAGGCGGATACTTCCGAACGTACTAAGGCGCTGAGTCCATGAGGTAGAACTCATTCCCGTGCGCGTCCAACAGAGATGCGATGCAGGGATCTTTCCATATGCTTGCAATGGCTTCTCCTACGCGTTGGTCCAGCGCCTGTTGTGGATCCGGATCGACTGTGTACTCCATTATGTAGTCAGTCAATTCCCGATTCGCCGGGTCTTCGACTTCGATCTCGAACTGGCGCATAGCACCAACCAAAGCCTTTGCGCAGTCCACAAGGTTCTTGTAAATGGTATGGCGATAAAGCGCCAATTCGTCCACTGAATATCCATTCTGATGTATGATTTTCATTTGTTTGACGATTGTACTCTTCCCGCTCTCGCCGGATCCTACACAAAGTCAGTGCGCGGTCTATCAATGCCCCAAATGCTGTCGTACCCAGAAGTAATATCTTGCATTCTCGACGTAGCTTCTTTGAGTCCTCCTCAAGCGTTCGGTCGATCGCCTGACTGCGCTTCTTCTGTTCCCCATCTTGGGCATCACCGCTGCTCATACACGCGCCCATGGCGATGCAAGTCGGGATAGCCCGACGGCTCCAGCGAGCTCAGGCGATTACAAGGACGACCCCAAACCGCTGTCGGTGGTGAGGCCAGCTCCGGCAGTGCAGATGTGCAGCTCTGCGCGTGGTTACGCTCGTGCGAGTAGTGCTCTCAATAGTTGACTTTGGCAAATGTGGAGAGGTGCAGCGTGTGGAATGCGGCCAGCAAGCGCGCGCGGCTTGTTCGCTCGGTGGCTTCGGGTCCTTTGTGTCCTGGTGATCGTGCTCGATGCGGCGGCGGTGCGCCAAGCGGACGGCGCGACGTCGACAGCGCAGCAGGCCAGACGAGATGACGAGGAGTCGGTCGGTGGTGAGGATGGGTCGCAGGCGATGCAGCTGCAGTGGTGCAGCTTCGGTGGGATCGCGCAAGGTGTCGCAGGCGGAGCGGCAGCTGGTTGGGCACGGTGATGATGTCGATGCAGCTCCGATCTCCAGACGGACGGTATGGCGCACAGACGGCAGATGGGATGGGCTGCGTGAGGCGGCTTCCTGCGGCGCGCGAAGTGGCGGCCCTGAGCACGCCGGCGGAGTCGAGGGTGGAATGGAGTGCCTTCGGCGGCGAGGCTGCGTTCGAAGGGCGAGGGAGGATGTACGACGTCGGTGTGAAGGTCTGCAATGCCTAATAATGCCTGTGCTCGGTAACTCAATCACGACTAACCAAGGTGGAGACGGCGCAGATCTGGGCGTTCTCACAGACTGCACAGCGAGCGCTAGATACCGGCGCGCCACGTTAAGCGGAGAAAAGAACGTGGTCAACACTCTCACGTCCTCTTGCGCCACGGCTTGCTGCATCAACGAACGAGCCTGTGCAAAGTGCTCCATTGCAGTGCCGGGGTGCAGTCCCGACGACGACTACCCCAGGCACTGTCATCACGAAACACAGGCACTGCTATTGCGGCTGACCGTAGGCCGTAGGCCGCGAATCCGAGCATGTCTTGATCCTGAACGTCGACTTGTCGTATCCCAACCACGCCACACCGAGAGCTCATCGCGTCTCGCCTCGCCCAACTCGTTGTCACAGACTCACAGTACATTCTCGCCGCCATGTGGACTGATCGCAGCTGCGCCCACGGGTCTCGTATCCACTGACCCTCTCACGGCCTCGCGTGCCGCTAACAGCATACTACATCGTCTGCTATGAGTACGCGACAACCGTGACGCCGCACGTGTCAGACAGTACGTACCCGTCGCCTAGGTGCGGTTCGGCGAGCGGCGGAACAAGCCCTTTTTCGCAATGGCTACTGTTCCCAGAAATGAAGTTTCGAGCAGCAAGCTTCAGGTGTGTACTTCGAGGCCAGGGCATCGCACAATGGCATCACTCCTGCCGGCAGATGAGCGTTTGTTGCAGCAAGAGTGGCAGCAAGCAGCTGAGCAGTGAGAGCCCGGCGAATTCACGAATGGGGAAAATTCCACGCCCAAAGGTCCCAATCCACGTGCTCTGCGCATGCACTGCACTGCATTGCACATGCACTCCGACCCAGCGAGTGCACTACTCGCACATGTGTGGAATTGTTGCAACAGGCGGTCACTGAGTCGCAATGGGCGAAAAGTTTAATGCATCCGCACACGGCCTGGGACAGCCCTCGACACACCAGCTTGTCTGACGCAGGGCACACCAAGGACCAGCAGCAGCACCAGGGCTGGCAGTCTGATAAGTGTACTGTATGGCAGGCAGTGGCGGCGTGGAGGAGGCGGGAGTAGGACGTGGAGAGGCAAAGCAGATGAGGGGCAGCGCTGAAATTCTCGTCATGTAGCAACGCAACGGCCATGGGGGCCTTGGTGTGTTTGCGCCAGCAGCAATGATATCACAGCCTGGCCTGGCGAACGTAAGAGATAGAGCCCGTGAGGTTGCAAGCGATTAGTGGTTATGGATGTTGGCCCGGTCGGCACCTTTCTGGATAACTCGCAAGCGCGCTGAAGGCCTGTTGCTATGACGTTGCAGTGATTCCGACGATTCTGCAAACAAGAGCGGCAAGCCGTCCGCACACCAGCGCGACGAGGAGCCAAAAACGTGGTCGCCATCGTGCCGTGTCCCTCAGCCTCACAATCCTCCCACTCCGACACTCCCTCTGCCTCCGCGTCCGCGTGCTTGTGGCAATCATCGTGAGCGCGGCGAGCTTCTGAAGAGCTTTTGACGGCCCGTGAGCCTGCGTCGATCTTCGATCGACCTAACTTGCACGCGAGAGCGGCTCAAAGACGACTTCGTTGCTGGTGCAATTCCCAACTGCCACAACACCGCCATACAAAGGAACTTTGTGCTGCCACACACAAACACCGAGTGCGCCATCCAGCTCCAGCGTGGTCCGAGGCAGTCGCGCAAGGAACGTGCAACTTCAGTCGCTCTGCTCTACTTCCCCCCAGCCGCTACCGTCCCCGCTACTCGATCGCCCTGCGACGACCTACGACACCCGCCGAAGCCGCCAACACCCTTCCACCCACCCCACCAACTTGATTCGAGAGCAAAACCACCTTCACCATGGCGGAATTCGTGCGTGCTCAGATCTTCGGCACGACCTTCGAGATCACGAGCAGGTGCGTCGCAAGAGCCCGAAGGCAACGCCACAGAAGCGTCTGCGCACCAAGAGTCGCGATGTGCGAGGACTGACACTCGCCTAGATATACGGACTTGCAACCCGTGGGCATGGGAGCCTTTGGGCTTGTATGGTGCGTACTTGGGAACAACAGCGAAAGTGCCAGGGCCAGACCACTGACCAGCACTTAGCTCGGCCAAGGATCAGCTCACAGGACAGGCCGTTGCTGTGAAGAAGATAATGAAGCCTTTCAGCACACCAGTCTTGTCCAAGCGTACATACCGAGAGCTCAAGCTGCTCAAGCACCTCAAGCACGAAAATGTACGCTCCCTCCCTCGCTCCTGCGGCACGGTTGCGCGCATACTCACTACGCCCAGGTCATTTCTCTCAGCGACATCTTCATCTCGCCTCTAGAGGATATGTATGTCGGTAAGTCAACCCTGACCACAAACTTGGCTTATTCTCTTCTCACAGTTATTTTGTGACCGAATTGCTCGGGACCGATCTCCACCGCCTTCTTACCTCTCGCCCATTGGAGAAGCAGTTCATTCAGTACTTTCTGTACCAAATACTCGTGAGTTGCACTTCTTTTAGTTTTTGGGGCACAGAGCTGACTCCTACAGCGTGGTCTTAAATACGTCCATTCCGCCGGCGTCGTGCATCGTGATTTGAAGCCCTCGAACATTCTTGTGAACGAGAACTGCGATCTGAAGATCTGCGACTTTGGTCTTGCCCGCATCCAAGATCCGCAAATGACCGGATACGTTTCCACGAGGTATTACAGAGCACCCGAAATCATGCTCACATGGCAAAAGTATGATGTGGAGGTGGACATTTGGAGTGCAGGCTGCATTTTCGCAGAGATGCTGGAAGGCAAGCCTTTGTTCCCTGGCAAGGACCACGTCAACCAGTTCTCGATCATCACAGAACTTCTGGGTACACCTCCAGACGATGTTATTTCTACCATCTGCAGCGAGAATGTGAGCAGTTCCAAATTGAGTATGCGAGGCAGATTGCTGACCCAATGCCTAGACTCTGAGATTCGTACAATCTCTACCCAAGCGTGAGCGCCAACCACTGAAGAACAAATTCAAGAACGCCGATCCTCAAGGTAAGCAAGACTGAAGGAGACCATATAGCAATACATCCACTGACGAGCTCAGCCATTGAATTACTTGAGCGTATGCTTGTCTTCGATCCCCGAAAACGTGTCAAGGCGGGCGAAGCACTCGCCGACCCATATCTCGCTCCGTACCACGACCCTACAGACGAGCCCGAAGCGGAAGAGAAGTTTGACTGGTCGTTCAATGACGCCGACCTTCCAGTGGACACATGGAAAATCATGATGTACGGCTAAGCAGATATACGAAAGGTACTTGAACAGACGCTGACGATGACTTTGTCCAGGTACTCGGAGATCCTCGACTACCACAATGTTGACCAGGGCAACGAGGCCACGGCTGCAGGCGGTCTGACCGAGAACGGAGCTGCTTAGAAAGAAGTCACGACATCAATGAAAGCATAGGGCGGTGCACAGGCGTCCGGGAGTCAAAACGATATGATCCCACGTACCAGCCAGTAATGCTATCAGCGGGAGGCAGGGTGCCTATGTCATATGTGTGCGACAGAAGTCAAACGGCGCTACTTAGCAGGACCAGTTTGGATGCAGTGAGGGGTGGAGTAAGTTTTGACGCGGTGAGATATCAAGTCTCACGCAGCGAAGGAGGCCTTTTGTCACAGCAACGCACCAGAAGTGCTGCAGAGCTGCTTCCCAGTCTCTGCGGCATCCGTACCCTAGATCACATTCAACAACGCAATTGCGCATCGCCTTACATACAACGATATACGTGGTGAAGGAAAGAATTACCAGACAGTCACATAGCCATTAGCAACTATGTCTCATCGACCACAAAGAACAACAATTTGAACATCACTGCAAATGTGGATGTGATCGTCGTTTCTTTTCTCGGAGCACGCGAGGGCCGGCCTCGGCTCAGACACCCTCTAAGCCGAGAAACGGCATGACATGACGACTTTCTACAGCTCTACCACCTTGCTGTGATCGCAGCAAACCATAACACAATACCGCCAACATGGCTGCACCATTACGGAATGGTGTCCTGCGACAAGCAGCGACTTGCCTTCGCCAGCAACGCAGTACGCCCTCAATTCGACCAATGTCCCGCGAAGCATTGCGCCGCCTGGCATCGACACTTGCGATCCTCGAACAACGCGAAGGCAAGCTGAATATGTCATCCCTGGCCTCAATCTCGGCTGCACAGAAACTGGGAGGTAGCATACATGGCTTCGTGGCAGGCTCCAATATCAAGTCGGTGGCCGACGAGGCCTCCAAGGTCGACGGACTGGAAAAGGTGATCTACGTAGAGAACGGCGCATACGACAAAGGCCTCCCTGAAAATTTTGCTCCTCTTCTGGTCGAGAACATCAAAAAGGGTGGATACACACACGTGCTGGCTGGACACTCTGCCTTTGGTAAGAACCTCATGCCGCGCGTGGCTGCGCTACTTGATGTGCAGCAGATCAGCGACATCACGGACATTGAGGGCGAGGACACATTTGTCAGGCCGATCTATGCTGGAAATGCGATCCTAACTGTGCAAAGTCAAGACGAGGTCAAGGTGGTGACAGTGCGAGGCACGGCTTTCCCGGCAGGTGCAGCTGAGGGCGGATCGGCTGCTGTTGAAGAGGGTACTGACCCAAAGGCGGAATGCCCCACAGAATGGGTGTCTGAGGATCTGGCCAAGAGTGACCGCCCGGATCTGGCCACAGCAGAAAAGGTTGTCAGTGGTGGGCGCGGTCTGAAGAGTAAGGAGGAGTTCGATAAGCTGATGCCACCGCTCGCTGATGCCCTCGGTGCCGCTATCGGAGCCAGTCGAGCAGCTGTTGATTCTGGATTCGCAGACAACAGTCTGCAGGTTGGACAGACTGGAAAGAACGTCGCACCACAGCTATATCTCTGCGCTGGTATCTCCGGTGCCATTCAACATTTGGCTGGCATGAAGGATTCGAAAGTGATTGCAGCGATCAACAAAGACCCAGATGCGCCTATTTTCCAGGTGGCGGATGTCGGGCTCGTGGGGGATTTGTTTGAAAAGGTGCCAGAATTGACCGAAAAGCTCAAGAGCTCGTAGACTAGCGACGGGTGATTATACCAGAAAGTGAGGCGCTTGTGGAGCCGACAGGTATGGAAATGCGATCTGTACTGCTCACCTAGCAGATCCTGGCACATGTGTGCATGTATAGTTCGTGCAACGAATATGCTTTCTTTTACCCGCTATTGAGACCATGCCGAGCATCTTTCCAGGTGACGCTGACTGTGCCACGATGGCAGCGATCGTGTAGCAGAGGATCTCGCCCATTCGTCGTGTGACTCTGCTCCGTATCATCATCATCGGATCAATGTCTCGTGAGTCTTGGCGCATCACCCGCACCAGACCAGACCTGCATGCAGCGGCAGACCCTTGGAGGTATGCGCTGGTCGTGCATATGGCATCGCGTTACTCCGCTATACGTACAGATTGATTGCGCTCGGCATTGACATACAAAGAGCACAACGATGAGGTTCCTCGTCGCCGAGCCACGAGATTACGCCGGCCCTCTCCCATCTACCCAAGGGATTTAGACTGCGAGCCGTTGGTTCGGCGGAGAAGGTCACCGGACTGCCACGAGAAACCTACATTGGCCTTCTTTATGCTTCCCACTCTCCTCGGAGGACTGGTCTCGTAAGCTTGTGCTGGCACAAGGACAGTACCAAAGCGAGGGAGGAGCAGCCATGGCGACGCCGACACCACCACAAATTTCTCGAAGCGGTACCCCACGACCTCGAGAAAGCGATTTCAAGCCTCTGGTCTGTGTCGTAGACTTCAATCACCACCGCGGACCCGAAATTGAGCATTGGCTGGGTGCAGAAGATGGCGTCGATCCCGCAGTCTTCAACGACTGGGGCCTCATACCGTACATGGCGTTGCCGGACGGCGCTCACCAGAACGAGGAGGAGTTCTCATATTTCACATTAGTACACAAAGGGAGCACGACGGCTGAAGGGAAAGATGTTGAGCCAACATCTGTCTTTGGGATATCGTGCATGCACCAGATCGATTCTAGCTCCCTGACATGGAAAAGCGAGGAAGTTACAAGAAGTGCTGTACAAAAGGCTGTTGTGGTGATCACGGACCGGCCAGAGGGATTCAGTGCGCTGCGGGAGAAACTGAGTGCTGTGACAAGAGCGTGGTTTGCTCAGAAAGACTTCAGAGATCTAGACATACTCCAGGTGGGTTAGTGGAAACTGTGGTAGGTCTAGGATCAGTAAATGGGCTGACAGACTGGACAGCGCTTTCAGGAGAACCTCACAGAAGAGATCAACAGGAGCGAGGATGAGAGAGATCAATACTTCGGCTTGAGCTTGCGAGAGCTCCTGCATACCTTCAAGTGGCAGACCTTGGTCATGCTGAAATGCATGCTGTTGCAGCAGAAGGTCCGCCTACCCTCTCATGTACCTGCATTCGATTATCTGAGCTGACAACGTACTATAGATCCTGTTCTTCGGCTCCCACTGCGAGCGAGTCTGTCAGGCACAGTTCTCGTTGATCTCCCTGATACCGGGTTTAGTTCGCAGCCTACGCGACTGCGCAGACCCGGTTATGGATCGGTATGCGGAGACATTGCAGAAATCGGATTCTGTCCGTACAAGCGATCGCGCATCCCTGCTTGCATATATTGGATTGCCACTGCAACTGTTCGGCAAAGGGTCTATGTTTGGTCCATATACTCCTCTGCAACAGCTTGACATGATCACGGATGCTAATACGCAGAGCTACGTGGTGGGCAGCACTAACAGTCTGCTCCTGCAACAGAAAGACAAGTATTGTGACTTGCTGGTCAACCTGGATGAGGACACGGCGCAGGTGCTCAACCCGGCATTAAAGAATGCCTTGACATTGACCACCGCCGACCGAAGATGGGTCGACTTCCTCACACAATCGGTGAACGAAACGTGGGATGCGTTTGATCCATCTCGTCCGACAACGCACGGCTATGCGGGTAGCGAGGAGTTTATCAGGCTTCAATTTGAAGAATACTTGATTGCTCTGCTGTCGGCGACAAAGTATCACCAGTATATGGCTACACACAAAGACGGCGACCCGAAGCTACTCCTTGCGGATGTCGAGGGCGATCCGGCTTCAGAATTCTCTCTGGCGTTTGTGGACGCGTGGGAACAATCGGAAAACTACAAAGTCTGGAACAAAACCGCTGACAGCCAACTCTTCGACATTGTGGAACCTCGTCATCCAATGGCAGGTGGTCTGACAATAGAGGATGTACAACGCCGCCTCGCTGTGCAAATATCTGAATTGCACCTCGACGAACGCTTCAGCCAGACAAGAGAAGTGGTTGGCAAACGCTTGGCAGATGGCAGGACGCATGTGACGAGCGCATTCAACCGCGTCTGGGCTGACATTGAGGCCATGCGAGAAGCGCAACGAAAACGAACAGAGGATGCCAGAGCTGCTGCCGCAGCTGCAAATCCTCAAGATGGCGACCCAAGCAAGACTGATCGTCCAGATGCACAAAGGGCTCAAGCTAGTGTAGCTGCCGCCAGTCAGCGGGCAGGCGCATATCTCAGCTCGTGGGGAACGTGGGCAGCCGAGAAGAAGAAGTCATGGTATGCGCAACGCAGCACAAGTGGTAATCACGAAGCGGCGGCGGCGGACACTGCGGCACCAGCGAAAGAGGCGCCGGCGCCATCGTCATATGCGATCAGGAATTCGATGCCCTCAGGTGGCCTTCGTGAATTGAAGCTAAATCGTTCAAACACGGGCGACGAAAAGATCTCATCTCCTCCGAGGAACCGGCCACGAGTTACGACTGTCAGCGAACTGGCTGTTAATGGTACCTCGAAAGCTGAGAAGCCAGTGTCATCGGAGTAACCTGTATATACATAGTTTGTCGCTCGTACGAATGGAGCAGGATCTCACTAATGTGCAGTGGGCGGCATTCTGGAGCGTTTTGGAACATACAGCATCAGCACAGCTTGCAATGGAACAATCGACCATAATGGTCAATGCGTACGAGAGCAGGTGCAGAACTATGATAGATGTGAGTCCTATTGTGCTGAAGATGTGTTTTTAGCAGAGCCAAAACGCATATCCTCGACTCCATGCTGATCCAGAGGCGCCGTCTGGGCTTGAACTCGTCATCGATATGTTTATATTGCTGATCTACGTGATCTTTACGGCTCAGAGGGCATGTCCTGTGCTGGGATTTAGATTGCTTGTGAGTGCAAGGGTGTGCAGTTCACGCCAAGAAGTATCCCAAGGTGGCCCGACTGGCTTCCGCCTTCACATCAACAACATCAACATCAACATCTCTCCATCCCACGGCGGCGCTGCTCTGCCGGACATGCCATCGATGCGAGACAAGCAAAACTTTTTCCAACCACACCATGAGGCAGCGATGCCAACAGCAAACCTTGCACGCCTTCCGCGATTTACCCTGGCCGCCACATGGGTACGCGTTGTCACAAGCACGTGTCGCGTACGGTGAACAAGAAAATGAAGTGAAGCGGGAAGCCTTCCTCGTGACGGCACACTTGTGGCGGCACTTTTTGCGCGTCTCGGCGTCTGTTGTAGCACACTCTCCAACACCGACCTGGTTTTGCCGAGAGGTTGCGTGGGACGTGACACAAAGCTAACGCGTTACCAAACACCCACGCCCTTGATCGGATTTGCAAGCCGCGAGGGCCCAAAGTGCAACAGTTTCGGCAGACCGCTGCGAACATTTTCAAGATTTCTCGACGCAAGGCAAGTGACAGCAAGTTCTATCTCACCGATTTCTCAGCCTCTTTGTTTTCAACAACAGGAGGAAGCTATCTCTGGTCCCAGGCTGAATGCCCGGCTCGACTTCTCGAGCGCGTCGAGTCGAGTCGAGATGGACTTCGCGCGAGCTACTGACGATGGAGTACCATCAATCCAGGACCCATGGCCAGTCAAAGACATTGTTTACGTCGGCATTGTGGGTCCGTTGATGCTCGCAGCATTTTTCGAATGGGCACTTTGGCTGGTCGCATTTCTCTACTGCCTGGGTAAATGCTTCGTCAAGGCCGGTGGCAGTACGAAATGGTCGACTCGAGTTCTGGCCGTTCTTCTTATGGTCATTTTCACCTGCCTGAGACTGGTCTTCCTACCAATCATGGTCGTTACGCTCCCGCTTCCGGCTCAAGTCGTGCAGTACTTTCCGAAGACTATGGTGAGCGTGCTCCAATGGTTCGCTTTCTGTTCTTTCGCCGGCCTGCTCACCATACCTTGGCTGCTTTGCGTCTATCAACTGGTAACACACAACGTTGGAAGACAGAAAAGAATCAAAACAGTCCTGGATGAACACTCAGCGCCGAAGGTCGTCATTGTGATGCCGTGCTACAATGAGAAGCCAGAAGTACTGCTCACAACCGTGGACTCGATTGTGGATTGCGAGTACCCGCCATCCTGCATGCATGTGTTCCTTAGCTTCGACGGAGAAAAGGAAAATGAGTTGTTCCTGAAGACAATCGATCGCTTAGGAGTACCAATCACACTGGAACACTATCCTAAGAGTATCGACGTCAAATACCGAGGCTGCAGGATCACCGTGTCTCGCTTTCCCCACGGCGGAAAGCGGAGCGTTCAGAAAAAGACTTACAGACTCATCGTAAGTTGGGTGTATCCCAAGCATCTGTTTCCAACGTACTGACGATCGAGCAGGACAAGATCTATGAGAACTACCTTCGAAAACATGACAATCTTTTCATGTTGTTCATTGACTCCGACTGTATCCTCGACAAGTACTGCGTCCAGAACTTCATGTACGAAATGGAGCTCAAGCCCGGCAGCAAGCGTAACAAGCTGGCCATGACGGGCGTTATCACCTCGACGACCAAGAAGCACTCCTTGATTACTGTTCTCCAGGATATGGAATATGTACACGGGCAGCTCTTTGAACGAAGCGTCGAGAGTGCATGCGGCGCCGTCACTTGTCTACCTGGAGCACTGACGATCCTGCGCTTCTCCGCTTTCCGCCAAATGGCAAAATACTACTTCGCAGACAAGGCGGAGCAGTGCGATGACATGTTCGACTACGGCAAGTGTCATCTCGGCGAGGACAGATGGCTTACGCACCTGTTCATGATTGGTGCCACCGAGAGGTATCAAATCGCGATGAACACAAGCGCATTCTGCAAGACGGAAGCAGTGGATACATACAGAAGTCTTCTGAAGCAGCGCAGACGATGGTTTCTCGGTTTCATTACGAACGAGGCCTGTATGCTCACAGACATACGACTCTGGAAGCGCTACCCGCTCTTGCTCATCTTACGCCTGGCACAAAACACGATTCGGACCACTGCGCTGCTTTTCTTCATCATGGTTATCTCCATCTGCACCACCTCCCAGGAAGTGGCAAACCTTCCTGTTGGATTCCTCGCTGTCTCTCTTGGACTGAACTGGGCGCTGATGTTCTATTTTGGCGCGGTGCTCGGAAGATACAAGATCGTAAGTGAAGTCGCTAGAAGACATTTCCTGTCCGCGAAGAAAGTGTCTCGAACGCTCCAGTACCCTCGACTGACTGTTTGCAGATGCTCTATCCACTTATGTTTGTCCTCAACCCATTCTTCAACTGGGTATATGTAAGTGTCGTGACTGGAGAAAATGCTTTCTCAGACATACACGGACTCTATACTGACTGCTTTAGATGGTATACGGTATCTGCACAGCCTCTGATAGAACTTGGGGCGGGCCAAGAGCAGATGCGGCAGAGGCAGACGAGAAGACGACTCCCGCGCAGGCGGTATCCAAAGCTTTGGCGGCTGGCGACGAACTGAACATCAAGCCGGAAACCTTCCGTCCCAAAACAGAGATTCGACCACCATTAATGCCGTCAGACTCACTCGAAGGTCGGTTTGCGCCGGCCGAACAGGTACCTGGCGGCTTCTACAGACAAGTGAAGCCCTCCCCTCGTCTGTATTCGGACATGACACCAAGGGAACAAGAAGTCGGTGTTCGTCGCGACCGATCACAGGACTCTTACACGTCCGAATGGAGCTCTGGTGACTCTCGCAACTCCTTGCCAATGCCGCGCAGAGTGGAGAGCATTGTTGGCCCCGAAATCACAGCGGCTTATCACCAGCGGCAAGCCCAGCAGCGACCGGCTGGAGGCGCTTTCTTTGAATCCGGACTGTACGACGACGAAGAAGAGCTCCGGCGCGAAACGGAGAAGCGATCGGCAAGCCTCGAACGACCTCGACAGGCTGCGACGCGATCGGTGTCTGCTGACAGTATGAGGTCGGGCGACTCATCTGTCGAGATGCACTTTCCCGTCCAACCAGCGCCGCTGGCCCGACCCCCAAGCCCAAGAGTCAGAGTGCCAACCAGAACAGGTGATGCTTCGCCAGATCGTGGCTCATCATCAATTGGCATCGCTGTCCCTCTCAGCGCTTACCATCCAAACGGCCGCTCGAGCACTGGGCCTCGTATAGGAAAGAGTCCCCTGACACGCAAGAGCTTCACCCGCTTGGCGACAGATGATGCGCCGTCAACAGCCGGCACCTCCACCGAGGTCGAGGTCAGGGTTCCGAGGAGAGGCTCGACGGACGAAGAAGAGTCTAGAGATCGGAGACGTAGGACGAGCATGGGCCCAGACGGTCGACGTCGGCTCAGCATGCAGGCCCCTGGAAGTAGATCGACAAGTAGAGCTTGAGTTGGCAGGAATTTAACTTCTTGAGATTGGTGCTAGGGCAAACTGCTACACCATACACCACGCTGTGCGCTTGCGTGCCGACCTGGAAGTCTGTTGGTTGTTGAGCTTGGGACTGCCCATTGACTCCTCGAAATGCCTGCGAGGCTTGTATGATGCTTTTCAGCATGGCGTGGGTTCAAGGCTTGGATGATGCCTCTCAGCATAGCGTGGATTCGAGGCACATCGGAGCATGGCTAACGCGGAATGAATCACGAGACTAGACGATGAAAAGATAGCCTAGACGGAACCTGAAGATGCGGAGCTTTGCGTTCCTAGTGCGATCCATACAGAAGACCGAGAAGCGCACCATGAAACCCAAGTAGAGCAATAAAGACTCTGTTCGCTCAATATAGATTCTCTACGACCAGCTCGCAAGAGCTGCGGCATCCGCGTCGTCCGTGTGTGCCATTTTCTGCGGCGATTGATCACCATGCTTTACACCTGTGTGCGCATACCATAATTCTTCAACATTCTTCCGCGCATAGCGTCTCTTCTGCTCATATCCTTCAACTCTTTCAGCGTAATCCTCCGCCGCCTGTAGAATATCCCAGCAACGATCATCTCCCACGCGCGCGAGCTGCATAGCCAACGCTTCCAGCGTCCCGAAACGAGGCATCCAACCCAGAGGCTGCATATCAGCAAAATGTCGGAACGACCAGTCCACGAGCTCGACACCTCGCTCATGCTCCTCTTTGGCTTTGACGAGATCCTGAATTTCACCGGCTTTGCGCAGGGCATATTTCGCTGCTTCGATGAAGCATAAGATGAGTCGATCGTAGGTCATAGCGGTTGGCACGACGCGGAGGGCTAGGAGTTCAGATACCAAAAATGAAGCTTGTTGCTCGTCTGGCGGGTTCGCGACTCTGCAACCTTTCAGCAGCAAGTTGAAAGTTTCGATATTTGCAAAAGATTTCTGTGCACCTTGGCCAAGCGGCGCGAAAGTGTGGATGATCTTGTAGAGCTTCATGGCTTCGGCGAGATTCTTCTGCTCGATGTAGCATTCGATCAGTAGGTTAAGGATCGTGATGGAGATTTTGCGACCCGCGGTGTGCAGTTCGCGAAGTGTTGTCACGGCCTGCTTGACGAGGGCGGGTTTGTCTTTGATGTACATGAATATGCCTCTCGTTTGCGCAATCGTGGGCTCCAGCTTTTCCAGCGGCATGATCGTTAGAATGCTGATGGCTCGACCTAGATCCGGCGGGGTTGCGGACAGGTAGGCTGATATGAGTAGTTCGTAGTGAATTGGCCGAAATGCACTTCCTCGTTTGCTCAGATGTGTGAAGACTTCTGTAGCCATCGGAGCATCGCCTGCTTGGGCAGCAGTAGCGAGCACGTTCAGGCACGTGCCGGAAGATGGGTTGAAGTATCCTCGGTTGACTTGGCTCATCCAGACGAGAGACGTAGCATTGTGATGACGCGCCTCGCTCCCTTTGTCAAGAAGGTACGCCCATACAGCTTGTCTCAATCGTAGCTCTCCAGCATCATACCGTGTCCGCATTATCCGGAACGCTTCTTCTATCTCGCCAGCATCACACAGGGCGAAGACGGCCATATCCAGCAACCAAGGTTCGATATGCATCCTTTCTTGCCTCATCTTGTCCAGCCTTTCGAGTGCTTGCTCAAATCTTGCCTCCCTCAACATCCCAGCGATCATGTCGTGCCATCCTTCCTCACTGAGCTGGAACCATCTCTTGTGCATGTACTCCAGGATCTCCGTCCCCAGTAAATGGTCCAAGTGGACACTCAACACCTTAAGCACAGCATGGCATGTCCCCACATCTGGCTGCAGCCCAGCTTCTCTCATCTCCTCTAGCAGATCGTGTACTCTCCATGCCGCTCCCAACTCGTGATGCGTGTTGCTCAAAATGAGAGCGTTGTAAAGCTGTACATTTGGCTTCTCTTTCCTCTCTTTGACAAGGTATTCGGCGATGTTGAAACAAGTATTCGTTTGGCCCTCTGCCGCTGATAATCGGAGACGCCCGTAGAGCAAGCGCGTCTCTTCGTGCTCCAAATTGGCATCATGTTTCGTCTCCAGGGGTGTCGCTGTGCCACTCTTTGACTGAGGTTGCTGTAAGGGTTGGAAAGATGCTGTGCTATAGGTCCGGATGTCATGATGGGCAGTCGTAGGGTTGTGAGAAGGCCGTGTCCAGGTCGACTGTCGCAAGCATTGTCGTTGCCCTGGCGCTCGCCGGCTCCGACTGACAACGCGTGTCGCCCGCAGGAGGCCGGCCGATGACCATGATGGACAGAGGCATTGCCAAAGCGGATCAATGGCAAGTTTCGCGGTGCTCATAGCATCGTTCCGGTATCGTCAGCTTCGTCTTCTCTCGTCTGTCGGAATTCCATCTGCTCACCAAAGCGGGTCCCGCTAGGAACATTGCCGACCCCTGCTCAGCCCTATCGAAGCTTCCTCAGTCGCGTCACTTCACTACTGAACTTGAGAAACATCGAATACAACATCTCCACATAACAAACGTGTTCTTGTGGTCATTGGTGCATTCTCCTGTGTCGGTCTTTTCCTAGCGATTGGCATAGCACGGCGAAAACATTACGCCAGCGGCAGAGAGCACAGTGCAGCAGACCACGACCAAATGCCAGCCCAGAACTGGCGAAGTGTTCAACAAGAGCTGCCAAGTCAAGTATTTCATGTCTTTAATCCCCCACTATGCTTTCTCTCCCAATGTTCATCGAATGTTCTTGCGTTACTCTGTTGGAAGGCCTCGGATCTGGTTGCACTTTTTGCCAAGGATATCGAACACAACGTCATCGCAGGGAAACCTGGCGCGCGTGAACCTTGTCCAACACGCACGCGACAACTTCATCTCGCACTTCACCGTGCACACTCTGACTAGTCGCAGAAGTCACTCCTACGAATAACTATGATTCGGTAACAGTCCATCATTCTATGAGCCAGGCGGCTTTAATGTATCACGATGCTGGCGCGCAGAGGGCTGTATCGAGCAGCTGCTCCCTTGGTCAAACCTTCGCCCAGTCCAAACACATATCTATTGGCGCCGCTCATCGCAAGACGATGTGCAACTGGAGAAGCTGGAGATAATAACACCGGCCATATATCGACCAACTCCCAAGAGGGCATTCTATTCTTCAACAGCATCTTACCGTCAAATTTACAATGGTTCTTTCGACTCACATCTGCCATCCCGACGGGACGAAAAACTCCAAAAATCTTGGACCCATCAAGCAGTAATTACGGTGTCGTCAATCCCGCTTCTGCCTTTCAGAAAGCTTTGAAAGCGGAGAATATCGCGGGCAAAGCAGACGTGGTGGAAATCTTGCCTCGGTATGGAGAGGGCGCTGCGTTTTTGAAGTTCAGCCACGACGGCACGAGTGATTCGAAGACAATCTCAGAGGCCGTCAAGAAGTATCTCAACGAAAATACTGCGCGACCCTGGTGGAACCCTTTCATGACTGTACAAGTCGGTCGTGTCCTGGGCAAGCCTTGGGTTGAGGATCTTTCGCGGCGTCCTTCTTCGAGGCTGAGGGTCGAATTCTTGCCGACTGACCCTGGTGCTAGTGCGGCTGAGCTTACACAAGAGCAGCTCTACAGCTTCTTCAGGCCATTCGGGAAGCTGTCGGAGATTATCGTGCAGCCCTCGGACTCGAAAGTGCTGCCCAAGTATGCTTATCTGGACTTTGAAAGCTATCGCAAAGCTGTCATGGCGAAAAATTGTATGCATGGTTATCTCGTCAACGATTCTGAAGGAGGCGGAAAAACTGGGACACTGCTTCGCTTGACCTACGAAAAGAGGCAGCGCGCAGGCTGGATCAAGGATTGGATCATGAACCATCCTCGCATCGTTATACCACTTCTGGTTGCGTTGATTGCCGGTATATCAGCTGTAATATTTGATCCCATCCGGACGATTGCTATCAAAGCCCACATTACGCGTGCATTCCACATTGAGGACAATTGGATCTTCGCCTGGCTCATCAAGCAGAGTGAAGACTTGGTCAACAAATTCAAGTCACTTGGACGCGATTTAGATGTCAATGACGGTGGCATGGCTGTTGTGTGGGAGGACAGACAGAAAGAGATTGAGCAGATCCAATCCTGGCTGATGGAAAGCACAGATACTTTCATTGTTGTGCAAGGTCCTCGCGGCAGCGGCAAGCGTGAGCTAGTGCTTGACCAGGCGTTGAAGCACAAGCGAGAGAATAACCGGGTCCTGACTATTGATTGTAAGCCGCTGCAGGAAGCAAGAGGAGATGCTGCGACCATTGCGGCGGCTGCGAATCAAGTTGGGTACAAGCCAGTGTTCAGTTGGATCAACAACATCAGCGGTTTGGTCGATCTGGCAGCGCAAGGTATGACTGGATCCAAAGCTGGGTTCTCCGAGACCCTCGAAAATCAGCTTGTCAAGATTTGGACCAAGACGACTGCTGCTCTGAAGGGCATTGCTCTCGAAGGGCGCAAGAAAGACGACAAAGATGCAAAGCTTTCAGACGATGAGTACCTCGAGGGCCATCCGGAGAGGAGGCCTGTTGTCGTGATTGAGAACTTCTTGCACAAAGGCTCGGAATCGGGTGCAGCTTTGATCTACGACAAGCTCGCAGAATGGGCTGCGACACTCTCGACCTCCAATATTGCCCACGTCATCTTTCTAACCAATGATGTCTCTTTCACCAAGTCTTTGAGCAAAGCCTTGCCAGACAGGGTCTTCAGACAAATCTCGTTAGGCGACTGCTCGCCTGAAGTGGCTAAGCGCTATGTCATTCAGCATTTGGACTTCGATGCTGACCCTAGTCAAGTCACTGGCGACAAAGGTGCTGAAGGAGAGGATGTCAAACATTTGACTCCCTCGCAGAAACGCGAGGATCTGCGCGAACTGGACTCTGTCATCGGCCAGCTAGGTGGCCGTCTCACCGATCTCGAGTTCTTCGCCAGGCGCATCAAGGCTGGTGAGACACCAACACGAGCCGTCAAAGAGATCGTCGATCAGTCTGCGTCCGAGATCCTCAAGATGTACTTACTACTTGGCAGTGATAGCAGAGAATGGACTTCGGCACAAGCGTGGACTCTTGTCCGCGAACTAGCCGACAAGGAAGGCCTACGCTACAATGAGGTTCTGCTTGCCGACCCATTCAAATCTGGCGGCGAAAAGGCCATTGCAGCATTGGAGCAGGCAGAGCTGATCACCGTGCAATCGAGCAACGGTCGACCTTACAAGATCATGCCCGGAAAGCCAGTCTACCAGCCTGCTTTCCAGAACCTCGTGTCGGATAATGTCCTACGAGCGAAACTGGAACTGGCATTGCTCAGCGACGCCATCGCTAGCGAAAACAAGTCGATCGACAAGTACGAGCAAGAACTACGCCTACTTTCTGAGCTACCCAAGCAGCCACCAGAATTGTATGATCGCATGAAATGGTTGCTGGGCAATGTTGCGAAGAGCCAGAAGAGCATAGAGAGTTTGGAGAAGGAGAGCGCAGCGCTGAAGAAGATCTTGCAGACGGAATTTTGAGGCAATCGTAGTGAAGGGGATGAGTGAAATTCATGACCAGGCTAACATTCGGCAGAAATTGGATGCAACTGTACAAATTTAGGAAGATACCACTCAGCATTCACAGGATTGAAGAAACAGCACCGATCGATTGCGCGTTGTGAAGAGAACGTTACATGTGGAGAAGTATACCCATGTTGGTCATGCTGTCATTGCCAAGCCAGCTGAATTGAAGTGGTCAAGGTATTGATCCTGAGACCCATCCGCATTTCCAAAACCAGAGCAAAACGACCCATCAAGCTTGTCAAGCGGGAGGGAGAGGCCTCATCCCGTCCATTGTTCCCTTGGCGGGCCGTTGGTTCTCCACGCTTGTGTGTATACCAGTCGCCCCATGGCATCCATTGCCAAGAATTTTCCATCCATCGCCGCTCGCACTGACCTTAAGCACTGTGGTACCACATTTGGTGACGCAAGAAGGATTGGACTGCGTATCGTGTGAACGCCGGGAGTTATGTTCATAGCGAAAATAGGCATATGGCCCTCGTTCGGCGTCGTTGGAAGGATGCGAAGGGCGAAACTAGACGAGTTGATTCGGGAGACTCGGAGGGTATCGATCGATCAATACGAGCGCGTCTGGCTGCGACTGAACATATAAAATACCGTCGACTCATCGAGGAAGAGAACATCAACGACAACAACAGCAGCACCAGCACCAGCAGAGCATTCACAACCGTTTACAACGCAAGAACACCCCACACTCCGACCATAAGTCACAATGAAGCAATCCACCCTCATCACCGCAGCTCTCGCATCTCTGCTGCCATCTGCATTTGCCGACTTCGACATTTACTACTCTACGTTCGCCGAAGGCATCTCTCAGACCTCCGACACAGGCTTCACCATTTTCGACGGCGAGCCCGACTGCAACGACGTCTTCAACAACCGAATGTGGGGTTCGTTCGACGATGTCAGCGGCTCGAAAGTCGGATTCCGTTGCTCGGGAAGTGGCTGTAACCCAAGTCGCGATACCAACCCAGAAAACATTGATGTGCTGGAGATGAACTTTGGCGATGGCGGTCACTACAGTAAGTCTGCGCTCGCTGCTTTCTCAGGAGAGCCGTGATGCTAACATTATGAACTTTTAGCCATGTACAAGGACCGCGACTACGCTCTTGTTGATCTGGATGATAACCAGGTCGGCACTTGTGAGCCTTTCCCGGGAGATGATTATCTTTGTGCGCAAGCTGTGGCACTTGGCAACCCGAATTACACTGGAGATCGCAAGATCAAGTGCCGCACCGATTTTACGGCACAGGATATCCTTGATGCTTAAGGGCTTGCTTCATCGGGAGCTCGGTGAAGTTGTGGGAAGCGAGAAAGTGAAAGGACAATGGTGGGAGCGGTATTGAGCAGTAGATTGCGGATCGAAAATTAGCACTTTATATCGCACGACAATGCATCTCTGCCTCCATATCCACCCATTTCTTTTCGAGACTCTTCTCTCGGCATCATAGATACGCCGAGAAAGGCGAGACCTGCGTCATTCCAAAACGGAGCTTGTCCTCAAACTCTATACCAATTCTCGTTTCAACACCTTCACTCATTCTTCTTCGACTCCAGTCAGGGACCTAAACAGAACCCAGACCGGACATCATCGAAGGACATAGAAACTTACAAGCACAATTGACCTTGGAAAAGTCAACAACAATGTCGGCCCCACCGATGCTCTACTCAATGAGCATTCCAATCTTCATTCGGCAGCTCAAAGGTCTTCGACAATTCCTCCAGAAAGGCGAGAATTGGCTCAAAGAGAATGGACACCCAGAGTCGAAGCTCATAGAAGCTCGTCTGGCCCCCGACATGCACGTACGTCCAATGCCGAGCAAATGAATAACAAATTCCACAGTTCATCCATTCCACTAACTTTCTTGTACTATAGCCTCTTCCCTTCCAGATCCAGACTTGCACAGATGATTCATTTAAACTTCTAACCCGGATGCTTAATGCCGAAGTGACGTTCCCACCGCGGGAGGAGACGACGTTTGCTGGATTGTATGCGAGAATCGATAACGCTCTGTCGGTGCTAGAGGATGTGAAGCCTGAGAAGTTCGAGGGGTTGGAAGGAAAGGAGATCAGATTTCGAGCTGGGCCTTATGAGGTGAAGTATGACGGCGTGACGTATCTGCAGGAAGTTGCGTTGGCAAATTGTAAGTTGCGTGCCAGATTGGAACGATGGCTGGGTATGCTGACGTGTGTGGATGACAGTCTTGTTCCACGCCTCGATCGCTTATGCGCTGTTGAGAAAGGAAGGCGTGCCTTTGGGCAAGTTTGACTTCATTGGAGGTCCAAGCAAAGGCATGGAGAAGGTAGAATGAAAGCTCGTGACTTGTGGTAAGTATAACGCGCAAGCTGTTCGTGAGTCTAAATATGTACAGAAGAATAACAGTCTCCGATCACAAATTCCTCGCTTCAAATTGCTCAGCAATCTTCAAGTAGAGCGAGGTGGTCGCTTTTCTCGACCGCTTGCCCCAGAAGATGAAAGCCAAGGCCGCAGGTCCCATGATGAGAAATGCCAGCACACCGGTCAAGATGAAGCAGTTCTGTTGTCCCATTCCATCGATCCACGGCTGGACACCCCAGGTGATACCGAAACCCACGAGATTTCGAATCAAGATGACCGTAGTCATGACATGAGTGTCGATTCTCTCGTAGCAGTCGATGATGTATGCCATGGCGATGGTACCTCCAATGCTCAAGCCAAAGCCTACGAATCCCGCGCCAAGAATGGGAATAATCCAGTGCATTGCGTGGGCGGATGTAACACCGTACAGAATAAGACCGCAAGCCATGACAAAAGCTGTGGGCACGAGAGCCCAGAGACGGAACTCAGGCTCGCGCCAACCTTTGTTGCGATTCGAGAGTCGAATGATGAAGATATCGTTGAGGGGACCAGCGTAGATGGCACCAATCAAGCTGCCGATCAGAGGTGCGATGTAGATCAGTCCAAGAGAGCTGGATTTGAATAGGTAGGGAAGTCTGCTGAACACTTCGGCAATGGTTGTGCCCATGACTGACAGCCATGAGACACAGGTTCCGTACTAGAGTTGGTCAGCAAGTGGATGCCATTTACGCAGAGGCGTTTCGGCCAGACTTACATTGATGCCACACCAGATCACAGCGGGAAAGGCGCAAGTGATCAGTGGCCGGAAGAACTCTAAGAAAACCTCGCGCCAAGCTCCTGGGAAAAGCTGCCACAGACGGAACTGAGGCTTCCAATTGTCGGTCTCGAAGACTTCACCAGCAATGGGCTGTGTGCCAAATTCTCGCGCAAGCTCCAGCTCACGGATCTTCTTGTCCTGGATATCGCCTGCTGTTGAAGGGTTTCTCGAGCCAATCGAAAGTTCCTCAGCCTTCCGATGCGGTACATCAACAATAGTCTCGCCTCCACGTTCCCGAACAAAGCGTGTCTCTTCAAACGTGAAATAGAAGAGGAGGATGGTGACAGCAGTGAAAATGCAACCCCAGCGATAGATCCATCGCCAGCCCATATTGTCCGCCACGAATCCTCCACAAATAGGTCCTATAAAGCTGCCGACGCTTAGTCCGAACACGTACCATCCAATCTTACCACCTCTTTCGTGTGCGAAGAATATATCAGCGATGCTGATTGCCGGCAAAGCTTCAAAGGGTGCGGCACCCAATCCAATAAGAACGTGTGCGCCTTGCCAGCCGCCGATATCATCCACGAAAGCCAACCAGAGGCAGGCTGCGAGAACGACGACGAGTGAGAAGAGGTACACTGAGCGGCGTCCAACCTCTATGCTATGGTTAGCTATCTGTCCCCGCAGGAGAGATCGTCGCAGCAAGATCGTTGACATACTGTTGGACAGGGGAACGAAGAAACAATTTCCGACTCCCAACATGAGCAGCATAAGAGCAGCGCCGACGTTGAGAGACGAGACCCCAATTCTGAACGTCTGGATCAACGGAAGGTAGATGACGGACTCCCATTGTGTGATGCAACCAAGAACAGCAGCGTAGATGCTATACGGTGTTGATCAGCATGCTTCCAACACGCGGCATCCGAGAAGTAACCCGATGCTTACACAAGACAAATGACATGATACAGCTTTCGCCAGCGTGACCAGCGCTGCAGCAATTCGTGAGCATAGATTCATCTTTACAAGGCTCTCAATGCGAGAGAGTAGAATCGTAATACCAAAGGGTCTCTGATATCTTGTGAAGGCCTCGGAATCAGGACAATGGCCTGGGCTGCGCCAGCCTCATGGGTACCCTCGACAAGGTAGACAGTTCCGGGAGGCGCATCATAATCTGGAAAGTTCGCTTCTCCATGGGCAAAGCTGATCGTCTGGAGTCCTGCCATGATGGCACTTGGAAGAAATGAAGACGAGTCGATGAACTGAAGAATTTGTTATCGCAAAGTCTTCAGCTTTACCCCAGATTCATATATGTTCTGGGCCCAGCAATATGGCGCTTTCAACCTGGAATTGATTCCTTTCCCCACGATTCCGCGTCTTATCATCTGTCTGAGACGCGATGTGCCGGGGTCGTTCATCACAGCCACGAGGATGTTTGCGGGGAAGGAGTCTTGTTCCGCGTTCATGTTGCCGCGGGTCGACATGAGGAGAGTACGATTCGCATCGGCACTTGAAACATGATGAGACAGACGAATGACTTGTGGTTGTGCGACTTGCCGAACATCAAAGCGTGAACTTAAAGGAGAAAGCACGTGAGATGTTGGTAGGGGATGACCCGCAAGTGGCTGCCCATTTCGGCCAAGTGTCCACTAAGGCACGCTAATTCGCGGTTTCGACCAGAGCTGCTATCAACCTGTACAGCTGGAAGATAGCCCAATGCCGACCACGCAGAGGCGTCGCACCACACCAGCGTCCTGTGAGCGTCGCGCTCTTGGAGCAGCATCAGGCAGTGTGGCGAGACTCCAGGTGGGCTCGATAGTGTTTACTCTTCTTCAGCTTCATCAAGATCCTCGCTGTCCTCGCTATCCTCAGCCATCGAATCGTCCACCGACTCGTCATCTGACACACTTTGATGGATTGGAGAGACCAATGCCCGCTTCGACATGTCGTGCAGCCACTGGTGCACGCTTGTGCCCGTGTACTGCGCCTTGAAGTTGACTATCTGCTCCCCCTCTGCTTTGGCCAGGTCTGCAGGATCTTTACCTTCGGGGATGAAGAAGACTCTGGCATCCGTATGATGATATCGAATTTCACCTAGATAATAGGCCTGACTTCCATATCCGATCATGATATTCCGAAGGCCGGTCGAGGAAGGCAATCGTGTTGCGAGCTGTGACAGAAAGTGAGACCAGCCGTCTTCAGAAGTGTGGTCCTTTTTGTGGGACTGCAGAGTCATTTTCCACAGACTGAAGGATTCCAGATCAATCTTACTGAGCACTCGAACCAGCCCTGCAGCCGTTGCGTTTGCCATGCCCAGGTCTAAGCTTCTCAGGGACTGCAGCTGCAGTGGTGGGACTGGCAGATCGTGAATTTGCGGGATTGGAGTCAAGACATCGCCAGTCCGACCAAGCCAATTAATGGTACGGAAGCCGAGGAACTCATCAACAACAAAATTCAGTCGCAACGACTCGAGGTTAGTAGCCTGGTGCAGGAAGCGTCGGATCGTCGTCTCTGCGGCGTTTTTCTCATCATAAGGTGATCCTGGACCGCCGAGGAAGTTCGAGGCCAAAGAACCGTCAGATGAGATAGCAAGCATCAGTGTCTTCAATCCTTTCAACACTGGTATAATAGCGGAGCCAAGTGGCCCATGACAGCATTGGAATGAATCGGCATGCAGAGCCCTGCGACGAAGGAAGACTTCCACATTGGACGGTCGAGCTTGAGCTTCTCCAGCGGAACGCAATACCAATGGAAGTATTGGCTCCGATGAATCGCATCGAACCAATGGTGAGCGATTGATTGACCAGCCCCAAGGCCTCCAGCAAGCTCTCTCACCTTCACGAACGCGTCCCGCACCACTATAACAAGGTCAGCATTTGCTTCTCAACGTTCCTCGGCTTCGAAAAACGATGTTCCGCACGTTGAGCATCGCAGAGATGGCGCGCTGAATGGTCAACAGTCACAGTGGTGGACTTACTCGTAGTCCCGCAGGCCAATGGTCCGCAAGTTTGGCAGATTGGAGAAGACTTCTACCAGCATGTCGCGTGCCATCCCAGTGTGAACGAGGACCCGATGGTTGACATGGCCGGTCCGCAGTCGCCGGTCGTCCAGCCACCGACTGGAATCGAAAACACGCAAGTCGATAATAACATCAGTGAGCTTCGACGCTAGGCCAGGATGTTTGGAAATTCCCACGAGTGCTTCGAGTGATTCATGTTCGATCAGAAACTGCCGTTTGGTGAAGGACTCGCGAGCGAAGGTGTCGAAGAGCTGGCGCTCGATGTGTTTGCATGAGCAACGAAGCGGGTTCAGTTCTTCGGTAGTGAGGAAGGTAGCAACTCTGACGAGGAGTTCTTGTGGCAGACCCAACAAAGACACATCTGCTGATGCCGGGGGCGGATTGGCCATCTTGGGCGAAACTGTGTGATCTGTGACTGGCGCGTTCTGCGTGCTGTTGGCGACTTTTGAAGTGCGACGATGAACGTGGACTTGCGGGTCGCCGATGATGTGTTGGACGAGGGACTGTGGACGAGCGCGCTCCTGCCTGCAGAAGACGCGCTTGATTGGCTGATGCCTGAAACGCCACTCCTTCCCAATCAGGCAGACCCTGGCCTCTCACCGGTCGCTTTGCTTGATCAACTCGACTTTCGCTCTTCGTTCGACACTGCACTCAATCTCACTTCAATCTCGCAGTGAGTGCGACAACACGATTTTCAAGAACCATCCACGACCTGCACGATGCCGCCTGCACTCCGCCAGCGCAAGCGTCCAGCTTCGCCTGACGCTGAACCAGATCCTCCAAAGAAGACCAAACAATCCAGATCGAAAGCAGTCAAAGGCGACCCGGACAGCGGCTCTGAGGGCGTGAAGTCGAAGCAACTACCTGCGAAGCCAAAAGGCAAGTCAAAGGCCAAAGCGGTCAAATCTGAGCCTGAAGACGACGAGGAAGAAGAAGTCGATGTGTCGGCCCCGAAAGCCAATGGCAAAGGAAAGTCAAAATCCGAACCGAAAAACGCGATTCCAGAGAATGCCGCAACTGGAGGCGCTCAGTTTGCCAAAGCTGAGAAGCTTGTCATTCCTGTTGACGAGGAGTGCTCCTACAATGGGCGCGTGTATGTTGACGACAGCACCGGTATAATTTACGTGGGTGATCTTCTTGTCCAGCCTCCGATCAAAGCTGACTCGCGTAGGATGCCTCGCTCAATCAGACGAATGCCGGTGCCAACGCCAACAAGTTCTACAAAGTTCAGGTGACATTCAACGCTCACAAAGCCATCTATTCAAAGAGACTGACTTGCGCTAGCTCCTTACCAACGAGAAGGGCAAGTACATGACGTGGACTCGCTGGGGTCGAGTCGGCGAGCGTGGACAGAATGCTCTTCTCGGAGATGGCAGTCTGGCCGATGCGCTCAGGAACTTCGAAAAGAAGTTCAAAGATAAGTCAGGTCTTGCTTGGGACGACCGCGGAAATAAACCGAAGGCTGGAAAATACGTTTTCATTGAGCGCAACTACGAGCCAGAGTCATCCGATGACGAGAAGGAGGAGGAGATGCCAGAGCAGAAAGCTCAAGGGAGTAGGTCGCGGAGTAGTTCACCAGCGAAGTGCACTCTCGACGCTCCAGTCAAGTCGCTCATGGAACTCATCTTCAATGAGCAGTACATCCAGGAGACAATGGCGGACATGAACTACGACGCTCAGAAGCTACCTCTCGGCAAGCTCAGCAAAGCCACCATCACACGCGGCTACCAGGCACTCAAGGATCTTTCCGCTTTGTTCAACGATCAAAGCCTGGCACAGCCCGAGCACGGCATGATCTACGCCCAAGCAGTGGAAACGCTGTCCAACCAATACTATTCCTTCATTCCGCACGCGTTTGGTCGCAATCGCCCTCCAGTCATCAGAGATCACCCTGGCCTTAAGAAGGAAGTCGAGCTGCTCCAGTCTTTGACCGACCTCAAGGATGCCGACAGCATTCTGAAAGCCGACAAGGGTTCCAGCTCGATTCATGCTTTGGACTTGCGCTTCAAGAACCTCAATCTCCGCGAAATGTCGCCCCTTGACAAAAAGAGTGCGGAGTTTACTAACCTGTCTGACTATCTTGTCAACACTCGTGGTCATACCCATGGGCACACGTATGAGGTCCTTGACATCTTTCGCGTCGAGCGTGATGGCGAATCGGACCGTTTCGAACAGTACACCAAAGCCAATAGCGATCGTCGTCTGTTGTGGCATGGTTCGCGCGCCACCAACTTTGGTGGTATTTTGAGCCAAGGTCTTCGTATCGCGCCTCCAGAGGCCCCAGGTGAGTGGTCGAAGCGCCAAATCACTGAAGTGCAACACTGATCTGTCAAATAGTCTCTGGCTACGCCTTCGGGAAGGGGGTGTACCTGGCTGGTGAGTAAATCAATCAAGTATTTAGTGAATCCGCTGACTTGATGATAGATATGAGTTCAAAGAGTGCCAACTACTGCTGCTCGTACATCAGTGGTGGTCAGGCCTTACTTCTGCTGTGCGAAGCTGAGCTGGGCGATCCGCTCTATGAGCTGACCACTGGTTCATACACTGCCGGAGAGGAAGCCATCAAGAACGGATCTCTCTCTACCTGGGGCAAGGGCATGACTGCGCCATCTGTTTGGAAAGATGCGAATTGCGTCCATCCTTCGTTGGCTGGTGTCAAAATGGTCAGTTACAATTCTTGCAGATCTACCTTGCTCCTCGCTGATCTCAACATAGCCCGACACCGCCACAGCTGTTGGTCAGACCAACGTGCAAAATACCTACCTGCAGTACAACGAATACATCTGCTACGACGTCGCACAGATTCGCTTACGCTACCTGCTTCGCGTGAAGATGTAAACTGCTTGCGTCTACCCACGCCATCAACGAAGAGACTTTCGCACGCCAGCAAGGCATCGATATGGTGTCTGCATTCATCGCTCAGGAATATCCCGCAGCCCAGTCTACGCTGCATGTGCTGCGTGAAGGTCTTCGCCGCTGGATTGCCTGCTGAGTGCAGGAGGAATGCGGACCCCAATAGCTCTGTAATACCATACGAATTGGAGGCATCGAAGTCGATGAAGACTGTTGCTTTCTCACTTTCATGAACACTTCCTCCTGCTCCCAATGTTCCACATTTTGCTTGCTGTGCAATTCAACACCTCGTTGGTGACACCGCTCATCGATACAAAATCCTCCACACCTCTTCCGCAATCGCCAGTGAACTCGTCAAGCCCGGGCTCTCTATGCCCAACAAATTGATAAAATCCCCTCTCACACCACTCTCATCTCCCTTCTCGTTTCGAATATAGAAATCCTGGAACCCTTTCTCTCCCGCCGCAATTGCACCCAACTTCCCCAACTTTGGTCTTATACCCGCGTACCCCAAGCTTATGGCTTCGGTATCCACATTCGGTAGGAAAGAAGTTATTTCTTTGATTGCAGCTGCGAAGCGTTCGGTACTTTGCGAGGGCGCCAGATCCGTAGGCGAATCGACCCATTCTACATCTGGTCCGAAACGGATTTGTCCAGCCATATCGAGGGTCAAGTGTGTTCCGAGACCGCCTAAGCCAGGAGTTGGAGCGGGATAGACGAGTGTGCTGGGTTTGGGATGAGATTTGCTATAGGTGAAATAGGAGCCTTTGGCGTAGTATGGCGTTCGGTGGAGGTGAGATGGGAGAACCATGTTATTGATTGCGATGGCGTAGAGGCCGGCGGAGTTGATTAGGGCGGAGGCTGTGATGGAGTTGTCTTCGTCGGAGGTGTTTTGAGGGGAGACTTGGGGCGTGGGAGAGGAGGGTGTTGGTTCGGTTGTGGCTGCTCTGGTCCAGATTTTCCAGTCGGCATTGGACACTGACGGAGCTTCGATATGGGTCACGGGACTCATGAGGGCGAGAGTGCCGCCAGCATTTTCGAAGTCGCCTTGGAGGAACTGCATAAAGCTGTGGGAGTCGACTATGCCTGTCGTGGGACTTTCAAGCACGCCTGCTTCAGCTCGGACTTCGGGCTCACGTTGTTGGGCTTCTTCTCGAGGTACGTATCGTATAGGCACTCCGATGGATTTGGCAAAATCGTGCACTTTTTGGATTCCGGCCATCTGGTCGTCTGTTTGGGCGACGATCCATTTGCCACAGTTCATATGTGGTACGTCGTTCTTCTTGCAAAGGTCGTACATCATCTCTTTGCCTTGTATACATAATCTGGTCTTCAGTGTATCTGGTCCGTAGTATAGACCTGCATGGATTACCTGCTATTCGTTAACATTTGTGTAGATCGGTATGCTGGCGGAGCTGACCTCGGAGTTGCGACTGCTGGTCTCGTTGCCCACCATGCCATGCTTTTCAATCAACACAACCTGTGCTCCCTCTACTTGTTGCAATCGTCTTGCAATAGCAAGACCCACGGCGCCAGCACCGATGACTGCATGAGTGAAATCTGCATGTTTCGCTGTGGATGAGGAAAAGCAACGAGCATGCCGGGCTGCTACATTTGCAGCTCTTCTCAAGAACATGATCCGTGTCAATGTACAGAGAGCATGGGTTCCATACACACTCAGCGATGTCTCAGCATGCCTTCTACACGTGCCTGTGGTAGTGGAACACTGATAGAGAAATGAAGTTATCGCAACAAGAGCGGGTCGGAGTCGGATCGTCGCTGCTGAATCATCACATCGTCTCGAGTGGAGCCGAAGATAAAGGAGTGGGCATAAGATTTGTAGACGCAGAATTTATGCTGGACACACTACGTCCTGCCAGTTTAACGCTTGCTTGTAAGGAACATTATCGAATCGCCATGGAGCTGTATCGGATGACGAGGATAGTATGGGAGATTTAGAGGAAATATAATACTGACGACCATTTGTGATCCCTGCGGTTTTCCAGCTGCTGAGTGGACGCCCTCTTGTCGACGACATGTCCTCTTCGTGCTGCAAGTGCTGCCTCGAATGTTCATCCGAGCGGGCAGAATGATTGTATCTGAGGCTCGTGCCATAGAATCGGACAGACTTCATACTCCACAAAGGGGCACATTGCAAGGTTTCTTGTCTGCCGATGCATATTTAACGAGACCAATCAAATGTTGAATGACGGCCAGCACGTGCCTGCCAAAGCGTGGTTCAAGGATTTGACGTCAGGCGCGTTGATGGCTCCGCCACAACCGCGTTGAACTCTGTGTCGCCTGCCTTGTTGTGAGCATACCATGTTTGGTGCTCCAGCACTGTGGTGCTGCCGGCAAGTGGTCGGGATGAAGGTCTGATTAGTGCAGTCCAGCAACAATGCGACCATGAGCCGAAACACGCACCTCCCGCCAGACTCGCACACGGCGCGCCGACTCGAGCATGCCACGCCCGACCACCTGCACCAGACCACCCGTCGCGTCTTCATTGGACCCATCCCGGAAGGCTGGCTGAGCAGCCACCGCAAAGAATGGTACAAGCAATACGTCGGGGGCAGAACCAAACGCACTCTGTCCTTTCGAGCTGCTAACCCGGCCGCCACTGTCCAGCACGTCGATGGAGCCTCGAGCAGCCGGGACCATGGAGGAGACGTTGCGGGCGATGTGGTGTCCGCAGAGGAAGCACCTCGTCTGTCGGGCATATCGGAGAACGCAGTAGGAGGGAGCGCAGCATTGGGCCCGGCGAGCACGACCAGTCTGCTACACAGCCAGAATAGATCGATCCTCGAAGCGGTCGAGACTCATGACCAGGCCAATGCGGAACGGCAAGCTCCTTCAGGCATATTGCAGAGCAATGGGACTGCAGACAAGGCTGCGGGCAAGACGCCCGGCGCGAAGGTGCGCTTCACCGAGGCCAGCAGACTACAGCTACGTGCTAAGGCATCTCGGCTGGCAGCGAAAGGTGGTCTTCGACATCGCAAGATCAAAACCGGCGAGATGATGAAAGTGGACAAGATGCTGGTGCGCATCGACATCACACAGCAATCTCTGCGCGAAGACTATGATGAGAAGATCAGCCAAAGCGTTGTCACCAAAAGCATGGACAAATGGCGCGAATTTATTGTGGTATGCCGAAGTCACGAGGAAGAGGATGCCCATGCAGTTCTCCAGCTATATCAAACGCGAGTCATCAATGTTTCGGAAGACGGCAAGGTTAAGAAAAAGCCCAAGGTGCAGATACTGCTCGGGAACAGTAAAGTCCGCGTCAATCTGTACTCGTCCCTCGACAAGACACTATGCTTGTGGACCACAGATGGCGCCAGAACCACGATATACTACCTGCGAGCACCATCGAGTGCCACCGCTGTGGAATGGTACACTTTCTTGCGGGGAGTGCTTGGCCATAAGAGGGCCGAGACCTTGCAGGTCAATATACCTGATCTCAGTGTCAGCTTGCGCCTTGATGACCCCTTCAAATCAATTGAGACGTCGCAGACGGCAGCCGACGCCGCCGTTGGTGACGATGATGCTTTGCTCAAGGCTGTCAACGAGGAGAAGGGTGTTGCTGGAGGCATTGTCACACGATGTATGGACATGCTTCGCGAGAATCCAGAGTGGCAAGATGTGCTCAAGGTTTGGGCCCAGGAAAACCGCATAGGTCTTGCCTGGAAGCGCTACGATCGATTGGAATGGTTACATGGCGCTGTAGAGCAGAGGATGTATGGCACGATTGCTATGCAGCGCACCCACGATCTAGAACTTCGGCCCAAGGACCACTATCCGAGTCATTCGAAGCGTTCTGATGGCTCTGATCTTTCGGAGCCGGCTCCAATCGAAGGCTTTTTGATCCGCCTAACATCACAAAGAGGCACAGAGCAGCGTCTCGGCAAAATGCTGTACAAGCGACTGTATTTCACCGCTCAGAACCAATACCTGCTCTTTACCCGTCCCGCCAAGGCAACGCCGCCGCCTCCTCCCAAGATGACTGCACAAAACAATGCTACCACCGTACCATCTGCTAAAGACTTAGCAGCGCAAGTACCACTTGCTTACGATGTCGAACCATACGAGTTGCAAGGCAACAAGATCGCTTGGCTGGACAGTCAAGGCGTTGTTTCTGCAGCGGAGGTGCGAAATCGAGACGAAGAGGCCGCAGCAGAATCCGAGCGCAACATCAATATGTTGCTGGCATCGGACGGCTTTATCAACTTGTGCAACGTGCACCATGTACGGAACTTCGTCAACGGCGCCTCGCCTGCTGACGAGAACCTCGAAAATGGCGAAGAGGTCGACTTCCACGTTCAAGTACCTGACACAAGGCAGGATGATGGCGCAACAACCGAACTGGACGAGGATCGAGTTTTCGAGCTCGTGATGAAAAATGGACTGGTTGTTCGTCTACAGGCTTACAACAAAGCCACCCGAGACGAATGGGCGAAGCGCATGCGGCAATTGGTGACATACTGGACAGTACGAAAGAAGGCAGACATGGACCTGTATAAATCCACTCGCGAGCAGAACCTGCGGCAGCTGGGCATCGATGAGCGTGCTGAAGCTGTCGTGGGTCAGTTTGCATACAAGTGGGAGGTCGGCAAGTCGTTTGCCTCACCAACCTTGTACAACATGTGCGGAATCTCTGCATGTCGTGCCATTCATCTCGACGGAGTATTGTTCCGGAAGCCACGGAAGCATACTACCTTCGAGCGCAATCGCGTCATACTATCGCATGGTCACTTGTTAATCTTCCAGGATACTCTGCGCAAGCGCACAGGTAAAAAGCTACAGCACATCCACCACGAACGAATTGCCTCCATCGATTTGACAGGTTGCTACCTCTATTCTGGCTTGCTTACCGAGAATGATCTCCTATACCAGAATCAGACCTTCGACTCCAACACACCAGGGCACCACGCCCTACCTCGCGTTTTCTTGGAAGATGGCTGGACGAGTACGGACGAGGATGCCATGACTACATTCGTCATTTGGCATGCTAACAGCAATTCTTGGTTCAAGAGCTCGTCTACCGTCGACGATCACAGGACTCAACAACAGCAAGCCGATGCAGATCGCAAAGTTCGAACAAAATTGACCAGGGTCAGCAAGCTCGGGGCCACGGGACGAAGTGTTGTGTTCAAAGCACGTAGTCGCGCAGAGCGGGACCACTGGGTCTTGGCTATACAGGTGGAGATTGAGAGGCTTGCGAGCCAGGTGGACGAGGTGCGACTAGTCAGTGCTGGGAAGAAGGACGATGGCGAAGCTGAAGTTGAGGAAGGTTGAATCAGGGAGAGAGAGAGTCTTCAACACATTCGTGAAAATTTATCGTTTGAGCGTGGGCGTTTTGTTCTTGCGGCATATTCAGCACAATACCCTTGGGCGTAGCATGGCAGGAAGACAGAACATGATGCATAATACTGTACAGTAATTCATATTTGTTAGGACGGTATGCTAGCAGGTCAGTCGTCTGCCGTACATAATCAGGTCCTCACTGCATGTTGAGATTCAGAATGTGGCAATCACTACAGATCGCTACAATTGCAGAGAACTTGGCGAGCCCCATCGAAAGGAATGAAAGATGACATCTCGCAGGTTTTGAGCTAAATAGATTTCAGGATTATGAATATCTCGTTGCAACTCGCACAAGAATTATGCCATACATCATCATGAGCCATGCAAAATCTAAGAATCACACTCGCAGTAGCATCAATGCTTCTCATCATTCTAAACACCAATATCCAAAACATTTCCCAAGCCCTCGTTATAGAAGTTACCAGCAATAGGTCCAATCAATCCATTATTGCGAACATAGTCCACCAACGGGAAGCGGGCCCTTAAACCTGGAAGGTTCTGGAGCTGAGCTGGTGGGACATAGTTTGGTGGCTGGCGGTAGATGAGGAAAGTATAGTGGTGAGGAGCGACGGATAGTGGGGTTGGGAACATGTAGGGTGCTACGATCTTGCGGCGCTGGGTTGGAATGCAGTCGGGTTGGACGTCGGAGACGATGAGATGGAGGAAGGGGGCCAGAATTGGGGTTTCGGAGTTTGGTGCGTCTGGGTCGGCCATGATGAGGGTGTATTTTGTTGTGGCGGGGTCTGATGAACGAAATTAGTGGAAGAAATGGGAGGTGAGTACGAGTGGTGAGATATACCGAAATTGGGTTCTCTTGTGAAGCTGAAGTTTGGGCTGGGGATAGTTTCTGCGTAAAGATGTTAGTTCTCTGATATTTGCTATCGTCCGTCTTTCGTCATTTGGTTGTACTCACCAACAGTGGAGAAGTTGTTTCCCAGGTTGACAGCCTTGTTGCCATAAGACACCGCCAAAGCAGAAACAGGGTTGAATTCTGGGATCAATTGCGCCTCTGCTGGATCGAATTGAGCTGGAGTTGGAGGAATAATTCCTTCTCGTAGAAAGGCTGCTCTGGCAGCGCTCAGTTCAGCCGCAGTAGCGATTCGACATGTTTGGCGTTCTTCGAGAGCAGCTGGCTCGGGGAGAGCGACAGCGCTGACGGTAGCCACGAGGGCGAGCAGAGAGACCAACATATTGATGATGGCGTCGAAGAATAGGACTTGCAGCGAGATAACTTGACGATCCGAACACCTCGAAGAACAGCACAACAGATGTGCAGTCCACTTACCTAAATACTCAGATCGATCAGCGACGCCGAGCAAAACAACGACGATGCTTTTTGTGTAATCCGCGTCCGCGGGAAGAGGGAGACACGTAGTAGGCTGCTGCTCCGTGTACGCGCTTCTATCACACACCGCGCGACTCAAATCAACATCCAGCGCCCACAGGTCCGACTCCCCGAGCATCCAAATCTCATCGTGCAGCAGACCTGAGTTTCTTGTGACGTCCGCGCTTCCCTTAAAGTGGCGCAGATCGACAAGCCATTTACCGCCAGAAGCTCCGCAGGTTCTGGGCGGGCGTCGTCAAGCATCTTGGATTCAGCTCTTTTATCATGTAGCCAAGGAGGCGGCTCTGCTGGTAGCTTTGGAGGCGTTGCGCCATGACATCGGCGTTGTAGCGCTATTGCCTGCATGGAGGGGACTTTTGTTGAGGATCGAGATGGGAGGGGAGGGACAGGTAGAACGCATGCGCCAAGGCGTTAAGTTAGAGCTGGATGTTTTGGTTTTTCTTTCTTGGGAGGGGAGCTGCCCGGACGAAGGCTTGCTTGTACCTCCTATGGAGAACGGTTGTCTTGTACCATGTACGATTAGACAATGGCCTTCTGCAATCTGCTGCTTCAGTGCTCATCGATCGCCGTCTTCGGGACCACGAGGTGCCACGCAGCATCGCGTGCGTACCTCGAGGTACGACCGACTTCGCACCAAAGTAAGGACACCCCGGATATGATACTTCTCATTCTTGAATCGCTGCTTTTGCGCCCTTGGGCTTCCCCATCCAGGCCTGTAGCCAAAATGCTAGGTCGTCATATGTGCACTCTATACTACACGAGCTGAGAGTCAGCGTACGTCTCATAGCCAGGCCACCTGCGACCCTGCTCACACATCACCCTGGAATCGCCCAAAGAACGCCGAACGCTATGCAAACTTTGCAGGAGGCCTGATAGCCTGTCGCGGGATGAAACAGCAACTACTGTTGCGCGCATTGTGCTCCTTGCGGCCCGTCATCGTCGTCTTCCCATTCCGCACCTGCTGCTCGCGGGTCATCTGAACCAGCACCAAAGCCATCCAGAGAGTCGACGACCTCGAAGTCATGGATCTCGTCAATGATCTCTGGGGTCTGCCCAGGTTTCACATCTGCGAATCCACCAGCAGGATGAGCAGTTGGTTGAGGCAGCACAGCTTTGACACGATCCACGGCAGCCGGATCTTTGAGCCAGCCGTCCTCAGGGAAGACAATCTTGAGTGAGAGGTAGAGATCACCCTTGTGATCCGATCGCTTCATAGGCATGCCCTCGCCCTCGATCTTGAGAACTTCGTCTGGTCGCAGAACTTTGCCATTTGGTTGCTGCACCTTCAGATGCAGCCCCCGGCCGTCGAGATGGGTGATCACAACGCGATCGACGCCCGTCAGAGCCTCAGCTAGACTGATTTCCAGCTCCGCGTGCAGGTCTGCGCCTGCTCGGTTGAAGGTCTTGTGTTGCTCCTCGACCAGTTCGAATATGATATCTCCAGGCTCTTCGTCGTTCGGATCCTGATCTGCCTCACCTGACAGAATGATGTGTTCTCCTTCCCTTGATCCTCGAGGGATGTAGAGCTCCAGAATCTTCTTCTGTTTGATTGTGCGAGCGCCTTTGCACTTCTTGCACTTGTCCTTATCCGCAAAGAACTGCCCTCGGCCACTGCATGTTGAGCACTCGACTGTCGCCTGCGTGACCATGCCGGGTCCCACTGGCTGCAGTCGTGTCTGCACGCCGCGGCCCTTGCAAGTGTCGCACGTCTTTGGCTTCTTGCCTTCTCTGCCTCCGCTACCCTCGCAGTTATTGCAGATGACGTTCTTCGTACTGGCAAACTTTGTCGTCTTGCCCTTGTACAGCTCCTCCAGCGTGACCTCGTACTGTTGCATCTCGTTCCTGCCCTTTGGTCTCTTTCGGCGCTGTCCTGGCGGGCCTCCGCCCATACCGCCGAATGGATCACCGCCCATGCCACCCATACCACCACCCATTCCGAACATCTGTGCTAGAATATCGTCGAGGTCAGGTCCTGCCCCACCCCCGCCTTGGCCCTTCTCGAAGGCGGCCATGCCGTGTTGATCGTACATCGCTCGAGTATCGTCATCGCTCAGGATCTCGTAGGCTTGCGAGACGGCTTTGAACTTGACGTCTGCCTCTTCTCGCTGATCTTCGGGGACTTTGTCGGGATGTGATGAGAGCGCGGCCTAGCGGGACGACAATGTTGGCTGGTGGTAAGAGACCTGGATTGTGGGGTGGTGCTTACCTTGTGATACGCCTTCTTGATCTCCGCTTTACTGGCACCTCTCGAAATCCCTAGGATCTCTGTTTACTTATGTCAGCTACTGCCTTGCGCCATGAGAGCCCAGTGCCTACCATAGAGATCGATCTCCTCTGCGCTCATCTTTGCGCGTATTGTCGACTATCCGAGTGTCTGCTAGAGTTTTCCGTGTCGCTAATGAGAATGGCAGTGTACGCGACCAGAATTAAAGGAGTCCCAGGGCAAGAAGGGGAGATGTCGGCGAGGTGCAAAGTAGCAGAGATCGCTTCCAAAAAGATTCACTCGATACAAACAGCTGATTCAGCAAGCATCGGGCCGGAGCTGGAAACCGCGAACGCCGACCATTCACTCCCGTCACGCATGTGACAGCCACCACATCGGTCGTTGGGACCACGGTCGAATTCGGCATCTGATGTTACTATCGAGCCGGCGCAGACATGCCACGACACCGGTCGTCGGCTGGGTCTGCGCAAGTTGCCAGAGCCGCCAAGCACGACCATCAAGGAAGGCCTTTTCCGCATCGGCAAGAACGAAACCGAGTCAAGATGTGATTCCATCAAAACAACGCATCTCAAGCAATCCCCAGTATGCAACTAGAAGATATGCTTCAACAAACCATGGCAGACAGGGAGGCAAGCTGCCTGAAAACCCAGCCAGGACGCGTTTTGCCCCATCTCCTACCGGATACATGCACATAGGAGGACTGCGAACAGCACTGTTCAGCTATCTTCTCGCCAAACGTACTCAAGGCCAATTTCTGCTGCGAATAGAAGACACAGATCAGAAGAGACTAGTCCCGGATGCCGAGCAAAGGCTGTGTGACGATTTGCAGTGGGCTGGGCTGCAGTGGGATGAAGGGCCACAAGTTGGCGGCGCGTATGGCCCCTATAAACAGTCCGAGAGAAATCACATCTACCAAGAACACGCTCGCAGTCTTTTAGACTCTGGGAGTGCATACCGATGCTTCTGTACGCCTCAGACCACAGGATCACAGGGCAGTAAAGCCGCATATGTTACCAGTGGCTGCTACCAAGACTGTTCCTCGTTGTCGGCAGGACAAGCACAAGATAAAGCCGAGAGTGATCACGAGGCGTACACGATACGCCTCAAGCAGCCCATTGATGTGCATAAGCGTATCTATACGGACTTGATATATGGCAAGATCCAACGACTCAAGCGATCGCCAAGTGCGAGTCAGAATGCTGAAGATGATTCTGGCATCGATGCTGCAGATACCATCCTGGTCAAGTCCGACGGCACACCTACATACCACTTCGCGAATGTTGTCGATGACCACCTGATGAAGATCACGCATGTTATTCGGGGCACTGAGTGGATGGCCAGCACGCCACTGCACTACGATCTATACACCGCGTTCGGTTGGACACCCCCTGCATTCGCACACGTCGGGTTGCTTGTAGATGAGAACAAAGCCAAGCTCTCGAAACGAAGCGACACGGGTCTCGTACTAGACGTGAAAGGCATGCGAGAGCAGAATGGGATACTACCAGAAGTCCTTACCAACTTCCTCGCCCTGCTCGGCTGGAGCAATCCTGGCCGCAACGACGTGTTAGAGGTGCAAGAGTTGATCCGAGACTTTGACCTCAAGTTCACAAAAGGCAACACCATAGTCCGTATGGAAAAGCTCTGGTTCTTACAAAAGCAACACGTCGCTCGTAGGATTGAACAAGCTCGTGCAGCTAACGATATCACTCCCATCGAAGACATTATCTCCGCCATTGAGAAAGAAGCACCAACCAACACACCCTTCTTGCAACAGCACATTGGCAAGGGCAAATTGTATCCAGATCTGAGAACCTACATCCGAGATATCCTCCTTATCGACTCCAAATCATATCAAACCCCGCAACAATTCCTCACCCGAAACCAGTACTTCTTCTCCTACGATTCTACTCTAGTTCCGGCATCTCCAGAGCACTACCACCAAGACGACAATCTTACGATTACAGCCTCGGATCTTTCTCAAGTGATCGAGCACGCACTATCTACGCCTCTGCATTCTGCCCCGAGCGAGGACTCGGGGAAGCGGCATGTCCCAAATGACGCATTAGACGCGCACATTGCCCATCTCTCAATGCTAGTCCACGATCGTATCAACACGTCGATAGCAACCCATTTTGAGCTCAGTAAAGACTCAGTTGAGGACTCAGCCGCAACAAGAAAAGTGTACAACAAAGCACTGATGCGGTACTTGCGAGAGAAATTGAGTTACGGAATGCCTGGACCCGGGATAGGACAAATGATGGCAGTGTTGGGTTTGGAGGAGTGCTGCAAGCGGTTGTTAGGTGACGGGAGCGACCTAGCGAAAGTGCAACGAAACCGGGAATGATGGTCTGGGTGTCAGCGCTCCGCACTGCAAGATCTACACGTAGCATAGATACCTTTTGAAGGAATTGTACAATATGCGATGAGGACGTTGATCTTCACATAAAGCTTTTAATACATTTGGGCACTCACTATACAGTTTTGGCTGTCGTTGCGCTTTCCGTAGTATTTCTTTCCCCTCTCAGCCATGTTAACATGTCACAGTCCACATCTCGCCCTTTCAGCCCGCCTATCTATACCTCTCTTCCTTCAGTCTCTTGTACGGCAGCGGCTCCACTCTCTTCCTCTTGAACTCCACATCCTCGCCAACAATCCCCGCTCTCCGCATCACACCTGCAGTTCCCTCGTCCCACACTGTCCTGAACAGCTCCAGTCCAATGGCCTTCAACTGCAGATCCTTCCTCAGCGCTCTCAATGGGAAATCTTCTCTCCTCGCAAACCTTCCATCCCGCAAACTCTTGACTTCGGCAAGATCAACTTTCTTGCAGACCTTGACAGGAGAGTCAATGAAGTTCTGCGTGGGATCTGTGGAGGCGGGTTGTTCGAGGATGACGATTGACATGCGTTGGTATGGGAGACCGGCTTGAGAGTAGGCCGGTAGCCAGGGAAGGATGACCTGATCTTCTGAGCGAAGCTTGCCCAGATCAACCGTGGTTTGAGTGGGAGAAATGGGTACGTTGCAGGCGAGGAAGTGGCAGCGGTTGTCGAAGCCGTCGATCTCAACATTAGGCACATCCGGGTTCACGACAGCGATTGTGACGAGTTTCTCGCCGCGCTCGAATGATTGTATATCGAGGACAGGTGCGTGTTCGGATATCCGTGTGTCGACAATTTCGCCATGTTGTACGTTCCGGATCTTTCGAGGGTTGTTTGGGTTGGCAAATGTCAGTTTCGTTGACACGATGGGGTCAATTTCTGGGAGCACATCCGGAACGATGTACATCGTCTCGATACGTTGTATGAGTAGATTTCGTTCATAGGAGCGCCATTTCTTGTCGGCCAGATGACGATAGATGGGCTTGTCCATATCCCCTTGTAGTACTGTCAGCACCCGCTTCTGGAGTTTTACAGCTTCGCATCTCACCTTGTCCATCCTCGAAGCGCTTCTTGACCATAGGATCGTTGATATCAGCCAGAATCTTTGTGGCCTCTAATTTCCGCCTCATATCGAAGAGCGACTTCTCCTTGAACGCAATCTCGGCCTCGGTCACGGGCACAGAATTTGACAGTTTCTCGATTCGTTGTCGGTACCTCGCAATCATATCCAGCTTCTCCGCCCTGTCTTCCTGCAGGAACTTGCGAGCCTCCTGGAAACATTGATAGGGGAGCTGTTCGAATGGAACGTTGGCGCTGCTCGCTATTGCTCGTCTTCGCCGTCGTGATCCTATGGGCATCTTGCCCTGCTCTCGTTGCAGCTTCCGTTCGAGACGAGGCGTCGAAACGGTCAATGGGTCCAGTTCTCGCGCGGGCTTGATCTGCTCCGTTTCGGCGTTCTGGCATGGCGTCGAAGTGCTGAAGGACCGGATGGGTAATGATAATCGTTCGTGGTGCGTACATCTGAGGCATTGCGCCATCGGGCGAGCACCTCGTTCCAATGCCATGATGGGGTGAGTAGGTTCAGCGGATCGGTGGTGGATGAGATGGAGCTGGTCGAGGTGGATGAAATTGCGGAGAAGCTCGGGAGTGTCGACGTGAACCAGATGAACAACAACCTTTACCACTCGTCTACACCACAACACCGCCCCGACAATGGCATCAAAACGAGCGGCGGTGCCGGCGAAGCATCTCTTCAATGGGTTCCGGTTATATGAACAGCCCACGCGATGCTTCGCCCGATCCATGGCCACGACATCCCAGGAGCCTCTCACAAATCCGGAAGATACCATCGTCGAAGCCTACGCCGAGTCGCAGAGTCCACTCACGGCACCGCAAATGTCGCGCGACATGCTTAAAGACACATTTACCGTGCCTCCACCCGATTCCTTAACCGACGATGTCACAATACCTCTATCATGGCAGAAAGTCTATCAAGCACCACCGAACCCCTTCCAACAGAAGGCCCAATGCACCATCTACAAATTCCCCTCCCTCGAGCCGACCTCCTTCATTTCCTACCCGGGCACACATCTTCTTCTGCCCATCCGCAAAGACATCCTCCACCGCGCCGTCATCTTCGAAGCCGATGCCTCACGCCGCGGAACGGCGAGCACAAAATGGAGATCCGAAGTCCACGGCTCCAACCGCAAAGTGCGACCACAAAAGGGCACAGGAAGCGCGCGATTAGGTGATAAGAAATCTCCCATGCTCAAGGGAGGAGGTGTAGCATTTGGACCCAAACCACGAGACTTCAGTACGGACTTGCCAAAGAAAGTGTACGATCGCGCTTGGAGGACAGCTTTGAGTTATCGGTACAAGAAAGGAGAATTGATCGTTGCCGAGGACAAAATCGATGTGACTGGCGTGCACGAGAACAGCTTGGAAAGATACATGACTGATGTGCTAAAGTGGAATGGGCTCGGGAATCACGATGAGAAGAAGTATGGCAAATCATTGTTCTTGACACTAGAACGACGAGAAGGCCTCTTTTCCGCGCTGGAGAAAGGCAAGATGCACAGGCACGCAAGAGCCATCGAAGCGGAATGGGTGGACGTGAAGGATTTGCTGGAGGGAGGGAGACTAATTGTCGAGAAAGCGGCGCTCGAGCAATTATTTGAGGAGCACGAGAGTGACTTGAGACCCGGCGAGAAGCTGGTGATGCAGATGCCAGAATTGTACGATGAGGAAGTCGAAGCTGGGGATCGTGCCCTTAGTTTGAGCTGAGTTGAATAATGTACTTCAATATGCTTCATGATGTATACAGGGCACGCAGAGCTGTGTACGTTCTCATGATCTTTCGACTTGAGATGCGACGAAATGTCTGATCACGTCAAAGGTGGCTCGCGAGATCGGTCTACCATCTGGCCGAGAAGTGCAATGCAGTTCTAGAGATCGAAAAGGGAGATCTCGAGCATCATCCTCCTGGCAGGGTCGCACTCCTTGGTCCAGACATGGATAGAGGCATGCGCGCTGTGAGCGCCATTGCCAGTTCATGCGGATCGTGGATCACCGCGTGATGGCGAAGACTCGCGATTGAAGAATCAGGACCGGTCTTACGTGACAGGATGCAACCATTGGCCAGGCTTATTCTCTTGAACCACTTGCCGATGCTCGATCCTGTCCGCTATGCCGTGGCATTGGGCTGTCTGACACAGCAGACATTCTTTCTAGTGCACAGCGCAGAAGCGACCTCGGGTAGCCACACATCTAATCATGCCCTGGGTGGTGTCCTGCTTCGCGACAGCACTCGTTCGATTGATCGAAACCGATCTTGTACACAAGGCACTGTCCCTCCTCAGCCTAACGATCCCTCAGTCATCGTCCATTCCTTTCATCATATTCCTTTCAAGTTTTCTCCAACTCCGCCTCCACTTCCTCTCCCTTCCCATCGCCACCACCCACCTCTTTCCCAGCCGCCGTCGCATTCGCAGTCGCATTTGTCAAAGGCCTCCCCTGAAAAGTCCACTGGCAAAACCCTCCCAACTTTCCCTTCATCTCCTCCCTCTGCCTCGCCCCCTCCACGCTCTCCACCGCCGCCAAAATCTTCTCCACAACCCCTTCACACTCCTCCCGACTCGCTTTCCTCCCCCTCTTCTTCGCCGCACAAACAACCTCCACCCTCCTCCCCTCCGCCAAAAACCCCTTCAATTTCTCCAACCGATGCATCAAATCATTCTTCTGATCAATCGCCCAATTAATCTCCAAAGTCTTTAACCCTTCTCCACTCACAACTTTCTGTACTCTCTTCTTCTCTTTCGCGAGTTCTTTCGCTTTCTTTTCTGATTCGTACATGTCTTTCTTATTCAGGATTTTACATTTGGGGATGAAATCTGGATTCCTGGGTTCGTCGGGAACGAGTTGGACGAGACGATGGGTTTTGGTATCGAGGGTTTTAAGCACGTCGAAACGCGTCATGGGTTCGAGGAGTTTATTGGTTTCGGGGTCGATGAGTTGGATCATTTTGGCGGTGATCTCTTCGTTCCATTTTTGGGAACGTTCTTCTGCTGCGCGGGTTTTGGCTAGACGGCGGGTGGAGGTGGAGAATTGGTGGATGGGTGATCGAGAGTACAGTTGTTGGCGTGGGGATTGGAGGAAGGCTTGTCGTGCGGCTGGTTTTGAGAGAGCTGGGAGGACGAAGACTTGGTAGAGAGCTTGGACAGTTGATGAGGTATGCTTGGTGTGCGCCATTACTGTCAGATGGATTTGCTGTGGTGTAGCTCAAAGTTCAATGCGTGAGCTTCAATGTGAGGTTGAGCTTCAGAGCCCGAAGCGAGGTCACGTGGGGGCGGTATGATCTTTTACTCAGTCAAGAAACGCACAAATATTATGCAATGCAACACATTCTTAGTATCTATCTAGAGATCTCTCCTATACACAAGTTCCCTGTCGCTTCGATGCAGCCATTCAAACCAAAATCCTCGTTTTCCATGGAAGAAGCAAAATGTCGAAAACGCCTCTCAGGTGCTGTTCCCTCCAACCTTCCCATGCCAAAGACCAGATTCCATCCCTAGAAGTTCCTCAAAAACGATCAGAGCGAAGCGAAAGTCGCGGGTATCAGCATGTCCAACCAGACAAGAGTTTCCGCCCATGAAAGAAACAACCCGCGCTATGCATAAAAGAAAACGTCCCCGGTTCTCCTCATATCTAATCCCTCAACCTCCCCAGCAACTTCTGTGGTCCCAGAAGTAAGTTCCGCTTTCTCTTCGACTCCTCAGTATCTTCGGTCGAGGGCTCAGCTGGAGCGGTAGACAGACTATTGTGACTCTGGCTATTCGAGCTTGTTGAAGTTGAGGATTTCTGCTTCAGGCGATCACTCAGACCGGTCAAGTGTCTCGTGATTGAGACAGCACGATTGCGCGAGTCGTCTGTGTTGGTCGCGCTCGGTGGCGAGAGTCGCAGACCCGGTAGTGACTTCGGCGAAGCATTGTTGCCGTGTTGCGAAGGCGGCGGCGCGGTAGAGAATCCATTCTCGCCATTGGTCATGAAGCTTCTGGCACCGTCCTCAGAGAAGCGTAGATCTGGACTGGAGTCGTCGTAGGAAGAGTAGCTCACCCTTCGGGCAACATGGCTGCTTGCAGGTCTGGCACTGTACGGTCGACCAGATGCATCCGCCATACTGTTTTCCATGAAGCTGCTTGTCTCAGAGCTGGTTGTTGTCGTCCAGTCGACTGTCCCACTTTGTCCACCAGCCCAGGCAGCCTGGCTGCTGTTGGCACTCATGAACGTGCTTCTGTTCGCCAGCTCTCTCAGCTTCGATGTGACTTGTTTGTTTGGCTTATGGTGACTGAACTTGTTGCCGACAATCGCTCCAGCATGACTGATCAGGGCTCGAACGACGTCCTTCTTGAGCTGCATGGCTAGATCAAGATTGGACCATGTCTTGTTCCGATATTCGAGTGTTGGCAACTTGAAGACCAAATCGTGCACGTCTTCGATGTTACGCTTGCCTTGACCTTTGTACGACAAGCAGAGGACCATGCTTGGGATTTTGACGTAAGCAAGTGTCATGTAGTTCGAAGCTCTGCTCATCATCTGCGTCAGATCATCGGTAGGGCCGTCCTTCTCCTTCTCCTTTTCTTTCTTCTTCTTGTCTTCACTGGCTTTCTGATATGCCGCTGCGAGTCGCTTGCTCTTCTCATACTTGCTGTCACGGTCGTCACTATCGGCAGTACTATGCATCGTGGACAATGAGCGCTGACTAGGCGTTCGTGCTGGCGTGAGGTTCGATTGTGACAGAGCGCTGCGAGATGCAGGAGATCTCGCACCGGGACTGCTTCGAGTGGACTTGTCGGAGTGTTGGAAGATCGTCAAAGCATGCAGGCCGTGATGATTGGCATTGGAGATGCCTAGACCCTTGGTCTCGGACTTTGTCTTCATGTGCTTGGTCAAGGTCAAAGTAGGCTTCAATCGCGCATCTAGAGAGCCTGGGCCATTTGGATCGCTTTGCATATCAACGTGGTCCGTGATTGTTGACTCGAATGACGACTGTGGAGTAGTCTCCCGCTCAGCCTCCTCGTCCTTTCCATCTTCCGCAGGCAGCATGTTCTTGACCATGAATGGCGAGAAGCCTCCGTCGAAGGCACTACCTCCCACGCCGGGAAAGATGTATTCGAATATCCTCTTGGCGACATCTCGCTCTATCTGCAATCTCAGCGGCACCAGATCGACTTCAAAGTAGTCCACAACAGGTATGCCGGCAATAGCTTCAAGCATCAGCCATTGAACACGTAGCATTTTGCCGTCGCGCAGCCTGCGGCCGCCCTTGCCCTCGTCTGTGAAGGGGGATATGATCTCAGGATATATCGCATCCTTCAGAAGATTGTAGCCGTTGATGCGGGTGATCTCCACGCTATTGTAGTTCGACCCGTCATAATTGTCAGTCCGATCGAAGCTAGCATCCTTGAGCTGCAATTCGATGAGTGATTCGCCCATCTCTTGAATCAGGTGCCATGCGATCTCGCGAGATGCGATGTGGATGTGCATGAAGCCACTACTGTTCTCCGGCTCTCTGCGCTCTTCAACGTGTTGCTGAGAAGTGGTAATAGCTTTCATCATGAAGAAAAGCTCATCTTCACAACTGGCCAGCTCTTGATCCAGCTTGATCCTGTCCTTCCAGCCTTGGCGATCGAGGAACTTCTCATTGACCTGGAAGTGCATCTTGATCTCTTCAAGTTGTCTGATGCGCTCTTGCAGCATTTGCACCATCTCAGGAGCACCAGTCAAATCACTGAAGTCGGATGCCAACATAATCTTCTCAAGTCGCTCGCTTCTGGTCTTCTCCAGAGGCTCGTTGTACAGCAGTAGATCCATGGCGATGACATACATTGCAAAATACTGTGTCGAGTCGCATATGGCGCGGAACTGCGGGAATTCGAGCCAGACGTGATCCATGCGAGTTTCGGCCTCTTCTGCACTTTCAGCCGTCGTTGGCTCACCTCCAGAAATGTCATCGTTGTACTTGAGACGCAGCTGATTGTACTTGTCGTATCGCAAGCTTGCTGACGTCCTATGCACAACGCGGTTGAATCCGTAAGGATTTGTCTGAAATTCGAACATGATTTCCATCGGAGCCCATGGAGGCCAGTATGTTCCGGCTTTGACACCATATCGGTTGGCAGAGTAGAAGTGCAAGTATTCGGTAGAGAAGTTCTTGGTACTCGTGACAAACATCTGCACACTGTCTGCGGCGGCATTGAAGCGTCGTTGTACCAGACCACTGACATCGTCATCGATTTTGTCTTTCTCCATGATTTGGATGACTTTCAGCTGCATGCCCTTGGCCGTGACGAGTACAGCAGATTTGGGGTTCTTTTCGCTTTGCAGCTGGACTTGCGGAGCGATCAGGCGGAAATGATACGTATTGAGTGCGGCGAACTCCATAGCAATGTCGTCCATTGGTCCACCAGTACCATTTGTCGTCCACCGATCGAGCTTGTCTGCCTCGTCAGCGTCGACGAAACTACGACCATCGCGAAGCAGCTCGTCGATGCGATCCTGGACGGTCTCATCGTCATCCGCGTCCGGCGACATGACGCTGTACTGTGTGGCGTACGACTTCTGCCGCTTGGGTGTCGATGGACTGTCGCCATTCTTCCGCTCTTCGAGCACGTCGAGAATGAACTTGACTGCGCGGCGTGACATGTAGTATACAAAACCACGTCTTTGACCATTCTGATGAATGTAGCGCAAGATGATGTTCCTGAGCGAATTGTTCCATTTAATTTGCGCATTGTGCACAATGAAACGGTTGTTGAAATCGCTAGTGTAGTCCGCTAGAGGTGCTCCGTCGACGTGCGCAGGATCAGAGTTGTTGGCATAAGGGTTTTCATGCGCTTCGAAGAACTTTTCGCTGGTTTCCAGATCAGGAACCGCCGAAGGATCCTCGTCATTCAGTCGTTGCAGAAGCTCGTCGAGAATGTTTTGAAGGAATTGATGTTTGCCTTCTAAGGACTTCGTGTGATTCCTCAAGGCGTCTACTTTCGCTTGTAATGCTTCCACCGCCTCCTTGTTCTGGGAACTCTCCCGTACCAGCAAGACTTCTTGCTCGCCCAGTGTCCTTGTGTTCTGTTCTTGCTTTTCTTTGATCAACGTCAGTCGGCGCTCAATGAGTTCGGCCTGGACGCGTCGTGGATCATTTTTCTGCGACATGACACAGTAGTGGGTTGGCTCTTCGCCAAACGGACTCGTTCGCGATGGATCCCCGGCAATGGTGCCGTTGTGGTCTGTCTGCCGGAAATAAGTGAATCGAGGGGCATATCCCAAAGGTAAGATCTTCGTTTCTGGGTCAGCCTCGGCGGGCAGGATCCAGTCCAGCTCTACAAAGTCATCCATATCGATCCAGGAGAAATCATTGTCCGGGATATCGAACTTCGACATGTCCACCAGAGGCACTTGCCCGTGCAGCGAGGCAAGCGTTTCGTCATTGGCCTTTTCGATGTCTTCTGCCCTGGTGCCTACTATGGCAGCAGACAGAGCACGCAAATCGGCTGAGATGAAGTCAAGCTGTGCCTGGTTGATGCGCATGCCACTTGTGGTCTTGGCACGCGCGCCCTCTTTGCCTTTCAAATCGAAGTACTCTCGTCTTTGATGCAGATCCAACATAAAACTGTCCAGTCGCATCTTGAGTCCAGTAGCAGAGACCGACTGCGAAGCGTAATCTTCGGCGTCCTTGTGCTTATAGACATGGCTGATGAACAATGGCGACAGCAGCAAGTTGTATTTGATCGTGGCCATATGACGACCGAACTTCTTACTCTTCTTCTCTTGAATGCCCCACAGCGGTCCTTGCTTGATTGGCAAGGACATGACGCCGGAAAACATTGACCACCAGCTGTAGAAGTGAGAAAAGAAGCGAGGGGTAAGATGGACCGAATTGTAGTTGTTCGACGGCTTGAGGTTATTGACGGACCAATCTCGATCATGAGGCGCAGAGACGGCGATCGACATATGGATGTGGTGGCTCCTGAAATCGCGGAAGGCATCGTACTCTTCGCCATTGGGACCGCTCTTAGCAAAGTCTGGGTGTTTCAGCACAACATCGTAGTGCGGTTTGAACTTGAAGCTTCGTTTGCCGTCTCCAATGTCGCGCTCAAACATGAGTCCGGCAAGCCATGTCACCTTGCCTGAAAGCTTCATGACGACTTTCTTGAAGTGGGCGCTGTTTTTCGTGATGCTTGAGCTCGATGTGCTACCATCGTCAAGATTCTCCAGCTCTTGCGAATGACGAGCGTAGTTGGAGAAGTCAGGCACAGCAAGTATGTACTCGCCGCTGTCAACGGTGAAGAATTTGCGAGGATCGTTGTGTTGGGCAATGTTCCAGTTGACATTGTCCCGCCATACCATTACCAGACCAGCGCCTTGACCAGTCACAACATAAGGATCCCTAGAACCTTTGATGAGGAAGTGGACATCGCCATCACCTTTCCAGGCAACATTAATTCGAGAATGGAATGATAACCGTATCTTGTCCCAGAACCCAACCCGGTCTGAGGGGTCGACTGGCGGTTTGGTGAAGTTCTCAATCACCTGCATCGTGTCCTGAATAGCAGGCTGATACGATGTTGACCAAGATATCTTTGTCGGGTTGCTTGTATTAATCTCAATTTTGATGTCGGAATACGTCTTCACCGCCGAAATTGTGCGTTGGACGTCAATCGAGAAGCCTTTCGTGCCATCCTGCATTTTCTCAGGGGGTACCACCTCAACATTGACACTCCGTTGCGACTCGATATCACGGAATTCCTCGGCGATCACAAAGTCCGTCCGCACTGACATCGCAGGTAGTCGAGCGGATTGACCAGCCGCAAGTGTTGGGATGTGAAGCATAGGTAAGGGATAGTCTCGCAGCTGTACGCGTGCCTCGCCCATCGTGAGGTGCACATTCATAGGAATCAGAAGACCGTACTCCATGTTTCGTGGCATGCCCTTGCCCACACTGTGGAGGAACTTCGAGTACTCCTCTATGGGAAAGGTCGGCTTGTCGATTGTAATACCCAGGTCCGTGATTGCGACTACTGCCAAGCCCGGCCGCCGACTCCATGAAAGAATAGGTTCACTCTGCTCGACGTCGTCGATATCATCTGAGACGCCAAACAGTTTGCGAATCTCCTTGATAGCATGACTCTGGAATGTCTTTACGCGATCAATACGAGCTTTCCACGACTGCGCATTGTATATATCCAGCTTCTCTCGTGCTTTGTCGATTGAGACGGCAGCAGATTCGCTGATGCCGCATTTTCCTTCTACGTCGTAGCGCATGCTGCGGCCCCGCCTGTGGCGATAGCTTTCTCGAGGACTAAGTCTCTCGCCCTCTATGCTTTGACTGCGCTTGGGAGGGTTGGTATGCCGGTTGCGAGACCTCGAGCGCGAAGAGTGCCCGATCTGAGCAGACTGTGCTCGCAGCCTCGAAGACCCTTTCTGCTTGCTTCGAGATAGACGCTTCTTCTTCAGCTCAAACGCTTCCTCCCGGGCAAGTCTCTGCTTCTGCTCTAGCAGCCCTGCGCGATAGATGGCCCCGAGCTTCGATTCGAAAAGACTATCTTCGATATCAAACAGGAAAATCTGGCTGCGCACGGTAATCCGAGGGACGTGCTTGGGGCCCTCGGGCTCCTTGGCGAGGATGTAATCATTTGTCCCTGTCCGGAAATGGTGTTGCATCTGCTTGGACGTCTTCACGATGTTCGTGATGTTGTCAAATATTGCGTGCACTTCGAGTGAATGCGGTATGGATATTCTGATGGCTTCAGATGCCACATCGATGGACTTCTCGCTCAACGTGTTCTTGCCAACTTTCCGCCGCACATCGCGCAGATCGAGGCGAAGGATCTTAACGCTGACAACGCGACTCCACGCAGTCCTTGTCGCGGGGGCCTTGACATACAACCGTGCGTTTTTGGTGCGCAGGAAAGGTGAAGACCATCGATGCCGGCCACATTCGAGGTAGCAGATTTGCAACATCATTGGAGGGTCTGCGGGTGTCTTCGCTTTTATCTGAAGCAGGCTTGCTTTGAAGTCGATCGCAGTGATCTCGCGACCGGCCAGCTCTACGAGTTGAGGATCGGCCACAGACAGTCCTCCACTTTGTGCTCGACTGAGACCTGGGATCGGCGGCTTGTCTTCCCCGCGGTCCAAGAACGTCTTCTTGATCACCGTGGCAGCAACGCCAATGGCGAAGTGGTTGTATAGGGAGTATTGCAATAGGATGCTCTTTGCGAAAGAGTTGACATGGAATATGGGACCCTGGGCATCCGTCGACGTGGAAAAGGCAACCTCAAACCGCGGCACCGATAAGAAAGACTCAGACTCTGAGTTTTCAATGGAGTCGACAATAAGACCCTCGAGATTTTGTATATGAAACGTGAGCCGGCGGCCGTCAGCGTAGCTATGATAGCGCTTGCGATTTGAATGATGCTCGCCATGCTTGGATGTTCTGTCTTTGTTAGGTGTCCTGATGATTGATTTTCGACGATCGGTTGGGTCTGAGGTCACCGATGCATCGTCTCGTTGAGATTTGTATTCTATCGCCCAGGATTCCAGCTGTAGGCCAAAACCACGCGAATCCTTAGAGACTTGCTCATCAACCCCAGCAAGTTCCAAACCAAAGTCAGAACCTTCGAATTTGAATTGTTGAAGCCAGTTTGGCGCCCGACGCAGAAAGCTTGCTTGTGTTTTGCTGCCAGCGGGATTGCTCGCGAGTACATTCCGCCGGAGTTGTTGAACGACTTGGCGCACGCCTTCGCATATGTCTGGTCGGACCAAGAAGACGGTGTACGACTGCGCTCGTCCAGAAGCAATGACAGAAACGTCTGGAATTGCATTGACGTCTACTTGTACCTCAACGAAGTCGCTTTGCAAAAGATCGTGTCTGTCTCCAGCGGCACTCTGGTAGTATAGCTTGTGTCTGGAATGGCGATAGTAGGAATTCAAGCTGTAATGCAGGCGACCATCGGTCGCATGTGATGACTCGCACTCCCAAGCAACAGAGGACACAGAGGAAATTAGAAGATCAAAATCGCCTTCTTCGGCATTAGCCTTGTCCATGGGAGGTAGCGATATACGGAGCACCGGCTCTTGCACAGAGAACTTGACATGTGCTTTGGGCAATAGCTGGGAGATCATGTGGTGATGCGTCGACGTAGGTTGATCGTGTTGAGGGCGTCTGGATCGTCGTTTCAGTATTTCACGGACCAGAGGCAAATGCTTGGGGTCCAGATCCACTGAAGGGGAGGTACAGACAAAGTTGGCGTAAAGCATGTTAGTGTTGCGATCAGTGGGCCCGTCATCTCTGGTAGCTTGGATGGTACGCGAAGGGAGCGTTGTCTTGACTGTTGCAGTGATCATGGGCACGTATAGCATGCGTTCCGGGTGTTCGAGACCATCGTCAATGCCCGCAGCAATCGCGATGCCTGTCAGGAGGCCTTGATGTGCGACATCCTTGGTTGAGAAGTACATCCTGTGCGCTGGACTCTTAGGATCTAACCGCAGAATATCAAAGCCCAATTCCTTCATTGCGAAGTTGAAATAGACGTTTCGGTCGCCGTGGGCTTTGATGGACAACTTCTTAGATAGGCCGACGAAACCCACAGCGAACTGCACTTCCTGGATCCCTCGAAGCACGGAGGCGATGAAAGCTCGAGAATCCGACACAGCGCGAACGATGTGATTATCGCGACTCCCAGGATCATCCAATTCACCAACGACAGCTGCCAAATGATCGCTCGAGCCACGCCTGTCGCCTTGTGGTTGAGCATATCTGCCGCGAAGAAGATCGGCCAACCGCTTGGCATGCTCGATGTCATCGTACGGCACATTTACACGGCCAAGCTTGAGTGCGATAGATGCATCACGAAGTCCTTCCCGGTCTCGATGCAGCATGCCGTGTATGTTCACCGTGCAGTAGTCGAGCACCTCAGTAGAGTCTCGGGCTTCCGGAGTGAACAGCACGCTCCTGATCAACGCCTTCCACTCGGCAGGACATTGTGTATCCGGTCGGTGCTTGTGGTGCTGGAATAGCCTGCTCCGGTCCACTGTCTGCGATCTCGTGTCCACGGACATGGTCAAGCGCTCCATCCGGACAGATCCGACTCCCACGACGTTCAGCGTCACTGCTGTTGCGATCAGATCAAACAGTCTCAGCCACCCAATTTGTCGATGCAGCCTCTTGATCTTCTCTTTGACTTCCGTCAGCTGCCTCCACAGCTTCCCATGCCCATCTGCATCCTGCTGGTCTACCGGCGTCTTAGGCCGTTCTTTCTTCTCTCCTTCGGCGCCATGTCTCCTTCGAGCCTCATCCAAGGCTCTCAGATCTACCGTGACCACTAATTCCGTAATGACCAAGCTGCACCATGTTGGCAGGGCGAATGTCGGGCGGTGAACGGACAGACCGATGCCACGAACATTGATCTTGAGGCCATTCCGCGGAGAGAAGGCGATGCGTCGAAAGCCCGAATAACCCACCCGTTGTATGGAGACACCAGTGACAATGCGCAGAACGGCAAAGACGACGAATGTGAAGAGATAGCCGACGACTACTAGCCCCAGCAAGAAGGACAGGGTCGGCACAGGCATGTCGAATACGATCGCGCTCTGTCCATCAGTGCACTTCGGTTGCGCGTAGTTCTGTGACGCGCTCTATAGTGAAGATTGCAGCGTTCATAGTCTCGTGTCAATTCGTGAGATCGTGGAATTCGAGGTCGGTGTTCGTGGGTCGTGTGCTCGTGTGGTCCGCGGGGACAATCGTGGCGGAGCGGGAGGACGTATGCATGCAGGCAACGGGCAAGATGGCGGGAATGTGGGCGTGAGTGAAGAGCGGAACGGGTGTCAGTATGTGCTGGTAGTGCCGCGAGAGAGTGGAGCGGCCGTCGAGTGCAGGAAGGAGAGGGAAATGGATGTTTTGCTATCGATCAGTGCACATTCACTGCGAGGAGCTGCAAGATGATGCGCGGCTCATTGACAGCGATCATGAGCGAGCCGACGCACCCGGCGTGGAATTCCTTTTGTCCAACACGTGCCGGGCAGCTTCCAGCACATCCAGCTACATATGTATGGGCGCTCGTATTACCCAATGGCGAAGATGTTCTGTACGACGACTCGTCTGCCCTGCAACACGCTTCTGAAACACGATCGCATCTGATGGTGGTGAGCAACGAAGCTCGGGCCCCGTTGGAGGCTCTTCGGCACGTGGCCGCCCGAATTTGCCGAGTGGAGCTCCTTCAGCATCCATCACATCTGCCCCTTCTTGTCCTCCACTCTCAGTGTCACCAAACATCCACGACGGTCATCTGGGATGGAGTTGATGTTCGGTCGCAGGGCCATCGACTACAGCCATGGTCTCGCAGACCCGAATCAACATGTGGGATCCAACATCAACAACGACTTTCACACGACTATCTCGCACCGGACAAGAAACATGTTTGTCGCCAATAAGCAGAGCGTTCCATTTCAGCTACGTATCGAGGCCGTACACCATTGATCGTTCTTCGTGACCCATTCTCAAGCATGCTGCTTAACAACTTCAAACATCTATGCCGCCACTCGAGCAGGCGGGACAGAGGGAGGCAGAGCGCCGAATGTGCAGTCTTCCTGGTGGTGGACGTAGATGCCGCTGGTGGGCTTGGTTCCCACACGGCCTGCGAGCGAAACGTCAAACAGACGGCAGTTGCCACCCGGCTTGAACGAGAAGCCCTTGCATTTTTGTGTGGAAGCGTTATCTGAAAGACACCTCGCGCGGCAGGCAGGATAACTACCGAAGTCATCGTTGGTTTCCTGAGCATACCTGCGTAAAATTCCTGATCAGTATGCTAACCATGCAAGCTCCAAGCGACAGTGAGATCAGGATTTGTGCAGCACTTTCCATATATCTTGCTAAGTCCACAAGCAAATGGAGAGGAAGGGCGACTCACCATCCTGGATTCATGTGCGGCGTTCCTCCCACGATACCCGCGGGAAGCTCGTAATACACGGTTGTGGCATCCGTCGCGCGTGTATTGACGCCAAGAGTGCTGTTGTACAGCTTGCACACGCCCAGATTATTGTCTTTGACGACAAAAGATACGCATTGCGAGTTTTCGGGAGCAGAGCACAGGGCTCGGCAGCCTTCGACAGTGTTCATCGAGGGTTGCGTTGCTGGTGCAGGAGCTGTTTCTGACATTGCTGTACGCCACAGTAGTTCTACGTGCCTTCCAGCGTGCATGTGGTAGGTGGGCCCGTGGGACTCAGAGGGTCCCACTTGAAGCTGCGGCAATAGCATTGATTTGCAGATTCTTCAGAGCTGTCAATGTGGCTTTGCCCTGCTTGACATTCGTACTCGGGTCTCCCGTGATGGTGAAATTCCCGAGGGCTAGTGTCGTTGGGCTCAGTAGCAGAGTCGTGTTGTTGCTTTCGGGACTTGACATCGTGAGCACCGACAAAGTGATCGTTGACGGCTCATCAGCCGCAATCTCAGCTTCCGTACCCATTGGTGCGGAGAGATTTGGGTTGCCAAAGTCACGGTGACTGTTGCTACGTTCTCAGTAGGGTGCAGGGTTGTTGAGAAGTCTCTGATCAAAAGACCTGACGTAGGCTTTCTGTTCGTCGAGCAAGGCAAGTCGAGCCTTGATGAGCAGCGTATTTAGGGCGTCGATCCGCTCGGACAGGCCGAACAATCAGCTATTTACATTGAGCAGATGCAAGCACTCATCGCTGCTGTAAAGGCCATTGCATAAAGAAGCCCCTGTACAGTTCTACACATGAAAAGAGTCCGGGAGTATTCAGAGGCGTTGTCGGCACCCATCGCGTTGACTTGTGTGCCACCTTCACCGTCGCTACCCTGGCAGAACACTTCACTTGATGTCTCGGCGCCATCTACGCCGCTGAGTAATACATCCAGCCACGAAGCCGAATCTGGTATACGAAATCTGATGTTGCCCTACTATGCCAAGCCTTGGCTCAAGGAAAGTGAAGTGGTGCTAGTGTCGCCAACAACGCCACAGGGCATACATATACTTTTAGACCATGGATAACCAGATCCTCGGATGCAAAGCCGGCCACGCGTTCGGGCCCGAGGGAGGAGAATCGGCAAGAACGGATCAAGCCATATAGAACGCGAGGTCAAGGAGTCGAGTGCAGCAGGAACCGAACAAAAAGATCTGACCTGGCCAGGGATCAAATGGTCCAGATTATTGTCGAGCACAGCCCGCATACGAGTCGATAGTATCTAGCAGCCTACAGTGATGACCAACACCGCCAACAGAAGGGATCATGAGACTGACAGATTGCGGTGCTGCACAAGAACAACGTCTAGGCTGCCTGACATCATCCGTCGCGAGCTTCAGAACGGCGGAAGACAGCGAGGGCTTGTCTGCGAGCAAACCGCCTGTGATGAAGAGCACTGACTGCTGGTCTGAGCATTCGATGATCGTGGTCTTCAGGAAGATACCAGCCACGAACCACTCTGATCCAGCATCCATTATTGAGATGCGCAGAAGTCGACCGAGTCAGCTCGTGGTGATTCTGTGGCGGGTCACTCGGTTAGCAAGAAGTCCAGTTCGCTCCTGAAGGTGCTCGGTGGAATAAAGCAACAAGGATTAAAGAATGCCATCGCCAATCTCCTCGGATATGAAGCGACGTCCGTTACGGCTCCGTGAGAAGAGAGCCTGTGAGATGGAGGCCACAAATGTCGTTGTTAGCTCAGTTCCGGTGGTATGCTTAGAGCAAGATCACCCATGGCCTCCGGATGATTCAGCTTCCTGTCATAAAATCTGCATAATTTCTTCCAGACGCTCAAGGTGTCGATCGGCATCTCATGTTCAGTAGAATTGTAAGTGATGGATTGACGGAAGCCCTTAGCCAGGAGATGTCCCTCACACAAGGTAGATGCTGGGTCGCAGTACCGCCTTTTTCACACAGAACTGAGCCCGAGGAATGTGTACATGTTGTCTTGAGGCGGGTTAGTTAGGCATTGGCAGTGCCGCGGCCTTGCTCCTTGTGTCCAGCACAGCCAGCAGGCTTTCTGGAATCTTCCCAGGTGCTGGCATACAGTCATCGCAAGCTCCATCACTTGAGTCGGCAGAGGAGTCATGCTACTGTGCTGAGTGCATTGCGAGGCCATTGTAGTCGCTTTTCATTTCGCATCTTGCTGTTCGCACTCTTTTATCACCGTCCCTGAGCAAAGGAGCAAAAGGTCGCTCGCTCTCTGCGCCTCACCCCCACGGCATCCATTTCTTACTAATCCCACTCACGTGGCTGGTGCGTGGCTTTGCGTCCGTGCAATACGTCACTCCCAATAATCTTGCTTGCTCCAGATCGTCACGAGAGGCAGACATTCAGCTGCCACCACGCGCATCTTGTCAGACATACGAAGAATTGCAGCTGGACGTTCGACACGATCCATTCCCGTTGCGCCTGCAGAAGTTCAGCGCCCGCGCCTTTCCCGACGAAGCGACAGAAAGGCCGGCAGCGACAAGCTCGTAGTTGCCGCTTACTGACAAAGCCACGCCGAACACATCATCAACGAGCACACGCGAACCCCCCGCACCGCACACCACGCCCACCACCTCTGCGACGACGCTACACCTGCGGAGCGGCAGCTCCTCCTCGCCACCACCTATTCCGCGTATTCGTAATCATGTCCAGCAATCAGCAACAACAGCAACCCCGCGAGCGAGAGGTCGTATTCTGCCATCAGTGCGAGAACGAGTGGTATCGTGACGAGCATGGCTTGGTATGCCCGGAGTGTCAAGGCGACTTCGTGGAAGTGATAGAAGCGAACAACGACCCTCGCGAAGACGCACCCAATCCTGGCCCATTCGGCGCCTTTGCACCGGACCCAGACGAAGACGACATCGATGATTTTCAGTGGCGCAACAATGGCCCGGGGCAATATTATGGCACTTTCCAGCGTAATATCACACTACAGCCCGGACAGCAGGCTCCAGGTGGGCAGGGCGCAGGACTGTTTGGATTAATAGGACAGGCGTTGGGCCCCGCTCTCCAGGGAATACTCGGTGGCCAACAAGGACAACACCCGCATCAGCAGCCACAACAACAGCCAGGTCAACAGAGATCTCCTGGACCAGAAAGCCCTCGTGGAGAGGCGCCACAGTCACCACAAATGGGCGGTAGCACAACCACGCGGCATGGCTCCGGTCCTGGCTTCTCCTACACCATCACCACATCCACACGAGGTGGCTTCGGCCCGCGTGACGCGAACGCGCCGCAGCCTTTACAGGGCCAGCCCGAACACATCGAGCGTATGATGGCTCAGATGTTCGCGAACATTGGGGTTCCGATGCACGGACAGCATCCTCATGGGCAACACCCTCACCACCAGGCCGGAGGCATCGTGTTCGGCATGGCCCCACCCGGTATGGCTGCGCCGATGGGCGGACAGCAGATGGGCGGACCTATGGGCTTTGGTGGCCTCTTCCATCTACTTGGTCTCCCACCTGGCGGTGTTGCCGGCGATCACGTCTACACTCAGGAAGGGCTTGACAGGATCATCACACAGCTAATGGAGCAACACCAAGCTGGAAATGCTCCCCCTCCCGCATCGGAAGAAGCGATCGAATCTTTGCCCAGACGCAAAATCACAGAGAAGGACTTTGGCGATGGCGGCAAAGCTGATTGCTCTATCTGCATGGACGAGGCCGAGTTGGGATCCGAGGTGACTGAGCTGCCGTGCCATCATTGGTTTCATCATGACTGTATAAAGGCCTGGCTTATCGAACACGACACATGCCCGCACTGTCGGCAAGGTATCACGCCCAAGGAAGGCGAGAGTACTGGCAACCGCCCTCGCGAGCCAGGACAAGCTCCTTTGCACGACATGCACAGTCCAGATTATCAACGAGCACGCGTACCAGGTGAATATCCTTTCCCACGCCAGGAATCTTCTAGCGCCGGTGCCAGCGGAAGCACGAACACGGCAGACAACCGAAGAAGTGCGAGCCCTCGAGCGGAGCGCAGTGATGGGATATTTTCACGCATGCGGGAGGCCTTCTCGCCTCGCGACCAGCCCGCTCCCGACCAGAGAGGCAATGGAGAAGGTGACAAGCATTCTTGACCCTGATCCTTTCATGGCGTTTGGGATCGAATTGGAAACAGCGGTAACATGCCGCTTTCTTGTATAGCATCTTGGCTCACGTTTTTGATGCTTTAGATGATAGCGTTTCGAGAGCGGTAAGCGATGATACTACAGCGACGAGGCGCCAGCGGTTTTCGGCGTTGATGACCAGGACGACACGGCGATTTCGTCCACGGCATAGGGATACTTCTGATTACGAGTAGGTTGTATAGCCTTAGCTCAGGACTATGGCAATTGGTATCACTTTGCAGCATTAGTTCCCGCGATTTTTTACCTTCTATATCAGGAACCACGGCGACTTGCGATGCTGTAGCACTTTACATGCGAGACGAGAAGAGACTTGCGGATCGCGGAGTCGTGCGTGAATCGGATAAGTCTCTTTCTCCATACCTTGAGAATGAGAACACTTGTTTGCGGCCGTGCCAAGCTCCCTGCCTTGCACAGCGTAGCCAAGGCTTTATGTCTCTCGAAAGGAGGCGGGCGTGGGAGCAAGGTCGCGACGAGAGCTCACAAGGTGGGATGTTTTCAGTTCTTTTTTGCTGTTCGCGTCTTCAACCTCGGACTCTCGAATTAAATCTCTGCCATGCTTCGGACCACGTTCCAAGAAGCACCAAAGACTTCGGAAAATTTCCGGCCAGTCGCGCTTTCCAAGAAACGACTTACTTGCTTATCTCCTCTCGTTTCGAGAATCGTTTCCTCGCAAAGGTAGCGCTTCGCTCTTGACCAAAGTTTACGCTGAGATTGGCACTTGCTTGCCACAGCTTGTTTTCCAACAACTTGTCTCGTACAAGATCATCGAAGAAACGCGAAGCAAAAGCGAAGCAAGCGAGCTGGTATCTCGGAACTAATGCACACTGCACATCTTCTGTGGGGTGTTTGCAGAGATATGTCACCGACACCTGCCTTTTGCGGAGTTTCCAGCCGGACAGAGTTGCAATCTGATGTTCAGAGATCGACAAGGATGGTGATCTGCGAGTCTTGGCTTAAGCTTGGCAAGAGAGCTTTTCTGGGTCTTCATTCGAGGAGGGTTTGGCCGGACTTGCAGCGTGCAGAACGCAGAACGCCATCTTCATCTCGAAGCTTTGGATGGACAGGGCTTTGTGGCCTGTACATGCTTATCGGCATCTGTGGTGGAAGGAATATGCAATTTGTTCCTCGCCTTGTGCGACTGCACTTTATTTGACAGGTTCGGAGTACCACCGCAAGAACGTGTGTTTCACGCGTCTCTGGCGCGTGGCTTATCTCGTGCGACGCAACCTATTTCACACAATCATCCTTCTGGATCCGGTCACGATGAGGTTTGTTTCTGGAGTGTGGCGGTACCGAACGAGTTTTTGCAAGTGTCACAGCGATGGGATTGTCATCTGCGGTTTCCCCATTACTCGCTTCTCCCCATCATCCTCGGGCGGGAAGCAGAGCTGAACATGATCGGCTTTCGCCTCGAGACTCCCGCTATCAACTCAGACGCCGCAGATCTGCCCTCGACACGCTCGCATATGACCTGCAAGAAAACCAATGTATCCACTAGCTCATCAAAGATACATCAAATTGCCCTCGTGGGCGGCAATTCCACCAACCAACCAAGTCCACCCCGAGAGCTCCGACGAACCGACCTGCCGCTTTATCTCAAGCCTCGCACGTAGCAAAGTAGCAAAGGCAACATATCCACTTGCCAAGCCGCTTCTCGCTGCCTCTAGCCGCTGCACTCGCTCGCTTAGATGCCCACTCGACTACACCTACTGTGGCAAGTCATCAAGTCATTCCTACCTGGAACGAACCCGTACCTACTGTACACCTCGCACGGCTTGCAAGGCGGAAACAAGCTCCTTCCAGTGGCTGCAGACACGGCACCTTCTAGCTTCAAGCCTTCTGGCCTTGGCTGCCTTTGTGGCGGATAGATGATCGCCTGCCTTGTATGGCGTGCGCCGCTCCGTGATAGCAGAATGGGAGATTGTTACATACGAGGCTGTCCCTTCTCTCTACCATCCTACTGGGTCGGCGGAAGATCTCTACAGCGCCTGCCGGTTAGGGACTCGTGTGCGATCTTTCACCCCGTTGCCGCGTGATGCTCGAAGTGTGGCATTGCAGTAGTGTGGAATCTCAATTGGGGGTGTGAGCCGTGTTGGTATGGAAGTGTTAGAGGTAGGTCTGGTATAAATTATGTCTACTCCTTCGCCTCATTACATGTGAAATATCCATCAAGGTCTTCTCTTCTTTCGATTCATTCACTTAGATTCGATACTGCTACATTCTAGAAGCTCCACGTCACCGGGACTACTATCATCCTTCTCTCCAAGATGTTCTCTTCGCTCTTGGCCCTCGTGGCCGCTGCTAGCGTTGCTACAGCCGAATATGTTCGCTGTGGAACAGCACAACCCAACTCTACGCACGTGGCTGAGATGAACGATGCCTTTTTCGCTGCAGACCTCCAGCGCGTTGTTGCCCAGGCCGTGTCTGTCAACACTTACGTCCACATTGTCACAACATCGGCGAAATCTGGACAGTACACGAAAGCCCAAGCGCAGCAACAAATGAGCGTCATGAACGAAGCATATGCTCCGTAAGTCATCAACCACTCGATCCTCTCCTGAATCAAAACTCCATGACCTAAACTAATTTCTCCTCCCCTTTGACAGTCTCGGCATCTCCTTCAACACCCAAGCAATTGACATCACCGTCAACAATGCCTGGGCCGCCGCCTCCCAAGGCAGTTCCGCCGAACGCCAAATGAAGCAAACCCTCCGTCAAGGCTCCTACAGCGACCTGAACCTCTACTTCCTGTCCGATCTCGGTGGAGGTCTCCTGGGATTCTGCTACTTCCCACTCGCAAGCCCAACCTCTTCGGACAAGATCCTTGATGGATGCATTAACCTTGCTGGAAGCCTTCCAGGCGGTGATGCCACCAACTACGATGAGGGTTACACCGCCGTGCACGAGACTGGTCACGTAAGTTCTCTCCCCTTTCTAAAGTAATTTTGAGCATCTCGTAAAGTCTGTTGCTAATCGATTCGATACTTTAGTGGTTCGGTCTCTACCACGTTTTCCAAGGTTCCGCATGCACTGGCTCCGGCGACCAAGTCTCCGACACTCCAATCCAGAAGACCGCCACGAGCGGCTGCCCTGCTTCGCAAGATTCTTGCCCGTAAGTCTACATCCCTTGAAGAGCCAAGCAAGGAGATCCAGGCTAACGTCTTCGCAAAGCAACGCTGCCGGCGCAGACAGCATCCACAACTTCATGGACTACAGCTACGACCGCTGCATGTACGAGTTCACATCCGGACAGAGCCAGCGTGCGAATGCAATTTACTCGCAGTACCGTGCTGGAAAATAAATTTTCACAACTTGCATAGCTAGAGCGGATTGAAACCAAAAATCGACAGATAGCGAAGGCGTTTCGTTTTAGGAGATTGTACAGAAGAGCGGTTGGAATTGTAGAGAATGTTCGCTTTTCCTGGGTGAAAAGGAAGCGTAACGAGAAGAGACAGAAACCACGACTACAGATGAAAATTTAGATGAAGTTCCAGACGAGATGACTCTAAATTCAATGTACAAATTTTTTGTGCTGAAAAAGTGATCAATAGAAAGTCATGTAAAGATTTCACACATTAATATCGGACCCTGTCCGCGTGAAAGAAGAAGAAGAAGAGGAAGCGTAACGAGAAGAGACAGAAACCACGACTACAGATGAAAATTTAGATGAAGTTCCAGACGAGATGACTCTAAATTCAATGTACAAATTTTTTGTGCTGAAAAAGTGATCAATAGAAAGTCATGTAAAGATTTCACACATTAATATCGGACCCTGTCCGCGTGAAAGAAGAAGAAGAAGAAGAAGGTCTGATGACTTCCAAGTATCGCCGTAGCCTTCATAAAGCATTCGTATGTACACATCGCTTTCTACGTATACATTTCCAAGTTTTGAAAAGATATAATGCCATCATGTGTCGTGTCATGGAACGCCGTTTTACATGCCAACCCTCACCCTCTACTGAATCCTCCTTCAACGTCCGCTTCTCCATGCTGTCTCGACATCCCACTCATCCCCTGCATGAAACTCGCTGCATCGTCCAGCGGCGGCGTCAAAGTGCGATCGATCAGATTCGCCACCTCGCTGTTATCATTTCCCTCGCCAACAGACGTGATTTTCGCACCCTCTTCCAGCCCAACAGGTGCCGTGGTGCGAATATCTCTCCCAGAAGCACTCCCGATAGCTCTTTCCTCCTCTTCGAGGTATTCTTGAAATGTTCCCATCCCTCTCTTCTCCGCTGCTCGTAGCGCCTCGTCTACCGTTCGGAAGAAATTATGTTCTCCTCCGCATAAATCCACAATGCCAGCCTTTTCAAACAGTTTCCACACCTTTGACTTTTTCGGTGGAATGCGACAGAAATACACACCATGCCCTCGGTCTTTGTACTCTTTCACAATTTCCACTAGGACTTGCGCGGCGGCGTAGTCCATCCCAGTCACGCCGTGGATATGGAATATGATGTTTTTATTGTGTTCTTTACTTCTCATGGAAGGAAGAGCAGGGTGTGCATAATTTGTGCCGTAGTCTTCTAGCCGTTTTAAGCGGTCTTTCAAGGAGCCAGTGTTGGCGAACGTGAGGGGTTCGGGGATTTTGACGATCAAGCTGTTTGGCACCATTTCAATGCGACCTTCTTGAGCGAGGAGTTCGGCGTTCTCAAATTCGTGGGTGCCTGGGACACGGCCGAGGATCTGGACGCGAGGGCGCGTGGCGTGCTTCATGAGGCGGATCAAGGAGAATATGATGCCGACGATGATTCCGCCGCGGAGCGACCAGAAGAAAGTGGTGAGGAAGACGAGAAGCATCAAGAAGAGCTCGATGTAGCCACCAATTTGCCAGAAGAAGATTATGTCGTGCGGAGCTTCTTCCAGGAGGGAGATGGAGACGACTGTTATCATGGCGCAGAGGACGCCCTTCTGCAATGCGTGTTAGCCTGCTCAGGACAAGAGACGGTCGCACGACTTACTGGAATGTAGTAAAAGTAAGGCAGAAGAAACACAGTGCACAGGACCGTGATGAGCGACAGAAAGACGCTGCTCATTGGAGTCTTGCCTCCCGTGCTGACGTTGATCTTGCTTCGTCCATAGCCTCCAAATGCCGGAATTGCCATGAAGGCTCCTCCGACTATGTTTGCCACACCAAGTGCAACGAGTTCGCGATTCGAAGAGACACTGATGCCGCGGATACCATCACTTTCCTCCACCTCTTCCACTGTTCCATCTTTCCGCGTTTTGTGCACGACTTCCGTCTTCACATTGCCACTGCCAAGACTCTTTGCTGCGACACAACTCTCGAAAAAGCCAAGGAGCGCAACGATGAAAGCGGTCTCGAAGGCATCATTGACGTGCTTGAAGTTTTCTTGCGCAAACGGCCAGTGCGGCTGGAATATCGGAAGGCCCGACGGTGGTCTGATGTCTCCAAGAATATCCAGTCCCTTTGATTGCCAGTCGTATCGCCAAGCCAGAACGGCTGACAGCACGACGACAATGCATCGGTCTGGGATAAAGACGACCCAACTGAGCTTGGGCAGTGGTTGCAGCCGGCGCTTCAGCTCTCGCATGAACAGAATGACTGCAACTGCGCCAAAGCTGATACCAGCAGTGAACTTATGGATTTCGTGCCGATGATCCTTGATGAACATGAGAGTGTCGAGGGGCGAACCATGTGCGCGTACGGAATTCTCTGCTGCTTTGTCTAGACCCATCTCAGGCAGAAGCTGGTTAATGAAGATGACAAGACCGATGCTGCTAATGAAGCCACGTAGGAAAGGGCGGGACAGAACGCTGTCCAGGAAACCAAGTCGCAATATGCCAGCAATGAGAATGAAAGCGCCCGCGATACCAGTAACCATGCCGCCAACCTGGGCCGCTTTCATCCCATCGTCATCGCGGATGTGGCCCTTCTTAATGGCCTCGACTACCACACTTCCCGTCAACAAAGAGCCAGCTGCTTCTGGTCCAACTACCATTTGCGAGCATGTGCCAAGAATTGCGTAGATGAAAGGGTTGAATACGAATGCGTAGAGGCCGTTGATCGGCGGCATGTGACTCAAGTTGCTGGCATACGACAATGCCATTGGGACGTAGAAGGAGGCCATTGTAATAGCTGCAATCAAGTCCCCACGTAAGAACTGCCACCTGTATTGCTGAATCCAGTTTGTAAATGGAACGTAGTAATTGACATACCTACCAAGTTATCAGTATATTGTGTACCAAGCGCGGTCAGCTCAATTTCTAGAGTTAGAAATTGCAGCGGGGTTAGCAAGACGGACATCATTCGCTTCTCTTTTATACCAGCTCGTTCTCGCAACCAACTGGTAACTCCATGTGCTTTCGGCTTGCCCAGCAGGCCCTCGGTTACAGCATCCGGGAGGTGCTCGACAATGCCACCGCGCGACTGCGTGTTGAAGTCGTCTGATGTTTCATAGCGGGCGCCGAGTCCTGGTCGGCTCTGCTCGAAGCTGTTCAAGGTCTCGGCGTAGGTGCTCGCAAAACTGCCGTATCCTCGCGCTCGTCTGGGACGCGCTGTCTGCTCACTGTCCCGGTTGTATCGCTCCAGCAGTGCTGTCGCCGCATTGGGCGTCTCTTCTGGACCCCCAATGGCTCCTTCTTGGTGTATTGCTTCGGTGTTGGTGATGGCCGTAGGTTCGTGGTCTTGGGGTTGAATGCCTGGGGCATCGGAGCCTTGCTGGGAACGCTGATCGTCAGGCGATGTCGAAGGCATGTGTGAGACGCGAAGCTGCGAGGGCTGGTTCGGACGGTGTTGCTGGAAGCTCATTCGTGACGGCGTGCCCGGGCTCGTTGGACTCCCGGGACTTCGAGGTCTGCTGTCTGCATTCGTTGATGCCTTGCTCGAACTCCCGCTCGAGCCTGGCGCGGACGGGGTGTTGTTGGAGGCCATAGCTGCACAATGGCAGTGCTGCTCGCACAATTGTTTACTGTAGCCCGCAACGAGGGAAAGAGACTCGACTCGATCAACCGCCGGCTACGCTGGCTCCACACTTTACTCTTCTCGTCCAGTTCGAGAGCATCATTCGCATCTCGTGCCGGAACGCCAAGTGCTGGGATTCGGCGACAAGAGGTCTGCTGCCAGCACAGCGACAACGACAGATACCACAGGGTGCCTTGTCCAGACTTGTGATACACTCCAATGATCAGCCACGCGATCAAGGTCAGCAGAATCTCCCACGCCCAGCGCTGCCGAGCCCTCACTGCGCCGGGGCCGGGGCCGACTTTCGCCGCTCCGACCTCCGAGCCTTGGCACCCACTCAATTCTCTCGCGAGCTCTGCGCCCAAACCACTTCCGCTCTTCAGACAAACTCGACTTTGTCCACCACGACCATCTTCGTCCTTCCGACCCTGAACCAAACGCTAGACCACCTTACTCACTAGCCATGGGTAAGTATCAGCTGTGTTCAGTACTGGCTACAGCTGTCGCCGGCTGAAAACCGCTCCATCGCCAATGCGCGCGCTCACAATTCCTCTCAGCACCAAAGTTCGACCCCAACGAGGAGAAGATTATCCACCTCCGCGCCACTGGTGGTGAGGTTGGTGCTTCGTCCGCTCTTGCCCCAAAGATTGGTCCTCTCGGTCTCTCGCCAAAGAAGGTCGGAGAAGATATCGCAAAGGCCACCGGTGACTGGGTAAGCATCTACATTTCTACCCACGAGCTCGAATCTTCTCTCTAACAAGCACCTCAGAAAGGTCTCCGTGTCACCGTTCGCTTGACCATCAAGAACCGTCAAGCCGCCGTCTCGGTCGTCCCATCTGCCTCGTCGCTCGTCATCAAGGCCCTCAAGGAGCCACCGCGAGACCGCAAGAAGGAGAAGAACATCAAGCACACCAAGTCCATCCCTCTCGATGAGATCATCAACATCGCCAGGACTATGCGCCACAAGTCCATGGCTAAGGACCTGAAGGGTACCGTTTTGGAGATTCTCGGCACTGCTTTCTCCACTGGCTGCCAGGTCGACGGCCGCTCGCCAAAGGCCATCTCGGACGATGTCAAGGCCGGCGAGATCGAGATTCCAGAGGAGTAAGCGTTTGCTTCCGACAAAAGTAGAGTTGCAGATACCCTCGATTCAAAAGAAATGTTTCTGTGGCACGAAGCCTCTGAAGTCACGAATAGCATTGGGGCTGGCGGCGTTCAAGGCGTAGGTGTCACCCAGCGGTGACTGGATACTTTTCGATTTGAAAAGATGGCTGCTGCACAGCCAACACTTCGACTTGGCTCCGCTTGCCCTGTCAAGCATCACTCACTTTCACTTTTTCTTTTCAGTAGGTTGTTCGCGCACCCCTCACCGACACTCTGGGACGATTACACATCATTTTTTCGATCCCTATTTAGTGTGAGGGAGATTGATCTCCAGGGCTTTCGCAAGAGAGTTCCTACCTCTTACTCACTGCGCTGTCTATTCCATTGACGGGGAAGTCCATCCGACGAGGTGACATACCAATTTACGAGCTAATCATATCTTACGTGCAATCGTATGACTCGATCAGTGATGATGGAACATATGGCTCGCAAGCTTCTTTGGAACGCGTATTGATGCCACTGATCTCACATAGTCTGCCCACAGGCTGATGACTTGCCAATGCTAGTCATCAGCAACTAGAAAGCCAGATATTGCAGAAACTGAACGGGCCGCTGCTGAATAGCTAGGTAATGCTTTCAACGATTCACTCATTTCTACAAAATAACGATCTACAATTTGCGCGGTTTCAAGCAGCATTTCACCACACACTCGTGCATCTTCGTCAAGCCGGTCAGCAAAGACCTTGGCCTGCTTTCAGAGAACGTCGGACTGTCTTTCATCATTTTGTATGTGTCTCAGAGGATATCTCTGCCGCGCAGTGTTGGCCAGGGTTAGGCACATGGGCAGCGCAGCCCGTATGTGAACGGAAAGACTTGTGCTCTCTGGCGACTGCCCTAAGATAACATCCTTGCCGGGGGTAGGCTCGTGAGCAGCGATGCCTTTATTGGGACGGAGAAAGGCGTACTCTCTGGCAATTGCTCAGCATCGCTGTCCCAGTCAGGGCTAAGCTCGTAGGCAGCGATGGCAGTATTCGGATGGAGACAGTCGTGCTCTCTGAAAATTGATTCCAATAACCATATTATACCTAACGCTACGTTCATTGGCAGTGAAGCCTCTATATCCCCGGGGAAAGCTATGCTTTCCGGCAGTCGCACCAAATCATTATACTAGCTAGAATCGAGTACGTGGGCGATGAAGCTGCTATGCAAGAAGAGAAACGCTTACCGCCTTAAAGATGCTTCACCTCACTAACCCGGATCCAATCCCCCAAGTTGAACGTATAAAACCTTGGAATTTCATCCTCCGCAAGAATATCCTCATGCTCCACCGCCAACTCCCTCTCCTCATCCTGCCACTACGAAGCATCATCATCCAACCAAAAATTCAACCTCTTCGACTCCCGCACACCTCGCTTCGTCTCCTTCTTCTTCTCCACCGTAAACGCCAAATGCTCACGAACCTTCTTTCGTTGAGCGAGATGAGCTTCCCAGTCATAATCGGGATGTATGGGAGTTTTTCGTCGCTGTGCATCCCTCTTTGCATTTTTCATCACTCTGCCATTAGGCGCGATCCAATTTGGGGGGCGAACCCTAAGTTTGAGAAGTGCGAAAAATTCTTTTTCTTCTGCGGGGGTTCTCATGGAGTTCCAATCTTCTTGAGGGTCGTCGTCTATCCAACGAGATCTATTGAATTGGCCACCACAGCAGCACCCGGGCGGGCATCCTCTTTTTGGTTTTTCCCGTGGCATTTGCTTTTCCTCCGGCATCGGGTTTCTGGGGGCACTCCGGGTGGGTTGGGTGCTCGTCTCCTCCGGTTCGTCCTCCACTGTGGCTTTGTATTTGGAGTCGAGGATCGCATCCTTGGCTGCATCGATTTTGATGAAAAGTGCTTGATGTAGCACCATTTTCTTCTCGTCGACACATTTGTCTGGATGTAGAAGTAAGGCCAATTTCCGGAAGGCGACCGTAACATCTCGCTCATCAGAGGTGGGTTTCAAGCCAAGAATGGCGCGTGGATTCTCGTTGCGTCCGACCTGCGAGTAGACTTGGAGAAGAGTGGGAGTGGGTTGTGCTCTCGTTTCAGGCGTCTTCGCAGGTTTGGGGGCCGTCCTGATTTCGATCACGTGCGGCGTCTTTAATTTTTGAGCATATGTCCAGCCTGACGCTCGATCATTGGAGTATTGATCACCGCAGTATGCCATCGTATCCTTGTAAGTAGAGCTTTCGCAGAGGTGTTGCGACGTGAAGAGGTTGTAAGTGAGCTACGCCTGCTGGCTTTGATGTCTTTTGAATGCTGGAGTTAGGGAATAGTCGTAGACTATATACTCGGAATCGAGCCAGCGTAGTCACGAAAATTGGTTCGGAGTTCCAACATTCGCTGACACTGGGTCCCAAGTCATATGCGACTGATCGTCCAATCCGAGTGCTCTTACTGCGTGAATACTGTGCGAATCCCGGGGTGGGCTCCCGTCCTTAGCGAACCTACCTGGAGCAATACTCGGTCGGACAAATGTGCTCGTAGGCACGAAAGTATAAATTTCAAGACAGCCCGGGGAAGTCACCTCACCGACCTGGACTTCAGAACGCCTTCATCCTGTACAGATATGCTGAGTCGATATTTCCGACAGCGAGAACGTGGTAGTAGACGGCGATCCTTTCGTCGAGTTGATAGGATGCTTCTTGCATCTGGGTCGCTGTAGCATATCGCGAGGGCTCATCTCTTCTCGTAGAGGTCGATGAGCATCGTCGCTTTTTACCACGTTAGTAGATGCCGGCAACCTAATTTTATGGCTGCAGTACTTGTATCTAACAGGCCGAGTGCCATCGATGATTCTTGTTCGTTGATACCTATTCGCAGCAATGCCGATGTCGATTTTCGCGGTTGTGAGAGCTTCTCTGGCCAATGCTATTTCACGTGCAATCTTGAGAAGAAGTGAACTTCTCACGTCGCGCAAGTATGAGATGATCAAATTGTCTGGCATGGAGCGCGAGATGACGGAACTGAGGTAAATGAATTGGGCTGTGAGCTTGAATGCTCATGCTCATCTTCACCAGCCTCGAGCGCCGCAATCTCTACACGTAAGTCAGTAGCATTGAGTAAGACCCCGGCGCAGATGATCGTGTTCGCCTACGCGTTGATAATATGAGCTGATGTTCTGTACAAGATGAGAAAGCGCACATGTAGTCCGTGGTGCATCTCGCTTGATTCTGCGCCATGAAATGTGGCGCATGCGAGCTTCAACTTCCAAGTCGTCATTCGGTCCTTCCTTCCATTCGCCCAGGGCACAGCTCCAACTCCACTCTTATCACAAACATACACAACCCATCCCAGCCACTCCAGCCAGCCAAACAGTCTGCATCACCAGCGCAAATACCACAGAAGCAACCCAGAGTATAAGACGAGTCTGCAAACAACTCAAAAAACATGATGCATGGCCGATGAAACTCCAGCCAACATGCCCAAAGGCCATCGCATTTCCGTCATCGGAGCCGGTCTCGCCGGGCTCACATTAGGACGATGCCTGCATCAGAAAGGCATCAAAACCAGCATCTTCGAGAAAGCGAGGAAATCCGTGAACAGAAATAATTATGGCGTCACATTGTATTCGAAGTCCTATCTACCACTGCTGCAAGTGCTCCAATTGGACGAAGCGACATTTCGGAAAAAGGTCGCCGTAGACAGCCACCTCATCGGAGGCACAGGAAGCATTCGCGGCCAAGGAGAGAAAGACTGCTTCAAAGCGAACAAGAACCGACTCGAAGCTTTGCTCGCAGAAGAACTGGAAGTCAAGTGGGACCACGAATTAACGAATTTGGAAGCTCTGCCTGGAGCTGTCGAGCTGGAGTTCAAAAACCACAGTCGGCATGCAAGTACCTACGTAGTAGGAGCTGATGGACCGCATTCTATTGTGCGAGGGAAGGTCCTCCCGGAGGCGGGTCTGACGACTTTGCCGTACGCAACGTACAATGGCAAACGACGCGTGAGTCGAGAAGAATGGGAGAGGGACTTTGCGCCCGGATTCGAAGGCGGGAATGTGGTGGAGAAGGGAGTTGGGAGTGAAGGCACCACGCTTTTGCAGATCTCATTGAACAGCGTGAGTGATGACGAGGCGAGCATCAACTATGTCTTTTCGCGGCCAGCGAAGAGGTCGGGCGAAGATGCACTGTACCGTCCGCAGCGAGATAAGGCGGAGGCGAAGGATGTTCCAGACGAGCTCTTCGCCGAAGTGAAAGACTTGCAAGACCAGCTATCTGGACCGTTGAAGCTGATCTTCAATCCGGAAGCAATGAAGAAGGACAGACTGCTCAACTGGCTCATGCGATCCCTTCACGTCGACACAACGAAACTCGGCCAGCCCGCTGAGGAAGGCATCGTGTTGATTGGTGATGCAATCCATGCTGAACCGATCCTAGGCGGCATGGGCGCGAACCAGTCAATTGAAGACGCAATGGCTCTCGCCGAAATCCTGGCTGAGAAAGACGCAAAGGTGCAGGGCTTGTATGACAGGAGAGCCGGCGGGTGGCAGCAAGGGCTGAGAGAAGCCGAAAGCAGGATCGGGAACATGCATGGCGTAGCATCGAGAGCGAGTCTCTGAGATAAGAAAGTGAGCGGATACTGGCAAGAAGCAATTGCGAATCGTTTCTGACTGGTTAATGAGGAAGATGGTGCTAATGGCTGCCAGCAGATTGTGGCGTTAGAGTGGACTGCATAAGCTCGAGCACGGCGTTTGTGAGGGTATGTTGTGTTCAGCAGCGAAGCATAAAGGTCGCTTGATTGCATGCGGAGTGTCGCAGATCTTGTTCGTAAAGGTGCATAGTGAGCACACGGCTGGATATGTGGCTGGAGCAAGCTTTTTGCTCTCCGAGGTGCTTTGGGCTGTTGCATGATGCGTGGGATACCTCTTCTCCTCCATTCTGCGCTGTTCTCGGTGGTCATTTATTTTCGGCTTGTCTCCTGTCGGTCTCGTTGGTGACCAAGTGTTGGATGCGTGAAGATTGTCGCAGCCGATCCCAGTCCGCCTTAAGTGTCGGCATGCTTCATGTACGCTAAAACTGTTGATCACAGCATGGCGTCCCGCCGCAAAGTGCAACTCACCTAAGTGGGATTGTCAAACATAGCTTTGTGACCTCGAGAAATTCCGGCAACGACCCAGTAGTCACGTCAGCGGAGCGGCGCTAGTCACTGATAAGTTCTCACATTCGCACCCGTCTGTCCTGCTACATGGACAATCCGATACGTATGGTGCTCAGATCTCGCGTGGTGGCATGTCGATCGTCCTCGTGTCAATTTGGCTCTTGCCTGCATAAGGAAGGCGTCACCTCAGGTACACTTTGAATGTACATGAAGTCTTGACAGCATGGCGTCCCAGTCGATGGCAGCACTACTGCACTGCACCGCGCTCAATATGGGTCGGCCCAGGATTCTCCAGGCCAGGTGCGTCGTTGTCGAATCCACTCGAGGAGTCGGGAGTGGAGACGTGTCAGCATGCTGGGCTGGGATTGCGAGCCGGCTGCACAGCGAATGCAGCGCGGCAATCGGCAGCCTTTGCTGGGCTGTTTTCGCGTTGCATGGTGGTGAGTGTAGGCATGCTGGAAGCCGCACTTCTGTTCTCATGATTATTCTTGTACAGAGGTACCGTAGGAGATGCTGAAGATCTGTACGCAGCCGCGCCGGCCGAGCCGTTGGTGCCGTGCGCAGCGTGTGATCGGACTGGGATCGCTGCGCAGAGGGGCCTGGCGATAGGCTGGAGGAGGAGGACAAGCGATGCGAGTCGCCGGAGCGTCGAGCGCCACGCACCACCGCGCCCAAGCGAGTGGAGTGTCGCAGGGCAGGCAGCATGTTTCGCGCTGCTGATGGCCGCGTCTGCGCCGCCCGGATCCATCAAACTGGCTGCGGCCAGTGGCACAGGTCTGTCAGGAAAGCGCCTCTAGCGTGCAGCAGTGGTGGATTCCCAAGGTGAAGGTTCGCGCGGCATTCTCCAGCAGCAGGTGCGATTGGTGCATTCCCTGCGCCATGCTAGACACCAACTGCTCGTGAAGGACGACGTGACTGCCACTCTCTTCCTCTTCACCACACGCTCGTCCGTCCGCGATTGCTTTTGGATACGCCTTCTCGATTCACGCGAGCACATCACCGACGACGAGGCAAGAGCCAGGGACCGGAAGAATCGTGAACCCGACGAACGAGGCAGATGACACCTTGCCCGGCATACAGCACACGGATAGTAGAGCGCGGAGGCTAGCTGCTCTGGAGAATGTGCTGAAAAAGACGGTCGTTGTGAGACACAGCCGCCGTGCAGCATCAACCGCTTGCCGGCGAATTGCTGCAGCAGTTTCAGGCCAGCGCTGGCCGCATCTGCCCGCCGGGGACGTGAAGCAAGGCGGGAGTGCGCAGCTCTGCATGTTTTTGTGACCACAATACCACGGGGATCATTGACTAGGGCTCTGACACCGTCGACGACCCGTCCGCGAGGAGGAAAAGCTCCTTGCGCCCATCGTTTATCACGCCAGCGTAGGACAGAAGGTGGTTTGGGCTGCTGCGATTCATGGAAGATGCGAGCTATCCGGCACACCAAGCGCAAGGGAATAGGCACACATTCTCATCCGTGAGCCAGCAGCAGGTCTTTGCAGCGCTACAAGGCGCGCAGAGAAGGTCTCTAGCTGCGTCACAATGAGCGTTGATGCTAGTCTTTCTCATATCAGCCCTTCTTCGGCACATATATCTGGTCGAACTTCGACTTCGAACTACCACCCTGCAGGGGGCTCTATGCCCTACCTGACCCAGCGATATGCTTTGCCGATACATCATAATCAGAGGAGGGAGACAGAATATGAATTGCGGAGGAAGACACCTTCAGGCACGTTGCACGCCGGCTACGATGCATCCGGAGCAGAACCCATCCAGCCCAATAAGCACCAACTGCTCAGCGAAGGCAACACAACGGGCCTTTACAACAGCGAGAAGCGTACATTTTTGCAGCACCAGCAGCAACAACAGAATGCTGGCCTCAGATCATGGCATGCCTCCCCCGTGCTGCCCTCCTGGCCCCAGCCGAGTCATGTTCAGCAGCAACCGCACAGTCCGTTTCCCGTGATGGACTCAATGCTCAATCAGATGCCCATCCACCAAGGCATTCACCCTTACTACAACCAAACTATTCCCAGCGTGATCCAGCCATCCTTTCAGTATCTGGGCCCAACCGCATCTGGTCCCCAAGGCTCGGGCTTGTATGGGCCGTACTATTTCCATGACGGGAGCTATGTCCCGTATATCGCAGCCGCTGTGAAGAACCCGCACTTTTATCACCATCCACATGCAGCTGGGACTTATATGGGCTCAATGCCGAACTCACAGCTCCGCTACCAGTCGGATCTATGGCAACAGCAGCAGCTGCAGTCGCACCAGGGCCTATGGTCTGCTTCGACAAGTATGCGTCCTTATGCCCCACCACCTTTGCATTCTGCAGCTGCACGCCATGTACCCCTCGGAGTCGGGCACACATCGAACTATCCACTTAACAACAATAGGCATGGTATGGCTATGCAAGCCTCCACCCAGAGTCCATCCGCACCCATACCACCCTTCGACCTCGATCGACCGAACACGAATCCGGATGCCCGTCAGCGCGAGGACATATTTCGATGGGCATTACAGCAATATCGGGAGTTGCTGAGCCACATCCATCAAACTAGACGGCAGCAACAGCAGGTCCGGAGTGCACAAGGTCAACAGCAACAACCTCCATCGCGGCCGAGCTTCTTCCCGAAGCCACCAAGACCATCTGCGTTAGGACCATCTGCATTGGCAAAGAATACAATTGAAGCCGACGAAGTCCATGCCAGCGATGACGAGGACCCCCCTTTGCGCGGTGCACAGCCGGAGAACGCGCCGGACTCAAACGAAGATGACAGTATTACGCCGAGGGCAAGGTCGCCCGTGGATCAGGCTCCCACACGAAGATCACGGCGAGCTAGCGACGATCCGCGATATCTTCCTCGACACAATTCGCATGATTCGTCACATAGTTCTCAATTGTCGTCGCAGCCAGAGACACTATCGCGCAGGACTTCACATACGCTGCGCCGTTCCACTGGATCCTCGATCGCCTCGATTTCGTATTCTGAGGATGCCGCGACTCTTCGGGCAAAAGTGGCTCTCCACCATGTGACAGCAGCATGTCGAGCGACTCGTTGGCAGTGGACGGATGGGGTGCAACTTGGTGGCTGTCTGGCGTATGGACTTGGCAACTATAAGAAAGCACAGATTTGGTTCATGCGAGTTCTGGAGAACGATTCAAAGCACCTTGAAGCGAGGTCGAACCTTGCTGCATCGTTGCTAGCATTGGGACAGAGAGTTGAAGCCGAACAGCACTGGCAGAAGGTCATAAGGGCGGCACCTAACCATTTTGAAGCAGTGGAGCACTTGATCGGATTATTGTGTTCGGAGCAGCGCAGCAGAGATGCGATTAAGGTCATCGAGTATGTGGAGCGATCTTTGAAGCTACCTGGCCCTCCGTCTGAGGATGACCGCCAATCCGCGGACCGCCAGAGCGAGCGCTCGGCTTCGACCACCAGCAAATCGCCATCACTTTCAGAGCAATCTGATCGAGTATCCTATGACTTCGATCCTGACGAGGACCCGTTCGTACTAGATGGACAGGACAACGAGCCAGGGTTTGGATCTAGCGGTTTTGCAATCCCAGGTTGTGACAATGGTCGAATCCTGGCGCTCATACACGCCAAAGGCAACATGTTGTACGGACTTGGAAACAATGCTGGCGCAGCCAAGGCTTTCGAGGACGCCGTGCTCATTGCAACAGGCCGCCAATTTGATGGCATCCAAAGTCTGGTGAAGCATATTCTCAAGGTTGTTTCCGCCGTTACCTTTCGCGATCATTCTCAGTCACCACGCTTATCGACGACAGAGCCGATTCTGTTGTCTCCAGAGCAGGCACTCTCGACCGCAAGACTATGCTTCCCAGGCGCTTCCGAGCTGCCCGGACTGCAACATGTACTGAGCTCATCGAACAGCTTAGCCAGAAAGGCAGCCATCTCGACCACAAGCAATTCGCTGCTATCGCTGGCCAAGATCTTCCAGGACGGCATGTCTAATGCCAGTCGATCGGCCGGAGTGGTTCCCTTGAATCATGGAGTACGAGATATACTTGCGTTGTACTACTTGTCACTATCTTTGCAACCCAGTCCGTCGACTGCGAACAATGTTGGCATCTTACTTGCAAGCGTTCAGCAATCTGCTACGCCTGCAGCAGTGCTTGGTCCACGCCAACGTACCGACATCCCAGGAGTTGTGCCGGGCAGTGGTATCGCTCTGGCCTTGCAATACTACAATTACGGCTTGCAATTGGACAACCAGCATGCCCACCTGTACACAAATCTGGGGAGTCTGCTCAAAGACATTGGCCAGCTCGATGCAGCTATCGGCATGTACGAGCATGCTGTGACATGCGACGGAAAATTCGACATTGCACTCGCCAATCTAGCTAACGCTGTCAAAGACAAAGGTAGGATCAGCGACGCGATAGGATACTACAAGCGAGCTGTCGAGGTCAATCCTGAATTCGCAGAGGCGGTGTGTGGCCTCGCCAACGCTCTGAACTCCGTGTGCGGGTGGCAGGCGCGAGGCGGCATAGCTGAGGACGGCGGCAAGCGCGACCGTTGGCATGTCGATGCAGCGGGCATGTTGCTCGATGCGCGGCAGCATGGCGCTTCGAGCTCTGGCTGGATCAAGCGAGTGCTTGATATCGTTGAACGGCAGCTGGTCGAAGGGGAAACTTGGGGCACAGGGACGCTGAATACCGCACTCATCGACTACATGGTCCGGCAGTTCCCCGAGTTTGAACAATCTGCAGAAGACCGGAGAGACCGTGGAGAGCACATGCGGAAGACTCTCACAAGCTGGGCTGGGAAGAAGTGGGAGGGAGCCCGAATCACCCGACTCGTTGAACGTGCTACGCGACGTCTGATGTGGCAGTTCTATCACGACCTCTACGTCAAGAAGGTCAGGCGCCCCTCTACGGCATACAACCGACCCCAGCTACCTGCGGCCTTGTTCGTTCCTACGGCCCCGACAGTCTTGCCATTTCACACCTTCACTTGCCCAATGTCTGCCAAGCAGATCCGCCTGATCTCACAGCGCAACGGCTTGCGTATCTCCGTCTCCACGTTGCGTGCACCCTGGCTCCCAAAGCAGGTGTTTCCCCCTCCATCGCCGCCCTCTCCTACACTGCGGGTTGGCTACGTCTCATCCGACTTCAATAACCATCCTCTGGCGCATCTTATGCAGTCCGTGTTCGGGATGCACGACACTGAGCGCGTTCGCGCATATTGTTATGCTACGACTGCCAGCGATAATTCCGTACATCGTCGACAAATCGAAGCCGAGGCACCAGTCTTTCATGATGCGAGTACTTGGGGACCGGAGAGGCTCGTCAAACAGATCATTGCAGACCAGATTCACATCCTCGTCAATCTCAATGGCTATACTCGGGGTGCGCGCAACGAAGTCTTTGCAGCCAGGCCTGCGCCTATTCAGATGTCTTTCATGGGCTTTGCGGGCACTATGGGTGCTGAATGGTGTGACTACCTTCTCGCCGATGAGACAGCAGTGCCGCTCGACACGTTGCGCCCGTGGAGGAGAAACGTCGACATCGAAGACAAGGTCCAGGACGAGAACAGTGCCGGGGAGAACGAGGATTGGGTATATGGCGAGAACATCATATATTCGCGGGACACGTTCTTTTGCTGCGATCACAAACAAAGCGCCCCTGATGCGAACGAGAGGCAATTGAGTTGGCCCGAAGAACAACGGCGACGCTGGCAGATGCGCAAAGAACTTTTCCCACAACTGGCAGACGACATCATCATCTTCGGCAACTTCAACCAACTATACAAGATCGAACCAACGACATTCCGCACCTGGCTACGCATTCTCGCTCGTGTACCCAACTCCATCCTCTGGCTCCTCCGCTTCCCAGACCTCGGCGAATCGCACCTCCTCGCCACAGCCAAACTTTGGGCCGGCAAAGAAGTCGCCTCACGAGTCATCTTCACCGACGTTGCACCCAAACACCTCCACATCTCTCGCGCCCGCGTCTGCGACCTCGTCCTCGACACCGCCGAATGTAATGCCCATACCACAGCAGCCGATGTCCTCTGGAGTGGCACTCCACTCCTGACCCTTCCCCGCTACCCATATAAAATGTGCAGTCGCATGGCAGCCAGCATCCTCAAAGGCGCCCTCCCCAAAAATGAAGAAGGTCGGCGTGCAGAGAAAGAACTCATCGCGAAGAACGAAGAAGATTATGAAGAGAAAGCTGTAGCTTTAGGCAAAGGATTCAAATATTTGATCTCCTCTTCTCACGGACGATGTGATGGGAGAGGTGAAGGTCGAATTATGGAATTGAGGAAATTATTGTATGAGGCGAGATGGACGAGTGCATTGTTCGATACGAAGAGGTGGGTTAGTGATTTGGAGGATGCTTATGAAGAGGCTTGGAGGAGATGGGTTGCGGGTGAGGGAGGTGATATCTGGCTCGATCAAGTTCCGAGGGGGAAGGATAGACGGAAAGTTGCGAGATCGCGTGGAGGGAGTGATGTGAAGAGGGAAAGTCAAGATGAAGGCATGCCGCGATGGCAGGGACGGGAGTGAGGAATTGGAGTTTTGTTGCATAAGCGGAGTTTTTTTTTTGGCGGTGTTCTGAGGGAGCGGTCTGTTTGAGTGGGATTTGTATGCAAGCATGCATAGAGGTGGATTCTTTTGGTTTCCTGTTTGACTTTTTGCGTATCACGGCATGAATTGTGAAGCAAGATTCCCCCAACTCCTTGCTATTTGTTCACCGTTCACATTTTCAGGAGAGTTGATGTTCGAGAGGAGGGAAGTGGCAGCGAAAGGAGGAGAACATGTTCCCTCGCGCCACCAAGCATAGATCACAACATCAACAACAACAACAGATACAAGAATATGCATATCTATTTCCATTCTGTTAACGAAGCCACCGACCAGAGCAAAAATCCCCGACCCCGAATCCTACCTCCTCAATCTGCCTACACGTCTAAACGCTTCATCCTACAATCCAAGAATGTTGATCTTCGTACTCACTACCATTGGTCACGACAAGCTAGTTTTTACCAGAGACTCACCTTTGTGGCTGCAGAATCCTTCGTATTCTGTTTTCAATTTCTTGTACGATTTCTTCATTTGCTCATTTGCTGACCGCCGGACGGAAGCCACCTCCGCCGGAAGGAAGTGGTTGCTGGTTCCGCCCCATGTCTGGCAGCTGCAGCCTCTGCGGTGCGACGATTGCGGATCCCGAGGCAGTGGGTTTTGTTTATGCCAAGTCATGCGAGATGCACGCGATCGAGATCTGAGGAGTCGTTTTCATGGTTGTGGTATTGATGATGTGGGTGCTGGAAAGTGGGATTGCTGCGTGATGCGTACCGTTCGGAGGTTGCTTGGCGGGTGTTTGGAACAAGGTGTTGGAGTGGTGAGCTTCATTTGCTTTGGCCGAGCTTCTCTGCGTTGCAAAGATCGGTGGATCTCGTGTTCGCCGCTCGTTCGGTTGATGATGACGGTCATGAACGATACTGGTGTTGCCAGAGATGCGTTCAGCTGGCAACGAAGAAAATTGCGTCCAGTGTTATGCCGTGGTGACCAACTGCTGCTAAACGGGTGGTGTGATTGCGCGGGATCGTGGGGCAAAGGTGCCGTACGTTGTAGCATCGTTCAAAGAGATTTGTTTGTTGTTCTTGTAGAGTGGGAGTGCGACGCGAAAGAGGATGTTTGTTGTTGTTATGTACCGTACCGCTGTAGGTGGCTGGACTGAAGGAACAGTCGAGCGTTGTCGACAGCTCGAAGAACCTTGGGTCGAAAAGGCGCGAGTCGCCTGTCATCTTCAGGAGGAATCTGGAGTATCGACATGACGTATTGTGATGTTTTCATTGCATGGCAATAGAAGTTGCATCGCGTTTCGTTGTTTTCGACGTTGGACGTTGGTCGCAGTATGTAACAACAGGGCGAGACCGGAGGATGGAGAAGGTTTGTATCAAGGTTAAGCGTTGTCTTGAATTCTCCGTGAAGAGCTATACATCGGAGAAAAGGTTGCGCAATCGCGTCACTGAGACATGTATCAATTGAGCCGTGTGATATCTCATGGAGAGCGGAAAATCCGGGGCGAAATCTGTCGCTTCAGGAGTGAGCTGACCAGAGGGGCAGTCGTGCTCGAGGTCGCGCTGAGACACATATCAAACTGAACCTTGAGATCTTTCTTGAACGACAATGACTGTCGTCGTGGTTGTTGACACCGACAGCATCGTCCTACAAAGCCCTTGACGTTTGCCAGACGTTGCAGAACGATAGAGATGTATCGACAGCTGCGAACACGAGTTGGTTGCGCAATTCCAGGCCAACGGCCAACGTCTTGAAGTTCATAACCCTCAGCGAGCGTACCGCAGGCGAAAGACGTTGAGCACCCTGTCAATCGTGCTGGCTGATCTTTCACAATTGCGCAGCCTGTTGAGCCGGAGGCAAAGGCTGTGCATGAGACTTGCGACTTGTTCTGCTTGAAAGAGCATCTGCAACATTGTGCTCTGTCTCAGCACATCCGGATCGATGTTCAATGTGCCGTGCATGGGCAGTGATGGCAGATGCTGTCACACTACTTTCCACAACGGACCCGCGTCAGTGCGCGACCGACGCAACGTAGATGCATCCGGGCCACTGCTGTCCACAGCACGTACGAAGGCCTTTCCTGCGACAGGGTATGGAGCTTTCCGATGACAATTAGGGCCTGGGGAGAGCGGAGTGTTTTCCCATCCCGCCTGATGGGTAGATTTACAGGGCACGATGGTGTGTCGATGGCGCTGGGCGGGACGGTACCGGCCGATCAAGGCATCCGATCTGGAGTGGGAGCTGTGAAGCGACGGCAAACTTGAGACAGAGCTCTCGAAAGCTTGCGGCGTAGCAGGAGGTGTCCCAGGCGGGCATGTTATTGACTTTGTGTGCGCATCAGTCAGGGGAAGAGGGCGTCCCAGTGCGGTGACGTGAGACGAGAGCTCGCCTACGTTCCACCAGGCCCATCGCATACGGCGGAGGCAATAGTGGTTGTTTCCCAATGCGGGCGCGGGCTTCGCGCGTCGCCGAGCAGTGCATGCCAGATTGGAGTCGTCGTCGCCAGAAATCGCCCGTGATGGCGCGCTGGGCGTGTGTAGCCGGGCTGCAGATTCCCAGAGTGGACGCGCTGCAGTCGCGTGGCCATGCCACAAACGGCGCTGATGGCGCGTTGGGCTGGTGTGATATAACGTCCCGCCGCAGGCACGCATGCACCATCAGATGCTAGCGGCCGCAGTTGACGATGGCCGCGCTGCATATAGCACCTGCTGCACGCCGCGACTAGTATCATGACGCGCCGCCCCCGTCGTCGATGTGGCAGACAGAGTGGCTGCAATTCATCTCGCCCGCTTGGCATCTTCCACCTCCGCCAACATCGCGGACATGATCGAACTGTGGATGGTCGAGGAGCGGTCCGCGGGCACGATGCTGTGTAACAGGCGCGTGCGCCAGCGAGGGCGGAGGGCGGAGCGGGCTGTTGTGCAACTGGATGTGACGCGATCTCACCAACGAGCTGGAGACTTTTCTCGCTAAGCGTGCGTGCGAGGCAGCGGGAGCGCACAGCGGTCCCGGCGGATCTGGCTGCGCAGGCGATCTGCCGCCAGTAGCGTTGCGCGCCAGGGGTCGACGTCGATTGTGGTTGATGCTGCTGCTGCTGCTGCGACGCCTGGCCTGGCACCGCCGACGACGACTCGCCGCCCTCTGTCCGCGCTGCGAGGGCTCGCCTCCAGCTGCAGACGCAGAGTCAGGCGCCGCATCGCAAACGTGCTGTGGTTGGCGACCGCGTGCGATTGTCTTCGGCGAATTAATCGTCAAGGTTGGAGCTTGAGGATATTCTCGTCGCCGCCCTCCATGTGTCTCAGCGAGGACACCCTGGTCCCGTGCCGCCGCTGCCTCGACATCAGCTCGTCGCGAAGCCGCAGACGCAGACCAGACCCGCAACTGCCCTTCCGCCCACCGCCATCGTGCTCGGAGCTCCCAGCTCACTTGGACGTGGGGCCTGCATCAGGCTTGTCGGCAGACGCTGCAGGCATCCCAATCCAACCGCCTGCCCTGCACCCACGCAGCCATCCTCACCCCGAATTCCAAATGCTATATCCTCTCACCCCCACCACTACTCACGGCTCGCAGTAGAATGAGCAATCGCCCAGGATCGAGAGGACCACCATGACGCTCGCCTCGACGGCTAGCACTTCTACACATCGTAATGTAGTCCTCGCGCTGAATCTTGGTCTGCAATGTCCCAGGCCATGGCTCTCTGGCAACAGGAGCCGCCTCCGAGCAGAAAAGTGGGCTGCGATGGACTTTCCTGGTTCAGGCTGTCCGGCTCTGCGATTCCTCGGCTTGTTGCGAATGAGGAACTGGCTGCAAAAGCCGAAGCGATGCGTACGCTGTCCTGGCAGGCCACAATCATCTGAAACACGGCTACTGACATCTGCCACTGACATAGTACTATCAATGTCTAAAAATGCTTCACAAGAAGAGCTGGTGGAGGTTTGAAGTCTGCCCGTGCACTTTTTGCGCGACATGTGGGCAACGCACAGGTGCAGGACGCCGTACGGTCAATCTGATGCCAGCAGCCACGGCAGACTCAGGCCACGACCATAGCGGTGCTGCTATGCCCGGGCGTCGTTCGGTCGAATGCACGCCTAATCTCTACATCGTTGCCGCACAATGGAATTGCCATCCATCTGACAGCTTGGTGCAAGTGAGACCGACATCAGTCGCAATTCAGCTCCAGCGTTGGAACGCTCGCAGCGCAATCGCGTACCCTGGACACCATTCGGCTTTATGGTCGTCTCCATGTCAAGTGTGGGTGCCGATCGTGCCCCTGGCAAGTGGCTGCATAACGCATGCATGGTCGCCCCTGCTCGTTCTGCGACGTTACGCCAGCTGCATGGAATCTGGGTCCTCGCCTTTGGATGAAGAACATCACCATTGCCCCGACCGTGGTTGGTACCGCGCTGTCGCTATGGGAATCTGTCCATCGCGATCTTTGTACTCCCGTCTTCACCACCGCCTCACAACGTTCATTTGAAACGCCCTCCCGCGACGATACGCACCCAGATGTTTGCAAGCATCGCCAGTGTGTGAAGCAGCGCCCCTCAGTTGATCCACCACAACGCTCGCGAAGCATCATTTAGACTTCGGCCGTTGATCGACGACACTAGCGGCAGAGCGAAACCCTATTAACATTGTCAACCCGCATCACACGTCCTATTGTGCCTAATTCAGTCTCGCATAAGACTTTCCACTACTGGCGTCAATCTTTATACATACTTCCACCGCAGCCCAGCTCTCGAAACACCCAACGTCAGAACATCTGTTGCTCGTCGCTGTCACAATACCCAACGGTGGCCAGTTCGCCAGTTCACTGCACGTTTGAAAGGTCAGTGCAACGCCTGCATCGTCTTCTTACAACATCTCCCTCTTCCTCGCCGTTCGCTGAACTGACATTGAACAGCTTCTCCCACAACGCAACTGAACAACAACGACTACTCCTTCACAACCTCTTCACAATGCCACAGCACAAGCGTGGCCCTTGGTCGCAGGCCGAAGACAACCTGCTGCTTCACCTCGTGGACCAATATGGCGCGTCGAATTGGGTCCGCATATCCAGCACCATCCAGACCCGATCCCCAAAGCAATGTCGCGAGAGATTCCACCAGAACTTGAAGCCAAACTTGAACCACGACCCAATCACGCCTGAAGAAGGCGTCCTCATCGAGCAGATGGTGGCCGAGATGGGCAAGCGTTGGGCAGAGATCGCGCGTCGCCTGCGAGGACGAAGTGACAACGCCGTCAAGAACTGGTGGAACGGTGGCATGAACCGCCGTCGACGCAACCAACAACAACGACAGGCAGAATTCGAGATTCGACATCACCACCCTCACGCACACCCCAATATGCACAATATGCCGACTGCTCCAGTGCAGCAACCACTCCCACAAGCCTGGACGCAGCAACAATTCTTTCCACAGCAGCAGTACATGGGCAACCCTGGCCACGCACACCCACAGCAATACGCACACTTCCCCACTGCGGTGGCAACGTTCGGCAGAATGGTCGAAGCTCCCCTGCCTTCGCCGTCAGCATACTCCCAAATGTCAGCGGACGGCGCCCCGTCACTGATCTCAGATTGCTCGTCTCTCGATAACCGTTCTCCACGTCACGGTCCATCGCCCAATCCCATTGAGCTTCCTCCACTCACAGGGTCGCGCGAAGAACGCCGCTCTTCTGCACCAATGCTTCGTCTAGGTGTGCCTGGCACCTTCGCGCAGGACACCGACTTCATGACCATGGAGTCATTCGGAGACATGCGCAAGCACACACCCATGCTGCAGGAAGCATTCATGCCACAGTCATCCGCACTGCCAGCACCCACCGCATATCTTCCTTCCCAGCCCAGACACTCACCGCCAATGCAACAGACTCAGCAGATGCAGCAGAGCTTCTTGATGGCCAACCAGCAACCACCGCGTCGGCACTCGGCGTACCCCGGCATGCAAGGACACATCCCCTCCACGCCAATGGACCATCACCACAACATGGCCCACGCCAAATATGACCAGCACAAGTATTACGGTCACATCGACTCCGGCATGGCCACACCCATCATCTCCGGCCACTCTCCTGAGGACTCACCCAAAGACAAGATGAGCCTTTCCAACCTCACACATTGAACGACAGACTTTTTTCCACAGCTTCTCTTGCACAGGCACCCTTAATGTACATAATTATACTGCTTAGGACGGGCGTTTGACGATACCTATGACCTTGTGGATACAAAGCTTTTTGTGATAGCGTTCCAGCGAAGAGTTCAGGTTGGGAGTCTTGTTTGCGCGGCTGGAGAACTGCCATGCTCAGTTCGTAATGTACAGCTGTACTAGATATTGGGAACCAAAAATTGAAGGCGACTTATCTTAACTTCCTCAGTCCACTCTCCAAGCGACAATTGTCCCCCTACATCCGATGCCTTGGGTCAAAGTCTCTGTCCCATCCGGTGAGGCCCGCTCAGAGTGGCGCTGTCATTGCCCACGCTCAGGTCTCCTGTCGGCACTTTGTGCTATTCTTGCATCCTCGTAAACCACGCGCTCTCGGCAGAACGGAGTCGTGCAGAGCGTCTGAGAGCAAACTTCAGCTTCAGCGTCTCAGACTCTGCGACGCGAGTCGCTCCACGCCAAGACTTGGGCTTTCCCTTTTGAGTTTACTCTCCGTTTCGACATCACTTGTGATGCTCAGAGTGACCTGTTCTTCGCGACACGCACACGTGCAGCTCCATCGCCCCAATGGCTTTCTCCATCTGATCGCATCTCAAAGCAAACAATGACTGGTCTCACGAGGCTAGATTCCGCTACGTTCCGAGTCAATGTCGGCACTACTCTACACGCCCGATCCTGCCATTAATAGCACATTTGTGGTTCAGCTTGTATGTTATTACATACATATTTGCCATTGACTCGGCATTTCTGCAAAAGTGCATTCTGCTAATAGTAATATCGTCACAGTCGCAGCGCGATCTGTCCCTGCGTGTGCCGGTCAACTTTGTCACGCATCCGGGTGTTGCTCTTTCCGCCGCGTGTTTCGGGAATCGACGCTACGAGGAGTCGACAGCTGCGAAATGCCTTTCTAACCTGCTCGTGTCTGGCTTTCGTCGGATAGAGGCTGATGTATACTGGGATGCGAGCAGATCGACGTGGAGCCTTTGCCCGGTTGAGCTGGGGGCGAGTGATGAATCGCTCACTTCTTCCGCTAGCTTGGCAGCCACCACGTCTGCGGGACTATTCCGACGACTCGCTGCTGCGAACAATGGTGCTGGCAGAGATGTTCCATTGATACTTCAGCAAAGACAGAACGATGAGGCACTGAACCCTTCCACTCCACCTGCAACAACGGTGACAGCATCGGATACTATATCAAGCACGGCTACCCTGCTTGCGAATCCGACGTCGCCTTCAACAGGTGGTATTTTCGAGCCGACAGACCCAGATGCAGGAGATGGAACACTCATACAAGCTGGTCCCTATTCCTGCACAGCCTCTACAGACTTTGCTCTTCTTGTCAGCATAATTTCTGCGCACATTGTACGAATATGCAAGGCTCTACTTACAGATCTGCAGCTGACGAGTTCCAGGTCAATACAGACACTAATATCGGCGCGACGACCCTGTTTCTCACACTGAATGTGCACGCTGCTGCATCTGCTTCAAATCCTGACGGCCCTGCCCAACAGCCTGAGGACGATAATCTGCCCGAGGGTGGGTCCCTGCTAAGCTCCATCATCAACAGCAATGTCTCCTCATACATATATTCCCCTCGAGAGCTGCTCAATCAGCGAAATGATCTAAACACGAGTTCGTGGTTCACAACACCTGGAGTCTCAGAGCCAATCTCGGAGTATTTCCGCGTTGAAGAAAGAGGCAACACTCCATACACTCCTGATGGCTGGCCTGGCGAGAACTATCTTGAGGTGCCAGGCTATTCGAAGCGCTTGCTTGTAGGCTTCGGCACTGTCGACCCTCAAATGTCTGACTACAATTTCACTGGAGACAGTTCTACGATATTCCCCGCCCAGTATCTGGAATCCAATCGTAATGTCACATTCACCAGCGGAGGTACTGTGGCTACAGGCTGTTTTTTCAATCCTGAGCAGACCGTGCTAGCTGAAACAAACTCATCTTTTGCATTGTCGACCGTGGGCAGCGGTGAAATAGTGCCGACCGACCAGTTGTACACATATTTCGAAAGGGCACGGAACCTCACCAGGTGCGGCATCTCTCCGATTCTCAATGCCACTCTGGGGAATGCTTCTGCCGACCGCGAGTTCCGGCCTTACCAAGAATTCGCAAATCACACGGTCTGGTCGTGGGGCCCAGGCGAGCCAGTAAATTCCACTGGCGAAGATATCAATGATTTCAGCTGTGCCGCGCTCAATGCCACATCCGGCACATGGAGAGCCTCGGACTGTAGTGAGTCCCGGTATGGCGCGTGTCGCGTTGGTAATGAACGATACGCCTGGCAAGTGAGCGATTCTGCCGCTCCGTACGAACGAGTGGAGCTGGCTTGCAAAGAGGATCACAACTTTGATGCTCCTCGTACTGCGCTTGAGAACGAGTATCTGCTTTCAACATGGCGGAGGTATCGTGCAGAACCTGATAGCGATGATGTGGGCGAACTCCTTTGGCTAAACTTCAACGCTCTCGACGTAAAAGCTTGCTGGGTGATTGGGCAAAATATGACTTGTCCTTACGATGGCCCTCAAGAAGAACAGTCGCGGAGAATTGTCGTGCCTGTAGTTGGAGGCGTCATCGTCTTCGTGCTTACAGGGTTGACGATATTGATCAAGTGCGCTGGGAAAAGGCAAACATCAAAGCGGCGACGAAGACGTGGCGATGATGGCTGGGACTACGAGGGCGTGCCATCGTGATGTTCACTCGAGGTGAGCAATTCAACGAGCTATCTCTACATAGACGCAACTGGACTCTGGAGCAGAGGACCTGGCAGCCGTACAAACAGACATATCAGCGATAGACTCGATTCTTCGAGCTTCCTTGATTGCGTGGGCAATGTGAGCCATATTATCGCTCTCTCGCGGTCTTCGAGCGATGTCGGCCGTAATGCGTTCGCAGTTCTTGCCTTGGTTCCCATTTTCACCTGGGAATCGACCTTGAACAGACCCAATGAAAGGCAACACAGGTGTAACCTTATTCGAAACCCTTCATTTGCCAGCCACAGCATGAGTCTAGTGATCGTCTTACCACGACCGACATGAGACCGACCGAAACTCCACAATCATCTCCAGCTTTCCCCATCTTCAATCCTCAACAGTCACCCCATCAAATAACATCGGGAGTATTCTCGGGGTCTTGATGCGATACAATGTCGCTGCCAAGTACATGCAATGTGGAGTACCTCCGTCCACTACAACGCTTCCATGCAAGATCTCCTCTCTTGGCAGCATTTGACTTTGCTGGGCGCTTCCCTGCACTCCAGCCTTCGACGTCAGATCACCGACGTTCCGTCCTCATCAAAGTCATTCTTTCTTGCTTTGGGCCAATTGACTAAGCGATTTTCGCTACGAATGAGAGCGGCACGTCCGGCCTTATGCTCATTGCTTATGTGCCGAAAAAGCGTTGCATCGCGCGCAATAACTTGGTGTCACAGGCTTGGCGGCTCGCATTGAGAGTGGAGTGGATGCGGGTTCCATCATGATGGATTCGCTAATTGTGAGCGGAGGCAAGGGCTTATATAGTGTCATTAGGCATCCGCTTGAATTTGGGAAGAACCATCCTCGCATCATGTTGGGTGGAATTGCTTTGACGGGTGCTGTTTTGGCAGCTACTGTCTCTGGCAGAGCTGTTGTTGTGAGACAATCTAATGCTACTGCTGATGGAGCTTCTTCGTGTCCTGGATATTCGGCGAGCAATGTGCAAACGACAGGTACTGGTTTGACGGCAGATTTGGCTCTTGCTGGACCGGCTTGCAATAGCTATGGAGAGGATATTCAGAATTTGAAGCTCACTGTCAACTATGATACTGGTGAGTTAAGCTCTTTAAGCTCTAACGGGATTTCAAGCCACTGACAACGCCACAGCGAAGCGACTTCATGTGAAGATTCAAGATGAGCCTGCGATTGCGTACACAGTCCCAGAGTCTGTCTTCCCATACCCAAGCAGCAACAACTCTGTCTCTGCAGACGATGCTGAGTTGGAGTTCGCGTATGAGGAATCGCCCTTCAGCTTCCGAGTGATCCGGAAGTCGACCAACGATGTCCTCTTCGACTCATCAGCCGAGTCGCTCATCTTCCAAGATGAATACCTACGCTTGCGTACAGCATTACCCGAGAACCCAAACCTTTACGGTCTCGGCGAGCACTCAGATAACTTCCGCCTAAACACCACGAACAATACTCGCACACTGTGGTCTCGAGACAGCTACGGCATTCCCGAAGGCACAAACCTCTACGGGAATCACCCAGTGTATTTCGACCATCGTGGAGCGAATGGCACACATGGTGTCTATCTCCATTCCAGCGCGGGTATGGATGTCAAGATTGACAAGTCCAATTCGACTGGACAGCAGTATCTGGAGTATAATCTGATTTCTGGTATTCTGGATTTGTTCTTCGTTGCTGGACCTACACCGACCGAGGTCAGCAAACAGTATGCCGAGATTGCAGGTCTGCCGGCCGAAATGCCATACTGGGGTTTCGGTTTGCACCAGTGCAGATATGGATACCGTGACTTTTACGGAGTGGCGGAGGTTGTGGCGAATTACTCCAAGGCGAATATTCCATTGGAGACTATGTGGACTGATATCGGTGAGTACCTCCTTCTCATGCGGGAAATGGAATCGTGCTGACCTTCTGCCTTAGACTACATGTATGCCAGATACATCATGACAACGGATCCGGACCGCTTCCCAATCCCACGTGTGCGGGATATCGTCGACTATCTGCATGAGAACGACCAACACTACATTGTCATGGTTGATCCTGCTGTCGCGTACCAGGAGCAAAAGTACGATAACTTGACGTACACCACGTTCACCACTGCCGCTGAGAATGGCTACTTCGTCTACAAGAACGGCAGCATCTACAAAGGTGTCGTCTGGCCTGGTGTCACGGCATTCCCAGATTGGTTCCACCCAGAAGTGCAACAATGGTGGAACGAGGAATTCTTGGCCTTCTTCGATAGAGATACTGGAGTCGACATCGATGGCCTGTGGATCGACATGAACGAAGCTGCCAACTTCAACTACTACGGCGACAACCCAGAGGAGACTCAAGAGGAGCGTGGGTTCCCTCCTACTCGACCAGCGCTTCGCTCGCAGCCACGCCCAATTCCTGGCTTCCCAGCAGAGTTCCAGCCTGGCGCGCAAGACTATCCTCCTGATGATTTGGCGTATGCTCCACCGTGGCTTGCACCAGACTCGAACCCGAACGATGCGAAGAAGCGATCTGTTTCGGTAAACGCGCAAGTGGCTCAGCCTGTGAAGCGTCAAGCTTCCACGTCCCCATCTGGCGCTGAACTGATTGGGTACCCCAACCGCAACTTCCTTGCACCACCATACCAGATCGACAACGCGAACACCGTGGAGGCTGTCGGTGGTCTTTCGAACTTCACTCTCGACACTGATATCGTCCACTATGATGGCCATGTTGAGCTCGACGTCCACAACCTTTACGGCACCCAGATGAGCGAAGCTTCTCGCACAGCTATGCTTGCACGTCGTCCAGAACGCCGACCTCTCGTCATCACGCGATCCACTTTCGCAGGTGCCGGTCGCAGTGTAGGAAAATGGCTTGGAGACAACCTGAGTAACTGGGACCAGTACCGCAACTCGATCCAAGGCATGCTTAACTTTGCTTCCTTGTTCCAAGTCCCAATGGTCGGATCAGACATTTGCGGTTTTGGCGCCAACACGACTGAGACACTCTGCGCTCGCTGGGTCACCTTGGGAGCTTTCTACACCTTCATGAGAAACCACAATGGTGACACATCGATTCCTCAGGAATTTTATCTGTGGGATACCGTCGCTGAGGCTGCCCGTAACGCGCTGGATATCAGATACCGATTGCTGGATTACATCTATACCGGATTCCACAAGCAGTCCAAGGATGGTACTCCAGTCCTCAATCCGCTCTGGTTCTTGTACCCTGAGGATGAGAATACCTTTGGCAACCAGTTGCAGTTCTTCTACGGAGACTCTTTGCTCGTTTCCCCGGTGACAGAGGAGAATGCCACAAGTGTGAGCATTTATCTCCCAGATGACCGATTCTACACCTGGGGATCCTGGGAGATTGTCGAAGGTGCGGGTGCAGTGGTGAATTTGACTGATATCGGTTTCACCGAGATTCCACTCCACGTCAAGGGTGGTAGCATTTTGCCTGTGAGACAAAAGTCCGGTTATACCACGACTGAGACCCGCAAATCGCCCTTCGAAATCATCGTCGCTCCAGGCCGTGACGGAAAGGCTAGTGGGTCGCTGTATCTGGATGATGGTGACAGTCTTGTGCAGGCCGCTACTTCGGAGATCACCTTTGAGTATGAGAATGGGGAGCTGAAGATCGGTGGTACCTTTGGTTATACTACTGATGCTCTCGTCACCACTGTGACTGTTCTCGGCGGTGGCTCTGGTGGAGGAAATGCTCCTTCGTACTACAAGGGAAGCACGAAGACGAAGACCTGCAAAGACGATGAGTGGCAGTATGATGCTGGAAAGGGTATCAAGACTGCCCAGGTCAACGAGGCTCTTGATGGAGAGATGGTCGTCCGGGTCTAGGTGGGCCAGGGAATTGAGATGATTGATTATGACCTTATGTGAACGAATGAATGGTTGCGCTTTCTAGCGCCTTAGATTCTTGAATCGTGATCTGGCTCCAAGATGTCCCGGTGTCGAACTTGCTGCTCGGTCCCAGTCGTTGCTTCGAGCCTGGACTGCGACATAGACGGGCATGCGCAACTTGGCCGCGTAGTCGTCTTCAGCTCAACGCTGAACGTGATGCGATGCCTTGCAACGTCGATGGATGCCATCAAAGCCTTGTGGAAGCAGCGGACGGTGGAGCGGTGTTTTCATGCCAAGACGCGGACAGCAGCGGCCGCGGCTGCGTAGTAAGCGTGGAGTTTACCGGAGACACGGCCGCTCTGCTCGATTTGAGATCATACTTCTTTTGTGACATCAACACGGCACCACAACGCCTCACTAGCTCCCTTCCATCACGGACTTTGCGTAGGACTTAAGCTGCTCTATGACCGAATAGCTCTTGCTGTAGCTCAGGTACAAGTATGGCCGCTGCTTCCTTTCCGCTCTATTTCCATTCACCACAACTTCTCTTATCCATTGAGGGACCAACTCACTTCGCAACCTCCAACAGAAGCAAATACACCACCCACAACCGCGATCATGGCTCACCTGTTCGAACCCGCGCCGGAGCCGGCCACCCCACTAGGCCGCTACCGCGTCCTCTCCTCCACCGCAGGCGTCCGCGTCTCCCCTCTCCAGCTCGGCGCCATGTCCATTGGCGAAGCCTGGAACGACTTCATGGGCAGCATGTCCAAGGAAGACAGCTTCAAGCTCCTCGACGCCTTTGAAGCCGCAGGCGGAAACTTCATCGACACAGCCAACAACTACCAGAACGAGCAATCGGAAGAATGGATTGGCGAGTGGATGGCCAAGAAGAAGAACAGAGATTATATGGTGATTGCGACAAAGTTCACCACTGGCTATCGCGTTGAGAAGGATGGCAAGGGGAAGACTGTGAACCATGCTGGAAACCACAAGAGGAGTTTGCACATGAGTCTGAGGGATAGCTTGAAGAAGTTGCAGACGGATTATATTGATATTCTGTATTTGCACTGGTGGTGAGTAGCTGAAGCTCTCCATGATTCTGGGATGTGCTTTGCTGACTGAGCTGGCGTTGTAGGGACTGGACTACCAGCATCGAGGGTGAGTGAAACATAGACGCGATCTACTTTGAAATGCTTTGGACTAACGTCGTTCAGAAATTATGGATTCACTCGATGCAGTCGTCAAGTCCGGCAAGGTCCTCTACCTCGGGATCTCAGACAGCCCGGCCTGGGTCGTGTCTGCGGCGAACGAGTATGCCAAGTCTCATGGAAAGACACAGTTCTCTGTCTACCAGGGTAGATGGAATATTATGGTTCGAGACTTTGAGCGAGAAATCCTACCAATGGCACGCCATTATGGCATGGCTCTGGCTCCATGGGTAAGTTCCACTCGCAAACGCTTTAGGCATCCTTGTACATTCGTTAACAACAGAATCTGCAGGACGTTATTGGCGGCGGAAAGTTTCAGACCAAGGCACAGCTCGAGGAGCGTAAGAAGAACAACGAAGGCTTGCGCAGCCTCATGGGTGGTGAACAAAATGAAACTCAAGAAAAGATCTCGGCCGCTCTTGAGAAGGTGGCCAACGCTCATGGCCTGGAGACTCCATCGGTGATTGCTCTGGCCTATGTCATGGCCAAGGCGCCGAACGTCTTCCCCATTGTCGGTGGTCGCAAGGTGGAACATCTCCAACAGAATATCAAGTCGCTCGAAATCAAGCTGTCGCAGCAGGAGATTGAGGAGCTGGAAAGCGTGCTAGACTTCGACCCGGGCTTCCCGAACACTTTCATTGGACCCGATCCGCACGTCGTCGGCAAGGCTTCGGGACTGCTAGGTGCTGTTGCGCCGATGTCGTTTGTTTTGGCGGGAAAGCCGATTGGTCATGAGTAGACTTTGAACGAACGTGTATGCTGCTATGACTAAGATAGATGCATAGAATAACAACAGACGATGACTATGAGACTCCAATAAGAACTCACAACCCGAAAACCGAGCTTGACGAGGCACGACGGCCTGCATGACATCGGTTTGACAGTTACTACGTACGAGTAAATCGACTCTCAATTCATGCGACTACGCTTTCGCACTGTGTTTGGATCTGTGGTGGCACGAAAATCACTCAATCAACGGAGAGAGCACAGGTGAACATGGCTTCTCTGGAGTGTGCAAAAAGCGATTTTGAGCTGCATCTGGATCTGTAATGGCATGCAGAACAATCAACGAGTGGAGATGCTTTTTGTCCGATCAGAAACTCTGAAGTAAGCAAAAAGTGCCACTGCGCTACATCTGGACCTGTGGTGGCGTGCAAAGCGCTCGCTGAACGGAGAGAAAGCGGCTAAGCATACGGTCTCCCACAGACCGCCGAATGAATAACTTGTGTGAGTTGGAGACGCAATGCCACGAGGTTCGATCGATCGGCAGAGACAAGAATATGACTTGTAGCAAATTGCATTCACATGAGACAGCTTCGGCAATGACAACGAGAATTCATCTGAAGTAATGGGAGGCTGGTTGGCGTTGCTGTGATTGTTTTTTTCGGAGAGATAGGAACGCTCGGGAGACTGACTCTGAAATACACACCAAGCGCTCGAGCGCTTGATCTGGAGACTTGATGGCACGCGAAGTACCTCCAAATAGGTAGGATAGGAACAAGGTTTCTCTGCTTTCCAAAATCCTGCCGACTCTATTACCTGGCAAAGAGGGAACTGTAGCGCCATTCAATTTGTTCGATCGGCAGAGGCAGCAACAGGATGAATTACTGCTTCCGCCTTTCGCAGCCTAGAAGTTTCGACATCGTTCCGATACGCAACGCCTTTGTGCTCCTCCGTGCAACGGAGATACAAGGAACAAGTAGGCCTACTTCCAGTTATCGTCAGATGTGTCTCAGGTTAGGAGATGAATACGTGATGGCACAAGAGACTTCAAGATGTCAGAGAAAGCAGTCTGTTGTTACAATATGTGACCTAATGTTTCTTCTGACTTTCCCTCCACCTGGCCATGTTGGCCGCCTTCTTCGCCCTTTTCTCCGCCACATGCCCCTCTGGATGGCTAAACGCCTCGGCATCGTGACCCGCCTGCTCCCTGAGAGTCGGGATACTACCATACTTGGCAGCAATCTCCTCCTGGGACGGAGCGGGAGCAGGAGCGTCTTCGTCATCGTCCATGGGGATGGGGACGGCATACTTCTCCGCAAACTCTCGCTCCCGAATAGCCTTTCTCTCCTCATGCTGACGCTTGAGGAGAGCCTTGCGCTCCCGTTTGGTCGGGGCGGTCAGGTCTATTGGTGCGGAGCTTTCTCCAGTAACTGGAGGGAGAGAGGTTTGAGTCGTCGTGACCTCGGATGCCGTCGACGCGGGTTGTCGATCGGAGAGAGAGGGAGCTTGTACGCAAGACTCCCAGCATCGTCTCTTCCTACCCGTGAACACGGAGGTGGCTGCGATCGTGTTCTGAATCGCGGCAGCGGTCACCTCGGCCCCGTTCTTCCCCTTCTTGCCCTTGCGCTTGCGGCCGGGCGCAGAGTCATCGTCGTCGTCGTCATCAGGAGAAGCTGGTGAGCTTCCCTCCAGTGCATGGCTCTGCGGCGCAGTCTCTTCCGCGTCAGACTGCGGTTGGCTGGTCGGTGGCGTTGGAAGACCGCCCTCGACAGAGAAAGCCGACGCAGCTGCCTCTTCGGCCTCCCACTCCTTGGCTTCCTGCTCTTCCAATGCAAGCTGAGCCAACTCCTCCGCGCTGGGATTGGCACCTTCGGCCTCCCTCTCTTCCCTTGTCCCTCCCATCTCCAACTCCTCCTCCTCTCCCACGATGCCCTGGTCTTCGTCTTCTTGACGAGCCACGAGGAGGCGGAGGACCTTCTTGGGAAGTGCGATCTCCCAAGTGCCCAACCCGTCATTCTCCGGAAAAAATCCCTTGGGAAGGGCTAGCCCGTCGGCCATCCACTTCCTTGGCTCCTTGCGATTCTTTCCGAGAAAGGCCTCGTGAAGTTGATGGACCTCTCCACCCGACTCATTCTCCGCCGACAACGAATCCATCTTTCCTCCCGCAAAGCCTTCCTTGAGAGCAGCGTCCTGCTTCTGCTCGCAGAGACCCTTTCCACGCAGATCCTCCTCACCCTCCCTTTCCTTCCCCTCCTCTCTCCCCCTTTCCTTCCCCTCCTCTCTCCACCCTTCCTCCCCCTCCTCGTCTTCTGCGACTTCCTCCCCAGCCGCATCGTCCACCTTATCCTCGGAGAGCTCGCCGACCAACTCGCGATCTCTCCTCCCTTCCTTCGCCTCCTCGCCTTCTGCGGCGTCCTCCCCAGCGGCATCGTCCCCCTCATCATCGGAGAGCTCGCCAAACAGCTCCCGATCCATCCTCCTCTCCTCCTCCTGCGCTTCCGTCCGAGGCCTCTTCACCCGGCGGGAATCCTCCGCATCTCCGTCCTCCCGATCCATCCTCCTCTCCTCCTCCTCCGCCTCCGTCCGAGGCCTCTTCACCTGGCGGGAATCCTCCGCATCTCCGCCCTCCCGACCCCGTTTCATGCCAACAGAGGTGGTTCCGCAGGACATTTCTGTGAACTTCTTTCAGCAGAAATGGAGATGGTCTTGTGAATCGATCTGCTTCTCAGAATCGATTTTTCGAATCTCTTGGTCGTCTGGACACCCAGTGGCTGTGCTGTCGTGTACCAGCAGAGATGTCTTGTCGGTCTTGTGTGTGAAGTAGGCTTGCGTGAGCGTGAGCGTGAGCTGTGGTCTCGAAACAACTTTCAGAGATTTGTGGTCTGTGAAAGCTGTGAGGAAAAGGGAGAGGAGAAAGTGCAGAGGGAGCAGGTAGACATGGATGCATCATTGAGGCCACAGCAGAGAGAACACTGACCAGAGTACCACTGTTCCCTGCGACCATGTTGCTATCTTGGGAAAGAAACAGCCCAGAGCGAATGAATTGTTTCTTACACCAGCGGTCACTGTAGTAACTGTGAAAACTCTGCATCGTTCCACTGGTAGAGCGAATATCAGGACATCAGGACGCGAAGACTGAAAGTGGTCCACGGTGCATCTTGAATGGAGTATCAAACGTGGAGACATGTTGATGCGCAGTTCCTGCAACGCCAGAAGAGCCTTGAGGTCGATTCGAACTGTCCTCTGGGCCTCTCACTGCTAGAGATGCAATGCAATGCTTGAGCTGGAGTGTTTAGCAGATGTGCGATTTAAGGTTTGGCGCGTCTGTGTTTGGTATACATTGAGGCCGCACAAAGGTTTCCAAAATCCACATGGAAGCGCTTAGAAACGCAGCCCTTGGGACAGCACACAGTAGTGTTGGACATAGGTGGCAGCTGCGTGACCTGTCGACGCTGCCGAAAGGTAAGATCGCACGTAATTGGAGATGTAGAGTGAATCCGAAAGACATACCGGGTATATCCACTAAACGCCAACTCTGTTTCCCGAGCACACAGATACAGAAGCAATGCACAGATTCCGCTTGTGCTGCCATCGCCATGCGACATCCTTCACTTCGACATGCAAAGCACGCCAATTCCCTCTCATCATCAACTGAAAACCCCCGCCCGTCGCATCACGTTCTCAAACTCCTCCTTTCCCACAGCACCCAGCGGCCCACCCTTCGCCTCCCTCACCATATCCCTTAGGACACTCTCGGGAACATCCTCCCTCAACTCCTTCGCCACACGTCTCAAATCCGCAATCGTAATCTCCCTCTCCTCGCCACGTGTAAACAGCGCATAAGCCTTCTCCACCTCCTCATTCTGCTCCTCTTCATCTCGCTCATTCTTCGCCCTATTCATCTGTAACGCCGCCACGGGCAAGAAGTGCTCATAATCGATCGCGCCTTCGCCATCTGCGTCTGCGATGTCGATGAGCTCTTGCAGGTCTTCGTTCGATGCGGGCGGGGCATTGAGCGCGATGAGGCAGCGACGGATGTCAATAGTACGAATGGTAGGAGTTTCGGAGTCGGAGGTACTACAAAAGAGAGCGAAAGCTTCTTGGATTTCGGCTTCCTCTTCTGCGGTGATGTCGTTCTCTTTGGCGAGTTTGGAGCGCCTTTTCGCGGGAGTTTTCGCGGTGGATGAGGCAGCTGCGGGCGCTTTGCGCTTGGGCGGCTAGACGTCTGTCAGATGAAAAACCATCTATTGCGAAGTTCAAGACTAGTACTTACCATGGCGAACAAATGCTTTCGCAGCTCGTGTCGCAAGTTGACGTGAGGTCGGAGCATCGGCGGCGGCGGCGGCGGGTCAGAGCAGCCAAGACAACGCGTCGCTCGCCTGAGAATTTCTTTGTCTTCAAGCTCTCACTTCTCTTTCTTCCTTCTCGACCATAATTCTCGCCATGCGACAGTACTGCGACACACCGCGCCCACTTCAGCCATGAATATGAGCTATACATCGCTCAAGGCGCTCAGCGCAACTGAACCAGCTGCCGAGCTCGCAACTGACTTCCACGGTACAGGTACAGTATACAAGTTTTCATCACTTTCTCATCTACAAAGTTACGCCATGATTTAGCTAGAGCCTCCCGCCACTATAGGCCGTGAGGTCGACCCCAAGGCGAAGGAGGTGTGGACAGCATTGGCAACATTAAGAACGGTCTCGTCTTACGAGACGGGGACAGCTCCATCGCTTGTCTGTTTCGGCTGCTTACTTTGCGGAGACATGACTTGATGTGGAGCGGACATTTCATCAGTTCACGAACACACAGTAGAGACCAGCAAAATGAATTTGATGTCGTGAACGCAATGCGTCAATTCATCATGCTATCGTATATTTCTGTTGGTACAGGAATTCAAACGCTACAGCAGAATGTAAAAAGCGACTTCCTCTCTACTGGGTATCATGTCCAATGTCACTTCTCCATAAAATGGATGCGCTTTCATCGTCTGTCGCATCGTCCTACAATCCGTATTGCCTTCTGAAATTGTTCATTGGCCCGGGATCCTTCCTTGCAATGTACCAATTTCCATGCGCTGCACCCCAGCTAACACTGTCGGAAAAGTACTCAAACTTCTGCTGAACAAAAAGGTTGACAGGATCGTAAATGTTGCGCGCTGACATCTTGTGTCCGTCCGGTACAAATGGCTTCAGACTGACCACTTGACACCCTTCCTTCAGGTCCAGAAATTTCATGAGCAGTTTGCTATTCAAGTCTGATGAGAAAGCCTGATTGTTGACGAGCACCACATCAGCTTCCTTGAGGATGTTCGGCACTTCCGGATGCTCGAGAAAGTCGCCTTGTAGTAATCGAATTTTGCCAGCTGCAAGGCCCCACAGCTTGGTCCTGCCTGGAAATTCCCTCTCCTGCAACTCGGCCGCTTCGCAAGGATTGGGCATGACCTCGATACCGGTACTGTCGCAGCCGATCTCGAGTGCAGCCTGCAAGACGACATTGCCAACTCCAGACCCAAGGTCCACGAACTTCATCTCATGCGTGAGCTTGGTCTTTTTGAAGATGTCGCTGCAGAAGCGGGCCAGGAGTTCGCCATAGACGTTTTCGCTGAAGGCCTCGTACTTAACAAGTCTCTCGACCATTGGAGACACCGTCCTCGAGTAGGTCTGGTCCAGTATCCGCTGCACCCAGTCCAAGGGTAGATGGCTCCTACTTCGAAGTACGGTCTCGATCGTGCCATTATCGACGAGCGCCTTCAACATCTTGTTGTATTCGCTGACTATGTCCACAAACTCCGCGACGTCTTCTTTCTGCCACGCCAAATTAAAGCGTCGCCGATATCCCGTCTCTGGGTTTGTGTATTTCGCAGACAGCTCTTCGGGCAGGTAATGCTGACAGACTGTCTCGATAGACTCAATGATGTCCTCCATCGGCTTGTAGTCCTCTTTCATGTCTGTCCTAGGCCACTTAAGCTGGAACTTCTCCCGTTGTCCTCTACTTGGGTACTGTAGCCTACACGTTGCAAACTCGTCCTCTCCCCATGGATTCTTGAAGTTCCCAGCGTATCTGCCCGATGTAGCATCAGCACCATGTACGATGGACAGTGTTGCTCCTTCCTTGAACGATTGCTCTGAGAGCAGCGGTCTTCTAGGCCCATGGCTGTCTACTGAGCTGACACTGCTCTTTATCCTCTTCCTCGAGACGTCGGAGTCGCTGCCGTCGCTGCTATCGTCGTCATCGTCGCTCCAGACAACTCGATCGGGAGTAGCGCTCTTCCTCTTCACTCCTCTCGAGTGTGCAACAGCTCGTTTCGCGGGGTTCGCAGGCTTTGCTCTGACGACGGGTGTGTTTGTTGGTTTGAATCGATTAGGGTCGTGCACCCGTACTGGTGCCGGTTGTCCGCTGCTGCTGCTTGTTTGGACAGGCCTGACAGTCTGTGTGATGGGCTTGCGAACGATTGTCTTTCGAACCGTGGGTGCGGTGCCCGTCTTGGGCCGGTTGAAGTTCATAGTCGCTCGGAAGTGTACTTATGCGAGGCTAGCGAGGGTCGTGCATGAACGCATGCTTTTCTGTAACGATGTATGTAGCTTGAGTGCAAGGAGCATAGGCAAACGGCTGTGAGGATGTTGGCGCATTCGGGAATGTCGCGTGACAGTGTGTGAGAGAAGACCAATGTTACGCAAAGCAGGGAGGACTTGAGCGGGCCCTTGCGCGTTTTCTTGCCGAAGAAGGAACAAGACTTGCCATCGGCCACGTCCGTGTTGAGAAGGCGCTGCCCAATAAACGCGTGTCGCGCCACGCTCGTGACCTACCTTGAGCATATTTCATCGAAACATCGCTCGGCGGGCCTGCAAAGTTGCAGAGAGTGTTTGCGGATGGTCTGCGATGAGTTGGAGCAAAGTTGATGGCTTCCGGTCGGTCCTGCACAGTCGCCCAGGTTTGGCCTGCCCGCAGAGCCGCAGGAACAACGTCTCCGCGTGGACCGCGCCATAACCTTCCCTCTGACTCTGGGGTAGTTTGGCGTTCATGGTATACCGTGATATCTTTGGCATACAGATGCTTCGAAGGTCACTCATGCTGCTCATCCCCTCAACGAGTTTGCCCTCATCAGCATCTGAAGATTGAAATGGATGTACAGTGCTGTGTGATGAATCGTGACATCATGCGCTGTGATGCATGTGATGCTGAGGTTTGTATACTTTCTGTTCAAGTTCTTGCCGCGTTTCCAGATTTGAGTCGAGAACTGCTTCTCGAAGAACTTTCTACCGGACGCGATGGCATCTGACCGAAAGTTCGACAACATGGACAGCTTACCAGTAACAAATCATGCCGCTGGCGAGCCCGAATCGACGAAGGAGAATATCCTTGAGACAGGAGCATCAATGGTGCAGAACTTCGAGCCCACAAAGCGTCTGTGTGCTCATCTGTAAGCGATACCCCAGAACGTTTCCGAGTCAACCTGACGAGTCCAGCAACGCCTTCCACGTCTACGTCAACGAGCCCACTCGGACATCAGAAGCCAACCACTATTGTGCTCACGTAAATGAAGATGTCAGGCAATGCATACTCTACGACTCTCCAGGCCCAAATGCTCGCCTCATTGGAGTCGAGTACATGGTATCGCCACGCATCTATGAGACATTAGATCCAGAGGAGAGAAAGCTTTGGCATTCTCACGTCTTCGAGGTCAAGAGCGGCATGCTTATTATGCCAGCCCCCGCCGCCATGCCCCTCGCTGCCTGGGAGAAGGCCGAGAACGCCGAGATGGAAGAAGTCGTTCACCTCTATGGCAAGGTCTTCCAACTCTGGCAAGTTGACAGAGGCGACAAGGTGCCGCTGGGCATGCCGCAGCTCATGACCAGTTTTACAAGCAACGATCAGACTGATATCGCCAAACTGGTGGAGGATCGGGATCGACGGTTTGGCGTGGATTTTAGGAAGAAAGCGGAAGGGAGGACGTACATTGAAGAGCCCAAGGTGCATCCAGACGCTGACGATCTGTGGAAGAAACAACAGAAGGCGCAGTAAGTTGGAGACTGAGAATACGGTACCGAGAGATCTCCCGGGTCGACTGTAAATGCCTTCCACGCGAATGCTGTCCAAGGTGGGCAGTGACGACTTCTTTTGCCATGTCTACTGATGGAATGGCGTATGCTTGGAACTCGTTATGTAGTCGCAAGCCCTCTGCAGATGCCACAGCTGCGAACGGTGCCAAGACAGTCACGCTACTCCATCGTCGAGATGTGGACTGCCGCAGTGTAGCAACTCAACTCCGGGCACCGGCTGTAGTTGCAGAGGCAGGCGTGGCAGGCCAAATGTCTTGTCGAACAACATAGTGCAGCATTCAAATATCCGATGGCGTCCTCGTCCGAAAAAGAGTTGCTCCTCGGATTCGATCCGACACGACCTGTGCTGGTGTCGGGAATGTGGAGAGTGGACACCCGACGAGATTCGCATGCTGTCCTTGCCCTGCTTCCCCCGTCGTCACACTTTGCAGATCTAAGGATTTTCGGTGCCGGGCAAGAAGGAACAGCGTGCAGCTGAACTGGCATCGGTAGCGATGCAGCGCCTCTGGCTGGAAAGCGTATTGAACGGAAACATGAACTTGCAATAACCAGGCTGTTGCTGTGTGGCGCATTGTGGTGATCTCTCAAGCTTTTGAGGCGTCCCGGTCAGCTCGCTTGGCTTGGCCTGACGAGCGCGCCAATGCAGTGGCATGGGTAGCGGTAGGTAGCTTATTTGGTCGTCACCGAGGTGTGTACGCGAAGACATCGCACGTTCTGAGTCCAGCTGCAGCCCCATGGCACAGCATGCGGAGAGTCGAGATGTCAAGCAACGTGTCAAAGGGCCGAATCCATCAGTGGGGAGCGGAGGAGACCTGGAGACTGGAGACTAGAGACCACTTCTTCCAGACAGCTGCGACTGTGTGGTATGTTCCGAAGCATATCACACCACAGATCAGCAGCCAGGCGCCCGGATACTCGGCATGGCGGTCGTAATGTGATCTTCAAATCCTCTCCAGAAGTACTCCACAAGAACAGAGTGCATAGCGCGGAATCGGTTTTGCCATGATGCTCGAAGCGAAGGAATGCATACCCTATTTGTGCCTCCGATCTGCCCACAATATGCTGTGATCGAGTATGGAGCCTCGTGTGGGTACTTTCGGGCTTGATGAAGCCTTATGCAAGGCTTTTCCGCCATCAGTCGCCGACAAGCAAGACATGGCTCTCTTGGCAGATGTGTCTTCGCAAGTTTGACATGGATGCCGTGGATCCACCCGATTTGGACACGCAGAGCCTCAAATTTCGCATCTTTGTAGGTGAATGCTGCGAAGTGGTCAGTCAACACGAGAAAGCGCGTCGAATGCGAGCCACTGACGTATTGAGCTTCGCATGCAAAGGAAGCGCGATGTAACATGCGCCGCTGTAGGGATCGCACAACAGCCTTTCGGGCACCGAACCTTCTTCTGGAGGATAGATGTGAAGCGATGTGGAGAGGCGGTTTTTGTGTGGAGCACGTTTTCCGTCTATCGAGCCGGCACACTCTCCAGTCCTGTCGCTGTGGGTATCGACGGACCTATTGGAGCAGCTGCGCATTCGCACGCGGCAAGCGGCTTCTGTTGTCGCATTTCACAGGTGAATGCTGAAACATTGCTCGAGGTCACGAGCCGACATTGGCGGCAGGGTCCTTCTTGCCATATTAAAGAAAGCTTGCCCGCAACATCCAAACCTTGCCCTTGCCTCCGACCTGCCAAAATCTTGCGGCGCACAACAGACGACGAAGTCGCCCGAAACTCAAGCAACATCGCCGCTGGTCAGCCACTGCCCATCATGAAGCAGTACGGCAGTAAGTTTAACCGCCATGAGGCATGCTTGAGCTGCGACAGACGCGGCTGACCACTTCTGCCAGATGTGTACCTCGTCGCCGCAATCTCCATCATTGGAGGCATGCTCTTCGGTTTCGACATCAGTTCCATGAGCGCCATCATCGCCACCAAGCCGTACCTCTGCTACTTCAACCAAGGTCCCAATGGACCACCCTACAACGACTTGGCTTGTTCCGGACCCCGAACAGATGTGCAGGGCGGCATCACCGCCTCCATGGCTGGTGGCTCTTGGCTTGCCAGTCTGGTCAGTGGTATCATCTCTGACCGTCTCGGCCGCAAGAGCGCTATCCAGATCGGCGCTGTTATCTGGGTGATAGGCTGTATTATCGTCTGCGCGGCACAGAACATTCCCATGTTGATCGTGGGTCGAATCGTCAACGGGTTTTGTGTCGGTATTTGCTCTGCACAGGTGCCAGTCTACATCACTGAGATCGCCCCGCCAACGAAGAGAGGCCGCCTGGTCGGTGCTCAGCAATGGGCAATCACGTAGGTGGATGCAAGACTCTAAGATCTGAATATTGCATGCTAACTGCACACAGCTGGGGCATCTTGATCATGTTTTACATTTCGTACGGCAGCTCCTTCATCAACGGCGTTGCCGCCTTTCGACTTCCTTGGGCCCTGCAGATGATTCCCGCCATTATTCTGTTCTTCGGAATGATCATTCTTCCGGAGAGTCCTCGCTGGCTCGCGTCAAAGGATCGCTGGGAGGAGTGCGAGCAGGTACTCATTCTCACCCACGGTAAAGGGGATCCAAACAGCCCTTGGGTTGCTCAGGAATTCCAAGAGATCAAGGAATGGATCGAGATCGAGAGAGCTAGTGCTCGCGTCCGCTACATCGACCTCTTCTCGCCGAAGTACATCAACCGCACCCATATCGGCCTCTTCACACAGATTTGGTCTCAACTCACAGGTAATTCACCGCATTATACTTAGTCGTAACACGCGCTGACATCCAAATAGGCATGAATGTGATGATGTACTATATCACCTATGTGTTTGCGATGGCAGGGTTAACAGGAAACACCTTACTGGTGTCATCCTCGATCCAATATGTCATTAACGTAGTCATGACCGTCCCTGCTTTGATCTGGATCGATCGTGTTGGACGTCGCCCTCTTCTCCTGCTAGGGTCGACCCTCATGGCAACCTGGCTCTTCGCCAACGCAGGACTCCTCGCCGTATATGGCACTGATCCAGGTCCGGAAGGTGTCGGCGACATCAAGGAAGCCAGCGTTGAGGTCTCTGGCGCCGCTTCTAAGGCTGTCATTGCTTGCTCGTACCTGTTCGTGGCCAGCTACGCACCAACCTGGGGACCTGTCTCTTGGGTCTACCCACCAGAGCTTTTCCCCAACCATCTCCGTGGAAAGGCAGTGGCTCTTGCAACTTCTGGCAACTGGGCGTTCAACTTCGCTCTTGGCTACTTCGTGCCCCCGGCTTTTGTCAACATCAAGTGGCAGACTTACATCATCTTTGGTGTGTTCTGCGTGGCCATGACTCTGCATGTATTCTTCATCTTCCCTGAGACTGCTGGCAAGCAACTCGAGGAGGTCACCGCGATGTTTGAGGATCCCCGTGGCATCAAGTACCTGGGCACACCTGCTTGGAAGACTCGTTCGCACTTCCAAGATGCTAAGAAGATGGAGCATGGTCAGAATTTGGAGAAGAAGATGGAAGAAGATCACTCGCCAGAGCGTCACGAGAGAGTCGAGCCGACCAAGATTGATGTTTAGATAAAGTTGGTGCATGCAGTAATTACTCTGTCAGAGCCTTGCGGCCCGCTTCATACGACAGTACGGTAGACGACAACAGTTGCGAATACAAGATACCCGATTATGAAACAAAGTCATGTTTCTCTCCCATCTACGCATATCTTGCCTTGATTCTGTCTGACGTCCGCTCCGCTAGCGCGTACAATGTGCTCGTCAGATGTCCAGACACCTGGAAAGGCATGACAGAAGCGTCCACGACTCGTACATTCGCCGTGCCGTAGACCAAATGGTCACTATCGACAACGCCACCCATCTCACGAGGCATCATAGCCGCAGTCGAGATATAGTGAAAGTTCGACCGGAAAGTCGACTTCAGCCATTCGCCCCAGACCTGATCACTGGCGCCACGAGGCACAGTCTGATAGCCCGGCAGAACCTCATCGGAAATCAGCTCGCTGAAAGGCGAAGTATTGGCGACAGCTCTTGCAGCTCGTGCAGTGCCAATCAGTTGCTTGATATCCCAACCAAACTGGAAGAAGTTGGGGTTGATCAGAGCAGGTGCAGAAGCATTCGACGATGAGATGTGGATGTTTCCGCGCGAGAATGGAAGTAGACCCCAGTATTCGATTGTGGAACTACCGGTCGCAGGGGCGTTGACAATGACTTCGGAGATGACAGCAAGATCTTCGAAGATAAGTTTGTGTTGAATGTCGAAGAGTTTCTCGAGAGTTGAAAGCGCGACTGTGCCGTTTGTGGCGGCCGTGACTTGGCGGGCGTAGGCTGGGAGAGAGGCTTTGACTTCGGCGCTGATGCGGTCGGTATCGTCGCCGAAGATGTCTCGGGCGTTGTAGTAGCCGATAAAGCCTCCTGAGCCAGTGAAGTTCTGAGTCGTGGTGTATTGTGTGTCGACTGTGGTCTGGTCTTGGAGGTTCTCGCCAACGTTGGGGTTATTGACTTGGACCTTGATGCCGTGTTTGTTCAAGATTCTGCGCTCTGTTAGCTCACATAACGGTATCCGGTCCATGACTCTGACACTTACGTTGGGTTTCCCACTCCAGATTGTTCAAGGATCAGAGGTGATCGAAGCGATCCTGCAGAAATGATGACCTCTTTCTTGGCTGACAGATGCTGCGCTTTGCCGGAGCTTCCTCTCAGTACAACACCATTAGCGAAAGGAAGCGAGCTGTTCGTTGTCTCTTGCCAAGTCAAGCGATCGACGAAGGAGTTGAGGTAGATGTGCAAGTTAGGCCTCAAGCTGAAAGGGTAGTAGAACGAGCGGGCGGCGTCAGCGCGAACGTTGGCACTTGTGTTGACCATCTTTGGGAAAATGTTGTAGCCACGCATGGAACCAGCATTGGGCTCACCATTCCAGTTGAGTCCTTGAGATTGGAAAGTGCTGTTGAGAGTTCCTGCGAATCCTTGTCCAACCATCTCTGCAGGCCATCCTACAGCTTGAGGGCCGACGAAGCCGTGGGCGGCTGTGTTGAACTGCGCACCATCTTGGACCTGTTCTTCGGTCGGAACCTGGAAGTGCTCGCTCTTTTTGTAGTATGGCAATAAGGAGTCCCACGTAACGTTGTTCCCGATAGCGGCCCATGTATCGAGTTGACTTCTTTCGGCTCGCATGTAGGTCATGCCTGCAGCTGCAAGTCAGCCAGATGTGGTCAGTTTGGGAATTCACAAAGCATACCGTTGATAGTGCTTGTTCCACCTAGGGCTTTGCCAGCTCGCAGGACTTTCGTCTCGTTGCCAGCGAACAGCTGTGGCGTGCTTGAGTACGCCCAGTCGATAGGAGTGTCGAACGCTTTGCTGTAGCCAGCAACGTCCGTGACATTTTCATTGTCGAAAACGCTGGCTCCTGCTTCAATCACAGCCACAGAGACTGAAGGATCCTCGCTGAGGCGATTGGCAACGACCAGACCGGATGTGCCGCCTCCTACAACGATAAAGTCGTAGGAGGTTGTGCCGTTGTGCAATGGCGCTGCCACAGCGAGAGCTGCGGAGGCCACAACAAGTCCAGCGGTGGTTGGGTGCATCCTTGGTGAGTACTAGCAGAGCAGTGTAAGAATGGAACCTACCGTGACAAGGGATATGACCATTGCCGATTTATATCTCCATTGCTGAGGCAATTGCGCGGAATCGTGGCGCTTGTGAAGAATCTTCAGCACCGTACGACATTTTCATGCTTATCATAGCATGACAATGGCGCATAGCGAGAAGCACAGGAAGCGTTCCAAGATCATCTTCGGCCATATTGCGGCCGTGTTTCAAAGCCAGCGTGTGGATCATATTCGGCGAAACGTCGAATAGCCCAGAATCGCAATTAGTCGTCATTCTCTCTATGTCTCCCAGTAGTTGCACGCGTGGCAAAAGAGCATGTGCGGTTAAGACGCCGAACTGTATGACTTCTGGTCCTTGCTTGATGTCCGTTCTCGGCGGGTGTCAGTTTGTTCGTCTCTGAAAAAATCCGCTATCTCAGCGCTTGTTCACCGCACAATGTCGTATGTGTTTGCATAAAACGTCATTTTGGCCGCATGAAAACATGCGCGCTAGCACACCGTTATAGAGATGGAGGCTCTGCATTGCGACTTTGGTGTTGCTCCGCTTGCATGTTGAAGTTGCTCGGCTTGAAGCTGAAAGGCATCCTGCTCGACGAACACTCTTATGGTGAGGATTTGGCAGGCGTGGCGCGGAGAGCACATTCTCGGCTGCTTCTCGTTGCTTGATAATGTCCGATAGCATGGAGGCCAGGAAGCAGCTGCACGAGCATGTTCGAAGTACAGGTGAGGATAGACCGCGCTCAAGCACTGTCCCGCGCTTGGTTGTTTGTGCCTCAGGCAGAACACCACATGCTGACTGACCTTCACATTGCTGTCGTGTCATCCGCCTTCTTCGAACGAACCATTGACCATGAGCAGACGAGAGAGGCGTCCGCCGGTGGTGGCCGTATTCCTCGTAGTGTTCGACCAGAAGGTTGGGTAGGTGTGTAAACCTACCTCCATACCAGGCAGGCGCGCCAGCTAACACCCCGAGCAGCTACACCATCTCCTGGAAACGCAGTGTGGACGATGTCGACCTTGACGGAGTCGAATTCAAAAGCCTACCCTCCGGACTGCACGCCGTGAAAGAAGATTTGATATACTTCATTCAAGGCGACCATGCCGGTGTCACCGCCTTCGTGCAAGAGGAGGCCGATGCGCGGCAGCGAAATGCGAGCTTTGTTGCCGTTGGGGCATTGATCTCCCTGAATCACGGGCAGCTGGGACGTAGCTGGACACATGCAGAAGAGCTGCGAAGACTTGCAAAGGTGGTCGTGAAGCAGGCCTCAGACACGGAGCCTTTGGAGGAGTTTTGGGAACAGCACAGAGCGGACAACCCGAATCGGACAGCACCTTCGTCTCCAGTTGCAAGTCGCGCTGATGGTGCCAATGGCCTCGGGAGAAAGCGTCTCGCCTCAGAAGCAACGTTGGCGGGATTTCATGCCGAATGGAGCTGGCCTTTAGACCACCCTGCGCTACATGTGCCTGCCATGTTGGAAACCTTTGGCCCACTCCTGTTCCCGTTGCATCGAGCTGCGTTAGCCAGACAACGCATCTTGTTGCTCGGGAGCCCATCAGTGCAGCACAACGCTAATACTGTCTACCTCACATCTGTTCTGTCCACCATCTCACAGTCCTTCGCAGAATCGCTGCCTTCAGAAGCAGAACCAATTCTGCGAGGCTCGCCGCTCTTCAGCGTCGGCATACATGACATTCCGGATCTTACAGCGCGGTCTGGGGATGTGGGAGGATGGATTGCCACTTCTACAGATGACATACTTGGCGACAAGAAGAACCTCTATGATCTGCTTGTACGGCTTCCTTCACAGACAGCCACTAGCAAGGCATGGCCGGAGCTCAGAACAAGCTCCGGCAGAGTAATCAAGGCTTCTCAACGAGACCTGCGAAGATGGAACCTGTTGCGAAGAGAATTAAGAAGACTTCGGCGCCAGACTGTTACAATGTTCGCAGACGAGTCGCCGTCAGTAAGCGAGAATGATCAACGTCCATTGCTCGAACGCCGAGGCACGAGCAGGGAAGCGGTCGGCGAAGTTGCATTACAGCAACGAGATGACACAGAGGCAGTAGAGCCATCTTCATGGTCCGCTATGGCGTACCGAGGCTTCATGTGGTGGGCGTCAGCCGGCGATGTCAGTGCCTGGGAAAACGAAGAATCCAAAGCTGATGAAGAACTGCTCTTCGACATGCCTGACATCGGAGACATGTTTCCAGGCACCGCTGATCAACGTACACAAGAAGACAAGGAGTCCGAGTTTGCGCGCGCGGCCGCGACGCTTCTGGTAGCATACTTCAGGCGCGTCACAGAAAGCCTTCTGCGTCCGCTCGCCAGCATTGTGGAGGCAGCGGATGATGCGACCGAAGAGGGTATAGAAGAGGACGAGATACGGCTTGATGGCGACGATCTCCGTGCAATGGGCCTAGACATATGGAGTGAGCTTGACAAGCAATTCGTCAAGCGGATGTTAAAGATCTGGTTCAGTCGCGATGCCGCGATCACTGACAATGGTGTGCGGATCTGCGGCGTCAGGGTCTACTGAGCAGTCTGCAGCACAGGGACAGACAAAACGTGGGAGGCGACCACGTCATGGTTTTGCCACGCTACGCCATGTCTTGGACACGGCTTGGAGCTAGGGAAATCAAAGCCTGTCGCCGACGCCGACATAAGTATTCTTCAGCTCATTGAAGCTGCCGCGCAGTAGCGGTGACCAGACGACACGTTTGCTTTGAAAGATGCCTACGAGCATGCGTACATATCAAGAAAGAAAGAGGTTATCAAATCCATTTTCTTTCACGATGCCGACGCGTCGCGCTCAGGCAGTCACGGCAGAGGATCGCTGCGTGATTACGAGCAGTGCTAGACCTCTCGGCGAAAATGGATATCACCGAGCCTCCGTTCCCATTCCCGACACGATAACGCCGGACCAAAGCCTTACATTGCGCTCCATTGAGCCCTAATCTTGGTCTCAAGATCCGTCAGCGCAGGATCGACGTTCAAATAAGCGACGCAAGGGTTGGTAAGTACGCTCGGCGAAAATGCTTGGACTCCTCGGTTGGAGTTTGTCGGTCATGCCTTCAACATTTATATAGCCAATATTTGCAGCCAGAAGAACCGAATTACTCGAAGCTCAAGAACACTTCATTTTCACAATAACAAATCATGTCCAAGCCAGTCAAACTTTACGGCCAAGGAGCGGCAAGTTTCGCGCCCACCTTGTACACTTGCGAAACACATACTGACGACCTAGATAGGGCCCAAATCCGTGGAAAGTGGCGATCATCCTCGAGGAGCTCAACATATCTTACGAACATGAGGCCGTAGACCACAGTGTGCTTAAGCAAGAGCCTTACATCTCCCTCAACCCGAATGGCAGGGTTCCTGCGCTACAAGACCCCAACACTGGAGTCACTTTGTTCGAGGTATTTATACTATGTTGGAAGTCTCATAAAAAGTACGAGATGCCTAACACTTATACAGTCTGGCGCGATCATCGACTACCTTGTCGAAAACTACGACAAGGAGAACAAACTCCGTTACACCCAGTCTCCTGAGAAGTACCTCCAGGTCTCCTGGAGAGATTTCCAGATGAGCGGCCAAGGACCTTATTTTGGACAGAGAGCGTGGTTTGCCATGGTAAGCTCCCCACATGACAACTCAAAGACGATCATTTTCTCGTAAGCTGGAACTAACAGCCAATCACAGTTCCATCCAGAGAAGATTCCATCCGCCATTGAACGTTACACGAGTGAAATCAAACGTGTCCTAGGCGTGATTGACGCCCACCTGACCAAGACTGGAAAGCCGTACCTCGTGGGCGATAAGATTTCGTACGCAGATCTGATGTTCGTGACTTGGAACACGGCTGTTCCTTGGCTGCTCGGCGAAGGGTTCGATGCAGAGTGGAAAGAAAAATATCCGAAGTGTTATCAGTGGCATCAATCGCTGATTGCAAGACCAGCTGTCAAGAAGGTGCTTGAGGACAAGGCTGCGGCGACTCAGAAGAAGTAGGACAGCCTGTAGATAGAGATTTATATCTCGCTCGGACGAAACAGTCGACCTTTTGTGTGCAGTTCCGTTGCCTGTGCAAGACGTGTTGGGATTTGACATTATGCGGGGTTTCGTCTATCTTGGTCATTGCAACAGTCAACATGTTGTCCATTGGCCTGGCTTGCCAGACGATTAAGCGGGCCATAGTGAGCAAAGTGCAACCGAAGGGTGATGGGTCGGGAATGGAGCACCTTGGCTGTTGGCACTGAGGCTTTCTGTTCCTCGCACTGCTTCTATCACTCGCTTGGTTTGAATTGTCCCTCGTCATGACGAATCTGGTCTCCTTATACTTCTAATCTGCTGACACAAATCGAACGTTAGTTCACCATCATCACATCTTCAACATCTGCTACCGAGCAGCAAGGCTCATCCGTGCATCCTATTGGAAACGTAGGCGGCTGTGTAGACTCAGCGAAAGGATCGCTTCTTCCTGTTGCGAATTGCCAAGATCGGACAGAACCTTCCATGGCTGTGCTCCAGAAGGCCGAGATCGAACAGAACCTTCTATCACTGTGCTCCAGAATTTCGCCGACACCAAATATTTTTCAAGGTACATGAACTGCCACAAGCGGATCCGGAGGAAGGGCAGTAACAAGGAGGGAGGGGGAGCGAGGGAGCGGAGCGAAACCGAAAGTCGTGCCCTTGGCGCTTGGCACCAACACACGTATTCTCACACAGGCATCAACTACTGACCATCTCCTCTGATACCAGCTTTGGACCGCTTATGGCAGACTGATTACATGCAACCAGAAAGCTGACCACATGCCGGGCCGAGGCACAAGCACTGCGATTGTTCGATAGCTTGCGGTTGTTCTTTCACAGACCGGCGGTCTTGGCGCAATTGGACGTCACTCATTCCCAACTATGCTAACGTGGATCGCGGCCCTTGGGGTTGCCTGATAGCCGCCCTACAAATGGAACGCAAACAAGCTCTGTATGCCTTAATGTCGGCCTGCGGATGCGGTGTAAGATTGGTCTAGATCGCATCGGAACATGCCCTTAGGAAGACCGATTTAGGCACAGTGAAAGACTTGCAGCGACGTGGGCCGTGAACATTACAAAAGAGCGATGCTTTTGCCCCCTCCAGACTTTAGAAGATGCCGAGCAAATGATGGAAAACTATCTGTGGCGAGGTTGAGGCTTTGTCTACTAGAATTCTTGCCTATCGTATTGTTATCCCTCGGTATAGCGGCTAACATGTGCAAGGATTCTTAGTATTGTACCATAGCTTGCGATTGTAGCTGCCGAAACTGACCATCGGTCGTTCTATTTCGGCTTCGATCTTCTTTATGCTCTGGCAACGAGCCACGCGACATCCACGCAAATTGAAGCCTCATTACCAAGGTCACACAGGGTATATAACCACTTACCTCGACCCCTCCAACAATTTCTTCTCCTCACCAACTCACCTAGACCACTTACACTCGTTCAAAGTAAGCAAGAGCTTGGCACGTGACCAAAAAAACAGCAACTAAGATATCTTCACAGGCTACCCGCTTCAAACACTCCAAACACCTTCAAAATGGGCAAATCCGGACCTTACTACACCGACTGCGTTCTGCAGAAGAACGGACCTTACTACACCGACTGTGTCATCCAAAAGAACGGCCCTGTAAGTGTCGACTTCGCGTCAGATGTGGTGCCCGAAAGGGCTCGCTTCATCGACGATATTTCACTTAGCCAACTCGTACCTTTGCTGACCCCATCCAAAGTACTACACCGATTGCACGATTCAGAAGAACGGCCCGTATTACACAGATTGCGTTCTTCAAAAGAACGGCCCTGTAAGTGTCGAACTCGCCTCAGACGTGGTGCTCGAAAAAGCTCGCTTCATCGAAGGGATTTCCACTTAGCCATCTCGTACCTTTGCTGACCACGCTCCACTAGTACTACACTGATTGCACGGTCCAGAAGAACGGCCCATACTACACTGACTGCGTTTTGCAGTAAGCGTGTCGCTCTTCCCTGGCCTCTGACAGAGACGGAAGAACGGCGAAGCATGGCAGTCATGAACACTTCATATTGAGGGAACCACTGGGAACCACAGACAATCTCGATGATCAGTTTCAAGCAAGTTCGGAGGGTGCAGCGAGTGCATCCTGCTTCTTGAGCTGTCGATCAGTTTCCTGGTATTTCTTTGATCAGGAGTGAACATGGAAGTCTTGCCGCAACGGTGTCGCAAAAGATCTACGCAAAAACAAAAATCTGATGAAAAATGATGGAGGGTCTGATCTCTGGTTTCGCCTAACTCGAGGCAGATGGTCGGGCTTTGGAGATCCATCAAAGTTGTGCAAGTGGGAGAGCAATCTTTCTTCTTGTGCTGACTGAACATATACAAGAATCAATACATTCGTGGTCGACATTCTTTGTTTCATTTCTCATATCCTGCGCGTCAGTGTTGATGGAAACAGCGGAATGCCGCACATAGCCCGCTAAGCTCAAGCAGATCAGGTTTGAAACTTGCATAGCATCGTGAAAATGTGTATTGCATACGTGAAGATGTCTACCCATCAGCAGCGTTAAACTCTTGCGCCTTCCAATCCCCATGGGCCTCGGCGCCTCCTGCAGCAGCAACAGCCTCAACTTGTTCTTTCAAGCTACTAGTGCTGAGACTGCTAGCATGAGCTGCAGTGTGAGCACTGCCCATGGAGTAAAGCATGACGAATACAAGAAGATGCAGCGCCACACAGTAGAACGCAAACAGATTTCGACTTGTCCTCGTTGCGAGCACCATGCGCGTGAATTGGAAGACCGTTCGTTCTGGCAATGACATTCGCTTCAATGCACGCGCAGATTCGCGACCTCGGAAGGCCTGGAAAGGCGATATGTTGGCTTCGTAGGCAGATCGATAGCGGTCATCGCTGCCTCCAACGGAAACCGTTGACGGGTTGGGATTGCCGCCGTAGGATGCGCCGCTTGTGGCAGTTCGATTGTATGTGCTCACATAGCGTGTCTTCTCGTATAAATTCAAGTTGTCCTTTTGCAGGCTCGCAATCTCGCCTCGCAGTGATGAGACGGTCTGGTACTGCTTTTGCAATTCTTGCTCCATCTCGCCGATCTTCTTCTTGAAGCGGTCACGCTGTGCAGTGACCATTGGCAGAATGCCAGATCCGCCACCAGCTGCTTCGCCAGCACGCAAGGATTCTAAAGTGTTGCCCAGACGGGGCGATTGAGAGCCACTGTCTGTAGGGTCGAAGCCGCCGATGATGGACGACGTCGGGGAGGCCGCTCGTCCTCTCCGACTGCCATAGTGCGATTTTGGATACCGCGACGTGTAGGTACCAGCTACAGACATGGTCTCGAAGGCATTGCTGGCTTCCTGTTGGGTCTTTTGAAGGTCATTCTCCAGTGTGGCATTGAGCTTTTGCGTTTGCTCCAGCTCCATGTTGGTGTTCGAAAGATCTTCTTGCAGCTGCTCCAGTCTTTGCTGCAGTTCTCTGTGGGACACTCTCAACTCTGTCAATTCGTCACTCAGTTTCTTGTTGCGCGCAACAAGAAGCTGCTCAAGGCTTTCGCCCGCTTTGCCGTTCGTGTGAGTTGTCTCCGACGTATCTGCCTCGTCTATGCTGGAGAATTCGATTGCGCGTAGCATTTCCAGCTCACGCTTGACCTCTTCATAGTCCCGCCATTTCTGTACCTTGCTTTGCAGCGCATCACGATCGGCTTTGAGTGCACTCAATTCTCGTTCTAAGCTTCGCAGCGTGGTTTCCAACTTAGTCTTGTCTGAGTCGCGATCGTGTCTCGCAGTGTCCAGTCGGCGTAGTAACGAGGAATTCTCAGATCGTAAACGAAGGTAGGCCGGATCGTCTTCCACAGAGGTGCTTTTGGAGGAGCTCGATTGCCCAGCAGATTGCGCGAGTTCTGTCCGCAATTGTTCATTCCTAGCCTCCACTTCAGCCAGTCTAATGTTCGTCCTCTCCAATTCCTGATTGACAATTTCGAGCTCTGCCGCTGCCGCTGCGTTTCGCCCAGTATCCTGACTGTCTTCGCCCGTGCGCTCCAACCTCTGTGACACTTCGTAGCTCGCCTTCAGCTCCTTGAGCAGGCGGTCCTGGCTGTCGACCTTCTCTTCAAAGCTGCGCTCTTTCGCGGCCCAGTTGTCCTCTTTCTCCTTGAGCACGGCTGACCACGATTCCTCCACTTCCTTGATCCTAGTGTCTTGTGATCCTTCAAATGACTGCCTTTTGTTCCGCTCATGGTCTAATTGTTTCTCCAGATCTTCCAATTGTGTGTTTTGCTTTGCGACCTGCTTCTGCAGTCGTTCATTCTCCGACTCCAGCCTCGGCACGACTTCGTCTGCAGTCACGAGTGAATCGATGGACGCCTCTAGCAATGGGTATGGGTCCGGCGCCTCGGAGAGTGGAGAATAGGCGGACATGAAGGCAGCAGACACGGCCTTATTTTGGTTCGAGAGCAGGTCGATATAGCCCTGATACATCTTGAGCAGCCCCATGACCTCGGAAAGTTTGGCATTATCGTCCATCTTGCGGAATTCCTTGGTGCGCGTCGCCAGCTCTTTTCTCTTGACCAGCGAGTCCTTCTGCTGCTGAACCATGTCCTCTGCCGTGGCGTCCAATGTCGAAACGAGCGCAGTCAAGTCTAGCGATCGCCATGCTGCCACGGCTTGCTGGAATTTGTTGCCCGCATCTGCTCCTTGCTGTGTCGCCGCGCCCGTATCCGCACCGTTCATCGACGCCTCTGCGTATGCTCCTTCAGTCGCCTCCAGCTCCGCCTCCTCCTCCATTTCTGCGGCGGTCGACATATCGATTGATACGGGGGGCTTGACGCTTGGGAATGGTCTGTTCGTTCAGCCTCGGCGCTGGGTAATTTAGGCCATATGTTCAATGCACGTCGCCCCAGCCTTCACGTCCGGGAAAAGGCGCTTCGTGAGTCGTATCGCGTTGTCAGGTGTAGGTAGATGATGTGTCGTTGTCCAATGCGGGAGAGTCGGGGATGGCGGCCGAACACGCGTTCGTCCTCCACGACGAAGCTGCGATGATCGTCAGGCAGCACCGTCCTACGACTTCACCTTGTCGATACAACCTAACACCATGACAATACGGCCGCGTTGGTCATGGGATCTGTCGATGATCTCAATGCGCAGACTTCCTACACCGAAGATGGCTCGCCTGGCGCATACACCACCCGCGAGCTGATCCGCGACATCCCTCTCATTGGCGACGACGGCACCACAGGATACATCACATGCGTTGACACGTGGAACGGGAATCTGTATATCGGCACCTCCCATGGCGTAGTCCTGCACTATGTCTCGATCCCGGGCGAGAACGAGGGCGATCCGCCAGCGTATATTTTCGCAACCCGGATTGAGCCTCACTTCACCACAGCCCAGACGGGGGCAGATGCGGGCGTGAAGCAGATACTCCTTCTGCCCAGCATCAACAAGGCCTGCATTGTGTGCAATAGTACTCTAACTTTCTACAATATTCCAGAGCTCAGTCCTGCATTTGAAGAGGTCGTGCAAGCTGGCTGTCTGTGGGTTGGAGGCCGAGACCGGAACTTGAGCGCGGAAGACGAGAATGGTAATGGCGCTGTTGTCGTAATATGCTTACGACAGCGACTGCGATTGATTCGAGTGGGAGAAGACTTCCGCCCACGCAAGATCAGAGACATTGAGCTCGCTGGAGTATCAGCACTTGAGCGGCGAGGTGATCTCGCCTGCGTTGCTAACGGGCAAGAGTATTCGCTGTTAGATGTCGTGAACCAGCGCAAAAATTTGCTGTTTCCCATCTCCTCTACGAGCGTTACTCGATCTCCTCCCACCCCGCCACCGAAGCAGCTAGCCCCTCCGCCCGCTCCAGGACGACCTGCTGCGCGAAGCTTTTCCTCGCGCAGTCCCGTGCGCCAGGATCGCGGCCATCAAAGGATCACAAGCCTCGGCGGACAGCCGCACAACATAGACAGGTTGCGTTCAGACAGTAACTCACCGTTCCCACCCAGGAGATCGTCTCGCCAAGAGGCCGATTCAGTTGCAGTGGCCCCGACCCCGGAGGCGAGTCAGGCTGTCGTCGAGGAGCCAGAGAGCTCTACAATAGCGTCGCAAGAGGCATCGGACGATGGCACAAAGGCTCTCTCAGCATTACCTGCAGAGTCTCAGAGACCTCCATCGCCAGAAGCCCCGAAACCTCTTCTTGCCAACATCGTTACTCCAACGCCGGAAGAATTCTTACTGACCACTGGCACAAGCATGACTGATCCTGGAGTGGGTTTGTTCGTCAATCTAGATGGCGATGTCGTTCGTGGAACCATAGAGTTCAGTTCCTATCCCGAGTCACTGGTCCTCCATGAGGTAGAGCAGTCTGCAGGTTCACCCAGTGACTCGCTCAGTCAGGGTTTTGTCTTCGCAATCGTACAGCACAAGCACGAGGGCAGCCTGCGAAGATGCATCGAGGTACAGCGGTGGAATGCGGAGCCCGGCGACGTACAACCGAAGGAGTGGCTGGCTATTGGACCAGTCATCGAGAACGAGGCGGATGCATCTTCAGGTATTGGCCTACGGAATGCCACGAGTACCGCGAACCTTCATACCACTGGTATAAGTATGAGCCTGCGCCTTCGTAAGCTCAAAGTCAAAGATAGCGCGGACGAAAACGAGAATCCTGCAGAGAAGGCACGGAACGAAGACGAAGACAGGCTTGCGTCTCGCTTTGCGCAAGCCACCGCCAACGTACTTCTTTACGCTAGCGACAGAGTCTCCTGGATATTGCAAGAACCTTTACTCATACAGCTTGACAGGCAGCTGAGCTCAGCTATGCAGAAAAGCGATGCAGGCGAGCTCTCCATTGATGTACCGACGGTACAACGCGTGTTCAACAGCATACGTGGACAAGATCCGAGGGATGAGCTCGAATTTCTGACTCTGACCTATGTTCGGCAGAAAGCAGCGCTATTGCTGTTTGGCAACCTGGTCCTGCAGACCGCGCGCGGCGTAATTGCCTACGAGCATGACAAGCGACGTGCAGAAGACGCTCTGACTTCTGGCGAAATCGATCCCCGCATCATGTTGATTCTGGTACCGCCGCTCAATGAGGAGGTGGCAGAAGGCGCAGGTCTGTGGCTTCCCCAGGGATTGCGGGACACTATCGATTGGCTTCGACATGGGATTAGTCTCGATCATCTTGACCGTGATATCAAAGGCGCGTACGGCGATAATATGTTGAGCCTGACGAAGCGTTATTTGACAGCTTGGCGCAAGAAGAAAGGCTTTGGTAGTATTGCGGACGAAGCGCACGTCTTCCAAACAGTAGATGCTGCGCTTCTGAACGCTCTACTCATGTTCGACCAGGACACGCCTCGAGGACCTGCGATACCCGGCTCGGTACGAACTGAACTATATGGAGTGGTCGACAAGGGCGTGGATTGCTTCGAGCGGGCTGTCCAGCTTCTCGAGCAGCATCAGCGACTATATGTCTTGAGTCGCTTGTACCAGAACAAACACTATCGAGACATTTCCAAAGTGCTAGCCACGTGGCGTCGCATTCTCGATGGTGAGCACGATGCAGGTGGCGAGTTCATCGAAGGTGAACACGTCATGCGAGAATATCTCTCGAAAATTCGAGACACCGCACTCGTCCAGGAATACGGTGCCTGGCTGGCTAACAGGAACCCTAAGCTGGGTGTACAGATTTTTGCAGACGATTCGAGCAGGGTTCAATTCGAGCCGACCCAAGCAGTGGCCATCCTCAAAGAGAGAGCACCTGATGCAGTCAAAGACTATCTTGAGCATTTGGTGTTTGGCAAAAATCATGTGCAATACGTTAACGACCTCATTGCTTATTATCTCGACACCGTTCTAGAAGAGCTCGAAAAGAACAAGGAGTCACGCGTCATGCTCAAAGAGTCCTATGACATCTATCGAGCTCAAATTCCCCCAAAGCCCACCTATCGTCAATTCATCACGGAGAATGCGGTAGAAGCAGAGTGGTGGCACAATCGTCTACGACTATTACAGCTTATTGGTGGCTCGCATGGTGCCGCCTCGAAGTACGACGTGCATACATTGGGCAAGCGATTGGCGCCATACAGCGCTGAGCTCGTTCCGGAAATGATCATTCTCAATGGTCGTGAGGGTAAACACGAAGAAGCGCTTCGACTTCTTGTACACGGTCTTGGCGACTATGATACAGCAATTCGCTATTGCCTCCTTGGTGGCAGCTCCATCTTCCATCCTTCGTCAGGTCTGGAGCCGACACAGCCGTTGCCGAGCAAAGACGAACAATCGATTCTGTTTAGCTTCCTACTTGACCAATTCTTTCAAATCGAAGATTTCAGCGAACGGCTCGAGAGAACGGCAGAATTGCTCGAAAGATTTGGAGGCTGGTTCGATGTCGCTAAGGTATTGGAGATGATTCCAGATTCTTGGTCCGTCGAACTTGTGAGCGGCTTCTTGATGCACGCGTTCCGGAAATTAGTTGCCGAGAAGAATGAAACAGTCATTGTGAAGGCACTATGTAGTGCGCAAAACATCAAGAAGGCAGTAGAGGAGATCGACCTGAGGGAGAAATTAGGTGCTGTGGTCATTCAAGCCGAGGTGGGCACAGAGGCCACCTGAGCACGTAGAGGCACTCGAGCATGTCTAGCGAGGAAATCGCGCACAATTTCAGTGGCCGCCCTGATTCGAGAAAGACGACATGGTGCAAACACGCACTTGCAAAGCTCGCATCAGCGACGCCGCAAGCAGTGTCCAACGCCCTCGTATCGAGGCCTGAGAAACAGTGAAAACTACAAGGCACCAAGGCATCTACGCAGACCTCGACATCACTGCATCTATCTATAACTATAATGTCACGATAGATCGCTGATCACTCTCAAAGCAATCGCTGCGTCCCTGAACAGCTTTTTGGGCATCGCACACATCCTTCTTCGTATGCGAAAGTGGTGCCATAATCGTGCGAAGCGTCTGGCACGCGTTCCATCGGCATCGGTCGTGCACTGAAAGTGGTATTTGAGGCCTACTCGATTGCACAACCTCCCAATTCCGGTAAAGTAGTGTGTTGAAACCTGAGGGTCTAATGCTGGCGGAGTCTCTCTGCCCCTGGAACGGACTGATTGATGAAGCTATTCCATCGGAACAGAATGAAAACTGGGAGGCTGGTAGCAGGACTTCGCGATAGCGATGTGAGCGGTCAGTCTTCCTCTGACTGGCTCTTTCTTAGCGGTTCACGCTTCAGCGACCGCCTTTGTGTAAGAGCCAGCACGAAGAGGTCCCGCGATTGAGCAGACCTGAGCCGCAGACCGCCTCCGAATAGTCCATTTCTCGCAACTCTCTCGGCCACGAGCAAGCGTAAGACACAGCAAGGTCTTCATGCAGAGGCTGGTAGATCGCCAGAAGAAGCCAGCCTCCTTATCCCGGTGGTGCCATTCGCTTGTACTTTCGCTGCGTCCGAGAACCAGCTAGAGGTCGACGGCATCAGCAACATTGGCTCCACTGCATCTCTCGCGAAGGGAAATAAGGCTATACGCATGTGATTACGTACCCCTCGACAGTGGCAGTGTTCATGCGCAATGCGAATCGGTCGGTGCGATTCATGCGTCGATGATGGACTTTAAACCAATAGTCTAGGCTGCCTGTGCGGGAAGTTCGCAAGTCGATGTGAATACGGCACAATCTCAAACACCTCGGCCCGACTTGCTCTGGTTGAAACACTTGGCTACTTCTTCGACCTGACCTCCCACGCTATCGAGCCGTCTGTCAAACACGTCTGAAAGCCTTGTTAGCACCAAGAGCACAGCCCTACAGCAAGGCCGAAACGCGCAGCACATGTCGTGCTCGGTCTCAGTCTCCGACAAACCACCACGGCTTGTTCGGGCTGGGATGTGGTGTTTCACGAGTCTTGCATTCGCTTGAGTGCAGCAAGAGCTCGTCCTCGCCTATGCAACATGAACCGCGTATTGCCGTGATGCCACCACCCGCCAGGGCTGCAGCATCAGCCTCGTTTACTAGCTGCAGCACTTTGGCGGCCGCGTGTGCCTGCATATTTCTTGGCCGAAAGCTCAGCGTTTCCTCGGGACGAAGTCCTCCATGAGATGGAAAAGTGCCGAAGGCTGTGGTGTGCACAACGTCCTAGACGTCTAGGTGCTCTGTTCGCTCCAACACCAAGCAAGGACATCGGGGCATCGTCTGTGGAGGCCCAGAGTTAGTGGGAATTGCACGTGGGACACCACGGAAGAGCTTCATGTAAGGAGCTCCACTATACTGGACCACTTCCAAAGAACTACCGTGGCACCTTTGTCACTCTATTTCTGCCACATTAGGAACTGGTTCCTTGCAATGCTTAGTGAGGAGTGAAGCAGTGCAGCCTGAGGCTACATGGTGAAGTTGTCGGCGATTTGGCTTGGCGTTAGTCCGCTTCAAGCTATCATCACATGTAGCTTCGGACGAGAATCCCAAACGATATCGTTGTGTTTGTAGTGCTTACTACCATCCGAAGTTCTACAGTCTTGTCTCTCCGTCAAGCGGTAGTGAGACTTCCCTGCGCGCACGTTTTGCCAATGTTGTTCGGTTATCCAAGCCCCTTGTGTCACTCGGATATGTTCTTCAAAGTCTCCGTCTTGGAATCCGGGCTGGTCAACTCGGATATAACACGTAACCGGTCAGCATTTCGCGCCCGGAATGTGCTGGCCTCTCGGACGATAGTTGAAGCGGATGTCCGCGGCGAAGTTTGCCACTCGATGGCGAACTGAGGGGGCTGTGCAGGTTGGCGAAGTCATCTGCTGTCTTTGATTCGAGCTCAGATCGTAGACGACTGCTTCACGAGTTCCTGGGAATCCTGGCGATTGGGAGACCCTTCTTGCGCAACAAGCAGCAGGCATCCAGGTTCCTATTGAGATCTGATGCATCTGATGTCATGGATACTGCGTTCACATCGTAACATCAAGACGGTAAACAGTTATACAGTAAGCTGCACAGCAATGTTGTGGAAGCTGTAGTGGTGCATCCGAGGATCGAATCCTGATCCTGAGTGAGCTACGATAGTGTAGACACGATCCAGTGCAGGTCTTGTTTGCCCTCCGATTGCTAAATCTGCTCCAAGCAATGAGCCTCAGTATGCCCGATCCTTGGCAGGCCACTCTGCTGATTCAATCGACATCCATGATACGAGGCTGAAAATTGCACGGTAACCCCCTTCGTCTAGTCAAAAGGTTGCCTGCAATGAAGTCATCGTGTTGCGCGGATTCTTCAGATGCCTATTCCGTTCTGATTTGCGAGGACTTTTCGACGATGTATAAAAGGTTGTCGACATCGGATTATAGCCAATGCCATGGGCACCCTTTGCGGCAACTCTTCGACACTTAAAGGATGCCGCCATGATACGATACTCTGCATCTTCGTACGGTAATCTGCTGCTGCTCTTGATGCTTCCAGCATGTGATTTCGGTCCGCCTGATGACGCGGCGTTGTATGTTCAGTAATCAAGTCAAATATTGGAATGGCATGCCCTGTCAGGAACCTTCATCCAATTCTTTCCTTGTGCGATGCGAGGAATGCAAGCGTGTAGTCTACAGTAGCTTGTACGTTTCTTGAATAGCGAACTTGCTTTGTGGAGAAATTGCTGTGTGGATAATTCGCACTGTAACTATACCCAAAGCTCACTCGCCGTTCTATTTCCGTCGAATGCAATCTTTTCTGCTTTGCTCTTGTTGACGCCCGATATTTGTTCTATACATGCTTCCATGAGCCGCATGATCCGTTCGCATCAATACGATGGTGTAATGAAGCATCCTTGGCCCAAGAGAAATGGGTTTCCAGGTCATGGTGGTTCGCATGACATCTGACCAGGATATCGCGGTAATCTCATGCGAACCCATGCGGCAGGGCCCGTCATATTGGGACAGACCAAGATCGCATCTGGCTCCGTGTAATCTTTGTATTTGGCATTTTGCTGTGCTGATGACATTAAGCTTCGTGTGCTGCATAGGGCCGTACTGGAAGTTCAGTCTGCAAGTGAAGTCAGCCCAAATAAACGATGGCAGTGACGAAGGTGAGGTCTGAAGAAGGTCCGTCGGGAGATGTGGTCATTCGAGACTTTCGGGCTGTTCTCGGGCGGCCCGGAGCTTGTCCCTCCGGCTGGGATGAGCATTGCCGTGAACTTGAATATTTGATACATCTTTGATAAACAGGTCGTCAAAATCTGTTCGGCGTGCGGGGGATGTTTACACCAGTCAATGCGCGTCTCGCGTCTCGCTTCAAGCGCCGCTTGGTCATCTTCAGTTCATCCTTGACGTCTGAAGCCTCGTGATACAAATCTTGCCATTCTCGAATTTGCGAGCCAATGTCGACATGCCATTCCGCTACTTGATGCAAACAGCTTATCCCAAGGTGCCCTCCGCAGGCTACGCACAGCATCCCTTCCAAAGACAACCTGATAAGCAGCTCGTCCAGCAGATCTGCTCGTTCGGAGTGTTCGGCAGCACGGGAAGATATCTCATATCTTCTGCAAGGATCAGCGGTATAAGACTGTTGGCTTTTGTGCGACCAAAAGGCAAGGCGTCCGCTAGCATTTTCCGTCTTCTTCAGCGGGCAGATCTTCATTTAGCGCTGATCACACAACTCAAGCAAATATCTCGCAAGGAGACAATCGTTAAGGACGGATAGGCAACAAGCAGGCACATCGTATTCAAGTACGATGCTGGGGTTTACATCCAACACCCACAACACTATCCTATAACTCCCTGTAGGCTGTAGCCAGACAAGCACAGGAGACCATTTCGCTTCGCGCCAGGGAGCGAAAACGACTTGTCTCGAGCGAGAATAAAGCTGCTTGAATCAAGGTTGTGCTCGGCATACCTCCGGAGTGCGCCCTTACTGGAAGACGATTTTGCGAATCCGACTCTGAACTGTCCGAAATGTCTTCATGAAGCCGAAAACGATCCTAGCTTCGCCCAGTGGCGGCTCCGAAACTTCTGTCACTGTACACGAAAGCATTGAGCTGCCAGCTTGGATTGGACATCCACGTGTAAATGCCAGCACACGCTATCGCAACAGTTTCTTGGACAAGGACGCGTCCAGGATAGCTTGATTCGCAACCTTGTTGACCATGATGGCACCAGAGATAGCAAGGAACAGCAGTGGGTCGGCGGCGGCGATGACGGATCTCGAACTCGGACCACTTAGGTACACGTGATCGACATACAGTCGGTGAGAAAACCGACACAAGACATCACTTGGGGTCTCATGGTCCACGCGTTGCGCGCACACATGGATCTCTATGTTACTCGCAATGGCTGTCCGCACAGCACACCGCTTCTCAAGCTGTGTCCGCGAAGATCGCGACGATCATGATGGAGAATTGGAGTTCAGCGATCCGCCCGCGAAACAGGCAGATCCGCGGCCACGCATTGGCTACTTCACGGCGACTTTGCTGTCCAACCTCCTCGGTGGCTGGACTTGAAGCTTCCAAAGTCAGTGCTTTCTGCGACCAAAGCTGTGCCCTAAGACTAAAGCTGGACCATACATGAGTCGGTGTTGCTCGAAATTGATGCTACTGTGAAGAAACGGAGCGGCGTCGGAACCATGTTGGATATCCACAACGTAGTCGCACCACCTGCTGAGTCAGGAATGCATCATGTACAGCCTGCTAGAGCGCGGTTCGTCGACAAACTTGCCAGCCTCAAAGGCCACAAATGGTCACGAGGACAGTCAATGGGCAGGAATCGGGAAATAGGAAACTGAAGACGCTTCTATGAGCCGACCGGGTATTTCCAAGCAGGTATTGTGGCCGAACACAAAGCTCTGCTAACAAGATGAGAAAGGCCGTGAAGGCACAGAGACGATCTCTTGAGGACATCGCCGACGGAGATGTGGCCGTTTCGCTGCAGCTCCGCTTTGAGGATGTCGAAGCTACCTATTATGGTATTCTGATTCGTCCTCGTCTCCAAGACACAGATTACTCATACAGTGCGGAGTAGCACATACTGTTACATATCCTAGACTACACGCGTGACAGCGTTCTTGGCATGAGCTATGTCATGGAGTTGCTATTGTCAGCACAAGACTCAGCGAACATGTACCGAGAATAGCCGATGCTTCAACCAGTCACGGCTCGCGCTATATGCTATAGAAGGAAGACGACCAATCCTCGGGGTCTTGGGTCTTGGCCAAAACGGCAAAGTAGAGGAGCGGCGTTATCGTCGGTATCAACAGACGAATCATTGTGGATCGGCATTGTGTGAAGAATCCGAATACAACGATAGCTCTTCACTGTTCGTCTGTGTAACGACCGACCCGAAGCAAGCAGCAGATCTGGCAAGTTCGGAGTAACCGAGCGTTGGAGTTTTCGGAGTTGTGCAGTGGTAGAGTTGTTGTTGTATATTCATTGACCGTTCCGTGGTTGGACACTATAAGGTATTCTGTCTGCGCAGAGCTCAACGCGCGTCGTTTGATTGCTTATGTGATCTTTCGCAATAGCTTCTACTTTCGATGCGTGGACCCTGTCGGCCGTGAAGCACTAGCTGACTGTCAGACGGGAACATGACGAAAAGAGAAGGGATTCTCGAACACTTGCACGCGAGCATCCACATCCAGGTAAGTCAGCCAGTGGCCATGCTCGACATCGCAGGCAAATATGACTTTCAACGATGACACGCTGACCTTTATCGTAGAGATGTTACAGATAAGAAGTGGAGTCAAGTTTCAGTACTGAGAACGATTGCATCAACCAAGGAGAGCGCCTTATCGATCTTTCAATGACTAAGGCTACCAGTCTTGGTCGCCGTCATGCTGCGCCCTTCCGCTTCGAACCTTGCCAGGCACCCCGCAGACATGATGCCTCCCCAATGACCTCAACGTCCATCAGCTACCCCGTGATACAACGGACTTTGGCGAAAGACCAGCACATTCCTGGATCAAGCTCAAATGTCCTCAAGGGTTCCTGAATCGAACTCATCGACATAGGCATTCCGAATTTCCGATTACGCAAATGCTTTCGAAGTCCGAGGAATAGTCTATCAACATGCTGGTCCTCCATTCCTCCTACTGTACGATCCCTCTCCAAGCCATTTAGCAAATGCTCGGCGACCAGTACTGTGCAGGATCGAATCAGTTTGGGAAGCAATGGCTCACATGACTTCACTGTCGTGCCTGAAACTGGCTCGAAATGGTAAGACAGAATCACGAACTAACAACATTTCTCGCTTCTCACACAATTTCATTCGCTCGGGTATTTACCTGCATGACATACGTCCGCGGGCAGATTCACTTGACGAGAAACACTGCTACCGTACTCGTTCAGCAGCTTGTCGACGAAGGTTGAGTTGCGTTTCGACCATGCCAATCTCTGCGCAAAGCGCCATCCTCTCCTCCAACAAACTTGCAAGACCGGTTACCCACGCCTTCGCAGATCATGCTCGAAACTTGGTCAACATGCGGCTCCGACTGTGGAGTCTGGCACATCGATGCGCAGATGGACGATCTTGCGGCAGACAACCCTGGCCAAGATCTACTAGCCAAGACCACGCACCACCTGTGCAGGCCGGACGACGGAACGAGCGTTGCACATGGACCAGGGCCCCTTGCAATGACAGGTAGGGAAAGTGATGACACATGGAGGCGATTGACCCTAGCTTGCTGACATTCTCGGTCTATTCGCTAGCGGCATCTGTTCCAGTAACTCTATTCGGACTTCCGAAGAATGGTAGAATGCACAGTCCAACTTTCGCATTTCGCTCAAAAGAGAACATAGGAAAATCGAAGAACAAAAGAGATCGTATAATGCCGACCGCTCCGACCCACTTGGTATAGCACACCACCTCAATGATGATTTCGTGCCATCGTGTGTCTCATAATTATGCAGTCCTCCTCTCACCACCTCGCCGTGGACGTCGCACATGTGATTTTATATGCTGCTGACGTGAAGATCGTCGAGCGGGAAAAACATTTTCCCGTCTGGTGGTGTCAGGGTCCACAGGTCAAAGCCTGGTCCCATCTCCGGGCTGTCCCATTGTGCCGTATTGCAGGGAAAGCCCGTGTTTAATGTGTTCAAGGGAGCGTGAAGGTCCAAAGGAGCACCCTGCCAGTGGTTCATGACATTGCTCTGAGGGCTGTTGCCGATGCTGCTTGGAGGAGTTGGGTTCGAAAAGTTGAACTGTACAGTGTTGTGGTCGTTCTTGGTTTGCGAAAACAGTCGGTGGACAACGGCCGCAGCTGGGTAGTTGTCCTCCAGTCGTTTGAGTACCATTAATGAGAGCTCCAAGCGGTTTTTGCTCCATGAGCTTGTGAAATGATCCTGAGATCGTGCTTGCATAAGGTGCACAGTCATGCTGGGCACAAGAAGAGGTACCATCATAGGTCCTGCAAATCGGAGAGCATCTGTCGTGATGATGCGGTCGAGAATACCGCTGGCTCGGGTGGCTGCTGCCTTGATTCTTCCGTTTGCCAGTCGTGCGACAGCAGGGTCTACATTGTCCGCGTGGCTCATGAGGAACTCGGTAGCATATGGTCTGTAAAGTGCAATCATGCTGGCTTCGACGTGCAATCGAGCTTGTGATTCGAAGAAGAGCACTAGCTCCGGGTTCAAGGGCCTGGCTTGCTGTTCGGGCAAGCACTCGGAAACTCGTCGCTCCAGATCAGCAATGCTTGTGCTATCGAGGGGAGCTCTGTGTGGCTGGTAGGTTGCGGAGAGTATATCGCCAAGGACCACGGTCAGTTGCAAAAGTCCAGTCCAGATTGGCACTATGTGGTGGAGGTCTTGTGGCACATATTTGCGCCACGCCTGAGGTGCTCGCTCTGGGAGATCAAGCATACAATCTGCGCCGACCATTGGTACATCACAATCCGCGGCGTTAATTCTTAGTGGACGTCCGTGGCCCAAGCTCAGCCAGCGATCCCGGAAGAAGCACGACCACCAAATATTTGCCCAAAGTCGGCGCTGAGGGGCGGCAATCGCGCCGTGTGCATGCCTCGCATCCGAACTCCTGTGGAGGCCGATCATTTGCGCCGTGGAGATTGCGACTCCGGTCCAGTGCCACGCTTGAGCGTGGTCCTGCAAATCTGAGTACCAGTATCCCAAGAGCAAGGCCGACTGGACTTGAGTGACTTTGTCTTGTTCGTACGCCAAGTCAAAGAGACTCTTAGCGCGTGCGTAGAATTGCTTCTTCAAGTCCTCACGGCTCGCGCAGCCTGACAGGACCAGTGTGGATTCGGAGGCAAAGTTGGCTGCAACAGAGAACATGCTCCACAGAAGGAGCAGACTTGTCTGTTCGAACGAGCCGCCAGTGTACTGTTCCAGAAAGTCCGCAATGTTCAATATGGGCAACGTTGGGTGGACATAGTGGAAATAGGATTGGACCAAGTCCTCGCAGATGGCGTGACTTGGCATTGAGAAGCAGCCTTGAGCCTCAGCAAATGCCAATGCTGCTGGGTCAAGTGGGGATGCGGTGCCCTTCAGGCCCAGGTAGTGTTGTGCAGTGGGATCTTGCTCTGGATTGCACATATCCATGAGGTAGGCGAAACCTGACTCGTCACTCGTACCTGCGAAGGTGCGTTAGAGGCTGTTCAGAAGAGGACCCGAATCTAGCTTACCACTGAGGAATGGCATCATGTTGTCAGTCATCGTGGTATCCATTGCGCTTGAATGCGGCATAATGTTGGTAAGGTCATGCACTGAGTTATAGAAATCTGCTGGTGCGGATTCCAGGTAGGAAGCTGGGAAGGAGAAAGGCTCGGAGTCGAACATTGGCGTTGGCACGGAGTCAGATGGAATGCTTCGGGGTGGCGTAGGCATTGGATTTGTGCAAGAAGTGACTGAATCACGGGAGGGTGAGCTCCGCGAAGAGTTGGACTTTGAGATACTGTTGCTGGACTCCTTGCGTGGTCTGGATCTCAAGTCAGCGTCGCCTATGTCAAGTGCATACGCATGTCTCGACATACGGGTAAGGCTTTCGAGTGCGCTTCTGACAAGTGATGCCGTCTCGGGCACAGCCAGTGCATGGCTGGCCTAGGCTGTCCATGTCGCATTTGACTTTCTTTTCGTAGCATCGTAGGCAAGCATTGGCTTGTCTGCGTGGTGCCTTACTGTCGACACTGTCGTGCCGGCCGACGCGTGCTCGAGAAGACATAATGATTGAGTGAAGAAGTGGATGTTGCTGCTGTTGAGGAGTCTGACGGTGGCATGCAGACCTCAAGATATGAAGATATGCACGCCTTCTTCATAGCTTTCCGCAAGGTGGTCCATGCGGTCTGAGCGACCAGGGATCGACACAGAACGCGGGCGGATTTTCAATGGTATCATGTTGTCTTAGAACTGGTGCAATCGAGCCTGCGATAGCAGAAACACTTGGCCATGTCTCCCCCATCTTTACAATCTCGGCGGGATGCTAACGCACGGCGAGGACACCGTCTGCGTCCGGCGCTCGGCCGGCACAATGGCATCGCCAAGTGGTATGTGCTTGAGTTTGACAACACAACTCAGGCACGATGCCATCGGTGCATAGTTGCATGACCGGCGGTTTTTTCGCGTCATGCTTAGTCTCACATCCTGGGAGCCTTAAGGTCGCAACGGCATGGCGCGGTTCGCACTAGCCATGGTCTTGGCGGCAAGTTTGTGACACTAGACACCATCAGGTCACTGGTGTGCTCTGAGCCCACGTGCTGCGGTGGTCTTAGAATAGCATGTCGACGCTTTCGCTCTCAATGATAGGGCTGTTTCATGTTAAGTGCTTGCTTGGCGAACCCTGCTGACCGGCTGTCCACGACGCGCACCGGCTAATCGGTGACACCGTATCCGCAGCATACCGGCCTTACTGTACGAGTGTCCGCCGAAATATCGACAGCAGCAGCGAGGCGATGGTCGCGCGGCAAGACAGCACAGCCATCGCTGACAGCATTGGCATTCGCTCACACACTGCGAAATACAGCAGTTGCCCAGCGATGTGCTCTGCGGCCGAGCTGTAGCCGTTGATCAGACATCATCCATAGCGATCGTGCGGTTGCAAACATCTCCACCTGCCCAGCCAGCGCCATTTTGGTCATTATCGTGCAAGACACACGAGGAGCACCCGATTCCACATGAGCAATGACGCGCTCATCAATGTCCAGACGTTCGTGCACGAGGCGGAGACACAGCGCACTGGCGAGCATCGACTCGCCTGAGTCGATCAAGTGAAGCACGGGCATGCTCATGGGCATGCTCATGACCGTCCGCAACGGCTGACCGTCCTCGCAGTAGCCGGGTAGACTAATGACGAACTGGACAGCCTCGTGGTTGGCCGTGAACGCATCATGATGCCGAGCAGGGCCAGGCTGTTCCAGCGCGGTGGCGAAGTGAAGCTGCAGCAGCCAATAGCACCGTGAAACGAGCCATTGGCAAGCAAGACATCTGCGCACATAGGCGAGGGCGTGTCGAGGGTCTTGTGTGCCAGGTACCTTGCAGCAGCAGCGGTGGGTGGAGGGGGTGGGCGCACCACTGGCATATCCCGAGCCCGCAGGCAGTGCTTCCTCCTGCCGCAACAGGACACAATGGCGGACCGGGGCCTGCAGATGCGCACGATCTCTGGACTGCTAGGCCATCGCCCAGCCACTGCGTCACGAACCCTGTCTCTTACTGCATCGCATCGTGGACGTCGACAAACGCGTGCGTGCGGGATAGCCGTGGGCGAAGGCGAGGCGGATATTGGGCGTGCGTGGTGCACTGCGGTGGGCCGTCGTCCGGAGGCTGGCGGCGACGAGTCTCGCGCTCAGTGCAAATTTCGCAGCGCCGCCGCCGCTGCTGCTATCGCACACCACGCGCGAGTCGTAGGGCGGCGCATTCGGAGCTTTGGGGCAATGCCATCGGAAAATTGACGGTCAGCACCATTTGGGACTGGCAGCCAAGAGCGACGTTGGGCAGCCGGGTACGCCCGGCTACTCGGCTGCACGTTGATCCAGCCGACCCGACCCCTGTCCGGTTTGCAAACCTGGGAACGTCGAAATTGATCTGCTGCTTCCCCAGAGCGAGCGCGCTCATCATCTACACGACGGCTGAGCAGCACTAAGGGCCGTCGGGCTGTTCGGAAATGGTCGTCCATCTGTGCGTCCGTGGTCGCTGCCACGATGGATACGAGCGCCCTCTCCAAAATGCCGTCGACCGAAACAGACTGCTCACTATTGCGTTCACTATCACGCTCGCCAGCGACCGTGAGGTCAGTAGGGTGAATGAGTACAGTATCACGCCTTTCACATGTCGTCGCCCTCACTTGCTCCACCGCCTGACCAATTCACCTGGTCGTGTCCATGTCTCATTCATCGCTTTTCCATTGAGCCACTAACTCAATCAGCAATTACAACAATTTGAGCCACTAACTCAACCAGCAATTACAACAATCTTAACGCCATGGCGCGGAGATCGTCCACGGACGAGGCTCTTCGAGTCAGCCCTAAGGCACAAACAAGCAGCCCACAGCCCCTTCAGCACTCCGGGCCTGACGCAATCGCCATCATCGGCATGGGTATGAGCCTTTTGCAATGGCAATCGTTTCAGCGCTAATCGTGTTCTGCAGGATGTCGCTTCCCTGGCGACTCGAACACACCAGATGAGTTTTGGAATATGCTGCTCGAGAAGCGCAATGGCTTCTCGCATCCACCGCCCTCACGATTCAACATAGAAGGCTTTCATTCCAAGAAGAAAAGGCCCGGATCAATACGACCCGAAGGCGCCTGCTTCGTTTCTGACACCATCTATGACTTCGATTCGCCATTCTTTGGCATAACGAAGTCAGAGGCTGAGGCCATGGACCCTCAGCAACGAAAGCTGCTCGAGACTGTGTACGAAGCCCTCGAACAAGGCGGCATTACTCTTGAGCGTGTTTCCGGCTCAAAGACTGGGGTATACGTCGGGAACTTCAACTACGATTATGGCGTGCAGAACCTCCGTGATGCAGATTACCCTCGCGACTACAGCATGACTGGTCAGGGTGTGACAATACTGGCAAATCGCATCAGTCACGTCTTCAACCTCACAGGACCGAGCGTGACGCTGGACACGGCCTGCTCTTCATCCATGTACGCAACTCACATGGCCTCCCGTGCTCTCTCATCTGGTGAGATCGATGGCGCCATCATTGGCGGCACGAATCTCATTCAGTCAATCGAGAATCACATGAGCACCGATGCGATGGGGGTGCTGTCTCCGACTTCTCACAGCCACACCTTCGATGACTCTGCTGACGGCTACGGTCGTGGAGAAGGCGTGGGTGCCATCTACGTGAAGCGCATGTCTGACGCTCTCCGCGACGGCGACCCAATCCGTGGCCTGATTCGAGGTACTGCTGTCAATTCTTGTGGCAAGACCAGCGGCATCACACAACCAAGTGCCACAAGTCAAAGCGCAGTTATCCGCGACGCTTACAGATTCGCGAAGATTTCGGATCTTGACGAAACCGGCTACTTCGAGACACATGGCACAGGGACCTCTGTTGGCGATCCCATTGAGCTGCACGGTATCGCAGAGGTATTTGCATCATCAACGGGCCAGCGGCGACGACACCCCCTTTTGCTTGGCGGCGTGAAGCCCAACATTGGCCATGCCGAAGCTGCTTCTGCTATAGCGTCCATTCTGAAGGCCGCTTACATCTTGGAGAAAGGTACGATACCCGCGACTATTGGCATCAAGAAATTGAACGGGCAACTCGACTTCCGCGGCGGAGAACTGGAAGTGGTACAGGAGAACAGACACTGGCCCACTGAACATGAAATCCGGCGTGCTAGTGTGAACTCGTTCGGTTATGGAGGCGCGAACGGTCACGCAATCATCGAGGCAGTATCATCGGTCGTGCCCGGTTACCAGTCATTCAAAACGCGTGAAACTTCAAGACAGAATGTCACTACGGCGAAAATCATCGGTACTATGGGCTCTGGAGAATCTACGTTCTTCACCAAGGAGAGAACGCAATTCCTCCTTCCGTTCTCGGCTCATGACCTTGATACGCTCAGAGCCAACATTGCAGCCACGCGTGATGTGGCCGACCAATACGATACCGAAGACTTGGCTTATACGCTTGCTGCTCGGCGCTCACGCTTTTCTCATCGAGGCTATGCGGTCGTCAATAAGTCGTCCACTGCCCATGACCTCGAAGAGCAGGCAATCAGCATTGGCAAGCGAGGGCATGGAGCCAACATCATTTTTGTCTTCAATGGGCAAGGAGGTCAAAGCGTGCAGATGGGCAAAGACCTTATGCAAGATTTCCCGTCGTACTTGCAAAGCATTCGAGAACTTGACAAAGTCCTCCAATCCCTGGGAAAGCATGCACCTCCGTGGTCGCTCGAGACTGAACTGCTCAAGGCGGAAACCACAAGTCGGGTGCAGGAGGCGCAGTTGTCTCAACCTCTCTGCACTGCTGTTCAAATTGCTCTGGTCGATCTATTGGACAGTTGGGACGTAAGAGCAAAGGCGACTGTTGGCCACTCTTCGGGTGAGATCGCTGCTGCGTACGCTGCTGGCACGATTTCCAGGTCGGAGGCCATCATTTTCGCTTACTTTCGTGGTGTTGCCGTCGTTGATGGTAATGACAAGGGCCAAATGATTGCAGTGGGCTTGAGCGCGGAAGAGTGCGAGCCATATCTAGAAGACGGCGTCGTTATTGCTTGCTATAACTCGCCCATTTCGGTGACTTTGAGTGGCGGCGCGGATGCCATCGCACACGTTCAAGCAAAGCTTGAGAGGGACAACATTTTCACGAGAGCGATCAATACGGGCGGGCGAGCCTACCATTCACACCACATGGGAGAGCCAGCAATCAGCTACCTCGACAATTTACAACACGCCCTCAAACTGAATGATACCATCGCACAGAGATCAGGCAAGCTTGCACGCGAGGCCGTATTTTCGTCCTCGGTATATGGCACAGTGATGGAGACTGGCTTCCACCCGGGACCTGAATACTGGACAAAGAATTTGAAATCTCCAGTGCTTTTCTCCCAAGCACTGCATGCTTTGCTGTCCAGCACCAAGCTCAAATTGGACACCATCATTGAGATAGGCCCCCACTGCACACTTGCGTCCTCCATCCGACAGCTGAGAGACAAGCTCGACAGAAAACACGAGGGACTCGCATATTTCGCATCACTCGTGCGGGGACACAACAGTACCTTGAAGATGCTGGACCTCGCCGGCGCCTTGTTCATTAGAGGCCACGACATTAACCTCGCTGCGGTGAACTCCATCGCGCGGATGGTAGATGGCACCTTGAAGCGTACTACTGGCAGAACGTTAGTGGACCTTCCACCATACAAATGGAATTACGAGAACGGCAGAAACCTTCGTCTCAAGAACAGATTCACTGAAGAGCACCGACTGCGGAACTTTCCACGCCATGATCTTCTAGGCTCTAGGATTACTGGCGGCATTCGAGACAGGCCACAATGGCGAAACCTTCTGGATACTAAAGATTTGCCATGGCTAGAGCAACACAAGCTGTCGGTGCAATCTGTATTTCCAGCCATGGGATACATCGCAATCGTGGTCGAAGCCGCGCGCCAGTTCTTTTCTGAGTTTCTCATCTTCAGAAATCGATTTCGCTACGTGTTCCCTCAGATTACCATCAAGGCAGCACTGAATCTGCCAACCGCAGGTACTCACGTCGAGGTTTTGACGAGCATGCAATTCCAGCAGATCACTGACTCTACTGCATCCAAAGAGATTGCTGTGTTCTCCATTCAATCTTGTAGCAATGGTATCTGGACAGAGCACGCTACAGGCAAAGTCAAGATTGAGCCAGGCGAGCCAATGCAGCCACTTTTCGAAGAAGCCAAGCTGCAAGAGCCAAAGACAGCCCATACATGGTATCGAGGCTTCTCCAGTGTCGATCTGAACTATGGCGCCGCGTTCAGTGGTTTGAGCGACATTCGATCCGATCCGTGGGAGAACGAAGTGAGCGCTTTGGCTAAGCTGCTGCCCGAGGGCATTGATCAAGATGACTCCCGCTATTTGGTGCACCCAGCAACCATGGACACATGCATCCAAGCATCGTTGATAGCTGCGCATCACGGATCGCTCAAGGATCTCCGCCAGTCCTTCATCCCAGTCAGCATGGAAAATCTGGTCATCTGGAACTACAACGGCCGTGACATTCCTGCATTGCAACCAGCAGATGGACGAATACTGGCAATTGGCAGCAAGAGCGGTGAGCGCAAGCTTGTTGGAACAATGCAGCTCTTCGATCCGGAAGGTCGCCCGCTCTTTGCCATTGACCGGATCAATTGTGTCACGTACGCGGAGAAGCTGATATCCAATACTCAGCTTGACAGTCATCCTCACCTTCGAGTGGTTTGGAAACCAGATGTGGACCATCCTAATGCGTTTGCTACCCTAACCCGAGTTCCACAAGCTCTATTACGGATGTGGGCAGAAAGCTTGGTCTCGACAGCGAAGACGCGCCCGAATCAACCATTAGCCAAAGCTGTTCTCGAAGCTCTGCCAGGAAACTATGCTTCTCAGGTCGTGGAAGAACCCTCTCTTGACTTCGGGAGCGAAGGCATGGGTGAGGAGATCTTCGAGCTTGAAAGCTTGGTATTGAACACCTTTCAGCGTCTTGGGAAGGAACATCGACCATCAAACGACCGGGTCATGCCAGAGACATTTCAAAAAGCTCTCGACCTCGTCGCCCATAAGCGGCCCAACCTGGACATCTTACTTCTGGTGGACGGAAACAACACCGACATCTTCCGCACACTCGAATCTACGCTTAAGAGCAAATCATCACTCAAGCGCTATCGCACACTGGACATTGTCGTGACGAATGGTCAGGCAAATCCTAGTCTGGTTCGGAGTCTTGCGGACTTTCGTCAGGTTCTATTCACCGAGAGCAACATTTTCGCTTTCCCGGATGAAATGGCGACTGCCTACGATCTCATTGTCATTGCACAGCCGCCGTCCTATTTACAGAAACCCGTCATCCTGAACGAGTTTCTCAATGACATGAAACGACATCTCAAGGAGCGAGGACGACTTCTTATCGCCGAAGGTCGTCATGATTTGGATGCTGACACTGGCCATATCTTGGACACCATAGCCTCGGGGCTGGGCGAGTCCTTTTCCAGCCAACCTTTCGACAACTGGTCTGAAGCCATCAAGAAGCAGGACTTTGATGTTCGCTTCGCCGACTCGCAACCAACTGGCTGGACGCTGCTCACTGCAGAGGTTTCGTCGCAGCAGAGGACTGCGGATCTCATCCTTCTTTCTCGCCAAGAAGACTGCAATGTCACTGAGGTTTTTCACAAAGGTCTTAAGAAGGCCGGCTTCCAGGTGTCTCGTGCAAACCTCGCGAGTCACGACTTTGTGGCGAAAGACAACGCAACTTATGTCTCAATCGTCGAATTTGGGGACAGTTTGTTCGATACCCTTGACCCAGTGGAGTTTGGGAACCTGCAAGCGATTGCGAACAAGGCCGGTACTGTCGTCTGGACTACCACTGGCAACCTCCTCGGCGAGGCCAATGCACGTGCTGCCGCCATTCTTGGTCTTGCACGCACTCTGCAGAATGAGAATCTGGCCCTGCAATTTTACACGATCGATCTCGATCACACGAACGCGAAACTGGGTGCCTGCCAGGTAGCGTATCTCTTGCACAGCATTGACGCCGAGGACGCCGCGGGTGATAACGAGTTTGTGGTCAAGAATGGTGCTTATTACGTGAGCCGATTGAGCGAGGACGCTACCCTCGATGCTGAGGTCCAGAAGAAAACCAGCAACAAGCTCACGAAGAAATCGGTTACTGCGGAATCGCCGGTTCGTCTCGCCATCGAGCGAGTTGGCGCCTTCGACACGCTTCACTTCGTTCCAGACGATCGCGACCCATCTCTCAAGATTGGGCAAGTTGAGGTCGCCGTGAAGTCCGTGGGCTTGAGCATAAAAGACATTGCAAAATTCCAAGGAGACCCTGACTTCGAATCACACTGTTACGAGGGTACTGGGATCGTCCATCGTGTGGCACCGGGAGTCACCAAAGTTGCTGTCGGTGACTGCGTGACATGGATCGGCAAGGGCGCTTTCGCGAACGTCGAGCGCTTCGACGCCATTCATGTTCACAAGCTCTCGCACACAGACAAGCTGGAAGTGGTCGCCGCGATGCCTCTTGCCTTTTCTACGGCCATCTATGGACTCTTGCATCGGGGGCGTCTCCGATGGCGAGAGAGAGTCTTGATTCACTCCGCAACGGATGGTGTTGGCCTGGCTGCTATCCAAGTGGCGAAGATGGTAGGCGCAGAGATCTTTGCGACCGTTGGTACAGAAAACCAGAAGGCATTTCTCATGAAGCATTACGGTCTTGACAACGCACATGTCTTCAGCTCTGCGGACACTGGCTTTGCGCGTGAAATAATGAGCACGACGAAAGGCTATGGAATTGACGTCGGTTTCAGTTCTTTGGAAGGCGAGCCGCTGCACGCAGCATGGGGTCTGATGGCCGTCGATGGCCGCTACGTCAATTTTGGAAGCCACGATTCATTGGACCACGGCAGTCTTGACTTTGAGGTCTTCAAGCGCAGTGCAACTTTCACCGCCTTTGACCTGGGAGCTCTGGGTGAAGAGCGCCCCCATGTCCTTGCTGGAGTCATGCAAGAAGTGCTTCAGTACTTCCGAGAAGGCAAAATCAAGCCTCTGCACCCAACTTACACCTGCAGCGCCGGCGACATTGATGTCGCCTTCCAACAAGTCTCCCATGGCGATAACATCGGCAAGCTCGTTGTCAGTTTCGATGGCCAGCCACTGAAGGTAAGTGTTTGGGCAGCGATTCACATTTGCAGAACATCGACTAACTTGTTTCAGGTCAGAGAGAATCCCGAAGGCGTCAAGTTCAGGTCAGACGGGACATACCTTTTGGTCGGCTGTCTTGGGGGACTGGGTCGCTGCCTCTCTCGCTGGATGGTCGAGAAAGGTGCCCGTAATCTGACCTTCCTAGGTCGTTCCGGTGCGAGCAGCAAAGCAGCTGCTCAATTCGTATGCCAGCTGCAAGCTCGCGGCGTCACAGTCAACGTGATCAAGGGCGACGTGAGCAGTAAGGCCGATGTCGAGCGCGCAGTCACCAGCGCCGCTGTCCCAGTCCTTGGTGTTGTCCAAGGCGCAATGGCATTGCAAGATTTCCGGTTTGACAAGCTCAATCTGGATCAGTGGAACGCCGCGATTCGTCCCAAGATACACGGAACATTGAATCTGCATGAAGCACTTTTCGGCCAGCCACTGGAATTCTTCATCATGTTGTCTTCGATCGCAGGCATCACTGGAAATGCAACACAATCCAACTACTGCGCCGGAAACACTTTCATGGACTTCTTCGCTCGCCATCGCAGACAACAAGGTCTTCCGGCTACAACGATCGCTCTCACGATGGTGCAGGAGATTGGCTTCGTGTCCCAGGACGAGAAGATTGAGCAAGGCCTTGCTCACACTGGACTGGTAGCTATCAACGAGAAAGAGTTCATCGATCTGATGGAGACAGCTATGCTTCCGCAACCGAAGCCAACCTGGAGTGGCGACGACAATGCAACTGCTCTCCTGATTACCGGGCTTGATCCAGCCAAGATCTCGCCCGATGTTCTCACTTCCGGCAATCGCTTCTGGCACCAGCCTCGCCTGGGTCCTCTCACAGTGGCATTAGAAGAGAGACTAGCCGAAAGCTCGGGCGACAACGATAAGCAACCGGCACCCGGTCATGATCTTCCATCTCTCTTGGAAGCTGTCCAGAGGTATCTTGCAAAAACGTTTGGTGTTTCGGCGGACGACGTGGATGAGTTGAAACCTTTGATCGATTTTGGTATGGACTCCATGATTGGCATCGCGCTGAGGAATTGGGTGTTTGCAACCTACGATGTGAAGATTCCGACGTCGGAGATCATGGGAACGACTCTAAGCGCGCGAACACTATCGGAGCAGATCCACAATGGACTGCAAGCATCTTAAGTTGGACTTGTGCGGAGGTTATAGATGGCATTCTTGAGCTTGAAACCCAGGACAAACAGGACAAGGGTGTGAGGTATTTGTGAGCACTCTCCACTCAAATGAGACTAAATCGGAGACACATGACTAGGTAATGTCTGTATCCCATAAGTAGCTTCTTCAATCTGTGCCGATTCCAGACGGCGATCAACGTTTTCTCTCGCTTAAATAGCAGAATTGCACGTGTCCTCCGCACTGAACAGCTCGAAGTGATGACGTCCTCAGAAAATTGAGCCATAATAAATTTGACAGTAAATGCAGGTGGAGAAACGCTTTTCGGTGCCGTGTCACGGTCCATAAGTCTGGATATGCAGCCATCAGCTAGCGTGCCATGAATTGACTGGGGATCTCATTGGCAGAAACGCCGCGGAAGTGCCTCCATAGGCAGCTACAGCACACCCATCCCATCCACGCTCCGACCTCACTCCACTATCATCCATTCGAGCAATGTCAATATGCCTCTCGCAGCGCTTCGGTCGGTAGCAAAGCCACAAGTATATCTGTCCCATCATAAGTCAGCCACATCATCTCTAACAACCTCCCAGAACGGCGTCGGCGCCTTCATCCTCCAATGCAAACGCCTCGACTTCCACTACTGCGACTGGGCCGGCAGCAGTAGAGGCCTCAAGTACGTTCATCCACAACCTTCCCGACCCACATCATCTTCTATCCACATCCATCTGACCTTCTCATTCCAGCGCCTTCATAAAATCCCACCTCTCCGCCTTCGCAAAACAAAACCCCTCAATCGAAATCACCGTCTCTCCTCGTCCCGGCCGACACCCCGTCATCACAGGAACCTACATCAACGGCCGGACGAAACCCGTTTGCGTGAGAAATATGGATTCGAATGAAATCATGCAAAAAGTTTTATTGTTGAGGAATGCGAATGGGGAGAAATTGAGGAGGGTGACGAAGCCTGTGAAGAGTTTGAATGAGAGTGTGAGAGGTGTTTGGAGTCCGCATCATATGGAGGTGCCTTATAAGATATGATGAGTTGGATGGCGCGTTCGACAGCTTTTTATATTTTGGAGCACGGCGCGATGGGGAAGTCGGCACGAGGGTCTCAAAAGTGGGCGGCGCATGGGAGACGGGGACGTGCTGAAAGATGTATACGCCCGGGCGAAAGGTGTTGTGACAATCTAGATTGCGAGTTTGGGACGTCTTCTTGAATCTGGCGCAGAGCTGGGAAGAACGAGAATGCGATACGGATTCATGGATAGTACAACTATGCCTCTCCAACGCAGTAGACCAGATTCCTGCGATCACAGGAGGAGGCGGATGCGTCGGCGATTCATTACCAAGGAGAATATGCGGGCGGATCTGGAAAGGCGTCCTCTTGTGACGAAGGAGGCGCGCACGTCGAATACTCTACACAAGGCCGAGGAGCAGAATGCGTTTGTACGGAAATCCAGATGTATAGAGAGCGCGCGATCAGGAACGGCTTTAAAGCGCAAAGACCGAAAGCGAATGAAGCCGGTCACAATACGACAAGCAGAAGTCGAGAAATCTCATTACTCATGACTGTAGGTGTATTTACGAAATGCCGTATGTATTAGGTTCTTCTGTGCTCCCCAAGCCCAAGAACTACACATCCCAACCCCCCGGTACCCCTCCGCCACCAGTAGTCTGCGCAGGTCCGGCGGGTTGCCAGACATACTGATCATAGTATGAAGGGTTCCAAGGTGTCGCAACAGGGGTATAGGCAACCGTCGGCGCGAAAGTCGGTGCCGTGGCATTGCTCCTTGCAGCATTCGCATTATACAAAGCTTGAATATCACGATTCCATTGCTCCAGGTCAGGGCGGATAATGCGGCGGTCGTAAGTGAGCATGCCGTTGACCTCGCCCTCGACATCAGTACTACAAGTGATGTCAATAAATGTTTAGTATAGCAAGAATGCAAGTATACATACGTTTGAGTCCAAACACCTCCAGCACAAGAATACAGCTCAACTTGAGACAAAAGCTCGTTAAGCAGGAAATGACCTCTGTAATTCCAGATATCGAGAGTTTCATCGATCTCATATGTCTGATTGATCTGGTTGATCGCTTGCTCGACCTTCCAGAGATTTTCGGCAGAAACATTGTGTCCAGTACCACCGAACTCGCCTTGAAACCCAATACGTGATGGATCGTGAGGTGAGCTGTTGATCGAATACCAAGGTGTACCGCACTGAGGGTTAGCGTAGTGATGGTTGTCACTGAAATCGCCTGCGCCATGATCATACCAACCCGTGTTGGCGTTCACAAGGCGAGTTGGATCCAGACTTCTCACGATGTCTGTCAACCCAAACTCTGGGTAAGGTGGCGTTGTGATCTGTCCCCAGCCCTCATTATAGATGACCCAGGAGAAGATCGAAGTGTATGAGCGGAATTGTGTGACCAGGAGCTCCAATTGGCGCTGGAATTCTTGTTGTTGCGCAGCATCGGGAAGGATCGTGACTGAAGTGCAATCTTCCAATGTCCTTGACTGACTAGGTCGTAGGGACGGCATGTCTTGCATCACGAGCAATCCTAAGCGATCAGTTGCTTCGTAGAACAGCGGAGGCTCCACCTTGATCTGGTTGCAAATGTCAGCTATGCTCATGACCACTAGAAGCAAATCCATACGTGTTTGCGCAACATGTTGTAGCCTATGTCTTTCAAGACCTCTAGATCGTATACCATTGCATCGTATGTTGGGGGAGTGTAGAGCCCATCTGGCCAATACCCTTGATCAAGGGTTCCAAATGGGAAGTAAGAGGCACCATTCAGCAGGATGCGCTGCACACCATTTACTTCGCCTCGACTGATGGTTCGGAATCCACTGTAGCTTTGAATCTCATCGTTTCCAAGTTTGACGACAACATCGTACAGAATTGGGCTTTCCGGAGTCCATAGTCGTACAGAGTCCACCTTGATGCTGAAAGCAGAGCCAGAGTTGCCACTTCCGGTCGCGACAGAATTGGTGGTGTTCTTTTCGTAGACCGTGACCTCGACATCAGAAGTCGAGTTGTTGGCGGCAGTCACTGTAATGTTGAGATTGCCATCAGCGTCTCCATTGATATCGAGCGAGCTGATATAGTTGGTAGGCACAGATTCGAGCCAGACCGTCTGCCAGATGCCGCTGCAAGGCCTGTAGAAGATGTGCGAGGGCCTCAAGGTCTGCTTGCCGATGGGAATGACATATGGATCACTGTCCGTTGGGTCGTGGACGAAGACGACAAGCTCGTTCGTGCCGTTGCCTCCTGCTTGCAGCGCATCTGTGATGTCGACCGAGAATGCAAAATAGCCACCTCGATGGAAAGTAACATTTTGGCCGTTCACAAAGACCGTTGCTTCGTAGTCTACAGCGTCGAAGTTGAGAAGCACACGATCGCCAGTCCAGTCCGTTGGTACGTCGAATGTAGTGCGGTACCACGAGTACAATAAGTTCTCCCCTTGAATGCCGGAAAGTCCAGATTCAAGGCAGAAAGGCACAAGTACTTCCCTGGCAAGGTTCTGGCCGAACGGAGGGTTGTTCACAGCATCCAGACTAGAGGCATTCGTATACTGCCAGATGCCATTCAAGTTTTGCCATTGATCACGCTTGAGTTTTGGCCTTGGGTGTTGTGGCCAAGGCTTGGTGCCCACACTACTGGTATAATCGGTGTCTAGAGGAGGTGTCTGAAGCTGATATGGCTGCGTCTCGTTCGTGGCCTGTCTGGTGAATTTGAGTGGTACATGTGCTGAAGTTAACGTTAAGAGTAGAGCAGAATGAATGAACGAAGAGAAATGCATCTTTGCGAGCGGCACTGTTTCGCCGCCGTGATGGTAATGCAGGCAGAGATGCTACGAAGCGAGTCTCGTCGACAATGCAACATCACAGGAAAGAGGTGCCATCTCTTTAGTAAGTTGGCAGAACCAAGGGAAATCGGCTCAGCAATTCCGGAAAGAATGGCCATGACCAATAGTGTCATGCGTCTGCAGTATAGACAAGCTGTGCAGCGCTGCAGTGAAAGTATGCTCCGGCATCCATGACCATCGTCATTTCATTTGCTTGGATGTCCGTTGTGATTGATAATGCTCGGCGCAGGACTCCACTCCACCCTTAGGACAGCACAAGCCTTCCACCTTGCATAAGATTGTGGGGATAGAGCTTGTCGATGGACACGAGAGGACGCCATCTTCGGACTGGCGTTTCTGTACGCACTGCATGATGAGCCAGCTGATGCAATCATGGGGCAGCGGAGTCGAGATGGCAGATGTGCAGAGTCAAGAGGCGCTCCTGACGAAGGTTCCACGGCGTGGCAAGCTGGAAATGATCCCAGTCCCATGCGAGGCCGCAAGGATATCGCGTCTGGTAGCAGGAGGAGGAGTGACATGCCGTCACGTTGTTCGCTTGCCAGTGCGGAGTGCAGACTCACTCTCGCAGCGAAAAGGAGTCCGGACACCCTCCATTTTCCCCGCATCGCGTTTGCACGAAGCTGTGTTTGCTGGAGGCATCACGCGCAGTCAAGACCGCGTGCCTGGCGATCCCATCCCGTGCTGGCGGAAGCTCCAAAGTCAATCTGCTCGACTTGTCTTTCGCCGCGCCGCCAAGTGCCACGGACAACACTGTAACATCGCACACACTGCACAGGAGACACAAGCGCACGAGGTGCCGGACGCACGCTGCTTGCGCGTGGACGACGTGAAGGGTGGCTGCAGCATTGGCAGAGGACTGAAAGAGCAAGGCACAACACACTCGGGCGGAGACCAGGGCAATGCGCGCGACGCGAATTCGGGACATGGCAAAGGAGATTCAAGTCGCGGTTGAAACGGATCACTAAGCAAAGAATCACTAACCAACGGGCTCGGGGTTTCGGGCAATGCAATAGGAGCGGTGAGCTCCATACAACATATGAAGAGCACAGGCGATGCCTGCCTCTACGAAAACTCGTGCTACCCGGCACTGAGGACGGGCGTCTACCACTCGCGGATTTCTCCTCCAGGACCTACGAAATGCGGGCTGCGCCATGCTGCGATGTTCTTGGAAGCCGCGCGCACAGCGTCTTCGTCGATCTCTATCCCCAAGCCAGGACCGGACATGAGTTTAATGTACCCATCTTTGACGTCCCACACTTCGGGATTCTTGTGGTAGCTCGTCAGATCAGATCCGCCAACGTTGTAATGGATGCCCAGTGGCATTTCTTGGATCGCGAAGTTGGCACACGTAGCATCCACTTGGACGCTCGCTGCCAGAGCAATAGGTCCCAGTGGACAGTGTGGAGCGAGTGCAATGTCGTACGCCTCAGCCATCTTGGCTATGCGATGCGTCTCAGAGATACCTCCACAGTGAGCGATGTCTGGCTGGATCACGTCGACACACCTTGCTTCGAGGAAGGGCTTGACATCCCATCGGCTGTGCAGCCGCTCTCCGAGCGCGATAGGCGTGCTTACATGACGAGACAGCTCCTGGATCTCTCCAACATTTTCTGACAGCAGAGGCTCTTCGATGAAGAGCGGTCGCTCAGGCTCGAGTAACTTGGCCAACTGCTTCGCCATTGGCTTGTGGACTCTTCCATGAAAGTCCACGCCAGCATCCAGCCCCAAACTTCTCACTGTTTTAACCCGCTCCAGGCACGCATCGAGCTTGCTGGGCGAGTCAAGCCACCCCAGGTCCTCCGTGGCATTCATCTTGACCGCCGTGAAGCCAGCTGCGAGTCGTCCCTTGGCCATTGTTTCCACGTCATTTGGCCGATCGCCTCCGATCCAAGCATATACTCTGAGCTGGTCTCTCACCTTACCGCCTAGTAGCTGATAGATTGGCAGATTCAGTTTTCGCGCCTTGAGGTCCCACAAAGCAATGTCCACGCCTGACAGCGCCGACATCAACACAGGTCCTCCCCGATAGAACCCCATGCGATAGCCCAGCTGCCAGATGTGCTCGATATCGTCCGCTTCTTGTCCAACGAATCTCTCGGCGAACGAGTCTAAGCAGCCCTCTACCGCTTCAGTATGGCCCTCCAGACTGGCCTCTCCCCAGCCAGCATTGCCAGCATCATCCGTGATCTTGACGAACAGCCACCGAGGAGGAAGACGGAAGTACTCGATTGCCTTGATCAGCATCTTGCTAGTATTTTGTGAGGAAGCGGTAAACAGACAAGAGTTGGTCAATGGAACAACACAAGTGAGAACAGCAAGACAGTCAAGCACTCCACATGCTGGTTCAATGCCATGGTCGGTGGTTGATTGTGGATACAATTCAATGCCCGGAGAGAGCTGCCCCGAACCCCGCTAAAGTATCGGCCAGGTCTTCAAAGGCCGACGAGATGCCGATTGTCACTGTGATATACACCCCAAATGGTCGTGTGAAATAATGTGAGTGCTGCCACTTCTGTGCATCCTCTAGGTGTATGACTTGATTGGCACTGCCTGCCCCAGCGCTAGCTCATGTGTTTGTCGAGACCGGGCTCAAGGAAGCGTGATATATCAATCATTGGCACACGGTGGACCAACGCTAGAGCATGTCAGCCCATGATTCTTCATGACCGCATGAGGCCCACCGTGCACGAGAACGCTCTGTCGCACGATCGTGTCTCAAACATTGAGAGGTATACACTGGAAGTACCTCGAAGTCCTGATGGTGATTGGAAGCCTGGACAACGAAGCTAGTAAATGTCTTTTGCATCCGCGGATGGCGCGATAAAATCGTCGATGGTTTGTTATTGTTAGCATGTGTGCTACATGGGTATGCTCGAGCTGTGTAGCTGTGGCGGGCCTGGACTTCACGTCTGAATTCTCGCCTAACGCCATCTCACGCTCGTTATGCTGTGTAACATTGACGATCCTGAGCGTGGCGAGCGAGCATGAGAGCCGCTGGCATTTCAAAGAATGACATTCTGATATTGGAACTGCCGCTCCACGACAACGCCTGGGAACGTGAGAGACAAGACCAAAGGAATCATTACGGAAATGAGTCAGCTCTGGTGGAGGTAACAAAGCTGCGATACGCGTTATGCTCGGCCAGAGTTGCATCGCACCAACACGGTGGCAGTCTGGGTCGTGGTGAAGACTCATTCTACTAATAAGTATAGTCTGCTTGCTCACAATCTAAAGTCTAGGCTGCTAATATGGCGCTCCGGACGTTCTGCTCATGTAGTTTCGAATACGTCGCGTTCGGCGCATAAGCCATGTATGCGTGCGGCATACCCGGATACACATGAAATTCCGTCGGCACCTTAGCCTCGATCAAGCGGCTCGCGTACTTGGTGTCTTCATAGATGAAGATATCCAATTGACCACAGTCGATATATGTCGGCGGCAAGCCTGCAAGATTCTCTGCTCGCGCTGGTGCAGCATATTCTGAAACCGCTTTGTGGTCTGAGGAGCCGGCTTTATCGCCGAGAAGAGCTTTCCAGCCTGTGATGTTGTCGTCGACTTTCCAGGTTGCGAGTTCTTCGATGTTGGGGAGAGGGGTGAGGTTGCGGTCGTCTAGCATGGGGAAGATGAGGACTTGCTTGGCCACCGGTGGGGAGAGGTTCTGATCGCGGGCGAGGAGACAGGTTCCGGCTGTTGTTTCACACAAAATGTCAGAATCATCAAAGCATGACAGAGGCTGAATCTCTTACCCGCAAGACCACCGCCCGCACTCTCCCCCATCACCACAATCTTGCTAGCATCTATACCGAGCTTCTCGGCATTCTGGCTCACCCATTGCAATCCCGCCCAGCAATCATACACAGGAGTGGGATGAGGATTCTCCGGAGCCAATCTATAACTCACCGCGAAAATGGGAACTCCCCATTCTTCGCACTTCTTCGCCGTACCCTTCTCGAATAAATCAACTGACCCAAGGATCATGCCACCTCCATGAATGTGAAAGATCGCTCTCCCACCCTGTGGAGTACCTTCTTTGCGGAACTCGGCAATATTGAGATCAGCGCCGTCAAAAGACTTGATTGTGTGGTTTGTTCTTTTAACCGAGGGAACATCTGGCAGAGCGGCTCTCATTTGTTTAAACATGGCGTGGATTGTATCTCGACGGTTTTGAACGTCGCCGGGTGGAAGCTGCGAGATCCGTATCAGAGAATGGATGTCTTTCCCTTGCGAGTCGTTCTAATAACACACCTTCGGCATTGCTGCCATGACTTCAGCGAGAGGGGCTACGGCAGCGGCATACTCTGGATCGAATTGTAAAGCCATGCTGTCTGGGGCAATCTAGAGACTGTTACTCTGAGATGCAAAATTTGAACTATGAATCCGTGTGACTGGTATGAGAGTGAGCTCGGGCAATCGGGATTACGAGCTCAGCTTGGTGTCGTCCTTCCGACCTGCATATATAGGATTGTGCTGCGGACGGTTAGGGTGCCGCTAACTAGGCTCGGTTTCGTACGCTCAGCGCCACATTGCCTTTCAGCTTGCGGAGCTCATAGCCTAGGTTAGATGCACAACTCGGCTTGATTTTTATGCTGTGCGGCTTGGTTCCAAAGGGTTTGCTGCTCACTTGTGGTACGCACAAGGCGAGCCGGCTGAAATTTCCGTTAATGTATCTGGGCATATTGAAATCGTACGGCTGCGTGAACATGGCTTTAGGACGTGGTAACGAGATGTGATGCAGCTGTGAAGGATTTTGTCCGTAACCAAGTTCGGCCGCAAGAGGATTCAATAAGGAAGAGCTTTGTAATAATAATGTCCACTTCATACGGCTTTTGTGAAATCACGCTTAATCACCTTTCTCTCTCGGAACCCAGTTCATCCAAGTAGACTTCCTCTTCTTTCTCCACTCACCACTGAGCCATGCTTTGCCTAGAGCAAGTCCTCCGCCGGTGAACAGCATGATAGGCAGAGCATCTTTCCAGCTGAAGTTCTCGACATGCTGCTCAAGCTTGTTCGGATCATGTCGGGCCTTGTCAAAGATGGTCGGCAATGTAGTGGCATGGTATTTCTCGCGCAAGTTATTATACCACTTGCGGTCGAATGGTCGCCACCAATCCTCTTCCGACGCGAACGACGCAGCATACATCCATTTCATACCTCCAACTTCGTGCAGCTTGTCTTCAATGGCTTTATTTTCTTTTAGATAGCAGTCGAGATCGGCTTCAATCGGTGACCCCCAAATTCCGACATTAAGCATGAGCTCCGGGGTTCCGTCGGCTCTCTTTTCCGCAGTGTGGGGATGTAACGTCGGAGCTGGAGTCTGTCTCAAAGGGCAGAGCCATAGCGGCCAGACCTTGATCTCCTCGGTCTCCCACTCGATGAACTCTTTTGCAGCTGACATAGGAATAGCCACGTCTTGGATAATCTGAATATTGAGGTAAAGCGAATGCATTGCTGCATAGAGCATTCGCGTATGTAGAAAATCGTCCAGCCAGTATCGCGTGCGCTTGGTGAATGGTACGGCGCCCTTTGTCATCTCGAAAATGCTGGCGCCTACCCAAAAGCCGCCTCGGTCGTAGCGGAAGTAGTACTCTGGAAGTGGAATGAGCTCTGTGACTGGGCCATTGCTCTCTTTAAGACGCTCTTCGACGTGCCAGGCGAACCAGGGATCACTGGGTGCAGAAAACCGGGCAACGCTGACACCAGGAGTACGCTCATTAGTGCGACGACCAGTGATGATGGCACCCGAAGTCTTTGACCACAAAATCCCGTCAACATAGTCGAAATTGTCGTATTGGGCGCCAGAAGTGAAGTGTTTGACTTTTTCGACAGCTTCTTCAATGCTGGAGACAGGATGGTACGTTGTCTCGACATATTTTTGCGCTTTCTCGAGGCGGATTGCGAGCAGGGTTACAACACCAAATGACCCCAGGCCTCCTGCTGCGCCATGGAACAGGTCCGGAAGATTCGTCTCAGAGCAGGTAACGACGTCGCCATTCGCCAGAACCATTTCCACTGACTCGAGAGTCTGGTTGAAGAAGCCGTGCTTGTAAGAAGAGCTCTCGCCAGTAGTGCCCGAATAGCCACCTCCAACAGTGATACCTGCACTTGCGATTAGGAGATGATACAAAATGAGCAGCTGTTCCAGCGACATACCTGGGAAATCTGCCACGACAGCAGGTGTGAGGTCGTAGGCCAAGGTAGCTTCTACCAGCTTATCCATCGGCACGTTCGCTTCAACGTACGCCAACATCTTCTCCGTATCGATTTTGAGCACATGGTTCAATCCGCTCGTATCGACGACATTCTTCTTGTCGCGCAAAGTCTGGTTGCGACTGCTGTTCGTAGCTCCGCGATATATGCGAAACTTCTGCTTCTTGTCGTAGAAATCTTTCACGCTGCTGGCAATCTGCGCCACCAGCTGGGTATGTTTCTCCATGCTTGTAGAGAGGATAAGTTCGCACTGGAGAGAATCTCGAAGGCATGGTGTTCTGCATTTTCGGTAAAAGTGTAGCGTCGGGACAAAGGAGCGCATGGTGGGAGCAAACAATACCAAAGTGTCCTACCTATTGTTCTCGAACACGATATCCGTATCATGGTCTCCGCTGCGCCGGGTCAAATTCCCATCGCGTGCAGTGCAGCCTACTGGTCTGGGAGTTACGGCGCACGACGCGTTGTGCTGTGTCAGAGCAAAGTCAGACTGGGCGAGATTCCTGCCTATTCTGCTGTGGTGTTTGCTGCGGCATTGGCGTGACATAGCAACACAAAGCATTCGATGGGATTAATAAGAGCATACTGCGCGACCGGCGGGTGCAGCAAGGCTCATCCTGTGTGCAGAGAGGACGTGTTTTGTTTTGGTCGCAGAGCGAAGGGTCGCCTGAGGAAATTGGTGCCGCGAATTGCCGAAGTCCTCCTTCCGCTCTCCTGCTCTGCACCACTTCTTCATCAACCACATTTGCATCTGACGCTTCGGCATCATATCTTGTAAATATTCGACATGCTGCTGTGAGCGATGAAGCCATACTGCACGCAGTGTGTGCAGTACATTGCGCAATGACTCACCGGCTCCTCCAGCCATTCACCTATTGGGAGATGTCCGTTCACCCATGGAGGTGAACGAGAATCTGCACCATGTATTCACCAACATGCACATGACTCGTGCTCATTCACTTTCCCTACTTCGGCAGGTCAGAGCCTGCACTTCTTGTATAAATCTTGACCTACTTCTATACCAAACACCAAATCTTTGACACTGAGAACCAACACTCCCACACCAGGCACTAATCTCAGAAACCATAACCCATCAACGCATTCGACATGGCGGCCGCAAAGACGAACATCGCCAGAGGGCAAGTACTCGAACTGAAAACAGCGCCTCTTCCTCAGCCCGGGGTTGTGCTCCAGCTTCGCACAGGCAAGAAGCAAGCGTTCGGGCCAACACAATCGGCCATCAACAAGTTGCAAATCGAAGGATCAATATTCGCCGGCAAGACTGGACTCGACGGCGACGAGCATGTATACAAGCACCATGGCGGCATCGATCGAGCAATTCATCAATACAATCCAGACCACTATGCCGATTGGCGAGCAGAATACCCGCCGGCGCCAGCGCTCTTCGACATCGGAGGCTTTGGCGAGAACCTCACCTCGACCAACATGAACGAAGAAAATGTTTGTGTTGGCGACCTCTATCGCCTCGGAGAGAGCATCATTCTGCAAGTTAGCGAGCCTCGAAACCCATGCTACAAGCTCGACATCCGATTCAAGTGGCCTCGAGCTTTGAAGCGCATCCAGCGCACAGGACGAGTCGGTTGGAACTTCCGTGTGCTAGAGACCGGCTATGTCAAGAAAGGCGACACGATATCGCTTCTTGAGCGTCCGCATCCGAAGTGGTCGATCATGAACGTGCAGCGCGCGATCAAAGGCAAGGCAGTGCCTCTCTCCTTGGTCGAGGAATGCAGCGAACTGGAGGTACTCACGAGCAAGTTCAGAGATATGGCCTCGCACCGACTTCGATCCTCTTCCAAGCGATACACAGTGACAAGAATTCAACGGATCACACCACGTGTCAAGCAGCTGACTTTCAGCCTACTGGAGCCGCTGAAAATGTCCAAGCCAGAGTTCGATGCGTTCGCTTTTGCCCAGCTTCGCTTCGGCCCAGACCTGAGCCTGTCACGATCTTACTCGATCGTGTCTGGGGATATGAAGACCTTCACCTTAGGCGTGGCTCTCGATGACAATTCACGAGGCGGGTCGGCATATCTGCACCAGCAGCTCAAAGTTGGTGATGAGGTCGAAATGGTGCCAGGCGACAGCCCTAGGGCCGCATCTGATGAACAGGCCTGCGAGACCAACCAGTCCATCGACCATCGCCTAGTCATTATCGGGGGCATCGGTGTCACTGCTTTTCTCCCAAAGATCAAGTCGTGGCGTCGGCAAGGTGTGCCTCTCACTATTCACTATGCTGTGAGAAATGACTTAGAGTCAGCATACGCTGATGAGCTGCCCGCCCAAAACACCACAATTTACAGCAAGGCACGCAACGAGCGACTCGACGTCCAAACTCTCATTCCACCTACTTCTTCACGCACCAAGCTGTACTGCTGTGGCCCAGAGCGGCTAATGAAAGCCTGCAAGCAGCTGACCGATAAGCTTGGCTACCCTGACAACATGGTGCATTTCGAAGACTTCACGGCCCCACGCGGCGATGACCTTGGTGATGCCTTTGAGGTCGAAGTTGAGGAACCCGACACCAATCGTAAGGAGACGCTTGAGGTGCCTTCCGATAAGACGCTACTTCAAGTTCTACACGAGGCCGGCTTCGACAACGTGATGTCAAGCTGTGAAACAGGCGGCTGCGGCGCGTGCAAGGTCACGCTGTGCGCAGGCAAGGTGACTTATAACAGTCAGGTGCTGTCAGAGGAGGAGAAGAAGACAGCTATGCAGAGCTGTGTTGATCGAGGGGTGGGCAAGATCAAGATTGAGATTGATTAGGGGTGGAGGATAAAATCGCATTGACACAGCCCACGAAACTTATCATCGCTGAATACGTGGAGCACATTACAGGTTCCTCTTCCTGCTACTTGGAGCCCTAGAGTCAGGTAGGCAGATGTTTGTGTATCAACATCATTCACAGAAGTTCTCAATCCCAGTCCCGTGTGTCCTTAACAAACAGGTCCCTATACATCATGATAGATGGTATCACTATTCACGGCCCGCCAGTCCACCACCATATCACCCTCCAACCCTCTCGACAACTCCAAGACGACCTCAAAACAATCCCGCCACAACCATGCCTCACCGCAACCCCCAATCCAAAACCGTCTCCTTCAGCAAAAAAGACACCATCATCCCCATCGCGCACCACAAACGTCCCAAAACCACCCCCTCAGACCCCAAAACCCAACGCGCCCAGCTCAAAAACGAAATCGCCAAACTCGAGCACGAATTCCTCAAAACTCGCAAATCACGCGAAGCCAACGAGCTCAAATATGAGAAATCTCACAACATGAAACGTAAACAAGAACAAGCTCGAATGATGGCTTATGTCGAAGGTTGTAGGATGCGGGAGGCTGTTCTCATGGATCTGCTGAGTGATGCGAAGAATATGTTGAAGTTTGCGGAAGAACATGATAGGTTGCAGGATAAGGGGTATGCGAGGGGGTATTTGGAAAGGATGGATTTGTGGAGGGGGGGGGTTGTGAGGGAGGTGGGGAGGAGGCGATGAGGAGATTGAACATGTGTGCAGAATTGAGGGCAGGCTGTGGAGAATCTAGCGGATTGGTCTTTGCTGTCAGTTGATCACTTTCTGCCATATTTCTATGGTGTCTTCGGTATGGTACACGATGCTCTTGTCCAATTGGCATGATACTTTCTTGTACGATGCTGACTTGGACATAGGTTCCATCGTGTCTGTTCTCTCGGAAAGCAGGCGAGTTGCAGAAGCATAATCTTTCGAGAACCTGCAAGACAGCGGAGTCAGACTCGAACATTCGGCAGCGAGGCCGGAACATGTGGTTGATACATACGGCGCAACGAGCTCGTGTCACGTTTCAGCCTGGGCTCAACACTTACACTCGGTATCAGTCAGCAGCAAAATAACAATGAGCTACATCAGAATGCCTAAGTCAACGAGGTATCAATTATGATTCGGAACTCGATGCCTTTCCCATCCGTGCGCCTTCATCGTGTTGTGAGAAAGTGACCGAGACAGCGCAGAATCACGGTGTCTCATCGTTGACAATACTATTGTCGACAGACTTCGTGAATCTCCCGTGACATTCTTGTGGCAGAGCACGACTGTGAAGCGTCTATAAGAGAGTGAAGTACTTATTCACCTTCGCAATGTGCTTAAATCGATATAATTCTCCTGCTGGCAAGGGAAGATGTCCAAACCATCGAGAAAGCCGAGATCTCCTGGAGAATCACCCTCAGCAGCAATCGCTCCAACGAAAGACCTTCAACCCAAAAACGACAGAACCGAAAGCGCAAGCTCATATTCCAGAATGTCGACGCCAGCCCCTCCCACCACACAAGGGAATGATCCCATATGGAACGAAGCAGGTACGCATGGAGTGGTCGATTGAAGAAGTTTTAACGTCCAGAGGCTAACGAGTCGAGCACAGGTTGTCCCATCTGCGCGCGCGAGTTCGTTGCGCTTTATCGACACATTCGCAACGTCCACCATTACGAAGTCGAGCCCAATCGCCACGGCCAGTACCGCATCACGGGAGTGCGAGCCCAAGGTGCCAGTAGAAGTCCGCGAAGCAATACCTCGACGCAGCCGGCAGTTTCGAACTCAGTTCCCCCGTTCGCTTCGATTGCCACTGTTGGTCCGTCTGCAGAGGATGGTGCGCGGCCAGCAGATCATTACAACAACACCCCAGCTCTCCCTCCCGCCCCCACATCTCTCGAGCTCCAGAGAGATGCCCCAGCTCCCAGCGCTCTCATTGCGGCTGTAATCTCCAACTCTTTCCCCTATGGACCGCCGGGGTCATATGGCCCAGCCGATGAATGGCTGGCAAATGTCTTGACTGAAGACAATAGAGACCACGACCGACGAGCTCGACTTGCAGAACAAGAGCGCCAGCAGCAAACCTTGCCAATACCATCGATCCAGATCAATGGGTTGTCTATGACTTGCAGATGTTGCCTGATGGGCCAACGCCTGGACAGAGACCTCGGATCTTGAAGTGACGACCAAGCAAGGAATGCTGCTAGGCTGAACGCGCGAGCTCATTGCGACAGAGTAGATTCCCAAGATTCTAGGGTCGCCACATGAGGATTGGGATTGGATGTGTAGACCTTGCTGAACGGGCGCGACAGCGAGCGTGGTCGAAGGGGCGGGGTGTCGTGGATACGGAGGGTTGAATCGGGTTTGCTTGCACCTGCTCGCTGGTTCAACAAAATCTCAATCAAAAGAGTGTCGCAGCAGAATAATGTTAGCGAGCAGCCCTGCCAAGCTGTGTGAGGGCTGGACTACTGTCGCGAGAAAGGTAGCACTTCAAGTTAGCGAAATTCAATTTGATACTCATGTCCTCCGTCGCCATTGCATATGCCCAAGACGTGCTCTCAGGTTCTTCACGATACCTCGCCTATGTGACGACGATGCGCAACAGTATTGATTGTGCAGCTGTTCTCGTGTCGTTCTCGCCGAACTGGGGTGCCATATAGGCTAAAGTATCTTCTGCATGTGAAGTTGCGGAGGCAAGCCTCTCTGCGCCACAAGTCTCGAATGCGAATCAGATCGCTTCGGACCAGGATCATGAAATCCTGAAGGAGGTCAACATTTCAATGCTCGTGAGAATACCGCCCGGCTCCTTCTGTGAATAGTGGAGGTATTGGCTGTGCTCCATCATCCGCTGTTCATGTTCACCAGCAGGACACGGACACTGAAGCTTCCAGTCATGCTGTAAGCAATGGCATCAGTGTTCGCATGAGTAGTGCAGATCTTTGGCTGGTGACGAGGATGCCCAGTTCACGCAATCCCAGCGTGCATCATCGACGGTCCGAAGGCGAGATCGAAGTCTCGGGATGTTGCGCAAGATGGAGTTCGCCCAATCGCCGGCGGCAAATTGCTGTAGCCTCACACACTGCGCACTCAGCCCACGTTGACGCGTCGCAGATGTTCTCAGCGTGTGAATGGGATGACGGCCTGCACGGGGTGGCGCTAATCCAGCGTCCGTGGGAGTTTGGTTCATCAAACAGCTTCTTCGTGTCGAAGCAGGTTGTTGCAAGCAACGGAAGCTTGAGCTCCAGCGGCACGGCAGCGTCATAGGGCACCGGGCGACGCTAGACGCACAGAGGCAGCACGCCGACGATCGTCTGGAATTGTGCCCAGTGTTGTCTGTCCCTCGTCAAAGTGCCTCCGTCTCCTATACCGCGGAGCACATCTCGTCCTCGACCCGACCGATGTGCACTTGAAATCAGCAGCAGGCGGCAACAACCAGGACGTCGGTCAGCGGCAAGGCACCATGTCATCATCCGACGGCGGGCAGTAAGTGCTGAATTCCCCTTTCTGGCCAAGTCGACGCGAGCCAACCGCGTGTCCCACCGCGCCCCATTGGCACAGGCATGCTCACCAGGAAGAATCGCGGCTGTCGTACAACATAATACACGCTTCCGAACGAGCTTGGCGGGGACAAGTAATAGATATATTGAAACGCCCGCGGCTAACTCCTCTCGCTCTACAGCAAGCGCACCCCGTCCGCCGTGACCAAAGCTCTCCAGCGGCTCTCCAGCAGAAACAATGTGCCCACTTTGAACACCGTGACCAGCGACGCACCCACCACCGACACCGACAACATGTCGAGCCCCGAGGGCAGCAGCAGCGCCCACTACCTGTCGCCCGTGCGAGCATCGATGCAGTCCGGCCACCGCCCGCACCTGTCGACCACCATGTCCAATACACAGACGCCCCAGGCCCAGACCTCGCCCGTGAAAGACTCGCCCATCACTCCGAGCACCGCGACTCAGGGCGCCTCAATCGAGCAGAGCGTGCGACTATTCAAGGTCTTCGAGGCTCTGCGTAGCGGAGACACGGCGGCTATTGCAAAAGCAACGCGAGCCAGCGGCGATGCGAAGCTCGAGGGAACCACAATCCTCCACCTGGCCATTCAATGCGCTGAAATGGCTGTGATTGAGTATGTGCTCTCTCAGCATGATGCAGACATCAACGCTCGCGATCGCGACGGCAACACCCCACTCCACGTGGCTGCGAACCTGGGCCGAGTGCCGGTGGTGAAGCTGCTGCTCGAGCAGAAAGAGATCAACGATTCCATCGTCAATCACCAGGGAAAGACGCCTCTCGATGTGGCCCGCAACCCGGACATCTTCCAGCTGTTGCAGCTTGCGAGGTCTGTGTACACGGAGAAGCAGATCCGAACTATTCACCAGCTGGTGGCTAAGGGCGATTACGATGCTCTCGAGGAGCTGCTTTCCGAGAGCCGTGTCAGGTCGACCCTGGACATCAACGCTCCCGAGCTCGCACAAGAACCTGCTACCATAGCCGACGGAGGTAGCCTACTTCACGAGGCTGCTCGCAAGAGGGATCTGAAGTTGGCCCAGTTGTTGTTGCTGAGTGGAGCCGACCCTTTCCGTCGCGATCGCAGAGGCAAACTACCACAGGATGTCACCAAAGACGACCGGACGCGTGCGATCCTCAAGCGATCACCAGCTGCCGCTGCCGCCCAAAGACAAATTCAAGAGCAGACCATCCTCGGTAGTGCGTCACAAGCTAGTGGAGTCCCGACCGGAGATGGTGGACCTGGTAGCAAAGAGAGCCGGGAAATGAAGGGCTACCTGAAGAAGTGGACAAACTACACCTCTGGGTACAAGTTGCGCTGGTTCGTGTTAGAAGACGGCGTTTTGTCGTACTACAAACACCAAGATGATGCCGGGAGTGCTTGCCGAGGTGCCATCAATATGCGCATAGCAAAGTTGCAAATGGATCCCAAGGACAAGGACAAGCTGCATTTTGAAATCCTCGGAAAGAGCTCGGTCAAGTACGATCTGAAGGCGAATCACCAAGTCGAGGCAAAGAGATGGTTCTGGGCGTTGAACAATGCCATTCAATGGGCCAAGGACGAAGCCAAGGAAGAGCAGCGACGGGAACGACAGGAAGCCAGTGCCAAACACGAGCACCTCGAACGCATCAGAACACGGGAAGCGGAGGTGGCACAGAGCGGAGGCAGCTTGACACCAGCGACAGCCGTTACCGGAGGCTCGACATCTCTGGCTGGCAGTACGCTAGGAGATGGGAACTTGAGCGCATACGATGCTAGTGAGGCCGATGGCAACTCAGTCATCGTCCGTGACTCCAGTCGTGCGGGCACCGCTAACATCGAGGGCGATCTGGACGATGAGGAGGACTACGGCGACGATGCGAGCAGTAATGAGGTCAAGCCGGGCAACAAGGATGCCTTTTCTATTACTGCGCAGTCCGCTAAGCTCCAGCTCGACCTCCTAGAGCAAGTATCTGCGGCACTGCGAAGCGAGAGGGACAAGAGTCCAGATACGCCGCTGGGACATCCAACTCTGGAACAAGCCTTATCTTCGTATGAGACCGCGGTTGGGAATCTCAAGGGTCTCCTGATGGACTTGCTCCGTATCTCTCGTGATCATGAAGCTTACTGGCAATATCGACTGGAACGCGAACAGAACATCAGAAGATTGTGGGAAGACAGCATGGCAAAGGTGGCTCGAGAGCAAGAGGAGCTCGAGAACCGCATCGGCGAATCAGAGGACAAGAGGAAACGAACGAAGAAGGCATTGAAGGAAGCTCTCGATGGCACTGCCTCATCAAGAGTTGCGTCGCCCTCAGTCGAGACTGGAGAAAAGGTCAGCTCGTTGCTAGAAGTTCCTGCTGGTCAGCCGATTAAGAGGCGTCAGACCATCGCCGAACTGACGAACAACGAAATCTCCGACGATGACAGCGAAGAAGAGGATGAGTTCTTCGACGCCGTTGATGCTGGAGAGGTCGAGATCGTCAAGGCGCTGCCTTCTCCACCGCAGTCACCTAAGCCGATCGCTGCTGACAAGGATGGCGCACAAGATGCCAGCTCGAGCATTGAGCAGGAGCGGCGTGAAAAGGAGATGCAGATCTCGAAGAGCTATCGTGGGTACGAGGATGGTCTGCGAAAACGACTAAAGATCGATGCGGATAACAGGCCAAAGGTCTCACTTTGGGTATGTCTGAACTGCTGCAACTTCACAATGCTTTTACTGACCGCGTGACAGGGTGTACTCAAATCTATGATTGGCAAGGACATGACCAAGATGACGCTACCCGTCACCTTCAACGAACCAACCTCTCTGCATTATGCGGTCGTGGCGGACATGGAATATGTTAACCTCTTGAACACTGCAGCTGATCGCACCGACTCTTCGGAACGCATGGTCTATGTCGCTGCGTTTGCAGCGTCCGAGTATGCTGGTACGATTGGGCGTGTCGCGAAACCATTCAACCCGCTTCTTGGCGAAACGTTCGAATACGTGCGACCAGACGAGGGCTATCGCTTCTTCATCGAACAAGTCACGCACCATCCTCCTGTTGGAGCTGCCTATGCCGAGTCAAGCAAATGGACCTACTACGGCGAGTCAAACGTGAAGTCCAAGTTTTATGGAAAGTCTTTCGAATTCAACCCTACTGGCACTTGGTACCTTCACATTCGGCCTATTGATGGCAGCCCTGAAGAAGTGTACACCTGGAAGAAGGTCACATCGTCGGTCGTTGGTATTTTGACCGGTAATCCCGTGGTCGACAATTACGGTCTGATGGAAGTCAAGAACTGGACCACTGGCGAGACCGCACTGGTGGATTTCAAGCCTCGAGGCTGGAAGGCATCTTCTGCCTACCATGTTTCGGGCAAGGTTCTCGACAAGGACGGCAACACGCGCTGGTCTCTGGGTGGAAGGTGGAATGACAAGATCTATGCACGCCTCACGCCCGGTTATGAAGGTTCTGTCGACCCATCTGAAGGCTCTCTGGAGAAGGGCGACAAAGCTTTCCTCGTGTGGGAAGCTCACTACAGGCCTCCTCCAGGCGAGATCCCTTTCAACCTTACGCCATTCGTGGTCACTCTCAACGATTTGCCCGATAAACTGAAACCCTTGGTCGCTCCCACGGATTCCCGTCTTCGACCAGATCAGAGAGCCATGGAAGACGCAGAGTACGATTTCGCTGCGACAGAGAAGACTCGCTTGGAAGAAGGTCAACGTGCACGCAGACGCGTTCGAGAAGCCAAGGGCGAGGACTTCACTCCTCGCTGGTTTGTTAGAGCAAAACACCCTGTGACTGGTGAGGAGTTCTGGAAGTTCAACCATGAATACTGGCAGATTCGTGATGAAGTTGCCGAGGGGAAGAGGAACTGGGGCAGTGAGAGATTAGAAGAGATATTCTAGATGGGGTTTGTCTCCGTGGCCGCTATCATATTTTTGCCTTCGACAGCCGCTGAGGGACAGGAGCGAACTGCAGATGTTCAGCACATGATCTTACTTTCTGCGAAATACCTACTAGTGCGCATATGCTTGCTCAATCAGTTTCTGAATTGTCTGAAACTTTCAATTCAGTTCCAATGCGCTGCATCAAATCGGTCCTGCAAATATTATAACATCCCACCAGGACTGCTTCTTGCGCGGTTTCTCATCTTCTTGCCTCTTCGTCGTAGTTGTCCCCTGTGCTACCTTCGAAGACGCTGTGGCTTTCACCCCGCTACGCTCCTCAGACTCCCCCTCTTCTCGCCGCCCTTCCCTATACTCCTCACCAGAACATCCCACCTTCCTCCACATTGTCTTCAACCGACTCCTCTTCCCTCTCTCGTCCTCATACCTTTGCACATCCCTCTTAGCCTTGACACAATTATCAGTGTCAGACAGGGAGCTATCTCGACGTACGTCACTGTCACTGTAAAGTGGCACGTATTTGCGTGACTGAGGCATTGTTTTCTGTTGTTTGTTGGTTTGCGAGAAAAAGTAAGGTAGAACAAAGAAAAAAACGATCGATCGACGGCAACTTTTTGTTACAAGCAAGCAATCGAAATCGATCGATCGATCGGGCGTCGTACGTCGTGAATGTTTCTGGTGGCAAGGTGGCTAATTGAGTGTCTGTATGCATAGCATCCAGCCTGGAATTCGAAGCTTTTCAGCGCACGCAAGAACATTCACGAACACATTGCTGCTGTATCAGAGCTCTCATTCAAGGAAAAGGGGGGAGGGAGACTCCGAATCTCAGACAACTGCTGGATGGATCTCATTAACGAAGACGTCGCACAAATCGCAAAGAATCTGGCCAGATCATCTTCCATTACTCGATCCCCAGCAATGCTTATTCTCTACCTCAAAGACAGCAAACATCTGGACGAGTGTGACGCTAAGTAAGCTGATACATAGCAACTTCGTATCATATTTGTGCTCTGGATTCACTAAGTCCTCCGCTTCCTGCTGACCTGCCCTTTTCTGTGACCCGCAAGATCTCGGGATCCAATAAAAAGCAACTGTACAATGATGATCATGCCGTGGATCTGGGCTGTTTCTCTTCCTTCTCCCTGCTGCTTTCCCTTCCTACACCAACCACCCAACGCTCAACGCAAAAAGACACTAGGCAATACTAGGGTAACATCCGACCGAATCTTATGGTCGTTCTCGATCTTGGGTATAAAACGAAAATGGGTAAATGAAATTTTCTCGTAAAGTCAATGCAGTGTCCGAGTGTCCGAGAGAAAGAATGGCAGGGTTTTGATCGTGGTGGCTGTCGACCGTAAGCCAGAGCTTGTCCCAATGCAGGCTTGGCATCGTTCGTCCCTGTGCTCGACCAGTAGTTTTTACTGCTGCTCCACTGTATCCTCGGTATATGCTCTCCAGTACGTTGTCAACAGCGAAAGGACCTGGCGCTGTGTCATACCGTCCTCGCAAGCGACCTGCAAAGCAGTTCCGTCTTCGAATTCCAGGATTACCGAGTAGGGCAACTCCTGTTGGTCCAGCACAGGCATGAAAGGCGCCTTGAACTCTGCAAGCGCGTACCGCTTCATGGCAACGCCTCGATGGATGTCCATCGCCTGTGCAATAGCGAATTGCAAGACTCCATAGTCGTCAATTGTTACGATCCGACGCTTCCAGAGCTGTATTCTGCGTTAGCCTGGAATGTGCAAGGGGAAAGGCGGGGCTGTGCTTACCAAGGAATCTGGGAATTGCACGTTAAGATCACCAACCACCGCGGCTGGTGGCGTGTCAGGCTTCGAAACAGCTAAGCTCACAGGTCTCGCAGCCTCTGGAGCGCTGAGCATACTGTCACTCTTCGTGGGGCTCCTGGGCTCGACTGGAGAATTCTTCTTTTTCGATCCAGTCAAGTTACTCATGCGCTTGAAGAATCGGGTCGCCTTGCTCGCCTTCTCTGGAGCGACACTCTCGTCGTTGGAATTGAGAGACATGGCTGAGTTTGCGCGAACATTGGGTGGTGGGGGAGGAAAGTCATCCAAAGCAGGTGCTGATTTCTGTCTCTCTTTCCAGAATCGGCTGGTTCGGGAGCGAGATGACTTGATCGATCGAGTGTCATTAGAGTATAATGAGTTGTTGGACGAGAGCGGAGGTTCAGACTCGACCGCAGGCGGCGAAGGAGTGGCGGAGGGAGCTGCAGAGAATGGAGGCGTTGGACCGTGTGCGGAGCCAGGGGCTGAGGAGCCCGGACGAGCTATGCGAGTAGTGACAGAAACGGAATCGCGTTTCGTGACAGGATCATGTTGAACACTTCCCGTCAGCCATTGTTCTTCGTTAGACATGGCTGAGGTCGGTGTGTTCACCGCACTCCTGCTCTGCCGCTTGCGAGACATAGGACGAGTCGCAGGAGGAACTCTCCGGTTCTGCATGGCAGATCCTCCAAGTGAGTTCTCACTTGATTCTCTAGCTGACAGCTCGGCCAATGCTTGGATGCGTCTGGATATCCCAGACGATACATTGCGCGCGCGTCCAGCAGAGAGCAGTTCTTGCTTTTCTGCAGGCGGCATAGGGCTTACGGAACGACTCTTGATGGATGAGGGTCGACTCTTGACAGAAGGAGGTCGCTCATCATCTGCCGGTTTCTCGGGGTTTGTAAACGCTCGCGCGATGGGCATCGGTGGAGGTGCATTGGAAGCTTCGATACTGGCGGATCTGCCCTGGAATGCCAATGCTATTGGCGACCTCGCCACCGTGATCGGTCTAGCTTCCTGCACAGTGGCGCTATGCAACTCTTCGTACAGCGCATCGTCATCGGAATCCAATTCTTCTTCGTCCACTTCGTTGTGTAGCGTGTCTAGAGCCAATGGCTGTACGTAGCCGCGCCGGCGTTTGACCAGGTCGCTATCCGAGCGTTTGTGCGGCGAAAGCGACTCAGCTGCGTTTATGGAAGAGGTAAGGTCTTGCTGCTCGGGGAGTGAGATGGTCGGTGCTGGAGCACCCCCTTCGTCGACCTGCAGATGCTGCGACCCCTTTGCTATTGTCTCGCTGCCTTGCTCTGACACGAGAGGGCGTTCCGTGGGCGTCTGACTAGGTGTTGTCGAGGCAGCGTCATCGTGATTTGTGTCCGACTCGTCTACCGTTGCATCAATCGGTGCAGCTGGTAACGATGCGTGGGGTACTGCTTGGGCAGTCTTCTCCTCCGAAATCTCGTCAAGAACCGCAGTTTCTGGTGCTTCATCTATCGTCTCCTCGGTTCGTTGTGTGTCGGGTGTGCCGTATCGAAGTTCAATGCCTGAGTCCGCTTTGGTAGACTGATTCTGGCTCTCGTCATCTGTGCTGTGCTGCTCGGGTTCGCTCTCCGCCAGAACCTTGCTCTGCGCCTCTTCTTGCTTGCTCTGCGTCCCTTCGTCAGATGGATCCTGTTGGGATTCGCTCGCCATCGGCACGCTGGGAACTTCTGGCGCGTCCTCGGTGATCGAGCTGAACATCGAGCCCTGCGACTTGCGCAGCTGCTTCTTCCGCAACTCAACAGCTTTCATGAGGCGTATTTTGTCTGCAGACATAGGGCCGGATTTGTGCAAGGGCGCGGATCTGACGCTTCCACGCGACATTGGTCGCGATGCAAAAGTGGGAATGTCAGGGATGGGCGGCATAGCAGGCGCGGCAGACTCGAGTGCAGACGGTGCAGTTGCAGATCGTGACATGGCGGCTTGGCCGCCTGAGGATTTTGGCCGGAGTGCTTCCTGCTTCTTGGGCATCGTCTTGATGGTGGCAGGAACGGCCGACACACGTGGCGCAGTTGGGCGCAAAGCCTTCTCCGGCGCATTGATCGGACGCGGTGCGAGCTTGACCTTCGGCTTGAATAACGCGTCGTACTGACTGAAATCGAATGGCTCTTCATCCATGGACTGCGAGCGCATCGCGCCTCCGCGAGCAGCGAAGGAATTGCGCTCCGGCGAAGGCTCGGGAGGTCTCTGATCCGGCGGTTGGGAAGGGAAGCCGTGGAGCTGCTCCTCGGGCAGCTTGTCCTGCGTATCTCGAACGTGCTGCAATGCGGTAGCAGCATCTGACAGTGACGACTCTGTGGGTGACGGCTTATGCTCGGGAATTACGAGGTCGGCGGCAGCTTGATCACCTGGTGCCGATGCTTGCAGCGGTGGCACTGGCGACTCCAACGGGGTCAGCGGAAGTGAAGTCGATTCAGCAGGCACGGGCAATGTCAGCGCAGGCGACTTTGCCGGAGAGGCCGGCGGAGTCGTGCGTCTTGAGGCGGTGGTGTGTGCATGGAGTGAGGTCATTGACCGCGGTGCGCGTTTGCCTATGCCACGATCTGAACGGTATCTCTGCGAGGCTTGCAGACTCGCTGCAGATGCGCCTGCCTCCTCCGCGGTCCCCTCGTCTTCATCCTCCTCGCGCAACTCATCAAGGCGGCCCATTGAGGGGGACGGAGAAGCCGTGTGCAATTGAAAGGACGCAGCCAGTGCGGTGTCGTTGAGCCCATCTCCGCTGGTCAGCTCGAGCAGGGTTTCGTAGGGGGAGTAGCGTTCGAGAACGTCCTGGAGGTGAACCGATGTGCGCGCTGGATCGCAAGTCCCGTTAGCCTTCGCTTCTGCCCATCCACGCCTGCGCTGTCCACTTACCTTGCAACAATCGCGATGTGCCCTCCGGTATGTACTTGATCAAAATCCTTCGGCGGCGATACATGAGCAGACCGTACAACGGCGATGCGTCTGTGTATGCCGCCAGGGCATTGCGGGCCTCGGAGACTCCATGCTTTCCTTTGCCCAGCAGATCCACCGAGTCTCGCGAGGTGTACTTCAGCAAGAACCAGCCTCCAGCCTCGGCGATGGCCGTGTGATATGCCTCCGTGACTTCGGGCGTGTCAAGGCCATTCAGTGACATTTCGCCCGCGTGAACGGGAAGTGGTTCCGCAAGCGCTGCGTGCACCACTCGTCGGTGGGCAGATTATCCTAGGTCTATTCGGAGGTCGCTTAGTGTGGGCATTGACGTTTGAGACATTACACCTGTCCGACAGGCGAGTGTGTGAGGAGTGTCGCCAGGCTGACGACGCGAATTCTCGTGCAGTGCAAGGGCAGAGTGTAGCACTGCAGGAGGAGTTGCTCGCGGGCGCCTTTGCACTCCAGGACGCTCAAGTGAGGATAGAGTTTGGGCCAGAGGCTACTGCCAGGTGCACCTCGCTCGAGCCAATGGAAGCGATGAGAAGGATGGAAAATGGCTTCAGGAGATAGCGCATGGCGCGCAGGCTGGCCCACCACACTGCCCTCTGCCGCGCCGCCGCCAAAAGCACACCCCTGGGCGACGTGCGCACGAGCGCTTGTCGCACCTCGGTGGCGGCGATCAAACACGCAACATCTGCGAGTCTCGCCGGGGGTGCGATGATAACATGCTGCGTGCTATGATATCGAGCGTTGCGCGTGTTCGTCATCACCTTCGCAGCGTGCAGCGTGCAACGGCCAACGGCGGCGGCAACTTTGACGATGCGCGGTCATGGCGTGCATGCATGCACAATCGTACAAGATGCACATCTCCTCCGCCGACTGGACTCCACACCTTCGCGCTCGCCAACTTGGCGACAAAGTTCCGACTAGAGCACGCGATCGCCGCCATCACCACCCGCCACACCCTGGCTCGACGTGCCTCGATGATGAACTCACTTGCCTGCGCTCGCGGTTGGCGGGGGAGATATCATCATCACCATCGCCTCTCGCCGCGTAGCATGTTGCAACATCACGCACCCGAGCAAAATATCGCGTGTAGAAACACAGACATCTGATCGAGGGAGGCCATTGTGCTTTTCCACACCATTTCTCCGCCAGTGCTCGGCGCGTGGCTCCGAAGCCATTGTAATCTGTCGTCCGGCGGACCTGAAGATCACACACTCGTCTACCCTTTCCGCGCATTGGATCTGCCACGCGGTGCTGCGAGCTCCACAGGTACAACGAAACTACGGCCGCCGTGAGACATGCACGCACGTGTGCGCCAGAAACGGCCGCTGCTGGATCGCAACGCTCTGCTCACACTGCATACGAACATTGCATTGCTGAGAGATAATTCTACACTGTAGGTGATGCTGCCGCAATGTCTCCATCCATCGCAGCCGGCCGCGTGAAGCTGGCCCACTGCCCGTTCCCGCCTAGCTTGCCCCGTCATAAACCACAGCTGCTCTGCTCCTAGCATTTATCACAAAACAGCAACGACATCATCGAAAAACTCTGCAACAAACGCAATACTTCAGACATGGGTGTATCCAAGTTGCCACCCGTAGCAGACATCCCGACCCTACCAACAGTGGACCGCGCAGCAATCCTCGACCTGTTATTCGAGCCAAGCACACAACTCCACACTCTATCAGTGCCTTTACTCCATGAAAAACAATTCGAACACTACGCCGACCTAATCTCATCCATCGGCGTCCAACTCACCGACCTTGCCGAATCTGCTTCAAGTTCAGATACCGCATGGCTCGAAAGCATTCTCGGCTCACACCCTCGCCTTGGCGCAAAGAAAGTTGAAAGCGCGCAATCGCAAGCCGAGCAAGCACAATTGCAGGGCAATGCAGATGAAACAGAGCAATTGCGTCTTCTCAACGAAGAATACGAGAAAACTTACCCTGGCCTTCGATACGTGGTATTTGTGAACGGGAGAAGCCGATCTGTGATCATGCACGATATGCGTGAACGGATCGCAAACAGCAACCTCCAGGCAGAGAGATTGGCGAATATCAGGGTGAGTCCTTGAGTGTTTCTGGTTGTTTCACACTGACAGGTAACGTCTGCAGGCCATGTGCGAGATTGCTGCTGATAGAGCGAGGAAATTGTCTGCAGAGCAATTGTCGTAGGTGATGGTGTGAAGACAAAGCAGTCCAGATAATCAACAAGCAGTAAGAATGGCGCGCCCGTGTTTGCCTAGAAGCATTGCATAGCGATTGCGGCTTCACTTTGCCACTACCAGAAAATTCTATATCAATATTCACAACAAAAAAGATTGTTTGCTCGCTGCCAACCCAAAATTTTGTTGAAACGCTTCATTATATATGTCATCGACTCAGATCTGATCTCCACGATGGATATCCCAGCGTCAGAGAAAACTCACGACAAAACCCTGAACTGCACAGATGTCCGAACCAACCAAAGACAAGAATAGCAACAGCGGCGGCAGCGGCGGCAGCGAGAAGAAGCAAGGCAAGAAACCAGCCAGACCAGCATCTGGTTTTGGTGTTTCAGGAGAACAAAAGAAGCAAGGTTCGAAGAACCTGACCCAACTCCTTCAAGAAACAGGCGTGAAATCAAAGAGCAAGAAAGCAACAGAAGGATTCAAGGCTGGGTCCAAGTACGGTGCCTCCGAATTCGTCGATGTCTCTTTGGATGATCCGGTCCAAGAACGTGAAGATCCAGACTATGAGATGATTGACAGTAACGACACTTCGTATGATGGGGAGCAGCATCGCTCGTACAATGGCCAGCCTGACCACGCTCGCAAGTATCCGAAAGGCTTTGGGAAGGAGGGCGAGCGTAAGTGAGATGTCTTATGCGCGACGCTTTGAGCGAGCTACAGACTTTTGTGGCAATCGCAGCTTGATACCAGTCTTAGAAGCGCTGGCTGAACTTGAGTAGACGATTCAAATGCAGCAGAAAATCCGCCAGCGTCGCCAGATTGTGCGCTCTCATCTAGTAAATCTAAACCTCGGACTCTCATCAGCCATTTCCGCAATCTCCTCCTCCGTCTTCCCTTCAATTCTATAATCCCGTTTCCCCATACTGCGCTGCCTATTCTCCCACGTAAAATAAAAAAACATAAAACCATGCACCACACCCGCAAGAGCCACCAACGCCAAATTCACAGCATGTCCCTTGGTATACAAAGGCGCATCACTATTAGTATACAACCAAGGCGAAATAACTCCAGGAATATTCCCCAGCATAATTTGCATTCCCGAAGCCGTTGCCCTTTTACCATATCGAGGATTATTCGTATTAAGCCAGGCGATATTGAGGCCCAGGATTACGTAGATTCCTGCTGCTGCTACGAAGCAGCCGAAGTAGAGGACTCCAGGGCCTGTGGAGGTTAAGCCAGCGCCGACGAGGATTGCGTAGCCTGTTGCGGAGATGAAGGCGAAGATGGAGGCGAAGGGGCCGCGGAGTTGGGTGCGGTCGCTGAACCAGGCTACGATTAGGTAGCTTATGGCTCCGGTGGCGTAACACGGTACAGTGTAGAGCTGAACGATGGCTGTGCTGGCATCTGGGAAGACTTCCCTGATGATGGTGGGCAGGAATGTGGCATAGGCATAGTGTGACACATTACCGCAGAATCTATTCCGTCTCGTTAGGATGGACGGTACAAAATCAGGGCGTGGAGTAGTACTCACTGTGTCAATGAAAAGACATATGTCTTCCAATCTTTCATGCCAAGCTTGAAATCTGCCCAGTCGAATTCGTTGGTGGTACCTTGGGCGGCTCTGCGTGCTTTCACAAGTGCTCGTTCCTCCTCGTTGAGGAAGAAGGCAGTGTCAGCATCGTCTGCTAAGCCCCAGATACAATAAAGGCCGAGTATGATTGTCGGTAGTCTTGAATGATCACTGGCACGCGTCAGTGAGGCTCGCACCAGAGGTAGGCAGTTCTTACAGATCCATCTCCATCCGCTCATTCCAGCCAATCCTGCAGGCACGTCAGTACTCATCTTGTAATTTCTCGAAAAGTGGCTCGCTGACCATCCATGAATCCAATGCCATATGCGAGCAGTCCAGCGACAGAACCGGAGATAGCAGCGGAGACGAACAAGTAACCAGTGCGTAACGCGATTTCCTGACGCGTGTAGAATAGCGTCAAATAGATGACCAGGCCTGGAAACAAGCCAGCCTCTGTCAGTCCAAGCAAAACGCGACATGCGAGAAGCCCTCCATATGTTTGCGTGAAGCCGGAGAATATTGCAACAATGCCCCAAGAGATGGTGATAAATGCGATCCAGCGTGACGGACGTACGTAGTGCTTCATCACCAAGTTGCTCGGAAGCTCGAATGCAACATAAGTTGGGAACAATACCGTAATCGCAACCGAGAATTCATAGCCTGTCTCTTGGTTCATTCCTAGGTCTTCTTCGAGGCCATACAGTCTTGCATTTCCTAGGTTGACGCGATCGATGAACGACATCAGGTAGAGCAGCATGACCAAAGGACTATTTTTCACATCAGCGGAGACACTGCTGGCGACGACTTTCGTACATACATGAGCCATCTGTCAATCTTTCGCACTAGTCGCTTCTCCTTTGCGGGATCGATGGAAGCAAGAATGCTCGCTCGTTGCTGCACCTCCGAGTCCTGTCGTTCTACATGTTCATCAGACAGATCCTCGTCCGCCTTCTCGTCCTTACGATCAGAAGCAGAATCATCGGAGTCTGTTCGCTGTGGGTAATCGCTACGATCCTTCTTTCTGAAGTTTAGTGCCGCCATACTGACACGACTGGTCGCAATGACACTGCGAAAGCACCTAACGTTTCACAGAAGGAGCGAACATGTGAACTATACTTATTCTTTCCCCTCGCTCCTACTCCACGTCGCCTACAGCGCAGGATCCGGGTCCAGCATCGTCATTCGAGGTCAATACCAAGTCCCAAGTAACGGGTTCGTGAGGAGCTTGACATTGGCAAGACCATCGTGGCACTGGGGCGGCGATCTGTAGCGTGCGAGCCATGCGCCAGTGACGCACGCCAAATTCAGTCGTAACGAAGTACACCACGGATCTATCGCCGATATGATTCTGTAGATCGTGCAAGCGAGAAGGATTGCTCTTGAGATTGCTTCACTCGTCTTGGTGGAAATGAAGAGTCGAAGTCGCGAAATCGTATCGTGTCGTGAGCAAGGAGTTCGAAGCATATTCTTGATCGGTTACAAGGATGTGACTTTTGCCGAACTGCCCCTTCCTCTGGTGGGGCGCCCATTGCAGGCTAGCGTAGCACAAAGTAAACAGTGAATTCCACTACACTTCGAACATCTATGAACGAGAAATCAAAAGATGCGAGGAAGCGGTCAAGAACAAGACAAGCAAACCACACGCGAAGCCATTCCAGGATGATCACCCTCTTATATCAGATTCCAGCCCTCATCTTGGCACTATGGCTCTTCACCGCGTACATGACAAGATCATTCCCAACCCTCATGGGCAAGCGCATCTGCCTCGTCATTGCCCACCCAGACGATGAAGCAATGTTCTTCGCACCAACACTTCGCTACCTCTCAAACCCCGAGCTCGGAAACCAAATCGTCATCATCTGCTTCAGCAGCGGTGATGCCGACGGCCTAGGCCACATTCGCAAAAAAGAACTCGTAGACTCAGCACTTTTACTCGGAGTCCGCAAACCAGAGCACGTCTTCGTGATAGAAGACAAGAATTTCCCGGATTCAATGACAGTGACGTGGGATGCAAAATTGATCTCGCAAACGCTGCTCAAAGCCTTCGCTCCCAATGCCAGCAGTACCCCTGCGAACAAAGCCCCAGAAGCGAACATTGATGTCCTAATCACGTTCGACGAGGGAGGAGTCAGCGGACATCCGAATCACATCTCGCTTCTACACGGCTGTACGACGTTCTTGAAGACATTGATGCAGCGGCATACTGGTTGGGAGAATCCGGTGAAGCTTTATACACTCACATCAGTGAACATAGTGAGGAAGTATAGCAGCATATTGGACTCGGCAGCGAGCGTACTGGCAACAGTCTTGGGTTCCAAAGAGAAAGGAGCTTTTCCCAATCCTTTGCTTATGGTAAGCTCGCCCGGGGATGTAAGGAAGGCGCAGCAAGCGATGACAAATGCACATGTCAGTCAGATGCGATGGTTCAGGTGGGGATGGATCGGGATTTCTCGATACATGGTCGTGAATGACCTGAAGAAACGGAAGGGCGTGTAAATATGGTAAAATTGCCATGATAGATCATGTTCTAAAGAGCTTTCCGCAGAAGCACATCTTGATGTCATTACGACATTAAAAGTAAAGCTATGTTCATTCATCTGGTGTGATTCCTTGATCCGTGACGCCTCGCTATGCAATCAAATAATAGTGCAGAAACTCAACTAGTATCCATAGGCTGAGCCCCTATGCCCAGGCTGTTGATACACTCCGTTGTCGCTATCTTGATAAAATGTGTTGCGCTTATCTTCGTCCATCAATGGTTCCTGGATCTCCCAGCTGTGGTTCTTCTCCTCCACGCTGAACTCTAGATCTTCCTGAGTAATGCTGTCCCAGTACTTGTAGACCATCATAACGGCCAGCAAATTGAGAAGAGTCGCGAAAAATAGTCCGTCCACGTAATGCTCCACGTTTTCGCAAATGATCTCGCTGAACGCATACATCAGGACTTGTCCAATGATGAGAGCGAGAACTCCAACAATGATGTGCAGCAGTGGCCATCTTTGCTCCAGTGTTCCGAGGACCAGCATCACCTGGCAAACGACGTAGACGGCCAGGTAGATCGCGCTGAAGAGGTACACCACCACGAACAATCCGATTGTGCTCTCCGGTCCGAGTCCTCCCCAGCCTTTGAATGTCAAAAGCGACACGGCGAACGAGATGAGAGCCATGATAGTGCTGCAACCGTAGATGAGCCAGATCGAGAGTGTCGTTCCATCTTCGTACATTGCGAATCCGACGAATCCACTAATCATCAGGCAGATGCAGGTTGCTGATACCAGTCCGCACTGGGCAGCCACGAAGTATGCGTATGCGCCGCTTGAGGGAGGAACCACGCCGCAGTCGATGACCAAGGAGCACATCGTAAGTAAGGTGTATAGGTAGAAGAAAGAAGTCATCTCTTTGCGCCCTGTTTATGCGATTAGCCATATGCTTCTCCCAAGCCTTGTGGTATTCTAGTTCTTCTGCACCTACCCACTGCTGTGAACTTGCTCCGTACGTGAATGATCATGACGACCAACATCACGAGGGCCAAAATGTGCGCGAAACCAGTCGCGCCTTGGAATATTATCGTGTTCGCCAGTTCGATGGATCGCGCGTAGCAGGTCGTCTGCACGCTATTGGTGCCAGTGATCGGCGAAGGGGGCCCTACCAGAGGACATAGCGGGAGAGGGACCTTGTCGCATATCGACACGAAGTCACCGAAGCCCATGGTGGAGGTATTGGTCGCACGTCTGGCGCAGCGCGGTGGTGGGCGTGGTCGGAGTGGTCGGACGGAGAAATGTTGGTGACTCGCAGTCGGCTGGTATGCGCAGCGGGCGTTCTTATCAATGCGTGGATAAGTACTTGGCTGGAGTCGTCAACGGCTGCTGGGAGGGCCGAACGATGGGGCTGGGTAACGAGTGTGGTGTTTCAGCGCTTGGATGGGCGAGCGCAAACAAGAGGAAGGGGCGTTCGGAAGATCCTTGTCTAGCAACGACCATCCTGGAAATAGCATCACGCTAGCCGCTTCCAACCTCCTTTTGCCAAGCCTGCACCCGTACACGCTTCACTTTTGCACAACTCGTCCACTTCACTTGTGCATCGACATGGCTGACGAAGAGAAGCCCAGAAACCGTAAGGAGCGGCGGGCGGCCGCGAAAGAAAGTGGCAAGCCTGTCGAAGCACCCACGAAGATGCCCAAACTTAAGATGGCCAAGCCTGATTACGATGCTCGTCCAGCCAAAGGCACAACTTTACTTGACTTGTACGAACAGAAGAAGGAGCTTCTGGAAAAGGGCCAGCCTTTCGACAATAAATACTCCGATGGCATCCCGCGAGGTGAAAGCGGCAACATCCTTGATGTCGGACTAGGAGACAACGAACCAATTGGCCCTGTTGGCAACGCCTTCTTCTGGTCAGTCTGCTTGACTATGTTGCATTTCACTCTGGACGTCATGACATACAATCAATACGCACAAGACATCATATGGCCTGCCATATTCCGACGGTCCGGCACCATCTTGCCTATTCTCTTCATCGCTATTTTGATGATGAAGTCGGATCTGGCGTACAAGCTGGGCGTGGTCAGGCAGCTCCTGTTTCTCGTCTCAGCAGTAGGAGCAGGATGCTATTTGATCCACGTTGGCAATTCCTACGGCTACTTTGCGGTAATGAAACAGGCTCCACCACTTGGAACATTCTGGATCTACAGTGTGGTCGAGCTGGACAAGTGGTATGCTGTTGCCAGCCTGGGACTGAATTTTGCATTTCTGCTATGGAACGGCTATACGTTCTTCTGAGACAGTATCTGAGACTATGGGAAAAGGTTTGGCACTTGTACCGCAGGCTTCTGAGCATCGGCAACGACAGCGGAGTTCCTCGTCGATGGTCCAGGCTGCGAGAGGTTCTCCCAATTCATGTTGGACACTGTCTCCAGTTCTGCTGGGTCGAAAGTCGTAGCAGGCTGAGCAGGACCTGCCGCTGCTGCAGCCTGGTCCACGAAGCCGAACACTGGCGCATCGAGGTTGACGCAATCTGCCCAGTCAATTGGGTTGTCCGCAAGGAGCCCGAATGCAGCTGTCAGCTCTGCATCTCTTTCCTTGCAGTGTTGGCACAGATAGGGGACTTGTTCTGGAGCAAATCGAAGACAGTCGCGACTCATCCAGATATCGTATTGGGGTCCATTTGCACGGATGAAGGTGTACAGTCCAAGACACCTCCAGTCCGCCAGATTTTGTGGAGAAGGGTTCTCGCCAGCATACGATACGCGCCTGTCTCGGTCTAGCACGACTTTCTCGAATGTCTCGCACAACTTTACGCCTCGGATGTTGCCGATCTCTGGCCAGCGGCATCGATCGCATTCGGGATAGAGAATGAAGCACATGATGGATGCTAAAGTCTTTGCCTGAACATGGACCGTAGTTGGGCAGGTCTTATGCGCTCAAAACGGATCGGTAAGATGTCGAGGACGGCGATGCAACGAGATGTCCCGAGGGCGATCGGTGGTGGATATATATGCTCTTCTGTTGCATCATTCACTCAAAGTCGCTTTTGGGCTCCGGGGGCACATAGTTTCGTCGTAGCAGGAAAGTACGAAGTCCTTTCTCGACCCTTGTCATCTATACCACAATGTTAGCTTATCAAGATTGTATCGTGGCAAAGTGATGTCTTGGAGAATGACTTACAAGACCGTAGTCCTGCTTGACACCGTTCTCAATCCAGATTCCGTAACTTCCCATCATGTTGGCCATCAAGACATCAGTGAACAATCTATCCCCCACGATGGCCACCTGACTCTCCCGCGTCACTCCAGTCTCAGGCTGGCTGCGGAAATACTCCATGATTTCAGAGTGACATCCAGGTTTCTTGGTACTGTGTCGCAGGACTTTTACACCGGTGTTGCGTTCGAGTAGATCAGCTTCTGCATGCCCAGGATCTGAATTTGTGCCGGAAGAATTGGAAACTATGACCAGCTTGGATCCAGGATATGCTTTGCGAAGTTCTTCGAATTTCGAGGTATACGGCGGATGGACGACGTTCGTTTTGGGGAGTGCGAAACAGTTATCCTTGTCAAGAACCACGGCTTTAATGTCTGGTTTCTTGTCCGAGCCAGGCTTGATGAAGGCTTGTGAAAGGGGTACTGGCAGTTGATCGAATGTCGCGATGGTGTGGTGGGGAAGACATAGCGATGGATTGACAAGTAGTCGAAGGACGTTGACCGTCGCTGAGACGTTCATGATGGAATTGAGAGTGTGAAGCTGAGGTGACAGCTACACAGGCGCATGTGAAAGCGAGAGGTAGCAGGTCCGAAGCTTGGCATTGCGCTAGCGCGAGAAAAGTGAAGCTCTGGGCTTTGCGACTACGCAACTCGCGCTCCACCTCCGACACGACAACGACGTCCATTCCACTCTCTCGCGCCCGAAATTCCCCTTGATCCTTCCGCGACCACGAATATTGAGTCGCGAACATGACTTCTACAATCGGCATTCCGATCAAGCTCCTCAACGAGGCCACCGTAAGTGTAACTCTGCAATCACTTCACGGCGGACCTGCGCTTACACGAGGACTCTGTAGCTGACGATATGCGCTCTAGGGACATCAGGTCACGGTTGAGATCGACTCCGGCCAGACATACCGCGGAAAGCTTGTCGAAGGTGTGTCTACAACGAGAACAGCCGGAGAAGCATCAGAAGGACTATCATAATGGAGGGGAAAAGACGGGAGCTGACAGGTTGACAATAGCTGAGGATAACATGAACTGCCAATTGGAGAACATCAACGTCACACAACGCGATGGGCGCGTCACACATTTGGATCGAGTCTACATTCGAGGCTCGCACGTGCGACTGTTCATTGTACCGGACATGCTGCGGTATGTTGCTAGCGTCTGCTTACGAAATGAGAGACTTATTGCTGACTATTGACAGAAATGCACCCATGTTCAGATCGCGGAACACACGAGGACGCGGTGTCGGTTTGGCTAGAGGAAGAGCGACTGTGAATCGCGCTCGTGGCTCAGGACGAGGCGGCAGAGGGTAGAGGATGGAGATTCTTCAGAGGTCACAAAATACGCCACACTGAAGGAATATCATGGAAGGGAGAGCGTGGTCAAACTCCGAGGTGTTAAACGCCGAGGTGTTCTTCCTTATGCGAGCAAAGCAGGCAGGACGTACAGTTGGAGGCCATGCCGCGAGCAGCGCAGATACTTTGGGGCAAGGCTGGAGAGAGCGTTGGACGCGTTGGAATTGTGCCGTCTCTCTGCACCAGATATGTGATTCGCAGCGTAGCATTTCGAAATCGTGATGACACTGCCCCTCCACTTTCCGCTCAACTTTACCCTCTTCCACTTCCACTTCAACCTGCAACATGTAATTTTCGTGTTTCCATGTCATTCTCGAAATGGACATCAAACACTCGCGGCGTATTCTGCTGCTCGGTACACGTGAGTCCGGCACGCTGGACGTTGTCAAAGGTGAGCGAGGCATCCACAACTGGCCCAGCCACAACGCCTACCACCAACAACGTCTAACGCCTTGCCAGATCTCACAGGTTCTGCTCCCGATCCGCACGTCGATGGCTCCACCGCTGGGCTGACGCACGAATGGAACGCCGAAACCGCATACTACAAAGCGAACGTACCAATCTGGATTGACGAAGTGTCAGAAATACAGTCATGGAAGACTGAGTTTCTGAAGGCAGAGGCCAAGGAGGTGGTTGACGAGGTTGGAGCGTGGATCTACTGCTTTCAGCGTCAAGCAGATGGCAAGATCAGTACACAGGTTGAAGAGGCATTGAAGAGCATAAAAGAAGTGGTAGACCAGCACTCGCTTGCCTTGGACACGACGCTGCTGGCAGTCGCAAAGCCACATGGTAAACAGGCTGCAAGCAGCGCGACTGCGAACCAAGAAGAGCAAGAAGATCTGTGCATGCAATATGGCTTCGAATACGTGGACTACGGCGCGACAGGCAAGAATGAGTATGGAGAGAAGGTAGGGTTCGAGCGGCTGAAGGAAGTTCTCGAGACGAACGAATGGGCTTCCGGGGAGAACGATGAGGTAGACCTCGACGATCTGGACTTCACGGCAGATGACTTTGGCGATTTTGGCACGGAAGAGGCAGAGATGACCGCTGAGCTGTTTGGCATGAAGGCTGCACTGAATGAAGAGGATGACCCGGATACAAGTGGAGAGGGCTTCACCACTGCAGCACAAGCTGTTCAAGTGGACGACTTGGACAAACTCATGTCGCAGCTACTCGCGGTGAGGGAGCAGAGTGCTGGATTGCCAGAAGAGGAGCGCAAGAAGAAGGCAGCGAAGGCTGTAAAAGACATTATGGATGGGAATCCAAACTTGGGATGAAGTGCCCAATGCAACCCAATCACCAGGCTCTCTAAAAGGCGGAAACAGATATACACCTCCCAACTCCGCGCTGTCATCAACTCATCAGCTGGCCAACAATCGTCGTATCCACGCTCACAGCCAAGCCACCAAGGCAGCGAGACCGACCAAACATCCAGCACTCGCCATGTTGAATCTGGAAGCGGAAGAGTCAGAGTCACCTCCAGTGCTATTCCCACTGGATGTTTGCGTGGCATCGGCATTGTTCGCGGAAGCAGTCGGGCGAATCTGCCCGTCCTGAACATTGGTGGTCGTGTAAGTCTGAGACGCAGAGCTCTCGCCAGTTGGTTGCGAGACCAACCAAGCTGCGCTACCTGTCACAGCCGCTGTGTAATAATAGCTGACTTCGGTCTTGTTGCCAATCGGGTCTCTGAAATTGACAGTCGAGGTTTCCGTGGCCGAAGAGCCAGAGCCAGTGTCCAGGAGACCTCCAAAGACATTGTAAAGATAGCCTGCCAGTCCCACGGAAGCTGTCGCGCTGGCCGCGCAATATGAGGAGCTGGCGCTTGACAACTGCGATGGCTGTATGTCCGCCTCAACCGCACTGTCCGGAGCATGAGCCGTATAGCATGCAACACATCCAGCTAGTTGGTCCCAGAATTGCGATTCGCAAACGCACACTCGCTGGTTCTCGTCGCTCTGACCAGATGGCAAGTTGTTTTCATCAAGACTAGACTCGTCACCGTCTTGCGATTGCGGGTCTGCGTTTCGTCTGCTATTCCCATCGTTTGGAGAACTGATGTTCAGATTCCAGAGGTCGTTAAGGAAATCTGGCCCGCCATAGATACATTGGGCTTGAATGGCATAGACCTGCAAACCACAGTCAGTATCGTTGCATTTCAGCGGGTCCATTCTTGAGAACTTACTGCGTTACATGGAGCGTTGAAGTCAGGATAGCCACTCGAATTTCTTGGAGCGCATACTGAGGATAGGTAGGCGGCGAGACCATTCGACTGCGCTCCTGCAAGGACCGCACTGGCCAGGATCAAAGACGTCGTTGTCCACATACTGGCCAACTTATCCAGATCGTCGTCTCTTGGTATACAGTGGCAGGTATGTAATGCTCAGTAAAAAGAGAATCCTCAGTGTAGTGTCTCAATATCTCTCCCTGAAGAGTGCGTGCTCTCGTCAAATACCACAGAAACGAAGTCCGCGCGCGACATGAGCGGCGCTCAACATATATATGCAATCCTGAAAATACACATCGCACCATGGCTACGCACGTCGCCACGCCAATGGCAGGCAGCGAAAACCGCCCGCTCCAGCCATCAAAGCGCCCAAGTTCCAGATTTTCCAAGCACAGCACAAAAATCCGGTTCCTAGTCCTGGTTCTCTCTCTCGCCCGCAAAAGAATTCAACAGGGATCACAATCCTGTTTGACCCAAAACAGGCGTCGTCAGCCGTCTTTTGCACCTCAACTCGGAAAAGCGAAGGATTTTGATGAACACTAGAACTGTGACTGGAATCGGCTGAAGAGTGGTGGCGTTGGGGGCCTTATATTTCTATTTTCGATTTCGAAGTGGCATGAAGATCAATCGTGACAAAGTCGAAAAGACGATTCATCGCGTCTTTTGGCAAACTTGTTCATGCACGCGTGCGGGGGAGACGAGAGAAAAATTCCCCGATTCGTAGTTTGCAGAACTGGGTGCGTGTCCTGTTCTGCGGTGCAGATTCGCTCGGACTTGTTCGATCCGGGTATTGATTGCTCGCGAAGCCGCAGAGCTGCAATTATCATTAAAACCTGGCTTGAGCATACAACACAGACCATGGTGCCGTGACCTGTTCAAAAAGTCCTGATGATCGGGTTTGAGCTGTGACGATAAATCGTTCGTTCGTCTGCTATGTACAAATCTCAAAACGAGTTTGTGGTGTACCCAATATGCTTCCACGCTTTCCACCATTTCCACGCTGCCAACAAATGAATTGTGCTTTCGCTCCCAAATATGTCAGTTTACTAATTTTTCCATTGATGCGCCATGCCGTATTCCCAAAAATGCCCAAACTTGCTTAGATTTCCTCCCCCCAGTGCTCCTGTCGCTCAATGAGACTGTGCTGTGTGTGCATGTGACTGTTAGCTTTCCTGGTTGCTTGATCGCTTGGACGCAAATGTTTCAAAATTACAACGAGATGGGAACTGCCCGCTTTTCGGATCCGTGAGAAGAAGAAAACCAGATGAACTCTATTCGCTCTGGTCGACAACATCGGTCCTTCGAAATCTTTCCAGCAGACCATCGACAGTGCTAGATTTGGGCAGCGGTGGCTGTTCCGATTTTGGCTCGACTTGCATTTCCCTCGCTAGCGGACTGCGCGGACTCACGGACCCTCGAATTCTCCTTTGTTCCTTGTCCATGTTGTGTAACTCATCGATACTGCCATTGTACCAGCCAGTTGCGTTATTGTAGTTGGGAGAATTTGCGTATGCCACCCAAACATGGCCATCAAGCTCATCGTCCTCGTCGGCCGTGGAGTCGGAAATTCCTGGCCCTCCAAAACGGAACTCGTAGATTTCTGATCTGGCGTCTTCAGCGTCTGAAGCGGAATCTGTCGTGGTATCGGCAAGTGTGTAATATGTGTGTTCTTCGCCATCCGAGGCAGGATATCCGGCTACGACGAAGTCGTCTTCCAAGTCTTCGGCCTCATTGGCATCGTCGTCGTCTTTGTAAGCTCGAGCCTTGCGGTTGTTGGCTATCTGGTGATTGATCGCTCGCAGCTCCTCCTTTAGTCGGGCTCTCGAATAAGCGTTCTTTGTCTCCTCGATGCGAAGTTCGATGTTCTGAGCACTCATGACAAGGTTGGCGTCCGGCGTTCGTGCGTACATCTCGTCCTCCAAGGTGGTGGCAGAATCAACGCGCTCCAGCGGCTCATAGGTCATGACATCGTGGAAGTGTTTCTCAAAAGCTTTCCGTTGCGACGATTCGGTGAGTGCAAAGATAATCTCGTCGATGCCTTCCCACTGTTCGACATTGGGTCTGCGCTGTCGCTGGGCTCCGGAGATGACTTTACGCCATAGTTTTGCAACTTCCTCGACCGGATGATTGAGAGGCCCTACGCCCCATGCTCCCAGGATCAGCCGCTTGGTTCCTTTCATTTGCGCGATTCGGAGCACAGCCTTCATCTTCTGCATCATAATGCTCCTGTGGTCATCACAATAGCTGACACCGCAGCTGCAGGCACCCTCCACATCTTCGGATCGACCCTCTCGCGGATGCTTGAAGGTACCAGCGGTGATGACATCGACGAAGAAGCGCTGCTTCTTCTTGTACTCCTCGGCCAGGTCGTCGCGGAACACAAGAATGTCGGGCGAGTAGACGCCACCCTTCACGGGCAGCATATAAAAATCATCGCTCAGGGACTCGTACAGCGTGGTCCGGGCGCAAAGGTATTCCTCCTGACCTCCCACGCCTCTGAGAAAGCCGCCGCCCCGGACCGTCGTCGATCCCATGTTGTGCACGCCAACATTGGGTTGCTCCTCACTGGATCTGCGGGTGGCCGAACTCACGAAATGGCGATAAGAGATCTTGCGGGCGACATCGAGACAGCCTCCAGACTCTATCCGGACACTGAGATGCGAAGGGTGGGCAGCCGTTGCGGCATTCTGTGGGCTCTTGACGACGATTTGCGGGTCGTCGATCAGTTCGCTGTGCATCACGCCATGCTTCGCCTTGATGCTGGACCGTAGGGCTTCTGGTATCGCTCGGGCGATGGTTTGTCTTGCGCGTGATTCGCGTTCCTCGCGCTCTGCTCGTCCCATATCTGCGACGTTGTGTGGGTACGACAGTGGTTGGGAAAAGGCAGATAAGAGGAAGAGGTATGTACGGCGGCGAGTCCGGAGGATTTAATTTGGCCAGCACCCAGAGTTGAGCAGACCAGGTGTCGTCACGCGGTTATGGGGGCAGCGAACGGTCTTGCCTTTGGGGCGGGCTTATTAGCCGTCGTCAGGTTGCATGTGAATCGCCTGAAGCTCGGCAGAAGTGGTGGGTTGATGATGCAGCACAGATGGTCTCGTGCGTGGATCCACGTATGGGAAATGGGCGATAATGAAACTACTCAGCATGGACAAAGGCTGGACCAGAGCGGAAGAGTGGTGCGAGGCGGGGCACTCGACGAGGCAGCGTGCGCGCGGTTCACGACTGCGGTGCGGGAAGTGTAAAGAGAGGAGAGTGTAGCAGTGGAGTGGAGTGGATTGGGAAGGGCAGGTGAGCAGACGACGCGCCTGTGGGCGACATCCTCATCCGTCGAAGCTTGTTGCTTCGCTGCCCGTGCATCTTCATGTGAAAGGCGGGAGCTGCGAATCAGCGGGCGATGCTGAAGTTAGAAGGCGCACGACAAAGGCAAGCGAGCGGACGACACTTGGGCGCAGGCATGCGGCATGCGTGCGCGCGCTGCTTCGGGAACCCTCATCTCGTGCCGCGACCGGGTTTGCTGCTGTCAGCTGCACCGCACCCTTCTTGCCCGCCGACTCCGACTTGCATTTCCATTCTCTTCGCGCTCTTCCTCCGCTGACGGTGGTGGACGGCGGGCACGTGGCGGGACTCAGGCGAATCGCGAGATGGCTGACCATGTGACGCATGACTTGCAGTGCTAGCTGCCTCGCAAAGGGAATGGTCGCCGTGGGGCATTGCGTTAGAGCTACGCCAAAAGTACGAATCGCCCGAAGCAACGTTCCAGCCGGCAACTCATGGCACTTGTTGCAAAAGAGTGGAATGCGCCCACGACCGTTGCAGAGCCGGTCCAGACAATGAAAATGGCGGCGGCGCACAGGGATGGGTGCTGTAACATTTCTTCACATGCTGCTGCGCTGCCGCATTTCTGAGCTTGTGATGCGCCGAGCGCGGCCTCTGATCTGTCCCGACCAGCATCGGCCTTCGCTGCACGGAGGAGTTGCGGCGTCACTCCATAGCTGCTCCTGCTGGCTCACGAGAACGCATCGCCTCCTCTGCGCTGCGCACTGCAGCACCAATTCGCACCGGAGTCACCGCCCGGCGGAGAACCGGTCAGCATGTGCGTGTGCTGTTGTTATTATTGTCATTGCCGTATGACGAGTAGACGTGCTGAAGCCACCATCATCCTGGACCCCCGTGTCCCGTTTCGCCCTCTTGGCAGCGATCCCGTCCTGTTCATCATCTTCATGTGACAGCAGCTGACGCAGAGGCGGTCAGTGATCCAGCAAAACATTCATCCGACATTGCACTGCCTTGCCACCCTCTCGGCCAGACATGCCCGGCATGAGTGCCCCTCCGCCCAAGGACAACTACGTCCCCCTCGCCCAATCAAAGCCCTTCGTGTCCACGCTGCGCTACCCCTCTAGCAGAAAGACCATCTACGACCGCAATCTGAACCGCACGAAAGCCACAGAGACCTCGCTCGCCTCCTTCGCCTACCTGTTCAACAGCTTGATCACCTACCATCATGCCAAGTCAGGCTCGGTCAGCGAGATCGAGACGCGCCTCAATCGCGCGGGATATCCCATTGGCATCAAAATGCTAGACCTGGTGCTCTATAGACAGCCACCGCGAACTGCTGCGCGGCCTACGCGCATGCTCGACCTGCTACAATTCATTCACGGAGCCCTATGGAGGGCGCTGTTCAATCGCAGTGCAGATGCACTGGAGCAAAGCAACACGAAAAAGAATGAGTACATGATCGTGGACAATGAACCTGTGGTGAACACGTTCATCAGTATCCCAAAAGAGATGAGTCAGTTGAACTGCGCGGCTTTCGTCGCGGGCATTATTGAAGGTGTATGCGATGCGGCTGGCTTTGGCACTGAGGGGGTCACAGCACATTGGGCCGGTGAAGGAGACGAAATGTGGCCCGGAAAGACCATCTTTCTGCTACGATTCAAGGATAACGTACTTGAGCGAGAGGACGCCATCAAGGCGGGCGGAGGTTGAAACTGGCGTTCGACGTCAACAGCAGCAGCACAGAGGCAAAGCTTCATGCTACTGATTCTGCCTCCGGGGTTTCGCATACAGCACATGCCGCAGCTGGCATTGCGAGATCTGCTCGTGAATGCGAGAGACACGATTCCTGGCCCAGCACGATGACTTCACGACTGAAAACAGAAGACGTGGGTCGGGATGTCATACTGAAACATCCGCGCATGGGTTCAGATTCGCCATGTCCGGAATCTCGACCATTACGCAGCCGCATACATGCGATGTTGCATGAATTGAGTCCTGAAAGCGAACATGACGGAGCAGCATGTGGTGGCGTCGCAGCTCCAGCGCGACTGGTCAGAAGGACACGACTCATAGTGTCTCGCACACTTTCTCATGCAACAAGATTTCAACATGTGACAGGGTTCTTAATTTTGCCACGTCAGGCACGAACTATCATAGTGCCTCGACGACACCAATTGGCAATGCTGTCGGCAGCAGAATACGTTCCCAGCCCGTAGATTGGTCAAACCCTCCCGCGGACACGATGCCAATTGCGTCTCGGCCAGCAAAATCATCGTGCATAATAGTGTCTTCTTCCGCGCTCTCTCCTGCTGCACGCCCGTCTCGACTCGCCTCGAACAAGTCCTGGTAATCTTTCCTGAAATCGGAACCACTTGTATCGAGCAAGCGTTTTCCGAGCCACGTCGACCAATACCCAAGATGCATGCAACACGTGGCGATCATTTCACGCTTGTATGCCATCTGCTGCTTGGCTGAGGCATTGTAGTCTGTCATATGGAGAAGCCATAGGCATATCGCCTCGCGAGTTGCATCTTGCTCTGTACCTTCCAGTTCCTGATGGGTCAAGACCGCGAGCATGCTCTGCTGCAAAGCTGGCAAGAATGAGGGAGACGAGGAAACAATGTCTCGTAACAAGCCATCCCACATCAGATATGCGCCATCAAGAGGCGTCCCGAGTCTATCAATTGTCAGCTTGTAGTGATGCAAAATCCACATGCAAAAAACTCACCCTCGCTTCGATGGAATCAGCAAATTCTCTTCCACCAATGTTTCTGCCACAGCCTGCCGCTTCAGTCTGCTTCCTTCCACAAGTCGTACGAGATTTCTACTAGTCGCTCTTGTTTCCTCCGTTTGGTCTCGGGGCTTCTTCGACTTCAACACTTCCCTCCTCGAGCCTCGATAAGCCTTGAAGATCTCTTTTGCCCGAGCTTTCACCTCCGGTAATGACTTTGCCACGCTCGCTTCGGTCTCTGGCTCCTCCAACTTACTCCAGTAGAATACCCACAACCACGCCAGTGCGTCATCCACAGCTTTCACCAATCTCTGTATGGCTGGCAACTCATCGTGCGTAGCTTCATGCCTGAGTGTGACGAAATCTGAGGGCATACCGATCTGCCTCGCAATAACGAGCATCGAACTTGGTTCTAGCGAACGCTCCTTATTCCGCCCAATATCGCAAAACCCGGTCACGAAACGAGTAAAGGCTGCAGAGTAGACAGCTCGGTTGCTGAAGAAGGAATCCGTAGAACTGTCGCTATTCTTGTGATGGAGAATGGCGTCTACAAGAAGTGCGGTGCTTTCTACAGAGTGAGGGAGGTTTCCGCGCAGTTTCCATGCCATGATCCGAGACACTGCGCGTTGTCGATCTTCTGGGGAGTTGGAATAGATTTGGGAGCGGACGGCGAGTAGGTCGGCTTGTGTGCGCCATGGTGTGATAGTGGGCCTGACCATTGTGAATTAAGATCGATCTTGTGCTGCAGAATTTCTCGAGATCGAGGGTTGTCGTTTGTTTGCGATATCCGTTATGTATAGAGCGGGCTATGGACCTCAACTCATACGGTGGCGCTTCTGGCTTTTCGCTTGAGAATTTGATGTCGCAACCGCTGGGCCCTTCAAACTTTGTCTTCCTGCGAACCGCAGTCGCTACTACCAGAACAGTAGGCTCTGCTTGCTCCACTTCTCATATCAAGGAGTACAAGGTGATCGATCGCTTAGTCGTCAGGGACTGCTTGGTAAAATCTTACCAATACCCAGGAACCGTATCGATATGTATCCGCCAATCCCCGCCGCTCAAGCTGCAGCTGCAGCAGCTCGCAGCTTCGTCATAAGTACGCGACGACGAAAACGCGCGCCCGCTCCGAAGTTCCTCTTGGGCAGCACCAGCAGTTCGTTTCCGGGATGAGCTGGATTCTTGAAAGAGCCGAGGAGCGGATCAAGCAGCAGAATTGCGAGAACAGAATACTCAATATGGATACTGCCAATGGAATATCCGCTCGCTCAAACAATACCGAGAACTCATTCGATGAAGCCTTCGGCAAAGCTTCAAGCGGGCATCGCGAGGTAACATCTGCATCACAGAAACGGTCGCAGCCCTTGCATACGCTGACGTACACAAGGAAGATGCTGAAGATTTATTGCACGTAACCAGTGACTCTGACGGCCCCTCCGAACAACTCGAAGTCATCTTCGACAAACACAATTCGCAGCGAAGACGAGCTTCTATGGCACAGCCGGCAGACCATGAAGGAGGAGGCAGGAGACCTAGACACAAACGACAGATCACATCATGTTTTGTCCACTCTCTTCTTGAAGAACGAACGTTGAAGAATGGTGGCCCCTTCGACCGCGACGAGAATATGCACAAACCCGCAGATAAAGATATCGAGCCTTCTTTGACACAAGACGTGCAGCATACGCAGTCAAGACTTTTGACGAAGAAGCAATTATCAGATATGGCATTTGGAATACGAGAACTGTCGAAGAAGCTAGGTCGCGTGCGATTACTGCTCAAGGTCCGGAATGTCTTTCTGTTAACGAAAGCGCATGATCAAAAACTGATCAAGTTCACGCGGGATGTGTCGGAGTGGTTGTTAAAGCAAAAGAATGGCGATGGGAAACAATATACAGTATGGGTTGAAGACACATTGAAGGATAACAAGGCATTTGATACCGAAGGCCTATGCAAACAGGACGAATCCTACAAGGATCGCTTAAAGTTCTGGACCAACGAGCTGTGCAGAAAGAAACCGCATCTCTTCGAGATCTGCCTTGCCTTGGGAGGTGACGGAACAGTTTTATACGCTTCATGGCTCTTCCAACGCGTCGTACCACCCGTAATGTCCTTCGCATTAGGGAGTCTAGGATTTCTGACCAAATTCGACTACGAAGGCTATCCCGAAACATTAACAACGGCATTCAGCGACGGCATCACAGTATCCCTACGTCTACGCTTCGAAGCAACAATCATGCGATCACGAAAAAAAGATAGCCACGACGATCAAAATTCCCGCGACTTAGTCGACGAGCTCATTGGGAACGGTGCCGACGATGTTTCAACCCACCATCCTGATGGAAGCCACAATATCCTCAACGACATCGTCATGGATCGTGGACCCAGCGCCACAATGAGCAGTATCGAAATGTTTGGCGACGAAGAACATTTCACTACAGTCCAAGCGGATGGAATTTGCGTCGCGACACCTACTGGCTCAACAGCGTATAATCTTGCAGCGGGAGGAAGTCTTTGTCATCCTGATAATCCTGTTATCCTAGTGACGGCGATTGCACCGCATACATTGAGTTTTCGACCTATTATTTTGCCGGATACGATTGTTTTGAGGATTGGTGTGCCGTATGATGCGAGGGCGAGCTGTTGGGCGAGTTTTGATGGGAAGGAGAGGTGAGTGAATACGAAAATGTCCCTTGATCTCGTTTTAGTTTGGGAGATGTCCCTTTTGCTGACTTGTCGTTTTCTTCTGTTCTAGATCCGAACTCCAACCAGGTGATTATGTCACCATCTCTGCGAGCCGGTTTCCTTTTCCCTCGGTATTGCCGCTTGATCGCAGAAGTGAAGATTGGGTGGATAGCATTTCGCGAACGCTGAATTGGAATAATCGACAGCGACAGAAAGCGTTTGATGATGGGCATAAAGGGTCAGGAAAGTCGTGATCGGGTTGAAGCTCTTGTCAGGAGAGAACGAGATTTTTATGCAGTCATGATTGGAATAGGATAGAAGAATGAAGATCACGATTCATGAGTTGCGGGTAGCGCTCTTTTCCTGCTTTGTACGGAGAATTTGGTTCTGCACATTTCGTGAGGTTCAAGCTTAGTGAGTTCTCGATCCGCAGCTACTTCCTAGCGCAGAGCTTAGATGAGGCGTCGCTTGACCTCGTGCCTAGTCTCTTCTATCGTTCCAGCGTGGTACAAAGCTGAGTACCGCAAGAGACGTGTGGCTCGCCTGGGCGCACACATCGCGTCCCAAAATCTGTCGGCGTCGTCGGAGGCCATCTCTCGGGTACAGGCGGCTTATACCGCCTTGACAGGACCGCGAAATCGGTCCGGGCTCTATCTTCCAAGATTCGTCGTAGTCCAAATACAGGTATGTACAGTGGTATCACAAGAGGTTCTCCAGATTAGTCTCAAATCGTCCAAGTCTACTGTCCAGCAATTCACAGCTTCTCCTTGGTCTCCTTTGGCAGTACGCGATCTTCGAATTTCCTCATTAGCTTATTTGTCTGTTCCGCCAATGTCAAAGTGAGGATTGTGTGCGGTAGAATTCTGGCCAGATGTGCGAAGAAGCCCTTGTACACTGCCAGGATACCTTCGGTCTTGACCGTGCGGTATAAGCAGTCAAATGCTCCTGAGTATAGATTGCCGGTTTGGTTGTACATGCGGCTCATGACGGTGTCGGGAGGGTGCATGACACAGCAAACGACAAATCCTGATGCTGTGGAAGATGCCAGGTGCAGAGGTGTTCCGTCCTTGATATCGAAGTTCCGTTGCAATAATCGCTTGGCGAAGAAATATGTGGGAAGTTGCACGGATGATCCGAAACCTGTTCGGACCATTGCGGGACCGACACCTCTCCACAGGCCTTTGATTCCTTCAGCGCCGTATATTTGTTTCATGCCATCAGCTGCATTGCGGTATTGATGCTGTGTGCCAACAGGCAGAAAGGGGGAGTATGATTGGAGACGGGTCTTGACGAGGAAGAATGGAGACCCGAGAAAAGCACCGAGGATACCGGACGAGGCACCTGAAGCGATATTGACCGGCACTGATTGCATCGCTTTCACATTCGCATCGGTGGTGTTGAAGGGTGATCGTGTCAGGACTAGGGAGTTGAGGGTGGTTCTTATCGGATCGTAGAAGCCGAGACGGCAGCCATTGAGGGTCATTTGGTAGACATACTAGTGCATTGTCAGTATACCAGACGCGAAAGGTTACCACAAATACAAGGGCAACATACAGCACAGTTTAGACCTCTCAAGAGTCCCTTCAGGCCCTCGTTCGCATAGACGACCTTGACGCCGTGCAGTACACCTTTATATAACCGAGGCGCATCTTTCTTGGATTGCAGCTCTCCCTGCAACTGCAATCGAATCTTGATCGTCTCAAAGGAATGAGTGACAGTGACAGCGCCGCAAGCTGCTATGCCGCCGGCCACGAATGAGCCGATGGTGGTCGACATGCTGCTCCCTCTTCTTCACCGAGTCGCGTGAGCGGTCGTGTTATCGCGTGCTCATGGAGCAGATCCGTGTCGGCGGGCCGGGAGCAAGTGAGCGGAGGGCGGCGTGTCGGCGGTGTCGGTCAATGGCAGGTCATCCAAGAATATGTGCTGTCATGTCAGCAAAAAGTGAGGGAGGTCGTGCCGTGCAGGTGCCGATCTCGCATGTCGCATGACGCTAGCGAGAAGCTTCACAATTGCAGCGACAGGGATTCTGCACAAAGTCGCGATTGCTGCTGTTCACACGTCAACATGTGGTGAAGACGACACTTCCCATCACCGTCCACTCCCTCCCCTCCGCTCTTGCGCGCAACATGGTCACGGAACAGCAGCAGCCGGCGGTGGCGCGCGTGCAGGATGTCATCACCACCTTCCGCCCGTGTCGTCTGTTCAAGGCACCGCCGCCTGCCGTCTACACCTCCATCGACTTCGACGACAGCGGCGAATTCCTGCTACTTTCGCGCTCCGACGACACCATCCAGCTCTTTAACATCAAGGCTGGCCAGCACGCCAAGGAGCTCAAGTCGCAGAAATATGGCAGCACGCTCGCCCGCTTCACCCACCACAGCACGTCCATCATCTACGCCTCCACCAAGCACAACGATGACATCCGCTACCTGTCCATGCACGACAATTCCTTCATCCGCTACTTCAAGGGCCACACCGCCCGCGTGACCAGCCTGAACCTCAGCCCGAATAACGATCAGTTCATGAGCGCAAGTATGGACGGCACGGTGAAGCTGTGGGATGCCCGCTCGCCCAACGCTCAAGGCCAGTTGGTCTTCGAATCGCCGTGGTTTACCGCATACGATGCGAGCGCCTCTGTCATCGCCATCGCCTCGCCACCGGCTCAGACGATCGCTCTGTACGATCTGCGCAATTACGACAAGCCGCCTTTTGATACGTTCGACCTGCTAGATGTGGAGAATCAGTTCCGGAGTCAAGGTCAAAAAGGCGGCGAGGGCTGGTTGGGCATGGAGTTCTCCAACAACGGGAAGTACTTGATGATATCCACAAATGGGCCCGGACACTACATCCTCGATGCATTCTCTGGCGAGTTGATCCACTACCTACAAAAGCCAGGTGGAGCGGACTACAGTCATCACGCTCCTGGTGCCGACCTCTCGACTGCGATGTTTGGAGAAGGCAACACACCTTCATACGTCCAGTCGAGTGCATGCTTTTCACCGGACGGAAGATACGTCGTCGGAGGAAACGGGAGGTCCGCCAATCTGCTCGTTTGGGACTGCGCTGAGGAGCCCAGGCCCGACAAGGTACTGGAGCCCTCCGCGGACCTGCCGAGTCAAAAGCCAGCCAAGGTGGTTGCATATAACCCGCGACACAACCTACTGGCTACTGCAGACAAGGACATGATGATGTGGTTACCTGATCCTGACGCGTAACTACGGTTCGACTCCAATTAGATTTGTTTCGATTGTGCGTTCAAGCGTGGCGCTACGGAGTTTAAATAAAAGGCAAGACGGCTCATGGATTATCCAAGCATCGCATGCCAGAGGGCAACAGTAACGCGAAGGTTACTGAAGGGACCGCTTCGCGCCGAGAAAGAAATGCGAACCGTACGGCAGCTACGGCATTCACATACTCAGACTCGCGACGCAGCCCCACGTATAAGCAGACTTCCAATCCACACAGGCTATGGTGAATGTCCGCCAGGATCTGATTGAAAACCTGCTGACATAGCGCCAAGCTCTAGTGTAGTCTTATGCTTCTTCAGCTCCGCCGATCGTCTGCTAGGATCCATGTAGCTGTGCTACCCCAGGTTTCATTGTTTCAAGACCTGTGCGATAGCTCAGCCACACTGCCAGAGCGTTGATGGACCTTTGCCGATCATTACAGTCCGCGATGCAAAACTGAAGCTGTGTCGGCGCAGTACTCGCTGCCTTTCGTGTAACCTCGGACAAGATTCAAGCCAGGATTCCCGTAAGAACGCGTATAGGCCTCTTTCGCATTAGTGCCTCATATGACTTGAACGGATTCCTCCGGATGCCTTCGTCAAAGCTGCGCCCGACTGGTGTCACTGCTTGGTCCCCGATGTTCAGGTTGCTGACATGAGACCTTGTGCAAGTCTTGGACAGACGACAGGCTTGGCTCAGGTGAGATTCATAACGCCAGCCCGGATGAGAGCTGTTAGGATCCGGAGTGCACAGGCTCAACCCATACACGCCCCAGTGCCAAGCAAATACATAGCCTCTCCATGCTGATCTCGCGTGGATGGCTCGGCTGTGCCTGACCGGAGAACAGTAATGTTTGCTAGGCATGCCTCGCTCGCATGATTTAAGCACTGCAACTCCCCTCGCTCACCCAATACCGCCAGCAGCAAGCCACGATGTTTTCCAACGCGATCGCTATCTCGTTGCTCTGCGTCTTCCAGTTCTCATCGTTCGTTCATGCAGATGAGAATGATCCTCCTGACTTCTCGTCTTTCCAATACCCCGGAGCACCACGGATCAGGAGTCAGCCGGAATATGACTTCTGTATCATTGGTGGCGGTACAGCTGGCTTGACGCTTGCCAATCGGCTCACCGAAAGCGGCAGGTTCAATGTCGTAGTCTTCGAAGCTGGGGGCTCCCCGGAGCAGGTGGCCACGTACAAAACAGCGGGAGGCAATCAATTTGTGCTCAACGGTGCCTGGAGCTTGCTTGACTACAATTTCGAAACGGTTCCGCAGGTGCATCTGAACAATCGCACTCTGAACTACCACCGCGGTCGAGCTCTGGGGGGCAGTAGTGCTACCAATGGCTTGTACTACGGCCTTGGAAGCCGTGAAGTCTATGATCAGTGGGAACGTGATGGAAATCCAGGATGGAATTGGACAACAATTCAACGTGCAGCCAAGCGAGGTACAGTGTTTGTGGGCAACCCAGAAAACACGAATGACGATACATATATGACTTGGGATCCCAACAACTATGGCACGAAAGGTCCACTCAAGATCGGCTTTCAAGGCTATGTACCAGAATCGAACCCATCGTTTATGAATGCCACCGAGGCCATCGGCCTGCAAGTTGTGCAAGACCAGAACGGCGGTAATCCCATTGGCATTAAACAAGGCACTATTCACGCAGACGAGAAGTTCGAACGCTCTTCATCTTACGACTCATACTACCAAGCTGCCAAAGACCGTCCCAACCTCGACGTACTTGAACGCGCCATCGTGTCACGCATCATCTTCGCGCCCAACGACAACTTATCCTACTCAGACTCTTCCGAACCCGAAGCCATTGGCGTGACTTTTATCGACGGCACCTCCGGCATCTTCCACAACGTCTCATGCAACAATGAAGTCATTGTCTCTGCCGGAGCCTTCCACTCCCCCTTCATCCTCAAACATTCAGGCATTGGTTCCGCCGACGAACTCACCGAATTCGGCATTCCAGTCGTCGTAGCAAACGAGAATGTTGGCGAAAACATGCACGACCATACCTCCTTCTCCGTCATCCACGCCGTGAAACCTGAGTTTGCAGACGTGGCATCCACCACCGACCTTGTCAACGACATTCGCATCCTCAACGAAGAACAACGGAAATTCTACACTGCTTCTACTCTCAAAGAGCGAGCTCAAAGCAAATGGTCTGCTCCCTCAGGCGCCACGAACGGGTTCCAGAAGATTTCTGCTGATGAGCTGCGCGCTATTGGTGCGGGGGCAATCATCGATGCAGGCTGGGCGGACCAAGCGCATAATGAGATTTTGTACGAGAGTGTTTGGTACCCGCAGTCGTTCACAGAGTATGGTCAACCGCAACAGAATACGAGTTATTTCTCGGTCACCGTCAGTAATTTGGCGGCTTTGAGTCAAGGGAGTGTGAGGTTGGGGAGTAATTTTGCTTTGAGTGATCCGGTGATTGATCCGAATGTAAGTCTTTCATATCAACCTTCTCCCTTTTACAGGGGTATCAGATGTTAGCAGTGCTGACGATAAATTGTCATGCGATAGTATCTTGCTGAGGAAGCGGATCGGGCAATGGCCGTCCAGGGAGTCAAGTATTTGCGTCAAGTTGCGGCTCATCCGGCTTTGCAGCAGTGGTCGGCGGGTGAGGTGCTGCCTGGATCACAGTATCAGAGTGACGACGAGTTATTGGAGTAAGTTCGTCTCATCATGCCCTTGCTCGCGTGGAATCGCCAAATACTTCGTCAACCACGTGCTGACATCTCTGCAGATATGCAAGGTTGCACATGATTCCCAACTGGCACGCCAGTAACACATGCCGTATGTTGCCGCGGGAGAATGGCGGTGTTGTAGATTCTCATATGAGAGTGTAAGATTTCCACCTGCTTCGTCGGATTGAGTATCATTATGCGCGATCATGCTGACGAGCTTTGCGACTTGTCAGATATGGCACCAGGCGACTTCGAGTATGCGATGTTTCCATCTTTGGTCGTCTACCAGATGTCAATCTTGTCGGCCCCGTCTACGCCGTTGCAGAGTTGGGCGCGGAGATCATCAGGAGGGAGTATAACGATTGGACCGAGGATGAACATTGAGGGGCTGTTATAGTCATTCAAACTGTGGGGATTAAGGACATTCAATCCAGCACGAGGACAGCGTACCGAGAAGGGAATCATATACTTACGACACTGATCTAGAGACTTTGCGAGGACTTGTTCCGCAGATGAGCGTACGGATCTCTGAGCTACCGCAACGGCTCGTGGTACTGTTTCGATCCTGACTAGCATTCTCGGTGATCCGCTGCGCACCTCCAAAGTTCAGAAATGTTTTAGGACCGTATATCCGGCGAGGTGCTCGGATCGGGTCGGTTCGATCTTCACATCAGAGATGCAACTCTGATACCGTGTCCTGGTGCTGACGTCAAGCTGGATATATTCGAGATGCCATGGACTCCTTGAGCGGCAAGCCACGCACGGCCAGAACCCATGTGCCCGGTTAGGTTCCGATGACTTTTGGTCCCGACTGCTAGGGTTTCTGGAGCTGCCCGGCAGTTGTTGGGCCGCATTTTGTAGACTCCGCAATTGTACAAGGCACCGACAGCCGTGATCGAATACCGAATCTGATCTCAAAAATAATTAATTTTTGGTTCAGATCGTCGTCGAAGGCACCTCGATGGTCATGTTGGGGCCCCACAAACTTTGCTATGCGAAATGTCACTTAACATGCATGTGCTCATTGCTGCGAACTCAATGGCAACCTCATCCTAAGCTGTCCTGGTGGTAATCCGCGGCCTCGCTCGCCGACGTCAATGGATGACTTACCGCTTTTGTCACGGAGAAGTGCCACCTTGAGTAAGCACGGATGACCAATGTTTAGTGCCCAGATGCATGGCTGATCTGACAAAGCACAGCAGGCATCCCACGCGAGAGACCACTTTCGCCAAGCCAGGCAATGTCTGATAGTGTAGGGCTCCCGGCAGTGGTCGGAATCATGAGAGAGCATCTTGAACGAGTTATTTAGGTCGTAATCGCAGGTGCCGTCGCTCCCGGCGCAAGCGGTATGGAGTCTCCTAGCGACGCGATGTCCATTCTGAGATGCATTGTGGGGGCCAGACTTTCGTGTACAGGGTCTGCAGATCTGAATATGGCCGTCAGCACCGGCAGCAGACGCTGTTGGCGGGAGAGAAGACCAGGTATGCGTGCATTTTCTGAAAGCGACGTTAAAGCCCGATTGACATTTAGAACATCGGCGACGCGTGTTCCAAATGGCGCAATTGACCATCAAAAATTATATGTGCCCTCGTAACGCATGTTCTTGCTCCATTCGAAAGGCACGTCTTGAGAAGCATGGGCATATCTGCAAAAGTCGTCGTGGAGCGTGCACAAGAGGAGCACGTTGTGATCAATAGGCCCGGTATTTTAGGCTGCGCTGAAAGGATAGCCTGTCAGATTCGACCAGAGGCTTACGCTGCCAAGTGCTTATCAAAGTTCTGGAATTTCTTTTCCTCATCGAAAGGTGCTGGAGAGGCCATATGCGGGGATAGCTGTTGTCGCAATTCGTGCTAGAATACCCGGAGGGCATGTTCTTTGGAGCACGCGCGCGGCCGCGCAGTAGGGCTTTTAGGGTGCAGCTGCAATGGTGTTATGACCCTTCTAAAATGACCATATCGGAATCCACCAAACTGCTGGATTCGCAGGAATGGGACAAGCAGAACAATTTCGTAGGCAACGCCAAGGACCCGCGGAACGGCGTGAATCTAGCAGCGGACATGGCGTACGGCCGAAGCAAGAACAGCGCATGCTCGACCAGAATCGCCGCATCGGGCGAGACATGTCGGATGAAAGCATCTGGCATCCGGAGAATCTGAAATAAATGCCGGGTATCATGCCTGACCTGCCGCTCCGGATTAAGGTGCAACATATGTATGTTCATATTATGAAAGGAAGGTTTCCTTTTCGTTGATCTTGCGGTCAAGAAGCACTTAACCTGGAATTGGTTGTACCCTGAGGGTCTCTTTGGATCCGCCGGAAGATCAGAACCCCATACCGAACTGGCAGAATGTCGACCACCAAGCTCAGAGAAAGTTGTGGAGTATGCGCTGCTTCCAAAGTCAAGTGCACGAGAGAAAAGCCAACGTGCGCGCGCTGCGTTGCCCGAGGGCTAGATTGTCAGTATCTCGAATCGCGAAGGTCCGGAAGACCGGCCAAAAACGCTGCCAGCAGGTATGTCGAGCACGCATCGCATGCGACCACCTCTTCGTCATCCTCATTACTGGCATCAATATCCGGCATCTGGACGAAACCCGGTGCTCGAGATGGGACCAAGTGCCAGAGCCACGCGCATTCTTGCCATACCAGCGGTACGCTATATTATGGCGTGTCAAGTACCGTCAAGAGCACGAGCCTGATCGCGTCCGCCGACTATGAAGTCGTAACCCCGGAAATCTCGGTGCCAACAACAGAACCTGCGCTGCAGGAAGTGTCTCGAGGACATGAACGCAGCGAATCCATGCAATATGTGTCTCTAGAAGCCGTTGAAACAATCACCACATGCGTACAGTCGACAGAAGCTGTTAGCAAAACCACCTGCTTGATCAAAGCCATAGCTCTTTTCCAGCAGCTAGCAACGGAGCCTTCAGTCTTGTTCGGCGAGGCTAATGGTCAGGCGAATGCTGCGAGCCCACAGTCAGACTTTCCAACCTTCTCCATCGAGAGCATCAGCATATCCCTGCACGGCATGATCCGATGTTCGTGTGCATGCCGCGAGGAATTACTGATGCTTATCTCGTTGATAATCGCAAGACTGATCAAGCAGTGCAAAAGGGTACTCCTCGGAGCGCCGGACAGGATGAGTGCGACGGCGGTCTTGGAGAATCTGTATGCGCTCCAGGAGCTTGTGAACCAGCTCTCGTCGCGATCGGGCCAGGAGCAGCAGTTGCACGAGATGAACGCAACCTTGGCGTCAATGGTCTCGGATCTAAGGAGGCAGCTCCGCGCCTCTTCTAAAGAGGTCGTGCAGATGCTTCTGCGATTGTGAGGAGCGAAAAACAAGCATCAGATAATGTGTAAAGGCTAGTGATGAGAGCGTACGTAGAGCATGGAACCGTGTCCACCTGAGGTCAATGGTTTAGCCCCACAGAAGCCTTGGCGGCGGCTGTCCCGTCAACCGTCGTTGCCGTTCTGAGCGAGGATGTAGACGTGCAACCCTTACCCAGACGCCCTTCGACTTCGACACTGAGACCGGTATCGCCTCGATGTGCTCTTTCCGTATACTATCTTCATGGTAGTCCCGATGGCGACAGCCGACGCTTTTTGCACGCGGGAATGTCGTCTTGCTTCCCAAGCGTGCGTCACCAATATCACGAGCAACTCGCGCAAGTGCACAGACAACAGGCACAGGCACTGTTGCAAACCCGCATTCGGAGCCAACGGTGATGCACCCACGTCCGAGTAACCTCGCAGTCTCTATAAGTAGGATACAACCAACAACCAGTCTCTCAGAAGCATAGTATCTCCAGCGAGCGAGTGCAATTCTAGAACTGAACCACTCTCGTCGCGTCATCCTCGACAATCAGGCAATGCAAGGAAGATGAGGATGCTCGCCTCATCCCAGTCTACAGAAGGCCCATCTGCTTTTTGGTGCTCGTATTCTTGAACGACCGCTACGCAGGCCTCCCACGTCCAGCAGGTACCACGGTGAGAAGGCCGATAAGCACCGCATAGATCAAAGCCCTGTCATGTCTGTGAACTTGCGGCACGATATTGCAGTGCCCCTCGCTACACCAGCCACTACCTTCTTGACCCCGTCAAAAGCTTGGTCCCTGACACTTCGTATCCGACAGCTCTTCAAGTCATCATCCGGTTCGGCTACACTTTCCAGCAGTGTGATCAAATGAGTTGCGCTTAATCCATTTCGCTTACTACAAAGGCTCCGCTCAGCATCTGCCTCACCAACGTACTCGATTTCAAAATGCCCAGGCCACTATCAACCCTCGCCGAACAAATGGAGGAACGCAAATCCCGCAAAAGGATGCAAAACAGGATGGCGCAGCGGCTCTACCGTATGTCCAAGCTATCGCATTTCTTTACCTGTCACAATTCTGAGCCATATTCGTTCTCATAGGCCAAAGACAGCGCCAGCGAATGGAAGAATCAAAAGCCAAGTTGGCAGCGGGAGACTTTCCTGAGTGCGCCAATTCCATACCCATAATGAGATACCGAAGCCAGACAAACTCGAGCGCTTCAAGACAGAATGTGTGCCCTGGCGGTCTTGCCGGCGTTCGACGAGATCCACTTTTTGCCGTTTCAGATGAACAATGCACCAGTTGCAGTGACAGTCCAATGTTCAGTGGCCCCGAGGATCCGGGCAATGAAGACATTGGTGAGCGTCATATGCTACAGAATCATTCAGCAGATCTGTCAAGCAGCTTTGCACCAATTGCTGTGATGAGTGTCGCTGGGCCTGAAGTTTGGTCGTGCGAGGCGATAAGCGACCTGAACATTATAGGTAAGCTCATTGCGGCAGAATATTCAGCAGCGCTGAAGCTTCGCAGATCCCGAAGCGCTCTTCGACTTCAACTACAATCATGGAATGGATTTGGTGCCTCCGCCGCCGATGAATAGCCCTAGTTGCGGTAATACTGGAGTCGACAGTCCAAGCAGACGATCCGCAGACCAGGACGAGCCTCCTGCGTACTCCATCCAGTCACATACTTTCGACTCGCATGATCTATCCACGAGTGGAGTGAACATGCTTAAAGATCTTTTCTCGACTAGTATTTCACAGGCTCAGCGGCACCTGTGTACTGTCGAGGGCTGCACTATCCCGATAGTCTCAAGTGATGACGGTCAGCGAGGTGACGGTACTCAGACGAATGAGCCATTGCTATCGACGCAAAGTCCAGGCGCCGCGATAATTGATGCATTGCTGTCGAGCTGCGCCCAACTTACCGACATCCCTTTTTCGGAAGTAGGCGAGCAACAGTCCAATGGCGGCCGTCGACTGCCACGTGTGATTGCGAGCGTACGTCGCGCACTCCAAGAATGGAGGGACTGGGAACAGGATGGATTTCCGCTCGATTGATAATGAGTACTCACTGTATGATGCTCTCTGCTGGGACTACGCGAATATCAATACACATCGGAGAACTTGAATCCGAAGGAAGCTGTGACAAGACCTCCCATCGTATGTCGAGGAAGTCACGAAAGCTTGCTTTGCCGGAATCAAGAGATTAAACAGCACAAGCTTGGTCTGAGCATTCAACTCACATCGAGTTACCAGCTCTTGTCACCAAAGCCACGAAATAAGCGCCAACAGGAAATTGTTCAGAAGCGGTGGAAAGACGGTACCTAAGATCGCGGAATACAGAGGTCTGCGGGCCAGATTTGTCTGACAGAGCTCCAGCGGCCTGGCCCTTCAAGTGGACGGGGAAACCAGTATGATGAGTGGTCGGTATGGCCATACTAAGTTCAATTGGCCCTTGCGACTGGCCTGTTGCGGTTCATGGACACGGAACAGCGGATAGCCTGCTGACCTCAGCTGTCATCTTTAAGCGGGGCCGGTAGACCATTTTTATAAGGATTAGGTGCTTAAGCTATGCAGTCGGGCATACGTTTATATCTGCAGAACTCATGCATATCATGAATTTGCTCTTGTGCAAGGCAGATTTTAGCGAATTACACCCGAAGGGGCCAGCGCTACGCGTAAACATCGTATTTTGGGCTTCAATAATGTTCGTGGACACGACACGAAAATAACGTGTCTCCGGCAGTCAAGTAAATCCAGGCCATAATGTCCGAAATCTCGTTAACTTTGTAGTGCCCAGAACGTGGTAGAGTTAAGCTGCTATGCCTTGTCTCTGACTCATATACCCCCATTATTCTACTGCTTCTACACTTCTGCCAGCTGCGCATGGAATTGCACGATCGGAAGTTTCCAAGTCAGCAAACTCTCGGAAGCTCAGCGGATTTGAAAGTTGCGGCATCTTGACCTCCGTCGGCGCTGTCATGCCTGCAAAGTCAGAGCGACAGGTTCTACATTTTCGCATTTGTGCATTTATGCATTGCCCTATTCTTTCATTTCTTGCTTCTCTGCTGCGTCTTGTGCTTCCTCCTGCTTCCGAAGCTCCTCCGCCAGTCTGCGTCGTTCCGCATTCTTTATGCGGATCATGGTCGCTTCTTCTGAACTCAGGCCACTTCCAGTGTTTGACCCCGTCTTCACACTCGATGCCTTTGGAGTGCCTTTGAAACTGGAGAAAGAGGGCACCTTCCGCAGACCCCCATCATTAAGCAAGCGATCAAGATTAGGAGTGGTCGGGGCCTTTTGAGGTGTAACATCAGGTTCACTGGAGGCAGGAGCGGTCGTCTTTGGCTTCGGTATACAGTCTGGCTCCTGCCCGCCGGCCCAGTTGACGTTCTCGAATATCGACCAGTGGGAGCCTTGCTTTGCCAGATCCGGGAAGTCGGTAACAGCTGCATGCGCTGCGACAATACTTTTGTACACGATCAAAGCTGTCGTATACTCCTTCCTGTGCTTCTCGCCTTCCACTTTGACCTTCTTTGTGACCGTCACAACGTCTTGTATTTCGCCGAATTTACTCCATTTCGCGGCGAGCTCATCTTTGGAAGGTGCGCTGGTGGCGCCTGCCAAATACCGCAGCTTGATCGTCCTGTCAATTTCTTGTGGTCCAGCGCTTTTGGTAGGTGGTGTTGTAGGGTGCATTTCCGCCTGTTCTCGCTCGTATTCTGCCTGCGCCTCCCTCCATAGCTGCTCACCTCGCTCCTTCCGCCGCCGAGCGCCATCAGCCGCTAATCTCCTCAGTTCACGTTGGAATGCCTCCTCTTCCGGATCCTCCTCGTGTCTGCGCTTGAGACCAGCGACGCCTTCCCGTTCCCTCCGTTCTAAGTCCTCTTTTAGGTCTCTCCGCCGCCCTTCATATGCCTGATCTCGTGCCCTTTTCTCCTCGCGAGCGCGGCGTGCGTTATCGTAGAGCTGTCGCAGGTTCTCGTCGGAGAGAACTTCGATCGCAATTTGAAGTAAGTGGAATTTCTCAACAGCCGACTGGTCGTTCCCCACCTTATCCGGGTGGTACTTCAAGGCAGTCTTGCGCCCTGCGCGCCGGATTTCCGATTCGGCTGCCACTGGAGATATGCCTAGGAGATCATAGTAATCATGTGCGCTGTTGAGCGCGCTCTCTTTCAGATCACTCGCCATGTTGAATGCGCGACTGGTTTCGAAGAGCTGGAGCCTGCTTGCCTCTGACCGTTTGGTTTTGTTGGAAGCACGACGAAGTACATGTGTGGAAAGTGATTGCTGAGGAAGTGATGGCTGTCGCTGTCATCTAAAAGTGCTCGGCTAGCGCGAGTCATGCACGGAAGGCCCGGGCCGAAATATTCACGAGTCATGTATTCTGGAGGGTGACTCTGGATACAACCACAACTCTGTGCCATCGGGGCTGGAAATCTGAAAAAGTGTGCACTCGCAGAATGCAGACATGACCAGAGCTCCCGGAACAACCTTTTTCCGATGTGTCAAGTGAGCCAATGTCCCCCAAAGTGAAGCCACAGAGTTCAGCCACATATTTGTGGAGCCGCATGCGTGACTGGGCTTGGCGCATGTATCCAGAGAGCTCTTGCAAGACATAGCAACGGCCCGTCAACAACATCGCGCACCAGCAGCACCCAATCACTCCTCGGATCGCGCTCGCGTCTATCACTACACAGCAGACTATCCATCGCGAAGCTTTGTCTGCTGAAGCTCACTCGACTGCCGGCCCTGGATCGCTTCCAGCAGCCCGTCCGTCTACCACCCACCATCGTCCTGCGACGCTCGTTTCGCCGACACCATTGAAATGCCCCTTCGCCGCTCCGCCATCTCGCACGACACAGGACAGGAGCACAACCATGGCAGAAGCGGCGGACCTCACCATCTCGCAGATGACGTTAGTTGACTGGCTCGATGACCTGACTGTGCGATTCCTGCTCAATCTGCCACCTGCCGAACTCAGCAGCGTTCCGCGCCTCTGCTTCCAGGTCGAAGAGGCACAATGGTTCTACGAAGATTTCATCAGACCGGCGAACCCGGCTTTGCCTTCGCTCAATCTTCGTCAGTTCTGCCTTACGCTTTTCCAACATACTCCGCTGCTCCGCGACTTCAATACTGCTCAACACGTGGCCGCATATGAGGAGTTCCTCGCCTACAAAGTTCGCGTCCCTGTACGCGGCGCCATCTTGATGGATGACAGCATGGACAAGGTCCTGCTGGTGCGTGGCTGGAAAAAGGGTGCTAGCTGGTCCTTCCCGCGCGGCAAGATCAACAAGGACGAGCCCGACCTAGACTGCGCCATTCGCGAAGTGTACGAAGAGACAGGTTTTGACCTTAACGCGGCAGGACTGGTCGAGCGCAACAAGATAGGAGACGGAAAGGTGAAGGCTATCGATGTCACTATGCGTGAGCAGCATATGAAGCTGTTCGTGTTCCGTGGAGTCGCGCTCGACACCTTTTTTGAGCCCAGGACCAGGAAGGAAATTAGCAAAATCCAATGGTACAACGTGAAAGATTTGCCTGGCTTTAAGAAGCAAAAGGGCGTAGCCGCTCATGGACAAGGCGAAGGGCAGTCGACCAAGTTTTATATGGTTGCGCCATTCCTTGGTCACCTGAAGAAGTGGATCGGTCAGCAGAGACGCAAAGACTCAGCCGCGGTAGCTCAAGCACAGCATGGAAGGACTATTTCCTTGTCGAACGAAGGCGTTCAAGCGACAATCACCGAAGATGAAGGCGAAGATACCGAAGGAGGCTTTCTTACCGATGCTGGCATGGCGTCTGCTGCGAGGAGCGCAGATGAGCTCAAGAGGTTACTTTCGATCGGAGGCGCCGCTCCCGGCACCAGCACATCCACTCAAGGCGCGTCGGTCCAGAACGGAGCGCAAAGTAACAGCTTACTTGCTATGCTCAAAGGGAACATTGTCGCTCCAACTGGATCCTCATTGCCACATACACCTTTCGAGCAAGTCGACCCTCTCATACCAGAGCAGGCGCCGCGAACGCCGCAACCTCAGCATCCTCGACATGCCTCAGCGGCAGACGCACTTCACCATCCGCCACCTCCATTCGAGTACTCGCCTCAGACGCTTCAGCAAGGTCTTCAACAACAATCTCAACGAAATCCTTCCATGTTCAGTGTCGGCACAGCCATGCAGTCGCAGCACCAACAGTTTGGACCTGGCCATCTACCACCGCACATCCAACAGCAAATATTTCAGCAGCAGCAGCAGCAGCAGCAGCAGCGACAGCAAAGCCTGCCGACTAATCTTGCGCCCAGCTACATGCAAGCTCCGCAGTTCGATCCGCGCCCGAACAGCATCGATCCTCAACTTGCTCAGTATTCTCCGTCAGTGGAACATACTCATGCGCGGAACAATTCACAGCAGCCACTTCCCAACCTGCATTCGCCTTCCAGGCAACCGGTAAACTTGATGCAGCCAGGATCTTTCAACAACGTGTCGCAACAGCGCCCACTTTCTGGCCATGGACCTCCAGCTAGCCACGCGCCTCTAGTCAGTGAAAAGGCTGCTCCAGATGCGAGCAAGCTGCCGCCTCCAAGGCTGAATGCGCACACGATGAAGCTCTTAGACGCCTTCAAAACTAATCCAAAGGCGTCCCAGCCAGGCTCTTCAGGTAATGGCTTCGGCCAAAGGGCTGGGAGTCAACAACAAGCAGCGCTTCTCAACCTCTTCACAAAGTCATCTGCATCGACTGTTCCGCCAACGGCTCCGGACAACGCAGTTTCGCCGGCGCCGATATCTCCAGCGTTGACAGATGCTACTGAAGTGCCGCGTGCTGATTACCGGGATCGAACGACAGCGCTGAACGAGAACACAAGGGTTCTATCATCGAAGGCGAAAGGCAAATCGCCGCTCATGCCCGTCGAACCGCAGCCAGAACGCAACATCCCGCTGGCCCGGGAGGCAAAATCATCTTCGGAGCAGGACTATCGGCTTGAACGAGAACGCAGACGTTCGCCACGAGCTACCATTCCCCACGATGTTTTGGTGGAACGCCCGAAAGCTGGCGGCCAGCTGTTTGATCCAGCTCATCCCAAAAAGTTCGTTCGTGCATCGTCGCAAGCACAGCAGCAGGAGATACCGTCGTCCCTGGCTTTGAAAGGACAGCCTCAACAGGCGGTCGCTCGGGCGAAGTCACCAAAGACATTTGCGAAAGAACCTGCTCATTCTTCGCCAAAATCGAGAGCTAAGCAGCCGCGCCAAGAAAATGGACAGTCTCGACAGCCTCAGCCAGTGCCGCAGTTCAGTATTCTCCAGCGTCCGGGCTCATCGCGCTCGTCAGCCCCTCTCAGTCCTCTGCGGCACGAAGCACCTGCGCCTGGCTTTCAACCGCAGGTGCTGAAGCGCGAACCAGACCAAGATAATCACTCAACCACGACACCACAACAGTTCAACTCAGCGGGAGCTCAACAGATCGGTGGTGACAAGAAGGATCAACTACTGGCCCTCTTTGGCAAATCGACGGCAAGTAGTACTTCTACTGCCCCGGCGCAAGAACCGACCCCAGCTCCACTTTTACCAGCTGTACGTCTGCATTCCCAGCCTGCAGGTCAGCTGAGCAATGGACCGGTCGACTTGTTCAACGGCAACCACGCTGAGATACTCGTGAAAACTCCGGAGCCTCCGCCATCACCACAGCTTCTGCCAAAGCCAGAGCCAAAACCGCAACAACCACAGCACTCCCAACAACATCTCTTAAACCTGTTCACGAGACCTAGCACAAGCGGTAGCGCGAGGCTGAACAGCCCAGGTACTCCAATATCGCCGTTTTCACTTGGCACACCTGCGGCCCACTTGTCTATGGAGAAACTGCCTGCTGCTGCATACGATTCAAACGCCACGACACCACGCGGCCCTGAGTCGAGGAGCAGGTTGGGAAGTGTAGTCAGTGGACCGATGAGCGGCGCACAAACACCGACTGAAGCCAAAGATCTCTTGCTGGGATATCTGAATGGTGTTGTGCAGAAAGAAGGATATAAAGGTGCAAGGAAGCCAATGTAATGTGGATATAGCTCAAGCAAATAGCACATTTACACGTTAACGGTGAAGACACCGTAGAGCGGTGAAGTTGAACGCTCCAGCTAGTTTGTTTCTGCTCCTCTCGGGTAGTGTAATTTGCTACTGATGGAGTCACTGTTGCGGTGCGACACAAGTGAAGTTGTGGCGAAGTCCGATCGCCACTAGCCAGATGAGGAAACAAGGGCCTTCCATCTCAGAGGAGCCGGCACTTCAGCTACATGCACACGTACTTTACGGTACTTCGCAAGAACGCAATCGTCACAATGAGCGATCCGCTCCAAATACCTGTCATCGACATCAGCTCCGCGAACCAGAGCGCGCCTTCAGAACTGCTCGAAGCCGCATGCCGGTTTGGCTTCGTATTCGTGGCCAACGATAACGAAGCTGGCGTTTCACCCGATTTGATCAACAAGCTCTTTAGCATTTCGCAAGACTTCTTCGCTTTGCCCAGAGAAGTGAAGGAACAGGTTTCCATCAGCTCAAACAAAGCGGGCAAGAATCATGGCTGGTTGAGTCAAGGCGTCGAGAAATTGGATCCTGGTGTCCAGAAAAGACCAGATGTGAAGGAGTGAGTAGTAATAATGATTTTGTGAAGCTGGTCACGCCTCTTTCAGTATGAGCTAACGAGTCTCAGAGCATTCAATCTTGGTCTTCCAAATGCTGATGGTACTTTCGAACAACCAATTCCTGATCTCCTTCAAATTCACGTTCAGTCCATCATCGACTTTGAGGACGCGTGCTACGACCTTTGCCAGAGAATCCTCACACACTTCGCCACTGCACTATCGATACCTCAGGATTGGTTCACTTCACGCCACGACATCTCCAAAGGACCAGCAGGGAGCGTTTTCCGATTTCTGTACTATCCCGAACAAAATGCACAGAACGATGAAGTCGACATTCGTGCAGGAGCACACAGCGATTATGGCTCCATCACTTGCCTCTTCCAGTTACCCGGTCAACCAGGCCTCGAGATCAAGACTCCTAGTGGAGATTGGGCGCCAGTACCTGTCAATCCCTTGGGCAAAGAAGGACCTTTGCCAATCTTGGTCAACATTGGAGATCTGCTAGAAGACTGGACTGGCGGACTACTCAAGTCAACTGTCCACCGAGTGGTATTTCCAAAGGAGAAGGCAGATGACCGATACTCGATGGCGTATTTTTGTCATCCGCTTGACGAGGCTCTGCTCGAACCAGTCCCCAGTAAACTGGTGGAACAGCACGCAAACCGCGAAGGCAAGAGAAACGGCAAAGAGGGGTTCACAGCAAAGGACCACTTGATGGAGAGACTGGCGGCAACGTACAAGGTGAAATAGAAGAGATCTGGTTTTATTCATGACGAGTTTTATGTATCCTATACTCCATCCAGACCGCTGAAGCGAAGCAAAACAGAGCAAAGCATTGTCAAACATCCCCGCCAAATGCAATGATATGCCCAAGGGTCGTGAGAAGTGTATCGTAAGCCAGAGACAAAACGCTCGGCGTTTCAACTGTAACTGCAGTCGCTTTTATGTACACTGCAACAAGCGCCTACTCGTGGGAGCGCAGCCGTAAAGCCATCTGTGTCTTGAATCATCAAAATTCGTTGATCGTGCTGGGAAAAGTGACATTCATCGAAGCCCGCTGAGTGTAAACGCCACACAAGGAAAAAGCGTCAATCTATGCGAAACCGTTGCTACCCTCCGGATTTGCTAAAAGGTACTCAAGCATGTCGTGACCACCGAGTTGTGGTCCATACATGGTTTGATCGACATCAGCGCCGGACATGTTGAGGAGGGGATCTAATGGTAGCGCTAGCCAGTCACCAGCGAACTGTCCATTTGGAGCGTAGGAATCGTAATTACCGCCTGCGCCGTTTGCTGTATTTGGCGAAGACTGGCTAAAGCCTGGAGGGGGCATGACAGAGTAATTATTATCGCCGCCCATCAGGTCGTGGTAGTCATTCGAGATACCAGAAATGCCGAAGAGAGGACTATTGCCCATGGCGCTTGAAGGTGCCATTACGTTGTTGTTGTAGTTCCACTGTTGGTTGTTCTGCACGGCGCCAGCCATCGCCTGCGGTGACTGCTGAATGTGGCTTCGATTGTCTGACATGGCCATGGCAGGATCAAGATTGTGATTGCTATGTGGGCGACTTCGTCCTGGGCGACCATCAGCTGCGATTCGGACAAGGCGCGGCTTCAGATTCGAGGAGAGCGTATCGAGAAGGTCTGCAAAGCGACTAGCGACGTGCACATCGTCTACGATGCATGTCCTGAGCGCTTCTACAGTGCGGTCCATGAGCTTCAGGGATTCCGTAATGTCGCTCTCGGTCGCTCCGAGCGCGAATGACTTCAACAGCATGATAGCAACGCTAATGATGCGAAAGTAGGTACGGACAGGAGCATGTCGCAGAGCGCCGTCCGGGTAGAGGTCGTCGACCACAACCTTGAGCAATTTCCGTGCTGCGTCGCCAACATTGAGCATGTATTGGCGATCGCCTCCTAGCCATTTCGAAAGAGTTGTAGGCGCAATTGCGATGTCGGACTTGTTGCCGTTGGCCTCGATGGCTGACCTAGCCATCTCCAAGGGAGGGTCGAGGACCTGAGCAGGGGAAGGATGGTCGTTGGCGCACCGCTCCGCCACCGCTTGGAGCGACAATGCATTCAGATAACATCTGCAGTACTCGTACTCGATTTCGAGAATGGCTCGCATGTGTTTTGGGATGGAACGTGCTCCGTCAAATTCTGCCCTCCACTCGTTCATTGGCCCTGCGAATTGATCAAGAGCCGCCTTGTAGTTGCCGTTGCGAATCAAGTCTCGCGTGAAAGTCTTGTTGGCGAAGATTTTGTTGTTCCCTTCGCGCATGAGCGCAGCCATTCTTAACCAAAAATGGAACGTCGTTTCGTGCACGCTGTCCTGTTGGCCGAGCTGTCTCCGAAAAAGATCACTGTCCTCTGGCTTGCTGTAGTAACCTGGAAGCATGGAAGTCAGTCCGAGCCGGCCACTGGTCTGGGTCACATAGACCAGCAGTAAATTGCGAACATTGCCGCGCCGCTTGTCGTATTCGGAAAGTTGGGCTGCAGACAGTGGCTGGCCGCTGGGTCCGAATGCATGCCGCTGCCACTCGCTGGAGTCGAATACACCAATCTCCATTGCAAGCGACATTGCCATCCCGAGCAGCATCCAGCACATGCGGTCACTGCGCCAACACGGCTCAAGCCAAGCATCCATTCGGTGACCTCCGATGCCTCTAGGAACACCATCTTCCACGTTCATCTGCGGCACCCACGCCTCATCTGGAATCATAAGGTCATCATCGTCCTCATCTGGCGGGAAGTGCATGGCACGAGGATGCCACTCGGTCAACAGCACAAGCGACTCTACCGAGCCGAGCGTTCTCAGCCCTCTGCGCGTCAGCGGGTTCACATCAGCTCCCGGCTGAGCACCTGGCCCTCCAGCGCCGCAGAACCCTCCGCCAAATTGTTCCTGACCCCATACAACGCGATCGATCATTCCCGAGAGGTACTGCCATAATTTGTGGTGAATGGCATTTGGTCGACTGTGTGAGCCAGGTCCTTCAAGCTTCATGTGTCGTGAAGCTATCAGAAGCATCGTAACAGCAAGCATCGGCTCTTCTTCGAGCAGAGTTCTGTGCGTGCTTGGGTGCTGGAAATCGGGGAGTGCCACTGGAGTGAGAGGCGACAGATGCTTGTAGAAGTAGAGAATGTAGTCGATGCCTTCTTTGGCAGTGAACCATCCAGCGCGCACGAAACGGAATCGCTGCCAGGCCTTCATGGCTCCTGATAGGACGTCGCGGTCATGGGTCGTGCCGTTGAGAATACCGTTGCTCGACGTAGGCGGCTGATCTGTGGTGGTCTTCCATGTTCCATCTCTGCTAGTCAAGACCCCGAGGGCTCCATTGTTATAGCTGGTGTAGCTATCTGTCCGCGTGAGTCCATCCGGACTGGCTACTGGTGGCAGGTTACCTGTCGTGATACCTGGACCAAAGGCGGGGCGAACACCACTGCTGGCCGTACTGTCGCTTCTGCCGTGTACAGCCGCTTGGTACAAGACCTTGAGCGCATCGTGGCCGCCGTGAACTTCTGCCTGCTGCAATATGCGTGCGGTGTGTTGTGCTGCCTTGACGTCCTCCTCTCCATACTCCACTGGCTTTGGGGGCGCGGGCCTGCGCAGAGGAGCGGTGCGGCCGATAGATCCGCCAGGCGTGCGCGGGGGCTCGTCGTACTCGGCCTCGTCATTTGCAGTATCTGCTGGCACAGAGGTTCGTGCGCGCTTGCGATTTTGTCGAATCTCGTATGTATTGTCGTCGCCCGCCTCGGAATCATTGCTCTCGCTCTGGCCCTTCTTCTTGCGGCGCGTGGCCGAGAAGTAGCAGTCCTTGGCTTCGCGACGACATCTCGTGCACGGCGGGTCGTGTGGGTTGTCGACGGATCCTAGGTCGCACCGGACCTTGCGCTGGCGACATGGTATACAGGCTGTGTCTGGTCAGCATTGCGGGCCCGTGTTCGGCATGCCGGTGTACACGCAACCTACCCTGATAAGTGCGCTGATGGACCGCGGGCGCGTTGTTCTGCTGCTTCGGTGGAGACTGTGAAGCGGTGGTGCCATATTGGGCGTCTGGGAACGCAGACATGTTTGGGACGCTGTGCTGAGAACCGCAGGTAGCCGGGTGGCCGCGCTGTCGGTCATGAAGGTCGCGGACTCGGCTAGATACGCAGGGTTACTTATCGCAGAGCCCTGTCTTTGCTCGTGTGGGGCGGGCGGATTTTAGCGGTTGTTATTGGGGAGAAGGATGATGGCGATTTTCTTGGCTGTTCGGTGGTGTTTGACGCTCATGATCTCAGTAGTCCATTGGAGCTGCGCCGCAAAGAGTGTTTGTCTGAGAGCTGTCGAGCAGAATTTTCGCGCGTTGGTGTAGGTTGTTGCATTGACGAAGGTGCTACCGCGTCAAATTTGTCGGCTTTTCGGAGCCTGCTGACTGGCGCATGCGGGGGCTCGGGGGCTAGCGTGGCATTGCCAAGCCATGACACATGCAAACCACCTTGTGAGGAAGGTGTCAACTTGTCAAGTGAAGAGGACGTCAAGCCATGGGAAGAGTGTCACCTTTTGACACCTGAATCACGATCGATGACAGCGTGGTTGAGATGTTACACTTTTGCAAGGCGTACATACTGCACGACATTCTTCATGCTGCTGACTGCTCCAGGCCATGCCCCATCGCGATGATGCGCGAGTTTGTGGAACACGACACACATGAGATTGCCAGTCAGCGAATGAGAACGTGCGACTTTCTTGCGATCACGCGGCATTCCTTTCTCCAACTCAAATCTTCAAGCTGAATTGTAGCACCGGCATCCTCAATCATGCGTTTCTCCGTCTCGGGCTTAGCTCGTATGAAGCAATGCACATGCAATGCATCCATCCTGCAAAGGCTCGCCAGCTCTCAACGCTCGATATCGAGCCATTCCACTGTCCACGCAATGGTGAGCGATACCAAGTCAACACGACGATATTTGTGGCTTTTCGCTCCATGAAGCCAGCAGCAGCGAACATAATCAGAAGATCTGCCATATCGTGCTAGCGAGTGCAGACAGAAGTCGAACGCGGCGTTTGTATCAACTACAACAATCAATAGTTGATAGTGTAAACTTCGCTCACCGTTTCACGCCTTCTGGCCGTGTGTTTCGTGCACCCATTTGCCATTGCCGCCTGAACAAGATGACGTAGCCGATAGTGCGTACGTTCTTGCGGAGGCCGGTGTTGTGTGATCCAAGGTAGCCGCAGCGAGCAGCAAGCAAGGGATATGCTGCCAATGGCCCGTGAAAACTTTCACTTCTTCAGCTCGGATCGAATCAGTCCGCGTGGGACATGGTCAGGCAAAATTCCCAATCGGTGGCACAAAGCCTAGATCGCGGTTTCTGGACTTCGTACGAGCGCGTCCATGCGCCTCCTATCAAAGTGCCAGCCACGCTATGGTCTGAATGCGGATCTTGAGAAACGCATTATTGCGCGAAGCGCTAGCTCAAGTCTTGTTTTTCCAGGGCTGCAGGCACTACACATTTTTAGAGACAATGTCGGGAAGCCTCTGGGAAAGCCGGTTGCGAAGTGGGATACGGGGTTGTAAGTTGCCATGGCGTGAGTGAGGTGGGAAGTGCGAGAAGTACAAGAAAATGGATAGAATGGTGAAGTTTCCAGTGTTTAACGCATACCGTTAAGGTCATTCGTTACTTCCAATAGTTTACCCTCTATGCGCCCATTCTCTATCAATTCACATCGATCGATGTGTGTGCCGCTGCCTTACTTTGTGCAGTCTGTGGCCAGAATTTCTTATGGCGAACAGCACGTCAGCTTCGTGAGCTCTGTGTGTTCGACAAAGACAGTCCTCACACGCTGTATGTTTGAATTCGAGGAGAGCAGAGATGGGCGAAACGCGTGAAGTTGCTGCCGTGGCTGACGGTGTGCGTAATTCGAACGATCTGTGATGTTCATATTTCGATCCTCAAGGGTCGCAGTCGCAGCATGCAGAGTTGAGGCACAGCAACAAGTGTGGCATGTGGCGGGACCAATGAACTCAGAATGACTGTCGATTGTTCCTTGAAGAAGCTTAGTGCTTGTGGCCATTATTTGTCCCCGCAGTGCAGTATGGCCAACATGCTTCGTAATGTCATTGCCTTTCGTTCAGTCTTCCGGGACATGATGCACTGAGGCTGCTGTGTGTATTGTTCGTATGATACCTGCTATATTCTTTCCCTCTTTTCACCCGTCGTCTTTGCATTATCACGGCGCAATGAGTGATACCATTCCACTGGAAGCGAGTCAGGTGCTCGTCAGTCTGAATGAGACAAGTGACAAAATCGATCGAATTATTTTCATATCGCTGGTCGGAGCATGCGGCATCGTAGAAGAGGTCGGCCACAACCTTGCTGGATCATTCGAGAAAGGACAAGCTGTGATGTTTCTCATTCCTGCTGAGAAAACGAAGGAAAGCAAGATTGCAACCAATGGGACTATGCTCTGCATCAAGCCCCCCGAGCTGGCTCCAAAGCAGGCGGCTACAATTGCTAGCTCATACTGCTTGGCTCACGCTGCTGCTCAAGCCTACGAACACGCTCTCCGATCGACCACTCCTGCCACAAATAGTGGCTCTTCCGCCCCCGTGGTCTCGATTCTTGTGACTGGCGGCGAGACTACGACCAGTGCCATTCTGTGCTTACTCCTCAAAGCAGCTCATCCGGATGCACAAATTTTCGTGATGGTTGATCTCCCCGAACACGATGATCTGGTCAAACGCGTAGGGCAATATGTCTTGAGCTTCAGGGCGCACTATGCTATCGACGCAAATGCAACTGATACGATGCAGCACCTGGAAGCAGGCCTCGAGGGTTATACTGGCAGAAAGAAATTTGGCGGGCTCATCGATGTGACGGGGTTTGCCCAGAAAGTTCTGGACATAATGAGCATCCTTGAGGAGGAGCATGTGTTTGTGGACGCAACAGCAGTCCCTATCGGAGATCCGAAGGAGATTATGGATTCTCTGCGGAGCTTCATTGATAGCAATGCATCGTGCTTGATAGAGCTTTGATTTATGCGTCGAATGAACCCAGTCAGATGTACGTAGAAAATATACGGTGCTCAAGTCCCAGATGTAGACTCTGAATGTACGACTTCTTCTGCGCCATTTCCATGCCATCTCTGTACGCCAGCGATATTCGGGCGACACCGTGTCAGCCAATGTGCCCGGAGAACAGAAATGAACGCGACACGACCCTTGACATGTTCTGGCCGTGCTGAACGCTTCCGTCCAGTAACAAATGCATCTTTCGAGTCAAGCGGATCGAAGCAGCTTCACTCTGCAAAGGGCTGTCGGATTCTCTCTTCCATTAAGTCGTCATTCTCCGAAGAATCTTCCCATGGCCCGATCTTGTGGCATTGCCCATCCAGTATACAAGTGTTGCGCGCACACGGAGGTCTCCAAGGCTCTGAATATACCACATCGACTGGTCGAATCAGGTACACAGGTCTGTTTGTCTCGACGAAGAGAATATTGGGATCTCGTCGAACAAACTCGTCCAGTGTCTGCCTGTCTATAGTCGCCTGGTAACCGAAGGAATATTTGGCGAATTGGGCCGAGTGTGATAAGTTGCAACCGATGTTGTGAAAGTGCTCGTCTAAAGAATATCCATCCTGGAACATGATCACGTACTCGTCCGGCCACTTGTCTCGAACGTCCAGTCCATAGAGAGGTGCGAGAATCTGGTCAGGCTCAGAAGATGGTGATCAAAACACAGCACACACAAGAAGTGTGAGAATCAGTAGAAACATTGAGCAGTTTGAGGGCATCGTTGGCAACTGAACCGCTTTCGAGAATTTCAGGTGCGACCTTGAGTGGGTGGTTGATGGATATAGACATGGAAGGTGGCATCCTGCGGGCGCTTGTCCATGTGTCATTGGGGCACGAACTGCTGCCTGTTAGTGCCACGTTTCTTTGCTGTGCCTCTCATTTGCATCTTGTCCATCAAGCTCCAGAACAAGACGCTGGCTTGCTCTTGATTCCACCCGCTCGAACCTTCTTGTTCGCGCACATCGTCGATTCACAGCCTCTGTTCCCAACTTTGCACTCGACTCTTTGCATTTGCGAGCCGAGCACTGTAGCTTCCATACAATCAGCCACCCTTCCAGCGAAAGCCTGTTCTTTGAGCAGTCGTTCGCCACAGGCTCGCCAGAACCATGCAGTGCTTCACTATCAAGTCGCCTCGATTTCTCTTCGCCATCTTTTCGATGATCTTCGCATGTTTTCTCCTTATCGCCAGCTCACAACGACCACGATTGACACTCTGGTGGCGCAAGGCGAGGCACAGCTCGACAATGTCCCCAAATCTGTATGAAGCGCCAACGTATAATTGCGACTCGCCAGACGTAGTGGAGGGGTCATACTTCGTATTCTTGCACAAGGGTTGCACGCTGGAACAGCCTAAATGGACCATCGGTATGACCTTCGAGTCGAACCTTGTCTTCGAAAGCCCAGAGAATTATCGGTTTGGGCCATTGTATTGCGTGCGAGACATAAGAAACGCCGACCTGCAGAAGATTCGAGCCGATATCGCGGTGGACTTGGTGGAGTGCAACCGCTATATACCAGATGATCCAATAAAAGGTGTCGTCAGGAATATTTATCCAGACGCGATTGATCCTGATGAGGAAGCGCTGTAGACTACTATAACGCAAGTCAGCTACGCGAATACAAGGTGTTGGGGCGATCATGCAACCATATCAGTATAAGCCAACAAGAACGGGCAGGGACCTGCAAGATAGAGTTGCGTAGTTCCAAATGCCGGTCACAAGAGACCATGAGTGCATAAGAAGGATCAGACTAGTGTCGTCTGACGTATGGTACATCTTGCCTGCTGCCTGATCATATTCATTAGATCCAGCCAAACTCCGAATTACTGCACACCTTTCCAATGTGCTTCCAGACACGTGTATCCTCAGATCCATCGACCAGCAGCTCACCGAGGCTTTGCAAGACCTGTTAGCATCCATGGCCGACACAATATCGGACGCCGATTCTGGAGACGGTGAGGACTGGGTCATGTTACCTCCAAAAGAAGCGATCCATGTCCCTGAAGGTCGCCAGTTTACAGGTCCATCTCGCAGCACTTACGTTAAATGCCAGTTGCAATTCAGCTTCCGTGCAGCCTCTTGCAGAACACACCCGGGAAAGAAGAAGGCAGATACCGAAGAGATAAAGTTGGATAAGTCGATCAACCCACAGGACCAATCTCTGCTCTTCCTTCTACCAACAGAGCTCAGGCTCAATATATATGAGCACCTGCTTAGCATTCCCACTTCGAGGGGTGCCGTCAAGATTGCACCTCGTCCGTCGCATGGAAAGGCTCCAGTAACTTTGGCAATCCTTCTGACTTGTCAACGAGCCCTTGCCGAGGCCGAAGAGATTTTTTATTCCGTCAATCGTTTCTCGATCGATCCACCGACGAGTTTCCTAGACTCTCTAGGTGCACGGCGCCTGTCTGCCATCACGAAACTTGAGCTGGTAGTGGGACAGCCTTCATCAATGTTGATAGGGCTGAAACAGCTGCATTGTCTTCCGAACCTAAGATCGCTCCATGTGCGGCGAATAGTTGGTCTGAGATATCAGAACGTCTCGGCTTGGGCAGTCATGGCTCCTCAGTTGATCGCCGAGATCTGGAAGATGAAGAGTTTGCGCGACATCCAATTTGAGTCGCCAGGAACAATTTCGCTCGAGGAGTCTGATAGTGGTCACATAAAGAGGCTGAGCGAGATCGAGCAAAAGCTCTGCAGTGCTGCTCCCAACAGAGGCTAGTACGGAGACATTGCAAATCGGCCCATGTGCGACTGGAGAGGGCCATCGTGTTCTCGAGGACAAGCGCGGGCGGAGGAGGCTATTATTCCAATGAGAACCAGTACCGTGTGCTGGCCATGCTGGATATGCTGGGCAGAATCGGCGTCTGACATGGTATGGATGCTGTGCGAGCCAGAGGCCTGGTCGTGTGCCTGGACATCAAGCACAGCCAGTTGCAGCTGGTGTTGCATCATCCACTTGGGCATGTTTCTTGAGCCCGAAGAAAGAATATGAGATCGCTTCCGAAGAAACTTTTCTCGGGTCTTCTCTTCAGTCCTCAGAGCGAGGGATGTCTTAGCCACTGCACAGTCTGCTTCGTTGGATTACGTGCCTGCAGCACTGCAGAACCATTGTGTCCGATCCCGCATGCCATATACAAAACGGCCCAAAGTCGCCGGTAGAAAGGACTTCTGCTTCAGACAGTTCTCTACCATGAGGAAATGACCACGATCTGACTGCCTCTAGTGAAAGTAGTTGCGAGGGACCAGCTCCGGATGGCAGATGTGAGGCACCCTCTACTTTCTGACTCGGTGCAGAGCTGTATGGGACACTGCCTGGTGTGCTATCTTCTGCCGATGACTCGAAGCAGCAAGTCGATCCAGCTGTCATGATCTCAAGCAGTCCTCCGAGCTCCGCATCCTTGAGAAGTTTCGTGGCCGTTCCTTGCAGAAATTGTTGCAGTTAGTACTCTGTTCTTGACGTATGCTATGCTCGGACAGCATGTCTGCTACTACCACATGGAGCAACCATGCAGAGCACCCGGAACCGTTGGCCACCTGCAAGCGCTGCAATTTAGCGGCAAAAATGAAGGGATATAAAAAATCTTTGAATTGAACCTTCCATCGAGCCAAGTAAGCTTCTCTCTTCATTGGTCTAGTGGTCATGATTTCCGCTTGTCAGCAAAAGCTCTCTCTGAGGGCAGCCACAAGCGCGGGAGACCAGGGTTCGATTCCCTGATGGAGAGTCAATTTTTTGCTTCTATCGGCTCTAATTGCGATCATTTTTGGACCCCGTAGTGTGCTGATAGAGGTGGAAGTGCACATGAATCACATTTTTCGCACGCGACATTTCGGCCCGTGCCGCTCACGGTGGATCATTCTCTTCTCCACTCGTACTCCCAACCGCAGGCTGTGCTTTTCAGCTCTCTCTAGAAGCACAGGAAAATAGCCTGCGGTGAGAGCGAAGTGTCGACTTTATAGAGAGGGAGACGATTCTTTTGGCTGGCCGAATCGTCTGTTGATATGCTTGGCAATCTTCGCTATGCTGCGCCGCAGACTGGCTAGGAACCTAATAGGCCTCTGATCTGTCTTCAGAGGCGAGGCTATGGTGAGAAGCAGAAGTGAGCCTGTTTAGACGTGGGTTGATTGTGTTTGCTGACCGGTGGTGTTCTTCTCAACTTCAGTGATGCCGTCTGGTGCTTGCCCCCTAGCGACACGACCGCGTCCGCAGTTGAGACTTCCGTCTGTGATATTCTGAATTTCAGCTTTTGATCTCAATGCAAAGGCTCAATACCCTATCATGCCATTGATAAAGCTTGTCAGGACCCAACTGTACTCCAGATACTCCAGCACCTTCAGCAAGCCTTCCGTCTTGCGTTCAGCTTCGTTGTAGTCTTCCATTTTAGGTAGTGGGATGCGAGTGATGTTCTTGCCATCCTTTGGTGCCCAGTAATTCTTGATATGGCCTCGAGTAAACAGAACTAGCACGACCAACGCGGGGGACGTAGTCATACGCATCAATTTGGGCAGCGAGTCGGCGAAGAAGGTGAGGCTGAAAGATCCGATGAAAGATGCCAATATCTGGTTACAATAAGCTTTAGAACGTAAAATCGATGTGGGTTTACATACTGCCAAAGCTCCCGACGCTTGCGTAGTTCTCGTCTTCCATAGCTGGTTTTCTGCTTCTTTTGACCATTCGGCAAGCTTCTTGGATGTTGCTTCATACTTTTGCAAGTTGGTTATGGCAACGTAAGATAAGGCACCGCCATAGAGGCAGTAAACGAACTGGAGGAGGTGCGGGCCTCGCAAGATGATCTCTCTGCCGGTGAAGCTAGACATGTCGAAGTGATCAATTGAAGCCATTCCAAGATGTGATGTTCTGGTTGATTGTTGTAACTGGGTTCGACCTGGATTGGCTGGCTCGGATGACGTCGCAGCACGAGGGCAGCGCCAAGTCTTCAGCGCGGGAGCTGCCTTCCAGTGTTTACACTCACGGCACGACACGACCGTCGCGCGACAACGCGTGCACCGCCGCAACAACCACCGCCCGCCGTTTCTCTCACTCCACCCTTTTGGCGCATTGGACTATTTCGGTTGGAAAAGCTGGCGCGGGGCAAAGAAAACCAACCGCCGAGCGCTATGGCGCCTGCCGTGAAGAATGGGACACCAGGACGCCGCAAGAAGACGGGTCAGCAGTACTTCGATGTGGGCAAAGTTGGACGGTACGCGGCAACGAAGATTCTTACAGACCGCGCATCGCTGACTTTTGCATAGGAGAACGGGCATCACGTTGCAAGACACTGGGCTTCGAGATGAGCATGGGCTTGAGCCTGTCTCTGGCATATTCTCTTCGCCAACTTCCCCCGAACAGAATGGCAGCAGGACAATCCTCACCAGCGAGGGTATGGACGTAGAGGATAGTGCGTATATCAAGGACGAGGAAGATGAGGAAGATTTGCTTACCCGACATGCCTTCTCAGGCTCAGCTCCCGACGTAACGACAACACTAGGAAAGCGTACAACACCTCGACTACCTCCCGCGCGACAATCGCCGCTCAAACGAACCAGCATTGGAGGCTCACCGCGCCGAATGAGTTCAGTGCGGCCGCAGTCTCGACCTGGTATCTCAGAAGAGCCTGCAAGCTCTCCTCGCGACGGCAGGGAACCCGCAGTCAATCGCAAGCTTCAATTCGAGACTGTTAATCGCAATCGAAAGAGCATCCATGTCGCAGACGCTCAAAGTCCTTTCAAGCCACGACACAAGCTACGAAGATCGACTGGTCCGGGCAGACCAGATGTTTATGAGTACGAGGACGATGCCGATGAAGTGCGCGCTACTTCTGTTGAACAACCGAATGGCATCATTGGCGAGGACGAAAGTGTGGAGCAGTCAATCGAGGAAGATGATGATCAACATCTAATGTTCGACGATGAAGTGCCTGAGGCAATAGAGCCAGAGCGAACAGCTATCAGTATCCATGAAGCTGAGGAGGGTTCGAAGCGGAAGCGAGGACGACCACGAAAATCAGACCAATCAAACACGAGCCAAATGCCTCTTTCTCCTGCTGTGGCGTCGCCCTCAGGCTCGAAACGTCCAAGGACAAGCCTGAACAACGCGCAGGGAGAAGAGGAACAACAGAGCCGGCCTGCGAAAAAGAAGCGCACATCTAACATTGCAGTACATCACGAAGATGCCGAAGTGGAGGCCGGGCCATCTACTATTCGGTACGAGGACGAGTATTTGGCGACCGGCGATGACGATGAGCATCACCAACCTCTCCTGGATTCTCAGCTACACACGCAGCCAGAGCCCGAGAACGAAGTGGAGCCGGCGAGGAAGGGTAAAGGCAAGGGCAAAGGCAAGAAAGGAAAGTCGGCCGCGTTGAAAGAGAGCGATTCAAATCGTGCAATTCAGCGCAATGGAAGCCCCGTCAGGCCTAGTGGCTCACCAGCTAAAGGCCGTGGTGCGAGTATGGGTCCTGTTAGCAATGTCAACCTACGAGCGCACACGCCCGCCGCCGACGCGCACGAGCAGACTTCCCGTTCAGGGAGAAATCTCATCCAGCCCCTGAAGTTCTGGGAAAACGAAGGCCGGATATGGAGAAATGGCGAAATCGAGGGCATCATCCGAGCTGAACCTGTTCAGGTGTCAAAACCACGAGCCAAAAAGAGAAAGAAGAGCCGCAAGCATGGTAGTCGACTGCGGGATATCGAAGAGGAAAGTGAAACAGAGTCTACTGTGCCTGATGAATGGGAAGAACTAGCCGGCGTGATCACCGGTAATGTTGCCAACTGGAACACGGAGACGAACGCAGGAGACCCAGAAGACCCCATCCAGGAAGGTGAGTTTGCATACGGTTGCCTAGTGGATTGAGACATCTTTGACTAACGGATCTTGCAGACCTTGCTTTCGCGGCATCTTCGATCGTGACGAAAGATGTCCCTGGCTCCGATTTCAGATATGCCAAGATCATGACCCTACCATTCTTCGGTGCTGGAGTAGTCGAGCTACCGCCGGAAGGCTTCAAGCGCGCCAAGAACAGCCGAAAGATGCAGATGGTGTTCTTCGTGCACGAGGGTAAAGTCATGGTCGAAGTTGGCGCCACTGGGATGGAGGTCAATCAGTTTGCGATCAGCAAGGGTGGATGTTGGGTCGTTCCTCGAGGTAAGCCTGTTCTCTTCTCTTTCCCTCTCACTCTTGCACAAAAATCCCGAAAGCCGTGGCAGTGACACGCCAGTACTTGATTCCCGTCCCCCTCTGATGCGAATACCCCGGACCACATGGCAGCGCCCACGTTCAATATCTGGAAGTGCCCGCTGGTCTCCTGGACAGTGGTGCCAAGCCCTCAAACTGCTCGAATTGACTGCAGTGACAAGCGGAAATCATGGCCCTTAGACCAACGAAGAGCTCGCTAGAGGACGCTCGCTAGACTGCTCGCCTGACTGCTCGCTTGACTGAGTGACCAGAAGACACAACACATGTGGGGCTGCGATCTCTCCGAACGATAGGCGCCCCACTCGGCTGGGCTTCGGCCTCGCATTGAATCGTCAGCAAACAACTCCCAGCCGACATTCTTGGTTCAGACTGCCTCGATCCCGGAAGGCGGTCAGCTCACCGCAAGGACGACCATACAATCGTATTGTTGTCGAGGACTTTGCAGCTGCAGCTTCCCCGTGTCGCCATCCGAGAGCCGCGCTTAGCTCTCGATATGATGGCGGTGTGGTGTGCAACGGACGCTGTCAGAATAACGCTCGGTGGTACAAGCACACAGCGCGAGCTGCTGCCCAACACAACACAACATGCCGCTCATGCCGGTGCGAACCGTCCTGCAGTGCAGTGTTGAAGACTGGTTCGAGCGTGGGGGTGCCGTCGCTGCAGTGCGACGGAACTGTCGCTCGCCTGTCGACAGGATGAGACAACGCATCTCCATCCAGGATCAGGAACTGAACCAAGAGATTTGCTCGCGCCGGACCCCGGTTAGTGCTCTCAGCTTCAGGAACGCCATGCTTGGAATTTCGTACTCGATGAGGCGTACGGGTGGATCTGCCGGACTTCCGCCTATTGAAAAAGAGTGGGCAAGCACTTCCTGGGCCCGATTTGCTTGCGCCCTTCGTGCAACGTTACAGCGCAGGTCCAACCGAGTGCAGACGTCCTCGTGCGGCGTGGGACCCCATCGGTTCATCACGCTTAGGTCACACTGTTCGCATGCGCGGCGCTTGGGAGGATCCATCACCCACATCATCACACACACATACATCATCTACCTGACTAGCTTTGTGGTGGCGAAATCGCCGTATCCGAACGTATCGCTGACGATTTCTCTACTCTACAGGAAACAATTATGCGATTACGAATGAAAGCAGAACCAAGACTGCGCGAATATTCTTTGCACAGGGATGTGAGGTTGAGAGTGGTGGGAGAAGCGGGTGATGCGTTGTTCATCGTTGACGTTATGTTGGTTGCGCGTCCCTCCTCATCCACCAGCCCTTTCCATGCGAAAGCTGCATTGGGCTGCTCCAACTTGTGACTTTGAACAGTGTCCTTTTTGAGAAGCTCTGGTGCCTCGATTCGTGGCAGTGCATCCAGTTTGACAATGTTGGCTGTTCGTTGTTGGACTAGAGTTGAAATTGCAGGCATGAAGATGCGATTCCCAGCCGAGCGGTCTTCTCCCGCAATTGACACTTGACAACGCGGGAGAATTGACTCGCAGAGAGAAAGAGGAAGAGGTAGTAGCATGAGAGGAAATTTGGCATTGACAAGCAACAAAGCTTACGATCATGACTTGAGAGAGAGAGAGCTTGAGATTTCTAGATACCCACGACATGAGAGACTTGCCGTTGTTTTTTGACAATTCTATTGAAACTTCGCACTTTTGTGCTATTATGCCTCTTAATTCAGGTCATGATTCTCGAAGCGCAAATGTCTGACTCTCTCGCATCACATCACCCAAGTTCTCGGAAAGTTGGGATGGGGTGGAACGTGGCAGGGGTTTCAAGTTCATCAATACTCCGAAATGCAATTTACATTCCCGATCAAGGGCCGATTTCGTCCTTTGTCCGTTCTGCTGGTGTCGTATTATGGGATTCGACTAGGAGCGTTCGGTATTTGCACAAGGTGCATCATCAGCTGATAATATTGATGAAGGACGGAGGAGCATCGGATCTTTCTGACTGGGTTGTTGCCAAGTCGCCAATCTGTCTTCTTGCCCATGCTTGTGCGATGCTGACTTGATTCACCGAAGAAGGACCTTGAAGAAGAGCGAAGTTGAGTCGTCGGGGTTGATTAGTGATAGAGGTATTATTCGAGAACGGAGAGGATTCGAATGTTTCTGGGGCAGAGGGCTGTGACATGCAAGCACGTGTGCGTGCACAGCACATTGGATGCAATGTCATGTCAAGAGCGAGCCTTCCGAGCGTGCTGCTCACCGACAGTTGGGATACTTTAGACTTTGTGCGTCGTTCGAGTAGCATTCTGCTCACCGATTCATTGCAACGTGTCTTCGTGATTGCGCACTTTCCTGTTGTACGACTCAGTCTCATTAAGCATAATCCTCGTGTGCTCGCGACTCATGTGTGTGCAGCACGGTCCGAATACTAGCGCCGACCGGGCCTTGTCTGCAGGACATGCCGATTTGTATTGCGATCGCTTCTGCAGCGAACAATTCCGACGTGCATTGATGTGGAAATGAATCTCATTGTATGCACTTGTTGGTCGTCACCGTATTATGCCGGCGGCCGAAAAACACCAGGAGTATGCATCCTGCAATTGCAAATGCCAGGTTGACTTTTCGAATGCTGGGAACTGATACTCGAACTAGGAGAATTGATCATATGTGCTTGCCTTTGTGCATGGTCTGGGTCGGCTACTTGCGCGCAGCAAAGCGGAGATCCGCATGGGTTTTTGCTCTCTTCGTGCGTGATTCACCGCCTGGCTCGATCGTTGAGACAGAATGCCTCAGATGCGCTGCATAAGACAAAGATACTGCTGGTATATCGGTCGTGCGATAATCATTCCGCCATGGGCATTGTGAGACCTCCGTTGCATCGCGCCAACTATCAGGGCTCCATACATGGTCAGAATCAGCAGGGATTCTTTGGCTGTACGGCCGTGTAGCCCATGCACTGCCATGTCAAGACTGTCAAACATGCTTGGTCCATCCGTGTGGTTGTGACAAGCAGGGTTTGCCCAGTAAAGACGAAGCATTGACGTCCCTTACGCCTTCTGCGCTGGCACGACCTGCTGCTCGCGTGGGCACTACTGATCTGAAACCTGCTCGACGCCGATACGCAACGGATCCCGGCATTGGTAGCATTCCAAATGGCGGTGTCGCCGAAGGGTGAGACCATTTGCGAGTCGCTCAAAATTCATCATCTTCATCAGCGAACTCGTCCAGAACGGGGAAATCTCCGACTTCAACACGCTCGGGCTTTACGAACACACCACAATTTGGCTGACATTCGAAGTAGCGCTGGCCCTTCACACTGCCATCATTCTTACCGGTAGGCTCATCGAGTTGAATGCCAACCCAGGCACCAATGCCGCCCGGGATCTCAGGTACGTCGCCGACAAACTGCACAGTGCCGCGTCTATGGTCGGTCTCCGGCAGCAGACGACATCGGGCGCCTTGCTTGATGTGGCGGGAGTCGACCTCACGGTACGAAGCGTCGATCTTTTGCTGTTCAATATTCGGGGCGTCAGGATCGAAGCGGCCCAGTTTACGGGCTTTCTTCCATGCCAGCACGCTGTCCGTGCGGCTCTCGTACTCATCCTGGGGCATCTCATACTTCTGTACGGAAGACACGTCGGTATAGTTGGTCCTCGAGCCGGGCGGCCGGGTATCAGTGACCTAGCATGAGCGATCAGCACATGAATCCTGGGAGTGGTAGGTGCCAAGGCGATCGATGCTTTGCAGCCATGGGCTCAACACGCTGCAGTGCATGATGTTCCGCCCCTTATTATAGCTGGTCATGCCACCGGCGAATTCCAGTGGCCGGTGCGGAGAGGGTTGCAAAGGGTACCACGAGAGTGGTTCAGCGGCGATATTGCAGAAGGTGATGGGGGATGCGATGAGACACGCGGGCTCGAGTTTACGCACCAGCAGTTCTGCGTATGCCTGAAGCGGCCATGCAGCTATTTGCGTGGTTTCCTCATTTGCAGGCTCGATGGGCTGCGGTGGCTGCGAGGCAACGTGCAGGCTCAGACGTTGACAAGACGCCGGAACGCCCGTGATAGGCTCGAGACGCGCTTTGAGCTGGGCAACGGTCCACGCTGGAGAGATGCGGCGTTCAGAGGAGGAATTCTCCGATTTAATGAGCAGGGGCACATCGGCGGCGGACGCGGCCATGATGCTGGGATGGGAATCGGAGGTGGAGGGATGGCGTCGACGCGTGCGGACAGTGGACAGCGGCGCTTGGATGGGCAGATCACGCGGCGGACGTTGTGATGAATTCAGGACGGTGATGATGGAGGAGAGGCTGCCGATTGTGGGTTGGAGGTGAAGTGGGCTGCACGAGCCATGTGCGCGGCGGGCCAGTCACGCAGCGCGCAAGTGGATGCGAGTGCTCGATTCGACAGCGCGGCCTGCGAGCGGATGGGCCGCCGGTGCATGCTCGTTGCGAACGGCGGCAGATGGGGCAGTCACGCTCTTATCACTGGTGTTATTAGGGCACGCCGGGAAGTGCAGAACCGACGAGCAGCAGGCGCGATGGGAGAGATGCAGAAAGACATGAGGCTCAATTCATCTGTCGTCATGTGCTCTGTCTGCACAGCATAGCATAGCACAGCACAGCACAGCACGATCTGTCGTTGGCCACGCATCTCCGAGCACACCGCCAGAAGCGCGTGCATCGGACTAAAATAGAGCTGCGCGCAAGTGGGCAGGGAATCCCTCGAAGGGAACATGTTCGCCGATTGTTCGGCGCTCTCTAGCATAGCCTGGTCGGCTGTAGCGCCAACCATCCTGCCGCAGCGCGCTTCGTCGACGTGCTGTGCTGCTGCTGCAACGAGAGCCGGCCACGTCGACCATTGTGCTGAGCCTGACCATGGCCCGCCAGCCAGCCAGCCCAGCCGTGCGAGTCCGCAGCACGCCCACCGCCCTCGCCGCCACCACCCAGCATCGCATCACGCAGCAACTCGCCGGGCATCGCGCGCACGTTGCCGCGCCGTGGTCGTCGCTCCGGCGCTGTGCAGGCCTCCTCGACCGGGTGCTGGCAGTAGTGGCATCAAGCTTCGTGACTTGCCTCCCACTACCTTAGCCGCAGCCCCGTCCTGTAGCCTCCACCCTCGGCCATCGAACGGAACATGCGATCTGTGCTTGCTGCGTGCTGCTGGCGAGGATGACGCTAAAGGCGAATGACTTGCGTCAGGCAGCTACCCCTGTGAAGAATGCATTGTCCGCGTCAACGGCCTCTTGACCGCCATCGCCATGTGCTTGCTGTGCTGTGCTGTGCTATACTGTGATCTTCTCGTGGCAGGACATGCTGTGCTCTTCTCATGGTCTCGCCCACGCATTTCAACGCAGGACGTGAAATCGACGCCAGGAGTGCGAGAATGTCTCGGCTGGCGGCTGTTTTTCTTCAATGGCACTGCTCCGACTAGGGTCACGAGATCCGAGATGCACACCGTGTCACAAGCGTTGTAGATGACACTCGCTACCAGCCCAGCCAGTCGGCACTTCACACCTCACCGCCCATTCCTAGCGTTACACTGGAATGCCATGCGCCCGCGCGAACGTGCACTCGACTCGCTCGAGTAATGCCCACTGCCTGCTACGGCCCAGCTATATGCCGTTGATGGGCAGAGCAGCAGGCGGAAAACAACCATCCTCGCAGCCCTCACCTCCCTCCATCTCCCCATTGGCCTGCTGCCGCGGGACTCAACGCGCGCGTCCAGCAAAGTTCTGCAGATCGTTCGCGACATCTGAACGCTTATTCCCCGGACCGCCCTAATGAAAATGCAGGATGGATGGATACCTGCACCGCGCCTTGACAGCCAGCACCCACCACCCACCGACCCTCGAAAACGGACTGGTGGGGACGCGGGAGTGCGCGCGCTCGAGTCAATTTGTGCAAAGAACCTGTCACGCCTGCGCTGATGACCTGGCCCTTACGGCTGGTTATATGGTAGCCCAAGCCCCTAGCTCCATGCTCGACGTCACAGAGAGATGTATCATAGTTGCTGGTGCATGAGCCCGCATGGATCGACTGACGGACATCCCTGGCGAGAGCGCACACATCTCGCAGCAGCAGCGACCGGGCCCCAAGACCGAATGCCCACCCAGTCCTGGCTCCTTCACTGCACACAACCGAGCGGCAGCCAAAGGCGAGCTAGCCACTTGGGGCTGCACAATGTCGAGGCTTCACGCCCATGCTCCGTCGTGCGCGAACAAGAAGCGCGCCATGCCATGCAGGCTGGCTTAGGTTTCGCCGGTGAGCGTCCAACTGCTGGGATGCTGCCTCTTCTATACCAGCCGCAACCCGCTGGTTCAGCGCAGCTTCCTTACTTGGCGGCTCGCTGGACACGATAGGTCCACGCTGTTTCATCCCTTGCACTGGCCGTCATTGGCCAGCTATCCAGTCCGTCGGGAGTATTTCTTGCATGTTGTTCGACTAGCACCGCACAGACTGCAAAGCTATCCGCGCCTCGCGCTGAAAGGTTGGGCTGGCAGCTCTTCACAAGTCCATCTCTGGGTCCCTCTTTAGCTTCAGAACTACCTCCGTCTCGTGCCTCGGTGTGTTACGTCAAGCGCTGCGTGAAACGACCCTCCACGGCCCACGTCGAGCAACTGTCCGGTTTCAATCCTCCACGAAGTTCTCGCGTGCAGGCCCATCCTCGCACGCTGCACCCGGTATTATAGGCCGTCGTGCGAGCGTTCGTACATATACCGTCGATCATCGGCCAACTTTATGCGGCCAATGCTAGCCATCTATCGAACCAACCCAGGAACTACCGCTTCGCACCCTCTCCTCGACCTGGACAGCACCAACGTCCTGTGATACGTCACGAGGAGCAAAGACCCATCGAGTCCACTGCGCGCCCGGCCCTTTTTTTGCTACTGCCTGCTGACGACCAACTATCGACGACCATTCTCCGGAACGAGGCGAACTAAGCTTACCGACCAAGGCCGTATCGAGTGGGTGGCTGCCACTGAGCCTGCCTTTCGTTCACAGTTATACCAGCCTCGGATCACCAACTGGCTGGAACCGCGTCGTCGGGCTACTGTTACTCGATAGAACTGCAACACTATCGACACCGTGTCCCATCTCTCATCTCCTCACATCACGCCAAGCCACTTCCATACCCGTGGACAAGCTGGCCTCGAAGCCAGCGAGGGCCGCCAACGTGGATATCTCGTCGCTGCTGGAGCGGCCAAAAGCAGCATCCTCTCCAGGCAATGCTAGCAACAGCTCCAAGGCATCAACGAGTAGCAGAGCCCGAGACGATAACACAGGCTCTGCTCACACTTCAACAATCACGAGTGCAACGACTCCAGCACCTCATCCAGGACCGCCCGTCGAATACCAGCGTCAAGTACCCCAGGCGTTTCCACCAATGCAGACCATGCATTATCCGCCGCAGCAGTACCCACCGGGACCGCCTCATTACCACCCAGTAGCGAATTATTCGCCATACCCTCCAACATCAATGCCAGATCCAAGACTCGGACTATCAATACCCATTTCTCACGTTGCAGGACCAAGTAACAAGCGTCTGGCGCCTCCACATCCTCACCCATCCGAGACACCCGCGAAGAAGAAGCAGTCCAAGTGGACTGCTGACGAAGACCGATCGATAATCGAACTGAGGGGCAATGGCATGAAATGGGAAGACATTTCGAAGCATTTGCCCGGCCGCAGCGCCATCAGTTGCCGTCTCCGCTTTCAAAACTATCTCGAGCGACGATCGGAGTGGGACGAGGAGAAGAAGAACAAACTCGCTCGTCTATACGAGAGGTGGGTCGCCGGTCACCACGACCAGACAATGCTCAATACTAACCTGTATCTCTAGATTCAAGAAGGATATGTGGGAGAAGATCTCGAAGGAGATGCAACTGCCATGGCGAGCGGCCGAAGCGATGCACTGGCAGATCGGCGAAGTCGAAATGGCACAAAGAGCGAATGTACCGGTCTTTCACTTGGCAGGACAGCAAGGCTCAGGAGCCGCACAAGCAGGTCCTGGATCAGAGGGTCGTGCCAGCACATCACCGTCGTCCGGTGGCGGTGCCGCACTGCCCGGCATGGGATATTCCCACACCCACAATCACTCTCTGCCTCAGATCCCGCAATCGCTTTCGCATCCCGTCTCACCGGTACAGTCAAGGCTCCAACGCAACAGCGATGACGCCGCAGCTCACGCTGCATTGCGACACAGAGCGGACAGCGCAAGATCCGTCGCAGCTTCAGGACCGATGGGAAGAGGAGCACTGCCTTCAATTCACGATGTCACGGGTCCACCGCCCAACCAGATACGTTACACTCTGCCACCGGTTCCCACAACCGAGACACTGCGGCGGTGAAGAGGGTTTCCTTTTAAGTTACCAGCATCTGCATAGCGTGCTTTTCGGGTTTTCTTTTGCGCAGCATTCAGCAAGCCAGCGGTTCCCTGGTATGAGCTCACGACCAAATCTAACGCCATTGACGCCAACGCTATAGACATCAGACACGACGACCACATCTCAGGGAGATGCATGACTCAAACCGCAACGGCCTGGAGGGAGTGACGAACGAGCACGGCTCATTTGTACCATAGAAAGTTTTGACTTGACGACTGATGAAACGGGAGGAAATGAAATGGGTGTAGAGTATTAGCAGACAATAGTGCAGCTAGATTTAGCAGCATGATGAGCGAAGCAAAAGAATTAATGAAGATGGGCGTGTTGCCAATTAGTTGACTTTGCAGAGCTGAGTTTGTGACCATCGACGTTGAGATACAGTTCCCGTGTCGCGTGAGTGCATCCGAGACAGTTGCAGCTGTGCGTCCATGCGGTACGCTGCGACGATTGGGAAAGTTGTCTCTGACTTGCGAAGACACGCAGCAGCTTTGCCTGGCAGGGAATAGGCGGGGCTTGGCGTGACATGGGGTATCCACTCGCGCAGAGGCACATTCAGCAAAGCTAACTATTGCCAGGCGTGAGATTGTGTTTTGGTGAAATCTTGATGAGACGCCGGCCAACACTGCCCTTGCCCTGCCCATGTGTGAGACTCCGCTTCTTCTGCCCACGCGGCCATGACACTTTGACACTTGCTACTGCTGCTGCTGCTGCTGCGCCCTCCTCGAGCAGCACGTGCCCGCAGAGCACAGTAGACGGCGCGTGAACGGAGTGTCAGAGAATTGACGCAACATTGCCCAGCCAGCCCGATGGCTTCTTCCGACGCGGACTCGCTGGGGGACAGCCTGCTGGCCTGGGTCAGATCATTCGACGATGGGGGCAAGGTGGAGCAGCTGGGCGACCTGAGCGACGGTAAGGTGCTGTGGGCCATTCTCCAGGACGTCGACCCGGCCTACTTCGCTGGCAGCCTGCCAGAGCCGGATATTGAAGCTTCCAGCGACTGGACGCGCAAATGGCAGAATCTCAAGCACCTCGAGAAGCAGCTTTCGGTCTACTATCGCGATGTGTGCAATGGACATGACTCTGCTGGCGTGAGCAATGGACCGGATTTGAAGGCCATTGCTGCTGAGTCGTCTATTCCGCACCTCGAGAGGCTCATCATGGAGATTATTAGGGCTGCGATGGCTTCGCCCGAGTCGAATCAGAGGATGGGGAAGAGGTTGTTGGGGTTGGGCAATGAGCACGCCATGGCAATCGCGTACGAGATTCGAAGCATGCAGGATGCAGAGGCCCCAGATTCGGAGCCGCCGAGCAGGGACGAGTCGGCATATCAGTCGGAGCAGGAGCTGCCCGAGCGAAGGCCTGCTACGACAGAGAGCAAGCAGAATGGAGGCCTGTTTGGAGACCCAATGCTGGAGAAAGAAGAAGAGCTATTGCAGGCGCAGGCCACGATTGAAAAGCTGCAGGCCAGCCATAAGACCGCACAGCAGCAATTACAAGCATTGAAGCAGGACAAGGAGCAACTTCAAGAGGCATTTGATGCATACCGATCGGAGATCAACAATCGGGGAAGGCCAGCAGGTGCTGAAGATGATCTAAAGAAGCTGCAACGCCAGGCAGACAACGATAGAGCCTACATCGATGAATTAGAAGCGCAGCTGCAGATATCTAAAGAGGCGGTTGACAACTACGAGAGGCAAATACAGCGTTTCAAGGACGAGCAAGAAGCCGGACAGAAGCTACGCGATGATCTCCAAGTACTGCGCGCGGAGAATGAAGATCTGAACCAGAAGGTCAAGGCGAACGAGAATCTCAAGAAGAAGATCCAAGCTTTGCAGGAACAAGAGAAGGCGAATGCTTCGTTGCGGGAAGAGCTCAAGCAGGCGAGTGAGAGGCTAGAGGAGCTTGATCGCCTGAAACAATTCCAGGCCGGCTTGGAAAAGGAGATCATCGAGAAGAAGGGCCTGATCCGGAACCAGGAGTATCAAATCAACGAGCTGACTACGACACGAAAACACGCCGAATACGATGCGCGAGTGCTTGCACAGAAGCTCGAAGCCGCCCGAGAACGACAAGAACGCGATCATGAAGTAATCGAAGAACTCCGCAACAAGCTCCAAGAAGCCGGTCCAGAAGACGAAATAGACCACGATCCGCCCGAGCCACCAACAAAAGACACCGAAGACCCAAAACCCAAAACAGCCTCGCGTGAAAACGACCAAACCAAACAATGGGCCGAAAAAGTCGCCCTCCTCGAAAAACAACTCGAAGCCTCCGACCTCCGCCTCAAACAAGCCTCCCAACGCAACGCAACCCTCGAAGACCAAGGCCGTTCGCGTTCTCAAAACGCCGAAGAACAATCCAAAACCGCGCAACAACTCGAAGAACGCGAGCAAACAATCGCCGACCTCAGACGGGAATTAGATAATCTACAAAAACAACCGAAAGAAGCTCCGCCGCCGCAGGATATTGCAGCGCTACAGCGTGAAAATCGGTTGATGGCGACTGCGTGGTATGATTTATCGAATCGGTTGCAGAATAATGGGGTTTCGTTGGGGAGGAGACGGCAGGAGCCGAAGAGTTGGATTGGGAAGCAGAGGGGGATGGTTGGGCCTGGGAGTGGGATTTCTGGTGGCCGACGATAGAGCGGTTTCGTCCGCGGCATGGAGCATTTGCCGTGGGAGTCAGAAGATCAGGTCAGGTCAGATGAGATTGTGCATATTTTTTTGCGTTTGTGTGGTGTGAATTAGCGAAGATTGACCGCTATATACCCCTGTTTTTGGGATGCTCTGCTTATGGGCATGCCCTCTTTTCCCTGAACGCGTTATTGCTTGCTGGTTGTTTTGAGTAGATGAATGGCCGGAGAAGGTCGGACTCCTGGGTTGCGTTTGTGTTATCCAAGTGGCTTACTACTGGGAATGGTGGCATCTCTTATGCCATTCTCGGGGTCTAGCCACTGCCTGCTTTGGCTATGGCAGTTTCTGTAGCTGGCTCTCACTGATAGCAGCAGAGAATTGTCATCCATCTCCCTGACATGGAAATAGGTGTAGATATGCACATCTCTCAACTCTGTGATCACATGAGTATATATATTACAGCACAGCATCCATAATCTTCTCAAACATCCTCTTCTTCGTCCTTTCCACTTCACCTTTCGCCACATTCGCAGCAAACTCCAGAGCTTTGCACCGTGCTTTCCAGTCGATATTTTCTTCGCCGACCTGCCGCGCTCTCGCTGCTGATCGAGCAATATCGGCCATACTTTCGTCCACCCAGCCATTCTTATCCAACTTATGTATAGCCTCGATACTCTTTCGCATCATCATATCATGCACCGTTTCCGTGATGCCATCCATAGCAGACGCTCGTCCCGCAAGAGAAAGCCCTTTCATTTCGAAGGCACCGACACAGCCTCCCATGCTCGCATGCCATTGTAAATCGAAGACTTCTCGTATCCCCTCCATGGCGCCTTCGTCAGTTACTATCTCTTCGTATCCTTCGTGGTCGGTGCGAAAACGTGTTACCGTGACACGTTTTCCATGTCCAGCAGCAGTATTTAAGGGGACATTCGCTTGATCACCCACACCCAGCCATGTGGCAGCGCTCAGTCTGGCGATATCGTCTCGTGGATTCGCTTCTGTCCTGGGCACATTTATTCGGTCCAGCATAGAGTCCGCAAGGCGCTTGGCCTCGTCACCGCTGAAGCGTTGTCGTCTGCCGTGTATTTCGGCACGAAGGAGGTCACTAGTCAAGACGCGCTTCAGTGCCTCGAATGAAAAGCCTGGAACAGGTCTGTCTGCGATAAGTGGAGTTCGTGCAGATCTTTCTGTCGCGAGCTGCATATCAGCAGACGCCTGAGCTAAGAACGCACGATGCGGATCGTCCGAGTCGCTTCTCGTCTCCAGCTCTTTTGCTTCACCATTGACCTGCAAAGCGGGCGGAGTAGCCAGACGGACTGGAGCACCTGTGTGTGGCGGCACTTGCAGAGAGAGCCGTCCTGGTCTGCTTCCAGGATGTGGAACAAATTCATAGGACGATGTTTGTGGCGATTGAGGTTGTGAGGTCAGTTGTCTCGTGCTTGGATCAGGAGGTGATCCTTGAGGTTGGCTTATTCCTCTCGTGTTGTTGGGGTCTACAGGAAAGGTTCCAAATGGTCCATCCTGTACATTGCGACTAGCTGGAGGACGGCCTCGTGGTTTCGCTCCGGGCGCGTTTGACGACGGCCAGGCACTGGATACCGCAGGCCCATGCTTCCTTCGCTTGCGAGCGGAAGGTGTCACTGCTGATCTCGGTTCCTGCTCAAAGGCAGCATCGATGTGTGCAGACATTGATGTTGGTACGGCACTGAAGGGATGCGGCGTGCTTGGCGTCTGCGAGTGTCCCAGCTGCCATCGTAGACTCGATGATGCTGCATGGGCGGCTGAAGGTTTTGCTGACCACGGCGCGAAGGTCTGCGGCGTCACTGCAGAGGCTATGGCCCATGGATCTTGTTGGCCACCCGGGTGGGCGCTGAAGGGGACTGCAGAGTAAGGGTCGGATTGATGCTTGTTGCTGGAGTCTGCTGCAGCAGTATCGCTGGTCCCCGTTTCGGAATTCCTACGTCGTCCCCGTTTTGGTCTGAATGATGGATCGAGTGCTCTGACGGCCAAGTCCTCCTCCGCAACGACACCGTCCCTGCCACTTGCAGGGTATGGATCATTCGGCGGAGGTAGGTCTGTAAAGTACGGGTGTTGCTTTCCAAATAGGTATTCGAAAAATGCATCAATATGCATGGCCCTCATCCATCGCTTCAAACGAACAGTGTACTGCTGGACTTTTTGCACGGATTGGCCTTTGGATGTGTCTGGCGCTTCTACACCGAGGTCCAGCGCAAGTTGGTTCCAGGTCTTGATCTCCTTATGCTCGAGCTTTCGAATAAGCACAAAGAGATCCCAAGTGTTGAAGTCTTTGCCGTCGCTCTTTGGTGGGCCTTCGAAGCCGGATCTCAGAGCGGTCGTGTCCACATCTGTTGGGAAGTTGGGATTGCAATAGAGTATGAAGTCTACAAAGGTCTGTGTCAAGTTCTCTGCTGTTACGTCCGTGGATGGCAAAGACCGGTCCGTCGGTTTGAAGCCGAACACGCTGTCGCGTCCTGGCGATGCGCTGTGCATGCTGGAAGCCTGTGTCGATCCTGCGAAGCCGTTGGGGGAGCTCCTGGCATGATTTCCTGTCGACGGGTGCAAGTTCTGGTGATCATATATCGAAGATCCGAATTGTGTCTGGCCAAAGGGCGTCATGCCTGTATTGTCACCAAGTTGATATTGCTGTTCAGCTTCCGCGCCGCCGCCATGCTGGCGATACATCCTTTGCGCCGCGCGTCTTGCTTGCAGCTCGGCGTCTCTGGGGCCAGCCCGAGTCGCAGCAGCGGCCAGCGCAGTGCACCTCAAATGCTCAAGCAGTCGACATCCATATGGCACTCAGGCACTTTGCTGATGATGTTGAAAAGGGTCAATTAGTAGGCTATTGTCGCTTGAGAATGAAGGTTAAGAGCAAAGAGGGGAAGGTAGTCGGGCTAACTTTGGTTCCCAAGGAGGATCTCCACGTGATTTTGCCGCAGTTCCCGAGATTTTGTGGGTCTGCCAACTGCAAGCTTGGTCAAGCATTGACAAGACACGCGCTCCTGGCGCCACCCTCTAGACATTCAATGTGTGCCGGACCTGCGCAGGATCGGACGACAGTGCTCGAGAATCAAGCGGCTGGTGAGAGCTCACTGTCCGACGGCTTGTCCGGATTGCAATTCCTCACCGCACCAGGAGGTGTTCAAAACCGCGGTGACCTCGTACTCAAATTCAGCCGGAGTGACTAAAATCCTTATCGCCATCAAGCCTACTGTACTCGAGGGACGATCTTCTACATGCGGTTAGACAGTGCAGAACCTCGTCATTGCGTTACAGCTGCGACTGTGCCCGTGCTCTAAATGCAGAACAAAAGTGGAAGGCAGCAAGTAGGGCTTCTTGTGATAAGTAGTGACCAGTCCCTCGTCTGGTGGACGAGAGCAAAATCAGGACATGGTCGCCATGCTTTCCAATGCTTGCATTCTTGGGCTGCTCCTCTCCGCCACCGCGAGTGCCCAATTCGTAACGCCTCCGACAGATCTGACTACCACAGCAGGATACCTGGACATTCCAGTCCGATGGAAGGAAGTGCCTGAAGGCATTTGCGAATTAACACCAGGCGTGAAAAGCTATTCGGGTTATGTGGACATTTTCGAAGATCAGCATGTCTTCTTCTGGTTCTTCGAAAGCCGCAACGGAAATCCAGAAGAAGCGCCCTTGACAGTCTGGATCAATGGAGGGCCAGGATCATCTTCCATGATTGGCCTCTTCCAGGAACTGGGGCCATGCGGTGTGGACACAGATGGGAATGTCTATACAAACCAACATGCCTGGAAGTAAGTGCTTTCAACGTCGTTGTCCATATCGCGAAGCTGAAACAACGAAGCAATGCCTCCAATATGCTCTTCATCGACCATCCCGCCCAAGTGGGCTTCAGCTACTCGACTCCTATTTCTGGGTACGAGACCAAATCATCGGAGATTGCCCAGCTGCCAAACGCGACCTGCTTCGACTTTGCTGGAGATACATGTGGAACTTACAGCTACCCAAATTTGACTAATACTGCCAACTCAACTGCTGATGCAGCCCCGAGTATGTGGCGCACGTTGCAAGGCTGTAGGTCAAGTACCTTTTCATCGGACATCTATATTTCATCATCCAGATCACTGTACAATCTACTCTTCTTCACAGATTGTCGCACTCCAGAAAATGTGTCTGCCAGACAATTGTGCGTGGAGCTTTCGTAACAATTGGAAACGCGCACTCTTCTTTGAAAAGGTTGTGTCGTTTGGGGAAATTGTGTTTACTGATACTCCTTGTGCTTTCTCTAGTCATGGGAGCCTTCCCTCAATACTCCAGGAACGAGTTCAACTTCGCAACTGAATCATATGGTGGACATTACGGACCCATATTCAACGCATACATCGAGTCTCAAAATGACTTGATTGAGAAGTCCTCGTTGCCAGGAGCGCATCACATTAAGCTGTCGACTCTCTTGATCGGAAATGGTACGCACCGATCACAGTTTAAAGCTTTGTTCATATGCCTTTGGCTGACTGATTCCGAAGGATGGTACGACCCGCTGGTACAGTACGCTGCTTTCTACAACTTCACGGTATTCCCAGGAAACACGTATGATTATGATCCATACAACCAGTCCACCAAAAACCAACTGTACAATGCAATGTACGGACCTGGCAATTGTTATGACCGGACTCTAGACTGCTACACCAGAGGCATCAATGAGGTATTCTAGCTGTCTCCTGCGAACGACTTTTCATTGATGTCCTACAGGTCTGTTCCGCAGCCGATACCTTCTGCGCCAACGAAGTGGAATCCGTCCTCGACAACGTGGCCAACCGCGACGAATACGATATACGAGAGCTTTCGCCCGACCCATTCCCATATTCCTACTACGTGGACTACCTCAACACGCCAAAAGTTCAGCAAGCCATCGGCGCCTTTGTGAACTTCAGCGAGTCCAACAGTGCCGTCGGCAATGCCTTTGGCAGCACTGGTGACGATGATCGAGAATCTGGCACGATAGCCGCAGTCCGCAGCCTGGTAGAAGACGGCATCTACGTCGTTCAATTCGCCGGAGACGCAGACTACAATTGTAAGCTTCTCTTCTGTTCCACATCATACAGGGCGAGACAATGACTGACGTGTGTTTCTCTCCTCCTAGGCAACTGGCTGTAAGTTCATCCTAAAACATCACCCCCAGCTAGACCTCTCCCGCATCCTCCGAGAATACCCGTTCTCCTTACACAATAACAACAAACCCACAAACACTAACACTAACAAAATCTCGGCTACCAGCGGCGGCCAAGTCATAGCCGAAAAGGTCAACGCACCAGGTTTCTCTTCCGCAGGCTACGAGAACATCACGACTTCGGATAACATCGTGCACGGCCAAGTCAAACAATCGGACAATTTCGCTTTTGTAAGAGTCTATGAAAGTGGACATGAAGTTCCCTTTTATCAGCCTGTACTCGCGTTAGAAATGTTTGAAAGAGCGATTAATGGGAAAGATATTGCTACTGGGGAGAAACATTGGAAGCAGTATAAGAGTGTTGGACCGGCTGAGAGCACTTATCGAGAGGGGAATGGGACGATGCAGTTTGCGGTTCTGCCAGCGAATGCGACGTATAATACGACGACGAATGCGCCGAATCCGGTTAATGGGACGAATGGTACTGCTGCGATTTCGGCAGCTGCTGCCAGACAGGATATGAAGAAGAAAGCGAAGCGGATCTTTAAGCCTTCGTATCAAAACAGGAGATAGAATGAGACTTGGTCGCATCCGGAGAGGGTAGACGCAAGAAAGAGAACGACGATTTGATCGAATCATCACGAGACTATCATTTGTCTGTGTTTGAAATTTGTCATGCTCATAATCTAGCTGGCTAGTGGCTAGCTACTGTTCATATCCATAAATTGCAATGCCATTGCATGGCGACAAGAAGGGTGAACACCACCCTCCTTCCTGTGGTCTGCTCTGTAGGCATGCTTTTGCTTTTTCGAAAATCTGATTCCATCTTCAGGAAGACGCCTTTGCTTAAGCGTTGCCGTCAACCTTGGCAATGTATGCCAGGAGGTCGATGACACGGCGGGAGTAACCCCACTCGTTGTCGTACCAGGAGACGAGCTTGACGAAGTTCTTGTTGAGGGAGATACCGGCCTTGACATCGACGATGGAGCTGTTGATGTTGCCGTTGAGATCGCTGGAGACAACGTCGTCGTCGGTGACTGCGAGGACACCTGTTGGAGAGCGTAGTCAGCATTATTGCATTTCTCGAAGGCATTGCATGTAAAGATGTGGGTGGTATGGCGCTTCTTACCCTTGAGCTCGCCCTCGGAAGCCTTCCTCAAGGCAGCAATGATTTCGTCGTAGCTGGCACCCTTCTCGATGCGGCAGGTCAAGTCGACAACGGAGACGTTGGCAGTTGGCACACGCATAGACATGCCAGTGAGCTTGCCGTTCAGGTCTGGAATGACCTTGCCAACAGCCTTGGCGGCACCGGTCGAAGATGGGATGATATTCTGGGCCGCGGTACGGCCTCCACGCCAGTCCTTGCCTGAAGGACCGTCGACGGTCTTCTGTGTGGCAGTGTAGGAGTGGATGGTGGTCATCAAACCCTCGATCATGGTGAACTCGTTGTGGATGACCTTGGCGAGAGGAGCCAAGCAGTTGGTTGTGCAAGAAGCGTTGGAGATGACTGGAATGTCGGACTTGTACTCGGTGTTGTTCACGCCCATGACGAACATTGGCGCGTCAGCAGATGGAGCGGAAATGACGACCTTCTTTGCGCCGCCCTTGATGTGTGCCTGGGCCTTCTCGGTGGTGGTAAAGACACCAGTGGATTCGACGATGTACTCAGCGCCAGCCTCACCCCATGGAATGGCGGCTGGGTCCTTCTCCATGTAGAAGCGGATCTTCTTGCCGTTGACGATCAGGCCTTGGTTGCCATCAACCTCGATCTTGCCATCGAAGATGCCGTGTGTGGAGTCGTACTTCAGCATGTACGCCTGGACAACGTGTCAGCTCCTAACCGAGCAAGCTGCCAGCGGAGACGACTTACAGCGTAGTGTGGCTCAATGAAAGGGTCGTTGACGGCAATGACCTCAACATCACCGTGCTGGATGCTGCTCCATTGTCAGCTTCTGCCATGTCTTACACCGAGGCTGTTTCGGCGAGGCACTCACGCATTGCGGAAGACGATACGTCCGATTCTGCCGAATCCGTTGATACCTGCCTGCAGTGTGTATGAGCATGTGTCCATATTCCTTCTCTTCACGTCCCGCTATCGCGCGTTCTGCAATGACGCACCTTGACGACCATATTTGCGGTGTTTCGAGATGTGGTGTGTGTTGCGGGAGCTGCGTAGAGTCAGTGTCAATGTCTCTTTCAACCAATGCACTCGGCGCGACGTACAGTGTTTGGTTGAAGGAGTGATAAGTGGTTGAGTTGGGGAGAAAATATATGGACGAGGGACGTGGGCTGTTTGGTGGGGCAGAGTAAGCTCGGGCCAGACAAGACTGAACACGGTCGACCGAGCTGTGACGATGCGGTCTTGGCGGAGGTACTTACTATCACAATCGCTCTTTGCGGCTGACGATGACAATGCTGGCACTCGACCGCGCGCCCTGGACGAGTGTTATATATACCGCTTGAGCACCAGATGCGCCGACGACGGAGACCCGCGCCCTCAGCCGTGGCCCTCATCCGCTGCGGCGTTGCCCCAGACCTCCATTGCGGTCATCCGTGACTGCCCGCATTCGCCCTCAATGATCCCTAACACTCCCGGCCTTGCGAGACATAACCTCGCCTAGTGTCCCCAGATTCTGCCTTGGCTACTCTGAACTGCATCATTGCCTGCTGCTGCTTCTTGTTGTTGTTCTTGAACGATCAATCTTCCTCTTCTCACCGCAGTCGGCGGGGAGACGGACGTGGGAGCCCCTCGGACCTTTTGCCGGCCATTCCCCGACGCTGAGCAAGAGATGACAACACGTCCTCCATCGCCTGGCCATGACCAATGGAATCTGCTTGTGCGATGATAAGGTGAGACTCCACGACACATCGTGGACGCAGCTTGCCGCCTCCTCGCACAGAGCAGCCAGTCAGCTCTTCAATGCGAAAAGCATGGGGAAGTTGGACAAAAAGAAGGGCGAAGCATGGATGCTGTGTCTTGGCCAGAAGAAGTAAGGTCATTTGCCAGAAGTGGTTAGACTTTTCTTCGAGGAGTCTGGCTCTCGAACTTCAAGATGTGATTCTGATTGCAGAATTTGCAATGTCTCCACGACCATTGATGGTTCCAGAAGCTCCTTGTCCGAGCTAGATGATCTTCCAGTGATGCCCTCAAGACAATGTGCGCGGTCTCCTCGCCGTCTTCGTTGACATGGTTTCGCTCCGCGATCAAAACGCGAAGCATTATCAAATTATTGCACTTCTGCAGCCTCTGCTCGTGCATTGCCTTCAGAGACTGGAATTCAACGTATGGTTCTAGGGACTAGCGATCAGCATGGAACGACGCCTTGACTGTGGCACACGAGCTATTTGTATTATTTGCATTCTTTTACTATTGACTGCACCGAGGCTACTTATAGACCTCCCAGACTTACAATACCGCTCAACAAAGCACACAAACCAAATATCTCTCACTTACGCAATCACTGCAAGTCAGCCTGCTCATCCGCAATATCCTCGGTCTTCACGCATGTCTTTTTCTTGCGACCGATTTCGCTTAATCCTTTCCGGAACGCATCAAAAGCTGGGCTGGCAGTCTCAAGAAAGACCCTGAGCTCCTCGCGAAGGGGCTGTTCAGCCGGATCCTGTTCGTCAGGGTCGATCATGCCATCGAAATGAGCCCAAATCTCCTCGAGAACCGCCGAGATTTGAGCCTCGAGTTTCTCGCTCAGCTGCTCTGTCTGGGTCTCAACAGCGGTGGCATTCGCCTCCAAGGCCATATGGAACGGGGACTTCTCGCCTTTCTGGTCCAGGAAATCATACATGACTTTCTCTTGACGCTTCACATAGCCGGTGCCTAGAAGAGCGTCAGCAATTGTACCTCTTGAGGCGAAGCAACTACTTACCTCCGTCTGCCTTGAGCTTGTCGTAGACGGGTTGCATTGCTGTGACAAAATGATGGCTCGGGCTTTCAAAGCCTGAAGTGTCCACCCTCATGTTCCTGGCGGCACGTCACATTAGTGTTGTATGTTTATGGCGACGAGTGTCAACTTACTCAAGCTCGGTTTTGAAGCTCTTTTGGTGATCCCTGTGAGCATTTTGCACACCAACAATATGGCCGTCGAGCAGTTCGTAGAAACTATCCATCTCCAGGTTCGTTACCGCCGGTTGGTTCTTCAATGCTTGCTTCATTGCTTTCATTTCCTTCTCCACAGCTGCAATCTGCTTTGCGATGGCCTTTGACTGCGAGCTCTTGACGTGCTTCCATCCACTGACTAGTGAGAAGGGCGCCTTGCCCCAGAACTCCATGTTCCACGATGTTTTGGGACATGCCGAGGTCGAGTGGCAGCCTGAGTTCCTGACGAACGCTCTCAATGTGTTCCAGGCGAAGCGATTAACCTTCTCAGTCCACTTGCCTCTCGCATCTGATGCGAAAACCTTGATCTTGTCGTCGGGATGGGTGAGCAACTTGCCTTCCACAAAATCATGGCATTCTTTCCGATACGTTCTGAACTTTGCCGGTAATGACTTTTGAGGCTGTCTGACCACGTCCAGCAAGGCCTCTGCGCCTTGCACGTTCTTGCGGATTACCCAAAGCTGAACACCTTTCAGGAACACCAGAAAATGGTAGTTGACGTAGTCTTCAAGCGCCGTTAGAAGCGCTGGTGCTGCCAGTGTGAGGACATGCTTCCGGAGGCCTGGTATGCCGCTCTGCTTAGGCGACAGTTGAAATTTCGTTGCCGTTTCCACCACACCCTTGAAGGAGGCGTAGTGCGCATTCGAGACGCAAAATATGACCGGCTTCTTGCCGGTGGGCAGGTGATTCTTGAGCTCACGTTCAAGCCCTGAAGTGACGAACTTGTTTCGAACTTCTACGAGATCGCAAAGTCTGTCGTGATCAGCCTTGTTCTTTTGCTTTTCAATCTTTGCAATCGCTTGCTTAGTTTGTTGAATCTTCTGCTCGCGCTCCTTGGTGGGCGCTGCTCGTTTTCGGAGTGCAAGAGCATGGTTTGCCTTGTTCAAAGCAGTTTTGAGACCCTGACATTTCTGTGCAGACTTATCATACTTAGCAGTGGTACGCTTCTCGTGTTCGAAATGTTCAGCGAGAGTTGAATTGATTTCGTCCTCGGATCTGGTGCAGATAATAGCAAGATTCTCCCGAAAGCGTTCTGCGTACTTTGCGTAGAGGTTATCAACGGTTGTATTGTTCACCGCACGTCCAATCGGAGCCACTATCCAGAGACCATCGCATTCGCGAATGTACGAATTGGCGGCATTCACCTTTACAGCATTGGTGTCGCTAATGCCAGGCAGATCAGCAATCGAAGCATACTGGAGTATGCGAGATCTCTGAATGCCGACCCGCACAAACATGACCAGAGGCCACAGCGTTGGCTGGGATGGAGAAGAAGTAGCCTGAAGCAAGGGGTCAACCGCTTCTCGAAACTCGCGAGCCGAGCTTGCCTCTTGGCGGATGGTTGGCACGGCGTTCAGGTTCAGCTCTTTGCACCACTTGTACAATTTTCGCGTCGCTTTGCCAGCATCCCCGACAGACTGGCCGAGGAATTCTTCCGCGCTTTCGAGAGACGACATTTCTTCTTTGTCGCAGAAGAGGGCGTGAAGGGTCTTAACTGCCGTGTCTGCACGACGCTTGTAGAGCTGCCTTGTGTCGTCATCCCAGTCAGGTCTGACCTCAGTATTCTGTCGGTAGTGCAAGACATGTTCTCGAAGCAGTGCCTTCGCCGTCTCTTCGTCGTAGTACGTAATTTCAGCTGCAAATCCCTCTCTCTGTCCAGCGATCGAGCCGCAGTATTCCATAGCGGTCGCTGTGCAGCTTTCACCGGATGAAATAGCTTTCGCAATATCCGGCACATCGACGAGGGAATTCAAGAGCGAGCTTTTTCCTGTGAAAGTCAGCGGTGTAACGCGCTCGCTAGTTAGACAAACATACCAGTGCCAGTGTCACCGAGCAGAGCTATGCGCATTGGCCGAGGTCGTGGAACTGCTCGCAGCTCTTCTGCTTTCGCTCGAAAGTTCTTGACGTAAGAGCTCTTGCAAGGATGACGATCTACGATGTCGATAATTTGCTCGACAATGCCAGTTAGTCCGGCCTCAATGTCCGAGAAAGCTGGGTCGTAGGCCGGAAGCTTTGGGTAAGGCTCTTTCCCTTCGTGGTAATTGGCGTCTGGATCGACCGTGTACTCCGATGGCATGTTAGCTTCGTCGAACTCTTCATCTTCGGCAACGAACAGGGTGTCATAGTCGATGCCATCGCCTTCGAGAGCTTCTGGTTCAGAGTCTGTGCCACTGTTGCTATCATGCTCATCATCAGCCCCGCGTTCGGAAAGCAGTGTTGCGCTGTCAGTGTCGTCAGTGTCGCAAGATTGGACACTTTGTGAACGTTTGCGCTTGCCCAGAACGTGGTCAGACGCGAGCGAGGAGGCCATTGAAGTCATAGTAGCGGCGCCGCTGCAACAAGGTACCTGTTCAGGTGGGTAAGGTAGGGAGGGGTGTGAAAGGGGTAAAGATCAGTGTCGTTGAGGATTGTGGAAGGATGTGGTGAGAGAGTGTTTGAATAGGAAATGGAGAAATGTATTCCAATTTATGCCGTGGAGAGTAAGGCGGTCTGTCCGATGTGAGGGTGTAATTTCCCGATCGTGGACACACGCCATAAGCCTCGTAAAGTAGATTTGAGCAGTGAGTGGAAGGCGACACTTCGATACTGTACCTGAGCTGAATCCTTCAGGCGCGACTGCAAGGCGCGGAAGATCTGATAGCAGCAGTGATTGTAAGACGCAGTGGGGACTCAAAGTTGACAGCGCATCATGCGCATCCTCCGGGCAATCATAACCCGGCTCGAATATGAGCACAGATGCACTGAACAACTTGCTCCGTCCCATGTTGTCGCATGGTCGGTACCCAGTCCAGCCAAGCCCAGGCTCTCCTCTCGCGCGAGGAAAGGCTGCACCAGGGCCGAGTCTCGATGCATCTGAGCGCGAGATCAATGCGTGAACAGTCGAGATGTATGAGAAGATGCGTCGGGCAGGAGTCGTAAGGAGTGGTGATGGCTGAAGTTCAGTCAACGACGCGTCAACGCGTGAAGTCGACTGCTCGCTGGGCGCGTGCGGTGCTCACGGCAACGCCTGCGGACTGGAAAGTGCCGCGCAGCGAAAACCAGGACGACGAATTTGACGAGCTGACGATACTCGAACAACATGAATCTCTCACAGGTGTCGCGCGCGGGATTCTGCCGGCACCGTTGCGGTCCGGCAGCATTTTTATCCTGCTGTATCTGAAGAGTAGGAGAAGGAGGCTCTGAGATTTGTGGCGGATCTCACACAATTGTGGCCACTCGCCGTGAGGGGCCCTCGGCTTGCCAGCTCTGCAGCCGGTAGTCAGCAGAACAATAATGATGAATACCCGCACTGCACCGCCTAGGCCATGGACAGCAAGGCCAAGCAAAGAAGATCTCGCAAGGTGTGCGAGAACTGCCACGTACGCAAGCTACGCTGCAATGTTGAAGACATCGGATCACCATGCAGCAATTGCGTAACCTATCGCGCTTCCTGTGTGCTGCGGAAGCGCAAGAACAGGTACGAACCGAATAGTTTCGCAATTGAGCAGTACTTATATCACCCGTAGACGAGAGTCCCTATTATCCGAGCATGCCCGAAGACGCAGCCCACCAGTCTCGGTCGCTCAGGCTTCACCTGCGGACGGTGCCATGGAAGTCCTGGGCCCGTTTGCACGGAGCCCATCAGATGATAGGGACAGCTCTGGTCCAATGACAGTGGAGTCCTTCGATTACAACCACATGCTGGACCTGGACGATGTATTCACATTCACTGGCAATAGCTCAAGTATGCCATTGGCGGCTTCCCAGAGCTTCAGTGCCAATGCTCCAACACCATCGCAACGTCCCGGTGCCTTCCTCACATTCGAACACCTCTGCAAAGATGATCTTACCTTCCTCCGCGAACAGGGCTGCCTTGACCTACCTCAGAAAGGGGTCTTCCGGGAGCTCATGTTGCTATACTTCAAATTCGTTCATCCGAATTTACCCATTGTGCCCCAAGAGCTTTTCTGGTCTCGGTGGCATGGAGATGAGTTTGTGCTGGGGACGTTTTCTCTGCTGCTCGTCCGCGCTATGATATACGCAGCGTCCGGTGTAAGAACTCTAAGTGCCAAGTCTGTCATTGCCCCTAACAATCATTAGTATGCGAACGCCAGTCTCCTGTCCGCCTTGGGCTTCGAAAACAGACGCGAAGCGAGAAATGCGTCGTATCGCAAAGCAAAATTAGTCTTCGACTTCGAGGCAGATCGAGATCCCATCTCAAACGCGCAAAGCTGTCTTCTTCTGACCTACGAGACCAGCACCATGCAGCTGCGCATCAACTCGTCCTGGCTCGCTCATGCAATACGGTTCGCGAGAATGGCTCGGGCAGAGTCGTATTATCGGTACCAGACCAGTGACAACCAAAGAGCAAAGTTACTGAAGCGGCTTTGGTGGGGAATTGTCTTCCGCGACAGGATACTGTCCCTGGGTTTGCGGAGGAAACTGCAAGTTGAGATTGATCCTACCTGGGAGGACGCCCATGGACGACTCAAGGAGGAATATGCACTCTCTGCCGCCGACTTCGACTCAGAGCTAGGCGTGTCGCCGGTGCACAGTCTCGAGACTCAGCTTCGTTTGGCGCAGTTGGTTAATCTCACTTGCCATCTGATGCCCGGTCTGAGCGGAGCTCTTGGTATTTGTAAGTGCGAGGTGATCGTGGTTATGCCTGTCACTATCTCTGCAACTCCAGCATCGCTGAGTGTTTCGCTTTGCTAACAGATGACTTATAGTGTACCATCATGAGAGCTTAGACGATCGACTGGAAGCTGCTTCGCGCTCTCTGGTCTCAAGTATCAACAATTTGCACCGAGCCGTTGCAGAATTAGGACGGTGGCAAGAGAGTGCCCTGCAAATCTTTCCGTCCCCCATTAGTCTGGACGATAGCGATGTCGATGAAGCGATCTCAATCTACGCCAACATGCTCTTCGTATACCAAGCGTCGGCAGTGTTCGCGCTGCAAAGTCAGCTCATCTTCATCCACGAGCTGGTACCGGCTTCAAGATCACTCATCGATGAAGACACTATTGAAGAGTCCGTGGAGGCACTGGAAGATGCCAACGCCGATATCATGCGACGCATCAAGGAGTTAATCCAAACACGGCTACTCGACTCGTTACCTGTTAGTATAGTCCCGTTGGTGGGCCCTCCTCTACTGCTTCAGGCGATCAATTTGGCTGCGGTACGTGGCACGCATTTGGAAGCCACAGAAAGTCGGAAGCTGGACATCTTCACGCGTACACTCGAGAGCTGTCGAGAACGCTTCCGAGGCAGCGACTTCGTGTTTGACCTACTGATGAATATGATTGGATATGCCCAGGATGATGAGAAGTTCATGAGTGCCATGTCAAATTGGCGCCGGAGCTCTAAAGATGTTGACTATTCGACTTCTGGCCACACGAGGATTAAGCTGGACTGGAGTAATCTGGTATGTCAAAGGCCGAAGCTCTTCTTGCGCCTCATGGTACATATGGATCTGGCCTTTTGCACGGGACACCCGCCGGATGAATCAGATCTTCCTGAGGGGCTGCGAAAGCAGGCAGCTTGATGAATAATCGACGGCAGACTGCCTCCAATCTCAGAAAGCTTGCCGGTGTCAAAGTGAGTAGACAGGCAGACCCGTCATGTCCGGAGAAAAGAGGGCGCTAGGGTGATCGCGACTGCACAATAGACTCGAGTCCTATTGTGGCGGTCGCAGTTACCTCATTGTCGATAGGCGATATTGTCCCTGGTGCCTTCCGCAGCCCTACATCAACCCCTTCCCCCTCCTCTTCCACGTTCTCCCTCGTGCCACCCTTGCACTTCCACTTCTGCTCCAACACCGACACCGAAACCACCTTAGTCCACCGCGAACCTGTGAGCCTCAATACGCCATCGGCGCACTTTCTCGGCCAGGCAGGCGCATTCACCCCAGCAAACTGTGGCGCTCTTGGCATCGACGCAGCTGTCGCCTTCCTTATTTGAGCAGCTCCCCCATCGCGGTCACCACCACCTGCGCGACAACGACATCAACATCGGCATCGACAACGAAGGCGCTCCAGCTTCCGCCAACATCAATCAACAACACTCTTGCGCGCCCATCGCACGCGCAAGACGTCGACATCTTAAGGGGGTCGCGCAGCAGCTTCACGCTCCTAAAGCGTCGAGTCGTGTCAACACTTGTCGCGAGACACTTCAGTGGTCCCTTGAACTTCATCGAATACACCAGTATGGAGTGGACCGGTTCTCCCACCAAGAAGATGTCCGCATCCTTCACCATCTTTGACGAGAACGCTCGCAACACCCCCGAGCTGGTTCGCGCGACCCTTCACGCACGCGTCAAACTTTAACTAATGTTTGTCTGTAGTTCGCCTTGAAGCGCACGGCCAGCGCGATGCCGTTGCCACTAACAACATCGCGCTTCGCGAACAGGGGTCCTCCTCCACAGGTGCGCGCACTCTATTTCGTCTGATCTTCCTCCATCTTCTCCATTACTAATCGGACTCGCCAGCAGTTCAACATGGCCCACCACGACTCGCCTGCTGTCGTTGCAGAGCTCATGGCCAAGGTCAAGGCCCGCCAGGAATTGCACTCCCGCCAGAAGCGCGAAGTCGAGGACAGCGAGAACCGCAGCACCTCGCCGACCAATACTGACCCGTACTCCAACACGCCTCCAACCGGCCAAAACTCCGATGAGGAGCAAGCTGACAACGAGGTCTACCGCCTGAAGCGCGAGCTTGATCTCGCCAACGAGCGTATGGCACAGATGAACCTACAGCTCACCCAGTCACGTCTGGCCCAGCACACAATGGAGGAGGCCATTGGCTCCCCGTTCCCAACCGCACAGCATCTTGCTGCCAACATCCCCGGCCACAGCATGCTGCCGTCGGTCAATTGTCTTCCACAGGCCACCGACTTCAGTCGCGCTACGACTCCGTTCGAGAATGGCAACATCAGCTTGCAGCACCAGTCGTAGGTCTTCCACTGTCACGCGAGGCATGTTGTGACATCTGACTGACTTCAATTAGCTTTGACGGCATGCCGATGCAGGCGTTTCCACGCCAGCAGCCTGGTTACAACAACCGCGCTGGCTACATGTCTTCCATCACTCCGGTCCCATACTCACAGCCGCAATACGGCCCCAGCGCCAGTGGCATCGCCCACCCGCAACCCATCGGTACGAGACTCTCCCCAACAGCGGCTGAATTCGGCGTCGGTCGCGGTCAGTGGAACGGACAGCAGTCTCAAGGCCCATCCTATCTGAACACCACAGAGCCGCTCAACTACCGTCGCCTTCTCGAGCGCAACATGAGCTGCAACTGGAAGTATATCGTCGATAAGATCGTCTGCAGCAATGACCAGCAGGCGTCCATCTTCCTGCAGCAGAAGCTCAAAGTCGGCACATCTGAGGCAAAGTTTGAGATCGTCCAAGCCATCATCGACCAGGCCTACCCACTCATGGTCAACCGCTTTGGCAACTTCCTTGTTCAGCGCTGCTTCGAGCACGGCACGCCCGAGCAGGTCATTCAGATCGCTCAGGCCATTCGCGGCAATACCCTCAACCTCAGCATGGATGCTTTCGGCTGCCACGTCGTCCAGAAGGCTTTCGACTGCGTTCCTGAGGAGTACAAGGCAATCATGGTCCACGAGCTCCTCCGCCGCATCCCCGAGACAGTGATCCACCGCTACGCCTGTCACGTCTGGCAGAAGCTCTTCGAGCTCCGCTGGAGCGACTCACCACCTCAGATCATGAAGTATGTCAACGAAGCCCTACGTGGCATGTGGCACGAGGTGGCTCTTGGCGAGACAGGCAGTCTCGTGGTCCAAAACATCTTCGAGAACTGTCTGGAAGAAGACAAGCGTCCATGCATCAACGAAGTGCTGGCTAGCATTGACGTTGTCGCTCATGGCCAATTTGGAAACTGGTGCATTCAGCACATCTGCGAACACGGCGCCATTCCTGACCGCACTCGCGCTATCGACCACGTCATTCGCTTCGCCAGCGAATACAGCATGGATCAATTCGCTTCGAAGGTCGTCGAGAAGTGTCTCAAGATCGGCGGCAACGAGATCCTCGACCGCTACCTTGACCGCATCTGCGAGGCTCGCCCGGATCGCCCACGCATGCCTCTCATCGACATTGCTGGCGACCAGTTCGGCAACTACCTCATCCAGTACATTCTGAGCAGCGCCGAGCCACAGCGCCGCGAGATCGTTGCCGCTCAGATCCGCAAGCACATGGTCTCCCTTCGCGGCTCCAAGTACGGCTCACGTGTTGCGATGCTCTGCTGCAACCCAGCTGTCACCACCCGTCCTGGCCCGCCAGCTGGTCTCCCCATGAGCCGCGGCAATGGAGCTTTCGGCCAAGGCAGCTTCGGCCATGACTTGTCACGTCCTTTCCCGAGTGAGCGTGGCTTCGGCGGCCGTGGATCTTACGGAGGCTATCGCTAGGCTCTTTCACATTTGTTGACATCTGCGGAGACATACAACCTTCGCCAAGGCTGATCCTGACACCAAGGATTTGCTGCCATACGATCGTCCATCTACGCTGCCACACTGGCTCGCTTGTTCTGCTCGCTTCTACACCAAAGCTACCTTGGGGATCTTTCGGCCCTCTTGTGCTTTTTGATCCGAGGCTGTCTAGCAATGCCGTCACCATTGATACATCGATCATTGGCAGCTCTTTACCTAACAGCGGGCGTTGCTGGTCGGGCTTGCACATCATGCTTGCATCTTAGCCTTTGAATGTACTGGCGATGTTTTCCGTTGTTTCAAAAAGGAGGTAATCGAGGTTGCTTGCACATGGGTGCCGCAGAGTGTCGATATCTTACGCGCGCGATATGAAATGTTTCAGGCTGTAATATTAGTGCTTAGTCGCTAGGTGCCACAAAAGTTGAGTAAATCGAATATGAAAGTGTCTTCATCGCAACCCACTGAGTTCATCCCATTGAACATGATCTCCCATTCACGCCTCCAATGTTGTAGCAGGGAGTCCACACATCCTTGGCATTTGATGACTAATACCCGACCTGCCTCTGGGCTTCCGATTCTGCCTTAGGTTCTTTCCATGATCACTCCACATGACATGATTGCCTAGTCTCATCAACGCCTACAGATCGTCTAGTCGCACGGAACCGCAAGAGATTTTGGGGCTAGCCCCGAAGAAGCGAAGAAGAAAAAGAACAAGGGAAAGCACGACTGTGCAGAAGACAATGCAGCCATCCGCGTTGACCCAGGCCTTGTGCACACTCAAGACGGATCCTAAGCTCGCCACTTCAAATCGAGCATAAGGCGTGTTGGCGCTGGACTAGCAGAGCCGCTGCATCACTTCTCGTATTGATGCCTCCGCTTGACATCTATTGAATTGCCTTGGGCGTGCGGCTCTGCATTAGCCTCGCAGGATGCACGAGCATAGCCTTCCTTGGAAAGTTGCCTGAATTCGTCCCAGCGGACATGCATGCCTTCCTGGAGACGAAAAATTTGGTGCTGACGATGGAATAACTTCGATCACTTGCCGAGAGGCGGTAGATGCACAACGATGCTGCTTTGCTGCGCACGAACTCGCTATCAAGGATTGGCGAGGTACCTATATTGGCAATGTCGAGAACAAGGCTGCGATGGAGTTCCGTTAGCGCAGCCTTGCGTAAAACACATTGCATCTAGGCTTGCAAGATCTCGACCGGTGAGCAACGCATGCTCGCGGCCCCGGAAGACTCTGCTAGATCGTTCTAGTGTCGCAGCCTTATGCAGCAGTTGTCACATTTCGGCCGATTAGGTCTCGTGCCTAAGATCGAGATATGTCGTCTAAGCGCTCGTTTCTAGTCCAAACCAGTTTACCTTTGCCACGTGGCGGCAAGGCAATGAGTTGCCTCGTGGGGAGGCTTGAGTCGTGTACTGCAATACGTGAAATGGCACTGACTGACTCAGATACAGATCCCGAACACGACAGAGCTCTGAACAATATCCTAACTTACATGTCCTCGTGACGCTACCGAAGCTCAAGGTGGCTGAATCAGATCCAGGGATGAGTCGGGAAAGCATCGACAACTACCTTTGCAACTATCCAAGGTCCAGAACGGGAAGAATGTGTCAGTGGGGATTGTTCTCAGCCTCTGCTAGGGCTGCCTTACTCATCCCGACTCGTCCGGTCATGAACTCGAAGCGGCCTGATGGCAGCGCTTTTGGCGGACATTGTGCATAGTCACCGCGACAGGCAACCCCAGCTTCTCCACTCTGACTTTAGCGGAGCATCTAGGCCCTTCACTGTGATGGCTACTCGACTAATGCAACTGCAGACTGTTGCATGCACAGAGCTAACTGCACTGGCTGGCCAACTCTAAGCGCCACAGCCTTGCAAAAGTGACATTACGCTGTTCTGCAGGAATATAAAGGTAGCCTGATCAGACTACCTTCGTTCCTGCCAAAACACACAATAGTGGAAGTGACTCCAGCAACATTCACTACAAACACTTGAACCAACCCACATCGCTGATCCTTTTGCACTCCAACGACCCAGTCAGAGAAGATGCATTTCATTTCCGGCATCCTAGCCACGGCACTATCGTGCTCTCTCCTGGTTTCGGGTTCCGCTCTTCCTGTGGATTTATCTGAAACCTCCAACACTCTGGACACACGCGCAGACCTCCAGACTTGCCCTGGAATCAACGGAAAGTACGTCCGTGGCGAGCGCTTCAAGGTGCTTTGCGGCAAAGACACCCTCAACAACGGCCAAGGTGGCTTCAATCACACATATGCGGACGATTTCGATGACTGCATGGGCCAGTGCGAAGGCAAATGGAACAGGGCTTGGTGCAGATATGCCGTTTTCCCAGACCCCATCAACGAGCGCGGTCCATGCTACTTGAAGGGGAAAAACCCAGGGGGCTATACTGACAACCCAGGAGCGAAGCTCGGAGTCAGACAGTAGAGTTTCCCAGAAGGATCTGGATACTCGAGCCATTGAACATCACCGCTTTTGGAGAGTTCGGGGTGCATGTATCTACGTGGACACAGTCTGCACAAAGAATTATTTAGATTCTGCTGGCGCTTGGTATCTTTTCACTCATCTCGATTTTTGAAGTCACTACAACGCTTCTGCTTCTCCACTCTTTGATGAACCTTCTGCCTCATCCCCTTCCACTCAAGCAATTACACATTGGCTGCGCCACATCTTTCGGGCAATCCCTCTGCGTCTCCCTTGCGAAATCGTGAAGTAATGAAGCTATGCATGTGGGTAAGCGAGGCCCTACAATCGGGGACCTGTCCTGTAGCAATACGTGTGTTGTAGTGATCTTCAGGTTCCATGCTCGGCGGTTTTCATGCATTTTCAACTCTAAGCTGCGCCCCTACCCCGCCTAGACACACCGTGTCCCATCTGTCTCGACTGTCTCCTGCGATACATCCGCAACATGGAGCAGTCCTTCCAACTGCCCCCTCTGAAGCCTTCAGTCAGCTGCAAACTAGCTCTCGACAACATCGATCTGACCTTCAGAGTAAAATGGACCTACTCGCTCGGGCAGTGCGCCTCGCTAATGTTCGAAGATTGGCATAGATGGCACAGGAGAACTGGGACTAATGATCTTGCAAGACTCGTGAGTTGCGCTTGCTGTGCGAAGCTGATCACGCTGAATCTGTTAGCCTTCGTAGGAAGTACATCGATGTTGCTGCCATCAATGATCCGAGCGTGGAGTCACGCGACATCGTCTGTTTGCAAATCTCCATTGTAGAACGGGCCGGCTAACATGCAATGCAGGCCGCGCTCCTAAGACAATGGTCACCAGAGTTGAAAGACATCGAAGTAGGACAATCAGATATCGGCGAGAATCAAATCTCGTTCTTACACAACGATCGCAAGCGGACCATAATTTTGTTCAATGAGAAATTTAACAACCCGGTGCCCTGGTCGAAGGCAGGTGTGCTGCATGTCGTTGCGTGTCAAAAGGATTCCACTACCAAAGTCGATACCAGCGCCCACATTCACGCGGATGGTGCGAAGAAAGTCCTCGTCGTGGCAAAAGATACTCATCTCCCGGTATTTGCCTCTTACTCCACCGTCTAACCTTACAAGGCCAGAGTAAGAGCTTTCACCATAGCTAGGCCACGGCCAGGTCTACGGGATATCTTGGCATCTATGCATATCTGCAGCAGAGACGTGCTGGGAGAAGCCAAGCGAGTTTTGGATTTGTTGAGTGAGTACAATCCGCTAAATTTTTAGGCATTAACTTGCACGAAGTTGACTGATTCGGACACAGCCGAAGTCATCGCTCGCGATGCATGCGGTGCGTGCCGCATGGCGTATCGTGACCACGCTGGGCAGCTGGCTGAAGGAATATCATGGAAGGCCCAGTTCGAGTATTATCTGAATTTGTTCTTGAGTGAAGAGGTCCTCGAAGCAGATCAGTCGGCCCGAGGAGGCTATCAAGGTGCTACGAAATTCGCAGAGCGGAGTGAGTTGATTGCATTTGTGCCGCAAAAAGGGTCACGATATCGAGAACAATAGTTTGCGGATGTCGTTCCTGCGAATGGCGACCTGAAGTCTTCACATTCGCTGACTCATCGTTGCCAAGAAGCAAGGGCATACCACATCTTTTTGCTCCAGGTCCTGTCGCCAGCCAGATCTAGCACAGCTTTTCTGGTTCAAAGTGATTGTATCATGCCGCATCGATGCGACGATGTGGCTACGGATCGAGAGCATCGAATACTTTGAACACCGAGCTATCCCTTCCCGGGTTGCGACTGGTCGAGCACAGCCCCGATGCTTCCTTCCATGTGGTACCATCAGTTATGTCTTGTGCGGCATACATGGCTACACGTTCAATGCTCACCGGTGAGTTCGCTTCAGCCTCAACTCATAGGTTTCTTTCAGTCTGCCTCTTTGAGCTGCCGACTAGAGCTGTTCCTCAGGTTACACCAGCTCCTCCAGCCACAAATCAGCCCCCAGGTGGGCAGTGTTTCCAGAACGAGATTGGTCGTGTCTTGAAGTCCAACATTCCGTGCTACATCATGGCAGTGTACTTCGCCGTGCTCATTTTTGGATGTGCCACCTCAAAGAGAGCCAGCACGTAGTAAGAATAGTAACGTGCGACGCCCATCGAGCATATAAGGGCTTGAATCAAGCGCACGGCAGTATATCCCATCACAGCATCATAACACCACAGAAAAGCCTATATTCCTCAATCTCAGCAACCAATCAGCATCATGACTCGTTTCTTCATCCATTCTCTGGCATACTTCGCCATCGCGACCAGAGCCATGCCCCACGGCGCTCCTGAAGTTCCCAACAACGATCTCGTCACGGATATTGGCAATGTCTTGCCGCAAGAAAGCGACATCAACCCACTCCTTGTAGCCCGTGCCGCCGGCGAAGTGACCTGCAGCGTCGCCTACAAATTCCTGTTCGAAGACTTCTCTCTCCGTGGAAAGAACGTGCCCAACTCCAAACTTGGCGACGGTGGCTCGAACTTACGCCAACAAGTGGTCGGATGCGGTGCATTGACAAAATGGAAGTTCGAATGGACGCCGAATGATGGCAACTACGCATGGCGCGCGACTGGAAGGTTGCCGATTGGGACCAAAGCTTGTGTGGGAAGAGCATTGAACACGGCACTTGGCGCCGGAAAGGGAGGTTGCTGAAGGAGTCGTGATGAGCTGGAGTAGTCCTTGGTCCGTTCGGACCTTATGATCGAAGTCGCTAAATAGCAGTAGAACTGGGGTATCCGGAGAGCGCGCTCTGAAGGGGAAATGACAGCAAAGTCTTGTGTAGTCGCGCAAATGATGATCTTCTGTGCAAAATCACCAAGGTGTACCTGCCATTAGGTGACTGCGAAGTCTGTCAAGCTGTGCAATCTATAAGACCTTCTTAGAGAGATGATGTATCAAACCTCCAACTGAGCCCGCTTCGGCCAGAATTGTCCGCACTGCAGCGGAAGGTCTGTCGCCGTATCCAGGCAAATGCATACAATGACTCCAATCCATGCACTCATTAGTCCGTCTATTCCGCGCATCGACCTCATATCCGGACTACTACGCCCAGACATTGTATACGCAAGTGTCTCTTATCCAATATGTTCCGTATCCATTCAAACGCATTAATGCCGTTCGGCGTGCTCGCTATCGAAGCCGGCGCGGCAGTTCCTTCCACTTTTCTTTTCACAGTGTCCAGGGCAACGCTCGTCAGAGAACCTCCTGTCCCGTTGAGCGCCGAAACGACAAGACCGGCGGTCTCAGAAACGACTTCGGTGAGCGTCGCATTGCCGCTCAGATATGCTGCCGCCGACTCTGATAATGCGCTGGTGTTCGCTTGCCATCGAGGCTCAAACCAATCGGTACTGCTGAAATCGAAGATGGATCCGACGAGGACGAAGAGCAGGATGCTACAGTAGACGCATGGCCTTTGGATGATGAAGTAGGTCGAGAGGAAGAGAACAGCGTAGATCGGTGAAGCGTTCAGTCTGTACGATGACAATTAGCTGTAGCCTACTGGCTGCGAATGGTAGTTGCGTACAGAAAGAGTAAGACGGGGATGAATTGCCGCAAGCAGAACATCGCGGCGAGCAACGGCAGTCAGGCAGAAAGAGCCGCAGCGGTGGGATGAAGAAGCTGTTGTTATCAAGCGTGCCCGGATGTCGTCGATGCTCGGCGCTGACTACACATTGTGTGGTGTAGAAGCCGGCGCATGAGTGTCGCGTGCTTTGAGGGGCGATGCATCCACTTCCAACTTCGCGCGTCACGCCAAGACTCGGATGCCTGGACTTCACTTCATTTCACGGTCGCCTATCCGGCTAAAAGCAAGCTCTGTGACCCATGGCTCCCTTGGGAACACCGCCGCACGTTCGCGACGCGTGAGATTACCTGAGCATGACTGGCGGTGAAGCCTAGAACGACAGGCATATCAGATCGACTTCACTTCCATACGCTCGTTCACTCTCAATTGTTCACGAACAAAACTACTACAGTCATGGGAAGCGTAGAGACTCAAACCGCCTTCGAGGCCACTCCGTTATACCAGAACATCTGCGAATATGTCAAAGAATACATGAGTCGCTACGACGCATCCCACGACTTCAATCACATTCGCCGCGTCCTGGCTCTCACAAAACACATTCTGACCGAAGAAACAAAAGCCAATCCTTCCAAGCAATACGACTACCAAGCATGTATTCTAAGCGCTCTTCTCCACGACGTTGGTGACAAGAAATATGCCCAGCCTGGCGAGAATGCAGAACATCTAGTATCAGCTCTCCTCAGCAAGAATGGATGCCCACCCAAGAACGTGGCAAAGATTGCCCTCATTGTCGAGAATGTGTCCTACAGTAACGAGATAAAACGACCGCAGCTCGTCAAGGCTCATATCAACTCGCACCCGGAGCTTGCGATCGTTCAGGATGCGGATCGTTTGGACGCTATTGGGGCCGTAGGAATAGGAAGAGTCTTTGCATTCGGCGCTGTGAAGGCTTCGGATCGCGGACTACAAGGCAGCATAGACCACTTTGATGATAAACTGCTGAAGCTGGAGAGCATGATGAAGACAGAGACAGGCAAGAAACTTGCTCGGGAGAGGACGGAGAGGCTGAGGCAATTTCGAGAATGGTGGGATGAGGAGAATGAGCTGGGATCTGGCTTGCCTTGATAAGCGACGCGTCAATTTTTCAAGTTCTAAGGGCCATCAGCTCAAAATTTCTTTTGGCTCTACGAGCTGAACCTCCCTGGGATACAGTCGCAGCCTTCGCATTGAGCCTCTTGTTTCTCTGTACAAGTACGGCTTCTAAGCCTTCCAGCGTCCAGATATGTGCAAACGACACTGTGCCGCCAGACGGAACTGGAAACAGGCGAGCGGAAATGCCACCGTCACTCTCTGAATTATTTGACAAATGCAGTCGTGGCGCTGCGTCGACTGATGCCCTCATGATACCTTTTTGGCGATCACAATGTCTATTTGATGTAGTTGTGCGCCTTCAACCATTCGCGCGTGTTCTCGAGATCGCGTTCCTTGTATTGGGCACTTCCCTTGATCGTGTCGGAGACGACTGCCAGTCCTCGGTCGTAGCCGGTGTTGTCTTTATCGCTGAAGAATTGTGCAATGTCCTGCTCGACCTTCGCATCTGCAAAGCGCTGCAGAGACATGCGAAGGAATCGTTCCAACACGACCATGTTTCCGCCTAGCTTCTCACGGATGGCAGGCCACTCTGCCTTGATGTATTCCCAAACAGTGCTGCGTACTTTGGAATTGTTTGCGAGCGATGCACCAACAGTGTGAAGATCCTGAATTGCCACATTTCCAGCGAAGGCGAACTTGAGGTAATCGTTGGCCAGCTCCTTAGTCGGCACCGAGCCCATGGATGCAAGGGTAATTTCGCGGCCGTCTATGGACTTGGTGTTCAAGAACTCCTTCTGCACGGCTCTGTAGGCCTTTTCGCCTTGGTTCTTGATCGCGATCTTGAAGACAGCAGCTCTAAGGGATGGATGGATGGCCTGAGCATCGCCGCCAACGAAGGCGTCGAATTGCTTTGTGGCTTCTGCCACAATCGATTCGTGGCCAGCAAGGCCTGCGGAGGAGATGAGCAGAGCACGCAGTTGGCCGGTGAGATAGTCGTCGTTGGGCGCAAACGTCCAGCCGACCTTTTCAGTGGCGCCAGACACGAGCTTCAGGGTGTACGCTCGCAGACCGTGAGATACTTCTTCATCAGAAGCAAAGATGCGTCTAATCTTGCCGAGAGTCGTCAATACCTCGCTCCATACAAGGTAGTTGGTTTCTACGTGGAAGCCTTCGACAAAAGACAACACGGCTGAGGTCGTGCCGTGACCAGAAACAGCCAGTGCACCTGCGTCTCCCACTAGACCAATCCTATCCTGAATAGAAAGCTTGTCGAGATGCTTTGACAACTCTACCAAGCGAGGAGGAGGGAGGTTTGTGCGATAAAAGCCTGTCTGGTCGCCGTTGACCTTGTAGAAGCTCGTGTCGATGTCACGGTATGTATCCTCTCTGACAGTCAATGCCTCACGCTTGGCATCCGTGGCTTGTGGTCCAGTCTTGAGCCCAAGTGGAATCCACCAGGTAGTTGTGTCCTCCTCAGGCTTGACATCGCCACCTGATAGGAAGCGCGACTGTTGGACGCTGATCTGTCCTGGCTCTTCCGCTACAGTAACTACAGGGAAGCCGATCTTACGGACCCAGGGATCCATGAAGCCTGTAACGTCCTGCCCAGAGGCCTTGCTCAGTGCTGACCAGAGATCGTTGGTGGTGGCATTTGAGTACTTGTTAGCTTTGAGATAGTCTGCCACGCCTTTGAAGAACGTCTTGTGTCCCAGGTGCGATGCAAGCATGCGGATGACAGAGCTGCCCTTCAAATAGCTGATATGATCGAAGATTTGATCAACTTCCAGAGCGTTTCTTACGGGCACTTCAATAGGGTGACTGGTTCTCAAACTGTCCAGCTGGAAGGCCATTTGCATGCCTTCCGTGACGAATTGCGCGTCCACGTTCCAGTCAGGATGGAGATGATCGACGGCATACCAGCCTACAAAAGTCGCAAAACCTTCATTCAGCCAGAGCTCTGACCACCAATCCATCGTTACGAGGTTGCCGAACCATTGATGGGCCAATTCGTGAGCAACAACGTAGACAACGCGATTCCGGTATTTTTGGTCAGAGTTCTTTTCGTCGAAGAGAACCGCGGTCGTTCTGTATGTGATGAGACCCCAATTCTCCATGGCACCGTGTGACTAAAAGCATTGGTCAGTGCGTGTAATAGAAATGTAGGCATGGTGGACGTATGATGGGCTGATGCCATGATCAGATCATCTATGCGGTGGTGGATGAGGCCAGAAACTAAAACTTACAAATTCGTGGACCGCGAGTAAATCGACCTTGGGCAGCGGATAGTCGATCTCGAAGATCTCTGAAAAGTAGTCGACAACTTGGTGTGCACTCTCTAGAGCCAGCTGACCCTGCTGCTTCAGGCCTTTCGTGGTGTATACTCTGACTGGTAGACTCTTGCCGTTGTACTTCCGCCTTGTGAAATCTTCAATGTATTCCTGTATCATTAATTAGTCATGTCCGAACAACCATCAACACGGAGTGTAACGAACGAAGTCACCGTGTGACCACGCCAGAAGGTATGTGGACATGATAGGTGTTCTATCAAAGCTGACGATTTTGTAGCCGTCTTTGCTCTTGCGGGTCTCTTTCTCTGGCATATTGCTCAACGCAACCAAATCCTCGGGAATTTCAATCTCAAAGTCGAAGGTCGCTTTGAGGTTTGGCTCATCGAAGCATGGGAATGCTCGGCGAGCGTCACTAGACTCGAATTGTGTCGAAAACATATAGTGCCATTCCGAGTCCCTTGCCACCCCCTGTGAAGCTGGCACCGCAGGCTTATACTTTGACCTGTAGAAGCCAGCCATGTGGTTGTTCATTACGCCTTCGAATGCAATCGACAAAACTGCCTTCGGCGATTGTGCCAGCTCTTGATCGAATGTGAAGGTACATCTCTGATGCTTCGTGTCGTAGGAAATATCGGAGGCCTTGACAGCTGAAGAGTGCTTGCCTGAGTCTGTGATCAGCTCTGCAGAGTGCACCTTGAGCTCGTGGGTGTTGAGTGTGATCGACTTGGTGGACTTCTTGACTTCGACTTCGATGTCGACTTTGCCTTGGTAGGTCCATGGCTCGCCAGCAGCCAGATCTGTCAGCGATATGGCATAGTTGATCGGTTTGACGTGGTCCGAAAGGATGTCTCGATCGGAAGCCATCTTGACGAGGGTGCTAGAGGCGTGACTGGAACAAAATCGACTGGCGAGGGCGGGCGGGGATGGATGCAAAAGTGCAGCGAATTTAGACGACCGAGCGGCGTTTACGGGATTCGGATATCGTGAAGACGGTGTTCGTCTCGTTGTCAGGCTCAATGGTCGATGGCGTGCGCAGCTGTTCAAGTGAAAGTGGGATGGTTTTGGTGCCCCGCGAAGGATAACCCGCCTGAAACCGAGCACAGCAGCGGACATGGATTCCCATTGACAGCGGCAGCTGCACTCCCTACAGCAGACCAAACGACACTATAGCTTGCGCAGCTTCGAACGCGAGGAAGCGAAACGAATGGCACGTAGACTAGAAACTGGCTCTGATGCTTCATGAAAGCCCTACGCGGCCAAGCATCGCGTCGACACGTGCCTTTTTGTAGCGTCTTGAGCAATAGTCTTCCGCAGATTTCATTGGAGGTGTACGCTATATGCACACATGCGAAGTTAAGAGTCAACAAGTGCTTCACTCTCTGGAAATTCGTGTCACTCAGAGGGCACTAAGCTATAGATCGCCCATGATTGTGCGAATACTGAGGAGCGAGACAAATTTCTGTAGAAAGTGCCACTGAGGTCGGCCAAAGAGTCGGACGAAGTCAGCAAGCAGCACAGACATCACGGAAGTCTGTTTGCGCAACCACCGACCTGCCTGGAGCTCCCATCAACTAGCTGCAACACAATCACTTGCGCAACCCGCCATCACGAGAGCACGCGACATACCATCTCCGAACAACTACACGCCCTCCACGCCACCGCATAGCACGAACAGTCGCCGACGATGCCAGCGACTACAGCGGAGACGCTGCAACTCGTCAACCGCACTGTGTCCGTAGCGCCTCTCGTCCTCCTCTCCGCAGCAGATCACTATGGACGTTCAGCAAAAGGCACGCGGAAACGTGTCGTCGGAGTTTTACTTGGACAAAATGATGGCAAGAGTGTGAGAGTGTCGAATAGTTTCGCTGGTGAGTGATATGTGGCGCTATTCGTTGGACAACCATGATCTGACCACATGCAAATAGTGCCATTCGAGGAAGATGAGAAAGATCCCTCAGTATGGTTTCTAGACCACAACTACGTCGAGTCGATGAACGACATGTTCAAGAAGGTCAACGCGCGGGAGAAGCTGATCGGGTGGTATCATTCTGGGCCGAAGCTGAGGGCCAGCGATCTGGAGATCAACGAGTTATTCAAGCGATACACAGCCAACCCGCTCCTGGTCATCATAGACGTGCAGCCAAAGGAAGTGGGCGTGCCGACTGATGCCTACTTTGCTGTGGAAGAGATCAAGGACGTAAGTGATGCATTAAGCCAGGCGTTTAATTGACCCGGCCGACCGCTAACCACTTCTAGGACGGCACAACCACATCGAAGACCTTTGTACACACACCGAGCACGATCGAGGCAGAAGAGGCGGAAGAGATCGGCGTCGAGCACCTTCTACGCGATATCCGCGATGTCGCCGTGGGCACACTCAGCACACGGATAACAAGTCAGCTGCAATCGTTGCAGGGACTCCATTTGCGGTTACAGGACATCGGAAAATACTTGCAGAAAGTCCTCGATGGCGACCTTCCCGTCAACCACGCCATTCTCGGCAACTTACAGGACGTGTTCAATCTGCTCCCCAACCTCTCAACACCCAAGGAGGCCGGCAAGGACCTACCCTCACTCAACGGCATTGTCAATGGTGCTGTGGGAGTGGCTGGAGGAAGCACCGAGAACTCGGAACTCGCTCGCGCCATGAGCATCAAGACGAATGATCAGCTCATGTCAATCTACCTCTCCAGTCTGATACGAGCCATTACCGCCTTCCACGACCTCATCGAGAACAAAATTCAGAACAAGCGTCAACAGGAAGATGAGGACGCTAAGAAAGACGAGGACAAGAAGGACAAGGAGCTGAAGAAGGAAGAGAAGTTGATGCTCAACGGCACATCCGAGAAGACAGATGACTCCGCGAAAGAAGGGGCCAAGAAGGACGACAAGGGCAAGAAGAAGGGATGAGAAAGAGGTCCCAACATTCACGATAAACGCAGTACCGAGCATTAGCGACGGCGTCAGGAGGTTTGCGGCCTGGAAATGCGCGGCTCATGCGCTACCAGCATACCGCAGATGGCCGATCACATTGTATTGAGTATGTACATTACTGCGGAAAGACGAGCCACGATAATGTGATGCAGCTCGCCGCGGAATGACAGTTCACGAATAGAAACGCCGTGCAAATGCTGCACAGTCTAGGTTCGTCACAAAATTGACTCTCTACGACATGCATTGCGCCCCCCTGCTCGGTGCCTCTACGATGCATCCCAGCCACCTGCATTAATCCGAGATGCACCGTGCATGAGGACCATTGAACAAGGAATGCGACCAGCAAGCCATGCGACGTGCCACCAGCCTCTCAGTCCCCCCATCCGGCAGACCAACCTGCAATTTCATCCACATTAGCTTCCCTCTCCTCAACGAAATGCGAGAATGCGCTGCAATGCTCAATCAAAACACAGGCAAGTAAGTGCTTGCAAATTGGTATGTCCTCCCCGAGAGTGAGACCACCGACAAGCCACTGGCCCTGTTCAGCAGAAGGCTGATCAGATGTTTGTGAAGAAGCAGCAGGAAAGGCAGAGAATGCGAAGGCTGGACAGGAGCAGTTCCATGCTTTCAATCGCACTTCGTAGTTGTTGACGTAGTCGTGAGTGGAAACGCGAGTGTTCTGCTGCTGTGCTGAATGTACGATGTAGAGAGAGGATACTTGTGCCTGTTGATGTGCTTGAGAGTTGATTTTGAGACGAGTGACGAGACCGCGATCCAGGAGGTCAAGTGCTGGGAGGACTTCTTTCTCGAACAAGGCGTAAAGCGTCAGGAAGATGTTTTTACCCTGTGGAGGCAGATCTCTGAGTGGATTCAGGCTTTGCAAGACATTGGCATCTGCTGGAGGAATTGCCTTGATCAGGCTCGTGACCCACTCTCGTGGACTGGTGTTTGAGCTCGCCATGTTGTATATCTGGGCAGGACGCTACTGGTAATGACGTCCGCCAGGCTTTCTCATCCTCACCTGCTGATGTCAATGTTCAGGCAATTGGTGACGTGGAAGACCCAGCAATGCTCGCTGTTCTGACGCTGTTTCCAACAAGCGGTCACAGTAGGCATTGATTTGGCGCTCAATAATGCCCAGACGCCGTGCGAGGCGGTCTCTGTGTTGCGTTGGCCGATGCTCCGCCGTAGCTGCCCAGTCCCCACGTCGGCACAGAGGGCGCCCTGCTCTGCAATGGAGCTGTATTGCGAGGCTTCACCGGTTGCGCATGTGATGCCGAGCTGAGTTCATGCCCACGCAGCGTGTAGAGAAGAGAGTGTGGTCGTGAGCAGTGAATGTGAATGACGATGATGTCGATCTCCGGTCGCGTGAGGCTCAAGTGGCACACGACCGTGCACCGATCGGAAGGCGCGTCGATTTGAGTCAAGGACAGCGCACACACTTTCATCCTCCAACCAGCACCGGCAGCGCGGCCGTCACAGACAGCAGCACACCGGGCAATGCATCCCAAACACCGTGGCCCCTTTTATCGTTTGTCGCGTTTGCCGGCGAATGGCAGTCCGGCCCAGCGCAAACACCTTCACATGCGAGCACACTGAGGCAGCTGACCGCCGTCCGGCTCGGTGACTGGAGGAGGCCGCCATTGACATCCCACTCTCGGAGGTCACCAATGGCTCTCATGGGACCCGATGGACAACACGGAGGGGTGTCAGCTGTGCACCATGGCCGCTGCTGCTCAATGGCATCCGCTTATGCGCCCACCTGTGCTCGCGCTGCACCGGCTGGCCCAGCGCACACTGCAGCAGCTCTCTCGCCGTCTGGAGGCAAGCTCCCGAGCCCACGACGGCGCAGACGCTGTTTGCCAGCAGCCGGTCCAACGTGAACAGGCGTTCATCTGACGCGGAATGCACGCGGGTCTGCCACCGAGGTACCCTCGCGGCACAACTCGCATAAACGACGATACTTTGAGAGCAGGACGGCGCGCAGATGAGACGGTGCATGCCACCGCTTATGCGCGGGTCACCCACCGCAGAGCTCTTTGTCTCGTTACGGCCGCCTGCTGCGCGTGCTCGGCCGGTGAGGGTGCAGGATGGTGTGCCTCACCATTCGCGAGTGTGCAGCCATTGGAACAGGCAAACAGATGACCGCGAGCTCCTTGTTTGACGCAGCCGTGGCAGCTTGGTCCTATCAGCGCAGCCGGCCGCCGCAGTGTGGCGCAGCACTCGACACCCCAATGTGCCAGCAGGTTCTGCGGTGACGACGAGACGCAATGCCAGCGTGTCGCGGCCATGGTCGGACGGCTGACAATTGATGAGGCCCCGAGCCTGCACATTGACGACGTCGCTGGACACGCCCGGACTTTCGACGGTTTAGGGTTCGATACAGCCGCCAGGCGCATTTCGCCACCGTCAGCGTGGGAGGGTGACTCAGACGTGAGCTACCCAACTCGCACACCCTAGGCAGCCAATGTCTACGAACGACGACGCGGGCGCGTGGGCTGGTGTTGGTGATTCGCCAATTGACTCGCCAGCCTTTCTGGCACCTTCGTCGCCTCTCTTCCGACGAGGGCGAAGCGCGCACATGACAAGGAATCGGGCTGCGACATTGGGATTTCCAATCATGGGCTCCTGCCTGCCGACCTGTCTTAGGTCCTGCGCTTTCCTTGTTTGTGTCATCTGTCACTCGTTGCGGTCACCAGCTGCGGAAGCCTGAAATGCTGCTCTGACCCATAGTTGCCTTTCTGACTCCCGGTGGCTCAGCTTCCACTCTATTCAGCAGCCTAGAGAGGGTACCGCTGAATGCTAACCAACAACCGATCTTTCAACTAAGGACAGATTACATTACCCGACGACGAGCACTGCAGTCTACAAGTACTGCAGCTCTCCCACACCCTCGCGATCCATCCCTCCGCGCGATCCTCCATCTGTCACGGACTTAGACGGACAACGACACGCCAAGCATAGAGTTCACGACGCGACGGACTTCGCCACGCGCATTACTCCGTTGATACATAATCCGCCCGTCGCCTGCCTGTTGGCACACTTGCTGCCTGCTACGACACTCGCACAACCGCATTCGCGACGACCAGCGATGGCATTATCACAACCGCAGCAAGAGAAGAAGAGAATGGGCACGGGTTCACACTTGCTCACACCAGAGGAGCCAACGATCGATAGCTTCGACGAGCCACAACCAGTTCGCGTGGTCGAGCCACGCTCGCCACCAGAGTCGCCAGCGTTCCGACCACTTTCGGCGTTGGACGCAGCATCGCAGGAAGACCAACAGCTCTATCCTGTATCCGATTCAACACACGCCCAGCCTTTGTTCCATAGCAATACCACGCCGAGGACGACACCAGATCGCGACTCCTCTGCTTCCGTCGCAAGCGAGCCGGCCACATCGCCAAAGACCCCCATCCCAGGAAAGGATCAACACTGGTCACGCAAGAACTCGTCTGGTGTGATTGGCATCGTGCAACGATACAACGCCGACCCGCACGCCTGGCGTCAGAAGTGTCTGGACGAGCTGATGGAAATGAAACGGCTCAAACTCGAGGCAAGACAACTGCCGCCACCCACTTCGCGCCCTGTGAATCGCGACTCACATACACAGCGTCTCCTCGAGAGCCTGGGGAAATCGCGAGTTGCGAAGAGCACACCAGCTGCAGTGGAGACCATCGAGAGGCGATCGGAGAAGGTGGCCTCGCCGATCAAGCCGACCCGAGCAAATGCTTCCGACGAAAGCCGAAGGCAACCACCCACAAAACGACACAACAGGCAGACTTCGACACCAACCAACACTCTCGCTGCTCTGTCCCAGGCTTCAGCTGCACCCAAGCCCCGCACTCGGCAACCACCAAGCAAAGTGGTCGAACGCAAAGACCAAAGTTGGACCGAGGTGGTGGATTACTGTCCTCCCAAGGAGTCGCTTGACTCTATGAGCAGGAAACTTTCCGTTGAGTGGACAAACAAGAATCATCAGGATCTAAGCCAAGATCCCGATCGCGTCCACCTCCATCCCCAGGAGCTCGCAGTCGCGTCTACACTACGACTGAAATGCGATCGTTATCTACTCATCAAGCGTCTAATCTTCCAGGAGAAAGTCAAATTTCTCAAGGAGAACAAAGAGTTCAACAAGACTTCTGCACAGAACTGCTGCAACGTGGACGTCAACAAGATCAGCAAGCTCTGGCAATCATTCAACGACGTTGGTTGGTTCGACAGACACTGGTTCGAGCAATATTTGAACTAGAGCCGCCACGTTGGCATATGCGGCAGATGCTTCGGAAAGAGTCACTTGAGATTTTACCCTTGCCAGCACTTTGATTGGACACGGCTTCTGCGACTATTGGTCACGACCAGACTTCGCTTCTTCACCACAGACCGGCTTTTCCTTTTTTTTTCTGCTTGGACACAGCACGGCGTTATTTGATTTTCGGGACCCAAGGGGAATTTGGCATCTGCATGAATCTGGCTTGCTCTGGCAGCACAGGCCTTGAACGACTTGATGATTTGCATGGACGCATGGGCATGAATCACAGCGATTAGCACGCCATGGGAACGTCGGACGCTCCCGTCAGTTGCGAGCAGGATGATGGCGCAGCACATTCATGCATTGGACGACACTTTTGGTTTTGGTTGTTATTAGAGATACCCCCCGCTCGAGCTTTAACTTAGGCTATAGCATGACAGTCGCTAGAGACCCTTCTTTTGAATTCTTTCTCCCATAACTTCCACTTCCGGCAATTTTTCAGACCGAGACAGTTAGGCGTTCCAGTGCGGGATCTGCATGTTGGAAAAGCCGATTAGTATGCACAACGAGTTAGCAGATGTGATCAAGACATCCGAATTCGCTCGTCAAGCGAGAATTGACAAAATAGTACACGACCACTTCGTGCCGAGTGAACAAGTGATGCCGAGATGCAGCGCTGGCAAGATCACAGGCTCACAAGCTTGCATCAGACAGAGAGACTGGAATCGTCAACATGCTGTTAACTTGGATGAATGTGAATGCTGGTGAACAGTGGTGGAGTTCAGTTGTATTGCTGGGCGTTCACATGAAGCCACGAAGGGGGATCCGTGCATCCACCACCCTTGAACGCGAATGTCTCGGGGATCCTCGTGTCAAAGTCTAGACTACGCGCGCATTTGACTTTGCGGCCCTGGAGAACTACAACAGCAGCGTGAGATATCGCATGCGGACTGCAGTCCGGTCAACCATTGCCGCCCATTGAAGGCAGTTCTTCAGCTCGCGTATTCGCAAGCGCCATCCGTGGTGGGCATAGACCACGTTTCCTCAGGTACAGAAGTGGGTTGCGGAGCGAATCCCTTTCCGCTAGCATCCACAAACGGTTTAGGCCGCTTTCCCTTGCGCGAATCTCAGCTATTAATTCACCAGCAGTACGAATCCATCGTCAATATTCGGCTCGAGAGGACACCTACGCAGCAAGCGGAAGGGGCTTGCGTCGACCTTTCTCCACTGTGTCGACGATAACATCGCACCTCGACGATTCTTCACTTCTCGCCAGTCGCTCGTTCTTCACACCTTTCCACTCCCGTTGCACCCTTCTTCGAGGGGGCTGCGATCTCGCCGCAGCATCAGACCACCTCCTCCGCGTCACCCGGCATCATGGCCGCCAACACCAATGCATCCTCGACGGGTGTCGACACCCAGGCGGAGCTGCGGAAGCGCAATGTCGCCGCGCCGTCGAATGGCGGCTACCTGCCTAAAGAGCTCGAGGACAAGCTGGATAAGAAGACCAAGCAGCAGGTACGAAAACTCGTGTTTCAGCTCGGATTTGGAGGAGTTGTCGCGGGCACTGATCGGCTCAATGTTCTGCGAGAGAAGACGAAGCTGGCTTCATGAATACATACTGACGTGAGTGCGTACAGACGAACTCGATCCTCAAGACGATTGACGACTACGAATTCCTTATCGCACCAATTCTCTTCACAGCCCTGGCCTTCTTCACGCGCATGTGGAAGATTGGCCTCTCGAACATCGTGACATGGGACGAAGCACATTTCGGCAAGTTTGGTTCGCACTACCTGAAGCGCGAGTTCTACTTCGATGTGCACCCTCCCCTTGGAAAGATGCTGGTCGGACTGTCCGGCTATCTGGCAGGCTACAATGGATCTTTCGAATTTAAGAGCGGCGAAAAGTACCCAGAGGAGCTTGACTACACCTTCATGCGCGTCTTCAATGCGGCATTCGGCGCGCTGTGCATCCCATTGGCATACTTCACGGCGAAAGAGCTGCATTTCAAGAAGCCTACCGTTTGGCTCGTGACGATGATGGTCCTCTTCGAGAACAGCTACACGACCATCAGCAGATTCATCTTGCTGGACAGCATGCTTCTGTTCTTCACCTTCACCACGATCTTCACATGGGCGAAGTTCCACAATCAACGCCACGACCCCTTCTCCGTAGGATGGGCTTTCTGGCTGGCTATGTCTGGTCTGTCCATCGGTTGCGTGTGCAGCGTCAAGTGGGTCGGCATGTTCGGTACTGCTCTCGTCGGCCTCTACACCATCGAGGATCTTTGGAACAAATTTGGAGACCTGAAAATGCCCAAGGTTGAGCTCGCAGCTCACGTGGGTTTCAGAGTTATTGGGCTGATCGTCATCCCAATGATCGTCTACATGTTCTCTTTCTACCTGCACTTTCTCATTCTCGAGAACAGCGGACCTGGCGACGCGCAAATGTCCTCCCTGTTCCAAGCGAATCTCAAGGGCACTGAAGTCGGAAAAGACAGCCCTCTGGAGGTTGCGCTGGGATCCCGTGTCACGTTGAAGAACATGGGCTATGGCGGTGGTCTGCTCCACTCTCACGTCCAAACCTACCCAGAAGGCTCCACGCAACAGCAAATTACCTGCTACCATCATAAGGATGCCAACAACGACTGGTTCTTCTACCCGAACCGTAACCAGCCTGCCTACGATCCAGAGGGTGCCATTCAATACGTCGGAGATAAGGCTGAGATTCGTTTGATTCACGCGCAGACTGGCCGCAATCTCCACTCGCATCAGGTCGCCGCACCAGTCACAAAGGCTGATTACGAGGTTTCCTGCTACGGTAACTTGACAGTCGGTGACACCAAGGATCATTGGATTGTCGAGGTCGTCAACGATGCTGCTTCTTACGACTACTCGAAGCTGCGCACTTTGACCACTGCTTTCCGCCTCAAGCACCGAGATCTCGGCTGTTATCTTCGCGCTGGCAACGTCAACCTGCCACAATGGGGCTTCAAGCAGATTGAGACGACCTGTGTGAAGGAGAACAAGCCGCGAGACCCATACACGCATTGGAACGTGGAATCGCACGTCAACGAGAGGCGTAAGTTGCACCAGATTGTCAGAGTTGAGGATTTTACTGACCATGACCGCAGTTCCTCCGGGCGATCCAGGTTCTTACAAATCTCCTTTCTTCCGTGACTTCGTCCATCTCAACGTCGCCATGATGACTTCGAACAACGCATTGGTTCCAGATCCAGACAAGCAGGACGACCTCGCTTCGAAGCCTTGGCAGTGGCCTCTTCTCAATGTCGGTCTCCGCATGTGCGGATGGGACGACAACATCGTCAAATACTACTTGCTCGGAAACCCGTTCGTCTACTGGGGCTCCACCGCAGCACTCCCATTCTTTGTTGCACTGTTCGCTTGGTACGCTATCCGCTGGCAGCGTGGCTACGATGAGCTCACCTGGGCAGACCTGGACCACTTCCAGTATGCAGGCATTTATCCCGCAATTGGCTGGTTCCTGCACTATCTGCCCTTCATCGCCATGGCACGTGTGACCTACGTGCATCACTACTACCCGGCTCTGTACTTTGCTATTCTGACCTTTGGATTCTGCATAGACTGGACGACACGAAGCCTGCACAAGGGCCTGCAACTGGGTATCTTTGTTGTGCTCTACGCTGTCGTGATCGGTCTGTTCTGGCTTTTCAGAGCCATCTGCTTCGGCATGGAAGGCTCAAACCAGCAATGGAAGCATCTCAAGTGGCTACCTGGCTGGAAAATGGCAGACTAGAGTAACACGAGACGAAGAGATTGTGGTACGATATACATGCTGGGCAGCGAAGGGGTACGGGGCATTAGGCATGGTATTTCGCTGGCGAGAATCAGGCATTGCGTTGGCGTTTTGGGAGCGACGACAAAACCAGAGCAGACGGAGCAGACGGATTTTGTACCTCATACAGAAAGCGATATTTCCTTGACTTACAGCTTCTTGGGCAATAACAGCACTTTGTCCTGTTCAGGGTCTTTCAATTCTTGTGTCACCACTGATGGCGGAACATATGGAGAGACGTGGTCCAAGCTCCCCCGGCAAAATGATCCTCGGTGTTCCTGCATCTCACTATACATCGTCTCACACCCGTCATCCATTGCGCCCTTTCTTATAATAAATCGACCTCGTTCCAGCTTTGTGTGCTTCTATTATGCTCTCACAATCATGAACCCCGTTCGACCGCCGCTGCTCGAAGCAGCACTGAGATCCTGCTCTAGAGCGAGGCCCTCTGCCGCATACCGCCACGCGCTCCAAACGCAGGGTCGACGATATGTTTCCGAAGGACGACGGCCAGGACCAGCATCGGGCGTGCCGCAGCTCAACCAGGTGTGGTATCCAAAAACACGCATAGCTGTGGGCGTCGTCTTCATCGGGTCCTTGATCTATTCCATGGTCACCGCCGACAAGGAAGCTCCTGCAACTGCGCAAGATCAACCGCCGCAACCTCGCTCCGGGCAACAACTCGATGCTCCGTCGATCGCCGAACGAGATGTCCTATTGAAGCGGGAGTCCGGCGTCAGCCAAAGCTCGCCCATGCGGCTGCGTATGGAGCAATACATCAAGCAAAAGCAGCAAGAAATCGTAAGAGCATTGGAAGCGGTGGATGGCAACAAATTTCACGTGGATGAGTGGGAAAGACCACATGGAGGAGGCGGTATTTCCTGCGTGCTCCAGAATGGCAATGTTTTTGAAAAGGCGGGCGTGAATATCAGTGTCGTATATGGCACGCTTCCTCGAGCTGCGATTTCCAAGATGCGGGTCAATCACAAAGCGCTGGATCCCGATGTTGAGAGCCTCGAGTTCTTCGCCTCTGGTTTGAGTCTCGTGCTGCATCCTCACAACCCAATGGCGCCGACTGTACACTTGAACTATCGATACTTCGAAACGGCCAACGCCGATGGCACGACCAATGCCTGGTGGTTCGGAGGAGGAACAGATCTGACACCTTCGTACCTCTTCGACGAGGATGCCATACACTTCCATCGAACTATCAAGGAGGCTTGCGACGCACACGACAAGAACTACTACAGCAGGTTCAAAAAGTGGTGCGACGAGTACTTCAATGTGAAACATCGCGGCGAATCGCGTGGCATCGGTGGAATCTTCTTCGACGACTTGGACGAGACCGAGAAAGACCAAGAATCACTTTTCGCCTTTTGTCAGACTTGCTTGAACGCATTCCTGCCATCGTACTTGCCCATTATACAAAAGAGGAAGGATATGCCATATACAGAGAAAGAGAGGCAATGGCAGCAACTACGACGAGGGCGGTATGTGGAATTCAACCTCGTACACGACAGAGGTACGGCTTTTGGATTGAATACGCCTGGGGCGCGGATAGAGAGTATTTTGATGAGTTTGCCACTTACAGCTAGGTGGCAATATCAGCATGAGCCGGAGAGGGGTAGTAGAGAGGATAGATTGCTGCAAGTGCTCAAGAAACCCGTTGAGTGGGTTTGAGGCTTGGCTAGTGTACAGACTAAACTGTAGATATTAAGGAAAAGAAGCAGGTGCTGACTGTAGCCGTCTCTCATCGGAGAGATTCAGCGTCGACGGCACCATCGCGATCACTGGCCGACTTCTTTGTTTTCGGCTGGAACCACGAGGGCCATGCTGAAAGCTATCATTTCGGAGCCGGTATTCCTCCAAATACCCGGAAGTGTACCCGGAAATAAAATTAGCTTGTCTCCCAAGGCTATACCGCTTGTTCATGACTGTACATACCATGCAATACCGTCACATTAGCAACTGCCGCAGAATGCTGAGCGAGATCGTATGCCAGCCTATGGGCACCCATGTCAACACATTCGCCGGAAAGGGGCCATCTGACCTCGAATGGACCCAGCTCGGAGGACGTTGTGATCTGCTTGAGCGTAATTGCAGTCCTGAAAGCACCTTCGAGATACGACGTCCAGCGTTTGTACTGCAGTGGCTCGGCGGTATCCGCTGCGCGGCTGAGTTGCTGGAGATGCGGTTGCATAGTCAATGCGGTGGCGCCGGCTAGTCGACAAGCCTGTTCGGCGACTGCATGCTTTTGGTAGTCGCGATCAGAGGCCTGCCTGCACGCAATATCCTTTAGGAGGCGCTCAGCGTTCATCCCCAGATCTTCCAGAGCGGCATCGAAGTACTTCCGGTGGGCATTCAGCCCCACATCTATTTCGTGTCGCAGATCCCATTGGAAGTCGACCGCGAAAACTGCTCTGTGGATGGCTGCGCCGAAGAGTGCCTGTGTTACGTACACCTGCTTGAGCTGTGGGCCGCGGTCTTGTATATCGCAGAGTCGAAGCTGCCAATTTGGCCCGAGCACCTGGTTGTACAGAGCTTCGAGCTCTGGTTCTGGTTTGGCTACGAATTTCGACACTGCCATCTCATCTTTCCCTTTCTCCTGAGAATATGCGATTGCGGCTTGCCAGATGCTGAACTCGATGCTGCGCATCTGTGCATCGACCCACTCCAGGTGCGGGATAATGGCATCATAGACAGGCCTGGCGACAGATTGCCGTGGAGATGGTTTACGGACCGCATCCAGCTCTGCGATACTGCTTTCCTTGCGCAGACCAGCTGCCGAAACACTGACCACGCGGGCTCTTCCATCTTCTCTGATCGCTCGTGTCTCAAGCACTGGCGCTTCTATTTCCTGGCTGCGATCGGGCCGAGTCTGGTTCTGCACATCACTTGCGTCTTCGAGTGCCAGACAAGATCGCGTCTTCAAGACTGCAGTGCCACCAGAAGCCGGTGCAACTAGTATTTTCAGACGCTTTCGGCGTTGCGCAGAGCTCACATGAATCACTCCATCTGAGTCGTCTTCGTCCGCGTTGCGCTTCTTGGAGGACTCGACCACGATGGTCGAACCATGGCTTGATGGTAGTGCATCAACGCGGTCTGAATTGGAGGCATTAGGCTGGCCCTGATGTTCTGTTGTGGCACTTCCAGCTTGTTCTTGGCCTTCGCAATTGTCTTCATCCCCTTCAACTTCGTCATCGACGACGTTGGAAGGCCAGTTGATGTCCAATTCGTCCAGGTGGGCTTGCGGAAATACACTTAGACCATCGGAGAATAGTGCCGCGAAAGGTCTCTGCTCCCAAAGAGTGACTTTATGCCTACCTGTTCCCGTGATTCGCTTGATGGGGCGCGTTGCAAACTTCTTGTAGTGCCCCGTTACTTTACTTCGAAGGCGTTGTATTGTCTGTTTGAGTTCATCTTCTGGCATGTGCGGGTACTGCTTCTCTAGCAAGCTTCGGAACACCTCATTCTGAGTTTTCCAGCCATCTCGCCTTGGGACTGGGTCGTTATGAATTGCAAGCAAGACGCTCGCAATGTCGGGTAAATCAGGCTTCTTGACGGATTGTTCAGCCATCGCGAAGCAGACGGCTGTCTCAAGGTGTTTTGCGAGTCGAAAGAAGATGTGTTCTGCGAAGTTCAAGACTGGAGCTCTCATGCATTGCGCGTGCGCTTTGGCGCTCACTTGGAGACCCTGTTGATAAGCAGTCGTCGCGTACGATGCCTCACTTTCGTGGGCGCTTACTTCGCCATCGGCTTTCACGCCCTTGCTTTCTGCTTGCACCCAACCACCACTTTTCAACCGACTCGACATTACCAGTGATATCAATTCGAAGATGGTGTCGAAAGCACAGAAATCGAAACCAAAGCCCTCCCAGGACGGTTCACAGGCGGCGCCGAAAGCACAGAAATCGAAGCAAAGGGGCAGCGTCAAAACTTCCTCTGGGTCCCAATGTCCCAAAATCGAAGATGACCAGATCGACCTAGCGATCGATTGGGGAACTTGGAAGTTCGTCGTTGCTTGGGTACTCGCTCGCAATGGTATCCGAAATACACCCTCGCCACTAATGATCAATGAACGATCATTCGAAGTCCGCATGATGGCAACCTGGATAGAGGGTCGTTTTGTCCACGGCCATGAGCTTCAGCGCGAAGCTACTAGCAGGCGCGATCTTAAGATCATCGACTTTCCTAAGCTTCCACTGTACCGAGGGCCTGAAACTTCGGAAATCACAAAACGAGTCGAGGCCACTTTGGCCGAGTTGCCTGGAAAGAAGACTCTCGATATATTTATCGAGGAACATCTAAGGGCTATCATTCAGGATGCCAAAGCAGCTCTGCGGAAGACAGAGCTCAAAGTCCACTACAGGGCGAATCCAGACAAGCTGGAACAGATGCTGGACAATATGCATGTCCGAATCACCATCCCACAGATGTGGACACCTGACGCAAAGAGGCGAATGCAAGCTGCGGCAAAGAATGCCGGCCTGCGCGTGTCAGTCCTGTCGTACGAGCCTCAATGTGCACTTGCATACTTGGTCGATGCTGCTGCCAAGCAAAAGGTGCAGGTAGGCCCACTTTCCGAGGGTGACAGCATACTCATAGCTGATCTTGGCTGTGGAACTGGTGATTTCGTCTTGTACCAATTGCAAAGCAAGTTGAGCATCAATAGCCGGCTGCAGTGCATTGGCCAATCGAGCGGTGAGATCTGCGGAGGTTTCAAGGTAGACGAAGCACTACTAAAGATCTTGAAGCGTCGTGCTGGAACTGAATGGTATGAGAGCATTCGTCGACAGCTTGATCTCGAGCCTCGCGAGTTTGAAAGGCGGGTGCTGATCGCGGTCGAGGAGGCAAAGCAAAGATTCGGCAAAGATGACGAAGAGTACACTACGTGCACCATTAAAGGCATCGGAGGTGACTTCAAGGCGTTTCAATTCCACCGGTCAGAATTCTATGAAGCATTTGACGAAGTTATCGTCAAAATCACCACAGAGGTCGATAAGATCACCTGGGGAGTGCAGCCCACGGTGATCCAAGTTACAGGCGGGTTTTCGAAATGCCGATACCTGATGGAAAGGTTGCGCAAGCGCTATGAGGCGAGAGGCAGTCTCGTAGTGCGACCGAGCGAGACAGACACTGCCGATTGTTTTCCTGTGGCCTTGGGTGCCTTACTTCGTTACGAGAACATCACCATGCCAGCATTGCCCTCCAAGTATGGCTATGCACTTCTGCAGCGCCAGCCATTTCACGAGGACGTGCACACAGATGCATATGTGTACGAAGAAGATTGGCAGGGAGAGCTTGAGAGAATCAATATGCCATGGCTTAAGAATGAGCCGTATGGCCGCGACTTCGAAGTGGTCGATGATCGTGTTGTCAACATTATAAGCAAGGATCAGATACTGCGGCCAAATCAAGTGGTAACCCACCGCAGGGAACAATTATACATCGTTCCCTGCGATGACCCGCGCTTGACTGACGAGCTTTGCTATCTCACGACGACCGTCAAAGATGATGAGTGGGCCAAGACTGAGGAGACCGATGCCGATGGCGAATTCATGTGGAGGCCAGGAGTTCATTTCTGGACCTCTGTGAACATTCCACTTGACCGTAGACGGCTCGACGGCAAAGGCTTTGATGAAATCGAGGAAAATGGGAAGAAATTTTGGGAGCTTTCGGTACGAGTCACGCTTCGATACTGCGAGATCGATGTCAAGATCGGGTACGAGATATTGAAACCAGCAGGCTGGGTAGAGTGTAATGCCGGTGTGAAGGACGAAGAGGGTTTGCCTGAAGATGTGGCATTCCGGGCCAGGGAGACTTTGTGGGAGGCATCCCATTCCGACTTTGTCTCGTAGTAGTACGACTGCGATGGACTTGAGGTCGCAGAAACATAGCAAAGTCAAATGCTTAACGTCGATCGACATCAATGGGCGTGTGTGCAACCCAGCTCTTTGAGCAGTAACCGGTCCATGACTGCTTCGCCACAGTTGTTGAGTACCCTCACGTCCAGGACTCGGCTAGCATTGCGTCTGCGCACTGTATTGTACCGAGAATGATGTCTCATACAAGTGATGCCGTCGGGTGAAGGTGAAGTGACTCGCCATGTAGTGGTCGTACGCCAAGCCTCATCTCTCCACGCTTGCTCGCCCCGCAAGCGCGGCCACGCCTCGAAGGGTTTCCCGAGGTGTTTACTCCTGCACAATGTACAACATTAAACTCTCATAAAGGAAGAAGCTATACAGCGTAAGTAGCTAGCTAACGACCAATTGTCCACTCATCCACTTTCATACAAATATTCTCTTTGCAATCTCACACAATGAACTTTGATCTTCCTCCAGCACTCGTAGACTATCTTGCGCGAATCGACGACTTCATCGAGCGCGAAATCAAGCCATTGCAAGAGCAGGACGACAACAACAGATTCTTTGACCATCGCAGGGAACATGCGCGAACTGACTGGGATAATGGAGGACTGCCTCGGGAAGAGTGGGAGCAGCTGTTGAAGGAAGCAACACGGAGGGCAGACAAGGCTGGACTCTATCGCTTCAGCTTGCCCAAGCAATATGGAGGTCAAAATACAGCTTCGGGAAGAGGCTCGAATCTCTGGATGGCTGTGATCCGCGAACATCTGGCAGCTAAGGGCCTAGGCCTCTTCAATGATCTTCAGAACGAGCATTCGGTCTGTGGTAACTTCCCAGACATCATAATGGTCCAGCATTTCGGCAATGAGCAGCAAAAGAAGGAACTGATCGAGGGCCGCCTTGCTGGCAAGGTGCGCATTACATTTGGTCTCACGGAGCCTGAGCATGGCAGCGATGCTACATTCATGTCAACAAGAGCTGTTAAACAAGCCGATGGCAGCTATGTCATCAATGGCGGGAAGATGTGGCAGACCGGCATGCACAAGGCGACAAATTGCTTCATCTTCGCTCGCACAAGCGGAAAGGATGGCAGTGCGAAAGGCATTACATGCTTCAATGTGCCCTCTAACAGCCCCGGCCTCAAAGTGGAATCGTATGAATGGACGTTGAACATGCCTACTGACCACGCTACTGTCTCGCTCAAGAACGTCCGCGTACCAGCCTCGTCGATCATAGGCCCTCTGGATGGTGGTCTTGCCATTGCACAAGCTTTCGTGCACGAGAACAGGATCCGGCAAGCTGCCTCCTCATTAGGTGCGGCAGTATACTGCGTCAACCAGGCCATTGAATACGCCGGCAAGCGAAAGCCATTTGGCAAACCGCTCGCCTCAAACCAGGCTATACAATTCCCTCTTGTCGAGCTGGCAACGCAGTGTGAGATGCTCCGATTGCTCATTCGAAAGACTGCCTGGGAAATGGACAGAATGGAGCACAAGGAGGTTGAGCAAAAGTTGAGCGACAAAGTCAGCATGTGCAATTATTGGGGAAATAGGTTGTGCACGCAAGCGGCGGATATAGCTATTCAGACATTCGGGGGTTGGGGATATAGTGAGTCCGCATTGCCTGAAAAGCGTTACGAGATTACTGACACTTCGGAATAGGCCGCCATTACCCGTTCGAGCACATTTGGAGGCATCACAGAAGATATCGCATCACGGAGGGCTCCGAGGAAGTCCAGATGCGCAAGATTGCCGGCTACATGTGGGGATTCACAGGACCAAAGAAGGCAGAAATGGAATTGGCGCCTGCCAAGTTATGATGGAGCTCACATTATCGTTGAGCATGTTTCTACACACTACTTTGTGCTGCAGATTAGCTCGCCTTAGAACAAGGCGTTGAGTGCGTGATTGTAATCTCCGTTGAAGGTCTACAATTTTGACGATCTCATGCTGTGTCGGCTCGATGAATGCCCAAATAGCGTACAGATCCTGCAGCCGTGCGTCGATGCGAAATCGTTGAGACTGTCACGTCGTTCTTGAAAAGACCAGGAAGTGGTATACCAGGTTTGCCTGCCATATCAAAGTCGCTCAGCGCCCGACGTCGTTTCCGAAGTGGGGCGCCTGCCAACTTGGCCTTGGTCTGACTTCAGTTGCAACACTTCACGTATGCTTTGTAGTTCTCAACTTAACATCCCACTGTACATTCTCACAACAAACTCCAACATAATGTCTTCTTCACTATACGATCAGATCCTAAACCTGGAAGAGAGCACGTGGATAGCGCTCCAAACGAGCGGTGCTGCGCTCGTTCCATACTTGACAAAAGATGCTATTATGCAATTCCCGATGGGATTGAAGGTCACAAGCAAGACAGAACCTTCTGTACAGGACATCCTACACTCGCCTGCGTTCGTCCCGTGGAAGAGGTTCAAGCTCCGCAAAGTCGATGTTACGCCAGTTGGACCTGATGGCGCGGTAATCAGCTATCAAGCGACTGCGACGAGAGCTTCGGCAGATCCGAAAGACACTAGAGATGCCGAGTTCGATGCGCTTTGCTGTAGTGTTTGGCGCAAGGAGGGAGGAAGTTGGATGATGTGCTTTCATCAGCAGACGATGGCGGGTGAGGGGCTGTGAGACTAGGCGCGAGGGGAGCAGGAAGTGAAGGATGTTTGTGGTCGAAGAGCGCGAGCGTGCAACGAAGCTTCTAGGTGCGCTTGTTGTCAGCGGCAATGGGAGCCATGGCAAACATCTGGTGAAGATCAGATTGAGGAAGGCTTTTCCAATGTACGAATAACGGCTGTAAGACAAAGTGCGCCAATGTGCAAAACCGTTTGAGAGTTCCTGCAGCTGCGACTTCTCCCACCCTTCACTTCCAGCAGATCAATCGTCTTCGCATAGCGGCTTCACCCAGCAGACAAGATGGCGCAAGCGCAAGCGCCCGCGACAACGACAACAGGCCACGAGCCCCGGCTGAGACTGCTGTCAAGTGAATTGGCAGCGTTGGCGGCTGACTGCGCCTCGCGCCCTGGGGAGGAAGTCCGAAGTCGGCTGGAAGAGTTCCATGCGAGTATCGAGAAGCGATACAACAGTGTATGGGAAGAGAACAATCGTCTTCAGTAAGTACTATCAGCGTTTCGCGCCGCTGGCATGCTCTCTCGGCCACTGCGCCCATGGCGAATGTCGGCGACACCCTCGAGCGCCTGTCACTGATGGAGATGCAGAGAGAAGAATCGCCAGCTCAAGGAGGAGAACCAGAGATTACATCAAGAGCGAATCGACACGCTACTCAGCAGGAACCATGGCGCAGATTACGGGCTGTCACTCGAGCAGCAGCAGAACATGGCTCAGAACAACATAGATCGGATTCTTTCCCAGAACACTGTCAAGGTGACGAGTCCGGTGCCAGGACCTGCTGCACCAAGAGCACACCTCCATAATGGATCGAACGGCCACACGATCAAAGTCGAGCCTTCCTCATGGCCACCCAATCCGTATCCCTTGAGCGCTGGCCTTGGAGTTCCGAACTACCTGTCTCCTTACCCCTACGCCTTGAGCAACACCCAAACCACTCCAACTCCACAACTGGAGCCATACGTTCAGCAGAGCAAGAGGGAGATCAAAGCGCCACCCACAAAGAGACAGCGGAAAGGTCCTCGCCCGAAGCCCAAGTGCAGTCTTTGCTTCATCGAAGACAAAGTGTGCGACGGAAACCCCAGATGCCAGTCTTGTTACAGCCGCCAAGATGCCTACTGTAACTATGAGGACTGCGTGTATGGCGATGAGTGTCCCTACGAAGACTGTACGAGATTGCATCCGGAACAGAAGGCTTTCCAGAATAGGCCCTACTCTATTTGAAGAGCTGCGGAACGGTGTATAGGGGTTGGTGTGAGAAGTAAGGTTGTACAGCATGTCTTAGGGAGCTGCTCTGAGAATGTGCTCAGGTTTGCATGCGACATGCAGTAGGGATAGGCTGCGATAGATATCGTGCCGGATCAGTGTCTAAGACTTGAGGCCGCGCGCGACATCGCTCGTGCAGGTGGTCGGCTTCTCGTCGTCAGCGGAAGCGGACCCATGGTAGCAGAGTATGCTACCAGATGTCAGAATCGTGGCCTCATATCGAAGAGAGAAAAAATCAACTGCATATATGTTACCCTCCCTGTCCCTCCAAGCTGATCTCTTCTCTGACATACTCAACTACTTCAAGCCAACAACGCTGGAAACGATCTCCAAAGCTCTACTACATTCCAACCGAGCAAAACCAAGATGGCACAACCTCACTCAGAAGCCACAGGGCTTCTCTCGTCATCCTCCGCAACAAGTGCCACCCTGCACGAAGACCGAGCGCAGATCGTAGAAGAAAATCGAAAGAGAAAAGCAGGGTGCTCATTCTTCACCGGGCTGAAATGGCTGGCCTCCTGTCTCTTGGCACCATACAACAACTTCTTCGATGCAATGGGCCAGGTGAACCAGTACGATGGCAACTTGTGTAAGCCGATGAAGCGGACTTACAACCTGAGTCGCAGCGACACGAAGAGACTTGTGGATGAGCTCAACAAGGAGGCTGGAGTCCGGGCCACCTTGGTTCGAACACTGCGTCTGGGAGCGGAGGAACGAGATCTAGAGCGTGGTGATTACGGGACGATGGATCCTGCTGTTGAGCGCTGGAGGAGCGAGGTTCACATCGAGATTGAGTCGTTGGTGTCCGATGATGAGGAGGATCTGACGGACTCTGAGTAAATTGGTGTAATCCGCGGGGACGTGGTGGAAGACGGAAGGACCATGACCTTGTGTGATAAATTGGAGAAGACCCAGAATGCACGACTCACATGGAACTGAAAGAGGGCTAATGTTCAATAATTTATAATTTGATCATTCTCAACTCTATTTGCTTCCACGCCAACGCTTCCAAAACTTCCACCCTGCCCCGTCGTCAATATGTCTCCTCCCGCTTCTTCTCTTCTTACTCCCAACTCGCCACCAATATAGTGGCATTCCCACAATCAGAAAGCCGACCACGACAAGTGCTTGCAGAGGCTTGGCAAAGACAGCCCTACTGACTAAGAACAAGCTTACGCAGCAGAAGATGATTGGAGTTGTGATCCAACATTTGTAAGGTCTCTCCAACTCGGGCTCCTTCACTCGCAGTACGATCAATCCGATGACTGTAGCGAAGTAGAATAGATAACTTGCTATGCCGTAGAATGTCGTCAAAGTCTCAAAGTCGCCAATGATGATGTATACTGCAGTAAGTGCTGCATTGAGGACCATGGCGTAGATAGGTGTGAAGAAGAATCCTTGCTCGTCGGCGACAAAATTGGTGAATTTCTTCGCTCTTGCTCCTCGACGTGGCAATCGCATTCGATGCGAGGCATCGTTGAGTCCGATAGTGCCAAATAGTTCCGGTAGGTATCCCTCTCTTCCTGCGCTGTAGACTAATCGTCCTCCAGTGAAAGTCGTAGCGTTCAAAGCTCCGAAGCATGATCCGGACACTGCAAGAGCGAGTAGCAGGGAGCCAAGAGGACCCAGGACTGTCCCTCCAAATGCCACGGCTATAGTATTCGATTTGTCGATGATGGTCGTCGGGAGGACAAAGATGTACGCCAAGTTTGCCAGAATATACGAGATGATGACGATCGGGAACGAGGTGTGCACCACCCTGGGCAGATCTCGACTCGGATGTATCATCTCTCCAACCACGTAGTTCGTGTTGTCCCATCCGTCGTACGCCCATAGACCCGCGTACAGCGCAACAGCCCACTCCGAGGAAGACATGCTCGTCCCTTCAAACCAGCCTTTCGTCTTCCAATCCGTACTCAACGCCGCTTTGTTGTATGCCAGTCCAGTAATCGCAACAATGATCCCCGCAACCGTAACAGCCAGAAGCGCTGCAAACTTGAAGAACATGAAGAAGTCCGCGCTTCTCGTTCCCAGCTTCGTACTCACACAGTTCAGAAATGTGACAATGATGAGGCCAACCAATGCAACGCCCTTATTAATCCAAGGACTCGCCTCCGCCGCATCAGGCCCAATTATCGCTCGTACAATGTACTCCCCAAAGATAATCGCAATTATGGCTGCACTGCCGGGTCGGAGCACAACCACAGCACACCACGTGAACAGGAATCCAGCCCATTCTCCAAAAATCTTGCTGAGATAGATCTGCGCTCCGCCGTTCAATGGTATAGCACCTCCGAGCTCTGCATAGCTGCTCGCTCCCGTCCAGGCTAGTATTCCACTCACGACCCACACGATGAGTGCAGCGCCGAAAGACCCAGCATTGCTGTTCACACTCGCAGGACTGCTGAAGATGCCACTTCCAATGATCAGTCCCACGACAAGCGAAAGCCCGTTCAAATATGTCAAGCTCTTATTCCGCTCCAGACTCTGCCCTGCAAGTCCTGGCTGCGCTGCACCGAGATCGAGGTGAGGTGTGCTCGGCGTTCCGAGGCTCGTATAGCCATTACCGCTCGCGGTCAAAGGAAACAAGGAGCTATTAAAGTCGAATGCGCTGCTGGCCGAGTAAGTCCGGCCATGGCCATTGCTCAGAGGCCTCGCACTTCCATTCTGCGGCGTCACAGGATCGCTAAAGGATAGCTTTCTGCTCGAAGGGAGTCCAGAAGATGAAGAATCGAGCGAGGCGCGTCCGGCGTTATCGTCGTCGTGAGAACTGCTGGCAAGGCTGGCCAATTCGAGCGAGTCTCGCGGAGGTCGGAGTTGACCCATAGCATTAATATGTGGGAAGCACTATCGTTATATCGTATGCTGTCGTAAACATTCGGTCGTGACTCTTGTATTCGCGCTTCTTTTCATCGTCAACGGTCTGTAACGTGGCCGAAATCTTTTGAACTTGCCGAACTTACCACCAGGTCGCGTCACGCTCCATGCCAAGCCCTGAGTTGCTTCCGGAAGCGGTGAAAGGGAGGGCGATCACTCATCTCCTACTGGCCCCTTTCAACCTGTCAATTGCAATATTTGACTGAGCACCACTTGCGGCAGGACATCACATGCTCGAAAGGAGCGTCAATGAAATGTGTTCTTGTGAAAAGCTTCATGGTTCTCTATCTACAAGACAACCAAAAGCAACCTCTGAAAACACAAATGAGAGTCATTCTCCACGAGCCGTTTTTGTTCATTTCATCACTGGAAGCATATCTATTCATCACTTCTCTAGCGGCATGCTCAATGTACAGCGAGTCTGCATCCACAGCCGCTGCCAAAGACGCCCGCAAATGCTCGTAACCGCTCTCCGCGGGGTATTCTCCATTCCAAACCGCACAGCACTCTGATCGGCATGCTGTTTACAACTTGTCGTAGTAGTTCTCGTAGCCTGGAACTTGAGGCTTGATACCCTTGCGCTTTCGCATGTCCTCGACAATCTTTCCGGGTTGCGAGGTTGGGTCGAGCGCGGATCCACCAGGCAGGATCTGCCAGTGGTCAAACACGGATTGTGGGAAAGCCTGGCCAGAGGTGTTGGAGCGGAGATCTGCGTTGAAACCGAAGGACTCGTTGACAGGCAGGTAGGCCTTGATGTTGAACAGAGGAGTACCAGGACGCTGGGCCTCCTCGAAGACGTGACCTCTCCTACGGGTGAGGACACCGTAGATACCACCCATAGCCTGCTCTGGAACTTGAATCTCGACCAAGAAGACTGGCTCGAGAAGACCTGGGTCGGCCAAGAGGGTGGCGGCGTAGAGCACACGACGCGCGGTTGGGATGATTTGACCACCACCACGGTGGATGGCATCGGTGTGGAGAGTGACATCCATGATGTTGAAGCGGACGTTTCGCATTGGCTCTTCGGCGACTGGTCCTTCCTTGGTGGCCCATTGGAAACCAGAGACGACGGAATCCTTGATTTCGTTCAGGTACTGCACAGCCTTGGTCTGGTCAACCAGCAAGTTGGCGCCGTTGGTGTCTGGACCGAAGCACCAAATCTTACGGGCATCCGTGACGTCCCAGCCGTGGTCATCAGCGAGGATACGGGCACGAGCCTTGAAATCGTCACGTGGGCCGATTTTGCCGGACTCAATGTCCTTGGCGACCTCCTCGGCCATTGGGGTGGCAGTGACGTAAAGACGGTTGTGCTTGTTGGGCGACTTGGAGAGCGCAGTCATGGAAGAATCGCCACCAACGGTCTCACGGTACTGGACGACTGGGTCGGAGATGCGGAGTGGCACACCAGCGTGGTCCTCCTCCAGATCCTTCAAGCAAATTTCCAAGTGCAACTCACCGGCACCAGCAACAACGTGCTCACCGGATTCGGAGATGAAAGTCAAGACACATGGGTCAGACTTGGACAGACGCTTGAGACCTTCGACGAGCTTGGGCAGATCGTTGGCGTTCTTGACCTCGACGGATCGCTGCACGACAGGCGATACAGAGAACTTCATGACCTTGAGGTTGTGCGAGGTCTCGTCGGTGGTGAGGGTACCAGACTTGAGCAAGAACTGATCGATACCGACCAGACCAAGAATGTTACCGGCTGGAACATCCTCGATTGGGTCAGTGTAGCGACCCATCATGAGAATGGTACGCTGGATAGACTTGACGAACAAGTCGGACTTGCTGCCTGGAACGTAGTTTGGACCTTGAATGCGAACCTTGAGACCAGAGCGGGCGGTACCAGAGAAGACACGGCCGAAAGCGTAGAAACGACCCTTATCGGAGGTCGGCACCATCTTGGAAACGTACAACATGAGAGGTCCCTTGGGGTCACAGTCGCGGATACCGATGGCAGACGCATCATCTGGAGGACCCTCGTAGAGAGTCTCCATACGGTAGCGCTGGGCGGTTGCTGGAGATGGAAGGTGGAGAATCATCATCTCCATGAGGGCATCAGCGGCAGGCAAGAACTTGCGCATGACGACCTTGAGCAGGGCCTTGCCCTCAAGATCCTTCTCGTCACCGACGAGTTTGACTTCGAGCTTCTCGAGAAGCTTGGGGATCTCATCCTTCTTGAAGTTCATGATGGAGTCGAAGATTCTGAAGATTGGGTCCAAACAGAACTGGTTGAAGGCACGCTCGGCGCCTTCTGGGCTCTTGGTCCACTTCTTGGTCTTTGCGTTGAAGAAAGAGTCTCCCTTTAATATGGTCAGTTTCGTGTTCTCCGCGAGACGCATCGTTCGCTGTACTTACCCAAAGACGGTCCATCATCTTGTTCTTGTCAACACCAAACTTCTTGGCGTACTTGACAGCGAATTGACGGATGGTGAAAGCCCAGCCGTGGAGACCGGAACCAAAGGCAATCGTTCCCTTCTGTGGGTAGACCTGGACATCTCCGAGGGCCTTGTCGAAGTATGTGGCGATAACGACGTTGACGGACTCGATGACACGAGAGAAGTTCTGGTACAGATCTTCCTTGGAGAGCTGCAACTCGAGCAGCGCACGGTCGACCTTGTTGATGATGACGACTGGCTTGATACGCTCACCAAGAGCCTGTCGGAGCACAGTCTCGGTCTGCACGCACACTCCTTCAATGGTGTCGACGACAACGAGAGCACCATCAGTGACACGGAGAGCAGCAGTGACTTCAGATGAGAAATCAACGTGACCTGGCGAATCGATCAAGTTGATCAAGAAGTCGTTCTTCTCGCTCTTGTCGGTCTGGATGGTGATGTCCTTGAGATCTTCAACATCGGAGAGGGAGCCATACAGCGAGATAGCTGTTGACTTGATTGTGACACCACGTTCCTGCTCATCGGCACGGGTATCTGTGAATCGAGCAGAACCGGCGTTCTTGGCTGAGATAATACCGGCACGCTGGACGAGCGAATCGGTGAGGGTGGACTTTCCGTGATCGACGTGGGCAATGACGGACATGTTACGGATGTTCTTTGGGTCATCCATGAGCCCACGGATCTCCTCGACGGTGAAGCTGTAGACGCATTTCGTCAGCACTGTGCCCACTGTGTTTCCTCTTGTTCTTGCTGCTCCTGCGCCGCGGCGCCGCGGAACACTGCGGTATCCAACCCTCGACCGTGTCGAGTCCACTGCCCCAGCATCTTCTCTGTCGCGGGATGACTTACTTGACCATCTTGGCGGTGTTGTAGTGGTAATGTCCTTAGAGGAAAGAGTTTGAATCGTACCCCGCCGCCACTGAGTTGGCAAACGAAGTCCCCGAGTTGAATTGTGCCTGCAGGCGATGTTAGCAGGCGTCGCGGGGGAGCAGGCGGCGGTGAGGATATGTATACCTGTCAAAGGCGCTTGAGGGAGCAGCGGTGATTAGAAACAGAAGGGAAAACTTGCAGGAGCCACGCACTGATGAATTTGCTCTCGAGCGGCAAGAGCGGGGCATGGGCGCTAAGCCGCATTGGTCACATCACGACGAGCCCACATTTCGCCCAACGACAGCGACAACAGCCACATGCACGCACTCATACGCTTTCTTCCTCGCCACACGACACCTCACTGACCTCTTCATTTGCCGCTATGTCGCCGTACTGAGTTGTCGGTGTGTGTGAGTCACAGTCTGATCAAGTTGTTTCGAGCTGCCCGCCATTCTACCACGTCCTATCACATCGGCTACACGTGCAATGCCTAGCTCACTGCGGACCAGCCGTGCTGACAATAACACCTTTCGCTGAGCATCGTATCGCTCTACCAATTCCTCCAATTTGCCGTCGCCGCAGCAGCTAGACTCCACCCTCGATGGTCCCGCGTATCTTCGCAAGCCCGCACGAGCCCCTCGGGGCCACTTTCAGTCAGAGTCTGAAGTCTGGGCGCGGGGTCGAATGCGCCGATCTTGTATAAGAGACCTAAGGTTACACATCACCTTTTTCAACCCTACCGATGATGAGATGCAATAGAGGTCTTCTTGAGTCTACGAGACATAATTTACTGGGCGGTTCAGTATATGCTTCCAGCTATGGCGGCTCTCCTTCACAGAAAGAGATCAATCCTCCTATAGACCCCGCGAAAGACTAGGCACTATACTGTGGTGGAGGTGCACTCCCAACGCCCTGTCCTCCAGCGCCAGCGAGCCTCTCAAAAGCCTCAGCTCGCACCCTCTGCAATTCTTTTCTCGCCTGCTCCAAATCATTTGCAGCCTGTTGCAGATTCTGCTCGGCGCCCTGGCATCTTCCCTTCTGCTCCTCAATTTGGCCCTTCAAATCCTGATAGGCGGCTTTCAACTGAGCGTCACTGTCTTTGATACGCTCATGTTGAGCCATGTCAGAGAAGATGTTATCGAATAGGACATCCGAAAACATGTGTCCGTGGTCAATGTTGATCTCCTTGAGCGGGCGGACTTGAGGCTGAACGCGTTGAGCTTCTTCCATATGGCGCAGAGTAGCGTGAATCGCGTTCTGGGATTGAGAGAGAGCATCGCGCTCCATCTATTCAGAGTGATTAGCAAAAGGTACGAGCATGTCACAGACCAGCCTTGTGCGGGCAAAAGATGCCTTTCACGAGATACACACCATGTCTGTGAACATTCCTCCTCCGAGATATACATCGCGTTGAGAGCGGCGATACGCAGCATCCATCTGTGCCTGAGCCGCCGTAAGACTTTGATCTGCACGACCGAGAACTTCAAGAACATGTTTCTCAGAGCTCAAGCCACGATTTGCTTGATCGAAATTGTCTCGGCTTTGCTGCACAGCGCGTTCGAGGTCATCTTCGCCTGGCACGTCTGGAGTGGGACCCGAGAAGATAGAATTGTAAAGCTTGTCGAGTTCGGTCTGAGCAGTCTCGTGTCGCTTGGTATCGCGCTCGAGATTGACTTTGTCGCTTTGAGCTTGCTCCAGAGCACGGGAGAGCTCGTCACGACTTTCTTTGGCTGAGCGTTCTTTCTGCCATGCATCTAGAAATTCTCGCTCTTCTTTTTCAGCCTTAGAGGTGAATTTCTCTGTACCTTTCGAGCCACCCATCTTGTGCATGTAACGCTTGAAGTTGCTGTCGCGGTACTTGACATGGTCCTGCTTTAACATTAGTGGTCGGAGTAAAGCCCTCAGCAGGAGCTCTCTACCTTTCGCTCATCCTCAGTGATGCGATGGAGCTTTGTCAATTCCTTGTCAGTGCTTGCAATCTGTGCATTCAGATCCGCGATAAATGAGGCGTTCTGCTTCAGTGAGGAAGGAGCATAATCAGTCTGCCGTAGCTCAGCGAGTAGCTCATTGTTCTTATCACCGGCCTCTCTCAGAGTGGACGCAAGTTGAGACATGGTGGTTGGTGATCGATGAGAATGAATCAAATGAAAAGGCAGTTGTTGCGGGGAAAGTATGACCAACCTTCGCAGACAGTAATGTCTCCTATATACCTACCTGCAATGCCGCAGTGTTGCACAGGCTGTGCAACCTCCACCTCAAGATGTATGCTAGAGAGACGGACTCTTGGTGTATACAAGAAGTGCATCCACCCATTGGTGGACGTGTCTCAAATCCTTCGAAGGATCCTACTGATGTCAGGGCCAAGGCTCTGCTGCGCCACAGCGGCACAGTTCGAGCGAGCCGAACTCCACCTGGGCGGCTGCGGCTGTTCGAGGCTTGTCATGTAACGACAATGTTTATGGCGAGGTTCAAGACGAGCAGAGAGCATGCTCAGCCCCAGCGATCTTCCTCATGTGCCACATCGTAGTCCTCGACCTTGGGTGGATCGTCGTGCTGTGCCTCCGCAGTACCGGAAGGCTCTTCGATCTTCATGTCAGTATCATGCGAGCCGTTGCTTGGAATTGGTCCCGTGTGCCACGACAACTCGACTTGACCATGCAAGGGAAAGTCAGTCTTGCGTGTCGCGTCCATGAAAATTTCACCTTGATAACGCTGCTCGAAAGTGACCAAGGCCGCGTCTTGTTTGTCGTGGTGTCGATTGAGCGACGCATTCTCTGCTGCGTTGAACAGAAGCCAGGAGCGCAAGGCTTCTTCGTGTGTGTCGTACGTTCCATTCTTGAAGACAACAAGGACAGTCTTGGGCCGGTTGTCCAGACGTTTGACAGCACCACCCCTGCCGACACCTGACCAACCCCCGCGATACGCGCCTCGGCCGCGGCCACGGCCTCTGTAGCCACCTCGCCCGGGTGCGTGATATTGCGGCGTCGACCAGTTTGAGTCGATAGGGACGGCCTCAGGATCAATGCCTAATGTGCGCGCTTCGGCCTCCAGCTTAGCCAGCTGTTCTCTCATTTGAAGCGTCCGCTCAGATACGACTGGTTTGCCTTGTTTCTTGGCAAGCTCGTTGGCGATCTCTAGCTTTTTGGTCTCCAGCTCTTGCAACTTGGCGTCGACTTCTTGCCTATTCTTTCGTGCTTCTTCGATCAGCTTTTGCTTCTCCTCATGCCGCTGCTGAGCTTCCTCCTGTCGCTTCCGAACTTCCTCAATGTCGATCTCAGGAGCTTCATCCTGCATTTCTGTGTCGCCGTCTATTTCATGTGACATGGGCTGAGGCAAGCTCTCAGGTGATTTGAACCAATACACCTTGACAAATCTGTTGGAGAAGACAGCTTTCGGGCTGTTATAGGCAGCGCTTGCGGCTTCGTGGCTGTCGTATCTGACAATGGCCAAGCGCTTGTATGGCATCATGGTCACCTCCTCAATGGTGCCGAATTCGGAGAAGAAGTCGCGCACGCTCTGCTCGTCAAACTGTTCCTTTGGAATTTGCTCAACAACGATCGTTGTGACAGTCGAGTCGTGGGTTGGGCCTTGCAGAGAGAATTCGGCGCGTCGTCCCCGACCCTTGCCTCTCTTAGAAGCTGGGCTCTTCTGTTTCGTGCTAGTGCCATTGTGTGCAGTGAATAGCTCGTTGCCAGTATCGAATCCCCCCGCATTGTGGTCGTCGGGTACGACGTAGGCATCGCTGCCATGATCATACGGGCACTTTGCGCCTCTTGTGCAGAAGCCCTTGGTATCAAAGTCTAGGCAGCGTTCCTGAGCAGGCTGTTGTCCATACACAGACGGTGCAGGCATACCGGGTGGCAGCATGCCCATGGCAGCAGCCATGGCCATGAAAGATGCCATGGGGTTGGTCGGGTCGAACTGCGGTATGCCAGGCGGTGGCACAGGCGGCTGTGGGTAGTTGTTTCGCCCAGCACCTCGTCCTCCGCGTCCCCCGCCAGCACCGCGGCGAGCATGCTTGTTGGGGCGGTCAGTCTGTTGATGCTGTGTCTGGTTCTCATCCCGATCCCAGTCGTGATAGCCTCGCTTTACGCCCGGGTTGAAGACTTGCAGCGGCGGATCGATGCTCGCGCGTCGCGGTGGTTGATAAGTCGGTTTCGATGGTTTCGGCGGAGGGCGAGATGGGTCGTAGGACTTTGTAGCAATGGCGGCGAACAGCTCATGGACAAATGCTTCGGTCTTGTCGTTGAGAAAGTCCTGCAGATTCTCGATGCAGTTAGCCTTCGCGATCGCTTCGGGCTCGTCGGTGGTGACCAAGGCGAGCACATAGTCGGCGAGCACATCGGCGTCGGCGTCGCTGACATGCTCGAGTTTGGCTACGGTCCACGTTTTCAACAGAGCGGTGTCTGCCTCGTTGAAGCGCATCGTGTCGTGGTCATCAGCGCCCCGTCAGGATGACCGTTTGGAGGTTGCGAAAAGTGGACTGTTGTCGGTCGCGAGAGGACATCAAGCTTCAAGTTTCGCTGGAGAGCTCCGACGTCGACGCCATTCCCTGTTCACTCATGCACTGCACTTGACCACTTCACTCCTCGCCGATTGCCGTATTCACTGCTCCGCTTCGGGTTGGACCGCTCGCACACGCACTTGCCAGACTGTATGGCCGAATAGAGGGCCACGGGACATGCGAACACCATGAGGCGCCCACTCTGCCGCTCGTCGACGACTCCCGCGCGCCATGGCGAACCAGCTGCAGGCGCAACCTCTGTCCGACACGGGTCAGTTCAATTGGGTCTTCCTGGTTGAACTGCTGGTCTCCGCCATTCTCGGCCTTTTCTTCCTCTTCTACTTCAATCGCCTGTTCGCGACCATTGTCTCGTACATCATCCGCGTCTACACATGGCGCTACTACAAGGCCCACATCGACATCTCCTCGCTGCAGATCAGTCTGTTGGGCGGCCGCCTGTTCTTTAAGAACATCCGCTATCATGCCCACAACATTACCCTATACGTCTACGAAGGCCACATCACCTGGAGGTATTGGTTGCGCCTGGTGCAGGACGCGGAGGTGTTTCTTCTGGACGATGCTTCCACTGCCAAAGGCAGACCACGGTCTGCAAGCGTGTCCTCCACAGATGGCCAGGCCAAGGACAGCGAGAACGAGAAAGGGCGCGCAAGAAGCAGGAGCATTGGCAAAGAAGAACAGGCGGGCGTCAAGCCCAGAAAGGAGCTTCCATGTCGTATCTCGGTCAAGGTGTCTGGCGTGGAGGCCTTCATCTACAATCGAAGTCCCTTCTATGACAACATTGTTGAGGCTACCGTAGCGAAAGCAAAGCAGGCTACAGCAGAAGGTCAAGAAAAGCAAAACCTTGGCAAGTCTCCAACTTCATCCTCTGGAGAAACCGACGAGAAATCAGGTGAGCAACATGGAGAGACCCCTCAAAGGACATCCACGCTGGCGACCAACTCTAGCACGAAGCCGGTGCAGAAACCAGACTTGCCAGCATTTCTCCGCATCTTCCCAATCAAAGTCGAATGCAAACGGGCTGCTGCTGCTATTGGGAACCAGAATACTACGCATATTGTCGTGGCCAAAGCCGAGAAAGCCGGCGGAGTAGTAGATGCTGGCCGAGCAGGACCTCTGGATCTATGGAAGCTGTTGTTCAAGTTCAGCGGAGAACAGATCAACGTTTCTTTAAAGCCCAATCGAGATTTCAAGGAGTACCAACTTGATGCCGCGCAGAGAGTCCTTCGCGACAAGCAAGTCGGCGCCTCTTCCGAGCCCGAACCAGTCATAAAGAAGGGCGCGCACAAGGCGCGTAGCATATGGGCGAGATTTTGTGCAATGTTCAAACGCAAAGCAAAGTCTAACCAGTCAATACGCGCCCCTTCTATTAATGATAGCCCTGCATCGGGACAGAACGTGCCTGCTCCGTTAGACCAACTACCTGGCAAGGGACAATGGCATGGGCTGAGGAGATATCTCGATGATCATGAACTGGGCGAGCACGAAGAATGGCGGAACGTCGAGTATGCAAAGGCCACGCAACTGGTCGACGTGAACAAGGTGACCATGCGCTTCTACTGGGACATGCCGGGCCCAGTGCCACACGGCTCTTTGGACAGCGATACGCTGTTAGGCTCTATGTACGAGGACGACATAAACGGCAGTCTACCGCCCGAATACGGCATGGATATTGGCGTATGTGGCGGCGTCGTAGTATACGGGCCTTGGGCGGACCAGCAACGGATCAACATCCAGCAAAGCTTTTTCCCAGCTCCTTTCGTGGACAACACGCCGGCCAAGACTCTTCAGCCGGGAGAGCTACGGGTTTCCACTGTCATGAAAATCAAGGTCATCGTAGAGGAAGAAGTGGTACTCCGCATTCCAACCCGCGAAGAGTCGAAGGACTCAAAATGGAAAGGTCGCGCCGACAAAAGCAAGCCCACAGATCCTGCTTCCAATCAAGGCGGCAAATTGGGTCATAAAAACTGGAAAAGACATGCTAGGCGACGCAAAGGCAAACAAGGACCTGCAGCCGTAGATGCTCGGCCCTTCGCTTGGCTGGACATCATCGTGGCGAAGGATTCTGTCGTCAATTATACTATGGATATGTTCCCTCGTGCCAAGGGCTACCGCAACAGTCTCGATGTCGATGTCAAAAGCCTCGAAATGAACAGCAGTGTCAATCATGGCCTGCTGTGGCGCTCTGGGCCTGTCACCGTGGAAGCCGATATCTCGCAACCTATTACGTGGAACACTCTCCGTGACTGGCCATTCACCGTCGTGATAAACAACATGGAACTATTCATTCTCCGGGATCATTTGTTCCTCATCATCGATCTTGTCAATGACTGGGGCTCTCGAGCTGTCTCGGAATTCTATACTTTCGTCCCATACAATTACCAGCTGGACCTGAAATTCAACAACTTTGTAATGTATCTTAATGTCAATGACGCCAACATCATCAACGACCCAGCGGATTTCGACAAGAACGACTTTCTTACTCTTGAGGGCCAAATGCACGCCGTGTTAGGAATTCCCATGAAGCATTACCGACCTAAAACCAATCGCATTACCTTTGACGTGCTGGCAACTGAGATGAGTATGCGAATGCTCAGTCCACCGAAAAGCACGTTCAGTGTATTCGTGGAGGACAAGACCATGGCTACACTGCCGAGACTTACCCTCAATGGCTCGTATACAGCTAACCAGGAAGCTAAGGTCGGCAACGTTGACGCATTGCGTATGGACTTGGTCGGTGCGGGATTGACTTTGAAGGCATTCGGCTTCTTCGTGCGCCAGCTGGTGAACGTGAAGGAGAACTACTTTGGCGATTACATGCATTTCAAAACGCTCGAGGAGTTCCAAGGTGCCAGCGATGACTTCCAGGAAGCTAATGCGAAGACTGCTAGTTTTCCAAAGCCAACGTCGATCAATGAGCTCGATGTCATCCTCTGCATTGTGGCAGAGCAGGCGACAGTTCTCTTGCCGACTAATCTATACTCGTGCACAGAATCCGTGCGGATCGAGTTGCCTCGAGCAGATCTCGATCTACGTGTCGTTAGTTACTATCTCGACATGGGGCTGCAACTGTCACCGATCAGCTTCTTGACCGGATCAACATCATCCGATGAGGACGACGACAATTCGCCCGTTGAGGTCGAATCCAGTACGCAGTTGTGGTGTTCACATGTTGACCTCAATGGCCATCGTGCTTTCGGGTTGCCTCCCAACGAAGACGCATATGTGAGCCAATGGGACATCGACATCGGCAAGCTCACGGGAGAGCTGTCAAGTCAATTCATCCGCGATCTGACGTTAGGAGCTCGCGCGATCATGTTCGCCATCGACGACGCAGAGAATGCACTGCCCGTGGTCTCGCCCGCTGTTGCGCTCGACGCCAGCTTCGTCCAAGTGCGGACCGACACACTGCGTCTGTCGATGCGCGTTGGCAAAGATGCCTTTGTGCTCGACTTGAATCCAGTCAAGGTCGATGTTTCCGGCTGGGCAAGCAAGACGTTTTCTCAGCGTGTAAATGTCCTAGCGCCACTGATCACTTTTGCATGTATCGATGCACGCAGTGCTTCAAGACACCGTTCAAGAGAACAACGCAAGTCACCTGTCAGAACCTATGCATTCTTGCAGTCTGGCGTTGCGATCGACATTATGGGAAGAAAGGCGCACTTCGAACTGGAAACCAAGCGACAACAGACGCACTTCAAACTGCATGACCAACGGACGTCCAGAGTCCCGTTCTTGATTCGGCCAGAAATTAATTCAGCTGTTGATCCAGAGGACGAATTACCCTTTGAGCCACCTGCCTCGCCGTTCCCAATCATGCCTACCCCTGTCACTCTAGGTAACAACGAGCGTCCGCGTTCAATCAAATCGACTGCCAGTGTTGCTGGAAGGAAATCTCTGTTGTCCAAATCGTCACTCTCTTCGTTATCGGGGTCTGTGGGAAGTGGTCGCACGGCTCGAGCGAGGCGCAAAGAGCGGCAGAGCAGAAATGTTGATACTTCAGAAAACACCAATTTCGGTGGGGCGGTTGAATTCCAACCAAGCAGTCGACCTTCCTCCGACCCTCCGTCTTCCAGAAGATCAAGCGTACCTCCAGGAGAGATTGAGCGTGCAGAACCTGGCATACCATCTACAAGGATGGCATTCTCGAGCCCATATTCAGAACCATACTTTCCGCTAGATGGAGTTGTCCTGGACGAGACACACGTGCCCTTGTTCACTGCTTCGGCCGAGACTGAGGCCCTGCCCAGTTCTAGCGCTTCCACGAACTCAGCAGCTATTGAAGGGTCACATCCTGACCATGATGCCGAGCACACCAGCGTGCTGATCACAGTAGTTCCAGGTATTCGAGCATACATTGAGCCACATGTAGCCTTGACTGCTGCTAAGCTCGTCGATAAAATCATGCCTCGAAGTCCCGAAGAAGTCATGGACTCCTTCCAGATCAGCGTCATGGGAGCTATTCAAAGCCAACAGGCTGCACGCACTAGCAACAAATCTGTTCTGGAAATTCAAGGCGCTCTTGCGGCTGCACACATGCGCGTCGTTCTCACAAGCGAGCAGACCGACGCCATCACTGACCAGCTCGACGTCAACCTTAAATCACTCCAATTAGTAACGCGTATCAGGAGCGTACCCTCACGACAGAACCCAAAGCAAGAGCTATCATTACATACACTTCTCAACAGCCTCAACGTAACGCTTTGTCAGGTGCAAGACGGCATACTCTCGAAACCAGCAGTCTCCTTGAACTTGGACGATGTGCTCCTCTGGCTCGCGCTTGCAGACACGCAGGCCTTTCACGTCTCCCTCCGCGATACCAACGCCACGGTTGTGGGAGCTCAAGCTCAGTACCTTACCTTACTTGCTCTCAAGTTGATACCAATTGTCAAAGACATTGAGCACAGGTTCACAAGCACCATCGAGGCGAACACGAAGCGTCTGCATTACTTGACCTATGTTTTAACCCAGAACAGCGATGAGATGGGGGACCCTCCTTTTATGGCTCGCTTGCTCTTCATTCTCCGGGCGTTTCCTGGTCACTTCCGAAACACAGACAGCTGGAAAATCTTAAGCAGATTTCGGTATATACTGCGCAATCTGCCCCAAGAGGAAGTTCAGAAGCTAGACGCAATGAGCAAAGCAACCAAGCTCGACTGTCCCGAAGACGCACACAAAAAGGTGTTAGAGAGCTGGACGCAGTGGCGCAACTGGGATGTTCCCTACGTCAATCAGACTACTGCATTCCAGTCACTGTTCGGTGCGGATGAGAAGAAGAACATTGAACCATACGAGCTGCTACCTGTCACTTTGACATTTCGTTCGGAGCTTTTGAGGGTCGTCATCGAGTGTGATGCGCGAGACAGCGATATTGTGCTTGAGGATGTTTCTCTTGGCCTAGAAAACACGCCGCCAATTCAACCTCAAGGCTTGATGCTCATGGATGAGAACAAGCGAATCAGTACCTTGTTGCAAGCGAACGCGCATACAATCGCCTTTAATCTCGACTGGGCACTTTTCAATGTTGCAGAAGATGTCTTGGCGTTGAAGGACCAGATCGAGGAAGCCGAGATCAAGTTGAAAGGCCACGGAAAACGAACTGCACAACAGGCTCTCGAAGACAGCCTGGCGCGACACGACATGCACGTCGTTGTCTCCACTGACACGGGCGTGCTTTCGCTTCGGAGCACGAATGCGCGGCATCTGTCCCGTGTCGATGGCATGAAGTTGTCCATCATCGGCACGACACAAGCCAGCGAGCAGTATGGACAGTGTGCCAGTGTCATTCTCAATGTGGACACGGCGATCACGGAAGTTCACGGGCCATCTTCGCGAATTTGGCAGACGCTCTTGACGACGCCCAGTCTGTACATCGACCACTTGCAAGCTGCCAGTGGCATCGACATGCCGCCTACGATCACACTCGCAATGGCTTACGAAGAGCTGCGAATATCTGTTGACGAGCAAGTCCCAGGCATATTGCACGTCGTTGATGCCATCATCGCTGATGAGGTGACAAAAATACAAGGGCTTGTGACTACGGCGCAACAATCACTTAGACCACGAATAGATCTGCCACCGTTGAGCCCCAACTCGCAGTTGACTACTCACACGACCGGTACAACAGCCGCTTCTCGCACAACTAATTCGAGCTCGGCACCCAAACTACACGTGGCGTTGCTGGCAGGCAACATGCACCTTGAGGTTTCACTTTTGCAAGCGCTAGGGTACCAGCTTGACGGCGTTGCTGCCAGCATTAGAGTCGCGCCGAGTCTGACCAAGGACAAGACTTTTGGCATCAATTTTGATGTTGGACGCATGAATCACGCCTTCGTAAACACTTCTGGAGACGACCGACACGTGCAAGGCCTGCTTGATGTGCCTCCAATCAACGGGCATGTTGGTCTGGAAATAGGCAAATCTGAAACTTCCATATCGGTCTCAACCACAATTGAGAGAGTCGAGGTCGATGCCGGTGCTGTTCAAGGTGTTGTTGGCGTCCTCAACCAAGACGAGGTACAGAGTGTGATATCAGCGATCAAATCAGGCGTCGAGGACATCCAAAATCGTCTGGCGCAAGTATATCCCGAGCGACGGGAGGCGCAAAATCGGCCAGTCAAGGATCAACGCATCAGCTTTGATGCCCGATTCGCGTTGCTCGGCATCAGAGTTTCTACCAAGACACCATCTGCGAAGACTCATGGAAGAGCGACTACAGCGGAGGTGGAATTCGGAATCGGTCCTCTACATGCCACTGCGTCCAACAAGATGGCATCAAAGGACGCGAATCCCTTCATCCCCGAAATTCGAGCTTACATCCAGGACATCGGCGCATCTCTGCAGATCAATGATCGTGGCAAAATTCGGCCTTGTGGCAATATCACGTTTGGGTTAAGGGTGCACTTCAACAATACTGTCAAGAACGATGGCACCTTGCATCGGGAATTGAAAGTTCACAGCAATGGCATTTCGATCAATGCCTTCCCAGAGACAGCCTGCACCATCGTGGACGTGATCAATCATCTGCAGGACCGAATCAGGCATCTTGACTTGTCAAGGGAGGTCGAATACCTTCGGAAAGTGAGGGACCAACGCCGGCAGACCGTAATTCAAAAGATCAGTGGCAAGAAAGACTGGACAGAAGAAGAGGAGATACCTTTCTCGCCCGAGGACTTGCTTTCCATCGCCACCACGATCGAGCTAACTGACATCCAAGCAGCGTGGCTCGTGGACAAGAAGTATGCGCCTAAGCAATCGTCTCGGGTAGAGGACTTGGTCTTCTCCATCTCAAGTATCAATTTCACGTCTCGTGGCGACCACGGAGCTCGACTCGCAATCCACGATATGCAGCTGCAATTGGCCAAAGTGGAAACCAGCAAGCAGCGTCGCGCACTCAATTCTGCGCTGCTTCCCGAGATAGGTTTCAGCGTAGCATATTGGAAGCAGGGCAAGACGTGGAGTATGGCCTTCAAAGCCACTGGAAAGCCGCTCGACCTGCGACTAGAATCGCAATTCATGCTTCCTGTTGCTGCTGCTCAAAGATCAATCGATGTCGCAATCGAAAAGTTTAAGCAAAGCACGGCAACATGGCAGAGCACTCCAACTGCTTCGGGCGCGCAGCGTAAGATGCCGTTTGATACGAAGCGCATTCAGTCGGTGCTGGTCGAGGCGGATTTTGCAGGCGCACGCGTATACATGCAAGGTTCGGCCAATCGCAACAACAGCCTGGCTTCTATTGCGGCTGCATCCCAGCAGCATGGAGCAAGACATGGCAGGTACGGGCAATTTGCAGCTGAGGATGCTTTGATGCACACGACCCTCACCGCGCCAGGCATAGCCTTCAAGATGGAGTACAATGCCCGCCATCCCCAGCCAACTGTCAACGGAGAGCTCATGATCGAAGCATCTAGTAATATGTTGGCTCCAAATGTGGTCCCACTCATTCTCGAAGTGTCTGACAGCATCAAGGATGTGATGCAAAGGGACGAGAGGGCAAAGACGAGAGCTGCAGAACCCGCCAGTGCACCATCAAACGTCGAGCGCAAACCATCGCAGAAGGAACAAGATTACGGCGATCTCGTTACCACAACACCCGCCAAGCTATTTGGTCAGACCAAAGTTGACCTGGGCCTCCGCGTTGCGAAGCAAGAATTCGGTTTGAGCTGTCAGCCGATTGCCAAAGTCGATGCGAAAGCATCGCTGGAAGACTTCTACATCACAATGAACACTATTGACTCAGACGAGCATGGTCACTTCTTTGCCATGTCGGCCGTCCTCACAGGATTACAGGCACAGGTCAAGCACATGTACTCGCGCGATCCTACCTTTAGCTATGACATGGAGTCCATTGTGATGTCTGTCATGAATAACAAGCATCTCAGCGGCACGCCTGGCATCTCGGCCGTTCTGAATATCAACCCGACGAGAATCATGATAAACGGCAAGCAGTTCCAGGACCTTCTTCTTTTCAGAGAGATCTGGATACCTCCTGAGATCAGGAACGCGGGAGCTGCGGCGGGACATCCTGCGTCTGCGTCTGCAGCTCAACCACATGCCGCTGATCAGTTCGTTGTCCAGAAGTATCACAGCATAGCAACTGCAGCCGCTTTCCCCTGGAACGCGACAGTCAACATCACTAAGCTTGCTGTTGATCTAGACTTGGGCCAAAGCATCGGGAAGACCGCTTTCTCCATCACCAACCTATGGGCGAACCAGCAGAAATCTTCTGACTGGGAGCAGAACCTGTGCATCGGTCTAGATGAAATGGCTGCCAATAGCACCGGTCGTATGAGTGGCCTGATCCAGCTCGAAAAACTTGGCGTGAGAACCTCCATCACATGGCCGGAGCAGAGTGCATCGACAGCCAGGAACACGCCGCTCATACAAGCGTCTGCGGGGTTCAGCAACCTACGTGCAAAAGCTGCCTTCGACTACCAAGCATTCGCATTCGGCGACATTGCGAACTTCGACTTTTTGATGTACAATGTCCGCGATTCTGCTGGTGGTTCGGACCGCCTCGTTGCTGTTCTGGACTGTGGCAAGGCGTACATCTTCTGCACATCGACAAGCCCTGCTCAAGCTGTTGGGCTTTACCAAGCGTTTGATCGACTCATCCAAGAGAAGCAGGCGGCTTACACGCAAAGTCTCAAGGATATCGAGAAGCATGTTCGCAAAGAGAGTACAGTAGTGCCGACACGATTCGGGCCAACGATTCCGGATTCCCCTGTGGCAGAGAAACAGCAGAAGAAGTCGATGATCAGCTTGCATACAGACGTCGTCGTGACCATGGGTGCCATCTGTTTTGGAGTGTATCCGGGTACATTCTTCGACAGCCAAATGCTCAAGTTGGAGGCGAACAACATCCAAGCCCGTTTCGCCGTCGGCCTTGAAAGGGAGCAAATCACTAGCGGTCTGGGCATGACTCTCGGTCAGCTACAAGTTGCGCTGTCCTCGACGCGACGTGTTACTGCAGTCCCGAAGGCATTGGAAATCACTGTGGACGAAGTGATCAATAACGCGCTCAATGCCAGAGGAGGCATCATTCTCCGGGTGCCAAAGGTCATTGCCAGTATGCAAACATGGCAAACACCTCGAGGCAACGATGTCGAATACATTTTCAAGTCTCTATTCGATGGCAAAATCGATGTAGGTTGGAATTTGAGCCGCATAAATTTCATCAAAGGCATGTGGGAGACCCACTCGCGCGCTTTGGCTTCTCGTCTAGGAAAGAGCTTGCCGGAGAGTGCAGTCAAGATCTCGGCATCGGGCGGCGAGGATTCTGCCTCGGCAAACATCGACAATACAGAAGCTACCGGTCTTGTCTCGGGGCAGCAGCAGGAGAAGATCACAGCAGAGATCAATTTGCCGCAGTCGAAGTATGATTATCATGCGCTTGAGCCTCCTGTGATTGAGACGCCGCAGTTGAGGGACATGGGTGAGGCGACGCCTCCATTGGAGTGGATCGGTTTGCACAGAGAGAGGTTGCCGAATGTGGTGCATCAGATTATCATTGTGAGTTTGTTGGAAGTGTGTAGAGAGGTGGAGGATGCGTATACGAAGATATTGGGAAGCAGCAATGGTGGCGGCGGCGCTGCTGGTGGGACATGATAGGACGATGCGAACAACTTTCTTCAATTTTGGTGATCAGTTTAGCGAGGTGTTGTGTGGAACTTTTGTATAGAATGAAGAAATTCGGAACTTCTTACGAAGATGTGAACGAATTTGTGCGATTTTGCTGATTAGTTGGGTTGAGACTTATCATTTGCCTCACGTCGCGGATTGAGGCTTCTCACATGTTGTGATGCCCATCATGGCGCCGGCTTCCCACTGCCATGCATTAGTATCGCGTATCAAGTGGAAAGCGCGAAGAAGAAGTGTGCGGTTGCCAAATTAAGTGCATAATGAGAAGTCATTCAAAGATCAGCGTGAACACTGGGAGACGTCGATCAAGATATCCTGACAGAGAAATAGAGATTGTCTAAGCTACTGACTGCTCTATTGCTCTTTTATCCTGTTCGATCATCCCTCGCTTCTAACTCTCCCCAAAAGCTCTCACTCCGCGCTGTTCAACTTAAAGATGCCCGTTTGGAGGTAGATGAACACATTCAGCAGCCCTTTGACCTACTGTCTCTGTGTGATCAGCACCGAATGTGTTTCATCTAGCAACCCAGGTAGATCGCATTGGCGTAAAGTGCGTAGGTATCGGCGTTCAGGACTGCTTGGGCGCTGGTGAGTCTCTGGGCGTTCGCGTAGCCGTATCCAAGGTCGTCGGTTCCTGGAGAATAGACACCGGGCGCGCTGTATAAGTAGTCAGTATCGTGTGTTCATGCTTCATCATTATTTCCCTCTGAAATCTGGCTTGATCGATATCCGCCATCGAACGACGGGATCAGCAAAGCACTTACTGAGTCTCCTCACTAAGCAAATGTCAGTATCAATATCCATTACCAAAGTAGAACGAACGCGTTTGACTTACTGCAAAACAGTGGTAGCCCTATCCTGTCCATGGCAAGTTCCCGAAAGTGCTGGAAGGCCGGAGTAGAAAATACCACAGTAGGCGATGTAGTTGTAGGCCGGGAGAGTGTAAGCCAACACGTTTGACGAGCAGTAGCCGTAGACGTCTGTGCAATAGCTTGTAGTGCGGCCAGAAGTGGTCGAGCCGCAATCGCTAGCTACAGCACGGAGGCGGGCTGCCACAGTGCTGCGAACAGAGGTCGAAGTCGTCTTGAAGTACTCCTGGAACTTGGTGGCTGAGCCTGAGGTCGCGGCAGTTGCGGCAGCGTTGGCAAGAGATTGGCACGAGCTCAGAGCACTGCGGAGTTGAGAGAGCTGGGTGCTGGAGCAAGTGCTTGTAGAGAGCAATGTACGCTTTTCGAGGCTCTCAGGGGACGCGATGGCGTAGGCGACTCGCTGTGCTGCTTCGCCGTCGATGTCGAGGTCGACCGTGTTGCTGCTGTAGGCAAGAGTATCGTCGGTGAGTACCGTGCTTCCAGCTTCGGCGTAGCGCAGGAGACCTGCGGCCTGGACAGTGTAGGTATCGGAAGCTTCGACATCGTAGAGCTCGGCGATCTCGACCTCGCTCTCGATGGTCTGACCGGGAGCGATGGCAAGGAAGGCGTCCTCGGAAAGGTCCGTTGTCTTCATGCGCAGGAGAGCGCCCTTGAACTCAGCCTCTGCGAAGAAGACATTAGTGTTTCCAGAAGGGTGATCATGTTGAAGAATTGTGCTTACTAGCCACAGTGCCCGAGACCGACAGCTTGTCAACAGGAGTCTCGGCATCGAGGAAGGAGCCCTTGTAGAACAAGTTGTACTCAGTGGCACCAGTGTTGGTAACCGCCACATTGACTTTGGAGTTGCCAGTAGCTGTCAACTTAACCTCGAGAGGTGTATCCCTCTTGGTGAGATCGATAGCCGTCGCTGAAGCGAGCGACGCGATCGCAGCGTTGATGGACAAGATCGAGAATCTCATATTGGCGGTGGTCTGTTGATCGGGCTACTGGAAGGACTTGGAAGATGATGAGCTGGAATATCTGAGAGTCTGCACGTCTGATGTTCGTACTTATATGCCATCTTGACAATGTGACCGCCGATGTCTGATCGCGCCTTATCTCGTCCATATTGCAGTGTGCTGGTGTATGCAGCCTTGCTTCGCGACCTGTGCTAGATCACAGGTATGTGGATGTCAAAGTCTTGATCTCCTTCCACAAGCGGTATTGTCTTGCTTCTGGCCTCGTATTCACGCTTCCACTGAAGGACGTCCAGACTCTACCCCGCCGTGTTTCTGAACAACAACGGCCGTATCTCTGAATTGTCGCAATCGCGTGTGCCATAAGATGTACCTCGAAGCGGAGGATAGCCTTGTTGAGAAGGTGCGGTTACTGTACGATGTCGACCCTAGTTCTTCCACCGACGATCTGTTTGCAAGGCACAGGACTGGACGGAGGTTGGAGACCAAGACGGACCAAGGCGGCAATGTTCATCTAAGGAAGAGCAAGCGTTGCAGAAGCACTCTAATCCGCTTGGCGAAGTGAGGCAGACGTGCAGAGACGCATCGCGTATGCATAAATCTGCAACAAAGCTCCTTCCCTTCTCGGCAGTCGAAGCTTGATAGGCGAACATCTCGGGCCTATACCGGGGCTCTATGTGCAACATACTGCTGCGCCAAGAACTCTCGAGGCTACTTCATGCTGTCTTGACGGACTCGGGCCTTGTCTTGAGAACAGCGTGCTCGTTGCGAGGCGGACCGAATGGCGTCCTGGTTGATCATGCGTAGAGTTGATCACTGAGCGGCGCTAGCGGTCAGTCAGTATCTTCGAAGAAGACAGTCGCTATCTGCTTGCAGTCGGTCGGAGCCGAGCCGCCTTGTCTGGAGCGCGTTGGTGTTGGAGTGGTGGCTACAATGTAGCTGTGACATGGAACCTACCCGTGTCTGCTCGCCAGCATACTGTGCGGAATTGGACTAACGCCTACTCTCTGCTCCGTAGATGGAGATGAAAGCTCCTCGCTTTCTTGAAGTATTTTCGTAGGTACATGTGTGTACAGTCGAGTGGGGATGCCCGGGTGTAGTAACAGACTTGCCGGAAGTTTACGCCGATCCAATACATTGTACAAGTTCTGAAGCATCCATTTCCTCTCAAGTTTGGGTATCACTTACGCTCATCGTAGCCAATCAACGCCGGTATCGTCTGTCCATCAAATGTATTGACCCTCCATTCGGTCTTTCTTCGCACAACGCCAGGGCCGGTTCCTCGTGTTTCCTCTTGCCATTGAATTGACCCAACAACCAGTCTGTCACAGACACGACTCGGGTCATGCGGTCATGGTCTCCGCCTTCTTCGGTATGTTCAATTGTGTGTTTTCTGATACGTCCCTCTTCATCGAATTCAAATATGAATATCCCGCGAAATTCTTCTGGTTCGTCTCGCGCTTGGGCGTTCCGGCCACTACTTGTTGTGCCTGCGATAAAGCCTCTGATCTTTTCTACAGGATCTTTGGCGGCTAGGCCCATGCCTCGATATATGCCTCCCGTACCATCTCGGTGTGAGGTCTTCCCGCAGGTCTTCCACTTCACGATGAGCTTCTCTTCACGCTGACCCAACGGAACTGCAGTGCCGCCATGCTGCACCATGCGCTCCGCAAGAATATCAAGTTTGACATTTCCGATCAACGGCATGCGTCCCCAAGCGACTGGTGCAGTCCACAAGGCAGCGATGTATGCTATTCGGCCCGATACGGTTGGAAGGTGCGGGTGTGTCGATGGGAACAGGTGCAATGAGATACTAGGTGACAAGATGTCCGAAGGCAGGGGCTCCTTGAGCAGAGTAGGAAGCCGCTCGTGTAGCTTCCGCACCGTCCTGCCCAGTTTGACAGTTCTCTCGTCTGGTGGTTTGTGGTCGCCCTTCTGATCAGGTGATGTGTATCGCGGAGCAGAACTGGTAAACCAAACGTCGCGATTCCATGGCTCGATATCATTGACTTGAGCAAAGCATCTGCAGTTGCTGTTCAAACACGAATGCGGATCCCGGCATCCTACAGTCGATGGCGCGGCGATTCGCGACGTGGTGATGGTCGTGGCATTGGTCGCGCGGAGGCGTGATGGGAAGAGCGAGCGCACCAGCCTGTTGGGCGTCATCTGTGATCAAGTGTTGTCGATTTGTCCATGGATGAGCTGATGTCCATTCAGGAGGTTCGCTGTTGACAAGTCAAGGGAAAACTTGATCGCTGGTTCGAGAGACCGAAAGAAGTTGAAGCTTGCTCCATCGAAGCTCTCGGAGTCGGGATCGACGACCCATGACGACACGAACCACACGCCAACACCATTCACCTATCTTCCGCAGCACAATCAGCCGAGAGAGGCGTCTAAATGTCTAGTCTGATGCCAATCCAAAGGTAGGTTAAATGCTGTGTCTTTAATTTCCCATCAAACTCGAATTTCTGCATCCTCTTTCTCCAACGAGCCCAATATGACTTCTCCAAAGCGTATCGTTTTCACCGGCGGTTCTGGCAAGGCAGGACGCCATGTGATTCCAGAACTCCTCAATCGTGGGCACAAGGTATGCAATGCTATCCAATGGAGCAGACAGCGCCGATGCTAAGCTTACGCAGGTCCTCAACCTCGACCTCGTCGACTTCCCCGACCCCAATGCCGGCGTCTTCACCCTCAAAACCAATCTCGAAGACAGCGGTCAAGTGTTCACTGCTCTCACAACCCACTACGACATGACCGATGGCTACGAACAAGGCTACGCAGAACCACCCCCCGACGTCGTCATCCACTTCGCAGCATACGCGCGCAACATGATAGTCCCGGACAACGAGTGCTTCAAAGCCAACGTAACAAGCACATATAACGTAATCGAAGCAGCCTGCAAACTAGGCGTCCGCAAAATCATAATCGCATCAAGCGAGACAACCTACGGAGTCTGCTTCGCCGAAGGCGACTACGATTACCACTCTTTCCCACTGGAAGAAGACTACGACGTCGATCCAATGGACTCCTACGCCCTATCCAAAATCTGCGGCGAAAAGACAGCTCGAACTTTCGCCCGTCGCTATGGAGCAGATATCTACGCCCTCCGCATCGGCAACGTGATCGAACCTCACGAATACGAGAGAGATTTCCCACGCCACGTCGGTCAACCCAATACCAGGAAACGCAACGCTTGGTCGTATATCGATGCTCGTGATTTGGGCCAGATCTGCTGGCGAGCCATTGAGAAGTCTGGTCTAGGCTTCCAGATCTTCAATGCAACGAATTCCACAATCACGACAACGGTTCCCACTGAGAAGTTCTTGCAAGAGACCTGTCCAAATGTGAAGATTACGAGGAAAATGGGAGAATGGGAAGCACCTCTAAGCAACAAGAAGATCATCGATGTGCTGGGTTTCGAAGATGTTCATGATTGGAGGAAGTATTACAAGCCATAGATTTTGAGATAAAAAAGGCTTATGACACTTCACCCGCACACTCTGACAACATGCACTGCGAAAAAGCTCAGGAATCGAATCATTTTTTTCGCTACCTCTCACTCATACGCTCTCTCCCTTCGCCATCAATGATGATCATGTGATGCCAAAAACTTGTGAGCTATTGCTATTACATTGCACTGCACTGCACTGCGCGCCCCAGAATGTTTCATGAAGCGCCGTGAAAAGAGAACTCCGCTGAGACTGGTGCATTCATGATAAAAAAACCACACTTTCCTTTGATTTCTTGCCACCCAGGCTTGGTCGTACCCTTTGCCTCATAATCTCATTCATCCTATGTGCATTCCAATGAACTTCGTGAATCTCGTTACCTCTGCTGCTGCTGCTGCTCGCCGCCATGCTGGAATTTTTGCTGGTTGTTCTGCTGTTGCCCGCCCTGAGACAATCCCTGTTGCTGCATTCCTTGCTGCTGCTGCTGCTGCTGCTGCTGACCATTGTTCTGATTCTGATCTTCAGCATTGCCCATCTGGTGATCGCCAGCTGCAACGTTGTGCTCCAGCATCGCATTCGCCATATTGGCACCGTTGGCCGGGTTCTCAGTGGCTGGCGTTGGGGGCCCATCGTGCATCTTCGGAGGCTTGTTGTCCTTGCGAGCATGCTCGAGCGCGGCGGGGTTCAGCTCGGGTCCGACCTCTTGAGAACGCTCAACCTCTGCCATCATCTCATTCGTAGTCGGTTGCGACAGCGTCAACGCTAGGGGATCGCCACCTTGCTCGATGAACTTTTTGCTTTCGCTGACAATGGCGTCTGCTTCAGTAACACCACCTTTACTAGAGGGGTCTCCTTCAACGCCGATATCACTTTGCTGTTGCGTGGCTTGCAGTTTGCTGTTATCAAAACGCACGACCATGCAGGACAGGTTGTCGGTAGAGAAGCGGGCCAAGGCGTGGTCGACAAGTGCTTTGGAGGCGGCTTGTGGATCTTGAATGTTGCGAACCAGGTCCACAGCTTCTTGATCGGAACAGACATCCCAGAGCTAGCAAAGGTTAGCAAGATATCACGTTGGGGCGGCAGAAAAGAGACCTACGCCATCGCATGCCAAGATGAGAAACTCGTCCATATCGGGCTGAATCACGGTCTCGGTGGTATATGGATGCCCCGTTACAAGGTCCTTCATATATGCATCGCCAAGGGCACGGGTGACCGCGAGCACTCCATTGACCCGATTGTTGAGGATCAGTCCACCAGCGCCTGCGATTCGTTTGCCTTCATTTTCGTCGCTACCTTTGTGATCGTACGAGAGGCGGAGTGCCTTGCCGTTGCGGCACAAGACAATTCGGGCGTCTCCCACGTTGGCGGTGTAGAGGACTCGTTGACGTGAAGCTATCAAAGTCAGCGGGCTGCAGCCTTCAGCATTGTGTAGATGCGAATATTTACCTTGTTGAGCTGTGCGTTCAACATTTCCAGACTCAGCCGTTGCAGGAGCGAGCGCCGTTGACCCTGTTGCTGATTGCGAATTGGGTATCCGATCCTCCCAGCGGAGTACTGCGAGCACAGCCGTGCAGCCGCTATTTTTGAGGGGAAGCTTCTCGAGCTGCTGATCAACGGTGGTGAAGGTCATGTCAAGAAGCTCGGGTATGGCGGTATTTGGATTCTTGCGGATAATATCCTCCAACAACAAATGTACCTTCTTGCCGCACCATTCGGCCGCGAACGTGCCCGCATGGCCATCGAAGATGGCGAAGTATCCGTTATCCGTCTCCACGACATCTTGTCTGCTATTCTGGGTGCTGTCGGAGACGGCAGAGTCGCGGGACTGGGATTGCGAAAGCCGTTTGCTCGAGGAGCCGTCGGAGCCCAGGACTGGTGCGGGAGTGCTCAGGAAATTGTACAGATACGCGTGCGTATCTTCCATCGTGCGTCTACATTTCTTATTCTTATCCTCGGTGACGCCAACACGGAACGTAGATCGCGGCCCAGGCACAGACTCTCCTGCCGAGTTGTTCAGCGAGCCCGCAGGCACGCTGAGGGCAGGATCGGTGCGTCCCAGCTTCTGCATTGGAGTCTGATGTGAGGATTTGCTGTCTGGGCTGCCACTAAGAGCCTGTTTGGCGCGGTTGAAGAGGTCGCCTGCGCGTCCGACTCCGCTGCTGCGACGTTTCGCGTTGCCCTCGGGTGCCTCCTTGCGTGTCGGGCTGCGCAGCTCGTTGCTCACGCCATCCTGGCTTTCTTCAGGAATAGAGTTGTTCTGGTTGTTGTTTAGGTTGGGGCTGCGTGGAGAAGCATTGCCGTTATTGTTGCCGCTGCCGTCGCCGCCCTGGTTGGCGTTGTTGCCCTGGCTGTTGTTGCCGTTGCCGTTGTTGCTGTTATTGGCGCCGTGCGTGTCAATCTGCTCCCGGCTGCTGTTATTGCTGTCCTTGGAGCCAAACATCCTGCCCAGCAGTCCTCCTTGGCCTGAGAGACTGCGCCGTTTACTGCCGGCCACGTTGTTCGTGGTCTGCGTGTTCGTGCCTCCACTCATGTATCTGACGGCGTCGGAGGATGGAGCGTGGGCGGCTGTCGCAGATTGGGAGGGGCGGGGCAAGCGTCAATCCCGCAGGCTGCAATGTCTCCGAGAACGCGCGCCTCGAGAGTCAGGACCAGAACAGTGGCGAAAGTAGCTGCGGCCGCTCGGCTGCGATGCGGGTGTCAGTGAGCGTCTGGCGGCACCGCAGTTGACGCTGTCAGCGGTGCTGTGACGGCGACGGCGCAGGAGCTGGTGGACGGGGGCGTGCTGGCTGCAGGCGTCGTGCTGGCGGGTGCTTTGTCGCTTGGAGCTGGGAAATGCTTCCAACAGCTTGCTCGCTCGGTGCTACGAGGCGCGGCTTACCAATAGCAACAATGAAGAGGCAGTCTTTCCGCAAACAAAATTGCAGCGCAATTCAATGGCAGGCCTTTGTCTGTGAGAGCAACAAGCAGCAGTCTGGCAAGCGGTCGTCGATGTGGTCACAACCGCCGTGAGGAGCAGAATGACGTCCCTTGAGCCGGCGAACGAGTGGATGTGTCGTTTGAATCAGTGTGCAGCGGCTCGGTGTGGCCCAAACTCCGTGCCCTCCAGGAACTGCCACCGCGCGAGCTGTGCGACACGCAACGACGGACTCGGACAGATGGGGTAGGGAACCTGCCGAAATTCGCATCAACTGGGATGCCACGCTGACGGATGCGTGTTTCACTCTACAATGCCTCCATGTACGTGGCCGGCGCGGCACAGAACGTGTGCAGAACCGCAGCGCGGCATCGCTGCTGCGTGTCCAACCTGCAGCACCGTTCGTGTGTCGCGGGGCGGCTCCACAGCTCTGATCTGATCGTCTAGGCCCTCACAAGTTATGCAAAATCCCCTCTACCTGGTAGCTGTCCCCGCGCCTATTTAACACCACTCCGCACCACCCTTACACGTCCGCGGTCCGATCTCGTCACGATGTCTGGAGAGATCGACTCGGGGCTCAGAGCCGTTGTCAGCGGCCGCGATTGAACACTAAACGGCCCAGATTAAATATAGAGACCGTCCACAGGCAGTTATGCAGACCCCGCCGCCATACCGACCGACCAAAACTACGGGTGCACCGTTCAAAGTACCTGGCCTGCGGCCAAGCCGGTCATCCATTGAGGTAAGCATGGGAATGGCAGGGTATTGATCATCAATCACGGGATATGCTGCAATCTTCTTGTTGATGCTTCTAGACTTCTCGCGTGATATTCAATCTGCAATGCCAGTCGTGGTACTGTGAGAAAGCAATGGGAAATGGCCTGCTGGCTGTCAAAGAACTCATAAGTGTCGTCATCTTCGTAGACTATCGAGTCGTGCTTGGAGGTCGTCGTCGCCAGCGTCTCCGCCGCCTATTGCTTCTGCAACTCTTCCTTCGCCAACTGCGTTTTTCTGCAGGCCCGTGGGCGTCTCACCGAGCTAAGAGTTATCGTTAGCTGTCATGCGAGAATTCGTTCATTCTGCCACATTTCACATACCTGTTGGCCAAGGTCGACTCCGAGCTCATCTAGGACCTGACCCACGACTTCCTCACTTTCTTCGTCGTCTTCGAGACCAGTAACGTCGTCGATCGCATCGTCCATCATCTCTTGTCGCTGGTCCATAATATCGTTCTCCTTCTCGAACTCCATTGCTATTCGTTGTAGCGCCGGAAGATTCATCTGCCTGTTCATGCTACCAAGCAATTGTGTCGCACCCTTCATGCTCTGCATCATCTGTTCGTTGCTGCGCACAGTCTGTAATCACATTAGAGCAGTCCTTCAGCACGCCCTTAAAAAACGTACCTGTATCCGTAGTGAAATCGCTTGCAGCTGTGTCCGCATCTGGTAGAACTTCTGGATGTATCTTCGAGTGCGCACCAAGTCCTTCGCCTGCACCTTCACTGCGCCCATCTGCCCATTCTTTGCATTCTTCTTGATGTCCTGCACCAACTTCTTTTCCTGATTCTCGAGTTTCGTTCGTTCGCGGTCGAGTTCTCGCTGCGTCTTCTCCAATGCTCGTTGGTGCTTGCGCAGACGCTCTGCTGGCGTCATGCGCTTGCCAAAGGCCCATTCAATGACCTGTGATTCCAAGCTTAGCGCCAGATAGTATCGGCTTGAAGACAGGTCTGCATACGTTCATCTTGGGCGGTCACCTCTGCATCAGCGCTAGTCCGCTTCCTCCAGTGTGATGTGCTGCAGTATGTCGTCGCTCAGACAGTGCGACTGTCGACCGACCACGCGCTGACCAAGTAAAGAGTGGCTGCCTGTTATCGGGAACAAGGTTGGACTGTTTGTTGGATGCCTCTATCGCTTGCCCGGAGCACATGCGTGGAGAAGGAGCCAATCGGACGCCGAGCGGCTGCGATCCGCACAGACATCATCAGTGCAACGGCAAAACAATCCGCATTTCAGGGAAGCGCAACTACTACTCTTTCAACATCGCCACGCGAGATGACCTGACGAATGCGCGACCTCGGCGATGAGTTCGAATAATTCTTTTGGAGATGGAGCCGCCGGGCCATCAGGAAGCAGAGGTGGCGATGGCGTGGGCAGTCGCCGCTCGCAGCATCGGCCACAATACATGACGGTCGGAAGCGGGTCAACATCAGAGGCGGCAGCGAGGCTACAGGCACTCCTGGACGATGACTCTGGATATGGAGGAAGTAGCACGGGCGGCGACAGCTTGGAGAACTCATGGCATCCGGGACCGACTTCAGATCGCTTTACACCTTCGCATACGCCAGTGCGGCCTGGAGAGACCAACCCGGAGTCAGAGAATGAGAAGCGCGCATTAGCAGCGCATGTGCATCAAATGTACTACAACCAGAACCGGACTGCACTGGGGAGAGCCATCAATCAGACAGTGCAAACATTGAAGAATCTACAAGAGATGAACACGACATGGCCGGCACACTACCCTACCGTACAACGTCCACCGTCACCGCCGCCTGCACGGCCAGCACCACGCCCAGGCCTTGCGCACACGCAGACCACATTCGATCTCGACAGCCTAGATTCAGCACCTCCAAGACCACAGCTGCCCAGGCGAGCTGGTACGACGCTTGGGAAGGAGCCGGAGTCTAGCACAGATGCAGCGAGGCGCGAGGGTGCAACAGCAACGGAGCCACGACTCGTGACGCCTCAGCTTGCACAGGACTTCTCGGTTCTGAAGATCGAATTAAAGATGGAGGGACTCGCGCAGTCGGACATCGTACATTCATTGGAGAAGCAGTCAGTCGCTGCACTGCTGGACAATCAGATCAACAAAAGCGTGCGACATCTCTTCGCGCTCCGGGAAAGAATCGAGGATACATCAAGCAAGGTGCTCATTACGGGAGACTTGAACGCCGGAAAGTCCACCTTCTGCAATGCTCTGCTCCGCCGGAAAGTACTGCCAGAGGACCAGCAACCATGCACAGCCATCTTTTGCGAAGTATTGGACTGCCGGGAGAATGGGAACCTCGAGGAAGTACATGCGATTCCACATGGCATAGTATACGACCGAAATGACGAGAGCACGTACCACGTCTATCAGCTCAAGCAGCTCGAAGATATCGTCGTGGACAGTGATCGATACCAAATGTGCAAGATATACATCAGAGATGCACGATCGGTAGACCAATCACTACTGAACAACGGAGTGGTTGACATTGCACTGATTGATGCGCCGGGACTGAACAACGACTCATTAAAGACGACAGCAGTTTTCGCGCGCCAGGAGGAGATTGACGTCGTGGTGTTTGTCGTCTCGGCAGCCAACCACTTCACTTTATCTGCGAAGGAGTTCATTTTCAACGCAGCTCGAGAAAAGGCATACATGTTCATGGTTGTGAACGGGTACGATCAAATTCGTGACAAGAAGCGTTGTCAGGAAACAATCTTGAAGCAAGTTGCACATCTCAGTCCTGCAACATTCAAGGAGTCGTCTGAGCTGGTACACTTCGTCTCGAGCAATGCTATACCAGTCGGTCCAGCTCCTGGAGGTGCCCCAGGTGATGGGTCCGGTGGCGCAGGCGCTTCTGGAGGCTCGTCCTTTGGCAACGGCGGCGATGAGCCGGACAACGACGATGATAGCGATCCTAAGGGCAAGCATGGCGAGCCCGGTTCTCCTCCAGATAGAAAGAAGGGCAAAGGGAAGGAGAAAGAGGCTTTGGACGATTTCAGCGAACTCGAGGCGTCGCTGCGTAGATTCGTGCTCGAGAAACGTGCGCGATCAAAACTTGCGCCTGCGAAGACGTACTTGATGAACGTCCTCGGCGACCTCAGCACACTTGCCACTGTCAACAAAGATGTGGCCCAAGCCGAACTTGACCGTGTGACTGAAGAGCTCCGCAAACTGGAACCAGAGTATGAAGCGTCGAAAAAGTCGCGCACGGAAGCCGACGAGACCGTTGCAGGCAACATCGAAGAGACGACTAACGAAGTTTACAACCTGACGAGGAACACACTTACAGACTCCATTAATAAAGTTGCTGAAAGCGAACTCGGCGTCGAATATCCTGGTGTACTGGGCGCATACGGCTACGCTGAAGATCTGAAGACGGCAATGCTGAACCAGATCACTGAGACAGTACGCTGGTGCGAGGAACGGGCACGAGAGAAGACTGTCCATGGCGTCAGCAGCATCAAGTCACTAGGCATACTACATCTGGGCGACCAATACGTGGACCTTCAGTTCCGATCTGAGAAGATGTTCAAGAGCCGAAGGGACGCCCTTGCAAGGCAGGTCGATTTTGAGCCGGAGTTGTGGGACTTCTTCGACTTGGCCAGCCTCTGGGAGCGTCAAGAAAAGGTCGCTGGCACAAGCATGGCGGTCACGGTCGCTGGCGTTGTCGGATCGCGCATGATTGGTGGTGCAGGCTGGATTGATGGCGCTCTCACAGCAACAAAGCTCGTCGGCACGAACAACCTGCGAAGAGCATTTGTCCCAGGCGTCATCCTTGCTGTCGCCCTCGGCGTCTCCTACGCTATCTCACAAATCCCACACTCTCTTCCACGACGGCTTAGCTCAAAGCTCGCCGCACAGTTGGCCGCTCTCGACTATACACATGCCAATTCTGCGCGCATCAGCTCAGAAGTCCGCCGAGCTCTGAAGTTCCCTGCTGATAAGCTCCGCGAAGGGCTTCAGCGAAACATGGAACAACTTCAGGAACGCAAGAAGGAGACCGACAAGATTCGAACAGAGAATGAGGTCGCAAGAAAGTACTTTGGAAACCTTGTGCGCGAAAGCAACGACATCCGGAGTAGAGTCGACCGAGTCGATCTTGAGGGCCCGGCTCCGGGTATTGCGGCTGCTTATGATGCGTGAGAACTTCACATCGCGCGTTGTTGTTGTTTGTATGCATGAGCGGGTAAGAGAGCACAAGGATGGCGTTCGTTGTTTCAAGGAGAGATGGCACCATGAAGTTCATATTCCCCCGCCACACAGACAGACAGACAGAAAGCGCGTACTTTTGGGTTGTTCTTATATATACTACTTGTAGATGATTCTCTCTTCTCAGAAGAATGCAGTCAATGAAGGACTTTACTGGTCACTTTGATACCTTTAACCGTGCCCCTGCGGAAAGTCGTGCGCTGCGTACTCTTGCACTGTTCTTCCAAGATTTCTATCAGTAATGGCGACAGGAGATTGTGTGGAATGCAACAGTCTCACGACCATCGCCATCGTAAGGAAATGTGATCTGCTACAAATAGTGGCTGGTCCATTCGTGAGGTGAGTGAAGTGGAGACCCTGATTTTATCGATACGCCCAAAGCGGACCCAACTCCGCTCCTTCTCTGAGAATTTTGGATCTCAAGAAAGCACGCGCATCTCTTAAAGCCGCACGCAGCTCTCCCACGAAATCTCTACCAACACTCAGCACCACACACAACCGCAACCATGCCCAAATCCAAGCGAAACCGAATCATTCACACCTCCGTCGTCCAAAAGAAACCCGCCAAAGAACGCAGCGAAGCCCTCTACTCCAACATCCAAACCGCCGCAGACGAATATGGCCACATTTTCGTCTTTGGCGTAGAAAACATGCGCAACACATACTTGAAAGATGTTCGACAACATTTTGCCGATTCGAGATTGTTTTTCGGGAAGACGAAGGTTATGGCGAAAGCACTGGGGTGTTCGATTGAAGATGAGCATGCGCCAGGATTGCACAAGTTGAATAAGTATTTGGTGGGGAATGTTGGGTTACTTTTTACGAATCGGGCGCCGGAGGAGGTGTTGGAGTTTTTTGAGGGGTTCATCGAAGTGGACTTTGCGAGGGCGGGGGTTGTTGCGACGAGGACGTTTACGGTTCCGGCTGGGGTGGTCTATTCAAGAGGTGGGGAGGTTGCGGTGGAGGATGATGTGCCTTTGCCGCATAGTTTGGAGGTTATGGTGAGGAAATGGGGGATGCCCACAAGACTGGAGAAGGGAAAGGTCGTGCTCGATCAAGAATTCACAGTGTGTTACGAGGGCAAGGAGTTGAATAGCCATCAGACGGCGTTACTGAAGCTATTTGGAGTGGCTTTGTCGGAGTTCAAGGTGGATGTGCAGGCTTACTGGAGCGCGGCTACGCAGGAGGTCACTGAGGTGGAACGTAAGGACGAGAATGCGATGGAGGCATAATGGTCTGTGGCCTCTCGTTTTATGGCACTTGATACCCTGGCCTTCCATTTCTTTCCTACATCGTTGCGTTCAAGCAGTGAGCAGCGCAAATGGGATGCTGAGCGGAAAGCATGTAGTTATTTGCACAGGCGGAGTTGGGGCGCAGAACACGGAAATGGGATATGAAAGTCTTTTCTTCAATGCTTGCAAGCGACTTGATCGCTACGTACTGGCACGTTGTCATAGCGAAGGCGCTGGCGGCGATTTTTGTGTAGACTCGACTGGCCCGAACTGAATCGGCCTGTCCAATGCAAAATTCATATTTCCATTGCTCCACAATATGCGCCATGCTGCCTTGTCATCCGATCGCCTGTTCTCATTGCCCGCGTAAAGTGAGACGCCCCTGCCCAATTCCTCTACGATTCAGTGGTGATCTTGGCCTTGCCGTTGGTGACCTTCACACCGAGCTGCTTGGCACGGGCAACAATCTCTATCCGCTTCCTCGAGGAGACGGCGTGTGCAATCCTGTGTAACCGTCAGTATTCCAATGTCGCCCCAATTCCAATTCTCGGCTCGACGTACTCAGCGGCGTAGGTCTTGTTGTGCATGAGGAGGAGATCCAAGTCGCGGGTGTTGTTGACGAGGAAAGCCTTGTGGCCGGAAGGCATCATGTGGCGGGTCTTGATGTTGCTACCGTAGCCGATCTGTTTTCGCGGCGCCTGTTAGCCTTGTTCTCTCTGCTCTTGCCTCCCTTTTCCGCAGGACCCAATGTCCAGATCCTTCTCTTCAATGTCCCAAATCCACTTTGCAGATCCCTCAACCCCCATCGCTCATTCTCCAACGCACCTTTGGCATAGCGGCCTGGCCCTTGAAGCGTCTGCGGACACGGTTGTCGATTCCCTTTGGCTTTCTCCATGATGGGTCGACACGCATAAAGCGGTCCGACTGGTGGCGGTTGAAGCGCTTCGTGTGCTTCTTCACGATCGGGACGTGCTTCTTTGCGGCGACCATCTTTGCGAGCACACGTCAGTAACCGATTTGCGCGCGACGGAGTCGGTCCAAGTACCTTTGCGGTGTTGCTGTGGGTTAGTAAAGTGTCGACGTCTTCGTCAAACGTTAGTTTGGGATTTCTCGCGAGTGGGCTTTCGGCTTGCCAAGAAAGACACACAAATTTGGGTAAGGTCACGTGGGCTGAACTTCGTAGCTTCCGTCCGACCAACACCACAACGAAGCACTCACTTTGCTTTCATTTCGCGAGTGAAGATCGTGGCAATAAATGCAGTGGACAAACGAAAACTCTTTCGCTGAGCAACAGAGTGATAGTGTTTCTCTGCTCAGCTCTGCACGAAGTTCTCGACCAGATGTTGAAAGTGCCTGCCTTCTACACATCTATCGCCCTATACAGGCTATGCGTTCCGCTCATAACACTGCCTCTATCTCTCAGGAAACTTCAGCCTTCTATTCTAGTCAATCGATCAATCAATCAATCAAAGCCGAGTCCCGCCCAGGGCTATCAGAAAAGTTCACCAACCCACTCCTCTTCCTCCCTTCCAGGCTTGGTCGTTGATTCCGATCCCTCCCATCAGGCACAATCTCTCTGTGCGGTGCAACAGCAGGCAAAGAAAACATATCGCCTCCCCTCTTCCAATTTTCCAACATGACCATAGTCTCCACCCTCAAATCCTCCACAATTGCATCGACTTTGATATCGTTCCTGTCGTATCCAAACGGATCTTCGAGTTGCGCTCCAATCGCTTCAATGCCGTACAGTGTGAATGACACAATACTGACGAGTAGAATCGACCACCAGCCCATTTCTTTCACAAGAGCAAAGGGCAAGACAATACAGAATAGCGCCAATACTTGCCGCGTATGGATCAGATAGGCCACTGGCAAAGGCGTCAAATGTATCGTCTGCATTGTTCCAAACGCTGCGACAAGGGTGTTGAGCTGCACAGTCAATTGAGACGCCTGCGGACTGTGAAACCAGCCTCTGTCATGAGCCCGCTTGATATAACTTTCGACTTGCACACTGAGTTGCAGGATCAAAGCAAGACCGGCTTCTTCGTGTCCTTTAGTGCCTGGAGGCAGAAGTTCGTCATACTCAGGCTTGTACACCGAGACACTTTCTCTGCGATGCCGCTCGACTTCCGTACGAGGTAAAAGAAAGGGAATTTCTTGTCCCCATTCTGCTCGAAGAGAGTTCTTCGCTGCGTAGATCATGGCGAGGAGTAAGCGGACTGTACGTTCAGTATCTGCTCGTTCGGCTTCTGTTGGCGGAGCTCCAGCAGCTTTGTAAGAACAAGCCAGGAAGGATCGCGTGAGATTTCTGATGTTGGTCTCGATAGTCGTGAAGAGCTGGTTGCCTTGCCAGAAGCGGTCGTAAGATGTCGAGTTCCGAAACACCAGCATAAGACCGACGACTATGCTGAGACTGGGAACGGTAGCGGATGGAATCCCAAGGTTGCCATCTTTTGTGGCATCCCACCAGCAAACGATAGCTGCAATGATGGCGTGTAATGCGACTGGGAGAGCAATATCGAGGTGAATGGCGCCCTTGATAAATCGGATCACAAGCGGCCATCTTCGCGGCTTCTTTCTTGAAGAGTGGTAATTAGGAAATGTCGGCGTACGGGTGTCGATATGGCGTCGCGTGCCTCGCAGTCGTCCATTCGTAGGCATTTTGGTCCAGATCCAATAGGAGGTAAAGTTTGGAGTCCAGTCCCGCAACTGAGAATGTTTCTTTCCTTTGTGCTTATCGCGACGCCATGTACGTTTTATGCACGACCTGGACCCGGGCCAACATCAAACAACCAAGGAAGGCTCGCAGTCTCAATTCCCAGCTGGTGACCAGTCCGATGCCACGTTTGATGTTGCCTGACCCGCTTATCAATTCAGATCGTGAGCTTGAGGAGAATACGAGGCGGTCGTGGGAGGTGCGGAGTGGCTTGCCGAAGTTGAAGCAGGGCGGTGTCGATCTGCCACGACACAGAGCCTTGATCCTTGTTTGCATACCTTCGAAGCCGTCGCAGAGCTAACGCGAGTTGTGAAGACCATACGAGCGTGATAGCGTTACACAGGGCTATACTTCTAGCAGATGCCGACGCAGGCAAAAAGAACTTTGAATGATGCGCAGCTCAAGGCACGCAGCCCATGTGCACCACAAGACGTTTTCAATATGCTTTTGATTTGTACTGCAAGCCCTGCATAATAGTAGAGCGTAGGATAGCAGAGCGCAGTAGTCGTTACTGTACAATATGCAAGCCTCCGTTCGCAGGAGCGCCGAGCCGATGTAGCTCCCAAAGCGTGATGTGCGTAAGTGCACCAGCTAGAGTCCCAAAGTCCGATTGCCAAAAGCATTCAGCAAAGTCGACCCATTGCAGCGCTGTGACGCCAATTTTCAAGAACGTCCTTCGATGCCATCCAGCTGGATCCGCATCTCTTCCCCCAAAAACACTCAATGCGCCAGTCTTGAAGTTACCCTCCCGTAGAATCATTGAAACTCCATGTTCGAGCCTCGTGCCATAGTAACAAACGCCCAATGTTCGCCCAAAAGAAAACGCTCAGAGTGCAAAGCACGCGTCTCATTCTGATCCGTCGCCGTTGCCGTTGCCGCCGCCGCCGCAAGTTCATATCTGCACGCGATGAAAGAAGTGTAAAACGACATACCTTTAGACGTTGGCAGCCTTGGGGAAGTTCATGTGGTAGACTGCATCAACCACGTACTGTGCAGTGAGCATGCGACCACCGAACCAACGACCGTTGAGGCCCTTGTAGGCGTTCTCTCCACCCTGGACTCGATCGAACTTGACGTAGACCTCACCGTCGTTGTTGTCGAGAGCAAGGTCGATGTGGACCACTTTACCATACTTCTCCTCGCACTCCTGCTTGACGTCATCTTTGAGCTCCTTCTGCCAGTTGGCTTCAGTCTCCTCTTCCTGATTGTACATGTTCTTGATGAGGACGCAGCGAGTGGCAGTGGTCTGCTCGAAGGTGGCCTTCTTAGCCTGGGTCTTGGGAGCGATCTTCTGCTCTGGCTCGTCAACGCGAGCAAGCTTCTTCATCAGGGCATCGCGGCTGTAGTTCGAGAAGTTCACGCCGCCGACGTCCGTATCGTCGAGAGCTGAAGCTCCACCGGTCTTGTCAACATCGCGAGCTGCGGGTCTGTCGAAGTTGGCGGTGCCGCCAGCGTGGGAGCCGCGGCCACCCATGCCGGAGAACTGAGAGCCTTGAAACTGTGCAGCCTGAGCTTGTGAACCAAACCTCTGAAGCAGAGACTGAGTAGACTCTGGAGTGAACTTGTCGTTACCGAGGCCGACGCGGATTGGGCGTCCTGCCAGCTCGAAGCCGTTCATCTTCTCAAGAGCTTCTTTAGCCTGTGCCGGATCAATAAACTGGACAAAGCCGTAACCCTTGGAGCGACCAGCTTCCTCCTTCTGAAGCTGAACAAACTCGAGCTCGCCGAATGGCTCAAACACGTTCTTCAGGTCGTCTTCAGTGATGGAAAAGTGGATGTTGCCGACGTAGAGGCGATGGAATGGGATGCCGTTAGACTGTGTGGCGGTGCCCTCGGTGTTGCGGGCTTGACGATTCTTCTCTGCTTCAGTGAGCTGGGCGATGATCGGAATACCAAGGAGCTTCTGTCCTGTGAGTCCGATAGCTTTCTCAACAGATTCTTCTTCTTTGAACTCAACGTAGCCAACTCTGTGCGATTGTCAGTAGTGGTAACAACAGTGCGAGAATATACAACTCACCCCTTCGAGCGACCGCTGACCCTGTCCTTCACAATCTGAGCGTCAACCACTGATCCAACCTGCTCAAAGAACTCCTTGAGCTCACGGGAGCGAAGACGAGCAGCCAACTGCTGAACGAAAACGGTGCGTCTGTCTCGCTCGTCGTCAGTTGGTTCCGGAGTCTTGCGCTTACCACCAGCTGGCGACCGAGCGCGACGGTCTCGACGGTCACCGTCGCGTCGTCCGCCCCTGTCGTCACGTCTGCCGCGGTCATCACGCCCACCGCGACGTCCTGGGGAGCGCGAACGTGGGAGGCGATCTCCGTTTGGACGATAGTAGTCGTCATTACGACCTCCTCCGCGGTAGTAGTCTCCACCGGCACGATCGCGTGAGCGGTGGTTGCGGCGACCGTCTGCCCTAGGAGAGCGGCTTCGACGTCTGCCACTGCGGACACTCCCATTAGCGCTGGCTCTATCAGAGTCTTCATCAGCTCCCTTGGATCGGCGTGCGCGCCGCTCGTTATTCTCTTCGCGTTCGGTAAAATACCTGTCGCGGGGTCCGCTGCTTGAGGTCGGGCGGTCTAGGCGGCGGGGGTCGCGCGAGGAAGGTGACGATGGGCGTGAAGTGCCGCCCATGCGGACGTCGGAGTCGCCATTGTTGTTGGCTCCAGCCTTCTGCTGGGCGATCTTCTCTTTTGCCTTCTGCTCCTCGGATTCCAGCAAGTCGGCGATATCTAGATAACCGTCGTCGGTTGGTTGAGTGGCCATGCCTGCAATTCTTGAGTGCTCACAGATTCTCTTATCGAGCTGCGCTGCGTGGGGTGGAAGTGCAGTTGTCGAGTCGCTTGTGCTCGAGCTGCACGCGCCCGTCGGAAGCTGTGAGGTGGTGAGTCGCCGTGGGCCGTGCGGGTGAGTGAGAGGTAAGCTATACGCTGTGTGCCGTGAGCTGTGCTGCGAGGCGCCCCAATTGCGACGTTCAATATGAATGTCGCGATGGAGGTGAGTGGGTGACGGAGGAAACGAAGTGGGCGAATTCGAAGTTCTAAGTTACCAACACGCCGGCGCTCGGCACAATCCGACGGCCAATCACACAGCGCCGAAACTTCGGGCTGGATGGAAGGTACCATTATCACCGTTCACGTTCCCTCTCCGACACACTGCACATAAGGAAAGAGTAACGGGAAAGTAGATGAGTGTCTGAAATTGTGAATGTGATATGTACATTTCTCAGGACCTGACAGGGCGCCGTCCATTATCATTAATTTGTTGATATACACAACGAGCCTTTGCCATGATGGTATCTTCTTGCCCCAACGCCTACGCTATGCCATGCTGTTCTTTCTGATGCTGTACAATGCCTTATGCTGTCTTCAGCACCTTTGGCTGAGGAGGCGGTGGCAGTTCCGTGCCAAAAATCCGGTCCCAGAAGCGGCTTGTCACTCCAAAGCCGTTCTCGTAGTCCATGAAATGATGTTGGAGATGGTACTTCTTGAGTTCCTGGTAGAAGGACGGGAGTCTGTGGATAATTAGCATGCAACGACAAAGATTCGGATCTGCAAAAACTCACTTCTTGTGATGTAGGAAGTAGTGGGTCAAATCGTAACAGATGTAGCCAAAGATACCACCACAAAACACGGCCGTAGCTGCATACCAGTTGTAGAAGAAGACGGTGTGTGCCAATTTCCAGAATGGTGTGGCAAGAACCAGAAACAAGGTAGGCGGCATCACAAGTCGCAGCCTGTCCATAGGAAGGTAGTGGTGAATGCCGTGCAACAGAAAATGAAGCGTAAGAGCAACGCGGTTATCCGGTAGGTAATGGTCGATATGGAACAAGCATCGATGCAGGCCGTACTCCACGATTGTCCAGATGCAGAGTCCGGTGATCCAGTAAGCCGTCAGCGCGAATGGATTGAGCTGCTGGGCTGAGAGGAAGGTGCCATATGCCACAGGAGGAAGCCACACTGTTGGAACAACCCACCATGGCGTCTTCGAGAGCGGCTCCAGGAAATTTCCGAAGAGAGGCGCGCTGTCACCGCCTTTGTAGTGGCGCGGTCGATGAACCTGCTCTAGGTAGAAGGCTTTGGTGAAGCCACCATTCCAGACCTGCATCAACAATGGCCGGTTGAGATCGAGAAACTTGTGCTTCTTGTAGTCCTGTACCAGATCCGTCTCTTTGCTGAGATCTTCCTCTGAGCTGAGGCCCGTTGATTCGTAGACAGCTTTCTCGTCCGCTGCCGCCTTGGGCTCGACATTCTCCCTGGCTAGTACCTCCTGTGTAGCTCCTGTATTTGCTTTCTTCAGCTCCTCCATGCCTTTCGCTGTGGGCTCCATTGGCAGCACGCTGAATGGATCATCGCTCTTCTTCGCAGCCTCCAAGACCTTCTCAGTCGCTACAAAGCCTATCAGGTGGTCGTCCAGGATTTCCCAAGCTGATTCGCTGTGCGCGTGCGACGCGACATCCTCCATGATCTCTCTGACATCTTTCCCGCCATACTCCAGGATCAAATCGCCGCCACCTGGATGGTCCTCGAGGAATGGAGTGATGTCGTAGACTTTGGTGCCGACCGTCACGTAGCAGGACTCCTCAGTGTTGTGTGATGCGACCTCCCTCGATGGGAGGGTGGGGAGCATTCGTCCCGGCATGATGGAACGCGCCGAAGGAGTGTTGGCAAGGCAAAGGGTTTCAGGAACCAAGTTTATCGCGCGCAAGCTCACAGATAAAAGTCGACCTCGTGGCGATTGGGGGCAAAGGGTCGTTTGCAGTCTCCCTTGATCCCAGAAATCACGCCGGAGGTCGGGCGATCCGGGATCCACTTGTCTCCTGGTGGTGCGAGTAGTCTGGTGTGATTGGCCTTGTCGGAATTGCACCGACTCCGCCTCTTCCGCTGCTTATTGAACGGCTGACAAGATGACTTCACCTTTGCTTGTGCCTGCGTTCAATGCGTGATGTCTGTTGTTCAAGGGACGCCGAGCAATGGCTCCTGCCGGAAGCTGACTGAAAGACGCGCCCTGTAAATCACAAGTGGCAACAGGCAAGCAATGGCGCGGTACGGTTGTTGAAAGTGGGAACTGTTGAAAAGGTTTACTTTTCGATAGAGTCAATGAGAATAAGCGTTCGAACACACCGCTGGCGGAGGACCACAATGAGGGCCAAACTCCTCACACGCACAGGCACGCGTTCAAATGAATGCAAGAATCGAGGACCGTTGCAGTATTAGGCGTGCAGGTAGGGTCGAGAATGCTGAAGCTGCAGGCGGAAAGAAGGTCGAACGTTTGTCCCATGCAAGATTTCATTCTCATCGCTCAAGCGCGACATACGTTTCGCGCTCCTCACGATGTCGCTCAATTGACTGGCGACTGCCGCACAAAATCAAGTACAACTCGCACAACCTGCGCAACAACGTGGCGCCTCAATGTCGTCCAGGCTCGTGGATGCAGGAGGTACGCCTCTTTGGTACCCGCCAGCTTCCATACTCGAGGAGTCCTCCTTGCGCTCAACGCTGGTCCGGCATGACACACCTGGAGGTGCCACGCGATGTCCTACCTCACGACCAGAAGCGGCCACTGCAGACAAGCAAATGTTGGCCGCGGTGGCACAAAAATCACTCGAGTACACCTACACATCCTTCAAGCCCATCAACCAGCCGGCAAACCCTCCCTGCGATAAATCGACCAGAGACGACTCTCCCGTGCCTCGCATCACCCCGACCACGACCGAGCTCTTCAGGCAGCATTATGGCCGCCAGATTGAGGGTCTCCATATTGACATGTATGAGATTGGTGCGCACGAAGTGGCCACCATAGACCATCAGGAGAACCGCGTATATCATATCGGTCTCAATGTGGGTGACACATTTCGCACGAATTGAGTAAGATATGGGGAGCTGACAGATTCTAGACTGGGGGCTCCTACTCTGGCAGATTCGAGCACAAACCGCTTGTTTCTGACTTACAGGCGCTTCTGGCAGGAGCTTTGGCAAGCACCGCTGAAAGAGAATCGAAGGTACGCATCTCGCTATTTTGTGGCGCTCTGCTCGATCACTCACATTTTACAGGCTCTGCGGTACAAAGAGGGGGCGAAAATGGAACAATTGATTCGTGCCCACTTGGATGCTGGAGGCAAACTCATTGTGGAGCAGACGTCCGCCAGCGCAGAACAGAACGCTGGAATTGAGTGCCATCTTCCGGGATGCTTAGCTCGCAGCAAATCCATTCCGCCCACAAACTTTTACCTCGATCTCCAGCATACCTCTTCCGAATCTGAACGGGACGAGGAAGGTGGCCATTTCTGTCTGCTCTGTCTCGAGTGGCTTTAGGAAGGTCACTACAATGATGGGGATCTGCAACACCCTGGCGTGCAGCGAAGATCGTCCTCGTCTGACGAATCAGTAACTCTCCAAGGCTCGCCGGTGAAGGTGCCAGTAGACATCCCTCAGCTTGATGGTGTCGAATCCGAGCACCGTGGAGCCAATGGCAATGGTGGACCCGTCCGCAAGGTCCACGAGGTAGAAGAGCCAAATGGTCACAACGGCGGTCTGCAAGCATCTCGATGGGCGTATGCGAACAGTGAAGTGCCTCAGCCTCGACCTGCACGATTACCTACTCCTGAGCCGGGACCACATAAGACGACAGATGACGTGAGCCCAGATTCACCAGCCTCCATCGATTCAAGCGGCGAATGGCAGCATCCTCCTCGTCGAATTCAATACATTGCCTCCTTCATTGAGCCAAGTGCAACTCTACCACCGGAGTACAGGGCTGCAGTATTCTTATGGAAGGCTGCGAGCAAAACTCAGCTGTCCTGGGAGCAGCACCTGCACAAGTTGAAAAGTCTGCGAATGGAACACACGGGGGACAGCTTGCTCGTTGAAAAAATTGAGAACGATTTTCAGATTGAGAATGACGACTACGGCGAGGAGGAGATTCGGGCATACGAGGTCCAAACAGGTTCACGCAAGAAAGATTGCTATGGAAATGTGCTGTCGGTGGTTCTTGCTTGGGTCGGGAATCAACATTGATTGTGAATGTATCGTTTGTGGACGACATGCATTGCATGAATGAATATTGTGCGAGTCGCAGGAAGGCTACCAGGTTGGCTTTAAAGATAACACGAGGTTCGTAAGGGACGATGCACACAGGACGAGACATCAGAAGCCGTGCAATCTCTCCGCCGATGGCGTAATGTTTGTATTTCTTAGCTCATCAGCAAGCAAGGCAATCCAGAAATTGAAAGCATTGCCGGAATAGTCCGACGCGATCGATGTCTGTATTGGCAGATTCAATCTGTATTTCCCAGCAATCAGGATCGGTCGTTCTACACCAATAATCGCTGCCTCAGTAAGCAGTACCTAGTGCAAAATCACGCCTGACAGTCCTTCCCTCCGCCTTGATAGAGACAAACCAGACCTTGTAGGCATTGAAGATGTAAATCCCATTTGGAACGAAGATGAAGTTGTTCGAACCCGGTGGCCCAACAAGGAACTTTCCAATCAAGACACCCTCGGGATTCCAGCTGCAAAAATATCAGTCAGTGAGAAGCTCGCACGCAACCATCTCGGAGTGGCAGCACTTACACATGCACACCATCAGCCGCAGCCGAATACACATTCCCCTTCACATCAGTATGAATTCCATCCGGAAAGCCGATATCGCTATATGCGAAAACCTGTCGATTCGCCAACCTCTTCCCATCGCTCGTGATATCAAATCGATAAATCGTCGCCGGATCAGTCAAATTGTCTTTATTCGGAAACGTATGCGATCCCGTATCAGTAACATAAACATGTTTATAATCCGGCGAGAATTCAATCCCATTAGGAGCGATGAAATAATCTGCCACAGCTTGCAGCACTCCAGTCAAAGGCTCAAACCGGTAAACCTGTGGGCGAATAACGGGTTCCGGACCAAAGTATTGCCAGTAAGCGTAGCGAGCGTCAGTGAACCAGAGGTCTCCTGTGTGAGGGTGTTGGACTATGTCGTTGAGGGAACTGAAGTTTCGGCCGAAGTAGGAGGATAGCAGGACTTGGGTTTCGTTGGTGGAGGGGTCGACGACTGTTAGTTTGGAGTAGTTGTTTAGGTCGCCTTCGTCGCAGAAGATGATGGATTGGTTTGAGGTGCTGTTTGCTGGGGTACCGGGTGGGTAGTAGGCTGTTGCGCCGTTGGCTTCGGAGACGTTTGGGTAGCGGATGCTGGTGATTTCGTCGGTTTCAATGTCGATTACTGTGACGTTGATGGGGTTGTCGAGACTGCCGGCCCAGTTGCTCGTGGCGTAGATTTTCTTGGTTGCTGCGAAGCGTTGTTAGATGGTTGGTGGTGAGTTTCGGGGTTGAGACGAACCGTGGTTGTAAACGCCGGCCTCGTGGAAGGCGTCCCAGGGCAGCTCAGCCACGAGCCTCGAGGTTACGTTCGTTCCGACAACATCGTCTATGAAAGCTTGATCGTATGTAAGCAAAGAGACTTGGTCGGTCGACGCGTTGGCGATGGCGTTGATCTCATTGGCGTAGTCCAAGCTGGTTGCCAGCTGCAGCAGGTTGACGTGAGTTATGTTGACCATCTTGTTTACAATGCTGGCTCGCTGAACGGTTACATGCAGACTTTTCAAGTCTTTATTGTATGTGACGAAGGGCCGACCCAAGAGGTAGAAGAGTCCGCCATGCTTTGCCAATACCGCTCACGACGTCACCAAGCACTGGCGCTGTCGATCATCCAGTCGTAGCGGCTAAATACATAGAGTGGCAGCTCTGCTCATTTTCGGCAAGAGAGTAGTTCGTTGTCGGCCTGTCGACAAGAACTTGGCAGTGGTATGCGGCCGCGTGGAATCGTAAGCTGTGCAAGCACGCAAGCAACTTCAAATTCTCCACATCCGACTCCTCAAAGTGGAGACCGCAAAGGCGGGCAGCCATTGGAGTGGACTTGCAATTGCCGACCTCCTCTCGTCAACAGAGTCGTTAGAAAGGCATTTCGAGCGCAGTTAGCATATTTGCCTCAGTCCTGTTTCGTTCTGCCCATAGTGTTGGCCCGCGTTCTTGTGAGAACCAGAGTCTCCTCCGACTCGTTCCTCTCCGGGTCAGATGTTGACACAATATGGTACGAAAAATCAAGCTCTCCGACGAGCTCTTTGACACCAGCTACCAGCCGTCGCAGATCTTCATAGATGAATTTGGTGCCAATCTGTATTACCGCGAAACTCGCGTAGCCTGGTTCGGCGATGTGCCTGATACTCAACATGTCCTTGTCCATTTCTTCAAGCTTCTGTGATAAGAAGAATGGTTCTGGCACACGTAGGTAAGGTGGAAGCGCCTGCTCGGACGTAATCGAAGCCGAGAGAAGCGTAAGCATCGTGGTGACCTGCTCTGAAGTATAGTTGGCTTCGCCAATCAATTTTTGAAAGCCATGGAGCCACTGTAAACCATGTTGTGCCTCGCCTTCGGCTCGCAGTTCTTCGAAGCTGTAAGATGCTACGGAGACCAACGACATGAAGTTTAGCATGCTTTGCAGCTGATTGATCAGTCGCTGATACTGCTCCTGGGGGAACTTGCCTCCAATGGGAATGTCGTACTTGACGACTTGAGCCTGCGCTCTTAGGCTTGCAATAGTGAGGCTCGCCTTCGAATAGAGCTTGCTGCGGGCTTTCTCCAGTCTGCGACCTGGGCTGTCCTTTGAACTCAAATCGCCTTGTGCGTTTCCAAGCCTGAGTCGCACAGTCTCGTGCATGACCGAGTAATAGTTGGCAAGGAGATACAGCGTCGAACCCAGCTGCCTCCTTAATTGATTGTGTTCAGTGATTGGATAGGGAAACCAGGTCCAGATCCAGCCTACGAATAAACCTGCGCAGACGGTTGCCAGTCGTATTCCTGCGAGCTCATATATTGGATAGTAAGCCTGGCCATTAGAGGTTGACACCTCGATACCAAGCTTCCTGACCTGCAGCTCGTAGCCCGTGATTAATGCATTTGTGAGCTGGAAAATCACTCCAACTTGGACATAAGCCGGGTATAAAAGCATGATATATGCTCCGAAGTGAGCGAAGATGAAGAAGAACACGATGACACCAGTTGTTTCCTCGTTGACGATGTACCAGCCTACTAGAGAAGTCACCAAAGCCAGTGCCGTTCCAGAGACGCGGATGAAGAAGCCCCTTAGCGACTGGCCAAACGTCGGAGATAGGGAGATAGTGATCATAATCTGTGCCCAGAACAATCTTTGCTCTGTGAAGAACCTTTGCGTAGGCCGCAGAAAGCTCACGATAGCGAGCGTCATCGTAGCCGCAACGACGCGAAGTCCAAAGGAGGCGGCAGGAGATTGGAAGAAGTGAGCAATCTTACGGAGCTTGTTGCCGAAGCGCTCCCAAGCATTTGTGGGAGGCAAGTGCTCCGGATCTTTGCGTTTCTTGAAAGCGTCTCCGAGGTATACTTGCGCCCTGCGCCCATCTGTGTTCATGTCATTATCGTCTGCAGCATCCTCATCGTCCTTGAGAAGGCTGGCCAGCCACTTTCTTGTCCTCTTGTAGCCAGGCACCACTAATCGCCTTTTGTCGAGTTTCCCGTGAGCCTTGAATGCATCCACCGCCAAGATGAACTTGTGAGTTCGGCGAGCTATGGTTATGAGCAGGAACTCGAAGTACAGAACAAGAAAGAGCTGGCGCCGCAGGTGTCGATGGGGATCGGACAGAAAACCTTCGTGCATCCAAGCTGGAGCGTCCAGATTCGCCACAGTTGGATCGTCGAAGAAATTCTCGGGAAGCTGGATATCATGTAGATGGCACCACTCTCGCAATGTAACTTTCTTACTTTCCTTGAATTCCTGAGCTCGTCGCCAAAAGACTTCTGCGAAGCCACTCTCGCCTGGTCCAGGTTCTGTCGTTCCTTGTTTCTCCACGTCCTCGTTGCCTCTCCTTGGCGGCTTGGGCCCGAGTTGCAAGATGATGCGTGCATGTTCCAGTCCTTCATCAATTGTCTGAGTGATCTGGTCGAATGGCTCTCGCAGACGTTTCATCAACCCGTGCCACTCATTCACTGCTTCTATCCTCATTATCTCGCTCTCATTAGGGGCGTCTTCAGGTGCAGCGTTCGAAAAGTCAACATTCCTGTTCCATCCCGATTCTTCTGCGATGCGAACAAAGATGTCAGCCATGCAGCTAAGACCGACGATTGGTACCATTATCAAACGCAACAGTCGGAAGATCTCTTGGATATCGTCCGGACCAAGCTTTCCGAGAGCAACCTCACGTTTGGCGAATGGGAGATCTGTAGCCAATTTGCCGTATAGAGCCGATAGGGAGTCCATCTTCTGCTTGAAGGCTCTAGCCTCCGAGCTCCGTGGAAGCTTCTCACCATTTGTGTTCGTTGTGGCAGTCGTGAACATATCTGTACGCTCCAAGCTGCGCATGTAATCTAGATTGGCCTGCAAAGCTCCTCGGAGCGACGAGATGAAACCTGTGATACCTTTGAACGCTACTTGCCTGCTGTTGAGTGGAAAGATCAGAAGCGAGATGATTGTGCCAATGCCAAAGCCGGTAAGGAATCCCACAAGAAGCCTTCTCGCAAAGGATTCCGCAGCAGCCATTGTCGCAAACTGTGGCCCATAGACCATAGAGACGTTTGCAAAAATGGCCCAACAAATGCAAGGAATGTTCTACGATTGAGTAATTCAAGATCAGCATGTGCCAACAAAACTTCTTCTTCTTCTTTTTCGGTATCTCCAACAGTCATGCAAAATAGCCGGAGAAAGGCAAGTATATCGACAGGCAGACTTACATACTGCGGCAGCTTCGCCCTCACTACACTGATGGAAAAGACCTGCGCGACCAACCAGACGGCTGCTACAGCGCTTGCAGAGGAATCGTAAGGAGCTGTACTGCCTCTGCGTGCCTTGATACAGCAGTACATCGCAAGTAATGATAGAGCGGCGCCCAGGCAGAGGAACAGAAGATTGACCAGCATGGTTTGAAGGAACTTTGCGCGAGGCATCATCACCACAGAAAGTATCGTCATCACGACAGCCAGGTAGCCGAGAGTGGTGTAGTAGTTGGCGAAGCCGTCCAGCTGGTACAGCGCAAGGGTGATAGTTGGTGCGATGGACGACTTGAACATTGAGCGATAAACCCTGGAGTCGATTCCAGTCTTCTGCCATATCGCAATGCTTTTTTGGATCAGAGAACGCTTCTTGGGAGCCGGCTCCGCACTGGCAGTCTGGTCATTACTCCGTACTGTAGACAGCGTCGACTTCCTTCTTGTGAGTCCGCCATCGAATCCATTGTCGCGTCGTTCAGCTGTCGGGGTTGTGCTCTGTTCTGAAGCGGATGTGTTTCTTGTCTCCACGCGTTCCATGATGTTCGCAATATCCTTCCCATCCGTCTGACCTGGTGATCGCGCTTTGGGGGCTTGAGTGATGCTTGAGGAATCCAAAGCTTTCAAGCACGTTTCATCTCATTCTGATGTGAAGTGAATTTCAAGACTACTGAGGGCATTGAGGAGGAAAATGTACAGTCAAGCCACGCGCGTCGAAGACAAAACTTCCGTTCTTGCCGAAAGACGATATCGGTGGCTGCAGCAGCTCCTACCTACCTAAGGTAAGCTGAATCGCTAGCGACGAGACAACTAAGGCCGTAAAACGTGTACAATTGTGTCTTTGTCATGAAAGTAAGTGCTGATGCATCTTGTTGCAGCAAAACAGCACCTCGTCTCACAGTCACAGCTCGGCAGGAGCCTGGCGACGGTCTTGGCACTAGCCGACAACAAGCGGTTCGCTCCTTTCCACGCGACTTCAACAACACCATCACCATTCTTGCGCGTCGCCAGCGCCAGATTGCCACCACCGGACCTTCAGCATCGATTACCACCGCCTGTTGCCAACGCCAATTGCCCGAGCCGCCTGCCACCACCAAGCGGTGGCCATCGCCGTCGCGCCGACAGTTTCGGCGCACAGGTGGACTAATCTGTGAGGAACAGGGCCTCCGCCTCACCAGCGGCGTCAGACCGCAGCGAGTCGCACTCGCCCGAACGAGACATTGGCATCGAAGCCATCTCAGAAGACCACTTCACATCTGCGCAGTTTCCATTGCCTGTGCGCCTGCTACCAGCAACCATGACGGACCGACTCCCGCACAATCTGCTGGCGCTTTTCCAGCCGCGCCCACCGCTTCGGTACATGCCCCCGGCCGATCACGCGCCTGAAGATCGCAAGACAAACAAGATCGATGGCATCGCGCAGTTTCTGCCAATGCTTCAGGCGAAGAAAGAGGAAGCCAAGGCAGAGGTTGTGACTGAATGCGGCCTGCAGAAGCGCGATCGCGTGGTGAGGGAGAAGCAAGAGAAGCAGAAGTGGCTGCTTGAGGAAGGATACAAGGATTTGTACAAGCCCGCTGAAGACGAGAATATTCGCGGAGACGCTTTCAAGACGCTGTTTGTGGGCCGACTGCCATACGACTGCACGACTAAGGACCTCGAGAAGGAATTTGGCCGCTTCGGACCTATCGAGCGCGTGAGAATCGTGACAGATCGCGGAGAAGCCTCGACAAAGAAGGGCAAGCCTAAAGGCTACGCCTTTGTCCTCTTCGAGCGCGAGAAGGACATGAAAGGTGCGCTTTGACTGGTCTTCACTCATTCTACATTTGCTAACGGAATCACAGCTGCCTACAAGGATTGCGAGAATCTACGGATCCGCGGCCGTCCGGTCATCGTCGATGTCGAGCGCGGTCGCACTGTCAGTGGTTGGCGTCCCAGACGCTTCGGAGGTGGACTGGGTGGACGACACTACACGAAACAACAGGCCCCACGTCCTATGGGCTTTGGTGGCCCGCCGCCAGGTCCAGGCTTCCGAGGCGGTTTCCGTGGAGGATTCGGCGATCGCGGCGGCTTCCGTGGCGGCAGAGGAGGTGGCAGAGGAGGTGGCTTCCGTGGTGGAGGTGGAGGATACGGCGGCGTCGGATACGGTGGTGGTCCAGACGGCGCACCCTCCGGTCCTCGCTCCGGTGGCGGGTTCGGAGGCAGCCGTGGCTACGACGATCGTGGCCCGCGAGGCAGTGGCAGAGACAATGCCAACTACGAGCCACTTCCACCGAGAGGAGATCGTGGCGGAGGCGGCTACCGTGACCGCGACCGTGACTACAACAGCGGTTCGAAGCGCCCATTCGAAGGTGGGTACGACGATTCACGACAGAGACGTCGCTACTGAAGGAAGCACGGAGACTGGTAAGATTCCCCAAACTAACCACACGAAGATCTCGGGGTAAGTATACTGATCAGGCCAGCTTACTGCAGCCGCTTACCTTACAGGCTTCTTCTTACTGGGTACCGCAAGATGTGTCCTACACGTCCTGCACACCACTTCGACATGATTGCTTTCACACACACGGAACACACACAACGGTGAGTCGGATTACCTCCTTAAGGGTAAGGTACCGGCTCGCGCACGACACATTGTACTACGAATGTACGAACAGACACCAGCTGGACGCGCGAGAGGAAAGGGCTGGGTACAAGGAGGCTCCGTTTCCCTATCTTTGCATCACTGCTTCTTTACTGTTGGGTGCCAGCACGCTCTGAATGAGGTCAGCACTGCCTTGCTTGTGCGAGCAAGCTGCTGCCTATGTACTTGTAGCAGGTAGGTTCGGAGGAGAATGTACGCTACGGTCATGTTGTATCGAAGCAGACCCGGACCTGCGTGTGTAACAAAATAGCAAAAGTCAAAACATGGAAAGAAATCCAACTTTGCCTCACTCTTAACGCCAACAGTGGTAGTGCGACACACTCGCTGTTGGAGCCTCACTCTTGGACGTTGTTCTGCTCACCCGAAAGTACCCGAGCGCGTGAAACTGGGCCTTTTTCGGGCAGCCTCAACTGACATCAGAAGCTCCCCACGTCGACGTACCCCTCCAAAACAGATTTTAATTCCTGCACCTTTGGCGAGCCCATTGACAATAGACACACACAAGTCGTGAACAGAAACCACTCCTCACCAAATCAAACACCACAAACACTGCAATCATGGCACGCCAATTCTTCGTCGGAGGCAACTTCAAGATGTGAGTTCCCCGCCAAACGGCCTTCAAGCACTACCAATACTGACCACTCTACACCAGGAACGGAACCATTTCCAAAATCAAGGAAATTGTCTCCCACCTCAACGAAGCCAAAGTCGACCCCAACACCGAAGTCGTCATCTCCCCACCATCGCTCTACCTCCTCCTAACCCGCGAGCACCTCCGCAAAGGCATCGAAGTTGCGGCTCAAAACGTCTTCGACAAGCCCAATGGCGCTTTCACTGGTGAGATCTCCGTCGAGCAGCTCAAGGACTCCAACATCACATGGACAATCCTCGGCCACTCGGAACGTCGCACTATCATCCAAGAGACCAACGAGTTCATCGCCAGCAAGACCAAGTCTGCTCTCGATGGCGGTTTGGGAGTCATTCTGTGCTGCGGTGAGACCCTCGAGCAGCGTGAGGCAAACAAGACAATGGATGTTGTGCTTGCTCAACTGAAGGCTGTGAGCGAGCAGGTTAAGGATTGGAGCAAGGTTGTTGTGGCATACGAACCTGTGTGGGCTATTGGTACCGGCAAGGTCGCTACGAATGAGCAGGCGCAAGAGGTGCACAAGGGCATCCGAGAGTGGATCGCAAAGGAGCTGGGCAATGAGGCTGCAGAGAAGACGAGAATTATCTATGGTGGTAGCGTGAGCGAGAAGAACTGCAAGGATTTGGCCAAGGAGGCGGATATCGATGGCTTCTTGGTCGGTGGTGCTAGCTTGAAGCCTGCGTTTGTGGATATTATCAACGCGAAGCAGTAGATGTGAAGCGTGGACTGTAGGCGCTCAAGTCTTGCTGCGAATGAGATGCTTCGGGTTTACGACATTATGAGAAATGGCAGACTCGTAGAGTTACTCAGGAACTGTGTAAAAGGAAAAGCAAAACAGTAGTCAACTTCTGTGGATTGATATGACTTCCAGAGTGGTTCGAGATCTAAATGAGCTATTCACCCACCTCATGCTTCATGGTCCTTGATGCTTCAGAGAATTCTATCATCTGACAACGCTTGGATCTCTCCCGTCAAGCGTCCTTGACCATCTCGATGGCCCAGTGAGCCAGGTCTTGGCGCTCGTGCTTACCCTCAACTTCACGCAGCTTCTGTCTCCTGTGCCATCCCCCATCACCATCGCCAATAAACGCCTGTACCACGACCTGAGAACTGCAAAATTACGTAGTCATTCCTGCAGGAACGTCTAATACAGGATGTTTTGGGTGCCAAAACGCCTGCTGCGACTCTTTGCACCCGCAAGGCAGAGGCGCGAGCAAGCCTCACCACTTGCCCAATCCCCATCTTCCTCGAGCATTGCAGGACTAGCCCAAAGGGATTTGGGACTCCTCATCCAATGACTCCAGACACCTCACCTAGCAGCTCTGAACACGACTGGTCTCGCCTCGAAGAAGCTTTCGTCGCAGCGATGAATTGTGCGTAACGTATCGCATACCATGCGACGAGACCAACCAGATTCGATCTACATCCAGAGAGGATGATATCACTCTAACTATAGAAGAGCTTGTAGCATTGTGCGTGTCTGAGCGTTATAGCTGATTCACGCAAGTAGAATGGCTCTTCCCATTATCACATGCTTGATCACAGCTCCATACAGCTGATTATGGTACGAGTTCGCTCACATGTTAATCAGGAATTCACCTCAAGCAATGCCTTGAGCACAAAACTCATTGCAATTCTTCTGCCACTCCAAGAACTCTTCTTCCACATTCTGACTGGATACACAAAAAGAACGCTCCCGACTAGCATCTCTCCAAGTCGGCGTCTCATCACCACTCGAACGGAGCTTACGGACACTCCATCCGCTCAATTACTACGACTCTCCACCGCGGTGGCACTGTCGAGTGCCAGCGATCACTTCTCCCCAAGCAAGATGGTGTCCTTCTTGGGTCTTGGTCTGCTCGGAACCAGTCTCCTGGCCCTGCTGAGTCCGACTGTCGCTGGTTCACTCAATTCCTTGGACGACCCTTCTTTGCCGGATGGGGGCCCTGTCGACGCCTCCGTCAACGCGAAATTACCGCCAGGGTTCCCAACTGACGTGCCAGCTTCCACAACATTGACCTTGCCTCCCACCGCTGAAGCGATCTTGCCGGCCGGTGTCTCTGGTGTCTCCGGTGGCTCGATGGCATCTGCGACACTGTCCTGGGAGCCCGCTGTTCGGACGGAATCAGGCAATAGGCGCATTTCACCATATATGAAAGACATTCCCGGCTCTCCTGTGACGACTGGTACACCGGAGATTTGCACGCCAATGACATGCACTCAATCCTATTTCAACCAGGACGTCGTGCTCACGAATTCCTGTCACTTCATCTACGAATCGACCAGCTGGCGTTGCGGGAGATATATCGCATACACGTCAAAATGCCTGGACTACGCGAAGTCTTTGACCGACTGCCTGTACTACGGGACTAAGGTCTCAGTTGGCTCGTGGGTGGAACCAGGCCCATTCGCTATTCTCGGTGGAAAAGGAAAGACACTCTACGACACAGTCACTCCCAGAGTGAAACTCCATTGTGTGAAACCATCGCCGAGCGCGTCACCCACGTGTACCTCTTGGTGTTCCTACAGCACAAAACTACCCCCGAATGACATAAGTATATGTTCGGAGGACAAGACGCTGGGCTGCTTCCGAACAACTTCTACTTGTGTAGAAAGCCTTCCGACGTGCCTCTACAAGATGTACGATAGCGCAGGCAGGATTATGTGCGTCCCTCCGACCATGCCGGCAGGCGGGTGCTCAACTGCGACTTACTACAGTCCGTCGGCGGTGCACTCTGGCATTACTGAGTATCTCACGACATCGGCTTGCATTTACCCTGGCCAATCAATGCGCTCCTGCTTTATCTACAATACCATCGGTAAGTTGGGGTGTATCGAGTTCTCGAAAGCAACGGAGGTGCCTTCCACAGTCGTATCAATGACTGTGCCAGCCACAACCGCTTCGTCGTCAACATTGATCACAAAAGCATTGAGCTGCGCATACGGAACAACGACTTTTCCGTTCACCTGGAAGATTTGTTCTGGCCCATCTTGCGCTACGTCGTCTTCTATTGCAACCCAATGCAAAGAAATCGTCACTTCAAAAACGCACTCGGAATCTTGGAGTCCACCGAGCAGTTCTAGCAGCAGCTCACAGGCACCTCCGATTTCGACTGATCCGACCCGGACACAGTCGGCAACTGCCACTCCAACATTCCGTCCTGACGATCAGAAGTTTGAGATTTTCCTCGACGAACCGACCAAAGGCTTTCTTTCAAGATTGGCAGCCACATATTGTCAAGGCCAATGGTGCGAGAATGCGCTGATTCATTCCGAGATCATGAGCCACCTCCATCTGAATGGATTCACCGCAGACAGAATCAGAGGATGGAATCTCCACAACACGAACGAATATGTGCTGGAGGACAATAACGCCACGGAGTGGTGGGGCACAAACGCTATGGCAGATTATGTTGCGCAAGAATACACCCATAACCGTCCACTGAGCAACACCATCATCATTGATGAGATGCTACAAGGCCTTGAGAGTGAAAAGCTTGCAGAGTACAATGAAGACGAGAGTCCTACTACAAGCACTGCCACTGTCCCAGAAGCTCCGACACTTACTCCGGCTTGCCAGCTCTCATCAGGTGAACCTATGGCAAGTGCCGATGTCGTGGCATTGGCGAGCGCTCTAGAATGGCGATTTGGTCAGATGGTTATGAAGCCGAAGTCGACTCCAAGCTGTGTGCCTTATCTCCTTGACGCTCAGTATGGCTGCCGTTGCAACATTTCTACTTCAACGGGCACATTCAAGATGAATCCTCGTACGTATACGACCGTCCAAGGAGGGTCCGCGAAACTTACGACGGATGTCTGTGGAGACTATACCACTTGGCCGAAGGCTAGCACAGTCGCCATTGGCACGAACAAACCCAAGACGCAGTCTTCGGGACGGCCTATACCAACCGCCACTTTGAAGCCATCGACATCATCAATTGAGCCAGTGCCCCGAGAGACAATGAGATGCGAGACCGCCGAAGTTGGATGGCTGTCTGCTTCGTTCGATAAATGCGCCAACGCCTACTGCGGAGCAGCCGTAGAGTCCAGCTTTAACGCTTCTGGCCTCAGACCAAATGAACATTTTAGATGGCGCTGCCCTATACCGGGCGGAGAGACTTATCCCGCCAACAGGGGACTGGTATTTCTCGTCAAGTTCAATCAAAAAGCTTGCTGGCCCAAAGGCGCACAGATTATTGAATTCAACGAGGTGAAGCAAACTGACTATCAGATCTCCATGGATGCTTGTATGGAGATGTTCACGAGATTGAAGAGCTGCAAATCTCCTATAAAGAAAGATGGAAAATTCTACTTCACCGGAGGTGGCGTGTATTCCAACTGTCTATGGTGGCGTGCGCACTGGCCTGGGCGCGAGCATGAGACGCCTGCTCTGGAGAAAATTCCTGCAGAGATGGATGAGTTGCAGATGAATCTTACTCGGTACGCCGATGAGGAGTACTGGCGGCTTACTGATGCAGAGCAGCAATGGGCGAATGGCGCTGCCGGGCTTGCATCGATTGGGTCGATCGATCCCAAGAATGGTACTAACAGCAACACGACATCGACAGATCTCGTGAAATTCACTAAGGCATCAGCAGAAGGCGATATGAAGCCGACAGAGTGAAATTGCTGGGATGAGACTTGGAAGCGTGAAGCCATTCACACGAGCTGTGGATGCTTCCACTTTCCGGTTGCTTGTCAAGAGCAATTCCAAGCGCAAGCCACCACGTATGCTATGGCCTCTTCAGGCTTTCCATGCTAGCGGGTTCATGGCGAATCTTTTCAGTAGCGAAACAACTTGGCGTAGAAGCGTGGTCACGGCGATTCGAGAAGGGCTACAGATCGCAGACACACAATCCTTAGCGAGTCAGACCCCGCAGCCATAGGTACGTCCTGCATCAACTTCGTAGAGCAATCTGCAAAACGTTTCCCACAGCCTGCATTTCCCATGTGGCTGGCACGCTACTCCGCAAACCCCAATGTCGATCAAAGAGGCCCCAACTCCGGCTAAGTTTCGCAAGTGCCTGTACTCCTCTCCTTGGCATCGTCCCAAGTACATCCAAGCCGGGATGAGGTTCAGGATTGTCGTTTGTGGTATTCCGTCACCTTGGCTTTGCTCTTGTGTGTAACAGTGTTACGCGACTACAGCAGGTTCATCGCATGGGTGATGTACGATATATATGAAGTTGCAGATCTGATGGCGCGTTGTGTTTTGGACATCGTTCTCCTCATTGATGATTATTGATAGAGCGTTTTCATCGGTCACACTGGTCGACATCTGCTACTATGAGACGCTGTTATGGTAGAGGAGCGCCACTGAGGGCTGGCCTCTACGTTTGTTGTTTATCGGCTTTTCTGTTCTTCGGCTACGATCAAGGAGTTCTTAGTGGTCTGCTTCAGAATCCTTTCTTTCGAGAACAATTCAACAATCCCGTAAGGCAACCAATGCCTAACCGACGCACGAATGCTAATCGTCTTACAGAGCGATGTGGTCACCGGCATCACAGTAGGCAGCTATTGTCTAGGATCCCTGATCGGCTGCGGCATCAACTTCTTCATTGGAGACTACTTCGGACGCCGACGAATGATATGGCTTGCTATGATCCTAATTATCATTGGAGCAACGCTGCAGACATCCGCCGTGAATCTGGCTCATCTCATCGTTGGCCGCATCATCACTGGATTCGGAACTGGAATCGATAGCAGCACGGTCCCTATGTATCAGTCTGAGCTATCGAAGAAGGAATATCGCGGCCGACTCGTCAGCTGGGAGATCTGGTTCATTGGCGTGGGTATCGTCTTGAGCTACTGGATCGATTATGGGTTCAGCTATGTGCAGTCTCATGCTGCTTGGCGTACTCCAATTGGAATCCAGCTGATTTTCGCGATCATCGTGGTCTTCGTGGTCTGGGGTTTACCGGAATCCCCAAGATGGCTCGCAAAACGCGGCCGAGAAGATGAAGCTGCAGAGGTCATCTGTGCAGTATGGGATTTGAAGCCGGATGATCCATATGTCATTGAGGAAATGGCTGCGATTCGTGCTGCAGTTGCTCTGGAAAGACGCGAAGGTGGACAGTCATACATGTCAGTCTTTAAGCCGGATGCTCTCCAAACTCCGCGTCGAGTCGCACTCGCATGGTTTGGTCTATTTATGAATCAGATGGGCGGAATCAACCTCGTGGTGTATTACATGTGAGTGTCGTCAAATTCGATATGCTCACTCAATCCCTGCTGACTCGGAGATAGGCCAACGGTGTTGGTCCAGAACGTCGGCCTCAGCCTGAATACCTCCCTACTTATCGCTGGTTTCGTCCAAATGATGTTTATCGTCGGCAACACACTACCAGCTTTGGCACTGGATCGAATGGGCCGACGACCAACGATGATCTGGGGCTGCGCCTTGCTTTCGTTCTGCATGATGATGATCACGATTCTGCTCAGCATTGGCCGTCAAGCGACATCGTCCGCGGCTATTGCATTCTTCTTCCTGGTAACTGAACACTGGGAAAAATATCAGTTGCCCGCAATACTGACCGATTTCACAGTTCATGCTTATTTTCGGCGGTACGATTAACGTCGTGCCTTGGGTATACGGACCAGAGATTCTGCCTCTCGAGGCAAGAACCAGAGGAACTTCCATCTCGGTGTCTGCTCATTGGCTCTGGGTGAGTTGTAACCTCGCTCGAACGAACCAACAACTGCTGACTTGAAGTATAGAACTTTTTCATTGTCATGATTACGCCCGTGCTCATCAATCGTATCGATTGGGCGACATACATTATCTTCACCATTACTAATGCTGCCTTCGTGCCCATCGTGTATTTCTTCTATCCTGGTAAGACTTACTGCCGTGACGTCGACTTCCGCGTGCTGATCAAGGCATAGAAACAAGTAATATCAGTCTGGAAGACATTGATAAGCTATTCTTGCCTGAGGATATGCAAGACTTCGCCAATCGCAATTCGATGGACGGTGCTCCAGGATCCGAGAGCAGCAAGGGCGAAACGTCGAACGTTGTCGAGAAGGTCGCATGAAGTACTTTGTTCCAGCGATAAAACTTTCAGCGGACGGAAAGGTGCTTCAGGGATGAAACAAGGCTTGTAGATCCACTCTGGTAGTCCAGCGCTTGAGAAGCTTCATGTGCATTGGAATATACTCTCACAATGCAGTGCAACAATCTTGCTTAGTTCGACGTCGATGATAGGAACAAATTGCAGCTGCGATGCAGCTCCTCGAGATCTGAACGTCGGTTTGACATCATCCATGACGTGTAGCGACACGTTTGTGGATGCATTGTTGAGACACGTCCGTGTGTGATAGAGCATGCTCTACTCCAAATCATTAGCTGGTTCGTCGTAATCTCTAAAGTGAATAAAGCAAGTCCACGTAGCGAAGAAAAAGGGAAAAAGAAGAATACCTCGATCATGCCGTCTCAAGAACATGCCGCCAAGATGGAGAAGGAGTACGAACCTAGGCCAGATCCTCAGAACCTCACGTACAACAAGGAGAATCCACAAAACAATGCACCAACTCAAGTCGACTACGAACCTCATCCAGAAAAGTCAATTCCTCTCTCGCCCACACGCCAAAAGATCGTCAATGCAATCACAAGCCTCTATTCGGGCTCGTGCAAAGAGGGCGGCGCAGGCGAAGAAGACCTGAAAGTTTATGCTCCGGAGGCGGTCTACGATGACCCGTGGTCATACTGTGATACCCGTTACAAAATTGCTGGCCAATGGTATGGCATTCCCAAGATCTCCCACTCGAAAACATTGGCCACCGAAGTCGTTGAAAGCACAGAAGCCTCTGATAAAGATCAAGCCAGGCCGGGTGAGGATGGGAGGATAGTCTTCAAGCTGCGGCAGGAGTATACTGTCAAGGCGATAAAATTGAGCAAACCTGTGAACAGCCTTGTCAGCTTGACTTTGCAAAAGATAGACGGGGAGGAGAAAGTCCGATATCACAAAGACATGTGGAACCAAAATGATTATTCCCACGAGGGCATTGGTAGGTATATGAAGGAGTTGAATGGTGACCATCTTACCAAAATAACGCGACCGCCTGGCTGGCTGAAGGAAGGGGCGGAGTCTGAAGGTGTGCCGTCCTCGTAGACTTGCTGGCATGCATTGGAAAGAGCGTGGCGAAGAACTTAGGACGTTTCTGTTGGTGCAATTCTGGAAGAAAACCGGGTTGCTCTCAAATTCTGTTCATAATGGCATTTTCACTCCAGCAGGGTAACAGCTCTCATAGGCCCTCCGCTTCCACCTCGAATCTTTAGTGGGAAACCCATAAAGCGGAATCTGCCTTTGCCCACGACCTGTTCAAGGTTATCTAGACCTTCAATGTGCGTGATATTGCGTTCTCCGCAAGCGTTGTGAGCTTGGAAATTCGGCTCGCCCTCTGGAGCAGGGCTTATAGCTTCTACGCCAAAGATCTTGCAGCCTTTATCCGCTAGCCAATGGACAGCTTCGAGGGACGAGCCAGGAAAGTCGTGTTGCCAACGTGGATCGCTGAATGGCACGCGCTCGTTGAACGCCATGTATATCAATACCGTGTCTCCTGCATGAATCTGCTCGCCCGTCTTCTGCACCGCGTCTTCCATCTCTTGTACACTAATCGTAGCTTTGAGCTCGACGTGAGAGAGCTCGAGGCAGATTGCCGAGGTGTAGAAATTGTCTAGAGGCATCTGGTCGATTGAGAGAGCGCCTGGCGTCGGATCGAAATGCTTCGGCGCGTCAACATGAGTGCCAGCATGATCGCTCATTGATATATAATACGAGGCTGATCGGAGAGTGGTGTTGCCGGCCTTCTTTGGCTGGTGTGTGTCCCATGGCGTAAGAACGACCGGAGGATGGAATGGATGTGGCGGGCTACGATGATAGAGCTCTCGACTCAGGTCTACCAGCTTCGATTTGGGCGATGCTTTCGTGGCATTTCGTCTTCGATTGTCAAGGCGAGCTAGGTAAGGCCCGACGTCATATGCTGGCGAGAGCAGTGCTCTGCGCGTTAGCAAGACGTGGCGTGTGAACATTGTGAGTCTGAGTCACATGTAGAATGAAGGCTATATATGTGAGCGGTTCATTCCCAAGCAGATTCTCATCACTTGGCCATGTGGATATGAGAGAGCTATTGTAGAGCCGACCCAACGTCATGTTGCAGCTTCGAGCTTCCGAGTACGAAGCTCGGCTCTCGGGCATGATGAAAAGGGATATAATTGCTATTAAATCATCCACTCCATCGAAGCAAGCACTTCAAGCTTGTTTCTTCGGCTCAATGGTCTAGTGGTATGATTCTTGCTTTGGGTAGCTTCGTGCTCTGCTTGCAAGAGGTCCTTGGTTCAATTCCGAGTTGAGCCCGATCTTTTTTTTGGTGTTTTTATATCGTATTAATGGTATAGAATGGTTGTATGGTGTGGTGTTGGCTATCTCCGTGGGCCATGTGAATGCCAAGCCATTCGGGCGCCCAAACATGTGGCAGGCGACCACGTCTTTTTTTGGAGTCAATTCAGGCATGAGGAAAGCTCACTCGGTTCACGACGGGATCGTTTCCGCCCGTCAATTGCACCAATACTTGCATCTGGTCGACAAATTATCAACTCACCAAGTCCGGCCGTGCCGGAGCATTCCGTGGGAATAGAGCAAGACGAATGATGTGAAAGACTTGTAACAGACTATTAAATCGGAACGGAGCGTGTGATAGATTCAGGTATCGCCGTTGCAGAGTTGCATCGTAATCGCGAACTGGTTCTTTCAGCGCCAAGAAGTGAAGTCAAACGTTCAGGCATTCAGGCACACCCGCATCTCCAGCTGTAGCTTCCTCGAACAACGCGCTTCTTGCAACCACAGCAGACAGAACACTGCTCACCCCCAACCGAAACAATGAACACAAAATGAAACCTTCGAAAGCAACATGCTCAATTTCATGGACTATGTCCAAACAGCGTTTTATCGCAAATCGCGATGGAACGTCGACAACAGCTATGCCTCCTTGACCACAACCTCGATCAACCTTCTCGACTTCCAAATACCATCTGGTCTGAGACTCCATGTCTCCTCCTTATCCTCGCCGAACTTCGCGACATCGTATACGCTGGGCAGTAGAGGTGTGGTGGATGGGTCGTTGAGCTTCTTGTATACGAATTTGGGTCTACAAGTAGCGAGCAAGAGCAGTGATGTACCATTGAGCAAATTGGTGAGAGGATATCGACATTTGCAGGAGCTGCGAGGACCAGATGGGAAGGATATCTCGCTGGAAGATCGCAAAAAGGATTCGTTGCTTTACGGCCGGCTGTATTTGCCAAACAGTTCGCTCGAAGCGTTATATCTACGACGAATCTCCCCGAGCCGGCTGTTCCAGCTCAAGTGCGTATCAGACGAGAGACTACCAAATGGAGGCACACTTCTGGCTACTTTGCAGAATGACCAGGGCAAGTACACGACAGAGTACCTCTACTCGACAGACTCAGCGTTACTGGGCGTTCGTGGACTCTACAACTTCGGCCATGACCCACGCCATGCTCCCGAGGATCAACATGCGATACAAGGCGAAAAGCTGCCCGCTCATCCTTGGGATCACCAAGGCGGAAGACTTAGTGCAGGTGCCGAGGCATACTTCAGTCCGCTGAACAAATCCGGCGGCATCAGCACAGGACTACGCTTCACCACTTTACCTTCGCATACTGGCTTTCCCTACACGATGGCTCTAACAGTCAACCCGCTTATGGGCAATTTGTCTTCCACATATGCTGTCAAAGCAGGACCGAATCTGGCATTGTGCTCGCGATTTGATTTCAATGTGTACAGCTATGAGAGCGATGTTGTCGTAGGATTGGAATTGTGGCAGCGGGAGCAGCCTACTGAAGAGAATGTTTGGGCGCAGCAGCTTATTCGTGCTGGGTGGAAGAAGACGGATGAGGATGTGAAGGGAGTTTTGAAGGCGAGAGTGGACAATCATGGAAAGGTTGGGCTGCTGTGGGAATGTCGTTTTAAAGAGCTACTGCTGGGGGTGGGCGCCGATGTGGATTTGAAGAAGAGTGAGAGGATTATTGGGAAGGTCGGCCTCGAAGTGAGCTATTCTAGCTGATCGCGGCCCATCGTGCGAGTACTTCAGTGAATGCGATGATATTCACAAGGACCGATTGTGGTCATCTGACCCCGCCTCCCAATGAGCGAGCAGATAGAACTCGAAAAACCAGTTCTCCAGATTCTCGTTCAGCCAGAGATATCTGTGATTCAAATAAAGCTCTCCGACCTGACGCCAGCCCTCTCTCTTCGCTCCTCAAGCGTCATCGAATCCACGGCTCTTTGCAGGTTCTTAGCAACATCCTGCTCTGCCGCTACTTTACTCGCCACCGATTTGCACTCCTGCACGAGGCCAGCAGCATTTCCGAGAACTGTCTTAGCAGCCCTCAGATCCTTCTCCAATTCCACGGCACGTTCGGGTGCTTTGTCCATGTGCACTCGATATTTGGAGTTGACTTCCAGGCTGTAACTGAGATGACTCTCTGCGCCTGGACTCCGAGGTGGGTCGATGGCGAAGAGACTGGCGGTCTTGTCTATGGCGTTTTCGAGGAGGGTGGAGAGCGTTGGCTTCTCGCTAGGTTCTTGATTGGAACTCTCGTGTATAGATGTTCCGCTTGATGGGCTGAGCTGCTCGTCCGAGAATCCGCTATCGCTGTTTTCCTGGTCAGGCGTGGTAGAACTCTCTTCCTCCTCGGAACTGTTGCGCTGGGCATGGGGTCGCTCGAGTAATTTCGACAAGTCGTCCAGCAGAGCTTCGAGGCGAGCGACTTGCGACATTGGGCTGGCAACTTCTGATGTCTTGGAGGTACCTGAGATGGCCTCGCCGGGCAAGTATTGGTCGAGTGTGATTCTTTGCAGATGTCCATCTAGAAAGCAATTTTCCTGTTGAGAATTTGAGGTGTTCTGTTGTTTGCCGCAGCTGCTTGTGCATGTGAAAGTTGTTGGGCGGAGTCAACAGACTTCGTTTTTCACGCCCTTTCTGGCATTTTCGCGGTCTCACACGCAAACACAATCATACTTGTATTGGATGTAATTGCTGTTGTCGAGCGTGCAAGTTGCAGAGTTGAGGTTCAGGCATTGTTGTGAATATGGTGATCTCCTCCTGAAAGAGGTCCTGGCTCGGGATGTATGAAAGCAAATACGCGGGCCTGCATACGTCGAACTGTACCTAAAAAATAAGGATGCGGTGAGCTGGAGAACGATACTTGAGTAGTGATACTGTCAGCCACTTCGTACGCGAGTACAGACTCGTGATGCACTTGGGATAAAACAATAGCGATACGTCGACCCGTACAACAATGACTGTTGCGAGTAATCTGAGTACTTTATCTGGAGCACGCGTGGTTGCTCAAGGTGTGGGAAATGTACGCGACATAGATATACGTAACGTGCCACTGAAGTGAGTATGCCCAGCGCGTCTTTGGTCACGGCATCGGCTGTCCCATTGCCATGTATAGCCACGTGCATGCTAATGCGGTCTGGATGATAGTGGTAGATCTGATAGATGAAGTGTCCAGGATACGGGACGTCAGCGTCATCAGCATGGAGCATGCCAAGCAATATACTGTACCTCCTGCGTCTCGCCTGTGGTCCGAATTCCACAGCGACGAGTGTAGCACCATCCTGGCCTTGCCGTCGCGTGCATCCATCGATATACTCTGTATTTCTGTATGCGAGCACGGCACGGGAAGGTGTCACGACACACGGCCGGGCTCTCCATCCCCACGTCGGTTTGGCCTGCAGACGGCGCACACTGCACAGATTGGGCTTGGGCAGCACCCACGCCAGCTTCGACATCCCACAATCTCGGTACTGCGCAGGGCTGATTGGCGTCCGGCATCTTGACTCACAGTGCCGGGCAGCGTCACGTCGACTTCACGCCTGCTGCTCACTGGCGCGCGGAAGGCCTTCCCCAGCGGGCAGAGGAAGAGCGGTGTACAGGCCGTGTTCCGCGAGCAGCAGGCAAGGACCTGCCTGCCTGCCGAGTTTGTGACTTGAGCGTGCCATGATGGAGGTGAGGCTATTCCCGCTCGCTCGCTCACGCGCACTACCCAAAACCAAGGCCATGCGGTGCTGTTTTGCGATGACCACCTGTTCCCGTCCTGCTGCGGTGCTGCAACCGCTGCTGCTGCTGCTGGAGGCGCGCGTGTGGGCGATGACCTTGCTCTGAGGGAGATGTGATCTATTCGACATTATCTCAGCGGCTGCCTACCGCCGCAAGGCACCGTGTAAGTCTCGTCTTTTTCGAACTCGTTGGCGGCGATAAGCATGTGCGACAGTGGGCGTGCTCCCTCGTGTCAACAGAAGATGAGGTGTGGTGGTGGAGGCGGTGGTGATCGAGCATGTAAATATTGGGCTCCCACGCCGACGACACTTCTCCCATCATCACCCATTTGTACTTTCTAATCTGACACTCCATCACCACAGTCTCCGCCATGCGCACCCTATTCTCGGAGAACATCCTCTCACCTACGCCCACACCTGCGCCTGAGCAGAACAAGAAGAACCCCTTCGAGCTTTCCTTCGCCTCCAGCGGCCCCAGCGCGCACAACAGTTCGACAGCGTCATCGCATAACTCGCCCAAGGAGAACGACTGGCTGACATCGTACTACCGCGAGCAACAACGATTCGCTAATGAGGTCCACATTCAGAGCAACCAAAGTCACGCCACTCAAAATGTATCGACACGGCCTGGCCACGCACGGAGAAAGGGCAACCCAAAAGTCCTCTTCATGGGAATGCGAAGGTCAGCCAGAATCTTCTTGATGACCTACTCCACCACCCACCTAACCTCCCTCCCAGAAGCGGCAAATCCTCCATCCAAAAAGTCCTCTTCGAGAAATTCTCCCCAGCCGAAACCCTCTACCTCGACCCCACCAACAAAATCGAATCCGCCACAATGTCCTCCTTCATGAACTTCGAATCCTCCGAAATCCCCCCCAACATCCCCTACCTCTCCCCGGACTTCGACCGCGAAGCCCTCTTCGGCGGCACCACAGGCTCCATAATCTGGGTCCTCGACATGCAAGACGAATACTTCCAATCCATCGACGCTCTAATCAAAACCGCCTCCTTCATAATGGACAACTACCCACGTCTCAACTTTGAAGTCTTCGTCCATAAAACCGACGGCCTATCCGAAGAGTACAAATACGACACCTTCCGCGACGTGCGGCAACGAGTACAAGATGAACTTTCTGATGCGGGTTATGGAGATCGTTCTGTGGCGTTCTATCGAACTAGTATTTTCGATCATTCCGTCTACGAAGCTATGAGTAAAGTCGTTCAGAAATTGCTTCCGCAATTACCAGCTATGGAAGCCCTCCTCAATAAACTCTGCTCAACATGCAGAACACAAAAGGCCTACCTCTTCGACACAGTTTCGAAAATCTATCTCGCGACAGACACGAGTCCGACATTCCTGAAAGACTATGAAGTGTGTTCAGATTACGTCGATGTTATTGTCGATATCAAGCAGATTTATGGATGGCATGGGCCGGAGAACAAGAACAATTCCAACGAAGCTTCTTCTTCTTCTTCTGCCATCGTGGGCGAAAGTCTCATCACCTACGATAAGAGCGGGAATACGTATATTTATGCGCGGGAGATTAATGAGTATGCTCCTCCTGCCCCTTCGCCCATCTCGAATAGTCTACTAATGTTGCATTTCTAGATATCTCTCCCTCATCTGCGTCATGGGCCAAGGAAGCACAGCAGACAAACGCGTGCTGATTGACTACAATGTGAGTATACTGAACGATGCACTGCAGCAAATGTTTGCGTTGTGAGGATGGAATGATTTGAAGGAGAGGAAAGGCGACGACGGTTGTTGGATTTGTACAAATATCCATTCGGAACAAAGCCTTCGGCTCGGCAACCGGCAGCTGCACATGGCATGGCATGGAAACGAGCGGAGAAGCCGAAAGCAAGGAAGGCAAGGCAAGAGTCAAGCACCTGCAGATACGACGAACTTGTACAGAAATACAGCAGGTTTACGGCCGTACTGGCACGAAGCAATTGCCACCTCATAACCTTATCAATGACACCCACCGCATTGCAAATCGCACCTGATGACAAGATATGTCTCAATTGACAGATTATAGACACGATTTTAAATGGGCGACCAAGTAAAAAAGCTAAATACTCGAAAAAGAAATCCCATCATGTCCAGATGAACAAACAAGCCCGCCAAAACATCGACCCATGGGTACTCGTGCCAAAGATTTGTGAATTCGCATTATCGTCCTCCGCTACGCCTGCGCTGTATACTCAAGCTCGTGTTCATGGTTTTGTGGTTGTGGAGGTGGTGTTACTGTCCAGCGCCAGGCCTTAGTCGGGTGTCCGTCGAATTGACGCGTGATTGAATGCGTCGCTGCTGGGAATAAGGCGTTCATGCTCCGCCGCTCTGCTGCCTTGTCGCATCACTTCTTGTCAAGAAGTCGCGTCTCTTCGTACATGTTCGGCCCGCAGTCCTGGCGTTCTCAATGGAAATAGCATACGTTCATCCAAGTGCCCAATTCCCCTTCTAACTCATGCTTAAAGAACCCGCCAGCTCCGATGAGCTACTCAAGTTCCCATATTCGATCCTGGAACGACGTTTTGACTGCACAATTACCCCCGTAACGCCTCGCTGTGCTGTGCTTCTGCGTGCGTGTCGTAAGTTTATCGGAATCTGGCAGAGCATCGGCCCATGACTTCGCCTTGACAGACTAGCTCTGCGCTGAACTCAGAGCCATCGAGGGTGAGGTAGATGTCGAAGTATACGCGGTAAAAGGTGCCTTGTGGGGTATCCATTCGTTCAAAATCCTTTTCGAGGTTCTTCCGACTGAGGTCAGATGTAAGTGTGACGACCTCCTTGATGCCTGTGAATGTGATTAGTAAGGTCTCTGAGAGCGCCGGAAGTGAGATTGTGCTTACGGGGATCCTTTGTATATTCCGGGCATACATCCTCGTCGCAGGCATACAGAACATCCTCGTACATCAATGTCGCACCGGGCGCGACTTGTCTGAAGAAAGACACCTTGACTGGCTCGCCAATCTTGACCCGTTGTCCCTTTTGCACAAAGATTTGTCGTGTGTACTTGCAGCGGTCCTTACCATCGAGCGAAGGCACACGGTATTGCTCGGGGTGATGTCCTTCCTTGAACGGCTGCAGCGTGGCCATTAGGTAATGCCTTCGTGCCACACGCGACGTGATGACTCGCTCCGTGATACCAGCTGTGACGGCTCCTTTGACAATGGCTGCGACCGAGTCCATAGGTCGCACGACCTTGTTCTGGAATTGCGGAGGCACGTGTAACTTGATCTGCTGGAAGAGATATTCCGAGGCGCCGAAACCTCCAACCACGAGCACGTTCTACCTCACGTTAGCGACTGATCAGCGATAACAGACAGAGTCGATCGTCATACCTGGAGCGCCCTGTTCTGTGCTTGAATCGCAATGATCTGGTTCCTGACCAGTTCCAAGATGCGATTGACCACGGGTTCGAAACATTGCAGGATTTCCTCGTTAGTGAAAGTCATGTAACCTTCCTCAATACCCGCCTCAGGGAACTCGGCCTCAATTCCAACATCAACAGCCCACTTCTGGCCATTGTTGCGGAAATCTGCCTTGATTCTGTTCTCGAAGTCCATGATACATTTTGCGTAGACCTTGCCTGCAGTCTTCGAGCCATCCGGCAGCTTCATCTTCCTAATCTTGGCCCGCAGAATATTGGAGAAGTTCCTGTTCAGCGCTGTCGATCCGCAGGAGTCTCCAGAGCCAGCAGTACATTCAGCGACGGTGAACGGCGACTCCTCTTCCACTTCGTATGCGATCAAATCGACAGTGCCTCCACCACAATCGACAATCAGGACCGCATCGTGTACTTTCAGGTTCAGAAGGCCAGTCTTTGAGCAGAACATAGCTGCAGCCTCTGGCTCGGAGATAAGTGTCAACCGGTTGTCATTCTCATCTCGCAGGAAACCAGCTTGAATTGCCGCGGCTCTGGTCGCTGCCTTGCCGGCATCGTTCCAAATGGCCGGAACTGTCAAGAAGTATTTGATATTACGCTCTTCTCGATTGAACACCTCACCCAGTGTCTTTTGTAGTTGGTTGCGCATCGCCTGCCGCAGTTTGAACAGATAATCGGCGGCGACATCGATTTCGGACTTTCCAGGTGGAAGCGGTGGGAGGTTGATAGGGTCGATATATGTGTTGCCGGAAAGCATAAGCTGCAGCTTGAACCACTCCACTTTCTGCACTCCCGGTTTTGGGTAGCCAGTAGGTGCGAGGGCTTCGGCGATATCTGGTCCCCAACCTACCACCTGCTGGTGCTGGTCATAGTACAGTACAGTTGGGATCTGCGCTTCGGTTAGCACGACATTGTTGGCACCGTGCAACATCAATACTGACTTTCTGCTTCGTCTGCGTACCAGCACCTGGCCATTCGACAATGATATCTTCTTTGGCCTCGGTATTGGTGGCGAAGGCGAACGCTACGCCAGAGAATGTCGTACCCTGCCGTCGCTGTCAGTAACCAATCCCAACATCTGTCTAGACCGACTCACGAAATCAATGCCCACGATGAGCTGCGCTTTGCTTCTAGAATTGTCGCCTTGCACTTCGTGTCGCCCATTATTGTAAGGGTGCACTGCTTGCGGTCCGTAGCCGTAGCCTGCTTGTCCCGGATGCGGCTGGCCCATGGGGTAGCCGGGGGGAGCGGGCTGACCGTACAGCTGCGGCTGATGCTGCGGTGGGTAGCCGTGACCACCGCCAGTGTTGATGGGCGGAGGCATAGGACTCGATGGCCTGCCCTGGTTAGGATGCCCCGGAGCGCCCAAGTTTCCTCCCTGATTGGCGTACTGGTATGACGGCGGCCGACCCAGAGGCTGGCTGTTGGGGTTCATGGCGAGCGATGTCGACGAGGCCGAGGCAGCCTGCGGCGGAGCGTTGCTGTTGGACTGAGCTGGATCGCGCGAGACGCCGTTCGAGGCAACAGCAGCGGTGCTGGCGGGCGCGTTCGCGGGCGACGAGGTGCCGTTGGTGGTGGGTGCGGGCGCTGAAGTAGCTGATGGAGCCGTGGGGCCGGCGCGCGACGGCGAGGGACGATTGGCGGGGGCGGAGAGGGTGGTGGTACTGCCTGCGTTGGAACTCTGGCTGCCGGCGACGGAGTTGCTGCTGCTTCTGCGTGTCGAACCGACGAGTCGTCTGAAACGCGAGTTCATGGAGGACATAGGAAAGAGCCGGTCATGGGCAGCAGCCTCCCTGACACTTTTTGCCGGAAGGAGCAGCGCCAAATGCGACTGCGACTGACCAGTGCGGGCGTGGAGGGGCGGAGAGTGGCCGCCGAGTGAGCAGACAGGCAGGCAGGCAGGCACGCGGCAGGCGGTATTGGCTGGTGTGTCTGTGAACTGCTGGCTGTTCCGACAGCGGGTTCGCGGTGCGCCTTGTCGGTTGGGCGCGCCGGGGGCGTGAATCAGCAGCTGAGGGTCGGCGTCGGAGACTGATCTGGCGGAGCTGTCACAAGAGCGAAGGCCAAGAGGGGAGGACGAGGCCGAGCAGCAGCGAGAGGATTTGCGATCTCAGATGTCGCGCAGCTCATCGACAGTGGGTTGGTGCGCAAGCCATCAACTGCAGACAGCTGGAGACCAGAAGCTCACCACCCGCCCGCCGAGTAGCCAAGCCCTGTGCCCCGGCTCGATCCAGCCTGTCCCAATTTATCTCTCAGCCTCAATCTAGCAGCAGCATTGCACTGCCCGCATCCCAGCGAGTCCATCTCCAACGACCCTCCCATCGGTGCCGCGACGTGCGGCCCTGTCGCTGCGCTCCGAGCTTAATCGCATAAGCAGGACTGCTACTGTTTCATGGCCTAGCATGAAAAGCGCTGTCTACGCGCTCTACAGTCCCCGCGTCCGCTGATGATTGCATCTACGAATCTACGACCAGAATTCGGTGCGGGGCGGTGAACGTCCATCACATCACGCAGGGATCCGCTTTAATTCTACTGTATTGCCTTTCTCGGCCATCAATGTTTCCGGCCGAAGCAATGACTGCCATTGACACTCGCGCTCATGGTTAGCTCGCCGCCATAGCTGTCCTCACCAACACGAGCATGGCTGAGAAAATTTCATCCCTGCCTACAAGCGTGGTCTCAGGCGCAGCACCTAGTTTTCAGCTCGTCCAGGGCGTGTCAGCGTGTTGCAGAACCTGGTACCTCGACTTTCGGCTGGTGGCGTCCCGGACTGCACTTCATCTGGAGCAGCGAAGGATCTCCCCACCCAGGAGTACGGCTCAATCCACCAAATCTTTTCGCGTGCGAATGACAGACAGCCATTACCGAGTGATGATACTGTCAACCCTCGGCCGGATACGGGCCTCACATGTCAGCGTTTCACAGGCGTTTATGCAGCTTCCGGTGGATGCCCAACGAACACCACAACCGTGCCATCAGCTCTACTTGCCCCTTTCAGAAATCGCAATGGCTGCAGACTGCGTCGACCTGCTTGGCATCGACCAAATAAACAAGCTCCGTATCACCTATATAACGTGACACGGACTGCCCAGGAACCCTCCTGCAGATGACACGATACGCATATGTCTTCTTACTCGTGCCTCCCGCTAGTGTGGGGAAATAATTTCAATTCCAGCGATGTGTTGAGGTTATGACATTTCCACCCATTGGGAAATTGCAGACATGTCTTTGCAGACGCAATTGCCTCACGCCCCGACATCTCCTGGACACAACAGTTGACAGTCTCAGTGCCGAACCGAATGCCACAAGATATTGGCCGCCACCTTGCGAATCTGAGACAACACAATCTGAGACGAGATGACGAAGAAAACACGACACCACAACCTCGTGTCAGCCATGCTCCACCATATGAACACTGCTAACGTTGAGATGTTCCGTCTCATGCACCTAGTGCAACCATCACCCTCACGAGTCACCTTGTTGCACTGAAGCTCCCGAAGAAAGACATTGTCTTTCCTGCTGTGGTAGCACTCGAACGGTCAATTCTGCCCGTCGTTGAGGTGTTCCGACGTTCCCTCAGCACGTTTCGAACGTCTTCGATGCTGTCGATTGCCACTCATAAAATTTGTAAATGCTGAAATGGCGTGCAAAGAGAATGAATTACTACGGCATGCCCGTGCATGCCTGCTGGCGCATCGAGGAGGGCTGCCAGTGTCGTCACAGCCCCTGCTTGACGATCAAATATCATTCGGACTATTCTCTAGTGCTACCGATCTTATGCGCAGATCTACAGTACCAACTCGGAAATGTCGCTGGCACAAGCGGTGTTTGAGCAGGCGAAGATAAACGCATCACATTGAGCACTTGTGGTGGGACTCAGCATCGTTTTGGAGTGTGCCCGAAGTTTTGCTGAGAACCCATCAAAATTTGACCACCCCAGATCAAATATCTACACGCACGGTAGAGTTGCGGAAGGCGCGCTGGCGCGCTCTTGCCAGCGCCACCTGCAGCTTACGAAAACCAGCCACGCGTGTACCTCACACTATCACCTCGGTCTCGAACTACAAAGGCCTGGCAAATGTGGTGCTCGTACCATTCGGAGACAGCCTTGCGCAAGCCGCAAGCCGCTCTCCTTGACTAGACATCTGAGCCAAGCGGCTCCGGGCCCCGCGGCAGCCTTCAGACACACGCAGGTTGCTTACGACTGGCACCGCCACCAAGCATACAGAAAAGGGCCCGAAATTCACAAGCCTGCGTAGTCCTATGCGAAGAAGTGGTTGGCGCGAGACCTGCTTTCGGACCCGAGTCTAGACCGCGGGTACACGCGAAAGCGAGCTATGGTCTTGAATGGCCTGATCAGTTTGGTCTCTATGCCATCTCATGGCCAGTTTCTCTTTCCCAGTCAACAGCGATGGACATTGATGCATGGTGCTGCTGGCTTTCCAAGTGTGGGCCCCGGTCACTCCGTCATGGGGGACGCGTCTCTTGGGACCTACTCGGGAGAAACGGATGAGGCCAAGCTCACCAAGCAAAGAGCTTGGTATGCTTGACCCATTCAAAGCAGGCCAAATGTGCCCAGGCTTCACAAAAATCTGGAATCCCGCAGAGAAAGAATGATTCTACGGCTCAAGAGTACGCAAGGCCTCCGCAAGAATTGATCGAGAGGTGCAATAGGCTTCGAGTGACAGGCCGCGCATGATGAGAAGTCTCAAAGCACGCCGTTTGTATTGCTCAAGATGCCAGACTAACCTTGCGTTGAAAAGCGAAAGGAGCTAGCCTTGAGCATCCTGCACAATGCTGTGAAGTACTCATCATTGCACTAGGTAGGCCTACCCGCATCAATCGGGTCAAGACATCAGTGAGGGCATTCCACTATATTGATCACGAATCCTTCTAGCCAGCAATTCTCAATTTGGACAGTCTCACTGCAGCGACCGACCCACGAATCGACTCATACAACCTGACATCGTTGTCCTTGTCACATTTCCATGGTCTAATCGTCGCGTCGAGCTGATGCGGATATTGCTACACCTCCTCGGGAACTGTTCTCAAATGATGAGTCCGATCTTTCCTCTTTTTCCGAGGAAATGCTTTTCGGACTTCTTTCCGGAGCGACTGCCTAAAACTTCAAGCGCGGCAACAACAAGCGCCCTCCTAGCAACCAGCGGAGTGGGAATCGCGGAACTGTTGCCGGAGGCAGGGAAGCCGTGAACACTTCCTTGGACCGGGCTAAATATCAATCGACTTGCGGATGAGAAGACTCACGTCTGGAGCGAAGAGAGTCGAACACTAGGATATGCGTCCCAACGCCCAAGTGATAGCGAGGCAGGCTCTACTGGCAAGCTGTCCTGGCTGGCGGCTGAGGTGCGGAAACTGTTACCTACAGATGCGTTTCTCGCGTTGTTCAGAACGAACAGGGTCGGCTGGTTGCTGTCACAACTGCCTCAAGAGACCGCAGATTGCCTCAAGAGCATTCTCAATGCTCCTCGGACGTGGGACTGCCCCGGGCCCCACTCTCTTGACGACCTAGAAGACGGTGATCCTGACAAGGCATTCTTCACGACATTGAAGTTTCGCAGAGGTGTTGGCCGTGTATCTGCATGGAAATCTTTCTTTCAGATGGTCGCTGAGATCCCGGTATCTTGCCAGCACTTTCCCAAGATCTCATTCACAACACCTAAGGGATGCCCTGCTCAGTCCAAGATCGCTGTCATTGGCAGTTATCCGTCTACGGTCGAAGAGAGCACGTCAGTGGCGTGGATGCAGACGTGTTAATTCTGGCCCATTCGACCACAGTGTGCTTTTCATCGAAGCGCGGCCTATCAAACAGACAATTCTTGAGAGAAAACTTCCTGAAAATCGCGTGGAGCGGATAATTGGGGCTCAAAATATGGCCAAGATCGAGCACTTTAACAATTGGCTGGTGGCTTCATCCGAAGGCAGGTTGAGATTGGCCCTCGGAGCTGAACAATTCCCATACGAGAAGCATCACATCATGCTACACAACACGCGTATGTCGATTAATCGCTAGAATGCTCCCTTTCAGCTTGCGATCGACGACTCTTCCATCTTCTTACCATTGTACCATCCTCAGCACATCGACTTCGCGGGATTTACCTCTGCTGCAATTGTACGCGGTATGCAAGCTGTCATTCGCCTCGCACACGACCTCGTCGATCATCCACCGCCACCTTTAGCCCTTGCTACCGCCGTGGACATCACTCGAGAGCAGCCCGGTTGGAACGTCGTCGGCTCTTTCCTCTCCAAGGAGTTAGGCGAACGTTCATCTACCTTCCCCCGGCCCGCGGTTACATCGCAGCTCAGGGCCTGGCAGCGAATCGAAGTCAATCCCAAGCTTTGGTACCAGAGGGCGCAAAACAAGAAGAGCAATACAGGTGAGCAAGAGCCGAAGCAGAGGGAGCGCGACTCTGTGAGAGCCCACAGAAGCAGATTGACCGCGCAAGCGACAAGACCTTTCGGTCCTGGAAGGCCGAAAGTCCATCGAGACGAATATGGTGACCAAAAAGCAGCCGCGGCGATCGAGATGCGCCAAGCTGTTGCTGTCGACTCTCTTGTGTTGCTCTCAGAGTCCGATGAGGCCCCAGTGGCTCTCAATGGAGCGCCAAATTCACGTCGTTTGAGTACCAAACCCGTCTCGGATCGAGACTTGGCGATACTGCAGAAGGAACCGAAACACATGACAGGGAGGAGTTGCATTCTTTGATGCAACATGGACACTCAGCTGGCTTTGTCCGGGCTGTCATTAACCGGATCGGTATCAAACTCGGCCTGGCAGATTGGCAAGTCACACAACAACTTTTCTGGAAGAAAACTAAGGAATTTGCGCCTCCAGGCAACGTCCACGGCCTACATGACGATCAACCAATTCCAGAGGAAGCAGAGATCTTTGCCATTGAATGGTCCAAGATGACAGACGATCAGCTTTGTGTGTTAATCTCGTCAAACTATGGGCACACGGATTTCATGGTCAGACTTAGCAGGAGCGGTCAGTGAAGCTCCTCCTTTGGATTTTTGCCGACAGAGCACGGAGTATCTGTAGCCTTTGGGGTGTTTCATCATATAAACGTGCAGTCAGCGCAATTTATGGTCGTTGATCAGGCATGCCGTTACACATTATGCTTCTATGCTCTGATTACTTTCCTGCGTTGGCCAAAGACTTACAGGAACCCCGCTGCCAAGTTGTCAGAAAGCTGAGTGGCGCAAGAGCTCAGGGCCCATCAGGCTGAGGTACTTACTGCAAGGCTGAGCTGCCGCAAGGCTGGCAGATGGCAAGGCTGAAGTCCCGCCAGACCGAGGCATCGCCCGACCGAGCGCGGCCGTATGAGGTACGAGAAATGATAGAAGGAAGTCTTGTCCTCGTGGGGAAGCCAATGCGGAAGTCGTAGAAGTATGCCAGTCATTTGAGTCTCGAACTCACACAGCGCGAATGTTGCGCTTCTGGTCTCGCTGAGAGACCGCGAGAGGGCTTGCAAACATGATCGTCGGCCCGTCCATTATGCGGGCGTTCATCATGCGGGGAGTCGTGGCTCTTGAGTTCGATAGTCCTGCATTGGACACATGTGAGGGTTGTCATTCTCCGGATTCGGTACAGCTGGTGGCGCCGGCTGGTGTACGAACATAGAGAACCTCGCCCCCGCTCACTCTGTCGTTCTTGACATGAGAACAAGAAGAGATCAATCGACTTGATTTCAATTTGAGATCCGTAGACCTCTTGAATGGACTTCGATTCCAGGACTACATACTCGAGGTAATACTCTAACGCGAGTCGTGAGCAGCAATCTGAATTCTCCATAATTCCGTTTTCGTCAACTTGATTAGTCGCGTCGTGGTCATCTGTCCGCAGTCTGATTCGATCGCTCGCCTCCTATTCTCTCCATTTTTATCATTTTCTTGTTCCTGTCCAACTTCTCGCCAATGGCTTGGGAGAGGAATACTTTACCTCGCTCATACTTTTCGCGGAGTGCTCCTATGCCGTCCAGGCCGTTCTGTTTCGTTGAATCGTCGCTGCGCTTTGCGTATGTCCAAGCGGCTCAAGTGTTGAGCGGGATCTGGTGTCGCGACTCGTCGCCGATCGGTGCTGTAGCGAGTTCCTGCGTAGCTGCTTCTCGTCTCCCGAGAATGCTGCACTGACTAGTTATGTTAGATCAATTGTATGCTGCTGCATCTCAGCCGAGATGCAGAAAGGCTCCCACCCGTTGTTCATCCAGCAGCTCCATTGGCGATTGGTGCACCACTTCCGTTCACAGACGCAGACTGACGGCGCTTAGCAGGATTGTGGTTCTCCTAAGATCGAGAATCAGCTCGAGGAGCTCGTCATCCACGTACGCTGGTGACAGGCCCAGCCAGTCTCTTAGCAGAGCGTGCATCCTGGTCACTCACGTCCAAGCCTGCATTTGTAAAGCTCCGCTTCTTCTCGAGAGGCTCTTTCTTGCCCTTCTTCTTCTTGACGGGTCGAGTCTCGCCCGCTTCGAAGAGGTCCGGTGGGAGCTGATAGCTGCAGCGGCGTTAGTAGGGTTCGAAGTCTTGGGATGCCGCAAACATACTCTCGATGATACTTGATCTGTACCGAATGCACGTCTGGATTGTACCCAGGCCAGGACGTCACATTTGTTTTGAAGTCATTAACCGAATAAGAAATGTCGAGGTTCTTCTCGCCTGCTCAACGGGTTAGCCAAAGACGTGCTACTTATAGCTTTGGGAATCCGACCTTTGTTGAGCTCAATACCGAGATAGAAAGTGGTGGTCCAAAGCTCCAGTTTGCTGTCTTCTTTTTTCTCGGCCTCCTCGCTGGTCGAGTTCAGCCCGTTCACAACGTCAGCATCTCCCTCAGCGGCGGCCTGCCGCTTTACGTCTGCGGTCTCTTCGGTCGTAGTGGTCTTGTCAACCAGGCCTTCGAGGCCGCCACCTAGCACTTTTTCAACTTCTTCCTCATCCTTACACTTGTGATGTCGCTCGATGCCCTTGTTGAACGGCTGCACAAGCTTGACTTTGTCGGCGCTGTCCTCGATACCTTCAACCAGTTTGTAGCGAAGACGCGATGTGACCAGACCAGACCACGCCTGCTGCTCTTCCTTGGTCTTGGATGCAGTCACGACGACGATGTAGTGCTGGTATGCCGAGGTGAAGAACTCATGCTTCACGAAAAGGTCGCGCCACTGCTTCTTGCCCGCGTAGACTTCAGTCATGATCTCATGACCTCGGTTGAGCTCGCGAAGAATGACGGTCTTAGTAGACCTCGTGATAGTGTGAGTGGCGTTCATGACAGGGTATGCTGGTGTGATCACGGGCATCAGATGTCGTTTGTCACGAAAGTTCTTGTTGGGGTCCCACTCCTGCTGATTGAGCGAAGGTCCTTTCTCGCGCGCCTGCAGGTATATTGGCGATGGCCACTGCCAGCTCTTGACGACCCAGAAGAACTTGGCGACAATCGACGAAGCGGCTGCCTTGGGGTATAGCTGACAAACTCGGGCCACCATCATGGCATAAGCGACACCACCCGGATAACCGTAGACATTGCCGTAGAGACCACGCTTCTGTGCCCATATCTTGATGGCGCGAACAGCCACGCGAAAGACTCGTGTTTGTGGCACCAGAGACAAGATTTTGTTTGTGACGCGAGTTCCGTTGATGCACTTGAGATCGGTCTCGCTCAGACCTCGAAGCAGTTCTGTATCGTCCAGGGACAGGCCCACAGGGACTTTGTCCTTGTGCAGGGTGCACCAAATCAGATCGATGGAGATGCCGTCGATTTCGGTTTTGATAATGGGTACTGCGATACCAGGTACGGGCACGAGCTCGGTGAGTTGCTCGGGTGGCACACGTTTGCGGATCATGCCTGGCATGAGTTCGAAAAAGTCGTCTCTCGAAACATGCTTTGGCCCAACCATGAGCGTGTCGATATCCGAGCCAGGACCGAAAACGCCCAACTGGTAACTGCCATAAGCAGAGACCTTACCACCGGCCTCCTTAAGTAGCTCCGGATTGAGGCCTTTCTTCTTGCCAGCCTCTTGCACGAGCTCGACAGCCAGCTGTTGCAGAAGACCGAGGACCTTTTTCCTGCGCGGATTGTCAGCTCTTTATCCCTCGTTCGCCATTGTGTGTCTTGTGTCACCAACCTCTTCTCCGATCCTTCCTGCGACTCGAAGTTGTTCTGCGCCTTCAACTCGGCCATCAACATGTCGTTCAATTCATTGTCGCGGGGCTTTGGAAGATCGGTGGACAGCGGCGCACTAACGCCCAGATACTGGGCGGTCTGTTCCGCCATGGTGGTCGTGGTGTTGCGCGGCGATGAAGGTGACTAGGAGGAGTCGGAAGTGTTGGTCTGCGCGGCTCAAGGTTTCATCGGAGCATGCGTCGCGAATTCTCGAGGAAGTCGCTGGGCCAATGGACAGAAACGGAGACGGCGACAGGGCGAGATATGGATACGAACGCGATCAGACCGACGGTGAGTGCGCGCTGCCGCACAATCGCGTTGCAGGTCGGTCGGAGTGGATGGACGAAGATGAACGGCAAGTGCGCGTGAAAGGCAGACGTTCGAACGTTAGTTAGCGCAGATCCGGCTGCGGGCTGCAGACCCTGGTCGGACGCCAGCCAGCCCCAAAGCCCTTTACTTTTCAGCCACCGCTATCCGACAAAACACGACTCGCACAACATCATGCGGCATATGGACATGACACGGCGCACGACACGAGAACATGCACCCGAGCCCACTGGGACGCGTGACGCGCTGATCGATAACGTTCTTCACGTCCGAAATGAGCTCACGTCGCTAGTGAGACCGCGGAAAATGCAGGAAGACCAGATGGTAATATGTGCTGTCATTCGCGAGATGCACTTGCCCATCGACGCGTTCGAAGCTCAATTCGAGGCAAAGAACTCGCGCAGCTGCTGATCTAGCCACTTCACATCCTCAACAGACTGTCCAGGTCCGCCAGCCCAGTGACCCCAAATACTTTCGAATGGGACACACTTCCCCACGCCGGGTCTCATACGGGCGACTTCATCTTCACTGTCTTCGGGAGCTGTGTGCAAGTCAGCGTGGCACTTCACGACATGGTCATACGGCAGGTCTTACGGAAGTAGAGATCAGTTCTACCTGGCAGCACAAGAGCTTTCGCCTTGATACCTTTCATAGCTGCGTCGAAATCGCCTGGGATGATCAGTCATGCCGCAAAAGTCGGTTTCCTCGCAAGAGCTCACCATTATAAGGGTCCTGCTTGGAACAGTCTCCAGCCTGCCACGTGTAAAGCATGGCGACCATATTGTCAGGATCTTTTGACAAGGCCCATTCTTCCCAGAAGTTGACCATGAAGTCTTCGATGTCCTTGAATCCTAGCGCGCTCTCGAACAGCTTTGCGCGGTAAAATGCCTGACTGAAACCCCAGCCGGAGTACACCCTTCCGAGTGCTTTCAGACCTACGATGCGCTCATGGTCGCTCCAGGCCCGATACTGATTGATGGTTGCCTCGCCCTTGCAGATACCTCCCGAAGCGATACCTTTGCCTCCCAGCACAGCTACCTTGACACCCTCGAGCATCGACTGGTTGTGCAACGAAGTCTTCGCAGATCCACAGAACGGCACGATCAGGTCCATGAAATCTGGGAATTGTGTTGCCCACTGGTATGTCTGGCCAGCCCCCATGGACCATCCGAGGACAGCTCGGGCATGGCTGATATTGAGCTTCTTCGTGACTAATTCATGCTGGGCACGAACATTGTCATAGAATGTGACTTCTGGCCAAGGTCTAATGTCCTTTCGATTGCTTGGGCTGCTGGACTGGCCGTTGCCGAACAGAGCTACGATGATGATGAAGTATTCCGCTGGGTTCAACGTCTTGTCGCTGCCGATCAACCATTCGTTGTCTGCAATGGCTCCAGAATACCAAGTGGGATAGATGATGGCCGGGCTTCCGGGCTCGCCAAAGGTCTTGTATGCAATCTTCGCATCAGGAATTACGCCTCCGTTCTGGAGTTTGAAATCGCCGAGCGAATAAGTCGAGATGTCGGTTGACATGTTGTTCATCTGCTTTCCCAAGTCGGCTATCTTGTTTGACAAGTCTGGTCGCTCCTCAAACGATTGACTGCTACGCAGAGTATCTCCCCGCTCCATAAAGAAAGTTTACGCTTGCCACGCAAGCGATAAGAATAATGCACGTCGTATCTGATAGCAGCCGAACAAAATGGTCAGGCCATTTTTTCATGGTCGGGATCCAGGTGCTGGACTCCAGCCCATAACCCCGCTATTGTGGTTGCTGTGGTTGGTTCAGGTGTGGGGTCCATAAGACCTCGAAAGTGTCTGCATCGATCGTGCCGTACATTGCTTTGTGCTACAAATGTTCAGGTAAAGTCATGAGGATCGGTCCATCGAGCATATGGCCAGATGCATATGACATCCAATGCATGAAATCAAGAGTTGCAGCTGGCGTCGTGACTTCCTCCGGAGTAGACACAGCGCTACGTGACGCCGCTTCAAGCTTAGCGGAAAGAGTTCCATTTGCCGATGACGTTTGCCATTGCGGGATATGGCAGCTTAGCAAATGACAGTAAAATAGTGACCAGCCGAGTTCATTGCCGCATAAACATTGGCTAAGGACTAAGTAGACGTTGAACAACCTCATCCCGAAATCGAATCGCTCCTCTTCTCTCATACAGAGCTCGCAAACTTTTCACAATATCACTTACGGCAGAGACAAGAAGTCAACAAACTTCACCAGGATCTCCAAATACACTTCACATCTCACAGACTAAAAAATCCCCAACCATGTCCGGCGAACCCGAACAGAAAAAGAACGACACCGCCACCCACGAAAACATGTACGACAGCGAAAAAGCCGTCCAACGCAACCCCCACGGAAACTTCAAAGAAGTCGAAGCCTCCCGTCCAGACTTCGACACCCAAACTCAATGGCACTACACCAAAACCAAAAACCCCTCCTGGAAACCCGGCCAAGGCGCCAACGACAACGGAGCCTCCCTCCTCAAGAACCACATATCCATCGACCCCTACGCAGAAGGCCGTCCCGCCACATTCAACTATAAACTCCTCATCAGCGCCATAATTCCCCGTCCCGTAGGCTTCATCTCCACGCGCTCAAAAGATGGAACTTCAACAAACTTAGCCCCCTTCTCCTACACCCAAATGGTAAACCACGACCCTCCAGTTTTCATAATCGGCTACGCCGGCGGCCTCGACCGCGCAAAAGACAGCTTACGCAACCTCATCGAAACCGAAGAATGCACAATCAACATTATCTCTGAACACTACCTCGAAGCAGCGAATGCGACTTCTGTGAACGCACCTTATGGAGTTTCAGAGTGGGCTTTGACAGGTTTGACGCCAGGAGAGACAGAAGTTGTGAAACCGAGTCGAGTCAAAGAGGCGGTGTTTTCTGTAGAGGCGAAATTGATGAATACGCAAGAATTTGAGAGTCGGGCAGAGAAGGGGAAGAAAACGGGCGTGTTGGCTGTTGTGGAGGGGGTGAGGTTTTGGGCGAGGGAGGATGCGATTAATGAGGAGAGGAATTTGATTGATCCGAATGTGAGTTTTTTGCTTTCTATTGTCTACGTGCTTGTGGAGTTGGCTGATGAGTTTTGTTAGGTCCTACGCCCCATTGCTCGTCTCGGAGGTATCACTTATGCACGCGTCCTTGAAGGCATTGAGCTTCCGCGACCAGATTGGGAGGAGCTCAAGAAAGAAGCTGAGCCAGCAGGTCTCGTGAAGCCGAAGCGTGATGACCAATGACTGTCTCGCCCTCGACAGCGTCTCTGAGATATAGATATAGAGTGAGACGGATAAATGAGAAAGGTAGCGTCCAAATCAAGAGCTTCCGTTCTGTTCGCAGCTAGAAAGCTATTTTCTCTTTTTGCATCTTATACAATCCTTCCAAGCAAAAGCGGCCAGTCGGCCGCCGCCGTTCTGCAAATCGCACAGACGGCTGAAGGCTATATACCTTTGCCGCACGCTTCCGCGGCTCGGACGCATGCAGTATACGCCGGAGCGAAGGCAGAAGCCATGCACAGCCTGCTCCCGTGTTAAGAAAGTGCGACAGTCGCCCAACTCTTGTGTCCTCATTTACGCCTTTTTCCAAGGCAAGCGCACGCAATCTAATCTTTCGATGCCCAACTCAGGCTCATTCGACTCCACTTCCATGCAACTCCCGACAGATGATTTCTGGCACATCAACAAAGCAAAGGGTATCTGATCTGGTGCTCTAGTCAGGCTTGTCGAAGAGCTCGTCTTAAATGATCCGGTATAAAGTGTGTCAGAGAAGCTTAAGAGAAACGAGGTTGCTCCTTGCATCCTCGAAAGAACGATTGGTTGGCCGCTGAGATGTGAGTGCTCAATCACGCACGTGGGAGGTTCCAATTCCAGTGTACGGTCGGTCGACATTTGCTCACGTGCTGAAGACCGGTGCTTTGACAAGAATAGCACGTCCTCGCACAGACACACTGATGCCTGCGGCCATGCGCACGCGTGGCGGCAAGTCTTCCTTGACACCTTGAGCACTTTCAGGGCGACCAAGGCTACCAGACGAAGCACCTGCGTGCTTGCTCGATCTTGGTTTGCCTCCGGTAATTGCACTGAGCATACTTCTCTTCTCCCGCCGGACAGAGCTTTGGTCAGGATTACTGTCGGTCATGTCTGTCACGTCGCTCGCAGCGCTCTTCATGCTCGCACGGTCAGCCTGGTCGTCTGCCACAGAAGTGACCAGGGGTGGGATTCCAGATTCAATCTTCATTTGATCGTTCAAGATGCTGTAGCCGGGCGGGAAGTATTCAATGTTGACGTCTCTGCTTTCGAGTGGGAGATGTATCGCGATGCTCACCACAAGTTCGATGATCATGTGGACACCACCTTCCAAGTCCGAAGGAGGAGGGTCTTGCAGGTGCTGTGCGAGGGCAGAAACAAGACCGTCTTTGAGAGAGTCCGTAAGACGTTGACGGTTCTCTGGGCATTGTGGAGATCGAAGAGTCTCCGCCAGTCCATCCAGCGTTGCCAATCTCCAGTTGACTACTTTTGACGTCAAGTATTCTTCCTCTTCTGTGCTCTGTGCCAATGGAGCATGCCGTCGGATGTTCGCCTGGATGCTCCGGAGCTGCGCGGAAAGGGAGGGCTCGAGGTCCGGATGGAAGTACTTCTGGAAGACTTCGCTCACCAGCCAATTTGATATGAACGCTCTGCCGGCAGCAGTCATCTCTTGCTTGCCTGTTGCAACTGCATCTTTGTTCACGGACGCCACGAGCCATTGCGGTATGCTCTTCCAACTCTTACGTATGCTGAAAGCAAGCTGTGCCACCAATCCGTCCAAGCGGTTGAATCGTGTTGTGTACTCGCTATCGTCAAGTGAAGTTCGGGACTGTGCTAATCGCTGGTGTGCGAGGCTGTTTTGCAGTTGTTTGACTTGATCCTCCTTTTCGAAGTAGTATTTCTTCACCTTAGTATACTTCTCGCCTATTTCGATTGTCAGCACGCAGCAAGTGAAGTAAGAGTGGGTAGCTGCTCACGAAGCTCTTTGTGGTCTTTGACCAGTTGCGAGACTTCATCATCGTTCATCTCATCGGCAACGGCCAGAGGCTGCGGGGTGGCCCGGCCGACTTCAGGCTGCTGTTGCTGAGGCGGCACCTGCTGTGGCTGACCGCCGTTGCCCTTGTACGGCTGGCCTTGACTCCCCGGAGGTACGACTGCAGCGCTGAATGCGGCCATTTGTCCTACTTGTGTCGAGTGCGACCCCTCACGTGGCCTCATGTCATGGACACTTTGTCGATTGCCGTTGCGCACCGACTTGGTCTGCGTCATGGAGCCATTGTTCGACATGGACGACGAGTCGTCGGTCTGCCCCGAATAGCTTCGCGCTGGGTTCAAGGCGGGGCGGATGGTGTTGTCGGCGACGTAGTGCGAGTGGTTCTCCGGCGGCGAGTATTCCTGCTGCTGTGAATGCGGCGGGGGCGGATTCTGCAAAGCAGGCGATTTCAGCGGAGTATTCCATGATGTGCTCGGGGTTTGGATAGCGAGGCCTACATTGGGAGCGGTTACGGAACCACTACGTGACGTCTGGTAGGCGCCTTGCTGTTGCTGCTGCGGCTGGTGCAGGGATTGCGGGGGCTGAGCATCAGAGGTGCCGTAGTGCGAGAGGCCACCCGGCTGCTGTATATAGGGCTGATGCTCGTGGGAGTGGGCGGTGGCAGGTGGACTGAGCACACTCTGCCCACCCTGCCGCTGCTCGCGGAAGCCCTGCTCGGTGTTCAGCCGCTGCAGCCGGCGTTGCGACCAGCGATCCAGGGCGGCGGGAGTGTTGCCAGAGTCGGAGGAAGTCTTGCCCGGTGCGCCGCCGGCGTGCGCGCTCATGGGCAGCAATGGCGAGGGGCTGTTGGAGGAGGGGGAGTTGCTGGCGTCGTCGTTGCGCAGCGCGGAGGGATGCGGCGGGTCTATCTCGGAAATGGTGGCCGGGTAGTTTGCGGCGTGTAGCGAATGGAGCGACTGGGCACTCGTGCTGTAGCTAGCAGTGCTGCTGGTATCGCCCGCTCTTCGCACCGTCTGGGAGCGCAGAACACCAGAGCCGGGCTGCGGTGAGGGTTGCGCGAGTTCGCTGGTCGGCGGCGACGAGGTGCGGCGATCTGTGGCCAATATTAGAACAGCGCCGTCAAAGGATCGCGCCGAGCGTTCTTCCCTGCTGTCGAAATGATGTTCTGCGTGCTGGCTCTCCTATCCAGCGCGGGAGCGGCACTCGATCGGCCGTGGTGGTAGCGCTGCTCACTGTCACGCGGGGCGTCTTGGCTGCGAGGAGCAAAGGGCAGATCTTTTGCACGATCGATTGAGTGTTAGCATACGAACTGCAGCGAGAGTCTATCCGCGCTCAAGTGTAGCAGCGCGCCAGCCAATAGCCAGGATGGCGGGAGAGGGCAGCAGCAGGGATGTGTCGTATGGGAGCGGCAGCAGACACGGCGGCGGAACAGCCAGCTGAAACACGCAGAGGCAGCGGACAGCATGAAGAGACGGGTGTTTGTGTGACACGACCGCCGCCGTGTGCTCCGTCCCATCCCATCGAGCTGTGCTATGCTGTCCTGGCCTGGCCGGCGGGGCCCGTTGTGACCACGCTGCAGCAGCTCTCGACGATCGTAGAGGAAGAGATATAGGCCTAGTACGCACCGGGATGGTCGAAGCCCGTCTTGTTGTTCGACGAGAGCGCTGCTCGCAGCGACTTCCGCATGTCCAACCCCGTCTCCGTCTCCCGTCGCGGTGCTCTGTCTCTGCTGCCAGTCCAAATGCGTGCGTGCCGGGCGGTCGGTATGCGGATGGGTGGTGGTGGAGCTCGCGTAACGCTGGCGGACCGCGCCGAGCAGAGGGGCGGAGGAGACAGCGATGCGGCGGCTGCGAATGCGAGGGGAGGTGTTGCAACAGTGGCAGCGGGAAGCACAGCACGGCGAGCGCGTGTCTACAGAACGGTGGAAGTCGAGCTACTTGCGCGCACCCAAAGCATGTCATCCGCTGCGGCCATGGCCTGCTGGCGTGGTCACTGGTTCCATCTCCGGCGCGCTCGGCTGGCCTCCACCACTGCCACCCAAGACCTGCAATTGCGTCTGCAATCGATCACCACGCTGCCCAACGAGCTTCCTCCGCGCCGGCGTGACCCAGCTGCGCTCACGGCGATGTGACTGCGCGGAGGACCGCTCGCGCTTATTATATGGAGTCGCCCTCATGCGCGTCGTCCGCAGGCGCAAACAGCCTCGCATGCAGCATGCATGCAGGTGGGCGGTGCATGCCGTGACAGGCCCGCGGTTTTGCGGGTTTTGACCAGGGCCCAAATATAGCCCTCATGGCACCAGATTAGATCCGCCCCTCAACTCCTGAAGGCTCACGCACAAGCACAAGCACATCAGCACGGAAATGACACGTCCTCATTTGGCACGCCCAAATGCCCCCATCTCGGCGCCGTATTTGAATCAACTTTCGGCTGAGCTCGTCATGCCAAGCTGCATCTCCCGGCCCTTTCAAAGGAGAGCCCTGCTGCGCCTTGCTCTCGCAGCCCTGCGCTGACGAAATGTACACATCAGATTCGCTGTCTGATGTCGTGGATCACCCCGCTGGCCATCAACACGCAGGCTGCTGTAACAGCAGTCGCGAGAACAGCCCGAAGACTGCCTTCTCTGCCCACCCGCCAGACCACCCGTCTGCGACAATTCTGAAGATCGTTCTTTCCCAAGGAAATACTCCACAGATACCTGGCAATATCCAAGTAGACCCTTCCAGGAAGCAACCAATGAAGAACCCCCTGATGTCCATACACTTTCGTTGCTGTTACAGGCTACTCGCAGCAACACGCGATGCGCAATCTCTGTACGGCACTCAAAGCCGTTTACTCGTCCAGAGGGACACTCTGCATTGCAACGTTCCCTGCCATAGGCCAATGCGAGCCTTTTCGATGACCTGGTACAACTCTCCACGTGTGTTCAAAGACGTGCAGTTGGTCCTGTCTAGACCTGCCCGTGCTAACTTTTACTCCCATCTCCCATTCTCATCACAGTGACAATTGCTGTCTTAAGTGTCACTGATCTAATAATCTATCCTGCAGCAGATTGCCACTCGTTCACAAGCAGTCCTCGCACTTCTGTCTTTTCAATTGAGTGGATCTATTGCAAAACTAGCCAACATCACCGAGTGTCACATCAAGCCACGACAACGCCGCCGATTCCGTAACGATGCTCTTCTCGGCCGCCGCAACAGCCATCGCGCTTCTAGCGTCAACAGTTGCAGCGGTTCCGGTCTCGCTCACAAACATGGCCGATAATCCGAATTTGGAGATCAGCCAACTGGTAGTCAACAGCTCTGCCACAGGGAATACATTACTGCAATTCAACGTAAAGAACCCAGAGCCGCTGGCGGCAAAGGGCACTGCAGTGTGCAGAGGAGAATGGGACTCCAACAAGAAGGACTGGCCTGTTAGCGGAAAGGCGGTAGGTGCCATGGAGCACTTACAAATGCTGAACATCTACCTGATTAGCTTTGCAGCTTCGATGTGACAAGTCACAATCCGTCACCTGGTACATTGACAGCTGGACGGACGCTACGAACTTCGTTATCGCCATTCAGGATCGATTTAAGGACCACAGGTTGGTCTGACCAAATCGCTTAGATGGGATCATTGCTAACTTGTGAAGCATCGGCGAGCCTCCTTATGATCGAATGACGACCTTTAGCAAGGCCACCATTAATGCATCTGTGGTGTCCTACGACAATCAAGATGAGAAGCCAGACGCATCTCAGGGCACAACCTCGGGCACGAACGCGGCAGGCACGAAAGCAGGCACAGGAACAGGCACAGGCACAAACGCAGGCGCTGGCGCCACCGCGAACGCACCCGCAGACACGCAAGCCAAAGCAAGCTCCGATTCAGTGTCCGGAACACAGATGCCAGACACCATCATATACGCAGCCGTATACGCCGTCTCTGCTTGATCACTTATGGACGAGACGATTGACCACCATCCCAATCGACAATCCGGAGCCCCAGTTGGATCTGCCCAGAATTCCATATTCGGACATGCGGTTCCCCTTTCAAGCTCCCACGACAGGGATGACCAAGCCCAGAACTGGCGACTGCTAGGCTCCCTTGTATCTATATGTTCAGGACGGATCTGCGAACTGTTTGTGACAGGCATGGACTCTGGCACAATTGAGCAGATGATGCAAGATTGGATTCGAGCGCTGATCGATATTTGAATTGATGCGAACACGACAGAAGAATCATGTTTGACGGGATACCCGTGTCTTTGCTGAAGCCTATGATATAGCGATGTATTGACTAACATTTTGATGCTTGCAGAGTCAAACTCGATTTCGTTGCATCTTCTCACATATGACGCACGCATGTGCCGTGCCACTCTTGTGTGGCAAAGTCGCTCCCTCCTTCTGTCGTGAGCATGCCTCCTTCCTAGAGAAGCAAGTCGATGCGTGGCGTGGTAGTCGCAAGACAAATCTCTCGACTGCCTGGCAGTGGCGAAAGCCCTCGCCCGCCAAGCCAAGGTCACATGTCCACGTTCCGCCATCGTGACTCACACTTCACTCCCAAGAAATCCCAACAACGAAAGTTCCTTTCCCAGCAACTTTTCTCTGAATCCCGTCGATGACACCATGAGTCTTTGTGAGAGGCAGAGGAAAACCAAGCTATCGCATAGCATCGGCGTTCCGAATTCGGCGCCCGCCCGACCGCCCGCTTGCGTGACCTGACGTGCCTGGCCTGCGTAGGAGCCCAACTCAAAGACTCATACTTTTGTGCTTTCTTTGGTCTGGTTTGGTCTTTGCACTAGTAGTCATCTGATGCGTCGAATAGGCACGTAAGTATATAGCGCAAGCTTACCTTCTCGGCGTTCAATTTATCTACACCGCATGTGGGGTTACAATACGTCGATACACACCGCTGCTCACAGTCTCTACATCTCTCTTCATTGCATCGCATCAAGCAAAGCATCAATACATACGACAACTATGCTCCTCAACGCTCATTCAGGCGCTATGCCACCACTGTATTCATATCAATATCAATATCCTAGTGGTGGTCGTTGCCACCCATTTTCCTGGCAGGCTTCGCCACCTGTAACAACATCTGCATCTTTACACTGGGGATCTCCTTCTTCGCCACAAAAACCCAACCGAAAACGAATCCGACATCGATCGAATAAATCTCGGAGAATTATGCGTGCTGCTGCTGCACAGCAATCACAAATACAATTTCAAAAACAATCGACGTCGACACGTGACTTTCCTTCTTGTCCGACGAGTATGAGTACATCGGATTGTCAGCCAGTCTTTAAACGAGAAGAGTCTTTCAATTCGAGAGATAAGAGGATGTTTGGAGGTCAAGATGATGATTCGGCTTCGGCGATGGAATTGAGAGGTCCGATGTTGGATGTGGTTTTGAGGTTGTTTGATGGGGTGGATTATGATGATGAGTTGTGAGGGTTATGAGAGTTGTATGATCAGGAATAGGGCATGGGCGGGACTTTTGCTGGAAATTGAGACAGGCGGAGATTTGGCGCATCAAATGGCGTGGTTAACCGGTGTTGCTGGCAGCGAACTTACAACTTCGGGTTTATACGGCGTTGGAACGGAGCATGATTGGAGTTGTGGCGAATGGACTGCAAACCTCAAAGAGGTTGACACCGGTGGTGTAAACAGCGAAATCACATCATACATACCATACGCAAACAGAGTAGCCGCCCTAGCGGGTGCGATATTCTCCTCTCACTTGATCAGCCATATCTCGCTTTCAAACCTCTCAAATCGCCTAACATTTGCTCACGTAGCGTAGGATTATCAAAGAACAATGCCGAAACATGCGTGTTAAACTTTCTGCTAGACTGTCAGCTAACTCACGAATGGAGATTTACCAATGCTTACAATTTATACAGATCCACTCGTCCATCATAGTCCTCCTCAGGAGCCGAGACTTGTACATTTTTGAAGTAAGCCTGAACATACTCATCGCCGAATCGATTACACACAGGTCTCCACTGCCCAAATTCATACTCATTGTGAGCGTAGAATGAACAAGCATCAAAGACAATGGGTTCCCCTGTATTACTGTCGATTCCTGAATTGGCATACCAGAGGTCGCCATGGACTAATGAAGGTTTCACGGATCTTCCGTCGCTTTCGAGTGGTCGTAGTAAACGTGGGATGATCGTGTCGAAAAGAGCGGGAATGAGTTCATCGAATTCAGGGTCGTAGCCTTTTGCGGCGATTTCGAGATCGAGAGCTTGCCTCATTGCTTTGGCGAAGAATGTTTCCCATTTGTCTTCCCAATCCGAGTATTGCGGCAGATTTCCGGGATAGGTAGTGACATGGAAGCCAAATTTGCCGTTGGGAGATTTGCTATTGTGGTGTAGATCTGCCAGACGAGAGGCGAATTTGTCTGGATCTGGCATTTCCAGGATCATGTCGCGGAATTCCATTATGATGAAGTGGGTGTCCTCGGTTTCTGCGTACGAGCCCCAGGCTATTGGTTTGGGAGAGAAGTCCGGGAGTAGGGTGTAAATGGCTTGCATCGATTCGAACTCGCTATGCAGCATGTTCTTGCCTGTCTCGCCTTGCATGACTTTGACGAAATATGCTTCCTGGGTGCCATTTGACAATTCGATGTCAATTCGGCTTGTGCTAGCCCAGAAGCTGACTCCGTGTTGTTCTGTTGAAGTGACCCGACATCCTTATAGTGGTGTAGAGAACAGTGTTGTCAGGCAGGACAGGTGCAATGTGTGTCTCGGCTCGAACAATCGGTAGGCCGTGCTGCTGAGCCACCTTGATGAAGCAACATTGCTCAGCATGCGTGCTGCCCATATCCCCTTCCATATAGCCAGGTAGCTCGAGAGAGTATCCAGTGGACAGAATCTTTCCAGAGTCGCCATCTGCCAGAACTGCTCCGACGCAGAATTTGTCGGGCCCTGGTGGAGACAGGCGTGCCTGCTGGACAGCATACTTCATGAAGGCACTGTGATCGCCAGGTCGTATCGTTGGATGCTCAGCCATCTTCGAGGATTCGTGTCGCAGAAAGCAAGGCTGTCCAGGTGGTGGTGCGATATGGCGGAAGGAGGGACGGGAGAGTGGTGAGGAAGCCGACCGACGCGCCCAGCCCAACGTCGAGCATCTGCTCTCGCGTCCGACCGAGCCACCTGCCTGTGCACAACAACCACGCGCTATCGCCTATCTCTCCGGCCGAACTGGTACGGGAGCATGACTACCCGTGTGGGCGTCGGTTCAATGGAGTGGAGGGCCAGCAAAACACACGACACGCTCCAGATCCCTGCTGGCTAACGCGAAGGCGGCGGCTAGGCCACACGTACATGTCGCACTACTGTATGTTCATGCAATGTACACACTCGGGCGGCACACGGCTCGGTTCGAAAACATCATAGTCTGCCGGAGTGCTCCTTCTCACGTCCATTGAGACGATTGCACTTCTGCGGCACAATACTCGCCTTTTTGAGCCATGGCCCGTGCGGTCGCAAGTCCACTGCGTGTTGCGAAAGCAGTGCGGAGCGCCTACTGAAGAATGGACCTTCTGTCCCAGTCGATCTGGCACCTTCATGATGGATCCCGTCAGCGCAATCGGGCTCGTGGCGGCCATCTGCCAGTTCGTGGATTTCGCCGCAAAGATTGTCCATGGAGCTCGACAAGTCTATACATCAGATGCGATGATGGCTGCCTCAGATGCCGATTCTCTAGTCTGTGCTTCAGAGCTGGATGCGCTGTCTACACGATTGAACCCTCCTGGGCTCTTGGCCCAAAGTCCAGATGATGAAGCACTGTTTCGCCTGGCGAACCGCTGCAGAGTGATCTCTTCAGAGTTGTCAGCGCTCCTGAGGACAACACGAGCGAGAGAACCTGATTCCAAATGGCACTCTTTCGTGTCATCGCTGAAGTCGCAACTCAAGAAATCTGAGCGAGACGATCTGCTCAGGCGGCTAGCTGATTGCCGTGCTCAACTCAACCTCCAGCTAATCCGTATGAACAGGTATCTCCCACCAGCCAATTATTGAGACACTATGGTGGCTGATGACCTGCAGTCTCGACAGCAAGGCACTACACCAACAGGTCCTTCAGTCTATGCAATCGAACGATGTTGCATTCCAACGACTTCTTGCCGAGATATCTAACATCCGAGGAAACGTCACGATCACAACTCTGAGCAGCCAAGCCGAGCTCCAGCTGCAACGGATATTCGCTCTCCCTGATGATAGCCGAAAGGCACTCACAAGAGGCAAGATTCTCAATCTCCTGCAATATGAGACGGCACACGAACGCTTCGACGATATTATAACTGTGGAGAAAGATTGCTTCTCCTGGGCTATCGATGAAGACCCTCATCTGGAACCAATGCAGCAACCGCAGTTTCGGTTGCCACAGTACAGCCAGACCGGTCCCGCATCATACTCAGAATTGCAGCGACATATCGATTTCGAGGCCAGTCCTAATGAATCAATGGCGTTATCTTTAGACGCCTTCGATGGCTCTGCCTCAGGCGGTGCAGAAGACGAGTCGAAGTCGTCCTCGGCTCCAGTCAGTCTGGGTAAGAACCAGTTCTGCACATGGCTACGGGGCGGCGCTGGAATATTTCACGTGGTGGGCAAGCCATATACCGGGAAGTCGGTATTGATGAAATTTCTGTGCGACCACGAAGCGACAGCACGAATGCTAAACGTGTGGGCTGAAGGCTCAAAGCTCATATTTGCCAAATTCTTCCTCTGCTACGATGGATCTAAAAAGCAGAGAACAATCGCAGGTCTATCTCGCTCGATACTCCACGACATTTTGGAGCAATGTCCAGAGCTGATCGAGAAGGCACTGCCGGATCTCGTAAGATTGGTTGAATCCCAGCCCTGGCAGCTGGAACTCAAAACCCACCTGCGAGCAGATCGCATAGAGAACGCATTGGTCCATGTGCTTGAAATCGTGTCGGGGTCTCTCGAACGCAAGATTTGTATTTTCATCGACGGATTAGACGAGTACAACGACGACTTCCGCGACTTCGCTACCTTGAGCGGTGTTTTATGTCATTGGACGCAATCGGGAGGGCAGAACGTAAAGCTTTGTGTGGCAAGTCGGCCAGAGCCCGCGTTTCTCCAGGCGTTCGATCAAGCTCAAAGAATCTGGATTGAACAGTACAGCGACGCAGATGTCAGAAAGCTTGTTGGTGAAAAGTTGCAGGCCGTTGTTGGTGCTGGTGGCTACGGGAAAGATACCGTTGACCAAATATCGGACGTGATTGTCCAAAGATCAGCTGGCAATTTTCCTTGGGCTGCCTCAGCTGCCGTCGCTGTAGCCAGTGTTTTGCAGCGCGATGAAGCAGCAGCGCTGCAGCTGAGATCGGCGCACAGTAGGACGCAAGGCCAGGACCCGAGCACTGTAGATCCGCTTGCTCTGGAAGAAATGCTTCTTTGGCAACATGTCCCAAGCCATCCTTCAATGCCGCAAAGCGCGGGGCGTCTACGCTCTATCGCTCTGGCTCCCGGGCCTCCTGGTTTCCTGGAATCCCAAAGTCGACAGCAAAGTGTGGTGACCCATCGGGAGAGTACCAACGCCGAGCAAACTTCACAGCTAAAAGGCCTTCTGGGAATTACCGCCCATTACGAAGATGATCACTTTGCGGCTGAAGATGCTCGACTTGCGGGTACATGCGAATGGATCAATGAGCGAGCAAGTTATCGAGACTGGGTTGACTCTAAGGCTAATGGTACCCAAGTGTTGTGGCTTGTTGGCAAACCTGCATCAGGAAAATCGACGCTCACAAGCTACATCATCAGTCAGCTGCAACAGCGCGGCGCAAGCGTTAGTTACTTCTTCTTCAAACATGCCGACAGATCCAAAGCTGTCTTCGGAGCTTGCTTGAAGGCTTTGGCGTACCAAACAGCGCTTCGTAGTGACCAAATACGAGCGGAATTTCTAGCCGTGGACAAAGCGCAAATCGAATTGATCGACCCCGGGACTGGCGCACTCTCGAGCCAGAACCAAAACGAACGTCTCATCTGGCGCAAACTTTTCGTCGACATCATTTTACGCTCCAGCCTGGAGGAGCAATACTGGGTGATTGATGGCTTAGACGAGTGCGAGAACTTCGCAGCGGCGTTCACATCGTTGTTTGGCAAAAGTGTCCATTCGATTCGTCTTCGAATCCTGATCACCAGCAGGGAGACGGCACCTTTGAAGACAGAGTTTGACAACGTTGCAGCCCGCATGTCGTTGAACATAGAACATATCTCGGCTGCGGACACGCTCAAGGATATCAAATTACTTATCCAGGCACGTGGTTCCTCGATCAAGGAACACACCGGCCAGCATTTGGTTGAACAGATCCTGAGCAAGTCCCGGGGGTCTTTCCTGTGGACTACCCTCGTTCTACAAGAATTAGCCAACACGTACAGCGAGTCCGAAGTTGAGCGGGTTCTCGAACAAGTCCCGCGAGGCATGACTGCACTCTATCAGAGGATACTCAAAACACTCGCACAAGCCGATCGCGACCAGATATTCATGAAGGCAGTGCTGACCTGGGTCACATGTGCTCCTCGACCACTTTCAGTGGATGAGCTCGATGGAGCACTCCGTCATCATCTCGGAAAGAGCTTCCCAAATTTGAAGGCTCGCCTGTTGGCTGTGGGCGGCCAGCTCTTGACAATCGATAAGAATGGGCGTGTAAATCTGGTACACGAGACCGCTCGTGAGTTCCTGCTCGATACTGTCGAGCCATCTGATTTCTCCATCTCAGCTGAAACAGCACATGCAATCATGGCAGCTTCGTGCTTGAGATGCCTCTCTGGTCCCGACATGCAGGCGCCTCGTCCGAGGAAGAGATTCAACTCTAACAAGACGCCCAGCAAGCGGACCTCGTTTTCGACCTACGCAGCTCTCAATTTCTCTTACCATTTGAGGCTCGCTGACCTCACTACGGCAGACCTGATATTGCTGCTCGATGCCTTCCTCAAGGTCAACGTACTCTCGTGGATCGAATGCATTGCCAACACGTCGTCTGTTGCACCACTGGTGGCCGCTGCAGCCGATATGGATCACTTCGTTGCGAAACACATGACCACTGCTCCGGCACATGACAGAGAGCTGCAGAGCATCAAAAGCTGGGCCAAGGATCTTACAAGGTTGTCAGCAAAATTCGCTGATGCACTGCTAACTAATCCGGCCGCGATATTTTCGATCTTGCCTCCTTTCTGCCCCAAAAACTCCTGCATTGCAGGATGTGTGAAGCAAGAACGCGGAATTGCTATTATTGGTTCGCCGGATGTCGAATGGGATGATCGTCTGTCATGTATAGACCTACGATCACGCGCAAGTTGTGTCTCTTTTGGAAACAAGTTCTTCGCCGTTGGTGTGGCCGGCCCAAATGGCATGATCCACATCTATCGTGCCACAACTGGTCAGGAGCACAAGGTCTACCATCACGGAGAGGCACTCCATATGATCCGCTTTCTTTATGGAACCGAACTCTTAGTCTCATGCGGTAACAGCTCCATGCGCATCTGGAATGTATTCAAAGACCAAGTGCAACATGTACTGCCCATGCCTGGTCGTTGTCTGGACTTAGCCTACGGGTCCAACATTCTTTATGCTGCATGTCACAAGGGCTTTTTAGCATCATGGGATTTGAGTGATGGTGCATGCCGCTTGCCAGACAGACCTTGGAATGCCGACCCGGATGTGCACGACAACCGACCTCTCCGACCTCCATCCGCCGTCTCAATATCCACAGCTCATGACATGATCGCTATTGCTTCTCCCGGGCATCCCATACTCCTATGGAGCATTTCAGACGACATGTACTATGGTACTTGTGGCAAGAGACTGCCAAATGGCGAAGTCAGCAAGCACAACATAACCGCAATGGTATTCAATACAGATCCAGACAGGCCACTGCTAGCAGCTTCTTACCTCGATGGCGAGTTGGCGATCTTGGATCCGTTCGAGGATGATACGCTGACAGTCGTCCGTGCTGAGTGCCCCAAGCTAGCAGCAAGCCCAAATGGGATCTTTCTAGCAGGCGCTGCTGGTTCCGGGACCATCGACGTGTACCACTTCGAGACGCTTCAGCTGATCTACAGGGTTACTTCTTCCAAACAATACATCACCGGACTAGCATTCTCCCGCGATAGCTGTAGGCTGGCCGACATTCGAGGATCAATCTGCAATATTTGGGGTCCGCCAAGACTACGCCAGGAAGACACGATTCACGATCATGGTGGAGACGCATCGTGCAACCAGCCACCCGTGACTGTGGCTATAGCAGAACCCAAGATCAAGATCAGCGTAATCGCAAACCATACGGACGATAATCATATTCTGTGTGGGCAGAGTGATGGCGCCGTCGCACTGTACAGTCTGCGTGATGGATGCCAAGCAACGACACTTTATCGACATAAATCTAACGTGCATTCCCTCCACTGGTGGTCGAGGATAAATCTTTGCTTGAGCGTCGATGCTTCCAATGCGATCCTCGCCTGGAGCATAGCCCACTTACAACACGGCGGTCTTGCTGCCCAGGAGCAGATCTTTCAAGGTCGATTGAGTAGCAACAAGGCCATCACACAGCTACTTGCGAGCGAAACAAACGACAGATTCGTCTTATCTACCAGCGATTCTGCGTATCTCTGGAGCTGCGACGGGCAAGAATTGAGTTCGCGACGACACTCGTCCACTACACACATATGGATTCAGCATCCAACTTCTGCGATGCACGTACTTCGTGTTGAGCCAAATTCGGTGTATATCCATGATTGGAACGATCTGTCAGAGATCAAGCGTATCCCAATTGCAGCTGGAGTTGGCTTACAACTAAAATCTGCAAGACGATGCATCGTGGAGCAAACGCCCGCCATCCTCTTGGAACTGTGCCAGCTTGACGGGAATGCCGGGACTAAAGACCTCCGCTTGCTTGATGTAGAAAGCTTCAAGATTGCAGCAGACGATCAGAATGAGCCAGATGCATCTGCAATCCAAAACACACAACCGAGGATCCAGGCAATGAAGCGCGATGACCCCGTGCAACATATCGCCAAGCTCGTATTCCATGGCATAGGATTTCTGGAGAATGGCAGATTCGTTTTCCTTGACAAACAATCCTGGATCTGCTCAGTACATCTGAAGAGAACTCAGCCTGGCGGCACTTTCCATTATCATCGGCATTTCTTCGTGCCTCACGAATGGTATTCGGGAACGAGGGAGATACTTTGTGGTCTTGTCAAGCGGAATGTTCTTTTCGCTAGGAATGATAAGGTTGCTGTGATTAGTGGCGGGTTGGAGTATGTACAGGAGGTTGCGATGACTGTCAAGGGCGATTAGTTGAACAGAAGAGTAGGAGTGCACGCTCACCCATGTTGTTGCTCTCCACAGAATATGTCAGGGGCGGACCTATACTCGCTAAGTATGTTCCCCATCCGCCTTTCGACCTCACTGATCGCGACGTAAGCGAGAACCCGCATGTTCAGCGATTTAGCATCGGAGTGCCGAGAAGAAGATGTGAGTCGGTATTGAGAACGGCGACAACCTTGTACAGTTACGGTTGTCAATCGAGCCACGCCAATGGACAGTGGCGTCTTTTGCTAATTCTCGGGCACCACAATTTACCGCAAGACTAGCATCGAATCGATCCGGACGGCCTATATCAAGAGACCGCATTGTGACGAAATGTGTGCCATCAGTTCTTTGCGGACAAGTGAGTCACGAGATCAGTGACAGATGGGTAAATAGCTCCCTTTGAGATGTGGTGGTGTGTGCCTGTGGCATAGGATCATCAGCCGCGGCTATACGATTTCGAGTTCGACCCTTGCCTCCTCCACTCGAAATTGCTGCGACTCCCTGGTATCAATTAACCCCATAGCAACGCCGACAGTCTCGACCACCATGCGAGTCCATCTTCCCAATTCCGATCGTGGTCTGACGACCAAAAAGTCCTCGCTTCTCATATCCCAATCGCTGGAGGCATCTGGCAGAAAGAGAAGGTCGCCACCTTTCAAGTATAGGGGCCCGCGATATCCATGAGAAACTGTGCGTATGGTGAACGTCGCGTTTAGCCGCGACGCATCGTTGTGCTGCATGTATTCATTGCCTGTCAAGACCACCCATTCAGCGGGACTTTGCGTGTGACTAAGCACGGCCACAAAGAAAGCATGTATGATCAGTCTATCCTCAATAAAATCTGGCTGAGTAAGCCAGACATATGCACCTCTCCCAGAACATGGGTAGTATCCGAAGTTCTTAAAATCAGCCACCCAAGTGGGCAGGACCAGAGCTGAGGAAGTCGTGTGTGACATCCCTGTTTCTGGATCATCGCTCCCCTCTATCGCTCGTCGGGATGCATCAAGACCACTGTTTCCAAGTATGAGGTTCCAATGACCATCCGCTATGGCCCGCGATGAAAGATCGCGATACAGCTTACCAATTGTGCAGTCATAGTCGATAACAAGATCGAATGGATTGGACAGACTGATCAAAGAGTAGATGATGTCGTGCTCCACCGAGCACTGCATTTCACGGAATGAAATGAGATAATCGAGCAAGCCTTTCAGAAGAACTCTTGCAGTCAGTTGAGTCATGAGACTGGCACGCGTTAGTGCGCTTTTATAAGTCGAACCGCCTGCGATGATGCACATGTCGGTCAACCGCGTCATGTCGACACTACTCAACGCTGCATGCTGGGCGTGGCCCCAAATGAGTGTTTTAGGCTCTGAGGTATACTCTTGCACAATCCACCGTCGAGTCCAGTAGCGAACCAGGAACAAGCGCGCGATTGGCGCAAGGACAGGCCTGAGGCACTGTTCTAGACCAGGTACTACCCCGAAAAGAGAATTCCAACGAACAATAGTCTCAAACGTGCCGTTGGAACCTCGTGGGATTGGGCCAGCGCATATGCACTGGCTATCGCCCTGGTGTATGCAGATGCAGTGTTCAGCGCCGCTGAATAAGGTCCTGATTTCGTGGGGCTGTCGTATACTCCGCAAACGTCTGACTGCGCAAAGCACAGCATCGTTGTCCTCATCTGGGGAGCCGTTCCCCAGCGGATCTTCTCCTAGCCAGACCAGAGTCTCTCGGGCATGCTCAAAGATCTGAGACATCTGTGCCACCTGCGAGTTGCGCTCTTGAATATCATTTTGGTCGATGCCCTTTGCATCGACCCAGATGCGAACAACATCACGCTTTTTCCGGATGCGTCTCAGCCCCTGGAAGAGACTCTGGGTTATCGAGATGTCCAAACCTCGAACAGAAATAACACGATTGTGAGCGCAGTCGCCATTCTCCATCGCCCAGCTGTAGGAAAGGGCCTTGTAATCGGATTCGGCCGTACAAAGGACAATCTCAAGATCACAGTCGATAGGATCTTCTAAATTTGATGCTGGCTGCAATACCAAGATTCTGATATGTTTTTCAGTAGGGAGCGGTTGGTACAAAGATGGCAAGGGCGCATCGATCAGTACACCAGACGGTAGTTCCGGGCCTCTGCGACGTGCAATGATTTCATCGCGAACTTCGGTCCAGTTTCGTTTTGGTCCGGCTTGAGGTTGTATTTCTGCCATATGGCTGTCGGTTATCTAGTGGTTGCCAGGTGCTCTCAAGCGAAGACCGCCTGAATAGCCTGCGATCACCGTGAAGAGGCAATAGCGCTCGGTTGTGTGACTGTTCGACTCAGTTGAGTGGATAGAAACTAGCCCTTTTGATCGTAAGATAGGACTTGATTGACAGTGGTGGTCTCGAAATGGATTGCGCAGCCAGATAGACAGATGGAGTTCTTGGTGAGAGGTGTCGACCTTCCGAGCGCTGTCAAATCTCGATTTTGATCGTATCACGCCGAGGCTAAAAAAAGTGGGTGCTGCGCGCGCAGGTGGAAACAAGATGTGTATGCCGCGATTTCAAACATACACAGCCTTGTCAACAAGGCTGTGCTGGAACGCTACGGCGGATGTGGCTGCACAAGCCGCCACCCTCTCGTGCTTGATTGCATGAACGACTCAAGCTTGAGTGACCGGCGAAAATCATGATACTGTCGAGATTGCAGGTCGCGAAGCCCTCGCCGGATGAGCGACACATCCGTGAATGCCTCAAGAGAACGTGGATTCGGTTGGGCAAGGTGAGGTGAGATGCGCTTGGCCTTCGCTTTTGTGCCTCAGGCCGAAATAAGCTCTCATAGTTGAAGCGGACACAGCCCGAGTCTAGCAGTGTTTGTCGAAAACATCAGCATGTTGTTGTACCTCAAAACTGGCTCTACAAGAGCATTGAAGGGTCATCCGCACGAGTTCTCGCTGCAAAAGATTCGATCGAGATGCCTGTAATGGGTTTGAAAAAGAACATCTCGCACAGCAACACCAACCAACACAACATAGCTAATCAACGCGACCTCAATCCCTCCTGTTAGCAACCTCCTCACACCTCCTCCCCATCTCCTCTCCCATCCTGACAAACTCCACCCCACCCTCCCTCAAAACTCTCTCCGCCTCATTCCCCTCGATCCCCGCGTGCCCCATCCCCACAACAACACACTTCACTTTTCCCTTCAACGCCAAAATCCTCTCGCAACAACTCCTCCATCCAGCCTTCGATCTCCGACTGCAAGGTTCCATAGTCGTATACAACACACAGCCCTCCTCAGGCAAAACAGCTCCGATATGTAATTCAGCCTGAGAAGTCGAAAGATCATGTTTCTGAGCGATTTTCATGAAACAGACTTGTTCGGCGTGAGTGGAACCCATATCTGCTGGGGAGATATCGCCGGGGAGTTCGTGAGAGTAGCCTGTTGAGACGATCTCGCCTGTTGTGGCGTTTGCGAGGATGGAGGCAATGCGGTGGGTGTTTGAAGGATCTGATGGCGAGGAGAGTGCGATGTGTAGAGCGTAGTTCATGAAAGCTTCGTGATCGCCTGGTTGGATTGTTTCCGGTGATTGCATGGTTGTTGCTTCCTCAGAAACGGAGCTCTGGAGGACGTTACTGTTATCGTGCGCCCTGGGCGAAGCTGGTAAATCACAACCTTCCACAGGTTCAACATACCAAGCTTAGGCTTGGAAGCGGTACACGTCTGCGCAGTTTCTGTTTTGTTCTCGAAAGGCCAAGCAGAAACAGCAGTTTCCTTTCAAGCTTGGCTGCTTGTAGTTCGGCGAGCGGGGTAGGTCCAATGAAATGGAATCATGGTTGAACGCAAAGACAGAGCCAAAGCCGTTGCCCAAGATACCCTGTTCATATTCCACTAGAATTCAGGAGCAATATATGCTGAAACCCTATGTTGCTCCTCAGCTCATGTACTGAATATTGACACTTCTTTCTCGAACCCAACGACTACCTGGTGTTCCAATTGCCAAAAGTGCACCGCAATCGACGTCTTCTAATATCCGTGACAGGGCTGCGAAGTCGCTCGAGCTGGTTGAGGTATTGGATGCATCGAAGGACTAGTGGGTTATGACTGGAATTGTACCTATGTGAGCTAATGAGCATACGGACATACTGAACGTCAGTGTACTTGTCGGACTAGAAGCTGCCATATGCCAGGGCACATTCGGGAGCTGATAGTTGTGACGGCCTTATGCCACCCATTTCGAGTACTCTGTCATTCCCTCCAGCTTCTTCAAGGCTGTGTTGGACAGCGGCCATGTTACAAGCAGACTTCTGAGTCTATCTGTCCCTTTCCTGCTCTGTTGACCCGTCCGGTAGACCTACACCCCTGGGGTCCACCAACTAGACGTTTCTTGTGCCTTCTCGGTCCTTGGTAACTGACCGTCTGTTGCGTCCATCTCGAGCATTGTACCATCCGCTGCTTCTCGGGGTGAGGGCCGTTGTTGTTGAATCTTTGCCGAATCCGTGTTGCAGTCAGGTCGATCGGTTGTCGATGGGGCGGACATGAGGATCGAGAACAGCTGCGCCCCGAGGAGCATATGCATGTCGAGCACGCTGTCGCTCAGGACATGGACGTCATGATAGCTGCTGCCTGTACGCTGAGCAAGCGCAGACCGTAGCCTGACCTCTCACGTCTGTGCTGCCGCCGAGGAACCCCCTCTGCCGCTTCCGTGTAGCCCACTGGCTGGAATTTCGTCACCACTGTGCCCTGACCCTTTCTTTTCTTCCACACGCATCAATTCGCAGCGCATCGACCATCGAGAATGGCTCGTAAGCACAAACGCACCAAGCGCAAGCCCGTCGAAACGGGCTTGTCCAAGCCAGGAGTCTCCGGCGATGAGCGTGCCAAAGCGTACGTGAACCAGCCGCCTCTCAAACACGCTACCGGTCGCTGACCCACCCCCAGATCTGAGGACAAGGAGTGCCGCCTACTGTCACTCCCACCAGAGATCCGCAACCAGATCTTCGGCTATGTTCTTGGTGGCCACAAAGTCCATGTATCGACCGGCCGGGCTCATGACGAAAATACTGGTCGCCAGGTCCTTCGCTACCACTCGTGCGAACTGAACGTGTCGGTGACCAAGCCAAAGAAGCGACCAAGCGTCAAAACGGTGGAGCTTTGCACGATGTGTGGCAGCGACCTCTCCACTTCATTGAACCTCTCTCTCCTCCGCACCTGCCGCCAGACCTACGCCGATACTGCTCTGCTCCCTTACAACACCAATGAGTTCTTGGTCGAGGCCCCAGCTTTCACACCATTCATGATGAGCCTGTCGGAGACAAGAAAGGCCTCTATCGAGCATATGACCGTGATCGGCCGTGCTGTCTATGCTTGGGGAGTCTATTCATTCCGACCGCAGGACATCTACTGCCTTGAACGTGTTGCACGTCTCCGTCTCATCCGGGTCAATGGGACGCCAGACGATAAATTCGACGGGTTGAAGAATATGGCTGAACTGCCGAATTTGGAGGAGGTTTTGTTCATGTCATGTAACAAATTCTGTCTGTTTCCGTTCTTCAAGGGCTATCCAGACGATTCAAAAGGTCATCGCTACACCGCGAAGGAGTTTCGGGAGAGAATTTTGTAGAGTCCTGGAGAACGCTGAGGATAAAATCGGTGGAGGAAGGAGGATATACGCTTTGCTTCCAACGAAAGGCCTGGCACGCAGTGCGCTCCATGCTGCAGCTGAGGCTCTCGGAGCGGATGGCATGAAAGCGGAGAAGGGGCGATGGTTTGCGGTGTAAAGCTCATCACCCCATGGAACGAGCACTTTGCTGTGTTAGATAAGGCCACAAATGCTTCGCTCCACGGGCTGCTTCTAGAACACTCCACTGATTGCCGTATTCATGGCGTCAACAAAGCTGACAATGGTACAAATGATCGATGGTGCGACGCAGCGGAGAGTCTTGGTAAGAAATGCAGCTTGACGTGTTGTTTCCTGCGATCACTGACACTAGCTCAGCAGAGCTGGAGGAATCGCTGACAATGTGGCAGATAATACTGAGGATCCAGGACAAGGTGACCACAAGAGTCGCATGGGGCTTTTGTCCAATGTTATCGTCTCCACGCAATGTATTTTGCAATCTCTGACGCTAGCTCAGCAGGGCCAGAGGGCACGCTGGCAATTGACAGACAAATGCTGAGGATCCAGGACAAGGTGACCACAAGAGTATCATGTGGCTTCTTTCCAATTTTATCGTTTTCACGCGGTGTCTTTTGCGATCATTGACACTAGCTCCGCAGGGCCGAATGGAACGCTGGCAATTGGCAGACAAATGCTGAGAAACCAGGATAAGGTGACCACAGGAGTCGCATGTAGCTTCTGTCCAATGTTATCGTCTCCACGCGGTGTTTTCTGCGATTGCTGACACCAGCTCAGCAGGGCCGAATGAATCGCTGGCAACTGACAGACAAATGCTGAGGATCCAGAGATAAATGACAACCAGAATCGCATGGGCTAATTTGGACAAGTTCTCTCATATCTCATCCTTCGTGGCTTTCTCCTTCTCTGCTTTCGCTTTCTCCAGTCTCCTTTTCTGTATCCACTTCTCCAGTCCTTCTTTCGGTCTCTTCTTTTCCGCATTCTGGCACAATGGCTTCACAGGTCCCGTTTCCGGCTTGCGTCCAGAGATATATCCAATTTCGAAATAATCTTTGCCCGTTTCGCCTCTGAAGACCTTCTGCCAATGCTCGATTGTGCCCTTGATTTCCTTGAAGCCTTTCTCAATCGACTCTTTTCGGTATAATCTCATTTGCTCCGTCAATTCTTCATCACTCTTCTCTTCATATGTGGGTACGTCTTTTGGAACGAACTGCCATTCTACGCCTCGGAGATCAGGATGATTATCTTCGGCGAAGCAGCCCGTGACGAAGCCACGGGCGGCGTCTCTGCCTGAGAAGACAGCGTACATGCCACCTGGTCCGTATATCCGTGGATTGGAGGTTACGTCGTATATTGTGCCATTGAGGGCGAGGTATATCGGGAGAGACTCGTCTTCGCCATTGTAGTGCAGAAGCTGCGCGTCAGTGAGGACTACAGGGCCGCGCTGGACAGAGATCAGTGAATGCTCTTGCTGTGCTGCAGGTGTGCGCTTACCAGCTTCGCTACGAGGGCCTTGGGCTTGGTCCACCACGCATTGTAGCCCCAGAATACGCTGTCGCCGGTGATGAAATAGCTCAGCAGTCCGCTGAGAAGGAGCAGGCCGAATACTATGCGCAGGCCGTCTACGAGCGTAATGCCAGGGTGCGCGTCTGGATCCTCGAATTCGACTTTCGGTTTCGACGGCTTCTCAATTCGTCTCGCTGGGGCTTCGTCGGAAGAGCTGCTATCAGACATGATGTGTCGTGGAGTTGTGGTGGGGAGGATGTCTGCTGTCAGTGGCAATGGAGATGGAGATGAGGTGAGGTGAGGTGGAGACGGAAGCAACACAGGACGAACGACTTCCTTCACCTTGACATGAACTTAGCTGTCAGCGCTATTGCCCGCTACAACAGCTAGGCAGCGACGTTCACATAATCCTCAAGCCTATTGTGATGAGGACAGCTGGCTGTTTGAGGTAGAGGAGACCAAGAAGTACGGTGGGTTGGAAGAACGCGCCGGTTTAGACTTCGCCTTTGCGCCGTGACGCAAGGTCGCCGACCATTGCTGATCTTCCAGCACTGACAAGAGCACAACACAACAACAACAGCAGACCGTGCTAGCATCACGAGGCAGCGTGCTCAAGCCAGAAGTGCTGCTCACGTCTGCCACAGCTTTTCCAAGATCACGCTATACGCGGTCAGCTTCCCTATGGTTTGGCCGATAGGAAGCAGCGAAGCAATGGTCGCAGGCTCTGATGCAATTACGCTCCATCTGCTGCACACCATGGCCAGCGTTGACATGCTATGAGGAAGTCTAGCTGGAGAAGTCGCGCTCGCGCTGCTTCTGTCTGACGAAGCCACCGACCTGTAATTCTACTTTACAAGGACCAGCACTCAACCTGCGCCAAGCCACCCTCGCGGTCGAATGAACAGCTCTCGAGGTCAATATGCTGGAGCGACTAGGAGCACGAGAAAAGTGATTGCTGATGATGGTAGTGCCACAGGTGCTTCGACTATGTCATCGTCTACAGGTAGGTCTCCACGTGCGGCGAGATCTGCCCCGGACTCCTCGAATTTGGACTGCTGAGGCAAGGCAGCAGTACTCATGTCTGTACTGCCACTACACGTCGAATCCAGTTAGCCACCCAGGTCTTCCACAGCTCCTCTATGATGATGGAGACAACATCCTCGGCATCAATGACCGACAAGCCTTCATGGACTCGTGCGACCCGTTCTCATTTATGCTGCGTTTTGGATGCTGGCACATTCCGATAATGGATGTCGCCGCAAGACAGGAAGGCAATCTGTGAAGATCTTGCAATACAGAACTCCGTACATTACAACTATGCCATCCTATGTACGCTAATCCCGGTCTTCACTTCAGCCTCAATCAGCCTCACCAGCCTCATGCCAAGCAGCACAAGCAACGATCTAGTATCTGGGCATCAAACTCAAACCGATTGTCTGCGTTTCTGCCACATCACACCGATGTCTCTCATGAGCCAATCTTCTGTCCTCATATGCAGGTGTCCTGCAATACCGGAGCATATATTGCGTGTTCATTTGCGCAAAGTGTACGACGTCGCGTTCGGAGATGCGTATACGTCATGGCGATCGATCGTGGCTACCTTGTTTTGCTGTCGGATCCACGTGCGGGATTGCTGTGAATCCAGGTTTTCCAAACGAACAGCTGCCAGCGAGACGCGTTTCTCCGCAATGACGAATCATCAGGTCACATTCTATGCAAACAGCTTCTTCATGTGAGTACAAGAGCCGCGTCAGCCTCGTTTCGAATCCATCAGCCACTTCTGCTCTGCATCAACTGCTCCACACAGGCATCCGCCTGGTCGTGTCTCTAGCCACGCGACGTCGACTTCAATCCAAGCCGAAGACAAATCGAAAATCTCAAGATGCCGCTCTTCAGTCGACGCAACCAGCCGGCAGATGCCAACACTGCCACTGCAGTCGGCGGCAACCACGAAAAGCATTCTGGTCGCCGAGCCGCCCGCAACGACTATGGCGAGGCCACTCTCAACAGCAGACCATCATTTGGCCAATGGGTCAAGATGACATGGCCTGACCTCTTGACCATGGTCGTGATGGGCGCAGTCGGTCTGGGAGTGTACGAAGCACCACCAGCTCCATCCCGATCGTTCCCAGTCACATTCGCAGATGGCGAAGTGGTAAGTACATCTTTCCATCAACACTCCAGAACAATATCTAACATTCATCTCCCAGGTGTACCCCCAATTCGCCTACCCCTCCCGCCCAGAAATCATCCCCATCTGGGCCGCCGCCCTCCTCGCCTCCCTCGTCCCCATCACAATCTTCCTCATCATGCAAATCCGCATCCGCTCCTTCTGGGACCTCAACAACGCGGTCATCGGCCTCCTCTACTCCCTCATCACAGCCGCCGTCTTCCAAGTCTTTGTCAAATGGCTCATTGGCGGTCTCCGACCACACTTCCTCGCCGTCTGCCAACCAGCTCAAACCCTCATCAACGGCGCAAACTCCGGGAATGGTTTCACGAATATCATGTACGATCGCAAAATCTGCACGGGCGACGAACATGAAATCAATGATGCTTTGGAGTCGATGCCTTCGGGACATACGACTGCGGCGTTTGCTGGTTTTGTGTTTTTGTATCTTTACTTGAACGCGAAACTTAAGGTCTGGTCGAATTACCACCCGGCAATGTGGAAACTCATTGTCACTTACGCGCCTATCCTTGGTGCGTGTCTAATTGGCGGTGCTCTCACGATCGACGAATTTCACAACTGGTACGATGTCTTTGCTGGAGCGGTTATCGGAACTGTCTTTGCCTTCTCGTCGTACAGGATGGTTTACGCGAGTGTATGGGATTTCAGATTCAACCATGTGCCACTGAGCAGACATGTGCCGTTCACGTTCTCGAATTCTTTAGGACCTTTCGGTGGGTTTCACGACGCGATGTGGACGAGACAGGTTGGTTGGGGACAGGGTGGTGCTGCGGGATTGGGTGGTGCGCCGTTTGATGTTTCGAGTGATGGGGGTTTCGCGCCTGGTGTTGCTGGTGCTGGCGGGCTTGGAGATGGCGGACATCACCATCATTCGGGCATTGCACGCAAGCTGATTGGAGGTGGTTCTCCTGGAAGGGGCGAGCAAATGGTCTGAGTGACGTTGATTGTTAGCGAGTGAATCGCAGCTTCGCATGCGCTGCGAGATCACGGTGACGAACGGAGAGTAGCGACAGATCGGCTCCTCTGAGATACCCAAATACGAATGTAATGTCTTGATTATCATGATGCTGCCAGCTCTTTCTATTCCTCCTCTTCTCGTTACGACGCTCACGACGAACGGAGATGTCGCAACGAGCATGGCACCTGCATTGGTACCACCACGACACATGCAACTGGAGGTTGTGCAAAGATGATCCTATAGCCAACTTGCGCACGCATCTCCAGTCCTTTATCATTTTTATTCACTCTTTCCACCGTGCTCCACGCTGAGGAATGCCTCAATGTCCTCCGCCTCCTCAACCTGAACAGGCCTCGAACCCTCGCTGCATCCTTCGCTTTTGATAAGCCTCTCGAATTCCTCGCCGAGTGCCTGCTCCTCTGTTTGCTGAAGCTGTTCTGTACTCTGCACAGTACCAGTCGACCTGCTTTCAGTACTACCTTCACTGACAGTCCCAGAGACTGCCTCCTTGACCGTCTCGAAGATCATCGCTCTCAGCTCGTCCACAGTCATTGGGATGTTCAGCGTTGCTGATTGGGGTCGCTTACCAGATCCAGGGGGCGAAGGTGTGCTGAGGGCGGGATCGATTGCTGCAGGCGTGCAGACGCGACTGGTGCTTTGCATGAATGAACTCTGATCTGGTAGCAACGGAACTTGCGGTCGTGGTGAGGCGGTGTGCTGAGGACGCGGGAAACAGTTCTGTTGTTGTGCCGGCGCCGGTGGAGACATGTTCATGTACTGCTGCGGAGACATCATAGGAGTACTTGTGGGCGCATACTGGCGGGCAGGCTGTGTTTGAGAACGGTGAACGCTAGGTCGGAAGCCCTGCTGATGCTGGTGCTGGTAGGGGTGCTGCATTGCGTGCGGATAGCTTGGCATCTGTTGTCTGGCTGCCTTGCGGGATAGAGTGGGATATGGTTGACTTCGATTGGCCTTGTGTGATGGCTGACTTTTCAACGCCTTCACTTTCAGAGGAGCCAACGGGCTGCCCAGGTAGTGCTCATCGCGATGGAACATCATTGCTGGCTGGTGCGGCATTCCTGGTGGCTCGGAGACAGATCGACAATGACCGTGATGCTCGTGGCGCAGTGAGGAAGTATGATGCTTGACTCCATTACTGTTCTCGACAGATTGGAAGTAGGGCGATGCCGGATTGTTGTTGGTGAAAGTGGGCGAGTATGCTTCGTAGACTGGCGATGGGCAGATAGTCTGATCGAGATCGGTGTTCGCGGTGGTGTTGAAATTGTACGCTGGTTGAGTGCTAGGTTGCGCTGCAGCGTCACTGATGAACGTCTGAGAGGGGTCGACTACGCCGCTGCTCTGTGGCTCGAAATTGGCATTGAACGCGCGAATGGTTTCCAAATCGTTGCTGCCGGTCTCTGTCTTGAGCCAGCTATCATCAAAGCCGGAGTCCGCAAAGGTAGAGGATCCCAATTCGCAAGCCATACTGCTGCTGTACTGGTGTTGTGAGAATTGGTCGAGAGGATGCTGCTGTGCTACCAGTTCGCAGCAGGATGCACGCGGGAGGGGGGATAAATGCCTGCGCGAACAGTTGTTCGCAGCAGGCTTGACCGCCCGTTCTTTGTGGCCTACTCACGGCACGCCTCCAACATGGCTGGCCGCTGCGGAAATGAGACATGCGGCGCAGGCTAGGAGCCAAGTGGAATTGCATGATGCAGCCATCCGTCGGATATATATCCTGGCGTGCTGCGACCCTATGTCGAGAAGCCAATCACCCAGCGTCTTGGAGACGATGCCGCAGATGGAATACTGGATTCACCATTGACAGCATTTTGAATCCCTCCGTGCCTGCATTGCATGAACGGCCGTTCGCAGCTGGAACATACGTGCGTCTTCAAGCAGGCGAGACATGCTCGCCATCCTCCGTGCTTGCGAGCATACTGCATGTCTCAGAGCCACAGAGCCTGAAGTAGGGCCTCTGGCGCATTCCAGATCGCACCAGGCACATACGTTGCTTGTGAAGCTTGCTCAGGCGTACGTGGGTGTTCTGGATCGGCTTCCCTTCATCGCGTCCACCATTCTGCACGCGTCAAGAAGTGTTCCAGGCCAGCATACTTAGCTCAACAGGCGGGGAGCATGCGCTTAAGTCTGTCTCGCCTCTCCGCGAGCATCGCTCTGCAGCCAGCATCCACCCGCTCAATCCTCATCCTCCTTCTTCCCCTTCCCTTGATTCCACACCTCCCAAATCTGATCAATAATCATATCCGAAAAGTCCTTCCCCTCCTCCACATCCTCTTTAATCTCTTTCTGCCTTTCAGCTTTCCATCCAGACTGATACTCATGCCCCATTCGTCCCTCCTTCTGAATTTCCCCCACAACGCTCTGCTCCATCCGCGAAGCAGGCAATGCTGCAGGTTGCCGCGTCACAGTCTGCCAGATAGATCTGCCACTACGTTCGCGTACCAGGTAGTTCGCTGAGTATCCTGTCGTGGCGATCAAGCCTATTGTGTAAATATCGAGCTTGCGAGGCGGGAGAAGTGCTAAGATGGGACAAGTGACGAGGGCGGCGAGAGCGACATTGTGGACTGTTTTTCGGTATTTTTCAATGTCGGGTGGTGAGGATTGTGGTTGTTGCGATGACATTGTTTTGGCGGTAAATGCCTAAGGTGAGAAAGAGTGTGAGAAATGAAGAACAGAAGTGTTATGAATCTCAAAAGTTCGAGATCAAAGCATCATAGCTTCTGCTAGTCTCATGCGCAGACCCCTCGCAGCGAGTGGGCCTGAGCTGTGAGACCAAGCTTGGCGTTCGACCTCCTTCCCTCCGGCGAAATATGCTCACTGACAATCATCATTTCTGGTCATCATTTTCTTCGTAATTCCATCATTTGGCTTCTAAGCCTTGGGCTGAGCGTTGATCCGTTGCATGAGCGCGTATCTGGTGAATCGAACGAGATATTACGTGTTTTCTTCGAGAGAAGGAAGAAGAGAGCAGTAATGTTTCATGTCATCGGTACTCGGGATTGGGTCTTACTACATGCAGATGGATGATTTCAGAGGATTAGAGTGTCCATGATCGTACACATTCCACGCTATTGTTCCATCAAACCAGTCGCTTCCTCTGACAAGCTCCTCTCTTCAATCATCACTCTCTACACCTGGAGCTGGATACAAAGCTGCCCTGAAAGCGCCGATTCTCTTCGGCACGAATCCAAGCATGTTTCGTCCAGATTAGCCACGACAAATAGTGATAAGGAAGCGGTACTAGCTCACAACTTTGACATTGATAGCTATGTTTCCTTCTATATTACGCTGCCTTTGGTACACTGAAACCGTAGGAAATTTCTCGACTCATGATCACAGGCGAATAAGTCTATGGTGGCAGACTCGGCACAATGACATCGATGTAGTCCTTGATAGCTTCTCCCCGGCCTCCAGTGAACGTGAACTTCAAGCATCCAGCCTCCACACTGCCGCCGACGCCTTCGTTGTTGCATTTCGCATAGTTCGTGAAAAGGAGAGAGTAGCAAGCAGAGGTACGAGCGTCATACTCCGACGCCGTCTCCGGATACCTCTTGAAGTCAATCATCTGCCTTGTGACCATTTCGCCATCTCCATTTTTCAATCTGCAGCCCGGTATCCATTGAACGTAGAAGTCGTTGTTGACGCCCTTGCTCCCACTCAACTTGAGAGATTCGCTGTCATACCTCATCTGGAAGGGATCAGTATAAGGGGTCATGTAAAATTTGCCGTTCTCCCGACAGAAGTTATATGCAAATATGTCCACCGATTTCGTGTGGAGGTCGCCGTGCCCATGGAATTTCGAAACATCGTGACATTTCCGTACTACTTCGCCTAAGTTGTCGTATCCCCGGAAATCCGGAAGAGTCGTCGTGAAGATAGTAGGGTCTGTAAGAGTTGTGGAGGCGGGAGGCGTGGCAGTGACCGGTGGATCAAAAGGCACGGTTGTGCTCGTAGAGGCAGGAGGCGTGATGGTGACCGGCGGATCAAAAGATACAGTTGTGCTCGTAGAGACAGGAGGGGGGACGGTTACTGGAGGAATGAAAGGTACCGTAGAGGTTGGCGAGGTAAGGGACGTGGCCGTTGTCAACGATGCGCTCGTGCTCGGCGTTTGCGACACAATTGTCGTGGCATCCGTTGGAGAGTCTGGATCGTCTTCCAAAGGCCCAAAGTCAGGCCAGAGTGGCCAGACGGGAATTGCAGTACCAAATACGTCAGCTGATAGTTGCGCACCGTATGGTTCCGTCGTCATGGGGCAGGATGTCTCAGAGGATGTCGTGACGCTGGAGGTTGTGGTTGGCTCGAGATCACATCCAGTCGTAGTATCACAACTAGTTGTGTAACAGATTGTGGTGAGCGATGCTGAATTGGCGGCGGTTGTGACGGACTCTGAGCAGCCCACGAAGCAGCTGCTGACAGTTGTGGCCGAGCAGGAGCTCGTTGATGTCTGTTCGTCCTCGTCTGGATTTTCTTCCGGGTCATCTCCATCGACTTCCAGCTTTGGAAGGACTTTGGTGATCTCAATCAGAGTATTCAGTGTTTCTTGGAGTTGTCCCTTCACACCTGTCGAAATCAAATTTATAGCCTTCGTACCAGTATCTATGATGCAGTGTAGCGCGCCAAAGAGCGAGTCCAGGCACCCGATGCCTTTATTACTGCTAGGGATTCCCTTCAAGATCTCATCAGCCATGTTTGAAATTGTTCGTAAACCCTCGATAATGGGCTTTGGGTCGATGTCGACTCCTCTGACCCATTCTTGGAAGCCTGGCGTTGTGCCTTGTAGCGCTATTATGAGAGCTTCCTTTCGAGCTTGTATGTCAGTCGCATCAGGGGTCGATGATTGCGTTGAAGATGATGACCCTGGAGATGGTAGTACTGTCGGTACGCCCGGAGGTGCTGTGGTTGGGGCTGGAGACGTCAAGGGAGGTATAGGGCCAGGGAGAGTTGATGTTGGACTTGGCGACGATGGTAGAGGTGCAGGACTTGGTGAAATGGTCTGACTCGACCGGGTAGGCAACGGTTGACTGTCAGTGCTCAATGCAGGCAACGTAGTTGTACTGCCACCAACAACAACCACGCCGCTCGGAGCGAGTGAGGCGGAGATAGTGCCACTGGTGAAACCAGGGCCCCCAGGTGACAGAGTGGAAGCGCCGATAACGATGCCAGACGCGTCTCCAGTGATCGTCAGCTCAGGATTGACGCTGATCTGCACAGGTGCATTGGTCGAAGTGGCAGGCGGATCATTGGTGGTCGAAAAAGTCAGCAAAGGCAAAGTAGTTGAACTGCTGCCGACGACCACTACTCCATCAGGAGCAAGGGACACCGAAACAGTACCGCTCGTGAATCCAGGGCCACCTGGCGATAGAATGGTAGTACCAACGATAATCTCAGAAGCGTTCCCTGTGATAGTCAACTCGGGATTGACCGTTATCTGAACCTCTTGCTGTGTTGTCGATGATAAACCTTCAGATGTGAGTGACGGTGTTGTAAGACCAGGATCAGGGCCCGTACTATTCGTACTTGTACTGACACCCCCAGAGGTGGTCTGATCTTGGCCCGCAGAGGCGGTAGTGAGTACGCTTGTGGCAGTCTGTTGATCGCTCGAACCTCCACTTGAGCCCGGAGTAGTGACGAACATCGTACTCGTCGATGTTGCAGATGGGCCAAATGGAGTGACATTGCTTGTTAACGTCTGCTGGTCACTCGGAGATGCGCTCGAGGCTGGGTTGGCCACAGAGCTTGTGCTCATCTGTTGGCCGCTCGAAGATCCAATTGACTCTGTGGTAGCGGGAGAGCTTGTGCTTGTCTGCTGTTCACCTGGAGATCCAGTTGAGTCTGTGGTAGCAGGAAAGCTTGTACTTGTCTGCTGGTCGCTCTGAGATGCGCTTGATTCTGCGGTAGTGATAAAGCTTGTGCTTGACGGCTGGTCATTCGAAGATCCGGTAGAGTCAGTACTAGACGTTGTCTCTACTGTTGGATTTCCCGATGCGTTCGACGATGGGGCTGTAGTTTGGGAGGGCAGATCTGTTGATACTGTGCTGTTGGCCCCGGGGTCGCTTGATACCGATGTTGTACTTAGAGGGACTGTTCCAGTTAGGAAGCTGTCAGTAGTTCCTGAGGTGCCAGCACCAATGGATATGGTGGTCGTAATCCGTCCGGCTTCGGTGCTGGTTGTTGAACTTCCGCCAGAGCTTGATCCAGCATTATATTCGGATGGTACCGGGAGAGATGTGGTCGACTCTGGCAGCTGTGTCTGAATAGACGAACCGGAGCCGTTGACACTGTAGGTAGTCACAATTGTGAGCACCGTAGTATCGCTAGTCGAAGTTGCAAGAGAGAAGGTGGAGGTCACCGGAGGTTCTTGCTGGCCTTGTGTTACGGTTGAGTTGTACGGCAGGGGGGCCTGCGCACATGTTTGGAGAGCGAGCAGCGCGCTCACGACGAGAGCTGTGGAGAGCATGGTGAGTGAGGCTTGGTGAGCTGACACAATGCGGCAAGATCAATGTACCTATATACCGTTGGGCCGACTGCGGAACATCATTCACAGCCTATCTTCGGAATGCGGCGCAAGATTGCACTCATCATTCACGTTGAAGTGCAGCTGCTTGCTGATGGTCACGGAGCAAGTAGCAAACACGAAGTCGAGCAGCGTACTTTGGTGCGAGTTTGACTAGGGATGTCAGTATGGAAGGCACGGTGTTAATGATAGTTGGGAAGAAGTGTGAAACGAAGCAGCCTCAGAGAGTTCTGCCGAGCATAGACAGAGTTGTGGCAGTTACTGGAAGTTGCTGTAGGAGGTAGTGGGTAGGAAAGGAAAGGAAAGGGAAGAATGCCCGAGTTCGTCCGAGCAACTTCACGGCTCCATCAACGCTGAACCACCATCTTCCCAACTTCGCAAGGTCTGTGCCCACGAGGCGTGGTCATGAGGATGATGACCGCCGAAGTAGGTGTTGACGCATTCAGCCAGACAAGGAATTGACTGCACCCGGCCGTCCTCCAACACCTTGCACACGAGAACGTAGTCTTGCTCCCTATACAACTTTTCGTCGAGTATAGCAAAGTACGTTTTGCACAGCGGCTTTCTTGGCTTAGGCACGCTGCGCAAGAACTCAATCACATCCGCAACTGTCTTTCCTCGGAATGGAGACCGCCAGTTGGGGTCCAGCGGGCGCTTTGTGCCCTCCGGCGAAGGGAGGTCGAGATGGAAGTCTGGCAGATTATTGTAGTCGTCGGCCAGCCAGAGGCCCTCAGTTCCCGATTCATCTTCGTTTCGCCTGAGCACATCCTCGATCTCCTGGGGAGCCATGCGATTAGCATTCCAGTAAGACGCGCAGCTTGAGGACGGACTTACCGCCACAGTCACATCTCCAAGCACGAACAAGGCGTAAACATCAATTCTCTCATCGTCGTCCTGCCATCCAGAGTGGAAGAAGGCTTGTTCTCTTTCGGTGGCAGTCATGTTGAGTCTGAAGTGTTCGCAAGTTTGCGGTGGGTTGTGCTTCGCAGCTGGTCTGTCGCAAACGCAGCTTGACTTGTTTGCTTGATTGACTGACTGGAGATTCAGGCACAAAAGGAAAGTCTCAGGCACAAAAGGAAAGTCTCAGGCACACATTTCTTCACTTGCATGACGTTCACATGAACGGCTCCCGACCGTGCATTTGCTTGATCTAGACAGCCCTTGGGCCTTGACTTTGTATAGTGGCTTCTGACCGCACTACCTATGCCTATCACACATCCTCGCATGCCGACCCACCGCAGTGCAATTCAAGATTTCATGCTCGATCATAACGAATCTGACATCAGCTGTCGAAAGCTCGACTTTAGCATACAGCCACTAAGATTCCAAACCTGCCTGCACAACATTTATGCAGCTAATGTGCTTCCTAGCGGATCGTGCTAGGTCCTCGCAGTCAAGTATGTGCATGGAAAGGGCTCACCCCATACTTGAATGCCAGTGGTACTTGTCGTCAAGCATTCAATGAGCCCTCTCATGGCCTATACCATATTGCAAATGTTGCTTGCAGTCACGTATGCGTTGAGTATCTTGACATATAGAGCGTCTGCTCCACCGAGCAGCAACATGCTCACTCCACAAGTCAATCAAAGCGGCGGAATACTCAGTAACGATCATGACTCTCACTCTATTCGCCCTTTTGTCGCTAGCGACAGCCCAGCTCACGAAAACAGCCAGTCCCTTTGGCCAATCTCTACCAGTAACAACATTGTCACCTGCGTCTGCATTCGATGCAACGAACAGCACTCGAAGCAGTGAGGCTCAGAAGAATGTCGGCCCGTACGCTCACGACGAAGCTTCGACTGGCATGAACACAGGTGCACACGAGAATGAAGATTTTGACTCGGTCCGTGACGGTGACTACGAGCCGTACAAGATTACTGAAGATGCAACGCTCGTCGGACGACGTGATGGCCTAGCCGCCAGAGCTCCAGCATACCGAGGGACATGCAAAATGAATTGCAAGGACAGTCTAGAAGCATGCCAAAACGCCTGCTACTATCAAAACTGCATTAGGGGAGGCGGGAATGTGCAATACACGGAGCCCGGTCCCAACACAGCTGACCGCACCCAAGCTGGGGTTACCATCCAATACGGCACTCCATGTCAAACATGGCCGTTTGGACAAAAATTCTGGGACCGGCTATTGAGGGGTGGTCCTGTCGTCGATCTTAAACTTGAAACCGATGAGTGGCCCATGGTGTCAATGCAAAGAAATCCTTTCAACCCAGCCGCTACCACTCCGCAGGTCTCTCTGAGGTGTATACCTTTCCGTCACAACAGGGTAGGCGGCCGGCAGATCACGAACTGCCGCAAAGGCCACGGAGACTGGAACACTGGACGCCGATTTGCGGGCGATCGACGAGGAGGCACCGGACCATTTACCGCAGGAGACTGGTACAATGTTGAGTTCTTCATGGGCGATTTCGACATGACTAATGCGACCGAGCGTGGCTGGTACAAGTAAGTTCAAAACGACCAGTTAGATCAAATCGTGCATGCTCTGACTTATTGGCAGTCGTTTAACATACTGCCATCCTCAACCTAATTGCGCAAATGACGGCTATCAGTTTCACTTGACTAACCTGCGAACCGGCGCGGGTGCCTCAGCTGGCCGAATTGCTCAGCCTGGCGATCCTTACGATAGTGCTCGGCACAACACCTACAGATTGGTCGGCGAGCAAAGTGACATTCAACAAGTCCACATCGACCTCGATATCACTGGGCAGACTAATGACGAAGTCTACACCCGCGTATATGTGGTCAGAAACGGCGTAGAAATAAATATTGCAGAAAGGGTTAGAACACCCACTGCTCACGGCACCACTTTCATGCTGCCAGCTAGCAACACACTGCCAAAGACGATCATGATCGGCAGGCGGGCGCCTGGCTGCGCAAACTTCACTTTCAGGTGGGGCAACCCGGGTGATGGGGTCAGATTCTTCACCTTTACGTCGCAGAATACTGGATGGTATCTCTATCCGCGATGGGGCACTGGTAATGGAAGGTATTGCAAAACGCAGCGCATTCCTGATCCGAACCGTCCCAACCAGTTCGGAACGAGGTTGACATGTGCATTTCCTGCTTGGTGAGCATGAAACAACAATGCCATGCTCAGATCTCGCTCAACATGTTGCATGTCAAAGCAAGCAGACAATCTGCACAGATGTTATTGTTTGGAGACGTCGAGGGTTTGTACATTAATTCTGCAGATGTACCATAACATTGACTTTCACACCCCAGTGGGCGCTATCACATACCTTTCCGATTCCAGACCCACTTTCCTTACCCAACTGCATCCATCGATCTAACGAATCTTCGTCCCCCCATTCGGCAACTTCGCCCTAAAAGCCACATAAGGCTTCTTCCTCCTATCCACCAACGGTAATCCCTGCCCGGGATAAATCGCATTCAGATAATTTAACTGATTTACCGTAAAATACAAATACCCATCTTCTGCAATCGACATCGTATCAACCCAATTGATTCTCGGATCCCGCACAAACATGGTCGAGAACGTCGTTGCAGGGTTATACATTGTGATACCATTATTCTCCACTTGTCCATTGTAGACGATCCCGTTTGAGTCGGTTTCAAGACCATCGGAAATACCCTTCTCGCCGAGGTTCTTAACGGCAGATTGTGCGTTTGCGAGATTTCCGGAACGGAGAGTGTTTGTTGGGACGCTGTAGAGGAATCGGCCACCGATGACGGAGAAGTAGAGTGTTGATCCATCAGGAGAAATGGCGATTCCATCGCTGCCGAAGGTGATGTAGCTAGGCTTGATGGCGGATGTGAGACCGGTGATTTGATACATTGGTTCGCCCCAGACGTAAGGTACAGAGCCAAAGATGGCTTTTGTTTCGCGGAGAGGGAGACGAGTGCCTTTTCCTGTGCCGAGATCGACGAAGATTATGGCGTTGTCGCCTTCAACAGAGGAATCGGTTATGTAGGCTGCGCCTTTGCCGCTTGTGTTGGAGAGGTTGGGGTTGCGGTCGATTCGGACGTCGTTAAGGTAAGAGTCCGGCTTGACGAGGTCGGTGTTGAAGATGATGGTTTGAATTATCTGATTGGTGTTGAGGTCGATGTTGACGAGCTTGGGGCCTCCTGGGACTGTTGCTCGGAGCATCGGCGAGATAGGATTGGATAGATCTTGTACGCGGCCTGTATCGAGAATCCAAAGAGTATCCTTCGAGTCCACGATCACGCTTTGAACGCCGAGGAGGTGATCCCGATCGCCTTTGGTCACCGGCGGAATGCTAAGTCTGTTGACTGCTCCACCAGGACTCATATTGTATGTTGCATTTGGATAAGCTGTTTCCGAATCTTCGGATGTGAGCTCTCCCACTTGCATCGTCGGGATAATGCCATTGTAAGTATTGGCAATATCAAGGCCAGCAGGATAGCACGCGAACTTGCGGCCCTTCGCCGAAACTGCGATGCCTGTAGGCCATTGTCCTGTAAAGTAGTGGACAATCTCAAGCGGAGGGCCAGAAACACCTGGATCAGTTCTGATATCGGACGGCCCAACAGCTGCAGCGTAGTGTAGCAGGGCCAAGCCTAGGAGGCTCTTCATTGAGGCAACGGCCATGTTGTTTATTACTTGTCAAAAATGTCCTGAAGTCGTGTTGGCAAGTTGCTTATGAGCTCAAGTCAACGAGCCTCGGTCGTGGCTAGGACTGCACATCATTGAACTTGATTGACCTGAATAGGTCAAACGCTTGCCTGAAATGGTATTAGAAGAGCACGCCTCCGCCTGATCTGCAGGAACTTGTGAACAAAGTTTCCTAAGCTTTTCTTCATCTCACGATCTGATTAGCCAAGGCTGAACCACGTTCTTCTTCCCCTCCGCGTCATTCTGTACGAGACAGCACAGTAAGCAAGACATCACAAATGGGAATAGCACTCATAGTCGGCTCTAAAGATGCATACGGCCATGAATTGACGCTCTTTGCACATATGCGTGCTGTACATTGTTACATCCTACACCAATCCAAGTTTTTCCGTCCTGCGCTTTTGGTTTCGCCCATGCATGAGTCCAGTACAAATTACTCCTCATCGTCGCCATCACCACCTTTCTTCTCCTCCAGCTTCTGCACGTATTCTCTCGCCAGAACTGTGACTCTCTCAGCCTGGCTGCCACCAGCATTGCCCTTCTTTCCCTTTTTGCCGCTCACAGGCATGGCACCCTCCTTATTCTCGAATTCTAGCCATTTCTTGAAAACGAACTTCGCCCTTCTCTTCTTCATTGGCGCCTTGATGGTCCTCTCAAACAACGCCCTCGTCTTCTCGATCGCCTCAGCTTTCGCTTCATCGCTCTCACAGTGAGCTATCCTGCTTCGCTCGATATCGACCCACATATCCCAACCCGAACTCCATTTTGGATATTCGTCGAGAATGTTTTCAAACATTGTGCGACCACGCTCAGGGTCGCCGGCCGCTGTACGGAATTCTAGGGCAGCGAATTTGGCTGTCAAAAGACGATGCTCGCTCACGGGGACAGATTGGAGAGCCTTTGACAAGAGCGCGTGCGCTCGTTCAGGCTTGCGGAGGTTGTTGAGCAGGAACGTCGCGTAGTTGAGCCAGACGTCTGGGGAAGCGCGGAAGTTCTTGTTGGCAACGACGCGTTCAAATATGCCATCTGCTTCGTTGTGTTTGCCCGAATCGATATAGATGGAAGCGAGTTTCTCGTGCATCTCGAGAGGATCTTGCACTTGGCATGCATTTTTGAAGACTCCCTCTACGCTCTCATCGTCGCCATATTCCACTTCGAGATTGATCCACGCGATCCAGATGTTAGCCTTCTCGTCGGTCTCGCGAATGTTGATGGTGCGCAGAGCACGTTCGGCGATGTTGCGTGCTTGTTGAACCTCACTGAGTCGGAGCTGGAATGCCATGTATTCGATCCAGAGAGTCGAGTTGTTAGGCTCACCGAGGAGTCGTCTTTCGAAATCGCTGTTGCTCTGAGGGCCGTTCTTGTCCAGATCACCAGTCAAATCTTCCTTGATCTCTGCTTTTCTCTTCTTCTTTTTGATGGTCATTGTCTCCGGTTCGGATTCGTAAGCGGCGCCGTTCGTCTCTGCGTCGAGGCTATCACCTGCCCAGTCGAAGCCAGTGGTCTTCAGTCCACCACTTACTGCGACAGGCTCTTCATCAACATCCATGGCATCTTCTGCTGAATCCTCGTCGTCGCTGTCAGCGTCTTGGACGTCCGCTAGGTGAATATCGATGCCGCCCTCCGAGTCGTCTTCGAGTTCAACGCCGCCGTCCATGTCGACGTCTTCGTTTTCACTCTCTTCTTCCTCATCCTCGTCAACTTCGTCCCTTTCGTTAGCGAAGTAGCTGGCTTTCAAGCCCAAGCTGATCTTGCGGTTCTCAACATCTACACTCAGTACCTTTGCCTTGACCACATCGCCAGCACTGTATAACTTGCGAACATCCTCGATGCGTCGAGCAGCCACTTCGCTCCTGTGGCATAGACCGGAAAGTCGGGGTTGGGTGTTGTCGATGTCGATAAATGCACCGAAGTCTTCGACTTTCCTGACTCTTCCAGTGACGTTCATGCCCACTTCGATGTCAGTGATGCCGAGAGGCGGCTCGTAGTGGCCACCAACATGGGACGGCTTCAAGCTCAGTTGTATCTGTTTGCTTTCTGTGTCGACAGAGAGAACGCGGCCCTTCACAAGTTGATCCACTTCGAAGATTGACCGCCATTCCTTCACGAATTGGTCACTCAGATCTGCGATACGAACGAGAGCATCCACGTCGGCGCCAAGTGAGATGAAAACTCCCTTGTCCGCGACCTTCTTGACGAAGCCGCGTACGATGTCGCCAGCCTTGACCTGGGAGACAATTGAGATATGGTGGTCCTTGACAGGCAGGCTGGAGCTCAGGACCTTGGATGGTCTCAAGCTGACAAAAGCTCGCTTGTTTGGGGTATCGACGCCGATCACACAGACACGCACAATGTCATTTTTGTTGTACTGCGCAAGGTTGATCTCATCGTAGTCGTCGCTGAGTTCGACCAATGGCACATGACAGATCAGATCTTTCGCGAGTTCAACAGTGACTGCGCGCTCAGTGGACTTGATCACGCGTGCAGGGAGCACCATGCCTGGAGACAAGTCTTTGAGCGTCAAGGCGGCTGACGCTTCGTCCTGTCTGGCAGTGAGGTCTAGTCGGCCAGTGCTGATATCGGCGGCCTTGACCTTGACACGCAACGCACATCCCACGCGGAAACGATTTTCCACATTCTGCAATTGACCGACGTCGTTCGACAAGTCCATCAAAGCAACTCGGCCCCGGACATTTGGCGAGAGATTGACCCAGACACAATTTTCTGCGTGATTATTAACAAAAGCGAGGTGAGATGAGCCCGCTTTCACGGAATCAAGCTCGAGCAAAGACTTGTCGTCCTTTTCCACGCGAGATTTCTTTGCAGAAAGCTCGAAGACCGGGGTCTTGCCCTGTCTGTGGCTAAAAGGTAGGAAGCGGTGGTTGCGAGCGTCATGGATACCCAAGACCTTGACGTCGATCAGATCGTTCTGCTTGAAATTTTGCAAGGGGGCTGCTTTGTTGGTGATGTCTTCCCACGAATCAAAGACTTCGCTCACATCCACTCGCCCTTGCACATTGTCTGCAAGTCGGACATTGATTTGTGTCGCACGGACGGAAGCAATGCGCGCCTTTGTGATTCTGCCTGGCTCCAGATCCGACATCGACTTCAGAGACGAGTCGATAGGTTTGCTCAGGGCATCGAGAGTAGCAGGCGCAGAGCTACTAGTTTGATCTGCAGATGCCGCTTGCTCGCGCATGGTCAAGCGGAACCGCTTCCCTGTGTGGTCCATGTCGAGTACCCAGAGGCTCAAAGTTTGGTCCTTTCGCATACCAAATTCAGGCTTGCTCAAAGACTCGGCCAAGATCTGACTCTTGGATAGCAGACCGACGATGCCATTGGCGAACTCGACATAAACTGCGTCGGCTGTAGTGTTCCTCACAAATCCGCGAACCTTGGCTCCTTGAGCGATGTCAGAGAAAGTACTGATCAGCTTCTCGGATTTGGCATCTTCGACCAAGCTGGGCTTGTTACTCAGCAGCACGGTCTGGCTACGATCCTGTTTGTCAAGCACAAGCAAGTTCTGCAACTTCTGTCCGACGCGGATGCGTTTTGCCTCCTTCTCAGCCTTCGCGAGAGAGCCATCGACCAAGTGCATCACACGGATGATACCCTTGAGCCCACTCTCTAGATCGACCGAGATAGTCTCGGCAGACTTCTCAGTTACTGTCCCACTGACGAGCTGTCCGCCAGAGATATTGTTCCAAGCCTGCTCCTGGTCCTCGTCAAAAGCGACGCTGTCCTTGCATGTGACCTTCATCTCCTGAGCCGCGGGACTGACAGAGACGATTTTGACGCGGATGGTTTGTCCGAGCCGGAAGTGCTGCTCTGGACGCTCAATGAACGTTTCGCTCATCTCTGCGACTGGCAACCACGCTCTGACGGGGCCGTAAAATTGAACTACAGCTCCATTAGGATGCAGCTTGATGATGGTGCCCTTGCTCTCCATTCCTGGCTCCAGATCATCGTAAGCTTTCCAGATCTTTCCGTCGACATCATCCACCAGCTGCTTCTTCAAAGTAAGACGAACATGTCTCTTCTCTGTGTCCACAGATAGGATTCTTGCCTTCACTGGGAAGCCTTCGCGGTATTTGCGTTCGGGGTTCTTCAGCTGTGCATCGCTGATATGCTGTTCCGGCACGAGTCCAGTGATGTTGTCGCTCAATTTAACAAGGATTCCAGTAACGCCTGTAGTGCCTCCCAGAATGATCTTATCCACTGTGCCATTCACGAGGTCACCGACGATGAGATCTTCCAAACGTAAGAAGGCTTGATCAAGCACGGACTGTTTCAGTGATACATAGTACATGTTGTCGACCGGACTGTAGCCAATGATGCGTACTTTGTGTGCAGAATCGATCGTATAGGAGCCCGATGTGGATGACAGTGAGTCAATTCGCTTGTCCGATATTTGCGAGATGTGTGCAAAAGCGGTCGCGACGCGCTCCTCTCGTCCCACTTTGGTGGAGATCCTGAGATACAGTCCTTTGTTGGGCGAGACCTGGGTAATTTTGGCCTCCTCAACGATAGACGACATTGGCAGCATTTGCTCCAGCTCAGCCGCTTGAGCCTTCAACGATCTCGTTGCAATATCGGGGAGTCTTCCAGGAGGCGGCACGAGCGACAAAGTGTGTGCAAGGAGCGAGATTCCCACCCGTCGAGCGCCATCGTCCCCAGGAATTGTATAAATGATGCGAGCCGAGACTTTGCTGCCGACCTTGTACTTTTTGCTGACATCCTTGTCTTCCAGTCCGATCACCTGCGCATGGATGACATCGGCTGTCACATCAAGCATGCCCATGATCTTGCCGGCGACGCCCTGTACTCCGGACTCGGTGACCAAGACAGTGACGGCAGTACCGGGGAGAAATGCATCCACTGATGGCGCATCGTTGACAGTCGGCAACTTTTTGTCGCCCAATGCAAGCGACATTCTGCTTGGGTCTGGAGAGATCTTGAGGACTTTCCCATTACTGCCCTTGCCAGTGACCAGACAAAGCATCACCTGTCCGTCTTGTACCTTTTCCATAGTGTACGCCGAACCCAGCTCTTTCTTGCTCACAAAGCCCTTGACACTGTCGTCCGCAAGACCAAGGTCCATAACTAGACCATGATCTTCAACACTTCTGACAGTTGCCTGTACGGTGCTGTTCACTACCACACTCTCCTCGGGCAGACTTCCGTTAACTGCAGAAGGATCCAATGACAGCTCGATGTGCTTTTTGCTCTTTCCCTCTGCTGGATCTGTGCCAGTGGTAGTAACAACAGCGCGGAGCCATTGACCAATATGGAATAATTGCTTTAGATCGATGTCTTCGTCCTCGTCGCTGTCGTCGGCGCCAGATTTGGCATCATCCAGTAATCGTTCGATTCGCGTCGTCAGTCGTTCTGACACAGAGGTGATGGGCACGTATCCTGTCAGGTTATTTGGAAGCGCAAGCGCGATATCTCGACCAGTGATTGCTGTCACTCTCCCGAGTACAACACTGCCCACAGCGAGTGACTTGTAGCTCAGCCCGGATATTTTGATGCCACTTCCTTCCACTTTAGGTACTCCATCGCTCTTTCGTCCGGCCTTGCGCTTTTTCTTCGATGCAGGTGCAGACTCTGCCTCGTCAAACAACTCGCCATCATCGTCCTCAGCACCGGCCTTTTGCCCCGTCTCTTGCTCGAACAGAACATCGCGCTCTGCCTGTGCCTCGATCTGCTTTCGCTCTATGGGCGTCAATACACTCCCGCCGCCTCTTGGGAAGGCAGTCTCTTCCTGCTGCAAGATTGACTTCACAGGTGCCTTCTTTTCTCCAGGCTCGCCGCCACTGCGTGCCAGTCGCTCTTTTTTCTCCTTAGCATTCCGCTTCTCTTCCTTCCGCGACTCAGTCCTGTCCGGTTTGCTGGCGCTCTCTTTCACTTCTTTCACGTCTGCCGGCTTTGCCTTTTTGCTTGGCCGCTCATCGGTGACGGCCTTTCTTTTGACGGGTGCCATGGCAAATGTGCAGGGCAGAGCCGAACAGCAGGTGAAGTGAATGGTCGAATTATCGCAAAGCTCTCTCACATCTTTCTCCGCAGCTCGCGCAGCACTGACTTTTTTCGAGGTCGGCATATCGGCGCTTAGTCAGGCCGAAACCTTAATTCCTCACAGACGCGACTCTGCTCCTCTCTACGCGTTTCTCGCGTCTGCACTGTAAAGTGGCCAGCCACCGCTCCTCTTCCCACCTTTACCCTCTGCACTCGCGTCTGCAGTCTCCCATCCGGCCTGCAGCATCGCGCCTTGCTCATATCAAGTCGACCACCATGACAGACCTGCCGCCGCCCTCATCTCAAGAGAGTCACTACTTCGAGCAGCACCAGATATCCATCGGGAAAGAGAACTTCCAGTCTTCGCCTCCCAGACCGCAGAGCAGAGCTTCCGATATTCACAGCACACAGAGGATCAAGGCACTGCCTACCATCACTCCGCGCCGATTCAAGAAGTTCTTCCAACCGCAGAAGTCGGTCTCATCCAGGCACAGTCGCACGAGTCGAGCTGGCCGACAATTGCGAGACATCACCAAGAATGGAGTCAATCGCAGGGCTGCAGGCGAACTCAAAGTCGACGACTTCCTGGGCGAGTCGGGTTTCGAGTCGACGAGACCGCTGAAGCGTCGGAAGTTCTCAATCGATGTCGGTAGTTCGCCGCTGCAATCTTCGCCACTTCGACACGGGCAAACAGTCGAACCCATAGACATCTTCGATGACGAGCTTTCCGAGGCAGAGACATTGCCCGATCTGATGCAGCATCTCCAACCATTTCCAAAACCGATACAACGGCTGCGCCGACCTGGCCCTTCCCGACGTATCATGGAGCGAAGTTTTGGTGGCTACACGGCGACATCGAGAGGCTTCCGAGGCGTCGATCATGCTGGGGACTGGCGAGCAGAGACTGCCGGCTTCGTGACGACTCCCAAGGACTCTCGTGTCTTTCGTGGGTCCGCTCTGCCATTCTGTACCGTCGCATGCAACACAAACCCGCTCGTCGCGGTAGGCGATGAAGAAGGCTCGGTGCACCTACTGGACTCATCGGAGAGTTCCGACTTCAGCAAGACGCATGTCAAGTTCAAGGTGCACAGCAATGCTGTCATGGACATTGCCTTCAGCTCCGACGACTATATTCTGGCAACAGCGAGTGGTGACCAAACGGCTCGCGTGGTGGACATGCAATCACAGCGGACCATCTGTATCTTGACAGGACACAAGAGTAGCGTCAAGCAAGTTCGCTTCCAACCCAACGACAACAACATGATAACCACGAGCTCTCGCGATGGCACTATTCAGCTCTGGGACCTCCGCTGCGGCAGCAAATCTGCAGTACAGAACTTTCGAACATCTCTCAAAACTCGCGGTGGCGGGACTTCTCCAGAGACACGCTTCGGAAAGGCTCTTGACGTCGGGTATGGGCACATGTCTGACAAGCGGCCATACAACATTGAAAACAGAGACGAGCTATCGATTACCTCGTTCCACCACCTACCAAACGGACGGGAGCACCTCGTGGTTACCTCTAGCGAAGTCGATGCGTCTGTCAAGCTGTGGGACCTCCGCAATGCCGGAATGTCTTGTCGCAAGGCCCCGGTCCCTCTATCAAGCACTTCCGTGCCAGCAGTGCACAATAGCAAGCGCAACTTTGGCATCAACTCTATGGCACTGTCGGGCGATGGTAGCAGACTGTACACTGTCTGCAGAGACTGGACTGTCTATGCATACTCAATGAACCAGATCGTCCTTGGCAATGCACCCGAGATGTCGACTGGGCCCAGTAGACGCCGCATGCTTAAGCAGCCGATGTCTGGAATGGGACCACTGTATGGATTTAAGCACCCCCAGCTGCGCCTAGCTACTTTCTACATCAAAGCGGCGTTGCGACCAGCAGCAGGTGACAAGGGCGAAATGCTCGCGATCGGAAGCTCCAACCACTGTCCAGTCTTGTTCCCAACCGACGAGCGCCATGTTCCGCGCCCTGAGCGACCATCGCAAGAACAGGACGGTGATGACGACGACGAGCTCTTCGTAGCACCAAAGTCTTCGCAGCGCTCGTCAGCTTCAGCCGCCGCGGCCTCGGACCTGCCAATTCACAGCCGTGGTACGGCCTTGATCGGAGGACACCATAAGGAAGTAACATCAGTAGCCTGGACGACAGAAGGAAATCTCATATCAGTCGGCGACGACTACTCAGCCCGCTGCTGGCGTGAAAAGGCAACGATGGCTCGCCAGCTGAGGATGAAAGGCGACTTCGGCGGCGAGAGGTGGCGAATGGGCTGGGCGGACATAGATGCCGTGTACGACGAGGAGGAGTGTTGAGGAATAATAGCATTATGATGGCGAAGCATTGGAAGCCACAGCATGGCGTACATTTTTCGAGCGAGCGACCTGCAAGGAACAGCTGTACATTGTATGAATTATGAGCGGGATACAGGGTCTAGAAGCGGCATTGATGCCAGCGTGATAACCACAGAAGAATACAATGGATCTTCAGAGGACAGGGACAATAGCATTGCATAAATAGATGCATCGAACTATCTACCATATCTTACGACTTCATTCGACTCATGTCGATCGCATTTGGCGTGGCACAAGCTCGGTTGGCTTCGTTCAAGCTCGCTTGACAACACAGAAGTGAAGTCGTCATTCTCTACGGCCAAGATCACCCGTGAGGTCTACTTGACTTCTGCGGATACCACTTGGCTGGGCGAAAGTCCGCTTTACTTCGCCAAAGCTCGCTTGACATCGTTGATGTCGGCTTGATTCGGTATAAGCTCAACTGACCGTGTCGTAGCTCAACCTACATGGCCAATGCTCAACCGACGTGTCAGTGGAGATCAACCGACCAGTCGACGGAGATCAATCGACCTGTGGTTGCAGATCAATGGACGCGTTATCGGAGATCAATTGACCTGTCAAAGCTCCATCGACAAGTCAACGGAGATCAACCGACCTGTCCCCAGAGATCAATTGATCTGTCCCCGGAGATCAACGGACCACCCCAGTGCTCACCCGATCTATCGAAGGTCAAGTCGTTTATCGGAGATTCAATGACCAAGTGGCTGTGCAACAAGCTCAATCGAAGAAATGAGTAGATCGTAGCGGACATTCCGATGCCAATGAATTTTGTTGTGTTGGTATCGTGCCTGGGAGACGCGCTTGATCCCGTCAAAAGTTCGCTTGACATCGTGAGAGCAGACTTGACAAGGCAGGAATGCAGATCGACATAAAAAAGCTCAACTGTCCATTTCAATGCTTAGCTGGCCATGTTGAAACTCAAGTGACCATTTGAAACTTCGGCTGACATGTCAATACTCATCCCATATGTGAGCAGCTCAACTGACCTGTCAATGCTCAACCTATGTGTGGGAAATTGAAACCACCTGTCCATGTTTAACCTACCCGTGCAAAGCTCAACCCACGTGTGACAAGCTCAAGTGACCTGTCAATGCTCAATCGAGCTGTCGAAGTTCAACTCACCTGTTCATGCTCAACCCACATGTCCGTGCTCAGCCTACCTGTGCAGAGCTCAACTCACATGTGAAAAATTCAAGCGATGTGTCAATGCTCAACCTACCTGTTAATGCTCAGCTGAACATGCCATTGATTAATCGCCTCGGTCGGGTACCTATAGCTCGATTTGGCTTGGATTGCTGGCTTATATCCTCAGCCGGCGAGTTGAGAGTCTGGCGACCTCGGGCGATCAATCTCGATCTCAAACAGCTTGAACTTCGCGTCATGTTCATATGAAATGTTGGATTCCGGGTGTCGACATATGCTTCCCTTACTCTCGGCCTGGCACATTATGCCCGGACAAATCTGTGCTGACCATTAGAGCAGACAGAAAGCACATCCTGTCATGTCATTATGACCAGGGCAGATGGAGCCCTTGCTTTCGTCCAAGAAGCTTTCTCAATTCGCTCATTCGCTTCGCAATGCAGGCAAAGCAATATTTACATGATACAGATTATCCAACATTAACCACATAATCGTACATACATATGCAGTTCTGCAGTGCGCTTTTGTCGCTGTCTCTTTTCTTCTGTTTATCCTTCATCTCCATATACTCCGTCTTCTCGACCCATTTCCGGTTTTAAGCCCCATCACCTCATCTTGCCGCTGCCCTCAAATGATCTAGTACTCCTTAACAGCACTCTCAGCAACGGTGAAGTTGGTAGCCTGGTAAGGGTTGTTCGGCTGAGTCTGGTACTCTCCAAAGTACGCATACGTAACGCCATTGTTGTAGTTGAGCGCAGTGTACTGCAACTGCAGAACATTGTCATCTGGAATGTATGCGAGCAGTTCCTGAGTCGCGCTGACGGAGCTGCATGGCGTGAAGAAGGTGTTGTTGGAGGAACCCTCGCAGTAGTATGGGCCTGGAAGAGCTGGGTGGTTTGGCGCGGAGCCGGAGACCGCGAGGTCGAAGGACCAGCGGCAGTAGCGGGGCTCGCCGATGGCGCAGACGTAGTGGAAGCGGGAGACTTCGAAGGCACCTGGGCCTGGTTGGGTGGAGGTTGTGGTGCCTTGCTGGGCTGCTGGGGCTGCGGCTGCGAGGGTTGCGGCGCCGGCGGCGAGGAGGGCGGAGAAGTGCATCTTGATGGTCTTGTTTTGTTGTTTGAGAGATGTGGTGTTGTAGTGCGGTCTTTGATTAGTGATTGGTTTGTTCTGAATGAAGGATCAAGAAGATAGCGAGAAGGATGAGTCGGTTTATATGTCGTGGTGATGGTGCACGAACATGTATACTATCTCTTCGGCCCGTGAAACTACTCTCTTGGCCATACGACCCATACGAGGCCCCAGTAGAGAGATCAGAGTGACAAAGGTTTTTCTCGGTAAGTAAATACCGCAGAGACTTTGCATAAAGCGCTGTGATCCATGTTCGTGAGCTAGATTGGTGAGTGATCAAGTCAATTTGCGCGGCCGAATACGAGGACAAGACGCGGAGCGGCGGAGATCTGGAGACGGTGCTGTCAATGTCCTGTAGATGTGGTGTAGGAGATGACGTGGAGATCTACAAAGCTCCGTAGCTGTGGCAATTATGTGAGGCGGTCAAGTAGAGAAAGGCAAGGATGCTTGGCCTGGTGTGGACAACAGCTCTCCAGCTAACTTCTTTCGTTCGAGTCAGTTCCTAATTATAGAGTTATGCTGCCTCTGTAGGTCTCACCTTGATAATTATAATACCGAACCATCCGACTAGTCTCTGCGCTCCACTCAGGTCCAGAAATTTGAATACTAATCAAGAATACAGTGGCTCTTTCTCGCATCATCGCAGGTCCTGGTAGTCCGCATCACGAAGCAGTGGCCCTGGGCATCAAGCTCATTGGGTGCAAAGTGCTGGAAGGAAATACCGCAAGTCAACGGCCTGGATTCTGTTTTTCTCTCTGTGGTGTAGTATCTGTAAACATAAAAGTAAACCACAACTCCATTGCCTGCTGTCGACAGGTGCGAAGAGGATGCCCATACATGCGCCTGCCTTCTCAATCGCCTGCCTGGAACCTGCGTGCCTGCTCGCTTCGCCGGAAGGGTATATGCAAACATAAAACTTCTGTCAGAAAGTGCAACCGAAGCGTCTCAAGGACGTCGGCAGTCGAGCAGAAGTTGCAAAACCTTGAAAAATCAAACAATATCGGTCGTCGTGCATCGTAACAGGTTGGTTGGAACTGCTTCCGTCATCAACATCTTCCCTACCGCATCCAGTAGCTCCTCAGAAGCGGACGCCTTTCCGCTGCAGATAGCTGCCTAGCAACCCATCCAGCTCTCCCATCATGTTCTGTACACCTTTTCGCTGTTCTGTGAAAAGGTCCACCATGAGAGGATGATCTGCAGCAACAGGTTTGATGCCACTCTTGTCGTGAATCAACACGAGCATATCGCGCACCTCGCTACCGTCTTCGAGCCAAGCCTTCAAGCTCTCATCAGACCAGGATTGCTGAGACGTTGCGGGTGACGGGAATGATGAGGGCGAAGGGTGTGAAGCTGACGACTTGGAAGCGGTGCTATCTGTTGATAGGCCACGGGTAGGTTGTGGAGTGGCTGCTTTGGGTGTAGCTGGCGACTTCGTCCCCGCTTCTTCGATCCCTGCAGTTATCTTCTGATGCGGCGTCACTGCAATGGGTGAGCGTGCTGTCGGTGTCGAGTCATCGTCCTCATCGTGTACACCAGACACAGCTCCGCCCGGCCCAGTAGGATGATCAATGATGCTGGGTGAGCTCGTAAGGCTCTCTGGCTCTCCAGAAGTGTCCGTTCCTGGAGAGTCTTCGTTGTACGTGTCTGGTATGTGTATTGTCTCGGTGCCGTGCATGAACGTGTGGCTAGAAATCTCGACAGGGCTTTCGGACAGCCTCTCGCTTTCCTTGGTCTTCTCCGGATCTTCGAATGGATTTGCAGTATCGTCCACTGGCGAATCGAAATCGTCAAGCTCCACTCGTTGTTTAGCTTTCTTGGCCTTTGCGGGCTTACCTTCCTTGTCGCCAAGGTGCAGCATGTTGGTAATTGGGGCGACAGAACTCTGCAATTTGCTGATGCCACTCGGCTTCTCCGGTTGAGGCGCTTCTTCCGCTGTTTGCGCTTCAGACTCGGCGCTGCTCTTTTGTCCAAGCTCGTTGTCCGGACTTGAGGTACCCATTTCATGAGCAACCCGCGAGCCTTCAAGCTCTGCCACGAAAGATGCCTGACTCGAATCCTGCGATGACGACTGGCGCTGCCCGTCCTCATGGTAGTCATGTCGGAACGCAGTCGGCGAAGAAATAGAGCTTTTGTCAATGGGAGAAAGCTTGCCACTGAGGTTCGGGCTGCCTCTTTGCGAGTTTTCTCGCGAGAGTTCGGTAGACACTTTCTCCTTTTCGGAATCAGCGTCACTCGCCGCTTCTTTGGCCTTCTTGTCTTTCTTCTTGCTCTTAAACAGTCCACTGAGCATGCCGCCACTCTTCTTTGGCTTGTCGTCCTTTTTCTTTTTGTCATCTTTCTTGCCGGAGGCCTGTTCAACCGGAGACGTGGTAGGTTTGAGCTCTTCAAAACTGCTGCTTCGTGCGGTATCGATTGATGGTGATTTCCCATCTTTCGCCTGTTCCTCGCGTAGTAATCCTGGAGTGAGTGTGATTCGCACAGTATCGATTTTGTCGTCTTTAAGAAATGAATCCGTGTTTCGCGTTCGTTTTGATTTGAGCGGGGCAGCCTCTGTTTCCACGGTTGGTATGCTGTGTCCATCGATGCCTCTTGGATCGAACTCACCAGTCTTTGGACCATGAGGCCCATCACCTGTCACACCCGCCTCCGCAAGGGCTTGCGCCGCCATTGCAGCCTGCTCGCGATCGAACGAGGCACGATTAGAGCCTGTGCTCGAGCGCCTTTCTGCTTCTGGATGCTCGATCTCGGCTTTCTTAGCCTTTTCTGCCTCCGACTCGGCTTCTTCTTGTGCCGTGCTTTCTGCTTCTTGTGTATTGCCATACGCAGGCTCGATAAGATTCTCCTCGTCTTCGGTCGAGTAATCGTAATCTGAGGCCTCGACGTACGTTGGTGCCGCGAATTGCACAGTCTTCGCATTGCGCCGCCGCATTGCCTTCTTTAGCGGATTTCTAGACTTTTCTGAATTGTCGCTGAGCATTGTAGCCGATAACTGTGCATGGTCAGTACGCTTTCAATTATAGGATGGACAGACGAACATCAATGTTCCTGTGCTTGTTCAACCGCGCTAACCGTTCTGTTGGTGTTTCAATATGTTCGGCGGGCAAGTAGCCTATCTTGAGTTAGTGACCTGCAGCGACGTGTGTGTTCTGGAAACATACCGATGCTGCTGTCCTTGACGACTCTGACCAGCCACCAATAGCTGTTGCTGTCGTCGAGCAATACCATCGTGTCGCCCTTGGTAGCATTCGCCTGACCCTCAACAGTGGCAACAAATGTATGTAGTGCGTAAACGAACTCGAAATCGATGTCCTCTGTATCATGTAAGCACTCGCACCCCCAACCATAATCAATCAATTGCGCATCGCGAGCAAAGAAAGCGTCGTCGTCATCATCGTCTCCGTCACTGAAGTATCCGCCTGTATCGCTGTGGTCCGACATGGTCTCCGGCATACTTCCCCAGGAGGCAGTCGAAGTCGTGGGCGATGCTGGTGTGTCCAGCAGAGGATCATCAGTCGGAAGCAAGACGCTCTCCAGGTCGAAGTCGGTCATGCCGGACAAGCTTGGTGGACGCTCATGCACGTGGTATGATACATCGGTCGTGCTTTGCATGAAAGAGTGTCTCCTGAAGGGACTTTCAATGGGACTCCTCTGTGTCGGCTCACGATGGTCGCCGCTGTCGTCGAAAGTCCATCTCCAGTGGGCGTCGTGAGAAGGCCCGCTGGATTCGCAGTCTCCCGGCCACACCTCGCTGCACATCTGTCGCGCCTCCGCCGTTCCAGCTGGCTTTTGTTCCTGGCCATACCTACCCTTTTCGAGACGATGTTTTGGCGCTGTAAAACTGAAAATGCCCCGTCGGTGCGATTTGAACACAGATGGAGACGACGTTTCGTCAAAGGGAGAAATGTTGGCTATAGGCGAACATTCCGTCCCTCCCATCGTGAGCCGCAGCGGCATGTGCTGCGGGGTGCTCAAGAACGGCGACGAGTCTGGGGTTATGTCTGCGGTCTGGTTGAAAGACCGGCAGGTCGAGCCTGTGCTCGGTGTGCTTGTCGCAGGAGACAGACTGGCCGAGCGTGGCCGCTCTCTCCTGACGCGCGGTTTGTACAAAGGAGGCCGAAAACGCAGAGAGTACCCACCATCCTCGATGCTCGGCGAGCTCGATATCCTGTCCATCATGTCATCGTCCGCGTCCCCATCTCCGTCAGCCGCCCCTTCCTCTCCATTTTGGCCATTGGTCACGCCTTCCTGCGCGTGCTGGGCTTCGGCCGCATCGTTCGTCGCCGGTTGGTCGTCCAGATTGGCGGCGGTGTCCCAAGCGTCTGCCAATGTCTTCTCTTCTGAATGCCGTTCCTCGAGCACGTGCTGCACCTGCGCCGCCAGATGCGGTGCGTTACCGTTCGAAGGAGGGTGCTTTGCGTGCTCAGCGGCGGTGGGACTATTCGGATCTTGCAAGTCGAGCGTGTCGGCGCGCACAATGTTGGGGCGCGTCATGGCAAGAGTCGTCCTTCGCACTCAGGCTCGGGGGCCCGAAACCGCGCGACGTCGCTATTGGGAAAGGGAGCACGCTTCGGGCGACATGGCAGGGACCAGACAAGCAGAGTTTCGGGGATGATGGCGATTGTAATGGAGATCGATATGTATCAGCGAGTCTCAGGAGCGTCGGAGGGTGGTCGTTGGTGCCAGGAAATGTGGTGGCTGAGGACGTTGGCGATGGAACGTGCTACAGATCGTCGTCCCGTGCGCCTGTGCGTGGTGGTGGCGCGGAGTCTGGGCTGGGCGATAAATGGGCGGAAACGGCGTGCGGTGTGTCGGGGATGTCGTCGTCGTCGTCACGCAGGTTGGCGCTGGGCACGTCGAGTCCGCCGCTGGCACGTCAAGGCCGACCCAAAAAGTGGACTGTATGTCGAAACAACCCCTAGCTCCTACATGAAACGACCAAGCATCTGGGAAGCGAGCCGCCAGGAAACCCCGCCCCGCTGCCCGCCCGACACACCTCCACCCTCGCTCCGCCAACCCTTGCACCGACAACCACGTCCAGGAACACCGTCTCCCTACACTGCATACATTTGTCTACTCCATCGTGTACTGCTCTGGCAATACTCTCTCCATAATATCTTTCCCGCAGGCGCTGCCCTCCTCTCAAGTAGCAGCACGATCCATGCAACGTTATATTAGCCGCCGGCTCGTGCCAGGGAATCCAGAATGTCAGTTTTGCACGTGCTGTCCATCATCCATACACCTGGTGACGGTCCGGAAGTTTGGAAATATCGCCGTTGGCGACCAGGAAACTCTCGCGACTCGACCTTGCCAAGATCATGCCTCTTGCATCCTGCTCAGCACCACGCCATCTTGGTCTAGATACAGCCGAGAAGGGCAATGTGCAAATTTCGAAGAGATCTCGACTGATTGCTCGGACTTCCGAAGAATTGTGTATCAAGCAGCGCGATACCGGTGGGTCTGATTTACATGCGACACGTCCTTCATCTCATGGCAACGTCCTTATCGGAGGATAATGCTCCCGCCGTTCACGCCCACGCCATGCGCAGCATTCCTCGGAACGCCAGAGACACGCGCATAGCACAATAGAGCAAGGCATGAGCCCGATATGGCCATCTTCAGCATTCCGACTATGCCTTTGAGCAACGTTACTTCAGAGGCATAGTGGAAATGGCGACGACAGTAGCATACAAGCTAAGTATACGTCTTTCTTCCCACTCACTACTCACTCAAAGTCTACGCCCTTCATGGCGGGCTTCGAGGTCGCACTTGTGGTCTTGCTGAGCGCAAGTGCCTTGGCTTCACCTCAGTGGTACTACTGGGGCAGCCCCACTAGCTACAATAACTCATGCAGGGCAGCAGCTCCATACATATCAGCATTACGGACCTACGACGCAGCAAGCTCGCTGTGTTCATCAGTTCTGGGCCTGACTGTGAGTACGCAGAACTCCTCAAAAGACCTGCCCATATTAATGCGATGCAGGCGCAGACTGTTACAGAAACGTCTACGGAGCTCGCCTATATCACTGCGAATCAGACTGATGTTGCAGTAACGGCGACATATACAGCAAGTGCTTCAACCATCAGAGCGCCCGTCGTCACCATCACTGGCAATAGTTCTACCACAACTATCTTTTCGAATACCACGCGTACCATAACCCGCCCTGGGCCGCTGGCCACGGCCCCAACAAGTACTTCGTACACCACTCTCACTTCCACTTCGACCATATGTGGAGATTCTAGCGAAGCGTCAAATGCGGCTGCACCCGTGAAGCGACAATTCTGGGGCTGGGGAAGCAAGCCACACTGGCATCACGACGGCCCGGGTCATGGTTGGAGACAGCCACAAGACCTACCTCCTTCTTTGGAAGATGCCGCTGAATCAGCAATTTCCTCTGCTTGTAGCTGTATGAGCTTGCCCGCCCAGAGAACGACCACCACCGAACGGACCACTAGTACGACCAGTGTACCTGGCAATGGCCTTCCTACGGCATCGGCTACGTACCAGCCAGTTGTAACATGGGCAAACACAACTATTATTCGCCCCGTTGTTACGAGAACAGCAACCTCGACACGCACGATACGGTCATCGGCAACCCTTACGCCAGTGATCACATCGACCATTGTTGAGACCACTACGGTCCTGATTGGGCAGCAGTTCGGCACACCCACTGTCGTCCTCGCAAGCCCTACACCTATCACTGGTGTAGACGGGGACGGCTTGGCGACGCAAGACTTCGACGACGAGCGGTATCCCATCGAACTACCATTCCCCATTGAACTATACGGCACACGAACGCGCAGTGTCGTGGTTGCAGTCAATGGCTGGATTTCTCTTGGCAATGACAGCGGCACAGTAGACCACTACTCATTCGACAATGCTCAATTGCCCAGGATGAATTCTGACGACGATTGGGGCTTGCCTGATACAGTCTTCCTGCCGTACTGGAACGATCTCTTTATCGCGCAAGGTACAGCGCAAGGTCTTTATTACGAGATAGCCGGAACATCTCCAAACAGAAATGTCTCGTTCGAATGGTACACCAGTCTTTACCAGCAGCCCACTGGTTACTACCACTTCATAGCCACATTTCAGGAGTCCACACCAGGGGCGGCAGTCTTCACCTACTACCAGGCTAATGGCGAGGCACCACTGAATACTGGTAAATATGGCACAATCGGCGTGCAGAGCTTCCTGGACGATCGCTCGAGACAATACTCTTACGACAGACTGGTTGCACCTGGGCTCGAGATTACCTACGAGCCCGACAAAGATGTCTTCTTGCGCACCAATTCAGTAAACTGTGTGTTGTCTGATTGAAGCGTACTCGCAGCCACTAATCATAGACCTTGAAAGAGATGGCCGAGCCTTTGTGCTCGCACAATCCAAACGCGGTGGTCCACTTCACGTCTCGCCAGAGTTCCTTTGTCACATTTCCTCGTCTTCCCAACTAACACGAGTAGTGTTTCCATATGCACATTCTTGCATCTCTTGACTCCCAACCATGTTTCGCTTGATAGAATCACTAAGCGCAGTGCTGCTGATCGCAGGCTCAGCCTCCGCATAGCGCGAAGACGGACAGTTCTGGCCTTGCAACCCCATCAAGAACGCAACAGGCGCCTGCAAACCCAACCCCGGACTTCCAACAACAAAGTACGAAATCGACTTCACCAAAGTCACGTCAATTCCACCCGAGTGGACGATCTCCAACTACGCCACCATAAACTTCGGGCCCAATGGAGCCGAGTTCACTTATAACAAACGCTGGGATGCGCCCCAACTCTGGACAAACTTCTTCATCCTCTTCGGCAAAGTCGACATCGAGATGCGCATTGCGAGTGGCGTGGGCATGATTTCTAGTGCTGTGCTCATGTCCGATGATTTCGATGAGATAGGTGAGTCCAACTCCTTCCACTTTTCCTGCAATGACCCACTGTGTGAACGCCTTCTCACCACTTTCCCTTTCTACAGACTTCGAATTCTCCGGCAACAACTTCGGCAATCCAGCATGGACCGCCGGCGTTGGTCAAAACAACTACTTCGGAAAAGGTCTTACGGGGAACTACGATCGAGGTTCCTACTTTGAGGTTTCTCGTCCTCAGGATACTTTCCACACATATTCATTCGAGTGGCGGAAAGCGTTTCTGAACTGGGAACTTGACGGGAAAGTAATTCGCCAGTTCAGATATGATCAGTCTTCTGGAGACCAGGGTAATTATCAGTATCCGCAGACGCCATCAAAACTGCAGTTGGGAATCTGGGCTGGAGGCGACCCGAGTATGAATGAGGGTACCAAGAGTTGGGCTGGTGGTGAGACTGATGTTAATGGTGGGCCTTATACAATGTGAGTGATCTACCGTTCATGAACACGCGATCGGCCTTTATGCGACTGGGCCTATCAATGAATCAACATTGAGAACTATACTGACAGACAACAGGTACGTCCGCAAGGTCACAATCCACAACTACAATCCCGCCCACGCATACAACTGGACCGATCAATCAGGCAAATGGCAAAGTATCCAAATCTCACAAGATAAGAAAGCACCCGTCAGCAACGTGACCGTCAGCATCAAGCCTCCGAGCATGGGTACGAACTCCACGAGTGCTTCAGGGCAGAGTAGCAGCACGAAAACTATCAGCAGCAGTAGCAGCAGCACCACACATACCACCACAACTCCATCACCCTCTACAACCAAACCAACTTCAACTCGCAGCACAAGCACAACAACCAAAAGAATAACATCGACCTCTACAATCTCCCAAACCTCAACCGTATCTCTCATTTCCGCACCACCATCCTCACAGCCTAAACTCTCCTCGAAATCTTCTTCTACTTGCAAAACTTCCACGCTCACCACAACCCGCTGTTCAACTTACACTGCTCTAGTCGCCGGGTCCGACGGAAAGAAGACTTCTACAACGAAAGTGGTGACATATACGAGTACGTACAAAGTTGCAGGAACGAGTACTGTGACGGGTGTAGGGCCGACACCGCAGGCGGCGGAGAAGTGGGTGAATTGGGGAGGGTGGAATGATGGGTGGTGGACGACGGATGCGGATGGGAAGGCGGAGTATGTTGGGGGAGTCGCGTAGGTTCGAGTGAGAGAGTTAGCTTTTCGTGAGACATACAAGTGTACACAATGCCGTTTGATCAGATCCGAAGTGAAGGTGTGAGATTGCTCTGGCTGATTTTTGGATTCATTGATTATGCTCGCATTACTCAGATGGCTGCGCTGTCAACGCTTGACAGACAGCCGTGTGGCACAAATTGAACGCTTCTTCTCCGTGCCGTTGTCTGCCTCCATGTCTGACTCTCCATTCCGTTCCAAGCACAACAGTTCACTGAGCAAGTGTCTAAGTCTCTGCTTGTTGATACAGTGTATCTTATTGTGGTGTGGCGCGACTTCCTTCCCTCAACTTCCTCCAGGATGACCCCTAGCCGGACCATGGCTTGCCTGGGACGAAGCTCTTAACGTCAGCACGGACGCTACCATTCAGGCCGACAGCTGGCTTACCCTTCGGAACGCTCAGGTCCACGAGATCTCCGTGGTTCGTGCGAGCTGGCAAGCGCTGGGTGACAGGAGAGGCAGCAGAGAGTTGAGGGGTTATGGAGGTGTTCGAGCCGGCGGCGAGCTGTTGAACGGCACTCATCAAGCTGTCGATGCGGGAGTTGACATCAGCAAGCTTAGTGATGATTCCGTCCCTGTCCTTAAAGAGGACGTCGATCTCCTGCTTCATGATGTCAAAGGCTTCGGTGGAGGGGCCGTTGCCTTGGTGAGCACCATTGGCACTTGCAGCAGTGGCAGCGGTCTGAGCGGCCTCTTTGATTGCAGTTGCAGTGGCAGCTGCTGCTTCGATTTGATTTTGCTTCAAAGCGTCGAGTTGACCGGTCATTGTGGCCGATTTGCCTTCCACATTGGCGAGACGATCAAGACACTCTGCGATCTTCTGCTGCTGCTGCACCAAACGACCTTCACTGGCCGCGATGCGGAGCTCGTTGTTGCTGTTGGCGACCTGTTGATCCAGTTTGGTAATGCGTGCTTCAATGGCGTTGAACCGACCAGCCTGGGCGATGATGTCCTCCTCCGACCGAGCCAGACGAAACATGTGCGCGTGGAAGAGGCGCTCCGACTCGCTCTGGCGCTGCATCTCGTAGAGAAACATAGCCTGAACGGCACTGGCCGGTGGCAGACGGTTGCTGCACTGCTTACCAATATGAATCAGGTCCTCCGGCTCATAGTGCTTGAGAGGAGTTGCATCGTTGCCTTGGCTGGGCTTGAAAGGAGCGGCGTACTGGGCAAAGGAGCGCGCGGCAGTTGGTGCAGCAATCTCGACGTCTTGCTCCTTCTTGATTGACGGAGGTGCGTGAATCGAGGCCGCTAATGGGACCGAATCGCTCTTGGAGGCGGCTGCGAAGTCGCCCGGTGGTGCCTCGAACTTGGGCTCGAAATCATCGTCCTCGTCGACGAACTCGGCCGTTGAAGGTGGAGATGAAGGTGGGAGCTGGACGCCAGTGCTGTTGCTCCCTGGCGTCTCTTGGAAGGAAGCCGTCTCCTCACGGTAGTCGTCGAACGAGAACAAAGCCCTCGAGTGAGGAGCGCCGATGTTCGTCGAAGCATCTGGCCCCTTCTTGCGAAGATGTGGCGGCGTCGCCTCTGCCACACAGTCAGTGGTGGAATCAGCGTTGGTGGACTCAACCTACTCGCGAGGGGCGACGGGCTGAAGATCGCTGCGTGGACCGACATTGTGTTGTGCGGTGTGTGTATGTCGGGTGTTGTGATGCAGTGGAAGTCTTGCTCGAAGCTGAGCGATATTGGTGTGTGCCGCTAGACGTCCCTGGCTCAGAGGGAAAGAGCAAACCCGTTGTTTGACTTCTATCTCTGCAGTTGCCTGGCTCCACACTGAGCTTCACTTGAGTTTTTGGCAACGCTCGTGCTACTCTTCACGCTCTCAATGGCTTCCCTTTCCGCCGGCGGCCTTCAGTCGACCATCGTGATCAATTGGCAGAGGTGCTCAGCTCATCGTCTTCGCGGCCTTCAGGAGATCTGGCTTCACTTGACTGCTCGTTCGAAAATGTGCGAATGGTCCTCGCGCTGCCTGGACTGACAATTGAACTTGACTTTGTCTCCACGATACATCTTGAACCGGATCGCGTGCGGAAAGGTGAAGTCTACCAACAAATATATTTGTTGCGGAGTCGCTGATGAGGCCTGGCGTGTGGCAGAGTACAAGTGAGTGCCATCTTCACTGTCTTACAGTCTAATAACAGCCCACTATGCTGCATGGACATGACAAGAGCGTGGTGATAAAGTGTCTGTAGACGCGACTGTATGAACGCGTGAGGACGTGAACGCCGGACTCGGTGCATCGCCAGTGGAGATGCTGCCTGCTAACAGATGAGCCGGCGTGAGAGAGACATACAACTCTGACCTCAGAATCGTCCGATTGTCAATGCACTCGCGTGTCTCCATCATCAACGCGTGGGCCGAAGACCGGAGATCAGAGATCGAGCACAGAGCGTGGCTGGAAGACGCGTTGGTGGGAGAAACGCGGCTTGGCAAAACATCTGTGCACGCGTCGCGCGTCAAGCCTTAAAGTCTTCCTCGTCTCTCGCGTCTTTGTCTGCTCTCAACATCCACGACATCATCTTGCCACGCTCGACCACGATCCATTGTCTTTGTTCTTCGTCGACATCACTCCGAGCACATCTACACGCACTCACCATGAGCGTGCAGACGACGCCTAGCAAGAAGGTTCGCACAATGACGTTCACGCCGCCGGACCCTGATCTCAGTCTCTAACACATCTCTCGCAGGCAACTTCCGCCCTTGAAGCACTCAAGATGGAGTCTCCAATCAAGAAAGTGCAGTTCTCCGAGGCCGACAAGGAGAACCGCGAGTCGCAGTACGCGTCCGACGAGGTCGCCATCCCAGTCAAGGGCATTCCCGATGACCTGCCTGAGCCAGTGGCTAAGAAGATCGAGGCCGAGACAGTCAAAGAGGAGGATTCAGAGATCGAGCCCATACTACAGGAGAACCCACAACGATTTGTGCTGTTCCCGATCAAGTACCACGAGGTAAGCCAACGCGACGCGACTCGGACGCGTAAAGTGGTGGGAGGAACGCGTGCTCACGACTTTTCAGATATGGAACATGTACAAGAAGGCCGAGGCATCATTCTGGACTGCCGAAGAGATTGATCTGTCCAAGGATCTTCACGACTGGAACAAGCGACTCAATGACGACGAGCGCTTCTTCATCTCACACGTCCTTGCTTTCTTCGCCGCATCCGACGGCATTGTCAACGAGAACCTGGTCGAGCGATTCAGCGCCGAGGTGCAAATACCTGAAGCACGATGCTTCTACGGCTTCCAGATCATGATGGAGAACATCCACTCCGAGACATACTCTCTCCTCATCGACACATACATCAGCGAGCCTAAGCAACGAACATACCTCTTCAACGCCATCGACAACATCCCATGCATCCGCAGAAAGGCTGACTGGGCACTGCGATGGATCTCGGACAAGGACTCGACTTTCGCTATGCGATTGATCGCCTTCGCTGCTGTCGAGGGTATCTTCTTCTCCGGCTCATTCGCGTCCATCTTCTGGTTGAAGAAGCGTGGTCTCATGGCTGGCCTCACCTTCTCCAACGAGCTCATCTCCCGTGACGAGGGCATGCACACTGACTTCGCTTGCCTGTTGTTCTCTCACCTCAAGAACAAGCCCGCCAAGTCGGTTGTGCAAAGCATCATCGTGGAGGCCGTCGCCATTGAGCAGGAATTCTTGACCGATGCCCTGCCTTGCGCGCTGCTCGGCATGAACGCTAAGCTCATGTGCCAGTACATTGAGTTTGTCGCTGACCGACTGCTGCTCGCTCTTGGCAACCAAAAGTTCTACAACGCCACCAACCCCTTCGACTTCATGGAGAACATCTCCCTCGGCGGCAAGACCAACTTCTTCGAGAAGCGTGTGGGCGACTACCAGAAGGCCGGTGTCATGGAGGGCTACAAGAAGCAACAGGCCAAGACCGAGAGCTCAACAGGACCTGCAGCTGATGCACCCAAGATGAATGGCGACTTTGCTTTCGACGAGGACTTTTAGATGTGTCGCGATGTACGATGTGTGTTTTTATGAGAACGGCGCATGGGACATGGGAATGATGATACGGCATGGCATGGCCACAGGCGTTCAGGCTGGATGATACCTGGTGGGTTGAATTTTTCTCTCCCGACTCGTCTGGAGGACGATCGGCAATACAGAAGATAAAGAATACGTACAGTGAAGCGTGCAAGACGCGTCGTTGGATGGATGCGAAGGAATGTGTCAAATACGATAATGCATGAACTGCTGTTCTCCTCATCATCCTTGCCCGCCCGCATTATGCTGTCGGTTTAACTTCGCGAGGCTCGGGCATTTGCTGGCGCGGCTGAATTGAGACATGTGCCTGATGATCCGCGTCAGTCATTTCGATACCAATACATCGCGCACGTTACGTTGTGCCACCTGAGCACCGAAATGGGCTTCGCAGCGAGTTGACGGACGAAGCGCAACGCTGCGTGCTCGTACGGCTCGCTTCGGACGTCGCATCTGACACTATTCGCCTCTCGTGGCGCGCGCGTTGTGCAGTTTTTGTGCAGATGCGCGTGGATCCGAGTCGCGAGGCGATGACGTGACGCTGGGAGGAATCTCAAGTTCATCTTGCTCTGGTCCGGAGAGATGATGCTCTCAGCCTCATCAGCCATCCATGGCACTCAGCTTATCCTTGCTTAGCCTCTGGGTCCGGTCCAGCCAACTTGCATGACGCGCGCGATAACATGATCTGAATGCTCCTCGACCACGACGATCCTCTCAGTGCGCGCTCGACATTTTTCAGCCCTCTGCGCGGAACACGGCCTGCTAACTCCGACGCTCCTCCGGATCGCGAGAGCACAAATATCTGGCACCCACGAAACCGGCGCAGATTGGTTGAGCGCGGGGGAGATCTGGCCGTTGGAGACTTGATAATGCGACAAGGATCTCACAAAGTGTGCTGCTCGAGCTCCAGTCGCAGATCGCACGACGTCGACTGCCTTCTCAGGAGAAGCGGACATGACCGACTTCTTTCATGTGCCCGCCATCACTCTGACCGACCCGCATAACCAGCATGGCATTCCCAGCCCGGCGCAGAGCCCGGTCAAGGACGGCGGAGCCTTCGCGGAGGGGCTGAGCGCGAGGGTGGTGGGGGGCGGGAGACCGAGCACGCCTGGCAAGCATAATGGTAGGGACAGCGCAAGAGAGCCGTCGCCGGGCCTTGGATAGGCTTCCACGCTGCGACACTGGAATGCGGAGGCTGACCAGTGACTATGAGTACAGGCCGACCCGAGTCGTCGTCGTCTTCCGCATGGGCGTCGCCTGGAAGACTGATACGCACGCTTTCGACAAACGCGTCCGCAGTCGCATCCAACGGCCAAGCACGGCACGACGTCAATGCGAGCAAACCACAGCAGCAGCAACACCCCGAGCAAGCGACAGAATCCCCGGCTATCGATCCTTTATCGCAGGTAAGCGAATCTGGTTTCTCGCGTCCTCGTGCTGCCCGCAACTACGTACTTATTACCCACTTGCACTCCACTTCAGCTGCGCCGTGTCGTACTGCATGTGGTAAGCAAGGCATCTTCAGCCCGGCCTGATGCTGACTGTCGCGCGTCCACAGCATATTCTTAGACGAACTAATGCGCCACTGAGTCCTCCCAGCAACACTTCCAATTCCCCCCGACCCAAGACGGTGGATGGGCGAGTCCAGCGCGATGATGGCCAGTCACAACCTGGAGCTGAGGAGAACCAAGCCACATCGCCAGGGCCAGCTTTCGACCACCCTACCCGAACCGATACGAACGACACGACAGTCTCAGACCGGGACCGAGCAGAGTTGCGCAAGGACCTGAAGAAGGGCGTCAAGGCTGCATCGTTCCTAAGCAGGCTCATGGGTGGCACAAAGAAGAAGGATGCTACTGAAGAAGAAATGCCCGATGAAGAAGACAACACGAGCGATGATCGACCCGAAGGCAACGATGCTGAAGTATTCACCCAAAAGGTCGATAACATGGGCTTCAACCCGCGGCATCCACAACCGCCGGCGTATATCAAGGTCAGATCGAAGCATAAGAAGGAGAAGGATTTCGATCGATTATTTCTCGCGCAGGAGTTGAATTGCGGGAAGAAGTTCGACCTGGCTAGGCAGAATACGGCCAATAAACTGAGGCGAAAGGCATCCACAACACCTGATGCGTGTGACACGGTATGGGCCATGGAATTTAGCCGCGATGGCAAATATCTTGCCGCAGCTGGGGCAGACAAGATCGTCAGAGTGTGGGCTGTGTTGGCCAGTCCGGACGATCGAGCGAAGCATGAACGCCAAGAAGCAAAAGAGAGTGAAGCGAAGGGCTTCGATGCATATGCCGAGCATCTAAGCGCTCCTGTCTTCCAGAGTACACCAATTCGCGAGTACGAAGGCCATTCATCAACGATACTGGATCTGAGCTGGAGCAAAAACAACTTCTTATTGTCCTCATCGATGGACAAGACTGTTCGGTTATGGCATGTCTCGCGCAAAGAGTGCCTTTGCACTTTCAAGCACAACGACTTTGTTCCATCGATAGTGTTCCACCCCAAGGACGATCGCTTCTTCCTGGCAGGCTCTCTGGACTCAAAGCTGCGACTGTGGAGCATACCGGATAAGAACGTGGCGTTTGCAGCACAAGTGCCGGATATGATCACTGCAGTTGCTTTCACGCCCGACGGAAAGTCTGCGATGGCCGGTTGTTTAAGTGGACTGTGCATGTTCTTCGAGACCGAAGGACTTCGATATCAAACGCAAATACACGTTAGATCTACGCGAGGACAGAACGCCAAAGGTAGCAAGATCACTGGTATCCAGGCGTTTAACACTTCTGTCGGTGATACCAAAGTGTTGATCACGAGCAACGACTCACGTATACGATTGTACAACTTCCGCGACAAGAGTTTAGAGCTCAAATTCCGAGGAAACGAGAACAATTGCAGTCAAATTCGAGCGAGCTTGAGTGATGATGGGACGTACATTGTCTGCGGCAGTGAGGATAAGAAGGCATATCTTTGGTCCATGGAACACACTCATGGCGACCGACGGGACAAGACTCCCGTGGAAATGTTCGATGCGCACAACTCGATCGCCACAGTAGTGTGCATCGCACCAACAAAAACGCGACAGCACCTGAGCAAGTCTGGGGATCCAGTCTATGACCTCTGCAACCCACCTCCAATCACACTTCTCAGCCATGCTGAACGATCTGGTGCGGAAAGCATTCGCTCAAGTTCGCGCCCGCCGTCTGTCACCGGAAGCATAGCACCTTCTGAACAAGAAAAGCAAAATCTCCCAGCTCACTATGTGGCTAGGACTGCGCACAAGGACGGAAACATCATTGTGACAGCTGACTTCACCGGCAAGATCAAAGTGTTCCGACAAGACTGTGCTTGGTCGAAGCGACAGCGGGACGATGATCGGGTCTCAGTGTTTTCTAAGAGGAGCACTAAAACTGTTGCTCGTTCACTGGTATCGAAACCTAGTCTTACAAGCTTGCGCGAGCCAAGGAGGTCTACATCAACCACAGTTGGCAGTGATCGGATCATATCCTGGCGACAAGGAATATCGGGCATGACGCCGATGAATGACGCGCGGTCCTCGGCGAGGACATATCCGCCTTCGCAAGCTTCCACAAAAGTCTCAAGTCAGGACCGAAGCGTATCGCCTAGGAAGTCGACAGACAGTAAGCGAGGACGAACAATGCCTGCGACGAATGAGCGGTCCGATAGTGTCCGCTCACCTCAGACTCAACACCCTCTAGCGGCCGACGTCATGGTTCGCTCTCCTTCACCCATAAGTCGGCAACCGACGAACGGAAGTTCCAATCCCAGCAGGCACGCCGTCGAATCACCGAATACCATCCCTTCGCGATCCTCGCCGCAGCGAAAAGAGCATGAAGAGAAGAATCCCTTGGATATGGATATAAACGGACGATCGTACATGTTCTACGATCCCAAAGTTTGGGAAGAACATGCGAAGCGCATTCATCATACGCCTCCTCCGCAAGATCAACAGCATGCCTCCTCTCAAATGCACCAACCAGCTTCAGAGGACCATCACAACGGCGTTCTTGAACCTGGCGAACTTCTCGATAAGGATCACCTCCACCTCGACAAGAATTTGGAACTATCTCGAGCGCATACTCAAGCGTCGTATGTCAGTAAATTATCTGATGAATTGACAGATGAAGAACTCAGCGAGTATGAGGATGCGAGAGAACACGAGGAACAGTGCAGAAATTGTCGAGGCAAGAGCTTCAGCGCTATCAAAGGAAAGGACGGAGTCAGATTGGTTTGTGTTGGTTGTGGAAGGGAGTCGTGAGAATGTTTCGCTTGCGTTCCCTCCCTTTTCTCCTTGTGTGAATGGGATGGATTGATGGCTGAGTTCTTCAGCATCGCCACCACGGGTGTTATTCTCATGTGTTATGATTAGAGTAGGAGGGAAGAACAAGGCCGGCAAAGCATTACAGAAGAGACAGATGTGTACATATATTGACAGAGAAGGATTCAAGAGATGGCGCGAAATGGGGAACTGGATTGCTTGCGTAGGGTCGGCATTTGCATGGGAAGGAAGGGATTGCATATATACAAGGGCGTGTAGATGATGACTTTTCATTCTGTACAATGCATTTTTATTCATTTTGATGATTGCTCCTGTTGTCATTGGCCGGATGTATGACAAGAAGAATATTTGTTGTGAGGGTTTATCGATTTATAGAGGACGAAGAGGTGTGGATTGAAGAGATATTATGGAGAACATAAGTGTTCATTTCTTGGGTTGACCGCGTAAAAGCTGACCTGACCGTGTAAGATGTGACCTGACCTCATTCGCGGGGTTCCGCTGTCAAGTCTACTTTTGCGCTGCCAAATCTACTTTTTCGTTGTCAATCCACACGATGAGACCGTGACTTTCTTTGCACAACGCATTCTTAATGGTTCCTGTTTTCGGTGGAAGAGGAATTGTCTGGAAAGACTAGCAGAAAGCCGGGAGATCAATGAGCAGATGGATGGAGAGGTATGTACTAGAATGACGAGCTTTGGTTTGTTCCTTACGTTTCGATTCTTGAGTTGACCTTGAAAGACTTGGCTCGACCGCTTGAAAGTCGACCTGACCTCGTTCGCGGGGTCCCGAAGTCAGGTCAGCCCAGAACCGAAGTCAGGTCAGCTTCTGGGCTGCCAACTTTACTTTCGAGAGGTCAGATCAGCTTTTAAGAGGTCAGGTCAGCTTCTAAGACGTCAGGTCAAATTTCAAGGGATTAGGCTCACCCTAGGAGAGTTGTGTCTGCTCCCAATCTCTGGCCAGTTCACGAGATGCGTAGGCGATGGATACATGTAAGTTCTCATGTGATCCTGAAAGACTTGGCTCGACCGCTTGAAAGTTGACCTGACCTCGTTCGCGGGGTCCCGAAGTCATGTCAGCTTTTGGGCTGTCAACTTTACTTTCAAGAGGTCAGATGAACTTTCAAGAGGTCAGATGAACTTTCAAGAGGTCAGATGAACTTTCAACAGGTCAGGTCAATGTTCAAGTGGTTGATTCAACCTTCTCGGCGCTCGAAATTCAAGGACTTTATGAGCATTGACAGTCTGGCCTGGCTTAAGAGATGTGCAGCTGAGAGATAAGTAGGTCCCATTTCTTGTGTCGACCCTCAAAGACTTGGCTCGACCGCGTAAAAGTTGACCTGACCGCGTTCGCGGGGTGCCGTAGTCAGCTCAGCCTTCAAGAGGTCAGGTCAACTTGCAAGCGGTCAGGTCAGCTTTCAAGAGGTCGACTCTGCTTCCAAGAGGTCGACTCAGCTTCCAAGATGTCAATTCAGAACCATCGAAGAAGTCGAATATGCTTTGCAATAGCCCCAAAGGATGTCAAATGGTTGTGAGCTTGCATACATTCCAGATGAATCGTGGTATTTCTCGAATGCTGAAGAACTCATGAGGCTTGAAGCAGTTTGTCGGACTTGTTCGCTGACCTGACCGCGATTTCTGTGATGCGACCGCGTTTTTTCTGACCTGACCGCGTTTTTTCTGACCTGACCGCGTTCTCCCTTGACGAGTTCGAGCCAGCTCTTCCGAGGTCGACACAACAGTGCCGATAGCGTATTGGCCAGGTGACCAAGATCACAGTATCGCTGTGCTGAGACGACTGCTTGAAGCGGTCGCCTTAGCATTCATGCGGTCGCCTTGGCGGTGTAGAGGTCGCCTCAGCGGTCGTGAGACCTTTGACTTCGAACAGAACGAAGCACAATGCATTGATCATCCAATCTGCGTCCTATGTTGAGTGTTCCCTGCTGCGGTATGCTTGAGCGAGCTCTCCTTTAATCTAATCATTTCTCTCGGCTGCTCGCGTGAAGACCAAGTCACTCTCCACTTCATCTTCGCAGTCTCCGGGCGCCCCGTCCTTCAATAGTGCCTTGGCCTTCACGAATTGCACGTCCGCGATATCGACGACGGTCTCGAAGTCCTTCTTCTCCACACTCTGAATACGACTCACGCTCGCGATGCCGCCCCAAAGCTCCCACTCTTTCACCTCAGTCGCTCCGTTCCAGCTAATGTACACTCTTGTGCCTTTTGGAGCGTCCATTGCGCCAATATACTCTGCCACAATTTGAGGCTTCGTATTCTTGGGACATCCGACCCAGCGACGCTTGAAGCCACGATAGGAGAGCGTGCCACGTCCACCGCTGAAGTAGCCGCCTCCAGGACGAAGGGTTGCGTTGCCAAATTGGTAGGTTGCGACTGTGGTGCCATCGGAAGAGAATTCCTCGAGAACAGGAATCCAGCCGTTGCCAGTGAAATAGTTCCCGTTCTGCATTTCGGAGAATGACCCTTGAGCAGTGGGGAAGATCGGTCCTGAAGCGTCATAGTATTTGGGTCCGAGAAGCGAGACCTGCTTGTCTTTGAGGTTGACTTCGAGGAATTTGCCGGATGCAGGAACAGTGTTGTTGTCGATGGGACAATTGTGATTGTCGTGCAGACGGATCACAACACAGTCGTCAGTCTCATTTATCACTCGAATGTGATGCTGATAGCGAAAATCAGCACCTTCTCCTAAAGTGAAACCATTTCCCTCGATTCCTTGCACGCGCCAGATGACCTTTCCAGACTTGTCCAAAGCGATCGCGCTTGACAAGTACCTGGAGCTCAAAATATAACCCCCATCTCCAAGCGGTGCGACAGAATTGATGTGGAAGTAGCCCCAAGCCTTCTTCTGCTCTGACCCGTCGAACTCTTCACTGCCTAGCGGATACACGCTCGCGGTGAACGGCAACTCCTCCAAATGCTCCAAACTCTTCCATGAGAAAAGCACCTCTTCCGTCTCCACATCGATCTCATACACCTGCGCCTCCACGACCCAACCTTTCTCGCCACCGCCTACACTTCGCAAATCCGCCTGCGTGACATTATTTCCCAAAACCAGAATCGTTCCTTGCTCAGTCAGATACATCTCATGCAAGTCGATATTGCTCTCGAAGGTCTGCCCCTCTTCCAAATCAACAAAATTTCCCAGCAGAGAAACTTTAGCGATCTCTTCATAGTGCTTGTTTAGAATGTGTATTGAACCATGTCCGCGTCCGACGGGTTCGGGGAAGGAGGTTCCATTCCAGTACACGAGGACATCTTCATATTTGTATTTTTGCACATCGAAGCCAAACGCTTTGCCTTTGGGACCGTTCCAGATCAGATCGCCAGTTGAAGTCGCGATAATGGGAGCGGCTTGGAAAGCTGTATCTCCGTCGGGCGCGAAGAAGAGGTAGCCATCTTTTGCTGAATCTCGACTTGGGTTGCCGAAGATCTCTATCACAGGTGGAGTGAAGTTGACAGTCTTGAAGGCGTGGTAGGGCCAGGAGATGTTCTTGGATGCATCGGCTGGGATGATGTCGCCGTGGACGCGATTGGCAAGGCCAAAGAGGAGCGGGATGGCAGCGGCGAGAAGCAGCATTATGATGGCAATGACATTGCCTGGGTCAAGTCGTTGATTTGGTTGTGTTGACATCACATTGGAGAAAGAGCGGGAGTTTCAATTCCATCGGCGTGCGGGCTAATGTCGCGGAGGCAAGATCGACACAAAGATGAGGTCGCACTGCAGGTGCGAATGATGATCCATGTCGAGAAAGTGGCGGGGCGGGGATGTCGTGGTTGCACGAGTCGAGTCGAGCACTTGTGCAACTTTTGTGTGTGTCTCGCTTCCAACTATGAGAACTTACTGAGCTTATGTTGACTATTTGTCGCTGCCCGCTGAGCTATGGCTTGTGCAGCATGCAACACACGCACTTGCAAGTAGTGATTCGGCTTCTCTGAAACTTCGGTAACCTTGACGGACCGGTTCATCCATTTCGTGTCTATCGTCTCGTCTTCACATGTCCTGTCCGCCAATCACTTTCCAAGCGTCAAATACAGCCTGTCTCCAATGTCACCCAGTCCGGGCTTGATCATGCCACGCTCATCCGTCTCCGCGTCCACACCGCCAACCCAGAGCTCAACACCCTCCGGCCATGCTTCTGCTGCTCTTTGTAAACCAGTCTGGCTAGCCAATATCGAGATGGAGATGATCCTCTGCACGCCCCAGTCTTTCAGCGTCTCTATCGCAGCGCAGACAGTTGAGCCCGTAGCAATAATCGGATCCACGATGATAGCTAGAGGAGGCACGCTCGAGGTCTCGCCGGCTTTGTGATATGGCAGATTGTTGTAGTATTCTACTGGCTGCAGCGTGCTCTTCTCCCGGTACATGCCTAGATGGTGGACTGAGACGGGGTTCGGGAGGAGGTTCTGTACCGCTTCGACCATACTCAAGCCGGAACGGAGGATCGGTACGAGCGAGATGTTCGAGGGCGAGATGTCCTCGGTATTGTACGTGTAGCCCAAAGGCGACTTATCCTACACAACGCATACATGCACGATCAGCGGAAGCTCACCTGCTGCGTATTGGGTCAGCCTGTGCTGGCTGAACAAGAGGTGGTTGGACTTACGGTGCCCACATTCTCAACTTCGAGGCCTTTTGCCAATGCTTCCACTCCTACAATGGTAGCAATCTCGTGGACAAGTGTCTTGGTGTCCCGGGCATTGGTGGATGCTGATCGGAGCTGACTGAGTTTCGCGCGAACGCACGGGTGTGACGAGACGTGGATGGAAGATGCCATGATGATTGGTAGCGAGACTGTTTGGCAAGGCAGATCTAGATATATAGTCAAGTAGTTCTTCACAAAACAACAATTGATGAGAAACGGTGTGTTTGCAGCAGCTACGTTGCTCACTATCAGAGAGCTCCCCTCCTCGAAGCAGGGAGATAGGCGGCGGCGGGATCCGACGAGAGTTGCCCGCTGCAGCAGCGGCTGTGGCTGCAGACTTGCGGACCTTTGCCCGTGCCGCAAACGCGTGAAATAGATGAATATTGAGCCACAGGGACAGATCGTACCAAAGTCTGCTTCGTTATGACATGGCGCAGCATTGTCTCACTTTTCGCACGAGCAGTGGAGATGGAATGATACTGCTTCTCGAGCTCTGCGACATGTCCGGCACGCGCTCTACTCATCCCAATGCCTCCTTTCGAGACGAGTCAGCAGCGTTCAGTAAGGTTCTGTCGTCCGAGATTAGTGTGTGCCGCGTGCACAAATCCCCTGTGGCTACGGCCTCTAGCTGGATGTGATTGTTTGTCGCGCCTTGCGACCTTTGCTTCGTCTTCTCGTCCACTGATTTCACGATGAGCACCTGCAGCGTGTAGAAGTTGGTGCTCCAGCGCAAATGTTGTGCAGTGTTGCCAAATCAAACACCGTGAGCAGGGACCGGGGGAATCGATGAAGTGGATCAAGACCGTTGCACAGATTACAAACGATGGCTCAATCATCCTGGTCTGGTTTCCCCGACGAAGCCTTGTCGCCAGACGACGAATATCGAGTGACGGAAATTCGACCGAGGACGAATCGCAATTCTGCAGACACCAGCAAGAGCCGCAGAGAGAGCTACTATGATACACAGCGAGGTGCTGATGGGCCTGCGGTGCCATCAGTTGGGCAGAAGTCACGGCCGACATCAACGGCAAGTGTCTTGACGACGCGGTCAAAAGGGAAACAACGGGCGAGTTACGCAGAGCCTTGGGAACAAGAATACACGAGCGATGCAGCTTATCCGCATCCCGTACCAACCTTCGATGACAGGCCGTCGACTTGGGGAGACGCGCCGCGTGGAGAGGATCGGCAACCCCAGCCAGATGCCACAGGGATGCACGTGAGAAACTTCAGTCGAATATCGACGCGACGAGCAACCAGCGAAACCGACCGCGAAGCACAAATTCCATCGGACGTTTCTGCTTTGCCGCCTCTCCCAGCACCAACACCAAAAAGTAATCGTCTGTCAGCCGCCACCACGGCGCGACCTACTACGCAGCCGACCAAGAGGTCGGGCGACTTCGACCATGGCAATGACGCACCTGATATGCCGCGTCCATTTTCGCAACGGCAGCCAGAAGAATATGCCAGACCAGTGGAAACAGAATCCCGATGGCTCACTGAGATTTACACGATCTCCTACTTGATCTTTTTCGCAATATTTGGAACATTAGCAAGACTCGGCGTGCAATGGATAACGTTCTACCCCGGCGCGCCACTCGTTACACCCGTGGCATGGGCCAATATGGCAGGCTCCTGGTTCATGGGCTTCCTCACGGAGGATCGAATGCTTTTCCGTAGCCATGCAATGAGCACGAGCAGCCAATCTGAAAAGGAAACTGGAATGGAGCAGCTCGAGACGAAGGAGTTTACTAGGCGGAAGAAGGCGATTCCGCTGTACATTGGACTTGCCACGGGGTTTTGTGGCAGCTTTACTTCGTTTTCCAGTTTTGCGAGAGATTTCTTCCTGGCACTTTCGAACAATTTGCCTGCACCGATCTATCACGAAGGCGCTCTGGCTTTGAGAGATACGCCGTCCTCCACGATTGGTCGGAATGCCGGATATTCTTTCGAAGCGGTGGTGGGAGTCATGTTTTCCACTGTCGCGCTTTCTCTGGGCGGCTTCTACGTTGGCACGCATACTGCCTCTGCACTGGACAAGATCACTCCTTCCTTGCCAGTGCATGTCATTCGCAAAATTCTGGATCCTGCATTCGTCGTACTAGGGTGGGGATGCTGGGTGGGCGCAATCATCATGGCAGCTTTGCCACCCGACCGACCTGGAGGTCCTGCATCTCGAGGCTCATGGGACAACGAAACCTGGCGAGGCGAAGTCATCTTTGCGCTCGTCTTTGCTCCCGTTGGCACGATCCTCCGCTATTACATCAGTCTCCACATGAACGGACTGATCAAGTGGTTCCCTCTTGGCACGTTTGCGGTCAACATGTTTGGCTCAGCCGTCGAGGGAATGTGCTACAATATTCAGCACGTAGGAGTTGGGGTCATGGGACAGATTGGTGGAGGGCGCATTGGTTGTCAAGTTCTGCAAGGCATCATGGATGGCTTCTGCGGATGTCTGACAACTGTGAGCACCTGGGTCGCTGAAATCAGCGCCTTGAAGCGAAAACATGGTTATTTATATGCATTAGCGAGTTTGGCGGGTGGTTTATGTTTGATGGTCATCATCATGGGCAGCGTGCGATGGACTGTTGGCTTTGCTGAGCCGGTTTGTTCGACAGGATACCCCAATAAAGTTCATGGTTGAAAGAGTTACGACATGAAACATGTATTGCATTGATATAGAAGACTTATGACTGAGACCTACATTTCACGCCAAACGCCCTCGCCACACTTATCACTCTGGAACACTAATCCCTCACAGCTTCGCCCTCTCCCCCTCCTCCAAACTCTCCACCCTCCCCTTCAAATCCCTACACAACCCCTCAAAACTCCCCCTCGTCGACCCGCCCATCGCCCAAGAACTCATCAACCACCCCAGCGCTCCGGAGAAATTCTCCTCATTCACAAACGTTGTCCCACCCTCGTTCACCTCACTTTTCCGAAACTGAAACGAATGTTCTCCAGTGAAAATGTAGGGAATACTACCTCGCCATTTAAGTTCGTCGGGTGTATTGACGAGAATCACGGGCTCGAATTTGGTGGACTTGTTCAATTCGTTGATCAGGATGTCGCCTTCCACGAGAGTGTAGGGGTCGGATTTTGTGAGGGAGGGGTCGGTGGGGTGAGGTTTTATGGAGATGGAGGTTATGCCTGGGCCGGAGAGCCAGGTGGAGGTGGAGGGGAAGTCGAGGAGCTGAGAGTGTGGAGGTGAGCCGGGTGTTCAGAAGAGGATGTATCGAGGAGTTTTGTTTTGTAACTTACGACTGCTCGGACCTTCTCTGGAGGAGCTGCGATTTCGATTTCGGTGTGTAGGTAGACCATGTTTGGTAGTTGTTGATGGCCAACAGCGGCCAGCTGTGTGTGAGTGATGCGAAAGCTGCTGAGGTGTCTACGATTGAAGCAGAAATCGCAACAAGCTGTGATTGAATATTCAAGCAAGTACAAAAGCTAACGTAGAAGTATGTCTTATCCAGCACAGCTACTATTTGCGCTTTCCATAGCAAGATCCTTCGTCCTTGAAGTCGACGTCGTTCGTCCGAGGTCGTCACATTCACAAGACAGCTTCCACGCTACGCGCTATTTATCAGCATCCCTGCAGAAACACTGAATCCTACCAAATCGCAACCGAGCTTCGGGCCTGTCTCCATCGGCTACGCTTGTCTTCTTGAATCGCTTCGCGGAAGATGGTGATCATTTCGGCGCCGACTCGTCCGAACAATAATAGCCGTACGGACTTGAATGATGTCTGGTGGAGAGCCTGAGCTCTGGTGAGCTGGAGGTGTCCAAGGCCACGGGTCTGGTACTTCTCTCATAGTTTGACGCTGGCAATAAGTGCTGATCAGTAATTGGTCTCGGGCTCGACCGGCGCTAGGTTATGTCTGTCGACAGGCATATTGATTTTCATAGTTGGCTTGGTCGGAAGATATGCACATGCGTTGCTACTGCTTTGAAAATACTGTTTGCTCTTTCGCTGTCAAAATCCTTTGGCTAGGGTATCATTCATCAGTCTGACAGCTCTTGCTCCTCAAAACGCCGCGCTCCACCGCGATAATGTCGCGTCCTGTATACGCTGCTCGAATGATTTGCGCTCATCAATAATTCCTCCTCGCATCCGATCTGAGCTCTGTATCCCTATTACCACGCTTGCTCTTGCTGCCTGAGAAGAAGCCACCTCGAGGATCACCGCGATCACCACCGCGTCTGTCCTCTGGTGCTCTTGTGGGACGAGGCTGCTGCACACTGTCGTCGTGTCGCCTTGTGTCCTCCTCCGAATCGCTGTAGTCGAAGGCAGTGGCAGGTGGAGGATCGTTTGGTGCGTAGATGCCACTCTTCCTGTTTGATCGTCTCTTCTCACGATCCACTCCAGCAAGATCGCGCGCGTCTTTGCGAAGTGCGTCCGGCTTATATTTGGCATCGAGGTGCTCTTCCAGGAGACGCAGGTTCTTCGTGTTGGCCTTGAATGCAGCGTCTGCCAAGTCGCCAATGAAAGGGACAAGTCCCACGAGGAAGTCGATGGCAATGTTGATGAGCATCCGCACAATAAGCGCGGTTCCGAGTCCTCCTTCTACTTTGTTGCACTTCCTGACCACCATGAGCGCCAGCGCCGATCCAATCGCGTCTCCTGCTGCCGGGATCAACCCGATGACACTTTCCCATCCAAATCGGATGCCGAAGAGGGTGAAGAGGCCGCAGTCGAGGTGGTATGCTCGCTTGCGAACGCTGGCGAGGACCATCGCGTCGTGCTCGGGGATGTAGTTCGGAATCTGCTTCTTGACCTTCTTTAACTTGCCAGGTCGTCGGGGGTCTTCGACCATGGCGAAGTATGGGTCCTGCGTACAACTGTCAGCTGTCGTTGCATGAGTGCTGCCTGTATTTTGTATACTTACATTCCCGCCTTCCACCTTCTTGTCCTCATACTTGCTCATGTGCTTCTTGAGGAACTTGTTCGCTGCATACTTTCCCACGACTGCCGCCATTGTCGCGACTTGTTGATCTGGATTCTGTTGTTACTGTAACTCGAGAGTCGAAACAGACGAGCTCGAGATCTATATATTCGACCAGAGCAGACCGGCAGGGAAAAAATGTCGTGAATGCCAACAATAGATGTTTGGGCAATGATTGGTGTCGGGCGCGTGTTCAAGCCAGGTCTTGCGACAATCGAAGCTCCTTGAGCCGCGGGCTGGGCGCTTCTGCTGGAACGAGGCGCGCCTGTCGCAGAATGAGTGGCAGAGAGTGTGTCAAGAGAGGCCTTGCAAGCGGCCAGCACAGCGAAACAATCTCCTACTTATTATACTGGTGATGATGGGCCTATGCGGTCACCCGACCTGCATTCAAGCTTCTTGCTTGCTGGATAGCGTCCATCGACAAATCTGCGGTGAGATTGCTGAAACAACGTCATGCACAGCCACAGAAGCTCCAGTTGACGAGGCGATCGGCGGGAGAGTGTGGCGACGAAGTGTCTGGAGCAAGGAAATCGAGAAACTCAATGCCGGAGGCTTGTGGCTGTGCATCTTTTGCAGCTGGCTCGACCATGTGTCTTTCTCGTTCTCGCGACATTGTCCAATGATGGTGCTGGAGTCGATGGCAAATGGTAAATGGAAGAGAGAAGAAACGAGAAGAGGTTTTGATTTGCCAAGACCGCAGCCGGCCGTCGTCGTGCACTTTCTGGACTTGCGTCGATCATACCGGAAAAGGCTCTCTTCAAGTACCGTACTCATCGTTACACAGTAGTTAATCTGGGCTGGCTGGGTGAGATCTGTTGTTACCACTAGCGGTTGCATTGAGAGCTCAATGTCTCTCATTCATTCTTCGTTACTCTTCAATGACACTCCGGCTAACACCAGCGACGGCCGGCTCTTTCGACTGTGCCGAGACTGCAACATCGTATTCCACGTCAGTCCGGATAACATATTTTGCGCCTTCCACCACGCCCGTGCCCTCATGAAGCAGTGCACCTTGGGCTTCCCCATGCGGAAATACTGCCACGCTACCCATGATTGGTTTCACGGGATACGCATTCATGACACCCTCTTGCACACTGGGTATAAAGAACGTAGTCTCGCCTCCCTTGAAGTCGTCATTGAGGTATATCAAGAAGGTATACAGAGAGGACTGTCGTGCATCCGCAGGTGAAGCGTCGTATTGATAAGCATCGGTGACTGGATCGATGCCGGACGGCGGCCATGCTCCGTCTGAGAACATTGTTAGCAGGTGAATTCGTACCTCGTCACCTCGAATGATACTCACCAATATGACAACGATACTCGGCGCCAGGAACATATCGATATACACGGAATCTTCTGTTGATTCCTCGAACTTGCCTCCCTGTTACTGATTCTGGCACGAACGGTCTGACCCTCTCCCACAGCTTATCGTGAAAAGCCTGGTCCACAATCCAGTAGAAGTTGTGTGCCAGTATACTCGTATCTTCATCTTGCCGAATTGGTGCATCAGGTATGAACTCCATTGTCTCCCCCGCGGCGATGATAGACGAGCACTCTTCGGGTGAGAGAACGTCCTTTATCAGTCGTAGGTTTGGTACGACTGGGTGCTTGTGTACTGTTGTCTTTGGTCCGTTCTGGAGCGGCACTGTATCGTTTTGTGATGCGAAGAGGACAGCGGGATGTAAATTTGGAGGCTTGCGTTGTGGACCAGGCGTGGTTTCGATGATACGAAAATTGTCTTTGAGGTTCGGAGGACATGATTTGAAAATGCTCTTGTCCTCTACGCTCGCACGTGTTAATCTCGTGGGCTTTTGCGCTTGTCGTAGGTCCCAGGTCGCCTGTAGAGCGATCGTGCCCGGCTCAGCAGCAGCACCCAATGCTGTAGGATCCGTTGGACCGGTAACACGAAGTACAGCGTCCAGCACTTGCCGCAGTTCTTGATCTCTGGGAGAGAATCCAGCAACAGTCTTCGTGGAGGGCTCAACATGTATTGCCAGGCCACTAATGACGTCTAGCACGCGCACCCAGCGACAGAGGGCGCCAAGTGAGGGAGTCTCCTTACGGATTCGCATCTCTGCGAGCAAGACCATGGCATCGGTATACTTGGCGTCAGATAAAGCGGCAGATATTCGAGCTGTCAAGCTGTTGCCCTCTGTGACTACTGCTTAGCTCGCATTGGGCAATTGGTTGTGGTTACGACATGCTCACCAACAGCATTTTGTCCAGTTGTACAAGCCTGTCGGAAGTTGAATACGGCTGTGCGGAGGTCTTTACATGTTTTCGACTTGATTACACTGGGATGTTCGGTCAACGCTTGCAGCGTCTCTACTGTGATCTCGAGGTCTTCTGGAGGCACTACGGCTGATGCACTGGTAGGCTCCACAGATGTCTCGTAGGGCGGTGTTCGGATGCCCGTGCCAGCCGCCTGCTTTTTCGAGGCAGCATTTGCCTGAGCATTATTTCGCTTCCGTTTTGCCATTTTGTTTGTCTGTAAATCCGGTTGGCTTTCTCAGGTGTGGCGATTTGGAAGACGAAAATGTGAAGCTACGAGATGTATGCCTGAGGCATTTCACATCTTGCTTGGCAGGACCATCCATCCATCGCGCGTCGCTGCCTGGACGAGCGCGTCGCTGCCAAACACATTCACCACAGGTAGGTAACTCGACTCTTTCTAGTTCATTCGCATCAGCCTATCTCAACATCAGGCGTGATCTCTTGTTTGCACGTAGAACACAGATGACTTGCTGTACATCGTCTCTGGCAACTCATCGGCAACATGATGGAAATCGACCAGGATGCAGACGCGAAACGCGAAGAGGAGATGATGTATGGCCATGGCGCCATGACAAAGGAGGAGCTCAACGAGAAGTATCCCAATCGGCCTCATAATCACTCGAAGACACTGCCTTTCCACGACTTGTATCTTGACCTCTTCAATCCATTGAACGACAACAAAAAGAAGCCGACTGGCGCAGCGATTGCTCGCAAGAAGCTGGGACCTCACGGCGGACCCAGTCAAGCCCCGAACGAGATCCGGCGACAGATCATAGATCGATTCATTGGTCGTTGGCGCAAAGAAGTCGGCCATGATATCTACCCAGCTTTCCGACTCATTGTGCCAGAAAAGGATCGCGATCGGGGAATGTATGGATTGAAGGAGTTGACGCTTGGGAAGATGCTAATCAGAATCCTCAAAATTGACAAAAACAGCGATGATGGGTACAATCTAACACATTGGAAGCTGCCTGGAATCAAAGCAACAAGCGCCACTGCTGGAGACTTCGCAGGCCGATGTTTCGATGCAATCAGCAAGCGCCCGATGCGCTCAGAGCCAGGTGATATGTCTATTGCTGAAGTGAACGAGCGCTTGGATCGATTGTCGGTGGCGCAAAAGGAGGAAAATCAGCGACCTATCCTGGAAGAGTTCTACAGCAGGATGAATGCTGAGGAAATGATGTGGCTCATCCGCATCATCTTGCGTCAGATGAAGGTCGGAGCTACCGAAAAGACCTTCTTCGATCTTTGGCATCCTGATGCCGAGAGCCTGTTCAACATCTCGAGTAGTCTACGCCGGGTATGTTGGGAGCTCTACGATAAGAACGTCAGACTTGAGGGCGACAACCGAGGCATCACCCTCATGCAGTGTTTCCAGCCTCAGTTAGCCGCCTTCCAGATGAAGTCCATGGAGCAAATGGTGGCGAGGATGAACCCGACTGAACAAGACCCAGTGTTTTGGACCGAAGAGAAGCTTGACGGAGAGCGCATGCAGCTGCATATGATAGAGGATGACAGTCAACGGGGAGGCGTGCGTTTCGGCTTTTGGTCACGAAAAGCCAAGGACTATACGTACCTATACGGCAATGGGTTTCACGATGACAACGCAGCTTTGACAAGACACATCGAGGATGCCTTCAGACCAGGTGTGCGCAATATCATTCTCGACGGCGAGATGATCACTTGGAATATGAAGGAAGACTGTGTCGTTGGCTTCGGCACTCTCAAGACAGCGGCGATCGAGCAGCAGCAGAACCCTTTCGCTGACGGAAACCGGCCCCTGTTCAGAGTGTTCGACTGCCTGTACCTCAACGATAAACCGCTGACACAATATACGCTCAGAGACCGCCGAAGAGCGCTAGAAGGCGCCATTCAACCTGTGCACCGACGGCTGGAGATTCACACCTATATTGAAGGCAAGACAGCTACAGACATCGAGCCCGCGTTGCGTCTAGTCTTGGAGGAAGGCAGCGAAGGCCTTGTGATCAAGAATCCGCGTTCGGAATACAGGCTCAACGATCGAAATGATGACTGGATAAAGGTCAAGCCAGAGTACATGACAGAGTTTGGCGAATCGCTAGATTGCATCGTAGTGGGCGGCTACTTCGGATCTGGCAAGAGAGGCGGTTTCCTCAGCAGCTTTCTCTGCGGCTTGTACCTCCCAGAATATCACCGCAAGCATATCGAGCCCAATGCGCATCCACAGAAGACGTGGTCCTTCTTCAAAGTTGGCGGAGGTTTCAGTGCATCAGATTATGCTCAGATCAGACACCTGACGGATGGCAAGTGGAAGGACTGGGATCGCAAGAAGCCACCTACAGAATGGATCGAGCTCGCTGGTGGTGATCGACAGTACGAGAAGCCTGACATGTGGATCAAGCCTGAGGACTCTGTGGTTGTCTCTGTCAAAGCTGCCCAGGTAGGTGGCACAGATCAATTCAGGACACAGCGAACGCTCCGTTTTCCTCGCTTCAAGAGGCTACGAACGGACAAGAGCTGGGACCAAGCGTTGTCCTGGGACGAGTTCGATGCACTAAAGGCCAAGGCAGACGAAGAGCAGGCGGAGAAGAAATTGAAAATAGACGAGACGAAACGACAGCGCACTTCCAAACGACAGAAGCGAGCACTAGTGATTCAAGGCCAGGAGGATGAGGTTGCTCAGCCATACGCTGGACCCGCGACAAAAGTATTCGAGGGACTGAGCTTCTTCATCATGACCGAGGCTGGTAAGCCATTGAAGAAGAGCAAGGCTGAGCTGGAACAGCTTGTCAAGGCCAATGGCGGCAAGATTGTCGCGTCGCAGAAGGATCCGGACACAATCCTCATCGCCGATCGCAACGTGGTGAAAGTTGCCTCAATCAAGAAGAATGATGATCGCAACATTATCAAACCATGCTGGTTGCTCGATTGCATCAAGCAGAGCGAGCTGGATGCAGGACGTCCGAATTTGCTGCTTCCGCTTGAACCGTATCATCTGGAATACACACATACAGCAGACCGAGGCAAGTATGACGGTAACATTGACGAGTTTGGCGACAGCTATGTCAGAGATGTGACGCCGCAAGACTTGCTCTCGCTTTTTCAAAATATGCCTGCCAAGATCGAAGATGGGTATGAGCCTTCAGAAGTTTTGGAGCAATTCATTGAGCATGGCCACGGACTCGACGAGATGGAAGCTCTTATGTTCTCTGGCATCACGGCTTTCTTTGACAGTCCAGAGCCGTCTACGAAACGCTTGTTCGAATTCGCAGGTGGTAGCGTTGCAAATTCGCTGCAAAGCGAAGAAGTGACCCATGTGATCGTCAAACCTGGTAGCAAAGCTATACCCGCGATTCGGAAAGATATTGCAACTAGGTCTCGATTGCCCCGGATTGTTGTGGATGACTGGGTCTTGGAAAGCTGGGCAGAGGAGACGAGACTTGATGAAGAAGGTATGTCTGCCACAATCCGAGCCTTTTGGTACTGTACAGAATGCTGATGAAGAAATAGGGTTTGCTCCGGGTTGATACGGATCCACAGCGCCGATTTGGAAATCCTGGATGACCCGGCTCATCACTCTGTTGGCCTGACATTTTAAGCGTTGAGCCGCAGCACTCTCACAGCATTGCTACCAAGAATGTCTTGTTCCGTCGATTTGTCGTCCTTCAATGCCGCTTTGATAGCACTCATATTGGAGGTTACGCTCAGCCACTTGTCGTCGTCTTCGTCGAGTGGCGGGAAAAAGGGGTGATCAGTCCCGAACATAATTCTACAGAACATCAGTATCAACGAGAAAATAACAGCTGAGCATGGGCTTACCTGTCAGCTCCAGAAGCATCAATGGCAGCTTTGAGACCGACATCTGCGTAGACCACGGCATCAAGATAGATGTTCTTCTTCAAGACATCCCAGACACTTCTCCGTCCATCGATTTTGCCTTGCTTCTTAAGATGCGCGTCGTGCGCAATGCAACTCTCAATACGACCTGCCAAGAACGGCAAAGTGCCACCGCTATGCGCAAGCAACACATTCAAATCCTTGAACCGATCAAAAATCCCAGACAAAATCATCCTCGTCACCGCAATCGTCGTCTCAAGCGGAAACCCCATCGCCAATGGCAACACATGCCCATAATCTCCCTTTCGAGGCCCAAAAACTTCACTCGGAAGTCCATAATGCGGATGCAAAAAAACCGAAAGCTGCTGCTCCTCAATCGCCTCCCAAATAGGATCCAACTTCGGATCATCCAAGCCTTCACCAAGCCCACTCGTCCCCATCACAATCCCCCGACAAAATTTCAAACTTTTCAATCGCTTCACCTCACCGACTACGTCTTCTACATCCGCACTCAACGGTAACGTCCCAAAATGATATAACCTCCCTTCATGCTCTCTACACATCCTCTCCACATCATCATTCACCACCCGCGCCATTTCAGCTGCTTCTGATTTGTCGACCCAGTCTAGCCATGGATTCGCGATGGAAATTACGGAGATGTCGATGTTGTGGGTATTCATGAATTTTATCTTTTCGGAAACTTCGTAGTATTCCGGTCCGATGGGTCGACCTCGTGCTGTTGAGCCGGATTCTTCTGCTGGGAGAATGACGAGGCGTTCGCCGGAGGCAGTGTCGTCTGGGAAGAGGCGGACGTAAGGGACAGCTTTTCGATCTCGAAGGACGGACATTAGGGCTGGGGGGTACATGTGTGTGTGGACGTCTACGGTTGGCATGGTGGGCGATTTCTTTGTTTAATTCCTGGATCTTGTGGTGCTGGATGTTGTTGTTGTTGTTTGTGGTTGTCGGTGAAGTCTTGGCAGCTTGAGGGTATGTCCTTCTGGCGATGGGGGAAGAAGTTCAGATTCAGCAGGTCTTGATACAAACACTTCGACCTTCCGCAAAGGGCTCCTGGACAGATATGACTTGCTCGTTGCTGTCTGCCAATGGGAAACGTTGTACAGGTTTCACAAATAGAGTAAAAGAATCACCTTTTACCCCACCAAAGTAGCTGTTAGCTATGCTTGCCTATCAATCAGCTGATAGGCATGCCCGCCACGCGCAAATCGCCTGTCTTATCTCCAGCGGCGCGCGCCTCGAATCTGGAGTGCAGCGATTCTATATCTAAAGTTGTGTGGCCAGACGCCTATCACAGGCATCTTATTTCGACCTCACGGCATCTCTCAACCCCACCTCTGCGACACGAAAGCTCTACAAGAGAGCTATAGTCCATCTGTAGCCATGCAGCCCTCCGCCGTAACCTCCGCCGTCTCAAGCGACAACCTCGAAATCCCCCTCATCGACTTCTCCGCCTACCTCTCCGGCGACGCCTCCACAAAACGCACCACCGCTCAGGCAATCCTGACAGGCTTCCAAAAAGCCGGTTTCATTTACCTCAAAAATCATGGAATTCCTCCAGAACAAGTCCGAGGAGCTTTTGCGCAATCTGCGAAATTCTTCGCGAGACCTACAGAACAGAAAATGGAATTAGGTTGGACGACACCGAGAGCGAATAGAGGATATAGTCAACCCGGCCGAGAAAAAACCACAGACGCAACAGACCCTGCAGAAATCGAAAAGATCAGAGAAGCTGAAGGTGCGGATTTGAAAGAGTCGTTTGAAATTGGGAGGGAAGGAGAGGAAGGGTGTCCGAATCAGTGGCCTGATAGGTTTGGTGATGAAGCAGGGAGAGAATTCAAAGCTTTTATGTTGGAGTTTTTCGATCAGGTGAAAGAGTTGCATGTGAGGGTTATGCAGGCTATTGCGGTGGGGTTGGGGATTGAAGAGAGTTGGTTTGATTCTTATACGGATCGAGGGGATAATAATTTGAGGTTGTTGCATTATCCGGAGGTGAAGGCGGAGGTGTTTAGGAAAAATAAGAATACGGTGAGGGCGGGAGCGCATACGGATTATGGGAGTATTACGTGTTTGTTTCAGTAAGTGAGATGTGTTTCTTCTTCTTGTTGTTGTGAGGTTGGAGGGGTACCTGGTCTTTTGGAATGTCCGGATCGAGCGATCGGGACGTTTGTCGGGCTTTTGAGCACGTGGTGGGTTGCGTTGATGGCGTGCGTCGTCACGACACGTTGACAGAGGTGCATCGGAGTTGGTTGGCGTGCCGTGTGGTGGTCTCAGCGCTGTTCCCGGGCCGGGTGGAAGGCCGCACGGTGTTGACTTGGCGCCGACTCCAGCTCGTCGGATTCAAAAGCCGTGGCCATCTTCGCTGACCAGATTTCTTCTCTAGGGATATGCGTGGTGGCTTGCAAGTGCTTAGTCCGAATGGGAACTATATTGATGCGACACCGATCGAAGACACCATTGTCGTGAACGCAGGAGACTTGTTGGCCCGGTGGAGCAATGATACGATCAAGAGCACCAAGCATCGTGTCGTTGAGCCACCTTCTGCAGCTGACGTGCATCCTGCACGCTACTCGATTGCGTATTTTTGCAATCCTAATCTCGATCGACTAATTGAGGCAATTCCTTCAACTTATGGCCCAGACAGGCCGAAGAAGTATGCTGGGGTGAACAGGTGAGTTGCACATGGATGCCGGACCGGTTATACATACGCTAACAGGCTGCAGTGGTGACTATTTGGAGCAGCGTCTTTCGGCGACCTACTGAGGATGTGTAATGCCAATGCGTGCGAAACGACAGTACCTGCCCACGAGTTGAGGCTCTTTGAGCTGGGTTAGGGTAGGATCGGGAATAAGCCTCGCTGGAATGTTTGCGCTTGCACTTGGTGAGGCTCAACATGAGCGAGGTTAGGGCTTGTTGTGCCGAGCGCGCCGAGGCGTCAATGGCTCGTCAGCTTGTGCAATTGCTCCATCGGCATGGCGTAGCGGAGACACGTATAAACTGGAGGCTTTTTGCATCCTTGAAAACAGAAAAGGTGTTCGGCGTTCGTGTCCGCTTGCCAACTCCGTATCGGCCCCGCCCGAAGTGTTTTGGCGTGCTTTGGGAGGTCAACACGAGACATTCCCAGCACAGTCATTCTCTGTTGAGTGAGAGCGCCAATTTTCCGTGATGAGTTGCCCGGGCGGAGCGACACCGCTCCCCGACCGGACTCCAGCAAGGTCAACTAGACCTTGATGTCGCGTGATGACTCAGGATTTGCGCCTTGCGCCCTATGCTGTGATCCTTGCGTGAGCAACGACACGGAAAGTCTGGTATAGGAGAGAGTGGAGACCTCCTCGCTTGCCGTGGAGATGTCATGCTCAGGATCGGGGGAGGCGTTTGTAGTGCTGTTGTGCGACTGCGAAATGGCGTGTACAGCTCAGCAGGTCAACTCCAAGGACGGGAACCCCGCGATCGCGTTGTCCCGCAGAAATTTGCGTGCTCCGTAGACGGTGGAAGGTGTAGACGTGGAGTACGGTATAGCTCGGCGTTACTGCAGACGGGAGGAGAATGCGAGCAGCTGACCAGCTCGGGAGTCATGCTCTGCCTTTGAACCATGCTTCAGCAATGCTCGGCGCTGCGATGTCGCACCCGCCAGCACCAGCCATGGCACGAACAATGGCCATTGCGTCCAACGGGTGCAAATGAGACGTGCTCTGCGGTATGCCGCGTACAAGCGGACTGACCTCTGCCTGTGCGCACCGTCGGTGGATCTTTTCAGCAGCGTCTTAGCTGACGAGAACCACAAGTCGCAACTTGGCAAGCAGACGCTGTACAGACGCGGACGAGCATCTGCAGGTTTTGGGTTTGTCGGGCGATCGTCGCGAGGCACGCGGCGTGATCGTGTCATCGGCTGAAGGCACTAGAAGGAAACTTTTCATGGGCGGCCGGCCATGCGCCTGATCGTGTGGTCATTGTTGCAGCGCAGCTTGAGCTCATTACTCGATCATATCCACTCTGCCCTCGCCGGGCTCCAGTCTTTTTTTCATGTGCGAACACCTGGAAAGCACCGCAGTGTCCAACCGCAGAGGTCTCGGCCCTTGCGAAGAATTTCATCAGTTTGCGAGCATATGAACTCATCCGCGCCGGTATTATAATAACAAGTTGTGTTCTCGCCAACCCCGAAGCTGTCCTGAATTTGGCCGAAAAGCAAGCTCACCCAACATTTCTCGCGTCTGCACCCCAGATCTGCCCTTCCGCGCTCTGGCAGTCGTCATTGCCATCAGCTAGCGATTGCTAGAAAACTTCTGCTGCTTCGGCGAAGCTTCCCGCCAGCATGCCTTCCAAAATCTTTGGCATCTGGACTGCGCCCTCCACTCCGCAACTCTTCGACAATCTTCCCACATACCAACAATCCAACACAAACAACAGTAATAACAGCAGCAACAACAGCAGCGTGACATCACTCGTTGAAAGCCGGCGTCCCAGCATGGAGCACATCAAGCGTCCGACCTCTCTTTTCAGCAAGAAGCACAGTTCGCATGACAAGTCAAAATCCAAGGAACGATCGTTATCCAAGGACAAACACGCCCGCGATGGACCACGCTCACCCACCGCGCCCAAGCCAGTCCAACTGGGCTTGCTCATGGAATCACCTCCGGTGCTGATGCTCGATCCTCCGAACCAATCTTCAGGTGCATTGATTTCTGGACGTCTGCAAATCACACCCAACGTTCCCGAGGCCACGCTTTCCAGCATCACCATGTTTCTCGAATGCACAACGACAACCAAAAAGCCCGTGCACGATCGATGTCGCGAGTGCATGACTCAGATCAAGGATTTGTTCGAGTGGCACTTCCTGACACACCCAAAGACTCTCAAAGCCGCAGACGGCATGTCGCAAATGCCTTTCTCCTACGTTATCCCGGGCCACATTCCTGCAACCACACACGGCACAGTAGCAAGCGTCGATTATCAACTCCACGTGCGAGCAAAATCAATCGATGGCCAAGAGATTGAGTTCCGACGAGAGTTGATCATCAAGCGCGCATTGCGACCTGGAAACGACAAGAACAGCGTCCGCGTCTTTCCTCCCACCAACCTCACGTTGTACGTCACGATGCCAAATGTGGTGCATCCCACTGGAGAATTCAACGTACAATGCCGTATGACTGGTATCACTACGCATCGCGAAGAGACCCACACCCGTTGGCGACTTAGGAAACTTAGCTGGCGCATCGAGGAACACGAAAAGGCCATTTCTCCCGCATGCTCTACACATTCTGCCAAGATCGGCCTAGGTAAAGGCATCGAACACCAAAACACTCGGGACATTGGTGGCGAGGAACTCAAGCAAGGCTGGAAAACCGACTTCTCAGATGGAACCATCGAAGGCGAATTTGTTGCTTCACTCAATCCCTCATCGAAACCAAACTGCGGTATGGAGGCCAGCAACGGAACTAAAATCACCCACAACATGGTCATGGAGCTGGTGATCGCAGAAGAGTGGGCACCAAACAAGAAGCCCGGCAATGCCACACCTACAGGGGCCGCGCGCGTCCTCCGAACACAGTTCGCATTGAACGTCACGGAACGCAGCGGCATGGGTATTGCATGGGACGACGAGCAACCTCCGCTGTACGACGATGTGCCCGCTAGCCCGCCACACTACCCCAGTTCATACCAGTCGAACGGGTGGCGAGGGCCTTCAAGTCTCCCGCCTGCTTTCAGTGCTGCCGGTCCTTCATCGAGACAACCAGAGCGGAACGAAACTGCGACATTAGCGAGTGGACAGAGCTCGCCCCATGGGACGGAAATGTTGGAATATGAGGGGGATGAAGATTTGTTAAATCATGATGTTGAGCATTTGACGCTTGATATGTGATTGTTGATTTGGATGTGCGGTGGAGAAACAATCTCATTTTGTCAGGTGGTTTCGTTTTTTGTTAGGCATGGCGAAGGAAAGGAAAGGAAAAGGAAAGCGTTTTGTGGTCTGATTTAAGATACCCATGTGTGAGGGAGGTTATTTCTTCGAATATTCTGTGAGGAGGAAACGCATTTTCGACTGGAAAGCGTAGTATATTGGCAAAAGTTGAAGAAGAGAATAACAGTATATTGTTCACAGAATGCAGCTGCTCATTCTCTGCTAAAGGCAGTGCAACTGGATGTTACTACCGAAGGTCGTTCGTTCAATATTTGATTTTGCTTTCACGGATTGCCATCAATTCAAGAATTGCGCAATTGATCTTGCCTTCCTTCTCAGCAAGCGCGGCCTCGCACACCTCCCACCACGCGTCTCATCTCAACACGCGCCAACATATCCTACTACCGCCTCCGGCAGAGTTCGCGGCGGCCTGATGAATCGAATGCGATTCCGGCTGGAGTCTTCCAATGACCAAATTCGCATTGCAAGCGGCTTCCTCTGCTGACACCAGAGCACACGACGCGTCGAGAGCATTTCGAGCAGAGCCTGACTGGACCAGTCAGACGTATCCCCAGTGCAAGCAAGTTCATGATGCATATCTCGACCGTGTATGTCCCTAAGCAATGCTAGCGGAATGGCGCAACAGGCTTTTCCGCGCTGCACACAGCCGTCATGAAGACAGGACCAAAGCAAAGCATCGGCCCAAGTGGCATTGGTATCTTACTAATCATGCTGCATGTGGCACGATGTTCTGCATTCCTTCACCTGCCTGCCATCGTTCGATGATCAGATAAGATGTCCGCCTGGAAAAGCGGCTCTAAGGTATTCACTCTAGGCCTTGGAGATGGCTCATTGGTCGGGGTAGTTGATCAAACGATTAACGGTAACAGTAAGTCCATGCAGATGAATCTGATAAAGACCATAGGATGTGCCTAGGTCTCGAAGCTTGAGATGACAAGCACCGTTGAGATTGGCCGTGCTGCGAGACGTGACGACTCCTTACCATCGTATCCGTGACAGGTCGAACCACGACTATGGAACAAGCAGATCGAATTGCTCTCGATGAGATGCAATCCAATCATGAAATATGTCGAGATAAAGGGAAACCGACTGAGAACCTGGAGACAACAGACATCGAACGAAACAATGCGTTCCTCGTCACATTTAGCTCTGGAGATCCCGAGGATCCAAAGAATTGGCCAACGAAGACGAGATGGGCAGCTACCTTTGCATTGTCGACACAGGGCTTCAATCGAATCATGATCTCAACAGTGAGTGCAACAGTCAGCGACGAGTCATCGGGTTACTAATGTCAGCTGCACCAAGATCATGGCTCCAGCTATCCCTACCATCGCAGTCAACCTGAAGATGAGCAACATCGAAAGCACCATGGCTCTTTCAGCATACGTTCTGGCAACTGCGTTTGGACCTCTAGTTATCGGGCTTACTGAGCGAGGTGTATGGGAGAAAGATCATAATTCATATCACAAACATCTGGTTCCTCGCATGGAACCTGGTCTGCGGCTTTGCCAATTCGAAGAGCCTCCTCATCGCCGCACGACTACTCGCAGGTTTCGGCGCTAGCGCTGTCTATGCTGTTGCATACGGCGTTCTAGCCGACATCTGGCCGAACGAGCAGCGAGGTCGTTCTCTCAGCCTCTATCTTCTGATTCCACTTACTGGCGCCGCGGTAGGACCCATCATAGGTGGGTTCATCGTTGAATACTCCACGTGGCGCTGGATGTTCTGGGCTACCACCATCTTTCAAGCTGTCGCGGAGGTTGTCACTTTGCCCATAATTCACGAGACATACGCGCCTCTATTGCTTCAGCGCCGCGCCACAAAGCTTCGCCTCGAGACCGGCGATTCACGATACCACACTGAGACCGAGATTCGATCCCAAGGCCACTCCACTTTCAAGATTCTCTCTGACAGCCTCACACGTCCGCTACGTCTTCTGGCTTTTCACCCGGCTATCCAAGTCCAGGCTCTCCTTGGCGGCATAAATTACGGCCTGCTGTACTTCGCCCTCGCCTCCTTCTCCAATCTCATCGTCAGCAACTACGGCCAGTCCGTTTCGATTTCTGGCCTACACTACATCGCACTCGCTATTGGTGAGATCGCTGGTGCACAGCTTTGTGGCCCGCTGATGGACTACCTCTACTGTGCCCTCACGCGCCGAGCAGGTGATCGAGCTGCTCCTGAACTCCGCGTCCCGCTTCTTCTACCCAGCGTCATTCTTACCCCAGTTGGCTTCCTCTTATTTGGCTGGGCAGCACAGTACAAGTTGCACTGGGCTATCGTTGACGTTGGCGCCGCACTACTTGCAATGGGCATGCAAATCTTCAATACAACACTACGTGCGTATGTCATGGATGCATATCCGGAACATGTCAGCTCGACATCAGCAGCGACGCAGTTTCTCAGCAGTATGCTAGCGTTTGCGTTCCCGCTGTTTGCGAAGGACATGTATGCAGCGCTAGGCTATGGCGGGGGAAACTCTTTGCTCGCATTCTTGTCGATCGGTATTGCATTGCCATCGACAGGTATTCTCCGGAAGTATGGCGCGCGCCTCCGAGCGAAGAACGATTCAAGCTATTGATGGCATTGATCATACGAGCCATGCCCCGGACTACACGCTTTCATTGCGGCGTCAGAGCGTCTTCGAGGATCCGACATTACTTCCGCTGACGCTCAACCAACGCAATTTGGAAGCACAAGCTTTTCAAAGACTCTTGCACGTCACTGGCTACGATCGCGATTCCATTTGCTCGACCTACTGTGGTGCCAAGACGCTAAGACGTTGTGATTCTCACTCGGAACATTAACAGCTTATAGCTTTCCAAGAACGTCCGAATACCGCTACGTCCCGAAAATCCTGCCTTTCCCTTACCGGCACAATCGCTTGCAGAGTACTGTGCCTCACTGCCCTTATGATGCCCTCCACACTATGCGCAAGCTTCTCGGAACGTTATTGGAGAGATCGATGGAGCACTTGGCATTCTGAGTTCCTTCTCAGCGAATCGCCCGAGCTTCTGGGTTGATGTTCAAGGAAATTCTCGCTGTTCATAAAGGAACACTTTTAACACTCTGATGATAGATTGACTAATACTGAACCAAGCCATTTCACGACCTTTGCTATAAGAGTTTCGACAAAGGGCAATATCAACCATCATGACAACTAACCCAGAAGTCATCATCGTGGGCGGTGGAGCAGTTGGCCTAGCCGCTGCATGCGAACTGGCCCTCAAGAATGTTTCTGTCACGATCTTGGAGCGAGAATCTGGCCCTGCGGCGCCATGGAAAAATGAGAAGCTGGGCTTTCGTGAACTGTTTGTGCCTGCCATCGAGCACTTGTACCGCCGTGGCCTTCTAAACGACATGTTCCGCAACGAAGAACGACCACAGACTATGCCGGAGAATAAGGGCGGCTTTGAGTTTGCTGGACACTTTGCTGGTATGATGATCAATGGAAACGATGTCAACTATTCACACTGGGATGATACACACCTTCCTGGGCCTGCTTGCGTTCCTGGATCTTCGACACTGGGTCACATTGAGAATGTACTGCGTGCACGTGCCGAGCAACTCAAAGTGCCTATACTTACTGGCAAGAATGTGACAGGCATCGAAGACACAGACAGCGGCGTCAAGGTCTTCTGCGGCGAGGAAACATTCGAGGCTCAATATCTTGTCGGATGCGATGGTGGCCGCAGCACCATTCGCAAGCAAGCCGGGATCCCATTCATCGGCACAGAGCCCGAGTTCACCGGCTACGCTGTTCATTGCAAACTTGACAATCCCTTCTTGCTTAAGCCCGGTTTCAATCGATGCCCGAATGGTGGGCTTTATATCATGGCCGGCCCGCAGCACATCTATGCTGTAGACCACGACACTAGCTTCGATAGAGACCAGGAAGTGACTGCGGAGCATTTCCAAAAGGTTCTCAGAAAGCTCTCCGGTACCACCGTGGTCGTCGAGCAAGTTGTCCTCGCATCAGCTTTCACCGATCGCTGCAGACAGGCTGAGCAGTACCGCAAAGGCCGTGTCTTCCTGGCTGGCGATGCCGCCCATATCTATCCTCCGTTCAGTGCGCAAGGACTCAACTGTGGCTATATCGATGCAGTGAATCTTGGCTGGAAACTTGCTGCTTTGGTCAAGGGCTATGCTACTCCGGGCTTGATCGACACATACCAGCAAGAGCAACATCCAATGGCTGCGCGAGTACTCGATTGGGTGCGAGCACAAATTGTTACCCTTCGACCTGACGCTCATGGCCGGGCTGTGGGCAATGTTATGCGCGAGTTCCTCTATACCGAAGCTGGTGTGACATACTGCATCGGCCGACAATGGGGTCTCGATGTTCGGTATGAGATCGGAGAGGAACACAAGCTTGTCGGACGCAGCGCTTTGGACTACGAGCTGGACGATGGCTCTCGCCTGGGGACTAAGCTCGGTGCTGCCAACTTCACACTTGTGGCATTTGGTGACTGCAGTTCAGAGCTCACCAGCTCCATCAACGAGCTTAGTCCAGTGCTCGGATTCTGCAGAGCGAAGGGCGAGGAGAAGTCAGGCCTCAAGGGTGTCCTTGTTCGTCCTGACGGCATCGTATCATGGGCGACTACCGAAGCGCTCAACATTGAGTATATCAAGGCCAGCCTCGAACGTTGGGTTGCGCTGCCAGCTGCTGTTGAGAAATTCGAGGCTGTGTCTTACGAGGCGAACCAGCTGTCTAATGTGCAAACACCTTTGACAACTACTGTTCGGTCAAACATTGGACGTGTGTTTGGCAAGGACGGAGAGAAATATACTGGCCTTCCGACAGTCGTGACGGAGGTTCCAGCAACGGCCGATGCGTGAACGAAATCAGGAAGTAGGGCGAAGCATGCATAAGGATATTCTTAGTATGAAGTATAGACCATTGAACATCTATAAATTGAATCCTGTATAACAGTGTCACAGTCATCTCTGATCCGTCAACATCGAGCACCCTTTGGGAAAGCAGTTGTGGTGATCATTTGTCGTTGACGATAATTCTAGCTGAGAGTCTTCCTTTCCCGACTGATCGCAGCTAAGATCAGGCACACGCTACTTGTGGATGGCATCAAAATCGTCGAATATATCGACAAGGATTCAGTGGGCGGGCGCTGTGTCTCGGACGAGAAGCTCCAAAATGTCCCGAACCTCGCGAAACCCGAGCTTTGCAGGGTCCAGGAGATGGTCCTCTCTATTATTCATCCGGTCCTAGCTAGAGCTATGGACAATGCTCGTCATCATGTCAATGCGTAATCGATGGAGATGAGATCCGATCGATACTTTGACTGCCGGTTGTACCACTGACATGTCCAATGTATTGCAATCATGTCGAAACCTCTCAACATCCTCGTCTCCGGAGCCGGAATCGCAGCAGGTGTCTTCGCCAATTGCGTACGACGAGCCTTTCCTAATAATGTTCGCATCACAATGATCGAACGAGCACCTCAGCTCCGGTTGACTGGTGCGAGTGTCGACATTCGAAATTCTGCTGTCGATATCATCAAGTGGATGGGCGTCGAGCCTGCTATCCGAGCACGTAGTACTGGCGAGAAGGGGCTTTCTTATGTCGATGCTTCTGGCCATCCATTCGCGACTATTGCTGCCACTGGAAGAAGCGATGTTCAAAGTCTCACGTCAGAGTATGAGATTTTTCGCGGAGAGCTGGCTAAGATATTGATTGAGCCTGTCGAGAAGGATATCGAATTGGTTTTCAATGATCATGTCAAGGACTATCAACAGAACGAGCATGGAATTCTGGTGACTTTTGCATCGGGTCGATGTGAGAAGTATGATCTTCTTGTGGCGGCTGATGGGATGCGATCGATAATTCGAGGCATTATGCTGAGCGAGGACTCCAATAAACACATACATGACGAGGGAGTCTTCGCCGCATATTTTACAATCAATAAGGATCTTCTAGAGGACTCGAAAGTGGCAAAGTGGCGCAACATGACTGGCGGTCGTACGATTCTCCTACGTCCGGATCCTTCACCTACTGGTCGTACAAGAGCACATATCATCACTGTCATCAAGAAGAGCGACAAGGCTAGAAGAGCGACAAGGCTAGAGCTGAGCGACTGCGGAATGCCATACGGAAAGGCAATGAGAGTTTCATGAAATTGATGGAGGAATGGTATCATGATGGAGATTGGTTGACAAAGGATGTGCTTCGAGCGATGCGGGAGAGCGACGACTTTTACTGCTCACCCTTCGCTCAAGTCCGCGCTCCGAAGCTGGCTGACTCCAGAGTCGTTCTGATCGGCGATGCAGGATACTCATTGCCCGGATTTGGTACGAGCTTGGCCATTATCGGTGCATATGTGCTTGCTGGCGAGCTTTTGTCACACCCGGACAATATTGCACGCGCTTTGGCGACTTACGAAGCACAAATGCTGCGTTTCACAAAGCCAAAGTTAAAGGACGATGGTGCTATGCAGGTGTTCAATCCTCAGACGAAGTGGGGTCTTGCTGTACGAAATACGATTTTGAGGATTGTGACGAGGACAGGCATAGATCAGTTGGGTATGCGTGCGGCTGTGGCTTTGGGAATAGGAGATGCGCCTTTTCCATTGCAAAAGTATCCTTGGCCAAATGAGCAGAAGTGAGAGAGATAGAATAGCAATACTCCTTCTATGTGGCCTAATAATATTGTTCGCTACAGCGTCTCAGACAGAGTAATGATCTAGGTCCATGACTCCAGAACGTACGCACGCAAAAGAATGATTCCTGCCACAAGAGGCAATGCGGCACGTACGATGTGGTAAGTATTCCAAAGCTTCAACGACTCGTGAAATTGCAGCTGCTCCCTCTCTCTGAGCCAACTCTCCTTCGGAGGCAGAGAATGCTTCATATCAACAATCGCTGCACTGAGTGGGGTAATCAATACACCCTCCCACCATCCCACCTGCAGCAGGATGAAACAAGCCAGCGCAGAATACTGCCAAGATGATGGTCCAGTCGCTGCTTCAGCGTCGGGAGATTGCCATGATAGAGTTGCTGCTCCTGCAAGTAGGAGGGCACAGATGATGCTGGCTGGCTGGAGAGTGACACCACCGCGAGAGACGAGCCTTTCGAATTGATCGAGGGCCGACCGAGAATGGTTCGAGGGCAATCGGATAAGTGGGAGCACAAAGATGGTGAAGCTCCATGCGATTCCTGGAGGTCAGTCGAACATTTGTTAGACATGAAGTACTGGATGAAGGCGGCAAGGACACGGACCTGATATTAATAGCAATGCAGCGATGGCTGAAACTTGCAGGATGTGGATTACATCCGTGGTGGTGATGGGTGAACTCATTGTAGCGGCGGTGTGAGAAGCTAGATCGGGTCTACGAACAATACCACGGCGACATGGCTCTCTTGTATTGAGCTGAAGATGACATCGGGAAATTGTTCTGCAGCTTTTGCGGTGTTGACATTTTCGATATAGGGAGTGTTGTTGGCCTCGGGCAATTTGATAGCAATCTTCCGCAGAGTATTTTCAACGCCCGGCAAGCCGTATGCAACCCGATCTCCCTTCTGCATCTCTTTGATGGGACTGGGAGGCCAATGGGCCACCTGTGAGTCTAAGACCTGGTAGCCAGGATGAGTGTGACCGGAACATAGCCCTGTATCGCACTCTGTGTTCCGCAATACTCCTCCAGTTCTTCCATCATATCCTGCAATTGCGGAGTTTCGGGAGCAAGAAACGGAAACGACGCAACATGCTCCATCAGGCCGCTGAAGTTCGTCGTAAAACGCCATTCAATGTCGTCTTCGTCAATCAGCTGGTCGTATTGGCCCGTGTGATCTGGCTCTGAGTGAAACTTTGCTGTTTCTGGAGGCAACATGCCCACAATACCACCATTGCCCATGTTCAGGTGAATACGCTGCGCGCCCTTGTCAAACCACGCAGGATCCAGCGGCGCTACGTTGTAATGGTCCTGCGTGCGTGACATGATGCCAATGGTTTCCTCGACGCGATCGGATTTCGACAGCAGCGTTCTTCCGCCTTCGTAATTCATGTGCTGCCACAAAGATTGGATCTTTGGATCCTCAAACCGAGCGGGTCCGAATAAGGCAGCAGCGAAAGTTCCTCCTGGTCTGAGTTGATGTGCAATGGCCTTCATCGCAAGTTCTTGATCTGGAAAATGCATGACATTGGCAGCGAATACCAGATCCATCTTTCCCTCTCGGAGATCGCTGGCGTCTTCGAGTTTGGCGGTACGGTAGCTGTACCCATTGTCTCCAAGGCGAGCTCGAGCAAGTTCGACATTGGACGTTGTTATGTCAGAGACGAGGACATGGTCGAAGCGTGACTTGAGCTGATGAGAAAAGGGCCCATTGCCAGCACCAACATCGTGAACGTTGTTGAACTGGCCATTCTTTGCCTCATGGTAGTTGAAAATGCGCGCAAAGAACGAGTCCGGCGGACTTGGTCGACCACGCAAATAATTGTCCCAGAAGCCTTCGTCGAGATTGAAAATGTCTTGATTGACTTGGCCGTGCATGATGTTCGAATACGCTCAAAGTTGTCGAGATACAAGATGCGGCGATGTTTCGCTGGCACTGACTTTCGTATTGTTTGTCGGTCAATTTAGTCGGCCCTCGCAGGATCGGTTGAATGTGCCGACCTTTGGTCGGGACGCGGATGTTGTCAAAGATCACGGATTATCGGACCCGCAACATTGTCCCGTGCAGTGTATAAGTCAAATCGGTTGCAGAAAATGTTGCCTGTCCTCACGAGGTCGCCACTCATAGACACCGTTCCGCAGAAACTGCCTTACAAAAATCGGTCAGCAAAATGACAGTCCTTGCCACTTCCAGACTTCACATTGAAGGCGATTTTCGCGGATATGGATCTCTTGACAAAAGTCCTCCGGGAGCACTTGAGACGCTGAATCGATTGATGCAGAATAATCACGACGAGTTCGACATGTTCTGGAGGCCAGACGCTGGCCACAACCATACTGCACACTCCCTGCTAAGCGTGTACGCACTTGGCGGTAGCTCCGCTGACCTGGAACGAGCATATCGGGACGATGACCCGCACCAAGTACCAATTGGCGCTGTGGATCACTCTGTTGTCGCATCCCTCAAAGACCCTCGGATATTCATACACCGCATGCAACGGCTAGATCAATACTCTAATTATTTGCGCTTCTTTGAAGAGAGAATTGAAGCCAGAGGCTGGAAGGCTGTAGTCGTGGAATATCTCTTCAGTCGCTCTGACGCGGCGGAAGCAATGCTGGGTCAGCTATGTGAAGGCGCTTATCATCCACTCATTCAATTGGGCTTCGGAATCGAATTCGAGTTACCTGGACTTGTGGCCGAAGGGCTCGCCCACTGTGCCGCACACGATGCCGCGAACATCATTCCGTTCTTCCAGAAGGCAGAGAAACTGGCAAAATCAGGATCAGTCGCACCCGCGCCGCTTGTTGAGCTCTATAAGGAGGTGCGCGACACCGAAAAAATTCGACTGGCAGCAAAGATGACGCAAGGACCTGTCCGTGTTCGTGACGGTGTGATGGGCGAAGCGCAAGACGACATCGCGGCAGTAGCAGCCAAGTTCCAAGTTGGCCCTGATGGACTGAAACAAGCAATCATTGAGACGACGAGTTGCGCAGCCTACAGCTGTGGTGGAGCTCAGAGGCCTGGAAAGGTCGCCAAGGTGGACTTCTTCTTCATGCATATGGTGACGAGCTCCATCTTTTTGAGTATTCTTGCGCGACAAGACTGGCTTGAGACGGAAGATAAGATCAGACTTGTGGAATGGAAAGGCCGCCTAGACTTGGTGTGGTATGCCGCAAGTTCAGCTCCAGCGTTGGACAGGAAGTGGCTCGAACAGTACCAGCCTACTTTGAGCGCGGGCATGGACTGGCGAGCTCTGTATCGTGCAGTCACCGTAGAGCCTGATGACGGCCATCTGGCCAAGATTGTTCGGTCCTTGAAATGGGCTGAGGAGGAGGCAAAGGGCGTGGAGACCTCAGAAACGATCCCTGTTGCGGGATCTGGGTGGTTCAAATTGGCACAGATGGCTTACGACTCGACCGCCCATCTTCCGATTCCCGCCAAATGGATCATGGGCGCTGGTTACGATTTCTTATGGACCCGAGTCGACTCGTTACCAGCGGCTTAGCTGGGGGAGAATGAAATTTGCGAGTAATATGGGTTTCCAAGATGAAATTTGATGAACATGACGAAGCGACAGAAGATGGCATGGAGGTATGTTTGGAAGTGAGTCGAGCGAGCATCCATAGCTGACTAAGACGTCAATATTTGAATGAGCCTTTGAGCAACGCCGTGAATTTGTCATTCTCCTTTTCGCCAAGCAAATGAATGGTTAACTTAGGACATCCACCTCACTTCACGTCTTCTTTTGCGTACCTCTCTCCACCTCACCTCTTCACCTGTCATCCATCGACCCCGCTGCGCGCTCTATGAGCGAAGTCGCACCGACAGATACCAGGGTGATATGGCCAACAGATCGTTTTGAACGCCGTCCTGTTCTGCCCATGTCGTCTCTTCCGTACCTGTCGGCCTGCGTCATGATTCGAGCAGAATCATCGATATGCAGACGTTGCCATCTCGATCGCTTGCTCAGTGCAACATATCGCTAGCATGGCCTGGCCTATGAGATGTGATCGATCTCTGTCCTGCTCGGACCATTGCGGTGTAGATCCATCGCATCTCGGGTCATTCGGGCCGCCCGAATGTATTCTCGGGCCAGCCGAGCCTGAATAGGAAGTATCAAAAGGACAACCACGTCCTTCTTCGTTCTGTTGGACGAAGTCAATACCCTCACGAGTCAGTATCGTAACTTCTGGATCAGGCCCAAGTCGAGACTTCCTGCCATGTTCGAACACCGGAACGAGAGCCGCGATGCTTCGGAGGAAAAGCAGAAGGACGATGGTGGTGAGCTCCCAGTCACGCCGTCTGACAGTTCGTCAGAGACGCCCGAACGCGATCAAGAACAAACGGAAGAAGATGACGACCATGTGTACCCCAGTGGTGTTCAGGTCTTCATCGTTGTCGGTGCTCTCGCGCTCACTGGTTTCCTTACTGCTCTCGACAGAACCATCCTGTCCACGGCAATACCGAAGATCACGGACGAGTTCAACGCATTGGTAAGCACTACGAGATATGAAATATCCCAAGCAATCAGCTGACCCAATTCGCAATCTTAGGGAGACACTGGTTGGTTCAGCGCGGCCTATCTCCTCACATCTTGTGTTTTGATTCTCTTCTTCGGTCGAATCTACACTTTCTACAGTCCGAAGATTGTCTTCATCGTGTCACTCCTGATCTTCGAGATCGGATCTGCCATTTGTGGCGCCTCACAGAACTCTGCCACCTTCATCATTGGCCGTGCCATCTCTGGTATTGGCAGCGCGGGCGTCACAGATGGCAATATCGTTCTTCTACAGTACACTGTGCCTTTACGCCAACGACCTGCATGCAATGCGGCATTTGGCATGACATTTGGAGTCGCAAGCATCCTCGGACCGTTTCTCGGCGGTGTCTTCACCAGCAATGTGTCGTGGCGCTGGTGTTTCTACAGTACGTCTTCACGCCTACCAAATTGGTTCTCCGCTGACCATCATTTTCTGCGTAGTCAATCTACCTATCGGCGGAGCGGCACTAGCTGCCATATTTTTCCTGGTCAAACCGACTCCAATCAAATCCAAAGAGACTTCGCTGCGCCGTCAAGCTCTCCTTCTGGATCCAGCGGGCACCGTGTTCAGTGTCGCGTCACTCACATGCCTGATCATCGCCTTCCAGTGGGGCGGAACCACCTACGCCTGGTCAGATGGTCGCATCATTGCACTGCTCGTCGTCTTCGGAGTGCTTTGGATCGCCTTCGTGCTGGTGCAGGTATTCTTCCAAAAGACGTCCTCTATACCGGCTCGGATTATTAAGAATCGCGATGTGCTGGCTGCCATCTGGTTTGCTTTCAGTCACGGTTGTGGCCTGTTTACAATGATACTCTACATCCCGATGTATTTCCAGGTCATCAAGGACGCCAGCGCCATCAAATCTGGAATAATGACATTCCCTATGGTCATTGCGCTCGTCATCGGCATCATTTCCGGGGGCATTCTTACCGGTCAAATTGGCTACTATGTTCCGTTCGCATATATCTGCTGCGTCTTCACCTCGATTGGCTGTGGCTTAATTGGCACTTGGGATCCAGACACCACTCACCCAGCCTGGATCGGCTATCAGGTGTTGATCGGCTTAGGCTACGGCTGGGGTTTCCAGGTCGGAATAATAGCACCGCAAGCAGCATTACCTCGAGAAGATGTAGCCACTGGCACGGCTCTAGCACAGTTCGCGAGACTCCTAGGTGGTACGATTTTCACCACTCTAGGACAAAACCTCTTGACGACGCACCTTGCTTCACACCTGCCAGCTTTGATTCCTGGCTTGACCCGGCAGCAAGTGAGCGACTTGGGAGCGACAGAACTTCGGACGTTGGTCTCACCGAACGAACTGCCGGAAGCGCTGTCAATCTACAACGATGGGCTACGATTGCCGTTCTATGCTTCAGCTGGCATATCGGCTTCCATGATCTTTGCGACTGTTGCTTTCAGGTGGCTGAGTGTCAAAGATCCAGAACGACAGGGTGGGGTGACAGAGAAGGAGAAGAAAGCACGAGAAGAGTCGAAGCAAGAAGCTGCATGAGGATCTATGACCCAGCTGCCAGTTATATCTGAGATGCCTTTTATCAGGGATTGACAGAGTGTGGCGCTCAAGGACGGCCTCCCTGAGGCATGGCACTCTCATCACATGCTGTTGCCTCCACCATAGACTATAGATCATGGAAACGACATTGTACATTAACTTCACTCGACACGATGAGCCCGTGATCCAAAAAGTGCGAAAGACCTAGACCGGTTTCATGGATGACATTTGGAAGTTGGCACATGTACCGCTGACCAAAACGATTCTGACGTGGAGACGAGAATCGCCCGCTGTCCGACTGGGACTGTACCTTTCGGAACAAACGGGAAGCTATATACCAGACCGGGTACGACCCATTGCCCTAGTAAATGTTCCGAAGCACTCCATCTTGGGCTCGTTCAGATCACCGCAGATTTTGGGAGCGTAACCGAAATTCGACATCGTCAAGACTTTGAGCATCATGTCCATATTCGAGAGTCTTCCACGACCGACTACGACATTCCATAACAAGAGTTATCAACGTCTGACACAAGAGCATGGCTTCGATGGCACAGGCAAAACAATTCTCGTCGTCGGCGGTACTGGCAACGTGGGATCCAGCATTTGCAAGGCCTTTGCTACCACTGGTGTCTCTCGAATTGCCATCGTATCACGGACTTTCAACGCCCAAGTTGCATTTAAGGAGGAGCTTGGACAACTCTGTCCGGGAACACAGGTCCTCACATTTGTCGGCTCCATTACCGATCGCACTCGCATGAACGAAGTCCTCGCCGAGCTTCAGCACGAGGTCGATATACTCGTGATCTGCGCAGCTGTTGCCCATCCTGCTGTGCCAGCATTGGGACTTTTCGCATCTGATCTGCGGGAAGCTTACGAGACGAATTGTTTCGCGCCTTTTGAGCTCGTAAAGGCCTTTCTGTCATCGAAATCAAATACGCCGGCAAGATCTCGGACAATCATCAACATCTCCTCTGCAAGCCTTCAAGTCAGCCATACTCGACGCAGTGGTTATGCTTCAAGTAAAGCTGCCTTTGCTCAGTTGCTCCAACACCTTGCGTCTGAGAATGCATTACATGGATCTGATAGGAAGACCAAGATACACTCTTTCCATCCTGGTGCATTTTATTCACCCGCTGTTGCGAACCACTTTCCTTCGGATACAGTTTGGGATGACCTCGCGTTGCCGGGAGATTTTGCAGTTTGGTTGGCAGGCTCACAGAGTGATTTTCTACATGGACGCTTTGTCTGGGCAAATTGGGATGTTGAGGAGATGATGACATTGAAAGAGAGGTTGTTGAGAGATCGAAGCTTTTTGACTGTTGGGCTGTGTATGTAGACCGAAAAGTACAAGATCTTTCACAAAGATAATAGTGGCATGACAATTCACAGTTCGGGCTACATCGGCATGGTTCCTTGTGGGCCGCAGCTCCAAGATGCGATCTGGAGGCCGCATCTGATGAAAGATGATTGTTTCGAAGCTTCTTCGGGGCCAGCATCGATCTTTACCGTGCCATCGTTAGTAAGTACCCTCCCGTGGCTCCGAGCCTGCCCTCTCGTTGGCAACTAGTTTGTCCGCAAATGCTCCGCTGACACAGAACGAAAGGTAGACCATTACGCTGAGTGGTTATCAATTCCCGAAATCATGAGCTACAAAATGATTACCCGAAGATCTTCTCGTAATTGAACTCATACCACCGCAAGTCAGGGCCCACGCCAGCCAGCTTCCAAACTCCGCCGACTTTCTTGTACCGCGTGAAGGCCCATCCATGGACATGACCCTTGTGTTCGACTTCCTTGCATTCGTCGTCCTTATACCTCGCATGGGCCACGCGCATCTGATGATGAGCTTCAATATCTTCCTCAGCCGTCTGCTTCCACTTGATGCAGCCACCGACAAAGTGCTGAGTCTGGATGCGTGGATTGCCGAGGAACCCAGCACTGGAGCTGAAATCGATGAACTCTTGCTTGGGCATGGCCTCCCAAATCGCAGCTGGGCCCATATGGTCCGGACCCATCACTTCGCGATAATCGACCTGATATTGTCATCAGTATAATATGGCTTGATCATATTGGCATGAGGCTCACATAAAGCGTTGGGGCAAGGCAGTCGTCCAGCCGTTTCCAATTCTTGCTGTCGAAGCTCTCAGCCCACTCGAATAAAGCTTCTTGACATCCTAAGACGTCTACGATTCGCATCAGTATACTTGTGTTGCCGCTCGATTGGAATGCAGCAATCCATACCATTGTAGCTTGGGTAAGCTGGAAGTTCTGCTACAGCCATTCTTTGCGAGGACGATGGGTTCGAAGCAATAAATTCTCAGCTGAAGTCTACAGACGATGGTTGGCAAGACAGTTGAATCAAGCGATGTCTCCCATATGAATTCAGCTTCGCTATTCGTCGGGTTGAGGATGGAGAATAAGCCCGATATCGAGCGTGAGCCAAATATCCCGACATAAGCTCTCCGAACGGCAACAGGATAATACCGTGCGCAATAAGCCGGAAGTAATAAATCCGACTATGAGAATATATGGCAATAGTGAAGGTCAGAGAATTGCTCCATCATCCATCTTGTGTTCAGTCCCAAATCATCAACTCCAAACTTGAACCTCTTCAATCGCCAAGATGTCGCCACCAACACAAGACTTGCACATTCCGGGCCGCCTCGATGGCAAAGTGGCACTTGTAACTGGGTCCGGACGAGGGATCGGTGCTGCAGTGGCAGTCCATCTAGGCCTCCTGGGTGCTAAAGTCGTTGTCAACTACGCAAATTCTCCTACACACGCACAAAAAGTCGTAGACGAGATTAAGCAACTGGGATCCGATGCCATCGCAATCAAGGCTGATGTTCGACAAGTTCCCGAAATTGTCCGCCTTTTCGATGAGGCAGTCGCACATTTCGGTCAGCTGGACATCGCAGTCAGCAACTCGGGCGTCGTCAGCTTCGGCCACCTGAAGGACGTTACGGAAGAGGAATTCGATCGTGTATTCAGTCTCAACACTCGTGGCCAATTCTTTGTTGCTCGCGAAGCTTACAAGCACTTGAACAACGGGGGCCGAATAATCATGACATCGTCCAACACTTCCAGAGACTTCAGTGTCCCCAAGCACTCGCTATATTCCGGGTCAAAGGGCGCCATCGACAGCTTTGTTCGGATCTTTTCCAAGGACTGCGGGGACAAGAAGATCACAGTGAATGCTGTGGCTCCCGGAGGAACAGTAACCGACATGTTCCACGATGTCTCACAGCACTACATTACCAACGGAGAAACATATACACCAGAGGAACGCCAGAAGATGGCGGCACATGCGTCACCTCTTCATCGTAACGGGTTTCCTGAGGATATCGCGCGTGTTGTCGGCTTCCTTGTCAGTGCAGAGGGAGAGTGGATCAATGGGAAGGTGCTCACTGTAGATGGTGGTGCTGCGTGAGTGTGGTTCGTTTCGTGATTGAGGCTAGCCGAGTACATAGAGTAAATTGCATTGGCGAGATAGATCGACGACAAAATCATACGTTTGTTACTACTCTATGAGTGGAGAAAATGAAAGACAGTGTCCTTCAAATGCACGTCGTCTTGTCCTGGAGTATGAGCGAAAAGCTTCGTCCAATGTCAAAGCTATCATCGAGCAAGCACCACGTCGTACTTGTCTGTTGTAGCTGATACGTAGGACCTCCTTGTTGACCTCGACAGACTGCAGGCCGCTCGCACGATGAGACGAATGGGCAGTATGACAGAAGATTTACTGTCACAAAACTACAAATGTTGACAGTTTTCAGCAAGAGTGCAGCTCAGCCGCTCCTCTCTTCAGGTTCACTATGCATACTAACTCTTATTGGTTTCCATCAACCGGGGCATTCAAGGCAGAATGTCCCGATCACCAGGTGAGGCCTAAAATATGACCCTGAGAACAACCCGTGAGTATTCGTAAATGCATCTTCTCAGTCTGCCTTCATCTTAACGCACATCAACCATTTATTGATCGCATTGCTCCGCAGGCTTTTTGATAACACCTAATCACTTCGTTCTCACAGATCCTGCCTGATTGCAAGATACAGCTTGCACAAGGGGATCAATAGAGCTCAACGCGTATCGATCTCTCAAGCCCGGGCTGCGGCCATTTCAACAAAATGGACGACGATCAGGGCGGGTACAGACAGATCAACAAATCACTTAATATTGGTGCCTTTGGAGATTATCTCAAAAGCCAGATCAAGAATCTGCCCATAATACCAAATGTCGAGCAAGTGTCTCCTCGAGTTCTTCGCATCTTAGGACAGAATCCGGGAAAGGTAGCCGATCAATCCTTGGCTCGGAATTTGAAGATTCGCTCACATTGACTTGCAGATGACACTACAAGGGACCAACACGTACGTTATCGGAACTGGGAAGCATAGGCTTATGATCGACACCTCTGGTGGGGAGCCCGAATGGGCCGCACTCGTTGAAAGCACCTTGCAACAAAGGGGCATCACCTTGGACCATGTTCTCTTGACACACTGGCACGGTGATCATACCGGTGGCGTTCCCGATCTTTTGCGATTGTTCCCAAAGCTCGCTGGTCACGTCCACAAGAACTTGCCCGTCCTTGAGCAGGAGGACATCGATGATGGCCAGATCTGGGAGGTCGAAGGGGCCACTGTCCGGGCGCTTCACGCACCGGGCCACTCGGAAGATCACATGTGTTTCATTCTCGAAGAAGAAAATGCGATGTTCACAGGAGACAACATTTTGGGCCACGGATCCAGTGCACTAGAGGACCTTGGCCTTTTCCAGCAAAGCCTCCAGAAGATGTACGATGAGCAATGCGAGAAGGGTTACTCCGCCCATGGGGTCACGATCCATGACCTCTCCGACAAAATTATGCGAGAAATGGAGCAGAAATGGCGACGAGAAAGACAAGTCTTGGACGCTCTTCGAAAGTCTCGCAACAAAGGTGCAAAGAATGTCACCCTTGAACAGCTCGTTGGTGATATATACGGGTCGGCTCTTGACAGGCAGACCCGTTCACTTACGTTGGAACCTATCATTGACGAAGTTCTTCGTAAGCTTGCTGGCGATGGAAGTGTTGCTTTTGCAAATCGGGGCGGGAAGCGCAGATGGTACGCAATTGGCGCCGCGCACAATGTGATGCACATACAAGAGAAGCTCTCATCGGTTATTACTGTAGAAGAAATTGAGCTTTCAGACTAGTCTGCCAGTCATGATGTATGGACAAATCCAATCCTTCAAAGTGCCAGTCTGCCATTCCATTTCGGAATCGCGAAGAAGACGCGCATGGCAGAATCGATCTCTGAGCCCAATCAGCCACGATGTCTTCACAATCGTTGAAGCACAAGGCTGTAGTCGACATCGTCGATGGTCCACTGTTGTATTTGCCGGTCATCGGAATATTGCCTATTTAGGCAATTTAATTGCCCGACGGGCAATGTGGTAATAGCACGAGACACAGTCTTGTAGTTCACAGATGGTATAGAGTGGTTTTGATTTGAGGGCAGCAAAAGCTTGCTCTGCAGTGGAATCGTTGTGCGTGAAGATTCAAGCATACCCACGAAATGCCGGCCACCACAAGACGCAAGACGCAGCACCGGCTGCAAAAGCGAGCCAAAACATCTGCTTCCGCCTCGTCAGAATCGGAGATCGAGTCAGCACTGAGTCCAGATCATCGAATGGCGATGTCAACAACAGATATTTGTGCTTGACGATCTGTGGATATCATAAGCCTGGGATGAGCGAAGAAGACTACCGCAATCACATGGTCAATGTATCAGCGCCGATGAACAAGGACCTCATGGTCAAGCATGGTTTTCGAAGGTGGACACAGGTACGAATTTGTCTCTGAGACACTGCAATCTGTTGAAAATCAAGAGCTTCAAACTTGACGTTGCGAGTGTTGCAAATCCACAATCAGACCGTGACCAGAGCTCATATGTCACGTCTTTTCGACCCACAAATGACCCAGCTGGCCGATTTTGATTGCTTCAGTCAAGTCGTATTCGAGAGCATCGAGGACTACGTTCGCTTGAAGCAAGACTCAGTGTATAAGGAGCGCCTTATGGGCGATCATGAGAAATTTGCTGATACAAAACGAAGCATGTGAGTGGAGCCCTGGCTCTGTTGCAGGCTGTGAGGACTTCCGTATGGAATTTGATCTGACGTGTAGCAGGATGACCAGTGGGTGGGTAGAGGAATTTGTTCGCGATGGGAAGGAGATAGACGGTTTCTAGATATCAGTACTATTGAAGCCTCCTCGTTGTATCGTCTGTTCATGTATTTCATCTAGTAGAGGGCGTTCATTGGGCAGTCCCCTGGTGCGTTCTGAAGTCTCAAATGTGATCTCTTGCCATCTTGCTGTGTCGGATCGATTGCCCAGCGCCTAATGAGCCGAACTCTTTTGCTCCGGCAGGTCCTAAGAGTACTGAGGTTTGCCGCGGATTTTTGCCAGGATGCCGCAGTCAAAAAGGCGCCAGGCCAGAGACTGTCTGAGTCTGAAATCGAGCTGCTCCATCTTGATTCAAACGGGAGCTTCAGTTGCCGAATAATTATACAAGCAATATTCGTGCGCCGCCCGTCAATCATTAAGCCAACATGTCAGCGCCCACGAAGACTTACGCAGTGCTCGGCGCCACTGGCAATTGTGGCTCTGCATTGATCGAGAACCTTCTGGACCGACCTGACGCCAATGTTCACGCCTATTGTCGCAACAAAGCGAAACTTCTCAAAAGATTCCCAGAATTGGACGACAAGAAGGATCGAATTCGAATTTTTGAGGGCAGCATTCAGGATACAGAATTATTGACATCATGCGTTAGCTCTTGTCAGGCTATCTTTCTATGCGTCTCGACAAACGACAATATTCCGGGATGTCGCATGGCTCAAGATGTGGCCACTGCCATTGTGGGGGTCCTCAAGCGTCAGCGTGTTGAGAGCATTGCACGCGGGGAATCAGTTCAGCTGCCCAAGCTTTTGCTGCTGTCATCGAACACAACAGTTGAGCATTTTGCGAAGCAGCTGCCTCAAGCCTTGGTGTGGGTTCTTCGACAATCGGCATCTTACGTCTATCACGACTTGATCGAGACGGAAAAGCTTCTCCGGGCAGAAGAGTCGTGGCTGACCACGATCTACATCAAACCTGGAGCTCTGTCGGTTGACGCTCAGCGCGGACACACCCTCAGCCTTACAATGTCAGATGGTCCGCTATCATATCTTGACTTGGCTGCAGGAATGATTGAGGCTGCTGACAGTCCGCGTGGAGGATGGGACCGCCGCAATGTGGCTGTCAATCCAGTTGCCGGAGGCAAAGCGAGCTTCCCAAGCGGTACGCCGATGTGCATCTTGCTCGGCCTATTGAGGCACTATCTGCCCTCTCTGCATCACGCTCTGCCAGCAAATACTGGTCCTTGAGCAGCGAACGCAGGGCGAACCTTAGATATCAGAGCGTTGTGGGAGCACATAGAGATCGTTGTCGATCATAAGTACGATCATGAGTACAATCAAATCCGCAAGCAACGTCGTCATTCGAGCTTGCGTAAACTTCTCCACGATAAATTTTAGAGATCTGCTATGCGTTGTGGTGTCTCTGGCTGTGATAGTGTGTAAGAATCCGGACGGAGTTTGCGCTGACCACGAAAAGCCCCGAAAACCCGAGGTGTAATAAGGCGGAGGCAGAAATATAGACTTCTAAGTCAATGACTGCTCTAATCATACCAGTGCCTTTTTTTACTTTAGCCAGCCAAAACACTGAAAGGTCGCAACATCATGGTTCCAGCAGCCGAGATCCAGGCAAAGACTCTCCAGAAGTATATCAACGGCTGGAGAGGCTGGACCGTTGACGGCTTCCTAGCAAGCTGGTCTGAGCAATGCACCCAGCAAGCCCTGCCTCTCAGCAGCGGCAAGCCACTCATGACACGAGCCGAAGCTACAAAGCTCTTTCCACATCTCATGTCTGTCATGTCCGACTTCAAAGTAAGCTATCTTGTCCGCCCCATGATGCTCTTCCAAAAGCTGATACGCCGTCAGGTCACCATACACAACGTTGTGCATGATGTGGCCCACAATAAAGCAGCTCTGTATGCGCTGTCCGAGTCTCAAACGCCATTTGGGCTATTCAAGAACGAGCATGCCATATTTCTGTATTTCGACGCCAGTGGAGAGTACGTGGACCGGATCGAGGAGATGTTTGACGCGTTGGCGATGAAGGAGGCGCTTCCGAAGATCAGCGCATATGTGGCGAAAAACAATGGCCTACTTGCTGGCGCGACAGCAGTCCAGAGTCCACTGAGTGAAGTTGACGGGGTTGTGGGAGCCTCAGGCATGTGTAGCACCTATTCTTAGCTACGATTCATTTGGAGAGCGTCAATTATTGACGAGCTGTCAAAATGCCAAGCCAAACATCCTGCCACAATCGTCCGACTTGCATCAACCACATGGCACTCTCGTGGACACGTTCATCGCCATAGCCCCATACTAACCTAGTAAAGCTCAGCTCGACGGAGACACTAGCACTAAAGACGATGGATCGACCAAGACCGGGCTATTTCGTGCCCAGATCCGCTCCCGTACTCACACCTCGCGCCATTTGCTGCCAACATACCGACAGCCGATACTATGCTCTTTCGCAAGGCGGACCATTCGGATATGGGTCAGCGCGAAGTCAAGTGCATAAGAAACAGGATTGAACTGTCCTCAGTTGACTTTCAACCCTGATGAGCTTCAGGTGGCCGACAAGATGAACCTTACCACCAACTTCAATGAAAGCCTACTGGCGGCTCCCACGATTTCGGCCGCTCTGCCCCTGATCATTGCTGACAAAGGCACATTCCCTATCGCTTTGACGAGTCTGGTGACAGCCCTGGTGGCCTTGCTGACTTACTACCTTCGACCGCCCGGCGTGCACCCCAAATCTCCAGCTTTCACGTCTGACACATCCCCTATAATTGGCTCCTTTGGCTACATCTCTCGCCAATTGTAAGTGTTCCAACAAGGAAACAGGTGGATTATGCTAACATTTCGACTCAGGACTTGGTACAAGAAATCTGTCAAGGAGTCCACCTCCGGCCATTTCAGCTTCCGCTTGGGCAGACGCCATGTCATCGGACTTTCAGGCGTAGCCGCACGCAAATGGTTCTTCGAAGAACCGCTTTTGGATCTTGTCAGCGGTGCTGTCATTCTGCCTTTCGGAGTACACTTTTGGCCACCCATCCACGACATCTTCAAGCCAGATGGCAACCGTGCCCGCAACAATACTTTCTTTCTGCGCCGTATGTTGGAGATGATGAAGACAGACAAATTGGAGAAGCAACTTTTCCGATGTATTGGCGACGCTCGCGAGTGCTTTGAGACTATTCTGGCCGACTCACCCACCGGTGTCATTAATCTTCCAGAACTTTGGAAACCAATCCTGCGCCAGAATTGTCGCCTATTTGTCAGTTCGGACATTGCAGATGATCCCAAACAGTTCAAGAAAGTCTCCGATTGTGTCGATACTCTTTTACACACATACAGCGTCTTCAATGTCTTCTTCAAATGGCTTCCATCCCCAGCTTACTGGCGACGACGACTCGCGCGCTACGGCCTTGTACGCTTCTTTCGACAAATGTACAACCAGCGCATTTCGATGACACCGGAGGAGGCCTCCCGCAAGAACGATCCCTTTCAAAGCCTGATCAACAATGGCGATTCAGAACCTTACATCAACGAGTTTTTCACCAGTGCCGCTTTCATCACCACGACCAATGCTCACGTCATCTCATCACAAATGCTGGAGAACATGGCCATCCACCAAGAATGGCAACAGAAATGCTTCGAGGAACTACAGACCGTCGCCAACAAATATGCTGGAGGCATGGATGTCGCTCTAGTGGACAAGATTCCTCATATTCCGCTCAAGGCTTGGGAGACATCATTCCCGACCATGCATATGTGTCTCAATGAGCTGATTCGCAGCTGGTCCTCCTTTGGAGTAATGCGCTACAACACATCGCCCAACGCCATACCCATTCCTGGCTCAGATGAAGTCCTGCCCGGTCACACATTTGCTATCTACCACACTGGCGAGCCACAGTTCAGCGCCAAGCTATATCCTGAACCTTCCAAATTCGACCCCACCCGCTTCCTGGAGGGCCGTGAAGAATTCAAGCAGGAGCCTTATGGATGTGAGTAGACGAAGATGTCGATCTTAGAAATATAAAGACTAACCAATTTGCCAGTCTTTGGTTGGGGAGGTGGCACTCACCCTTGCACCGGCATGCGATGGGCCAAACTACAGCAATATATAATGCTTGCAAATGCACTGGCGCTATGGAAGTTGTCCAGCTGTGACAAAGATGGAAATGTGGATCCTTATGCCAAAGAGAGGCAAAGAGGGTTGGACGTCGATCTTGATTCTGAGACGCCTTTCAAGCTTCCTCCGGCACTTTGCAGGTTTGAGCCGAGAGAACAGGTTCAGTAGAACATTTCAAGGTCAAATGCTTGTAACTTAAGACAGCGATTGTGTATCGGCCTAGTGGCTTTCGAAAGTCTTACGCACAATCTCGTTCAAGCAGTCATGCGACTAAGCAGCAACATTGCCAATGCAGTCCTCTTGCTAAGTCAACGAATTATAGCTTCGATTACAAATTCTGCCAACATCACATCGCGTCTTTACTCGTATACGGCATTCGTTCAACGCCCAGCTGGGTCGGTTACGCTATCGCCGTAACTCAAGTAGGTGAAGGCCTATCAGCTGTAGCCTCTCGGTCTCGACCTGTTGCACGTCGGGACATTTGAGATCTTAATCCCCGGCGTGGGATCCCGTCGCCTCTTTACTTTCTGCACTCTTCGCCATGAATCTGCACCAAGAACGAACCACAATCAGGTCCTAGCCAGCTCAGCGTAATGAAGCCTGATGGTACTCAGTTCCCCGAGAACCGAGTTCCCGCTGTGAGGAATCACTGAATCTGCTTACGTCGTCACAGACCATGACATAGTCGCCTCGTGGGAGCGGTAGTCAAGTGCATAAATTTATGACTTTGACTACTGGGAAATCTCATTCCATGAAGACAGGTCCCAGAGATCTGCCTATCTTAATGCACTGGTCTGCCACAAGGCTTCGTCAGTACTGTTTGATGATATGGTGTTGGACGAAGATCAGTAGTATGAGGAAGAGTCAAAAGATGCTGACACCCGATATCTAAGCACAAAAGTCGTAGGGTCAATCCGTTCGTTAAAATGAAGTCGAACTACTACCTTGAAAAAGTGAAACAGCTCTTGCAGCGAGTGTCCGCCCAAGTATGGTCTAATAATCCATAAAGACGTTCTTGCGATTGACAATCTACAACATGCATGACAGAAACATCCCAAAATTATACACAAGCTCAATCATACTGCTCTTCTAACCATGCCCGCAAATCTCCAATCGTAGGGTAGTCCAAGAAGAGACTACCATTCACTTTGACATCCAACTCTGACTTCAGCTTCTCAGACACTACCAGCGACATCAAACTATCAATGCCGACATCCATGAAACTGACATCGTCGCGCAGCGCTGACGAGTCGAGGCCAGTTTCATCAATGATGAGCTGGATTGCCTTGCTCGTAACTCCTCCTTGCGGTACTGGAGCGACCACAGCCACCGCCACTGCCGGCTGAGCTTTCTGCTTGGGCGGCGCTGGCGTAGCATTCGGCATATTCGTAGGCAGTTTCGAAGTAGCTTGAGTCTTTGCAGACGGTGGTGTCGGTGACTCGCGTAGAGACTCTGAGCTTGCTGAGCTTGTCAAGGATGGCGTAGGCGGTATAACGCTGCGCACAGGAGCCCTGTGGCTGGTGGACGCCTTGTCGGGCGGTGAGAAGAAGCGGTCCAGGAGAATGCGTGGATAGCTGTGGAACTCGATATCCCCGACCATTCCCATGATCTCATCACCTTGGAAGATGTAAACATCTCCGAAGTAGCCTCCTCCTTCTCTTTGGATCATTCGTACGTAGGATCGATATCGGCCTCCAGCGACGAGAGGCTTGGCAAATCGCATTGATTTCCAGCCTGGTGTCACACAGTAGTTTTTCTGTGTATCCATGGCATCGGAGCAGTTCATGATGAAGCCCGCGAGATGTGCGACACTGTCAATGAAATATGGCGGTACGGTCCAGGTCCCACTGGTTTGTTGAGTCGTTAGTTGAACATCAGCGTATCCTTCGAGGTCATTGATCACCACAGACTGCATGCCTCTGTATTTGTCGGCATAGTTGACGAGGTTACTGCCGAACAGGTTGTACGCCATATTGCGAGACAAACGATTTGCCTTGCCCTCAAGGGCCAGACGGTCCAGTGTCTCCATCCTGTCAAGCACCAGGTGTGCAAGTGAGGACCATGAACGAAGCGCCATCGAGCTATCCTCATAGTTGACGGTGGCCGTAGCAAATGGCTCGGAGACCTCATTGTCGTTGTTTTCGTCCACATTCTGCCAGGTTAATGTGACTCCGTTTTGCCAAGCGCCCTGGGTCTCAGCCGTGACTTGAATGATTTGTGGAAGATTCGTGTTTGACCGCGCTACCAGGCCCTTCGTCACGGCCATGTTCGTAACGTTCATCAATGGAGCATCTTTGGCTCCCGGATGAAGCTTTTTGTAGATGTAAGTGGCCAGAGTGTATGATATATCAGCATGAATCGACTGAAAGCAGCAGGTTAGAACATGTCACATTACTTTCTCGGCAGAGAAGAGTACTTACAGAGGTTACAACACCGCAGTTGTTCATGCGATGTCCATGAGCAGCAGCAAGGAAATCGGGCTCCATTAGATCAGAGCGCATGACAACCGACCCAGTGACATCGGTAAATTCCTCGTCAATGATGTTCTGTGCCAATGAGGTTCGGAAGGAGCTGACATTTCCGCTTTGTTGATCCAAAGCAGCAGGCTTTGACGTTGCGTAGAAGTCGTTGCCTTTGGTAAGACACCAATCTCCGTTATACTGTAGCCAGTAGTTCTTCTCGTTCCAGGCATATGTTGGGAGGTTAAGAAGACGCAATCGATCTTCTCGTTCAAATGGCCTATGGAATTCGTTCCAGTCAATGGTCACGCCAGCAAGGTGCATAGCGGCCAGACCATCGCTCACAGTTGCCCAGTTGTCCTCTCCACGGCGCATCGATGCAATAGTAAGTGGCTTTTCGGGAGCAAATGTCGATTTGATGAAACCGACACAGACCGGATGTGGACCGATTTCGAGCCATGTTGTTTCATCGTCGACCGTAGACATGGATTGGGCATTCCTCAAGGCGGACAGGAAGTCAACAGTCTCACGCGTCGACCGACGTAGGTACTCTGCATTGAGTGTCTTGCCGTCGAACACTACTCGACCTGTGACAGTGGAAGGAAGGTGTCAGCAAAAATATTGACAGTGCAAGTGAGATGCTGTGCTTACCGAGGAGAGGAGATATGATGGGCATTGTCGGTTCGCGGAAGATGACGCTTGACTTAGCAAGTGCCTCAAAATCATTGAGAATAGGGTCTGTCTGCGCGGAATGGAAAGCAAAGGCCTGTAAAGGAGAACAGGTCAGCGAAAGGCGAACAGGACTTGGCAGTGAGAAAGACTTACGACATCAAGCTTGATGCATCTGTAGCCGGCAGCACCAAGAATTTCAGCAAGCTTGTCCATTTCACTTTGTGTCCCGCTCAGGACGGTGTCGGAGGGACCATTGACACAAGCCACTTCGTATGATTCTCCATTCGCAGCCTGCTTGATCTGTTCGCGATCAGCTCTGACAGCCATCATCACATGGCTGCCGACTTGGCATTTCTCTTGCAGCAGCATTGCGCGTTTTCCAACAAGATAGATCGTATCATTTGCAGATAGCACGCCGCCAATGTGCATTGCTGCATACTCGCCGAGACTGTGCCCAATCACTGCATCAGGATTGACACCAAGTGACGACCAGTATCGAGCAAGAGCAATCTCCGTACAGACTAATGATAGTTGAGTGACAACCGGTGAATGTCCGGTATAGTCTGCGGGATGTGAGCCGTCTATGGCTGGAATGAATGATTCGAATCCTTGACTTTGAACGATCCGATCAAGCTGGGCAATTTGATCGCGGAAGACTTGCGAGTCGCGGTAGAGTTCCAGGTTTGAGGACTTCAGAGAGGCTCCTTGGCCCGTGAATGCAAACACTATCGACGGGCTTTGCTGTTTGGCGACAGGCTTGATGTTTTCGACGTGGTCACCGTCCAGCAGTGATACCAGTTTCTTCCGAATCTGGGGAATAGAGGCTCCTGTGACAGCCACTCTGTTGGTATGCTGATATCGGCGTGCTGTTGTCGTATATGCAAGGTCGGCAAGTCTCATCTCTGCGTTGGAGGGATCGTCAATATATGCGAGCAGACGCTCAATATTCCCCCGCAGCGAAGTCTTGCTCTTGGCTGAGACGGTCACCATGTGGGCTCCACGCGGGTCAAGGTCTGTGGTCGTACTACGGAAGGGAGCTTCTTCGAGGATCATGGTTGTGTTACCGCCTGCAGCGCCGAAGTTGTTAATTGCTGCAAGACGTTTCTTGCCTTCCACCCTCGGCCAAGGCGTCATCGAGAATGGGATGTGGACATTGCGCTGATCGAAATCGGTCGGCAGACGTGGGTTGATCTCGGTTTTGATGCCAATATGACGCGGTATGCTCTCTTTCTGGAGCATTAGGAGGAGTTTCGCAAGAGCTGTTGCACCAGCCACCGACTCTCCATGACCAACGTTTGCCTTGACCGCCCCGATGTGAAGAGGTTGGTCCTTCTTGCGACGTTTCTTGATATTGGGCGCATATACGTTCAGTATACCTTGGACTTCTTCATGGTCACCGGCTTGTGTCCCTGGAGGACATGCAACGTCAGCTTGACAGCCAAAGGAGAACAGCACAGCACTTACCGGTTCCGTGAAGCTCCACGTAGGAGATATCAATAGGATCCACTCCCGCCTGATGAAGAACTTGGCGGGCAAGATATTCTTGGTGGCCGGCATGAGGGTGCGTGATTGACACAGCCTCTGCGGAATGATTGGTGCCTGCTCCCAAGATGACGCCTAGGACATTATCATTATCTGCTTCGGCGTCTTCCAGGCGCTTGATAACAAGTGAGACTATAGCCAGGTCAGCGTGGGAATGTTGTGGGGCGATCATAAGGTCTGCGGGACGTACCAATGCCTTCTGCACGACAGTATCCGTCAGCAGTAGCATCCCATGTCTTGCAGGCATTATGACCTGTGGTCAAGAAGTGACCTTGTGAAAGCCCGGTAAAACCATCCGGGTTAGTAAGGACGTTCACGCCTCCTGTAAGCACTGTATCCACGTCGCCATTCCAGATGGCCTTACACGCGACCTCAATTGCTGCCAGTCCAGAGGAACAGGCCGTATCAATGCTGTAGCTCGGCCCCGCGAATTTGAAGAAGTAGTTAATACGGCCAGGTCCAAAAGCCCGACATCCACCAGGGATGTAGTAAGTACCAACCTTCTGGCCTTGATTGACTTCACGGTAGTCGTCGGCCGATTGGCCATAGTAAGTGCCAATGCGTTCGCTAGCAGTCGATGGGGTCCGACCAGTGCCCGCGTATCCGGACATCTCTAGTGCTTCGTAGGCAGTGACGAGCATCAAACGCATCTGTGGATCCACAACCTCAGCTTCGCGAGGAGACATCTGGAAGAATGATGCATCAAATGCTCCTGGTTCGTCAAGAAAACAACCATATGCAGTCTTGGTCTTGTTCAATTGCTTGCCGGTGGGGTCGTGGTGGCTGTCAATGTCGAATCGATCGGCAGGTATCCGTCTGGAGACATCAAGACCATCTTCTAAGATCTTCCAGAAAGCTTCATTGTCTGTAGCTCCGCCGGGGAGACGGCAGGACATGCCTACGATGGCAAGCTTGCACTGTGATGGTCCGAGAGAGTGTGAAGCAGAACTGGTAGCGCTGGTCTGCGCAAGCCATGAAATCAAGTCTACGGTGGGCAATTTGGATCCTGACCCGGCACTCAAGGCTGTGATCATGTCGTTGAGCGGTATGGAGTTGCCAAGGCAGTATGCGGCTCCTGTTGAATCCTCATTCGAGCATTTCTGAGCCTCCTCCACTACGCCTTCGACCACACGATCGAATGTGATAGGCTTGGTGAGCAGCTCACAAATGACACTCTCCCAGAGATCAGTCGCAGTAGCCACATTATATGAAGAGCCGGTACTCGGAGACCAGATAGAGCTCACTGGCGAGCTTGGCGCATTCAATGCAGTGGGGCCATGAACAACGCTGGTGATATCCCGCAAGTCATAGACGTGCGGAGCGTGGCAAAGACCGCCATATACTGGCAAAGGAATGTATTGGGAGGTTCGGAAGAGTTCACTCCGATTGAAGAGCGATCTAAGTCGAGCGGGAGGGCCACTAACTGTGATGGAAGTTGGCGAGAAAGCGCTGAGGAAGAGGTAGTTAGGAACAGATGCCTGGGTCTTGAGATTGAAATCGTCCAAAGTCTCCTGAGCCAGTGTCGGATCGACCTTGTGGACCACGTATGCCCACGTATCTGGATCCTCAGCATATGATTCCAAGTTGTTGGACACACGCTTCACGTGGACGCCGAGTCGAAACGCTAAGCGAACGGCATCGGCGCCAGCTCCAGGAAGGTCAGCAAGTGTACCAGATGTGGCAAAGCCTGCCGCCGTCAACAAGCCCGTGCCCAGTGCCGTTAAGGCTGCCGTTTGTAGATTTTTCATTCGCTCAGGATTGGCACTCAGGTATCTGTGCTCGTGATCAGTTCAAGCCTTGACTTGTGTTTCAGTCAACATACCCGATCAGCGTTGCCATTTGCAGGAAAACAAGCAAAGTGCCCTCTATGGCGCCACAGAGAGGTCCTTCTCGGAACTCCGGCTCGTCTCCCCATCGCAAGAGGTCCTCGAAGGGAGGTACACAGTCTTTCTCTTCTGTAGGTAGACGCTTGATCTCATCTTTCACGGCTTCGCTCGCCTGTCGAAGAAAGTGGTGCAGGCATATCTGTGCCGGGTCCTTGGAGAGGTTGTGCAATCGACGAAACGTATCTTGAAGTTCGCCTCTGGGATACTCGTTGCTGAAGTATACCAGATTCATGCTGTTGAAGGCAATGACGTCCGCAGCCAAGGCGTTCGCGATTATGTGTAGATACAGAGTGTGAATCGCATGGAGGATGTCACACTCAGCAATGCAATCACGTCACACGTTGAGAAGGAGCTGACGAGGGTAGACCGACCATTGATGAGAGGCTTCTGATGATGTTAACAATGGAACGAATAGACCGAAGGGATGCTGCTAGTGCTTGAACACGGTCAGCAAGCCAGATGCGAGTGATCCGGATAGACAGTCGCTCCGGTGGATTTCGTTCCACGCTTCATGACAACTCCGATTGTCGCGAAGAACAGTATGTGGAGGTCCGAGTACAGTCTACAGCTGCTAGATTGAGCTCATTCCACGTGGAGGAGCCCAATGCACGGAAGTGATTGGTCACTATCGACAAGTCTTCCCGGACTCTCACATCTTTTTGGCATAGTCCGGGATGGCTGTTCTGTCGGAACATATGCTTTTCGTAACCGGCTCTATCAGCTTGTGCCCACATTTTCATCCATGGAGCTTTACGCATGCGAACGTGAAGATGCGAGCGTGTCTCCCCAGTGCATCCCACGTGTCGGCCATGGTGTCGATCCTTGTTTGGAATTGCCCGAACCACATCACGGCAGACTCAATTATCCGAGCCGCGCGATCGTTTTTCCTTGTGGAAAGACATGGCTGAAAGAATGGCAAGATTTGCATCGAGCTGTTTTCGGAACGCGTGAGTCCTCGTAAGAGTACGTATCAATGAGGCTACTCGCATTGCCCTCTCCGTGAAGCGCTTCTCTGGTCTTGTGCTGTTGTAAAGGCAGCACCCATAGTACCTTTGTCGCTCAAAGAAGTTTAAGAGGCCGCTGATCTGGTTGTGTACGCCTTTAATAGCATCTGATACAAGATCAAGAAGCCGAGTGTGGTACACTCCTCAAAGACTGCGTAGAATATTCACATATGAGCAAGCTGAGTCAATTTATCTGTTGAAAGCGGCTGGATTTTTCTGCTTCCTCACTGAGTTCATGACCAATCGCCATCAAGGAAATCAGCTGCCTTCTTTCCGCTTCGATACTCCTCAAGTACACCCTCCATCGTCCAGACACTGAACTTGTGTCCCGGGGGAATATTGGTGTTTTGGAATGGGGCGCCAGACAAGAGGTTGGCAGCAGCAGAGCCATAGTTGTCGTACGCATACTTTTCCGGATCATGCATGAACAGCCACTTCGGGTAGTGAATCTTCGCCTTTTCCGGATTTCTGGAGATCTCCTCCATATTCGCTCTGGCTAGAATTTCCGAATTGACAAATGCAGCCTTCTGCGAGCAAGCTACGCGCTGATAGCGTAGCATGTTGTACACTCGAGCGCCTAGTGAGGCACCTTGCTTGCCTCCATTGATACACGAAAGTTGTAAGCATGAAGCAAGGGTGACAGCATCTTCCAGTGCCAAAGTCGCACCACTTGCGGACGCCGGTATGGTGCTGTGGGCAGCATCGCCCACTTGAACAACCAGGCCGCCTTTCGATGTCCAGCTCTCCTGGAGATTACGCCACATCAGAGGCCAGTGGACAACGCTGCCTTTCGGTGCAGACCTGATGAGACTTTCGACGGCGGCAGGCCAACCCGGTGTGCGGCGAAGTACTTCTAACACTTGCTTCGGATCCACATCTGGTTGCCAGGACTCGATAGGCGCAACACCGCCCTCCATCTGCGTGCTGTCTCGCGGAGTGAGTCCAAAGGCCACGATCTTTGGCGATATGGCCATATTGAGATGCATGCCCCGCCCAAGCCAGAATTCATGTGTCGATTCTCCTCTCTCGATTGCTTCGCCCCATCTCTCTCGAAACGCAGGGTCCTGAAGAGGTATCTCTGGAGACATTGAACAGCGATAAACTGACATGCCACTAGATTTTGCTGGCTGGTGGCGTCCGTGGATGAGGAGATCTGAGCGAGTACGCGTTGCATCAGCCGCGACTACCACGTCTGCAACACGAACGGCTCTGCTGCCGGAGAGAACAACACCGGCTACACCAGCCGCTTCTACCTCAAAGTACTCGGCAACCGTTGTGTTATACTCGACCCTCAGCCCAATGCGGGCCACCTGCTTGAGCAAAGTCCGAAAGAATTGCTTTCGAATCTGGTTGGGTCCAGGGACTGGGTTTCCGGCACGCCTGATCTCGGCTTCTACATCAGGTTCGTTGAACGTGAATCGTGTTGGTCCCAGGATATGCTCTCCAGTGTGCTTGTAGTAGTACTGCGAGCTTTCACGCTTGTCTGCCTCAAGATCCTCGAGCATATCGGGCCAATGCTTGAAGACAGTTATCGCCGACGGCGCTATTATGACAAGATCCCCTATCATGATGAGTTAGCTTCGCACAGGAAGTAAGTGCAGAATATCAGAACAACGAACCTGTATATACAGGGCCTTTGCTTCTCTCTAAAATGCCAACCACATTGTGCCCTTTCCTCCAGCATTCGAGCGCAGTCATCAGTCCACTTGGCCCTGCGCCGACGATGAGTACATTGAGATGGGTCTCTGGCTGGCGATCAGGCAGTCTCCCAGAACTCCAGAGCTCCGGTTTGAACTCATCTGGGTCGCCATGAGTGAGGTAATCCCTCGTCTTCTCTTCGAGACCTATTGACCCCATGGGAACAAGTTTCTCTCCCAGCGACGTCGGACACCAACTTATTGCGAATGAATGAATAGTACTATCGACTGATAGTATAACTCTCACTGGCCAAGATGAGGTTCTAGAGTCGCATGCAGTGGCATCGTTAGTCGCTGGCATGAGTAGGGAAGTCTCAGGCTGCAATCGAAGTTCGTGCCAAGACTCCAAAGGCCCGGTCGTCGGCTAGCGGCTGGATAGGCGATCATAACGACATAGCAACTGTTCGAGCCGGAAGATACGAAATGGCCCGGCTCGACCAGGAATGATCCGGTTGCGGTGATGCGCAGCACCGCGGCATAATCAACATGTCTGCGATTGATGCAGAGGTTCGGTGCAAAGCTGGCGCGTGAAGAGCATCCTGGCGAGCAACATTCTACAAGAAGTAGAAATCTCTAATACCATGATGCGCTTACCCACATCCACTAAATTTCAGCATCATTGTCTCCCTTGTAATCCTGATCGCCAAGATGTCCGTTCCTACGCGATGTTCCGTGCTTGTCATTGGAGGCGGTCCAGCCGGCTCATATGCAGCTTCCGTGCTGGCTCGTGAGTCGGTGGATGTCGTGTTGCTGGAGGCAGACGTCTTTCCAAGGTATGATTTTGAAGCGCGGTGAAGACTTTCGCGACGCAGTTGCTCATGTATACCAGATATCACATCGGCGAGAGTATGATCGCGTCCATGCGCTATTTCCTTCGTTTCATTGGCCTAGAAGAAGATTTCGACAAGCATGGCTTTACGAAAAAGGTAGGACTCTGAGCCGTGCTCTCCAATTGCGCATTGCAAGAGGCTCATCAGATTAGTTTGGGGCGACATTCAAGATCACGGACAAGCGTGCCGCCTGTGAGTTCCGCCGTTCGTTGGCATGGCCAAATCAGTGCTGACCTCCATACTAGATACCGACTTTTCTGTCTCGCTCGGGCCAGAAGGTCATACCTGGAACGTCGTTCGTTCTGAAGCGGACGAGATGATTTTCCGACACGCCGGAAAGAGTGGCGCACAAATATTTGACGGCACCAAAGTTAACGATATAACTTTCGTGCCATATGAGCAAGATGGCTTCACTTCAGATGCGCGAGTAGCTAATCCTGGCCGTCCTGTATCCGCAAGCTGGTCAAGAAAGGATGGATCCAGTGGCAGTATTAAATTCAACTACCTCATCGATGCCAGCGGCCGGGCGGGCATCATATCCACCAAGTATCTCAAGAATCGCAAAATGAACGAAGCTTTGAAGAACATCGCGAATTGGGCATACTGGAAGGGTGCAGCGCCTTATGCCAAGGGTGAGAGGAACGAAAATTCGCCCTTCTTCGAGGCTTTGAAGGGTAAGATTTGTCCTCATGCGAGTGGCGCGCAATACTGATGATTTGCAGACGGGAGTGGCTGGTGTTGGGCGATCCCTCTCCACGATGGGACATTGTCCATTGGCATCGTTGCTCGTCAGGACATCTTCAACGCCAAGAAAAAGGCTGCAGGTTTGCCCAGTGAGGAGTTCTACCGGAGCAGTCTCAAGGAGCTCTGCCCGGAGATCTCGGAGTTGGTCAAGGACGCGCAAATCGTCAGCGGCATCAAACAAGCGGCGGACTGGTCCTACAGCGCATCCGCGTACGCTGGACCTCACTTCCGTCTGGCAGGCGATGCTGGTTGCTTTATCGATCCCTACTTCTCGTCTGGAGTCCATTTGGCATTCGTTAGCGGCCTTTCCGCTGCACTGACTGTGCAAGCAGCCAGGAAGGGGCAATGTAGCGAGCTTGCTGCTGCCAAATGGCACTCCGGCAAAGTGACCGAAGGCTACACTCGCTTTCTGCTTGTTGTCATGACAGTTCTTAAGCAAGTGCGGCAGCAATCGCGTGCTCTGCTGGCGAAAGAGGAGGAAGAAGGCTTCGAGCGGGCTTTCAACTTCATACAACCCGGTAGGTGGTCGAATTCCTGCAGTTTGAACTTGATACTGACGACAATCAGTGATTCAAGGCACTGCCGATGCTGAATCGAGCGACGCTGCAATCCAGCGGAAGGCGGCGGCAGGGGTGGAGTTCGCCCTCGGCGTGAACGAGATCTCCGCCGCGCAGCAGAAGGCGGTCCTCGACAAAGTCCAGGATGCTGGCCATGATGTCAATGGCCTGGAGAAGCTGACGGACGACGAGGTGGAGATCCTCAAGGGCATTGCCGGCAAGCAGCAAGCCCTGACACTGCACGCGTCCAACATTGAGGCATTGGCGGGCGATACCATCAATGGCCTCGCAGCTGTCATCGAGCGAGGCAAGATTGGTCTCAGGTCGGCGAGCGTGCTCTCCGAAGCAGAGGCGCTGCATGTGCTGGGGGTGGAGGCGGAGGAGCGCGAGAGGATGATGAATCTGAACAGGACGCTGGCCGTCGAGGCGTGAGAAGGTTCACGATGTTGATTTGGGATTACGTAAACATTGCGGGACCTGCCGCGTCTCCACTTCTTTTCAAAACTGCCCGAAGAGCGTTCGGGAAACCCGAGCCTCGTCCTGTTGTGATCTGACACTACTGTTTGCCCACTTGCGTGTCGTCGACGTTACAATGTCACCGCAGTTCACAGCTCTCGGGTGCTCCGCCCTCCAAAAGACAAGCACAATACCGGCGGCCACTTCCGCCCATGCAAGACTTGCCCACAACAGCCATGGCATCAGAAACGGAGCGAAACTCATCGCGCCTGGTGATGCCTCACGCGTGTATGAGCTGTGCATCTCGCAGGGTGCGCTGTGATCGAGGCTCTCCCAAGTGCTCTACCTGCGTCAAACGCGGTGCCGATTGTGTCTACCAGCGAATTCCGCCTCGGCCTCGGCGAAAACGGCGTGCGGAAAGCGCGGAGCGCAAGGTAGAACGATATGAACGCATCCTCTCGGAGCATGGCTTGCTCGAGAACTCCCCGCCCACTGCGAGCGAATCTGGGCGAACATCACAAGCAAAGGAGAGCCGCTCCCCCGACCAAGGACAGCCCGACGCTGGAATCCTCATTGGCGGCCAGGGCGGCACGAGGTACATCGATGATCGGATCTGGGTAGGCCTGGGCGGTCATGCAATTGCACGCGGCGTTGAAGAAGCTTTTGCGGGGCATAGGGAGACCTCAGATGCTGAAGCAATTCTCGCTGATCCGCTGAGCGCCACAGCATTCACTCCTTCGCATCAACCCCTCTTTCGCTTTCATCCTGCTCACGAAGAAGCGATGTACCTCTGGAAGACCCATCTGGACCGCGTGGAGCCGATCTGTAGACTGCTTCATATACCCACTGCAGCTCAGCTGATTCTTACTCGCTCTCAGAATCCGCAATTGCTCTCGCCAGCTGAAGAGTGTCTGCTTTTTGCAATATACCATTTTGCGGTTCACTCTTTGACAGACGACGAATGTCGACGCCAGTTTCCGCACACCGAACGCGACGTGCTCTTGGAGCGGTTCAGCTTCGCCACTGAGCAAGCACTTGTAAACGTCGGGTGGCTAGCAACTACCGACCTCACAGTCCTTCAAGCCGTGGTATTGTTCTTGCTTGCTTCTAGGCACAAGCATGACCCCAACTCATACTGGATCTTAACGGGAGTTGCTATGCGGATTGGACAACGGCTTGGTGTACATCGCGATGGTGAGAGGCTTGGTATGCCTCCGTTCGAAGTCGAGCTGAGGCGACGGCTCTACTACCAGTTGTTGCCGCTGGATGGTGCTGCGAGCGCCGCATCAGGTGCTGGCATCACTCCCATACCCGAGAGCTGGGACTGCAAACCGCCTCTAAACATCTCTGATGCTAACCTACAGCCTGGAATGACCGGTCCACTGGTCGAACAAAGAGGAGCTACAGAGATGATGTTTTGCCTGGCCCGCGCTCACCTCGGATCATGCTTCTTGAAGGTCTCAAGAGCAACGGCAAGTGGCGCCGGTCGCGAGACCGTTGAGGGTATCATCCAACAAGCAGAATCAGAAGTGGAGGACAGATACATACGCTTCTGCGATGTTGTCGATTGCCTCCATTTCCAGACTATCTGTTTTGCTCGAGCTGCCATTCACGCGATGCGCCTTCGACTACGCCTGTCAAAGTTCAGCTTCACCACGGCATCCACCACAGAGAAGAAAGAGATTTACGGACTGACACAAAAGATCATGGATGCGAATATTGCCATGCATAGCAATGCAGGCTTGAGAAAGTATCTATGGAATGCACGGACGTTCGCAATCTGGGGCTCGTGGGAGTCTCTCATCTTCGTCCTGAACAGCTTGTGCGAGGCAAACATGCTCGCGGGGGAAGATCGCGAAGATGCATGGCTTCGCATTCAGCAACTGTATGAAAGTCGCAATCTGTGTGATTGGCGACAAGTTCTGCACGTTGCAGTCGGAAGATTGGCCTTGAAAGCTTGGGAGGCTAGTCCGCCAGGCGGCTGGCTCGTCGAGCCAGGTTTTATTACGACCATCAGACAGAGTTTCGGGTCATCACAGAATAAGGCTCATGCCAGCGACGCCCCTCACGAGGTAACCGATCCTACAGCATCAAACCGCGCTCTTGGCGCCAGTGTGGCGCAACAAGGTACACTGGAGGACGTCGCCGCCGGGGACCTTGACTTTGACTTCATGGACTGGACGGCCTGGGAGCAGATGATCAAGAATTATGGCTGAGCATTCCATTTAAACTGGGCCTGCTGTGTACATCCATTAGTACCGGGCAATTGGTACGTGGAGCATAGCATCCCGCGATGTGAGAAGTACAGATCGGCACTCATGGCAATCAATTCGAAGTCGCCGCACTGCGCTGTATCGTCAATGCGATGGCTCAATGTGTAACAGGAGTCTTTCCAAGCGCAATCTCCACCCACACGCTACGCCACGAACACCTGCCAACCGCGATCCGCGGCCTGCGTCCAACCCAAGCCATGTCGACAAAAAGAACCTCGCGCCACCTGGTAATATAAAACATGTTCGCATCTAAACTTGGTTGAGAATAATCATGTTAATTTCTGGACAACTGCAAGAGCCAGCTCTTTGAAAAGCCTGTTAAGATCTGTCTCCAACGTATGACAGATGTTGGCCGATAACGATGGCTGGATTTTGCCGCCGAATTGGCTTGCGGCCGAGCCCTCCTGCAATATTGCGTGATCTTTGAGTCGATGTGCGAGCTGCTCACAAGACTTGCGAAGCTGCTGCAGCTCCCCAAAGACGATATATGCAGCCGCATGTACGGGATCTTCCTGGTCGGCATTGTAGTCTCCCAGACTAGCCAAAGAGCTCACGCTACTTGAGCGGTCCATGTTCGGTACGGGTGGTTGTTGACCCGATGCGGGCGGTGGCCTTGATGAAGTGATGATGGCGTACAAATTGACGACGCTGGACAGGACGAATGTCAGAAGTGCGAGCAGGTGGCCGTTGTGGGGTCCAGGACAAGCTAGAGTGTGGAGGATCCCTCGCAAGATGTCTTTGTTCTCCTTCACGACATCCAGTGACGTTCGGAGCATAGCACGGCCATCGACTGTGGTGCCAGACCACACCCCGCCCACACTTGACGTGAGGCCTGATACCCTCTGCATATCCTGAAGAGCGCGCTGTAAGCAGGGACAGTTTGCCTCAGGACTCATGGCATCATGCAAGTCGCGATTTCCTGAGCCAGAAAATATGGTCGACAGGTTGTATGGGTCCGGTAATGAATTGCCAGCGAAGAAATCGTCATCCATTGAGAAATCGCCCATTGGAATATCTCCGCCTGGATCCTCGAGACTGCTTCCACTGCTGCTGCTACTGCCAGGATTGGTCGCCCATGATCCGTCAAGCTCAGAGGACAAGTCAGCCTTCCCAAGCTCCAGGCCAGGAACCGTGCTGAAGTCGAGAAGCTCGGAGAGATTCAAGTCCGATAGGACAGATGGAGTTGTCCCACCTGTTGCCGATGCGAACTGCTGCAAGCCAGTGCCAAAGTAATCATAACTGGCATCTGCGTGGAGTGGGGTGTTATTCTGGGAAACCTGGGAAGTTTCGTGCTGTTCACCGCCAGTATTATTGTTGGGCTTCGAAGGTTTCCGACCTGCACGTTTGCTGTACAGATACTGGCAAGGGATTCCCCGTTTCGCACACCGCGAGCAAGTGGGTTTCTCTTTCTTGCATTTCAGCTTGGCCTGTGCACAAGCATCACAGCTGTTTCGCAACGACGAGGTCTCCCCGATGCTTGGATCGTGTCGACGTGTGATCTGGCCGGCTTGCACTCCAGCAACTTGTGGGTCTTGTTTAGGGTCAAACACAGTAACGAGGTCGCTACGGCTTTCAAAGTCGGCGGTCATGATGAAAATCGGTGATCGATCGTGCGTTTGCAGAGAATCGACTCGACCTGTGCTGGATCCTCGGTGCGAAGGCGCAAATATAGTTGATGGCCCCGTAAAGCTTATCTACGCTTGCCTAGACGAGGTTACAGCCCCCCGCAAAGCTTACCTGCCGATACTTGACACCTGCCTGCACCGGATGCAATGCACGTTGGAACATTGATGAATCAAGGCCTGGGATTCGCAATTGAACGCGTAGGATTTTGGTCTCTCGCTCCACCATAGCTTTGGACTAAAGCCCACGCCGCTCCCAATCTGCGTGTCGCGACCCGTAAGCAGACTAGCCCACTCAACTGAGTTTCTTGCGAATGACCCGTAGTTTCGTGTCAGCTTTGACATCAAGCTGCTTTCGGTCAAGCTCATCATGCTTGGCGTGTCTGGTGTCACAGCGTGTCTGCAGGCAGCGCCCACGTTTCTGCTCACAGCATTGCAGATCTTCGAGATAAGGTCCTAGGGCTCGTCCACTCTATGCACCGCACCGCTACCTTGCCCAATGGGGAGAATCAGCAAGGTACTCAATCACTATGCTCCGAGCAGAAAATGCGCAACTGGCTCCGGAAGTTGTTCACACGCGGACCTGCGGCTCTTAGTCTGCCATGCTCGTCTACATGTGCTATTCCCTGGAATCTTCGCCATGGACGCTGGGATGTTGCACGTGGCAGACAGGCCCAAAGCCAAGTGGTGCCACCATGGCGGCACGCCAAAGCCTGCTACGACCGATAACCTGTATTTTCCGGTTCATGCTAACAAGCTCGCTTTGCACTGGTATGTCAATCTCCCGACCAGTGTACGGAGTGCGTTCCGATGACTGGTACACGTCTAGGAACACCAAGTCGTATTTTGTCCGTATAGGTAAACGCCTCTCTTGGGAGTCTTGGAGATCTCTTGAGATCTCTTGACTGCGCCGCAACGGCGCTCGCATCCGAGCGTTCTCAACGCAACTGGAGAGGGACCCTGAAGAGTGCACTGGTGCTAAGAGCTTGGTGCATGCATGGCGTACACATGGATGCACAGAGTTCGCGCGCATTCGCGTGCGCAAACACGTGCCGCATGAGATCGAAAGTCTAAAGCAGCTGGACCCTGCAGATTTAATCTACTCAGCTGCAATGAAACATTATGAAAGCCTGGAACAATCGGACCATTTCGTCAGCGTGGCTGTTGTCGGGCCATTACTGGATCACCTATGCGGCACTTTCTCCATGCACTTTCTCCACCGCAGCGCCTCTTACGCAATATCGAATGAGGGCTATTTCCCAGCAGCCCTGTCTCCGGCGATGGCCACACGAAGGAACGCGGCTGCTCGACCGCCGAACTGCAACATTCCTTTCAGGCCAACATAGGCGAACGCTACGCCGCGTATAATCTTGACATCGGTCAACTGCGGAGTCTTCGGAATAATAACAATGAAGCAGCTCTCAACCAACCAAAGCCTTCTCGGAGCAATGAGAAGTTAAATCAGGATCAGACGTCCCCAGCAGTAGACCCAAAATACGTTCGAGCAGCAGCGTAGACTTCGGTACCCTTACTAAGCCCTTCTTGTTTCCACCTGCCTGATCCGAACAACCACGTCTTACCGGCAATATGGCATCAAAAAAGCGGTCCTCAATTCCAAGTGCGCTCGCGATTGTGCTTGGCGCGTTCCTAGCAGGTCTGTCTTCCTGAGGTTATCTCTCGCGCGGCCGCGTCCAGTCACTGACCTAGCAACCCACCCGTCAGGTGCAATGTTTAGTCTCTCACTGGTCTCAGTCCCGGTCATGCTGGACACCAACACGGAGACAGCCGTGCTCTTGAAACAATGGGTTCGCCTCTATCACTACGGCCATTTACTCATGCCAGGCCTGGCAATTTGTACATTCCTGCTGTACATTTATGTTGTCGTGCAACGACGCAGTTCCGGAACCGATGCCCAGTGGAGCAGATACGCTTTGGCAGCAGCGACAACTGTTACGATGATTCCCTTCACCTTGGCCATCATGGTTCCCACCAATGATACTTTATTCCGCTTAGACCGCCAGACGCGTGTCGATCCAACGAAGGAACTTCTGGTCTCGGGAGATGTTCGGGCATTGGTGGTCCGATGGAGCTGGATGCATATCGCCCGTTCATGCTTTCCACTGCTGGGTGCAGTTCTAGGCATCGGAGCATTGTCAGAAGACCTCACATTGCCAATAATGTCTCAGCCTTCGAAGCAGCAGGCCAAGTAAGCAAAGATTAGTAAATAATCAATGACTTGTCGGAGCAGCCGAAGATGTTGAGGGAATCTGGGGCTGAGGACGATGTGTGAGCCTGTGAGGTCGGGGCTCGGACCTTTGGGATCTAGTTCTACAGGGTTCGGGTGTTATATGATACAACCTTGCAGGGCTTCGGCTCTCGCCTCTGTATCTCTTCCATCTCCATCCTCGTTGTTGAGAAGAGCCGCATTCCCTTTCCGAGACCTGGAGGCATGTTTTGGCGACCACGCATTCCGAACTTGGACTGCCCAGTGCCATGCCATGCGCGGATTTGACTGATCATGCTTATTTTGCTAGGGTAGCAATTTCTGGACTTGGTAAAGCTTGGAGTCGCCAAGAGGCGTAGGAAGAACAGATGTGGTATAGCATGAAGTCGAGCATTATGTCAGCATCAAGAAGGACGTGCGACGTCGATCAATGCTAGAGTGACGCTTTACCAGACTAAGAGATGTACAGGCATACCCTGTCTATATTCCTGTGAGGCCAGGGAATAGCACTTCGTTCCGACGTTCACGAGCTATTGACATTTGGCAGCAGCTTCAGTCCGTATAGCAAAACGCCACATGTTTCGCTTGCGACCACATATACGTACAGTGCTTACGCCGCCTCAGCCGTTGGCCGCTGCAAGAGACTCACGATAGCCGAGCGTGCATTGAGTCTAATGCAGGTAAAGTTAAAGTTCAGCCCAGAGGATGACCTTCCGATACGAGGAATGCGACAACAACTCGGTCGTGGTCGTATACGTACATGCGTAATCGCGAGGCAATTTCTAGTTGATGGAGAGTTGTGCAATGGAACCTGTAATCAATCGCATCGCGTGCAGGCCAGTACGCAAGGATTCGCTTCGATACACGTTTTGGAACAGGCCGTCAGACTCAGATCTGGGATCGCAGGCGCTAGTCTACGATTACTATCCCGCAGAGCGAAGAGCGGCCAACTTGTGTTTCTGCATAATGCCAGCACAACGGTCACGGATGGGTGCTCGACAGCAGTTCCGTGCATGCCATGGTCGCCTGGGGTCAACCCGCTTGTCCACCTGAGCATAAAACATCTCTTGTCCTTGGCTTGACATCGGAGGGTGGACAAGCACTCCTGTAGGATGCGGAGGATTCGAAAACACGTCTGTGGCAAGCGGAGGATTTGAAGAGGAACAGACGAAGCAGAGAAGCGTCATACAATGTTCCGATTCGCTCACTCCTTGTCTTGCCTGGGGCAGGATGCATCCTTCCAGCATTGCGCCATTGTGGACCAGAGGCTGTTTGGATTTGTTTCTCTTGAAGGACTGTATTTCCGCTTCCTCAACAACATTCTACTGTCGGAGTATTGCCTTCGATTCCCGTCGTTCGGTAGCGTGTTAAAGTGATTCGCAGTCTCAGATAACAGCTGCAGTATTAGCGCTTCCCCTCATCGCGCATTCGCGTTCGCGACATTTATGCGGCCTGAAACTTACTAGCTTCAACACCGCGTTCGCTCCGGCGATGCAACGTCGCCTCCTTCGCGTCGGATCATGCGTTCGGCGTCTAGCGTCCCCTATGGTGTGAGAGTCGCAGGAATCCTTTGGGTAGCCCTCAAGCTTTGTGGAAGAGTCTTGGTCATTCTTGTCTCCGGTAGAGTTGGATCTTCGTTTGCGATTGCCCATCAGCCAGCAATGTCACATCACTGCTGTGGAAGCAAACCTCTAGCGCCAGCATGATGTCTGCCCGATGTCAAAGGATGCACGTTGGCCATGTTGGTTCTTTCGTGTGGTCCACGCCGCCCTGCGCGCGATGGAGCGAGGTACCGTCTAGTCTGGCATCTGCATAAGCGAATTCGCTATCGGGCTATTTGGCTGTACAGGGAAGGTCCAATCGTATGCCGCGCCGTTCGCCTACAGTCGCCAGCAGCAATAATTTCAGTTCCCACGCGTCCTCTCTTGCCGGGACATTACCATCGGACACTCACGTCCCCGTCGAGGCATACCCCAGCGAGCTGAACAGAGGCAGACAAGTCCCCTTGGAGGATTAGCTACGGACTCTGATGTTGCGGGACTTCGGCTTCCGCCTTGCGACATGATCGCGAGAATTGTGTGTGATCGTAACGTAGATGCCTGCAGTTTACAGGTGGCATCTGAGCAGTGTTTGCCATGCTCTGTCTCGTAATTTTCTGTTCGTTGTTTTCGCCACAACTGTCACTGTCGCTCTCGTGGTGGTGTCGCAGTCCCTGGGTACAGTACAGAGGCAGAACGCATGATATTCATAGAACGTCATTGAAGCTCTGCTATCGCATTCGATCACTCGTTTCTCACATGCTGTCATAATTGCGGCGATACTCGGAGTCGTGACGACTGCGTGGCGACGAAGGGTGGCGCTCCCATGCAACTCTGTGTCGCTGAAGATGTCGTGCCAAAATCCAGAGATACCAACACGATATTGCCAGAGCTGATGTGCCTTTAGATCCTTTCAGCTGGAGTGAGTCCGCGATATATAGCGCTGGAATTAGATCCATCCCGTACTCAGTAGAGGCGGCTCCATTTGTCGGAATTATCTCATGTTGAAGCCAGTGTGGATCCCTATCTGATTGTGCCAAGCAAGTCATCGCGATCAACATCGCCCATTCGATGATGCAGCCACGTGTTTGTGATGTTGAGTTTCGATTGAGTAGAAAAGGTCATTTGTGCATTGGCTTGCTTGGATGACTTGGGCCAGATTAAATCGCTTCGATGCACAGAACTGGATGGCATAGCCGCTCAGCGAGCAAGTATAATATCGACAGAGCAACAGAGCTGGTGCGACTTAATTCCCTTGCCGACATTAAAATGATCGGCAGCTAGTTGCTGACAAGAGCGTAGGAGAGCCACGTCGCCGTTGCTCTAAGGCCGTTTATTGTGCCAAAAGTCTGACTGGTCACCGTCTAGCCTCGATGTTCCAATTAAACACCATCTTGCAAGCTAATCAATTGGCAAGGACAGCGGTCGTGTACAGTCTCCTTTTGCAACCTGGGTGCTGTCGAGTAGCAGTCGTCCTGTGGCCGTGTGGTGTTCGTGTCCCGCGGTGTCATGCTCCATGGGAAAAGCAGCTAAAGAGTCGCTGGTCAAGCAAGTAAAAGTCCCGGTAGTTGAGAGCCGCGGTAGAGCGCAAGTAAATCCCGGAGAGAGCTTTTCTCCAAGGCCCTCAGAAGAAGGCAGAGCGCATAAAGGACATCGCTGCTCCTCAAAAGCACCGCTACGGCAGGTCGTCCTCGAGGTAAAGGGGAACACCAGACCTCAGTCGGCACATTCTTACGCCCAAAAGCTGCGAGCTGGAAGGACGGCGTACCGCGTGACGTCGAATTTGAGCTCATCTCAGCACGCGCCCGCCTCATGACCATCAGCCAATCGGCTCCTGAATGAGCGGACAACCAGGAGCTGCAGAAATCAATGCCGTGAACGGTGGGGCAGGCAAGATGATGTCGTAGGTCTCGTGGCAGGAGTCAGCTGCCTCCGCACTTGCCATCCAGCATAGCCGGCATGGTGAAGAAGGCCACGCGCGACCGCCTGCCCTATCCCAGCTCCAAGGGCATGGAAGTCAATGACGAGTTGATGCGGCCAGGCTAACAAAGGTCTGTCCAGAACGCTGTTTATTTCCAGGACCGGCAAGCAGCGTAAGGAGCGCACAATCTCGGATCGCCTGTTGAACCCGCGCAATAGCTCTGTTTTCTGTGATGTCCGCCTGAGGATTTGATAGCGGAGGTCGCGGTCAATTAGTGAGAGGTGTGGCGAAATGAGCCGAGTGTTGGAGGATTTTCATCTGAAGGGAAGGGGCGCGGGAGCAGCCGATGCAGCGCTATCAAAGGAGGAAGTTGCAATACGCACTGCGAGATGTGGAAAATTTGTCTGTAGACTGTCTTCAAACTACAGGCCGTTTAGTCTCTCCAGATAGTGTACATGACTTGCGGAGATCTCGACATGCTGTCGAAAAAGGCTTACCGCCACTGCCATATCCTGTCAACCCCTCACGTGCATCTTATGGCTCCGTGATCGCGCGTCCCTTTCATTTCCACATAGGCACATCTCGGTGGATGTTCAAGCCTGTTGTTGTACAAATCCTGCCGTCCGTGATACGTAAGCCACAGCTCCATGCTCGCCTCCTGGCGATAACGCACCGGGGTCTGTCCACATTGCATCGCCAGACGCCCGCTAATGCATTTCTGTATCTGTACACGACTTTCCCTGGCATTTGTTTCCCATGTCTCTCATGTACCAATGCATCTTAAATCGCCTCACTCGATCGCGTCTTTCCCCAATCGGCCTTCCCTGCCACATCTTTGATGTCCTCCAGCTTACTCCCCATCTTCACCACGCTGTATCTGATCATCCGCGGATCAAGACCCAATGTCCTTCGCACAGCATGTTGCGTTTTTGCGCTCGAATCGAATCGTAGAATGAAATAATGGCCCTCTCGGTATGTCGCGCCTTGTTTTCGCGCCGGGTTGGGAAGTGTGAATGTACCCCAGTTTGTGATGCCTCGAACTACGCCGCCCGCCCCGAGAATGATATTTCCTGTCGTTCGTGTGATTCTGCGTTCCTGTTAGATGGCTTGCGATCGCAAAACTCCCCGATCTGGGGAGAGACAAACTCTTTGATCTCGTTGACACTGCGTCCAGGGCGTACCTGCGCAATTCATCAGTATCGCTGTCATCCATCGTACCGCTCCAACACATACCACGCCTATCAGTTCGTACAACATGATTATTGGCAAATGTGTGGAAAGTCGGGGATATCACATCTGTATGTGGAACTGAAGTCCATTCGGCACCAAGGCGGGAGAAGTCCGCGGTGACAGCTGATCGCCGCACTACCCGACCAACCTCAAAGACCCTCGTCCAATGCCGCCTTCAAGCGTCTTCTCTTGTTTCTCCCTCTGAACACCTCACTAAAATCCAGTCATGGCCTCAGCAGTAGCAGGACGAGCTTTCGCGCGCTCATTGGGAGCTTCGAGTGTGGTGCGAAGCAGCAAACCACAATATCTCCGACTCCGAACACAACAGATCGCGAAGCCCGCTGTGCGGAGCTTCACCGCAGGCGCGAAAGGTGCGATAAACACGCCGGAACGCGGACGATAGCATACTGATGCTCTGCAGTATGGGAGAAGCGCTACACTGAGGACCACGAGTGGGTGGAACTCTCCGAAGACGGCACAACAGGTAAACAACCCATCACACATATCTTCAATCCAACCACATCCCACATTCACATGCTAATCGCGTTTCAGGCACAATTGGTATTTCCCACTACGCCGCCAACGCCCTCGGCGATGTCGTCTTCGTCGAGCTTCCCACCGCCGACCTCGAAGTGTCCGAAGGTGACACCATCGGCGCTGTCGAATCCGTAAAATCCGCATCCGATATTATGACTCCCGTGAGCGGAACCATTGTTGAAGCGAACAGTGCGCTGGAGGATAAGCCTGCGACGATCAACAAGTCTCCCGAAGGAGAGGGCTGGCTTGCGAAGATCAAGCTCTCGGATCCTAAGGAGCTGGAGAAGTTGAAGACTGCGGAGGAGTACAAGAAGTTCACTGAGGAGGCGGACCAGGATCATTGAGATAGGGAGCTCCCAGTGGATTGGCAAAAGCATGAGGCGCACCGCGGGCAGGGTATGGAGTTCAACAATGTTGTAACGAGCGAGGATCTCAACAGACACGGCAGCTACGGCCACGCGGCCAGACAGGTGAGAAGTAGACGGAGACCGAAATCATCCCGTCGCTTCAGAAGAAGCATCGACATCTTTCACACCATGTGAACTTCTTTTTCAATTTCCATACCCAAGTCGTTTGCTGCCTAGACCATTTCTCTCGCAAAACCAGCGCCATCTGCTCCTCGCGAGCAACCCAAGTGCATAAAGTATAGTAGCCTCCCATCCTCGCCTCTGAATTCTTGGACATCTCTTTGCTTGTCGCACGACTTCATCCTCTCTGACCAACCATCCCTCAGGCTTATCGACGTCAGGATTCCCGCTGTGCTGTAAAGTGTTGTCGACGACATTCGCAGCCCAATATCTCAAGTACTAAGCAACGATCTACAGGGCATGCGATCTCGAGGATTCCAAACTTGTCGGACGTTTCAGGACCCAGGAACAATAGGACCTCTGTTCCTCATCTTCGATGACTTGCTATTCGGCCTCAGCGTCAATGGGACATCACCGGGCAATGCACAGGTTTTCCTCAAGAAGTGAGGATTGCGCTGACAGTAGATGGCCACCGCTTTCTGGATTTTGCATGTGTCAAACTCAATCCACTTCGTCGTGTCGACATCTTCCATGTACTTGGCCCGTAGCATCTCTTTGCTATTTAATATGCTGAGGTACTCTCGGGAAATCTGCTTATTCGCTCCAGCTAGTCCGTTTCGTTGTCCTTCATCCATGGCGACCAGTGTATAGATCTTGTCCCGCAGCTCGGCAGGGAGTGCGAGGAATAAAGGCCCTGCGGCAACGTTCTTTTCGATTTGGCTTGCAGCGAGGGCCTGTAGCTCCTCGAGTTCGAGGATGGTCATGGAATGAAGTAGCGCAGTCGCCTTTTCTAGGTTGAAGGATTTCATCGTTGCAGTCAGCTCGAGGCAGTGTTCCTCGCGTGTTGCTTCGGCGCCAAAGGAGAGTTAGTGGGCGCCTTGACGGTGGATATGAAGTAGAATGTGGGAAAAAGGGTGGCTTCAGGACGCAAAAGGCCAACTTGCTTGAGTTTCCGCTTCATCCGCTGGTGCCAGTTTTCTGTACCAGACTGAGGCTACCGAAGAACGTGCGGTGGGGTAGAGTATCTACAAAGATCATTCGCCGCCAAGATGAACACCAGGAGCCTTTGCTCAAGTGTAATAATCGACATCGGAGACTCTGGTCTTGAAGACCCAGCAACCCTCATCAGAACCCGCAAGCTCAAGGATTCCCCAGTACCAAGATTCAGACAAATCACCATATTGGGGACACGGCCCTTCGTCACTTTCCATCTTCTTAATAACAGCCTCCTCTGCATCAGCGTAGTCGTCAAAAAGGTTGCAAATAATCAGTCCCTCCGCCGAGGGCAGTCGTCGCTCGTAGAATGTCCAGGCTGTGAGCAGCTTGCGTACGTCGACCTCAGCCCACCTCATGGGGTAGACGTCCTCCAAGTACTTTGCGCGCACCATATCTTTACTATTAAGAATGCTGAGATACTCGGCGGAGATCTGCTTGTTCGCCACAGCTAGTCCATTTTCCTGTTCGGGCCCCACCGGGACTGCCACTTTGAAGATTTGGTCGATGGCGACGAGAGTGTAGATCTGGTTGCGTAGCTCGGCAGATAAGGCCAGGAAACCACATGGTTTGATACCGTCCTCATGCTCCTCGATCTTTCCTTTGGCGAGAAGTTGGACCGTTTCGAGCTCGGTGGCACTCAGTTCGTCGAGCAAGGCGGTCACCTTCTGCAGTGTGGTCGTGTGGGGCGCCATGGTCGGCTCGAATCGGATTGTCGCAGGTCTTCTATCGACTGGTAATGTGTTCTCATGCAACGTGAGCTCTGCACATTGCTGAGGAAGGATGTTTGGAGTGCATGTGGAGTGCAGATCAGCGACGCGACTTGTGAACAGGCAGTCGCGACAGCTCTTTCCGCGACAGGCTTCAATCTTCACTTGTTCGCCAACGGTCCGACTGCCAGCTCAAGCTCACCCAGACTTCCTCACAACTTTCACTGCAGGCCTTTATCGGTGGGCGCAAGGTGGACATCGACTGATCTCATTCTTCTCCTTGGAAGTCAAGCTCAGGGTACTTCACTTGCTTCGCAGCAGCCTCAACAGTCTCCCTCAGGTAGTTGTTCTGCGCCCAAAAGCTTCCACTAAAATCCATGTCATACCAGTAATTAACTGAACATGAGTACCCTTCTTCACCAGAGCTCTGCGACACCTTGTGATACCACATCGCCGGCAAGTACATCATGTCACCTTCATCTAGGGTGACGCGCATCGGCTTAGACGCCTTCGAATATGGCGAGGCTCGCGCGTCCGGCTCGTCAGGATCCCAGATTGGTGTTGGAATTGGTTCGCTGTCCTCGTATACTTCTGGTACGAGTTTCGATTCATCGTCACCAGTCGGCTGATATCTCGCGAATTGAATCGGGACTTCGTTCACACATGGCATCTCGATTGGTGGGAGCAAAACAAAGTGCTTCTGTCCCCGGACTTGGACGTAGACATTCTCGTAATTGTCTTTGTGCAATGCTGTGACGGATCTCTCGTTGCCCAGCCAGAAATTTACTGCGTCAGGTTCTGCATCTAAAGCCGCGCTGGCGAAGCCAATGCTATCAGGCACGTCTGCAAACAGTGCCGCGTACTCTGCACGGAGATTGTCATTTTCTAGCTGCACGTCAGCTCTGGCCATGGGATGAAGACTGAAATGCTTACGTGTCTGGGCGTACTTGACATTCCTGCCACTTCGGTCCTGCTCTAACAGTTGGGCTTCGGCTTGAATATAGCCTAGGAAGTCACCAAACCTCTCCTGCTTTTCATGTGGTTCGACCAGGATCAGATTTCCATATTCTATCTCCACCAAGCCATCTGCATTTCTGAGCCACTCAGCAATGAATGAAATGAAACGATCATACGCACCACCTACCCTTTCGGCGTCGTGGCCACATTGACGGCGGCATCGCCCATTACCTCGCGAAGGTACGACGCGTCCCATTGTCGTACCGCTCGCCAAGAACAAGCACCTTTCCGCACGACAAAAGGTCGATTCCTGCCCACGTAGCGCGCAAACTGCAGCGCCGTGGGCTGGGCGGTGAGCTCATCGATTACACAAGCATTGAGTTCGTGATAAGTCTCGATAAGATTTAGCACAGCGTCTTGATGTTCTCGCTCGTCGGCTTGTGCCATGGTTCGGGGAGACCTAAAGCCCGCCGGGAGAACCGGTCTCCTTAAGCAGGGAGTCACGCAAGAAAACGCGTGGTGTAGCGTACTGTACGATCGGATATTGCCAGGGTAGTGGAAGTCTCCTGTACCGCCGATGTGCGAAGGGAAACACAGAGGGCAGGTGCTGGTACGACACGGACTCTCGGTCACGCTAAACTCCGCCCACTTTCGTCCGATTACTTTCACCGAATCCATAATCAGACCGCATGAACCGGGCAGCCATCGACACCTGTGATCAACTAATCACCTCTAGGGCTGCTCTAGACTTTTTTCGGTCTTGATGCGTCGCGACAGTGCACTCGTAACGTGCATGTCTGCAAGGTAGGGCTTGCTTCCGGGCGATCCTCTGTCCAGCCGATGGAATTGTCTCTGACTACCTCCTACACTCAACGTCGTCTCACCTGGAGAATAGACATGATTCTGCTCATTCCCGCAGCACGCTTTCATCTGCCATGAAGCGCGCCAGGAGTCCGCATGCACCCACGAAGACCGTCACAATGGCTGCGGCTGTCCGCAGGGACAGCGCTCCACCACGCACCTTCAAAGATATGCCCTCGCTGAAGCAAATGCCCCCGGCGATGGCATATACGTCGCCTGCAACGAGTACGATTCCTTTGAACGAAGATGGAGGACGCCGACCTGCGACGACACTCCCGCTCAACCTCATTGCGCACATCATGTCGTACCTCGACGATGTAGGGGATATGGCGCGGATTGCGCGGACAAGCAGGCTCATGTACTACATGTGCTTACCGCAACTATACCAGCGTGTGAATCTCCATTCGTATGGAGAAATGAGATATGTCAATGGGAGGCCGGAAGGATTTGGCGCTGGAAGCCCATTCATGATGGCATTGAATGGCCTGTGCACCAAAGGTCATGCCACACTGGTTCAAGAGCTGAAAGTCTGGGTGAGTGGATGAAAATGCTAAGATGTGGGCAGAGCAACACTGATATTGCGGTAGGGCAAATGGCAAGAGTTGGGCATCGACGACTTCGCCAAAGGCAGGGTGCCCGATACCTCTATGATGTTGAACATAATCCTTCGAGCCGCGACAGACAAAATGACCAAGCTCAAGTCGTTTTCCTGGGAACTCGATTGCAAACCTCTCAAGACTTTGTACCAAGGTCTCGGAACCCACAACACTCTCACCACTCTGACCTTGCGATTCCCAACGATTCGAGTGCCGCGGCCATCAGTGATTATTCCGCCCATGCCGAATTTACGCGCCTTTCAACTACTGGACTATGACCCTTTATGTTACCCGGACGATCTCAGCATGCTGTTCCTAGGCTCGAAGAAACTCGAAGACGTGCGCCTGCACTTCTCTCCACGCATGCGCGCAGAGGCAGAAAACACGATGAGTTTGGGCGCATTTTTCGGTAGATGCTACAAGGCAGACTACAAGCTCCAAGTGAAGCATTTTGCGCTACAGAATTGGTTTGGCCAGAATGTGCTCAGCTTTGACCAGATCTTTGATGACCAAACCTGCACCAGTGCGACCTTCATCGACACGTTTGGAGGAAACGACCCTCGCACAATATTTGTCGACGAAACGTGGAATGCCGTTCCGCATGATCTTGATGTGCCTTTCGACCGGATACGCGTCAACGAGATTTCGCCACGTCATGTTGAGATAATGCGCAAACAAAGTAAGAGCATGAAAGCATTATACCTGATCAGCAACGCAAAGCGCCAGAAGACAGGTTACACTCCAGCGTCCAATGCAAGTAACGGCGAACCCCCCACACCCAATGGCGACGCGGCGCATTCCCCGTACGATCCAAACAAGGACCCAGAATGGATCTCGCTTGGGAAAGAATACATTCATACGATAGGAGATCACCACGGAAGCACCCTCAAGCACTTACTTTTGAGCGACGTATGGGCAGTACCACGGGAAGATCTGGCCTATCTCGTACGCACATGCACCCAGCTCGAACAGCTTGGCCTTGCACTTGACGACGTCCAACACGAATCCATTCGCCTCCTCGGCCCCTTCTTGCCGAACCTGAAATGTCTTCGCATTCTGGAGAACGAGCAGCTTCGACAGCATTTTGCTCTGTACACGCACGAGCAACGCATGCACCAAATGGCCAATGAACTCGCGACGCGTGGGCCATTGCACCTCGAGTTCATCTGTCTGGCCGATTGTTGTTACAAAATTGGGGGATTAATTGAGGTTCCGCAAGAAAATGGCACCATCGAGATACAGCGCCAAATCACCATGGTTGATAAGAGCGAGGCCATGAAATTCGAAATCTGGCATTTGGATACGCTCGACATCACCGTTGATCCGATTGCGCCGTTCACGAAGTGAACACCCCCTCACTGTACTGCTTTGTTTCGACACCAAGCCTCCGGCCGCGCTGGAGGAAACTTCATTCGAGCACAGGATTCTGCTCCGTATCCGGGAACAGCTTGGACCACTTGCTGTGGAGCACTCTGCCGTCTTTGATTACGGCCAACAAATGCTTTTGCGGCCGCGCCAAAACCTCGATGTCTTCGAGTGGATTGGCATTGAGGATTATAAGATCCGCGATGGTCCCCTCCTTGATGCGTCCGAACCTATCCTCTTGCCGGAGCATTCGGGCAGCATTGACAGTCGCTGATTGCAGGATCTTCAGATTCGACAAGCCGGCTTGCTTCCGTAAAGAGAATTCACTGGCTTGCATAACTTCCAGTGGTCCCAGCAGATCAGTGCCGTAGCACATGGTCACCCCGGCCTTGTCTGCTATTTGGACGCTCCGCAGACCAGCTTCCAGGACTTGGAGATTCTTGGCGGCTATTGAAGGGGGAAGGAAGTTGCCGAACTCTTTGCTCGCCATGGTTTGGTACGTGATCTTGTGGAGGTCAGCATTATTTTATGCACCAAGGATGTGGTCAGAGTATGCTTACGAGCGTCGGTGTCAAGAAGACGTTGTTCTTGGCCATCAGCTCGGCTGTTGGTTCGTCGACCAGGTTTCCATGTTCGATGCCAAGCACTCCATTCTCGACCGCATTGCGTATCGCAGCTGGAGTGTACGCATGTGCTGTCACCCACTACAAAGCACACAGTCAGGGGTCAGCAATTTGTAAAAATAAGCGCTTGTGATCGACGAGAAGACCACAACCGCGGCCCGCGCGATGCGCGCGAAAATGTATTAGTACTCACAGTCCCGGAATCACTCGCCACTTTTGTAAACGCTCGGATTTCCTCCGGCGTATATTGCAGATTTGTCAGCTTGTCAGTTGGAGAGACCACCCCTCCAGATAGCATAATCTTCAGAAAATCCGCGCCTTGTCGCAGCTCCTCACGAGCTGCATGCAGACATTGCTCCACTCCGTCTGCGATTCGACCCAAACCTCGAGTATTCCCGCCACAACACGCATACTCCTCATCTTTGGAACTCCGCATATCCCCATGCCCACCCGTCTGAGAGATTCCATGCCCCGCGATGAATAATCTCGGACCAGGATAAAGTCCTTCGGCCAAAGCTTCTTTCAACGCCAGACCCGCTCCTCCACAATCGCGTACGGTCGTGAAACCACGTTTTAGAATTTCTCGAGCTAGATATGGTTGTCTTAGTAAGGCGGTCTCGGCGTGTTGAGTTATTGTATCTTTGAGACCGTCTTCGCCGGGTGGTGTGGCGAGGTGCACGTGGCAGTCTATGAGGCCGGGACAAATGTAGCGGCCTTGGAGATTGATGATTGTGATTTCTTCGTTGTTGGTCCATTTGAAGACTTCGTCGTTGGGATCTTTGGGGCTGGAGTTTAGTTTTGTCATGCGGTGGATGAGGCCGTCTTTTATGTCGATTGTTACGTGGGAGTGGAGGGAGCCATCTTTGGGGTCTGCGTGGTTGATTAGTAGACGGCTTCGGGGAAGATGCGGTGGAGGATTTTGGTACCGATTAATTGGGCGTCGATGAGGCGATAGCGCTTGTGAGGGACTTTTGTCCAAGGCTTCAACGGGTTGGCCATTTGATATTTTGTGCTCGAGGCTGATTCGTTGACCGTAAGGTCGAGGTCGGGACTTTCGTTTGTCATGGCTTGTCGGGCGAAGGTGCGTTCGAAGATTGGCCCGTGCGCTGCGCCGGCTCAAACTCTGTCGCGACTTCAAGACTCTTTCCTTCACTTCTGCCAATGTACAGGCAATCGCGCAAGCTCATGAATGTTTCAGGAAGGTGATGATATGAATTTTCAATTGTTTTGAAATGCATATCTCTTGCATCCGGCCAATGATAAGTACTTGGAGTCGTCCGCCGAACGGCCGGCAACACCGGCCACGGTTATCACAAAGCTGTGCCACTTGAGATCTTCCAACGCCGGTTCTGGCATGTCTAAACGATGAGAGACGGCAACGATACTCTACTACCTCAAAGAATGGGCCGATGATTGTACTGCTGACGCTACAGCTCCCCAATCCAGCACTGTCTCTCTACGCTGCCGTAGATCGATGTTTGGAGCAGACCGGCCCCAGCGCTGCCGATGCTTGCCCTATCGCCTGCACGAGCACACTGCAGGCCGTAAATGCCACGATTGCCCACACTCCGGGCTATGAATCGTCAATAAATCTGGCATCGTCCCTTCTTGGTGAGGCATGGCTACGGACCACCATGATGGAAGAAAAGAAACTGCGCCGTGAGGAGCTCGATATACAGGATGGCGTTCACACCGACATCACGGATCCCGATGCAGAACGACGCGTACTTCGCAAAATCGACCTCATAGTTCTCCCGATGGTTAGTCATCAAGGCGACAGATAGTAAGACCACGCAGCTCACACGAACAGATGTGTCTCGTATTCTTCACACAATACCTTGACAAGCAAAGTCTTTCCTACGCATCAATCTACGGCTTACTGGAAGATCTGGACCTGAGCTCGACACAGTACAGCTGGCTGACAAGTTGCTTTTACTTGGCACAATTGGCATCCGAGTGGCCTTTTATCTACCTTATGAGCAGATTTCCCATTGCAAAATTCGTGGGCTTGACTGTCATTCTGTGGGGTGGAGTTTGCATGTGCCTTGCTGCTCCGAATAATTTTTCAGGCTTCGCAGCTGTTCGGTGTCTGCTCGGCTTCACCGAGGGTGCAGTCAGTCCGGCATTCATCACTATCACGAGTATTTGGTACAAGAAGGAAGAGCATCCAATGAGGGTGGGAATGTGGGTAAGTGCTGTGAAGCTTAAACGATGTTTGGCGTCCTTCTCGCAGCAAGCATCAGAGGACCACAAGCACTGGACACATAAACTAATGTATCTGCTCACAGGTCACCTGCAACGGTCTTGCCCAGATTGTCGGCTCTCTCATGATGTACGGCATCGGCGAAAACCTGTCCCACCTTTCCATCGCTCCCTGGCGCCTAATGTTCCTCCTCTGCGGCGCAGTAACCATATTCGCTGGCATAATTTTCTTCCTCCTCATGCCTGCTGGACCCGACACAGCCTGGTTCCTCACTCCAGACGAGCGCATCGTCGCAGCCAAACGCCTCGCGTCCCAGCATGACGGCGGAGACAAGACTTCGTTCTCCTGGAAGCAATTCAAAGAAGCTTGTCTCGACATCAAAACCTTCCACGTCTTCATGTTTGGCATCCTGGTCACAATGTGCTCTCCGGTTCTCACTTTCGCAAGCCTAGTGATCAAGAATTTGGGCTATACATCCCCACAAACCCTCCTCTACGGCTCTCCCTCCGGTGCAATACAAATCGCCTTCATCTGGATCGGAGTCCTCGGATGTCTCTGGTTTCCCAATCGACGGAACCTCATCGTCCTCATTCTGTGCGTGGTACCCCTCACCGGATGCATCCTTCTCACCATTCTCCCGCTGTCCGCAGGCTGGGGGATGATCGTCGCGAGCTGGCTTGCATCAGTGATTAGTTCGCAGTTCAGTATTCTCATGTCGTTATCTGCAAGCAATGTCCGAGGAAACACGAAGAAAGCTTTTGTCAATGCTGTGTTTTTCGTGGGGTATAGTACGGGATGTATCGCGGCGCCGCAGCTTTGGACGGAACCGCCGAGGTATCGAGCGGGGGTCATTTGTGCGTTAGTCGATTGGAGTTTGGTCTACGTGTTTATTCCGAGTTATTGGTATTTGTGCTGGAGAGATAATAGCGTGCGGGACAGGTTGCAGTGTGATGAGGCTGAGAATGTGAGGTTTATTGAGGGGGCCGATGTCACGGATAAGGATGACAAGTCGTTTCGGTATACGACATGACCCGAGGACCTCAAAGCCCACAGCTCGGTAGAGAGCGTATCATGCTGAGATCAAAATGGACGGCGACAAGGTGCTCAACAAGCAGCTCCACAGACCGGTAAGCCTCCGCATGACACCACCGACTTGAACCTTGAAGGATGCATGTTCGACTACTCGTTATTCTCCTATTAGTCAGTCGCAGTGCAACAAAACCCAAAGGGCAAACTCGCGTAGATTCGAATCAATCAAGAGAACTCGAAACAAAAAGAAAAAGTCCACCGAGCACCAACCGGCGTTCGAACCCCTGACCTGCGCGAAGTTCACGACAAAACAGCAAAACGACAAGTTGGCAATCCTGTTTATGGGGATCTACCGGAACTAGAATCGGCGATGAGTTACCAACTTGTCTGAGTAAGCACGATTGCCAGCAATATATGAATGTCAACGATGCCATCGAACAACAGCCCGCAGGCAGAGGGACCTTAGCGATCGCCGCGCATTGGTCAGACCCCGAGTCCATAAGCGCGAAGTGAAGAAGAGAAGGGCAAAAGTAAGGGAAGAAGGACGAATGCACTAAACACACATTCGAACCCCTGACCTGCGCGTGTCTTGCGAACTTCCGCGCGCAAAAAAGCAAAAACAAGTCGACCGCACTCTATACATGTGGTCTGCCGAGGAAATCGACGCTTTGCTGATCGACTTGTTAGTAAGCATCCTTTGTTTGCAATATATGAAGCATTCAATTGCTGCCGCACGGACTTACGCCCCGGCGGCAGTAGCTTGCTTCCCTAATAACGGTGCCCCTTCACGAGTTGGAGCAGGAGAGATCACTGAAGAACGGGTATATGCGCCGGCAGGGATGTCAGATATGAGGAGGTCAAGTCGTTCGAATACACAGCGCGAACATCATGGCAAGAGGCCATTGAATCGACACCACGGATACCTTCCTTCAATCGGACATGAAGCAAAAACCTTAGCTTTCCACGAGTCAGCAGCGAGCGCGTGTTTCCACACACACTCAACCTCCGACTCGTCGCTTTCAATTTCTTTTGGACTACACTAATACATACTACATACTAGAGTTACACTATTTGGGTATCTAAACCTTCGCGGCCGTAGACGCGTCCCCAATCCACCAACGCCGAAAGCCGGAAGCTGCCTCGCCCGTGTGTGCTGCGTACCGCCATACCAGAAGTACAATAATGCCGAATACTAATTATGTTCTTTTTCCTTTGCGATGAAAAGTCCGAATGAGCCCTGCCGAGGGGGTATAACTGTCAAACAAAAGATCCGAGATCGTTACCGCCGTGCCGTGATTACCCAGAAGCCAGGAGAGGAGTGATGCCTCTCTTGTGGTTGTTGCCGTTGCTGTTGCTGAAGAGTCTTTGCCGCCGTCCTTGTTGTCCCATGCCCAAGTTGTTATACCAGATAGCCGTCAATGCCAACCAATGTCCGAATACCATCCGTGAATGAATCCTCACAACCGGGCCCTCTGCTTCCCATACGCCTCCGCCATAGCCTCCTGCCGCGCCTTCTCAATCGCAGCAATCCTCGCCTTCTCCATCTCATTCGCCATCCTCCTATGCAACTTCTCAATCATCTTCGTAACCTTCTTGTCATCCCACGCATGATGGCCGCGAAGGTACTCTTCAATCTTATCCAAACTAAAATGATGATTTCTCTTCCCCTTAGACTTCTCCCGAAGATGCGTCATGAAGTGATCGAGCGCATTATCGGAACGACCAATCTCTTTGGTGCATGACGGAAGAGGACATGGAAAAGCTCGCACATTACTGTGCGAAAGCATGTGTCGCTTGAGGTGTTCGGCACGATCAAAGCTCGCGTTACAAATTGTGCCGTTGTCTTTTTTGTGAGTGCAACGATTCATCTTGACGGTGCGAGGCGTTTCGGAGATAACATGTCTTTTGCCTTCTTGGTCGGTGACCAGTGAGAATTTGGGGCCTTCGCACTTGACATGGCAGATGCCAGTGTCGTATTCGGAGAAGATTTTGGCTCGGGCCTGAGACTTGCGAACTTTTCTGTTGGATGGCCGTCTCTGGATACGAGACGCGCTGGGTGAGCCTGGGTAGTGTATGTCGCGCCAGACCTGTGATTTTGTGGGCGTGCCCGCGAATTCGTCCTTGATAAACTCCTCTTTTACCATCACGTAGTCTTCTTCAGAAGGGTTCATGTAGTGCTCCATGGGGCTTGGAGGTCCGACAGACTCCCAGCCACTGCTCCCAGTCATGTTGGAGTCGAAGCTCTGAGCAAAGTCGTTTCCACTTTGATCGTACTGAGGGTAGTGATCCATGGGGTAGTCATCTTGCGGACCCAGTTGAGATGGAACAACTACTCGTGGCTGTGCATGAAAAGATGGAACTGCCGGTACGTTGGGAAACACTGACTGCTCCAGCGACGCATTCATGGAAGCCGAAGGATTGGCATACATGGACGCATGCTGCGCATGCTGCTGTCCAAGATTCTGCACGCTGTGGTAGAGCGTGTCCGCCAGTCCAGGCTGTAGAACAGGGCCAAAGGAGCCGTGTTGAGGGTCCTGCCACATCTCGTTCCGCATGGGCGAAGAATCTGACATTTGCATCGACATGTTCTGAGTCGCCATTGGCAGGCCGTGCGGGTAAGACATATCGCACATGGGCTGCTGCTGAGTCAAAGTGCACGCCGTTTCCATCTGAGCAGGCAGAGCAGCGTGCATCTCCGACGTCTCATGCCACTGGTGAACAAAGCTGTCAGCGGAGTTGACCATCGAATGAACTGGTGTGGCCGGCTGCGAGAAACTTGATATCGATGACGGTCCGGAATGATGTGTCGCGTCCGACATTGAAGAAAAAGCCAACGAAGGTCTCCTCGAATCATGCGCCGACGAGGGAGGCGTGAGTGGTCCCCATCCTGAGAAAGACTGCGCCTGCTGTGGCAGACAAGGCTTCTGATCAAACACGCTATGCGTATCGATACCCGGTACAACCAAGCCACGAGCAGGGCGAGTCGGTGTCGACGTGCTAGACATCTCGTAGACTGCAACAAATGGTCAGCATGGTCAGCCCAAAACAATCATTGTTGCCCCAGGTGAGTCGAACACACACACACAAGACAGTACACCTCCAACAAGTTCCAAAGTAGATAGTGTGCACGGGTGACCTGGAGGATCGACAAAGGGAGGATTGTCATTCAGGAGACAGAATGAGGAACGTGTGTGGCTTTTAGAGTTTGAGGCGTCTCCACGGTATGCAGAAGGACTGCCTGGGGGTGAAATGGCTGAGGCAGACGGACTGAGCAAACTCACCATTGTACAACCGCATCGTCTAGGCTGTCTTGCCAGTGCTCGTGGAACGATCGACGACAGTGCTATGTCAGGGTGGCGCGGAAAGGTGGTCTGGCCAACGCGATCACTGGTTCCGTCAGCAACGTCGAGATGCATAGGCAAATGCCAGGTACCACCGTACCCGACCACGAATTATTGCTCGTCTACACTGACCTTCAGCAAAAGGACTGCAGAGACCGAGCGGCGCTAATTTCCCGAACTTTGAGCGTTGGATTGTTGAAACCCTTCTGCAAGGGGTCGGAATGTTTCTTCAGGAACAACAAGAAGCGAACGATCGGGAACGTTGTCCCTGAACCTGGAAACTTGCGGGATGGTGTGAAGAAAGATGCAACTTCAGAGAAATTTTCGAAGGACCTTGCGGAGGGAATAAGTATCTCGTGCAGAGCCACCGACTTTGAACAAATCAAGGACCGTGACCTTGCGGGCAGCCCGTTTTGTACAGCCTGAGAAGATCCGGCTTCTCGGAAAAGAGGTCGCAGAGGCAATCAACCGGAGGGTGGTCTGCTCACTGTAACGTCAGCCGTCAACGAACGCCTCCCGTGATGGAATGCAACTCTACCGGCAGACGGCCTACACGTATGGCGTGCCCTCGATCGATGAACAAGCTCTCAGGGAACGCTGTGCCATGGGGAATTCGATATTCTCCTCAACATTTGTCGTGCAAAAGACCCGCTCGACAGACATTGTGATGATGTTGTTGGATGTTCGCAGAGGCGGTCAGTAGATTCTCCCCTGTGCCTGCCTATCGATGACAGGGCACAGACTGTTTCAGAGGATGATCGAGCAGTGATTGGACCCTTGAATGGCCTGTATATGTAGGCGGCCAGGTCGCCGAACACCTGATCTCGACGGTCCAGCGATTGAGGTCCTGCGCAACTATACAAGGACTTGCATAACGCAATGTTGCGCGACATGAAGGGCGATCCTATGAGACTGGTTGTCATGTAGGCAAGTGGACCTCTTCTCCATTCTACCCTCGAGAGTTGCCGTGCTGTTTGGCATGCACACTGAATCCGCTTTAGGCCTCGCCAAATGTGGGTGGCGCAGGTCTGCAGCCATGCGCGGCAACACGCGAGATCTGATCGCAATGGCAGATGTCAATGCCAGCAGCCGTGTCGCAGCAGCGCCGCATCGCATGTGAGCTGCTGCGAGCTGGGAGCTTACAGTTCGCATAATAGCAAGCTCTTCGTAGCAGCAAAAGATTGAGTGTGCTGCTGATCATGATTGACAGTGATGCCACTTCTGCACCAGGTTGCTGGTGTTGGTGTGGATACGAGTCCTCTGAGGTCGTACAAATAGGCCGTCGTACAGGGAAGACCGCGGTCGGTGAACGGGAGGTCGAAAGACACTTGGTCAAGTTGTAGCGACGACTTCTCCACTCAGGCATGTGCTCTCAACAGATGGGTGACATCTGGCTCAATCTATCGCTGCCTCGTGACTGCAGCCTGGCGGCTGTTCGGTCTCGAGATCCGAGGAAGGTGTTCGTTCACGAAGCAATCGGCCGATCGCATGGCTTCCCGTTTATGCGCAGCCGTGGCATAGATTCCGTCGGCGTCAATGCCGCTGGCGGCTGCTGTTCCTGGGCGACAGTGGGCGGCTCTCGAGAACGAGTGCGCGGTACGCTACTGTCGCGTTCCTGATCTCCATACCGTGCCGTGCCGTGTGTGCTTCTTTTCTCCGCTGTTGTTTCATGACCCGCAGGTGGCCCATGTCGCGCATCTCTGCACACTCAACATTTGCCGCAGCGCTGTGGGGAAACAATCTGGGCGCTTCCGAGTCCACTGCGCCCCACACTTCAATGTATATTGTCGGTGCGGGCCAGACGCTGAATGGCGGTGTTCCTGAAGTGGGCTGTGTTACATCGCAGATTGTTGTGTGTGTAACGAGCGCATCATTCGACTGACTGGCCATCGGAAGGTGCCAGCCGCAGGACTATGCAAGACATCAGCTCTTTGCGAAAGTTGAAATCCCAATTGCCTGGTATTTTCCGAGTTGAGGCCTGTCGTGATACAGGATATGACAGTGGTATGTCGTCCTGCAGACATCGAGACAAGACGAGAGCACGAATCGTGTATTGCCTGCATTGGGATCCTCAAGCATGGCGAAACGAGACGATGTGGAATTCGTAAAGAGTCTTGGCTCGTTGGGGGTGTCTGCTAATCTACACAGCGATAAGCCACCTCCAGACTGGACGTCAACTCACCGTCGCTCCTGGCACGTGGTCTTCTAAGTCGTCTCACATTTACGGTGAAGAATAGAGGATGAGGGTCAGGTCTGAGAAGTGTGCCGAAGACAATCTGGTGCATTGTGTGTCGCCGTTCAGTAGGCTGAGCACCTGTTCTAGACATCCATTCATCCATATGTCATAAGCTAAGAATCCATCAGCCGGTAGCCGCTGAACATTTGACCCAAATCATATCGCTCGCCATCCAGTTCCACCCGTAGTAATAGTGCTGCCATTATTCATAGTCTCGTTCACGGGGCGGAAGCCACCATTGGTCGCTGCCGTGTCCGTGGAGGGTGGACGTTCCACCGGAGCACTTTCTTTCTGCAAGAGAATCTCGCGCTGCTGATTGCCATGAAGTTGAAATGGAAGATCCAGTGGTCTCTCCTGAACTTGTGCTGAGTTTGGCGGGGTAGCGAGGTTGCCCACAGGTTGTGGTTCTTCTGCAGTCTGGGAAACTTCGACATTTGCAGTTTGTACATAGCCCGGCAGAGTTCCGCCTGACCCTCGATTTGGCTCGCCAGGCTCATTTGAGATCGGCTGTTGTTGCTGGCCATCGCGCATGCTGTCTTCGAAACCCTGCCTAGCAAGTTCTTTGGCGTTGCGTAGACCCTCCTCGTCCTCGCGAATCTGGTTCTCCTGTTCTTCCTTCTCGTCCAAAGCTTCGAGGTCCTCGAGAGGGTTGCTATCGTCATCATCACTGTCCCCATTGTCACTCGTCCCGTTCGCATATCCGTTAGATGGATGTGCGCCGTTAGTTGGAGAGCCCGCAAGGCCAGGGTAGCTCGAGTCCATGAGGTGGTCAAGCGCACCCAACTCCTCGCGCGACACGTCACGCCAGTGGCAACGAGCGTGCTTCCTGGTACATCCAGCGCAAGACGTCAGGTTCTTGACGCAGTCCATGCGCAACCTCCGGCATCTATCACAGGGCGGCATGACGCGAGTCCCTCGAGGAAGGCTGTCCATATGGGCTTGACAGAGTGGTCGGAAGGGTTGGCTACTTTCCAGTGCAGGGGGGAGTGGGCGGCTGAAATTGTGCTTGAGAGGCGTGTGGCTGGAGGAATATGGGTTTCCAGTGCTCAGGGAGGGACGATGTGTGTATGTATTCGCGCTTGGTCGGTTGCTATCGGAAGCATAAGGTAGACTTTCACCCAACACATTTGTTGGCACAGGCGATAACGATGAATTGTTGGACGTGACGCCATCATTGGGCAGTGTCCCGCTAAAGTCCAATGTTTTCGGTGTCTGCTGAGGATCGATGGTTGTAGACTGGTGCCGGGCGTGCAACTTCGGAGCATTTTGGTTGTGAGGCAAGCTCTCAAAGTGCCGCAGAAGTTCAGTCCGAATAGCGGCGTTCGATCCCAACGTTGGTTCTACACTCTCAGCAACAGGCTTGCCATTGGCCGGAGTCGAATTGACAGCAACAAATCCTGAGCCTGAGGACGATGGAGGCGCTGTGGTTGTCTGAGGTGCAGTCGCTTTCGCTGGTGTCCCACTACCGCCCTCCGCTCGTCGCTCGAGTATCGCTGCTCGGCGACCCTTCAGCCTATGAGAGAGTTGCCGTGTGCGAGCCGCAACCATGTCGGCCACGTTGGTCAGCTCCTTGAGCTTCGTTTCCAGCACATCGCACGTGCCGACCTCCTTCTCTTCGTCCTCCCAGATTGGCAAAGGCGGGATGAGTTCCTGACATCTTCCACTATTAATGAAGAGAAAGTCTTCCTCGCTGATCTGCACGCGCAACTGCTTCTGAGGGTAGTAGAACTGGCAAACCCTTCGGCCTTCGGAGAATGTGCTGAGCGTAAACTGGCTGGGGTGGGCGCGCGCAAACTCAATTACTTCTAGCCAGGTGATGGTGTGACTCGTCTCGGCGGGGTCTCCAGTCGCATTCTTGTGGTGACTGGCGACGATTTTGGGCGGAGCGTCGAAACAGCGTTCGAAGCGCTTGATGAGAATGGGTCCGAGAGGTCTCGCACCAAGGTTGGAGGCCAATGACTCGTGTCTATCGAGGATGTTGCTGTAAGCGCCGAGTAGGTGGAGCAGATTCGGAAGAGTGTCGTCCTTGTTGATGAGAGGCAAGTCGTCGTGCGATTGTCGGGCGAGGTAGTTGATGCTCAGCTGGCTGCTCGTCTTCGCGGCCTTTGCGACGGGCGCAGAAACGGAGCCGGTGGAGGGACTCCGCTTGCGCTTGGCGGCGGCTGCAGCGGCGTCGGTCGAAATGGGGGTGCTGGTGTCCATGCTTGCGGCATGCCAGAGGGGAGGGCGATGGGGAGGAGAGAATGTGACGGAGACGGGGAGGAGAGGAGGAGGAGGACAAGGAGGAAAAGGGAGGGGAGCGCCGGAGCGGGCGTCGACGCCGGGAGAGCTGGTCGTCCCTGCCCACAGCCCAACAACTCGCGGCGCCCGTGGTGGAGGGTTGGTGCGGCGTGACAAAAGCGCGCGGCCAGGCCGCTGCGGACGCACGACTTACCTGGGGGATGAGCCGCCACTGGCCTGCCGCGCTGCAGCACCCTCGAGCGGGCTCGCGGGATGCCTGTCGCCGCCTCGATCCCCTCGCCTTTTTTCCCAGAGGCGACAGCAGCAGCTGCGAGTTTGGCCAGCGGAAAGCGAGCTGCCTCCTCCGCTAGGTGTGGGCGGCATGAGGACTAGTCGGCAAATCGCTTTGTCGCGTCGTGACCCCGGTCGAGCCAGCCAGCAGCGGCCCTTCGCCATCACGCACCGGCCTGACGCAGCGACGTCCGCCCTGCTTGCCCGGTGCTGCGTGGATGTCTGCTGCCGTTGCATGGTCCTTTCGGTGAGTCGGAGTCGAAAACATATACCCATCAACACACCGCGGCCTGCTCGGAGCGACACAGAGGAGGCGGTGGCTGGCACGGAGGCCCACGACTTTCCGTACAGCGTCTCGACAGCGTCCAGTCCACGCCTGCTCCACACCACAGCCTCAGACCGCCACGACGACAGCGGAGCTGCTCCTTCCCCGCTCCATCCCGTCCGACGCACGGACGACAAACTTTGAGCCGCATCGCGTGTTCGGCCAACGTCGAAACCTGATGCCAGGTCCACCGCAAACACAACATCATGGCAGAACGAGGCCAATTTCGCGGAGGCCGTGGTCGCGGTGAAGGGCGTGGTAGAGGCGGCGGTGATCGCGGAGGTCGAGGCGGTGGTCACGCGCAAGGCGGCGAGCGAAAAAAGGAAAACATTCTTGATTTGTCCAAGTATCTTGAGAAGGGGATTACTGTCAAATTCAGCGGTGGCCGAGAAGGTGATTGTGCTGTTGCTCGATGGAGAAATTTGTTTTGACTAATCTTGATTGTAGTCACGGGGACATTGAAAGGATATGATCAGCTCATGAATCTGGTTCTCGATGACGTGAAGGAGACGACGCGAGGTGAGTAAAGATTATCACCCACATGCACTGTTGCAAACATTGACATCCGATTCAGACGAAGAAGGCAATACGAGCACAAGAAATCTCGGTCTGCTTGTTGCGCGAGGAACGCTTCTTGTCCTCATCAGCCCCGTGGACGGCAGCGAGGAAATCGCAAATCCTTTCGTGGCAGCCGATGAGGACGAATGAACGCACAGCAACCAGTGAGGCCCAGGCAGGCCTCTCTCAAAATCCTGCAAAGTATGCAATGAGGGAAGGAACGAACTGCTATGCAGGCACGCTTTGCAGTAGCACGATTTCGAGCAAGTGGCAATCGCGCCAGCAATCAACACAGTGCTACAAACGCACGCGAAGCCTGATCGAGCCATACTGGGCACTGTCGGAGCCGCTAGCAAACGCTCGAGCAGCTCAGCTCAGTTAGATCAAGGACCGCATGGGCTTCCTGCAGAAAGACTACGAATAACACAAAAACATGCAAAATAAGAAGACTCGAGCACCCAAGCCCGGCCTCGTTTGTCCCGCATGGTCCGTATTTCCATAACATCATCGTGCCGATGTTTCCATGCAAGACATTGCGAAGCATGCTATAAATGGGCCCGGCCTTTCGTTCTTCGTCTGTGACCTCCAATATGTCTATTGCCTCCATCGAGCTCAATCGTTCGTCCACATTTTGATTGCAATATCACTAGCACTAGACCCGTTTTTTGTCGTGATATTCGGGTTTCTTTGGCATGCATAATCTTTTGCGGAGCCTGAAGTAAACAGACTATTAAGGAGCAACTTGAATACACACCTGGACCTGACCTATCCCGAGGCAAGGCAAAGCCCTCCTGGGGTAGGGCTAATGAAAATAGGTAGCAGCAATACGAATTGCACTCAGTACGAATTCTCTCATGAACCACGAGTAGCGTCTGAAAAACACGAATTGATTATAAGGATACAATTCGATATATACAAGACGCATTAGTGTATGAATGTCAAATTCTCAGCTTGAGCTAAAATTATGTTTCTTTTTGAACACCTCCCAAATGCTACATACACCCAACTAACCCTCCACCTATCGTTCCCTACTTCCCACTCCCCTCAATCCACTCCCTCAACAAAGGCAACACCCTCTCGGGACACTCCTCCGGCAAATAATGCCCAAACCCCCCATCCACAGGTTCAAACCTCACCTCGACCGGCCTCTCCACCCACGCCTTCCAAACCTTAGGTACATCATGCATCCTCCCCAAATTACTCGCCGACCAAACCACCATCAACGGAATCCCCACCTTCCTCCCACTCTCCTGATCTTTAGTCTGCTCCTCCACATCCTCAAACGCCCCCGCAGAATAATCCCCACAACTCCCACTCACACACTCCGGATTCGAGAATTGATGACAATAATGCCCTACAGCATCATTTTCTTTGAATTTCGAGACACCAGCCTCTGCAGCGCCTTTGGCGCGTTCGAGGTTGATTTTTGTGAATTCGCCGGGACCCATTGCTTCGATCATTTGAGGGGCGGTGGGGAGGGCGAGGAAGGGCCAGTGGTAGTAGGCTGCGCTTGCGGCGGGGTTGGAGAAGGCGGCCCATTGTTCTTTTGTGGGGACGATGTCGATGAGGATTGCGGAGAGGATGTTGTGGGAGGGGGTGTTGTCTACGATTAGACGGTGGCCGATTCTGCCTTTTGGAGGGAGTTAGTTTGGTTTTGATTTGAGCAATGATTGGAGAGAAGAGCGTTGTTTTTACCTCCGCGGTCATGGCCGCACCAAATTACGGGGCGATCTTTGGAGAAGACTTGTTGGAGAGCTTCGATGATGAGATTGCCTACTGTGCGCTTGTCATGTTTGGGAGGGAGGGAGGAGAAGCCGTAGCCGGGGAGTTCGGGCACGAAGAGAGAGATGGTATCTTTCAGCTCAGAGACGACATGTCTCCACATGTAGCTGCTTTGAGGCCAGCCATGGACGCATACGAAGATGGGACCGGAGCCAAGGTCATGGGAATAGCTCTTGACATGGCCACCTGAGGAGACTGTGGAGGTGTTCTCTTGCAGGAAAGGATGCAGCGTCTGCAGTGTCTGGTCTGCCATGATCGGGAGATGGCCCGCGGCTCTTGAACAAGTAAATATTCGCTTTGGAGATGACAGGAAGCAAAGCTTGTTGGCCGAGTGTAGTCCGCGGGCGTGGCTGACATTTCAGCAGCTTATTAGAGGGTGCTTTCTTCTAACATGACGACACAGCTGTATGATTAAGCATTGGGGCGGGGCGGATCTGGACTGTGCAGCAGCCATTCGACAGTCACCGCGGCAGTGGAACACTAATCAGCGCGTCAACAAAGCTCACATGCTGTAGCATCCAGTGTAGTCTTTAGTGTTGTCAGCAGAATATGGATGCGGCTACACTCTGGGGACGCGGCTGTTGTCGTCTATCGGCTCTTCGGATTAAATCGGAAGTTCAATGCTTTCGCCCGAGAATTGTGGGGGAGCAAGTGCGCTCGCTTGCTCGCCCAAAAGGGACCCTGCGACCCTGCGTTGCCCGAAGGTTTGGAATTTCGTTCAGTGGTGAAGGAGCTGTGTTTGCTGTTTGCTGCACTGTCTCAAGCACTCCGCGGAATGTCTCCTGGACCGGTGGTGCAACTGGTCAGCAGACAGGCGTGCATAATTATCGTGATCGGGAGTGTATTACGGCGCCCATGGGCAGCGGAGAAGCGCATCCACAAAGTCTGGTTTGTCCAGCACATCGGGGGCCGACCATCGCTGTCGATGCTGGGGTACCTGGAGCCGCCCAACCAGGTCGACGGCGGGTGGGCGCCGACGTGCGAAGAAACGCAACAAGTGAACGCGTGTCTGCACGTCTCGTATCCGTCGGTTCTCTGCTCGTCGTGGGTGGTGCTCTCTGTACATTAATAATTGCGTGACTGGTGAGCGACAAGAACAGCAAGGTTTCCAAGACCGAAGCTTGTCGCCGGCGTGCACAGACAGCGAGCCAGTTGTGCAGCGCCTCTCGGTCCCTCCCACGAGTCGAGACTTGCTCCCGCGCCTGGCTCGCTCTCCTCTCACTCTCCTGCCCACCCGCACCCAACCTCAAACATACCTCACCAGCCGCCACCTCACCGCACCCCGACACACGCACCCTCCCCTCGCCACCGCGCTCGACACTCCGCTCACACCGATACCGCGACCGCTCTCCACCCCGCTGCGCTCCATGTGGCCGCCTTGAGAGGACCCGACGGCGCCAAGCCAAGCGCTGCAATACTACCGGAGCGCGACTCGAGCGATGTTTCACGATGTGGCCCAAGTCCAACCGCGCCAGCTATGGAATCTGCCCACCATCACGACGACGAATAGCCTGGCGCACTGCACGCCCTTCACCCTTCCCTCGGCCGGCGTGCTGTCGCTGGGAGACGACACCGTCATCACCCTCACCACAGATGTCATCTTCCAACCCGAATGCACAGGCGGGCCCCAGGCTGGCGATGTCTTCACCGTCGACCACCTCAGAGACCCCTTCTATGCGTCGACCATCCCCATGGTCTATGTCGTCAGCGCGGCGACCGTCATAGCATGGGTCTTGGTGATCATGCTTACAATCACGCCGAGAACCGGTTTCTTTGGCGCACCCGGAGCACCAGCGTTTAGTAATGGACATGGCATAATAGGAGGCGCCAATGGAGGCGTTATGGGTGTGACAGGAACAGGATCAAGACCGTGGCTACAGAAGATTGCGGCGCTGGCCGTCGCGATTTCCCTCACAATCGCGACGGCCGACACGCTCGACGTGGCGGAGAAACAGTATGGGAAGGGCTATTCAGACGCGAATCTGCTGCGAAAGGAAGTGCTGGGCTCGCTGGAAATACGCATCACGCGGGTGGTATCGGACATCTTCCTCTGGCTCGCACAGGTTCAAACATTAATACGGCTTTTCCCGAGACACCGAGAGAAGGTCCTGATCAAATGGATTGGATTTGTACTCATCATGTTCGATACGATTTTCTCGTGTCTGAACTCCTTCCTAATCAACAGCGCCCTCCAAGGACGGAATATCGTGGATGCAATACCCGCACTATCATACCTATTCGAACTGGCCCTTGGACTCCTATACGCGGCATGGGTGTTATACTACTCACTGACGAAACGAAGATACGCCTTCTACCACCCGAAGATGCGAAATATATTACTGGTGGCCTTCTTGTCCATCGTATCAATTCTTACACCGGTCGTGTTCTTCATCACGGATGTCTCAAATCAGGACGTTGCTGGATGGGGAGACTACTTCCGCTGGGTCGGCGCCGCAGCTGCAAGTGTGGTCGTATGGGAATGGGTTGAGCGAATAGAGGCTTTAGAACGGGATGACAAGAAGGACGGAATTTTGGGGCGAGAGATTTTCGACGGAGATGAGATGTTGGACGTCATTCCAGACCAAGATGTGGCCTGGAGCGAGAGTCGCAATCTTCGAAGGAATTTCCGGAGACGACGTGACGATGGACCGGATGGCGGTGGCAACACGTCCAGTGCCATGGAACGCGGGCATGGCCTACATGGAGTCACCCAGCGATTCCGATCACGGCATCAACAATCACCATCTCACTTTCCGCTTGGACGGGCACATTCAGCTTCTGTGCCGACTAGCCGTGATAACATCAGACCTGGAGATCCCACCGATGCCACAGGTCAAAACACTGCAATACTCGGAGGACCAACGCCACCTCCCCAGGTTGCCAGTCCTGTGAGCAGGACAGACACTACCAGTGCAGCAAGCACGGTCTACGTCGTACGATATCATCCGATAGCAGATGTGCCTCAGCCTATTCGCAGGAGAGCGAATCCTGAACGAAGTGCGACGACCAGACCAGCCGCCCAGCGGCGAAGAACAGAAAACCAAGAATATTCAGAGAAGGACATTATTGAGGGCGAAGAAGACGTGCAACCCAACATTAATCGAGGAAACCGCCTATGGAACGTGGTGCCAAATCCGTTCAAGAGGAAACGCACCTCCCCTCCCACCGAAGTGCAAAGGGCACGCCAGGCTGCAGGCCAGAGAGTGCCAACCCCTGGTAAGGAGTCATCTCGTTGGGATGTCAGGAACCGGTTGGGTACAATGGCTTCTGAAGCAGGGGAGAAAGTGCGAGAAAAGACGGAACGACGGCCTGAGCCCGATTTACCCGTGACCGTAATTCCAGCACAGCCCCGAGGCAGTAACCGCACCTGGAGCCCGGCCGACCGCACACAGAGGATGAATGTCTTGCGACCCATTGACACAGATCAACGACCGCCCGCATCGCACGGTTCTGATCAGTCGGGTGATACTGGATCGACGACTCTGACGGCGAACAGTCAGCCTGTGCGATCTTCCCAACGGCCCGCCTTGCAGCGAGGCGACCACGGTGCTGCCAACGCTGTCATTGCGACGCAGTCGCCTGTCGAGTACGTTTCTACAAGCAGGAACGGGCCTCCAAGAGCGGACGATATCAGTCCAGTCAATGGACGGAATGCCGGGACTATTGTGGTCCCAGCACCTCCGCGGCGAACTCCTACACTTCAGACAAATACGCCACCTATACGGAATGGTGCAAGTAGGAATGCAGGCATGGCAGCCCCGGGGTCGAACAGGAACACGCCGTCGAATGACAACAGCGATGCGGCGAATAATGCGTAAAGCGGGCTGTTGTTCAAGAACATTGGGTTCGCATTTCACGGCTTTGGGTTGATGTACTTCTTCATTATTTGATTAGCGCGGCGCTGGCGGTATATACCCTCACCCAACTTCTCTGGGTCCGGGTTATGAGGTTTCGGGACGATATTTTGGCATTTCATGGACGGCGGGAAAAGGCTACGGCCTTGATATGACGGCGCGCAAAATTTGGTCACTTGTATGGGCAAGTCGGCCTATGTTTCATTTTGGCGAGATACCCTCGTCTAGCGAAACAGAAGTTCTGTAGATAAAGTGAGGACACTTTCGGAGTGTTGTATATATGTCGATACCAGACGACAATTTACCACTGAGAACAATTGGCTTGATTCGCAAATCTTCACGAGGATCAGTAATCGCGTTTACCGTACACCACCCCGTTCCACCCCCTGGGTAGGGTAGGTCAGAGGTACAATGTACACGGCTCTCGCACGAAATTGATCAGTATGGGCTGTCCAGCTTTCGCGAATAATCGCCGCTCTCCCTCCCCTCCATCAAATCCCCTTTATGTCATGCTGCGCTCACCGCAGACGAAGATCGCGATGTATAAGAGACACGATGACTTCAAACAAATGCAGGCGCGAAATCCATGAAAAGACAGCAAAGTTCAAAATAAAGTAGTACATTACACACTCCAAGAACGCTATGCACAATGCCGCACAGAAACATGAATGTGCGGCTCCCGAGCAAGAGCACGCCAACAGTCGATCCAAGGTGGAGTAGAGGCCATCACCACTCCTTCTTCCCTCCAGAGATTTCGAAGTCATTGGCCAACGTCTGCACCTTTCAAAGTCACTCACACCACCCCCTTCCACTCCAACCTACCTCCCTCCCATCTAACTCGCCTTTACAGCCAACCCCGCCGGAACACTCGCACTCTGCAAGATATGCTTAAGCGGATCAGATCCATACTCCAACCTCTTCTGCTTCCCACCCCCACCACCACCACCACCACCACTCTCCTCCTCCTTTTTCTTCGTCCCCGGTGGCGGCCCACAATACCGTCCATGATGATCCATATGCCCGCTCGCAACCGCAGTATTAACAACCGCATTCGCACTCCTCTCCACAGCTTTCGTACTCCTCTCCACAGCCCTCGCACTCCTCAAACTCGCATCCGCCGCACGTTCCGCAGCATCAGCACTCCGATGCGAAGCGTCCGCGGAGCGATTAGAGCCTTTGGCAGAAGATTGGGATGCGAGAGCGGATTTCCAGGTGGGGTAGACGGCGATGATTGTTGCGGCGGAAGCGAGAGTGGCCCAGAGGGTTTTCTTTTTGAACCAGGGTTTGTCTTCCAGGGGCATGAGCATGTCTTCTTGGGGTGGAGGGGGTGGAGGGTCGGCGCGGTGGCCCCGTGGAGAAGGAGACCGGGAGTAGGAGTAGCGTCTTCGGCGGCGACGGTGGCCGCCGCGCGAACGTGATCGTCGACGGGGGGAGGGAGACCGGGAGGACATGGAGGATGAGGAGGAGATTCTGATTGGGTGGGTGTGTCGTCAGTACAGATGTACGTATACGGGTGGAAGATGGGAAGGGTAGGGTCTCACCTGGACAGCTGGTCGCGGCTAGAGTAGGCGCTGTCGTAGCTCTGCCGATGGTATGGCGAGGGTCTGGACCTCACGTATGGGTCTCTTGGATCTCTTCCTCGTTCGGGCATGGCTATTGGCGATCGTTGCGAAGTTGTTGTTGCATGAAGAAGGTGAAATCGACGAGAGTTGGATGTGAGTTCAGGTGATGACTGCGACGCGCACGGGCGACACGATACTTGTTATAGAGTTGGGAGAGCCAACCCGCCAGTGGGGGCTGGCTGCGTTATCTCGACCTCGGACGGATGTCGAATGCTACCACATAGACCATTGTGGCTTGCTAGTGGACACGAACAGGCGTGACATCATGTCGTGGGGTTCTGCGGTGATTGCAGGCCGTCAGCCAGGCGTTCAGACGAACTATTCCCAGTTTCCACGATGCTCAGCCATCGTGGCCAACAATAGCCTTCGTAGGGAGTATCCGGGCAGATGCGCACAGGGTTGACCACGCGTGTGGGCTTCACGATGCTGTCGATGTTGTGTGTTTCGGGTGATCGCAATGGCTGGAAAGTGAAGCTGGTAGCGGGTGAAGTCGATGGGTTACCCCAGCTCATATGTGTCGGAAGCCCAGACATGAAGGCTAATCCCTGCATGGAGTTCTGTGAAACTGCCCAATATGAGGGTGACACATATTCCGGTTTGGTCTGGTGCCGCACGCGCGATCCAAATTACAACTCCGACATGCACCGAATTTTGAAGATCGGAGCACGTCTTACTGCGATGTTGATGAGATGCTGCGGAGAGCGCTTCCTAAAATGAGCAATACTACCCAGCCCGCTACCACGAGACAGAATGATACAGCCGTTGACTGATCTTTGCTCTGCGCATAGTCTTCTCATTTGTCCCAGCGTGCGTGTTTGAGGTTTGTCTGCAGAGTCCATTGCTGGTGGGCAAGGCAGGCGTGATGACGCGCATTGAGCCCCAGTTCTCGTTCGGCGGCAGTTGCTGCGCAAACAGCTCAGCAAACTGCAAGGAACAGGCATAGATATGCCCACTTTCTTCAGTGATGTTACTCGGTGCCGTAGTGTCGTGCTTCGATCCTCGTGTCGAGTGAGCTGCAACGCGTCACGCATGACAATGGCCGTGAGGATCTCCATTCGCCGACTAGCTGTAATGGCATGCCGCTCTCGCGCTGAACAGCCACTTCCATTGGTGGATCTATACGTTTATCCTGTGCGGGCTCGTTCGGGGCTGAGATATCAACTGTGCAACGCCGTATGATACGTCCGTCGATCTTGAGGGAGGCGCGGGCTCAGCTTGCGCATGCATTGTGCACAATTCCCGTCCCGGAGATGGCTAGATGTATATGTCGGCACTGGGGTCATTGTCAGTGGCTGGCAAGGTGCTGTCGTCCAGAGCAACATCTCATGCAAGCTCCATTGTGCCCGCTGACGAGCTCACTCGCTTCGTCATTGAATCTAGACTCGGAATGAGTACCGTGAGACCCGGCCAGGAACAACGTATCGACTCGCTTCTCATCTCTCTGCTTTCGAGTGAGTGCCTTACCATGCCGACACGCAACGCGCTTGAAGACGGGCGAATGGTGCTTACTCCAGGCAAGCATCGAAGCCTGCTGCTGCACCTACCTCTCCTAAGTCCGCTATTCTTAGATTGCAGTCCTCATTCTTCAACTTGTTGCCGCACTTGCTTCATGCTGTCTACGTTTGTATCGAGTCCGGAGCAAGCATGCGTTCAATGCTGGGTCCGTCTGGAGGCCGCGACTCGCTTCGGGGCGGAGAAGTGTTACCACAGACGATCGGACTCTCGTGCACGGGGACTGTGTCGTTAAGAGTGCTTTTCTCACGCACCCAATGCAACGCGTCTTCTGCACGACGCAGCTCGAGCACATGGTTCTCGACCACCGTTCCGCCTGTAAGAGACCACTGGCTTGCTGATGTATCCATCTCTTCAAGACACAGCTCAAGAAAGCGCTGGCATGAGTGCCCGCTCATCATCACGAGTTCGCCATTATAGGAGCTGTGTTTCTTGAGCTGGTTCGGGTGTCTTTGGTCTGCGGGCGTGGTCGCTGGGCAATGCCTTTCATGTCTCGATGCGGGCCTCAGGCTCAAAGTGGCATCGCCAGCCGCGTCGCAACAGTATGTCGTGATGCGGCATGTCCGGCACGCGTGCATTCGTGGCTCGCACGCGGGTAGTGGGAAGAGCGGAAGTTGATGTTCGGCGCAAGCCAACGACGCACTTCCCTCGCAGCACGTGTTGCCCAATTTCCCTCCGACGCCGCCCTCCGCTTCCCCATCAACACCTCGCTTGCCATCAAAAACAATGCTTCACAGCCAGATCGGCTGCCGCTAACAGGACAAGACTTGCTAAGCTGCCTAAGCTCTGCAGAAGCATGTCAAATGCATCGCCCATCATTGGACAATGCTCCTGGTCCTCGCGTGCACAGCTCCGTGCCATTGACCTCATCCCGGTCAGGCACAGCGAGTGCCGGGAGAGCTTGCTATAGACGGCAGGTGAGATAATCTCATAAATGGTAGCAGCATGTCGCCAGAAGAAAAGGTAGGCAGCCTTTCTCGTCCTGTCTGTCACTTCAAGAACAGCCCAGTATGAAGCTTTCAGTGGCCAGTGTCTTTGCGTGCTCTCTGCTCGCAGAGGCAAGCTTCAGGCAGAATCTCAACTACAGGTCGCCTTCGCATAATCATCCAGGTCTCGGAGTCTCACTGCACAAGGTCAACAAACGGAATACGTGAGCTGAATCCGCCTCTACACTCGGCACGAAGCTAACGACCGGGGCAGCCCATCGAAAGCGTTTGAAGCCTCGCAGCTCAATTTCACTCATGGCGTAGCATCTGGCGACCCATACCCAGACAGCGTGATCTTGTGGACGAGACTCGCGCCCCTCACAGCTTCCAACGATACCGCAAGCAACGCGACTGTCAGTGGCTATGTTCCACTTTACAATCACGGCCCGAAGCAAGTATCTACAGCTCCCGTCTGCGCAGAGTGGAAGGTGTCCAGGACACCAGACTTCGAGAACGTCGAGAGTAGCGGAACAGCATACACTTCCAGCGATATCGACTACACAATCAAGGTTGAAGCTGGCAACTTGACTTCATGGACAAGATATTACTACCAGTTCAACGTCTGTGGCAGCAACAACACCAGCCCGCTAGGCCGCACCAAGACAACGCCATATCCGCACGATTACGTTGACAATGTCGGACTTGCGGTGTACTCTTGCAGTAACTTTCCATTTGGCTTTTTCAACGCCTATGGAAACCCTGTTCGCAAAGACTCCGTGGATTTTGTTCTACATTTGGGAGACTACATTTATGAATACGCCGGGGACGGAGACTATGGATATGGACAATCGATTGGTCGCGTGCCGAAGCCAGAAAGCATCATTTATACTCTTGATGACTACAGACAGAGGCACGCCACTTATCGCACTGACGAGGACCTGCTGCTGTCTCATCAGACATATCCTTGGATTCCAACCTGGGACGATCATGAGGTACCAATTTCTGAGCGAACACACAAGACATGGAAAATTGATCTATCATGAACAGGTTTCTGACAACACATATCGGGACGGCGCATCGGAGCTCAACAACACTGAGGCTTCGTTCGTGCAGGACGGCGGTGTGTCTGTTGACCAGCGCAAGATGAATGCTGTTCGAGCTTACTTCGAATGGATGCCAATCCGTCAAGTCGAGATGGACGACAATCTTCGCATCTGGCGTAGCTTCCAGATTGGCTCGCTGTTCGACTTGATCATGCTTGACACTCGACAGTACGATCGTTCGATTACGGACTTGTACTGGAACACGTAAGTCATGCAAGATCGATCAACACTGAGATCTTCTATTCTGACTAGGTGGCAGCGACTACATCCACTCTATCTCCAATGACGCCGGCAGATCCATGATGGGCTCTCGCCAAGAGAACTGGTTCTACAACTCCCTAGGCGAGTCTGCAAACAGAGGGGCAAGATGGCGAATCATCGGATCTCAGACAGTGTTCTCGCGCATCAATGAATCTGTGTCCTACGGAAACGTCAATCCACTTGACTACGACGCCTGGGACGGATATCAAGCCAACCGCAACAGGACTCTGAATTACTTGACCGAGAACAACATTGGCAACAATATTGTCATCTCGGGCGACTCTCATGCTAGCTGGGTATCAGATTTGGCTTGGCTTGATCATTCGAACTACTCCGCTGACACCGGTGCTGGAGCTCTTGGAGTCGAGTTCGCCGGCTCAGCTGTATCATCGCCATGTCCCTACGGCCAGAACATCACCCAGCTATCGGCCAACAACTACTCTGATGCCCTCGAAGCGGCGAATGCTGAGCTGCACTGGAACGATGTGTATTACCGTGGCTACTTCGAGTTGCGTATCAGCTACGATGAAGTCAACGCGAGCTATTTCGGACTACCTACGATTGTGACGAGAAATTCACTGGAGATCAGTCTGGCCAACTTCACTGTCAAGACTGGGGAGAATGCTCTGCAGAGGCCAATTGCAGGAGGCATTGCCGAGAGCGGAAGCTTGAAGGGAGGATCTATCAGGCAGACGAATATCACGAATAATACGGAGACAGGACAATGGACGATCAGTATGTTCAATGAGGAGGATATCTAGAGCAGATTCCGGAACAACCTGCGACCACAACGACTTGTACATAGCCACGAAGAGAAGACGAATCGCAATGATATAGAGGCATGGAAGACTGCATGATTCTTCTAAAGCGATGCCAATGCATTCCATGGCATGGTCCCTGCCAAGTTCAGCCGGCGGAGTGACGTAGCCAGAGAGCGATGTTTCAGGATGCGACTTCCAGCGACCGCCTTCGCCAATGCATCAACGCCCTCGCTTCGCTTCGCAGGCGCCAACGAGCGCGAACATGGCCCTGCCACTGCGGCTGTAGAGATAAGTGAATTTCTTTTCCATGTCATCCTTCACCAACACCGCACCTCATCTTTCACAGCAGCCCGGCGCTGGTCGCCAGACCTGACCGAACACCCTCACATACGGCCCTCATCTACACCTCATCATGCGTCCTCTCATTTTGTGTCTGAGCGCCTCAGTAGCTGCTACTTCTCATCACTTCAACAGCCACCTCGAGACACGACAGAGTAACGGCAGCATACAGATAGCAATTGTCAACAAATGTCCTGATATCATCTGGCCTGGGATCGCGGAGAACGATGGCGAATCATCTGATGGGTTCGAACTGGCAGCCGGGAGCAACAGAACGATATCCGTCGCTGCAGATTGGAAAGGTCGCATCTGGGGCCGAACGAATTGTACATTCCTCAACGGCGAAAATCTGCCTGGCAACTGCCTCACGGGTGAGTGTGGTGCTCTCAAATGCCGTCAAGCAGGCAACCCACCCGCAACCCTTGCAGAATTCGACATGTACGGCGCAGCAGAACAAGCATACTACGACATCAGCCTAGTAGACGGCTACAACCTCCCCATGGCAATAGTCCTCGAACCCAACAACGTTCCCACTCTAGCAAACGTCAAACTCAGCGACAAAATTCCTTCTTGTGTCGGCAGCATCGATGGCTTCGCCTCCGCCGCAGACTTCAATCCCTACTCCAACAACCAACAATTCCTCGGAACATCCAACACCGATCAACTCCCCTTCGAAACAAAAACCACTGCCCAATTCATCGGCTCCTGGTGTCCCTTCGACCTCCTCGTCACCCCGCCGAAAGTCCCAGGAAACGGCGTCTACCCTTATCCAGACGGGAATATCAAACGACCGGATTTCAGCCCTTGCAATTCGGCGTGTCAGAAATATGGGAGAGCTAAGTACTGCTGTACGGGAAGATACGATCGAGGGAATTGTGATCCCAATTATTATGCCAAAGCGGCCAAGGCTGTTTGTCCGGATGCGTATTCGTATCCGCACGATGATACGAAGAGCGTTTTTGGGGTGGCGAGGGGTGGGAATTGGCAGGTTGTGTTTTGTCCGGGAGGGAGGAGTACGAATATTTTGGCGACGGTGGCTGGGAAGGCGAGTTGATGGGGTGAAGGAGATGGATGTGGTGGAGGTTTGTGTGATGCAGTTTTTGATACCCCTTTATTTGATACCAATTCTATGGATGCAAATGATGATTACCTCGATACAAGCACTGAGTCTCAGCGCAAAGCATATGCGACTTTTGTCCTTCTTGCGCCCATCGATTGGAGATTCCTGGTTCCGTCTTCGATGATTGTCGGAACTGAACCCACCTTTCTCAACCTCTCTCATCTCAATCTGCGCCCCTCTTGCTTCTATACGCGCACTTTCACTGACCGGGCGCATCTTCAAGGCTACAGTCCTCGCGCAGTTACCATCCACCGCTTTGGAAAAGCAGGCCTCTGAACTTCAACATCAATCAGATGCGACGGCCCAAGTCTCCACTCCAAACTCTCAAGCCCCAAATCCTCAGCGAAACCGACCATGCCTTTCCTCAAATGCATCAAAGAGGAGCACTCGCCTCTCTCGTCTTTCTCGATAACTTGTCTCACAATCTCGCCTCGGGGCTTGCAAACGTGATTAGTGCTAAAGAGCGGCAACCCAAACTTCCGAGTGTCGAAGAGAGAACCGAGTTGGTATGGTTGCAAGACCTTCCACTTCTTCAAGACGTTGTCGTATTCTTCGAAAATCATGATTTCGCTGTAAAGGATCGATTCGATTTCGAGCTTCATTTGACGACATGCGCCGAGGAATTGAGGCGGAGAAATTTGATCGAGGGATCCGTGTAGTTGGCTAGTGCAACTCCATGATGTGCAGGTGTAGGGATTTGGGGCTTGGAGGTTGGAGAGACGAACTGGTTTCCCTCCGCTCAGAGTGGCGACTTGGTGTTCGATGTCTTTGATGAGGGACATGCGCCAGATGGCATTGCGGAGTTCGCCAGGGAGGCGCAGGAGTGGTGAGTTCGAGTTCTCGAGCTGAGTTGGACGGGTCCTTGACGACTCGAGTTTGTCGAGAGCTACTTCTATCGCCATCTTGTTCTGTGGACGAGTCAGTCGGGTCAGAAAGGTAGTGCTGCTGCGACCATACGGACTGGAAGCACTTTCTTCGCTGTATAGTCTGTGATTTGAAGTGTCCTACAGTTGGGGTGGTGAGTATCTAAATGAGTGGTGAAGACTCGGTCCTAGTTATAGTGACTGTTCGAGTGTTCAGGTGCGAAGAGTTATGCCTCCACTCACCTGTCTTCAGGGTCTCATTCACTGTTTCCATTCACCCCGGGATCGATACTGAGAATTTGTCCTGATGAATATGAAAGAAAAAGGGAGAAGGGGACTTGAAGCATCTCTTGGACTGTGATCGATCCAAGACTAGCGTCCTCGCAACACGTTCGAAGTTCAGACCTGTCCCTCCTACCTGCTTTGCCTCGTCGTGCCGTCTGTTTGGTGTTTCTCCATATCATACCTCTCATTCTCTCTGCTCCGATACGCGCGCTTCTTCACCCATTCTGAAGCCATTGCAGTCACCAAAAATGCCTCTACAATGCTTGTCGTTTGTGACTATGCTACCAACGCCTAAAGGTGCGAGACGTCACTGGAACCGCAGAAGGGTGATGATTAGACTGCCCCAGCGCCCACTGCAAACTGCCCAGGCTCAGCTCCTCATTGAAGCTGACCATGCCAGCTCTCGAGAACCGCCTGGCCTTCGCCTCGCGCTCTATAACTTCTCTCGTATTGTCTTTCTTGTCGCCTCTGCATGAGTGGTACATGGCAAAGACCGGCAGACCGAATTTTCGCGTGTTGAAAAGGGAGCCGAAATGGTAGGGCTTGAGGGTCTTCCATTTCTTAAGCAAGACATCGTATTCTTCGAAGATCATAATGTCTGTGAACAGCATAGGTTCGACTTCGAGCTTCATTTGGCGGCAAGCGTTCAGAATCTGCGGTGGTGTGATGGTGAGAGTTCTTTCTAATGGTTGGAAGCAATCGGTCCAGGCTACACAATCGCGCGTCCGGTCCGTTCTGAGATGTCCTTTCTTTGCAACTTGGTCTTTGATGTCCTCGATAAGCGCCATGTACCAAATGCGGTTGCGTAGCTCGGCAGGAAGGCGAAGAAGTGATTGTTTGGAATTTTTCAGTGTTGCCAGGCGGAGTGCAAGAGATTCGAGTTCGGTGATAGTTAGGCCAGCCGCGGCAGCGAATGCCTGTGCGACTCCTGAGTTGTCCAAGCTAGCCTGTCGACTAGTTAGCGGGTATGAACAGGCTACATCGCTATGATCATACCGAGTCGAGGAGCGGCTGCTCTGTGGGTCCAGTTGCCTGTAGGAGGAGTGGTGAGTGTCAAAGCTTGTAAGAGTAGCAAAACTTTGGTCAGTTTTTATAGTAGTGATGCCCGAAGAGCCAAGCCTGCATTCACCTCTCTGCTAGGCCTCATTCACCGTGTTCATTCACTTCGATGTCAATGCCAAGGGGCTTGTACGGGTTATGGATGTCCAGTATAGCTTGGGACATATGAACAAAGTTATCGCGCTGCTGAATACTGAAATGCTCGTTTATACATTGAATCTGTTCAGCGTATAGAAAGTGCCACAATTCCTGACTGAAGTGTTCGCAGCAAGTTATGTCTTCTCCTGAATACTGCTCGTAGGAAACAATCTCTGCTTATTGTGAGATCTCTGTCGAATGCCCAGCCATGCGCTGTGTTGTAAAAAGCAAGGCGCACACGTGTCGTGCACCACCACTCCTCCAGTCCGTCAATGGCCTTGGAGTATCCATAGATCTCGAGGATCGTGTTTATGACGGATGAAGGTCTTCGCGGGCGCTGCTTCAGTCACTAGGTACGGTTTTCCAATCGCCCAGGTCAAGTTCTCCAACTCGAGCTCCGCCGCAAAACGTACCATCCCTCCTCTTCTGGCTGGCGCATACTTGTTTGGGCCTAGAATCTGGGCTGTGCCAAAATCTATGTCGACAAATGTTTTAGAGCCATCTGAGCGGAGCTCCTTATACAATTTGAGTATCGGCATACCGAGCTTGCGCGTGTCCAACAGGCTTCCCATCTGGTGCGGTAGCAATACTTTCCATGTTCGGAACAGTTGATCATATTCCTCCCATACCATGATCTCGTGGTACAAGATAGACTCGATTTCTGTCTTCATCTGTCGACTCGCGTTGAAAAAGGTGGGCAGAGCGACCATTGTTGGCTCTGGATGGGCCACACTGTCCTGGAGAATGCTGCTAAAGCTGTCGCCACGGAGGACGCGGCGATCAGAGATTTTGCGGATCGTGAGAGCTGCCTTTGTGCAGCCTGTTGGACCATTCGCTCTCTTCTCTTGAGTTGTTGACTCAGCATCCTCCTCGAATGCTGCATGTCGATATCGAATGTCTTCGATCAGTGCCATCCGCCAGATGCGGTTACGTAGCTCTCCAGGAAGACGAAGGAGCGGAGTCTTGGAGTTGCGGATCTCGATGAGACGGCGTGAGCTATTCTCAAGCTCGCTAATACTGGGATTGCCGGCAGCGGCGAGCAGCTGAGCCATGCAGTCGGCGGCCAAGTCTGTTTAATGTCATCAGCAAACGCACGAGCATGAAAGCCATCAACCACTTACCTGACTTTAGCTGTCTCTTGACTGGCAACTTCTGCGAGGCTTTGTCAAGTTGAGTGTGTGGCTGTTGCCGCAGGCGCAAATGATTTCGACAAAAGGTGATTGCCGCGACAAGCTCCAGTTCCTGCAGCTAACGTTTTAGCGTGACAATCACAAGTAAGCAGGCAGCCGCGCTGCACATTTTCACTTTTCGCTTCACATTGCACATTGTTTGATCCAAGTATATGACTACATCGATGGAAAACTCGAGAGGGGGTAAAGTCTTTGCCCCTGCAGAGAAGTGGTAATTCCCATTGGCACAAAAACCGATCTCATCGACTTTCTAGAAGAGAACAGCCGAATCTTACCACGTTCTGGAGCAGACACGAAGGTCAAAAATGCCTTTTCCGGCATTCAGCAGCTCTTGGACACTGCGGCTTGCAGGATCGGTAGACGGTGAATGAAGTGTGAAGACGAGGGAGTACAACGATACTGGATCGGGATTCTAGCCGCAACGACAGTTTACCATCCCCAACCTTTCAGCCTCGACAAATGCCGCTGCCTCCATCCAGGACTGTACCTGCGAAACCAGGAACATCGAATAGAAGCGTCGCCCCACCACAACATTCCTTCCCATCTTTGAAATGCCCTGGAGAACGTCTCCAGGAGACAGACACGCTGCCCAGTCCTCTCCAGCATACTTCAAGCGTGCGGATGCTTCAATTTCTTCTGCCTGGCAGAAGGAGACATCCCTCCATCGCAGGTCGAACCTTTCTCGATTGTGCCATGACCCAAGCAACATCGATCTCCTCCACGCAATTTATCCAGCCATGCCCTGTAACCTTTATCAGCGAGCTGAGCATTGGCAAAAAGTAGGAAAAAAACTGCACTCACATGTCGTTGGCGGTGCCAGTACCACCGCAATAAGCGTAATTCACATCCTCGCAGAATCGTTGATTCGCGTCCCAATCGCATTTGTGAACTCCTTCCGCACACCATTTCGTGGGCGGTTTGGAGGGATCCGGGTAGCAGTCGAGTGCAAGGGATGAGGCGAGGAGAAGACTGAGGGTGGAAATGATTGAGGCCTTCATATTTGCGTCGAGTCGATGCTTGTTTGGAGGTTCGGACTGGGAAGAGTGATGTTGCGAGTAGTGGCGGTCGCTGAGTCGCTGTCTTATTGCATCTCTGGCAGGGTTGCAGTAGTTATTTTATAGATGTCGAGACGGAAGACTGGCTTGAGTGAGGCCGTTCTACTTCTGGCCAACCGCTCGACGCTCACGGCTGGCAGAGTCGGCTACATTCGTGTTTGCGCCCTAAATCGGCGTCAAGCGTCGGAGCCGTCGTGTTCGGTTTTGTCGTTCTTTTGTCCGCCATTGATTGGACGAGGAGGATCTGGCTTGAGTGAGGCCGTTCTGCTTCTGGCTAACCGCTCGACGCTCATGGCTTACTGAGTCGACTAAGTTCGTATATGAGCCCTAAACTGGCGTTGAGCGTCGAGCGTCGAATTCATCGTATTCTGTCCTTTTCGCTCGTTTGTCTGCGAGTGCTTTGGCGAGGAAGAACCGTGTTGAGTACAGCGGTAGCCAGACTCTGTGCAGCTATTATTACCCGAGGCACCGGATAGCAGTGTATACTCTAAAAAGTAGAATGGAAGTCCCTGCTGGATCAATCGGTTGACAAACGAATAAGACCGCCTGACAGTCAACCAATTGTATAAGCATGTAAAGGCTATTACAGTGAGAATTAGCCTTTCCGCTTCAACAGCTAGGGCTCACATACCTCCTAACCTAGGCAGCTTAGTCCAAACCACGTCAACCCATACTGCGCAAAAGCTTAATCACAAACATACGCATCAAAGATCCCAAATTGGTACAACGCTTGGCATGTCGACACAACACCACCTGCCATTCACCCTCTCCACCCAAACCACAGCCTCCCATCCCAACTCCTTCGAAAAGCTAACCCGTCCAATCCTCTGCCTCCTCCTCCTAGTCCGAACATCATGCAGCGCAAACATTTCGATTCTCGTCCTCGAAGCAGTCGATGGATCATCTGGTTCCGGCAGATAGACATGCACCGCTGACCTCCCGTCCCATCTTTTCAAGTGCAAAAGTGTAGTCAAGAACTCGCCGTTATGCGATGTCCATTCCTCCCAATTGTGAGAATATTCTTCCCAGCGCATGAGCTTGTACCAGATGGATCCGCATTCCACTCGCATGAGATTGCACGTGGTGAGGAGGTTTTTAGGGTAGAGTGCAGGAAGCAGGGACACAGAGTCGGATCTTGGGAGTCTTCGTGCGAATGCAAGTGAAGATTCGATGGTGACCCAGCTGGGGCGTGTAGAGGAAGGTTCAACCGAAGCGTTGTCCGTCTGACCGGGTTCTAGAAGCGAGACTTCTTCGGATTCGTCATCCTTCCTACTGCGCAGAAGCTTGTCGTGGTTGTCTTGCATCGTCTGTACGATGGCGTATTGCCAGATCATGTCTCGAATTTCGCGTGGGAGAGCGAGGAGCGGGCAGTCTCTATTCGCTACTGAGGCCGCGATCTTGTAGTCTCGCCAGAGGTAGTCGATCCTTGCGCTGAGTCTGTCCATGTTGTATGCGAGGGCGATTTGACGTTCTGAATCAGTGTCTGCTCGATGGTCTCGTGATGAAGATAGTTTTGAGGTGTGTTGCAGGCTGCGGGTCCAGTGATATAAAATGGTTGCGGATATCAAGAACTTGGGTCCCGCCAAGCTGTCTGTCCATAACTTACCACTGTGCTTTCTTGAGTCACGTTGTGCTTAAGACTCTCTTCGGCGTATCACAACCATCGCGGTACCTTCGCGTCATCGTATTTTGCGTCCTTCTCCTTCGCCTCGCGCCAGTAGTCCGATTCTTGCTCAGCAGCACACTGGGCACAGATGTCGACCGAGCAGCCAGGGCGGTCGCAGACATACCACGAATTGCAGAGCGGCTTTCCGCATTCCCAGCATCCGGACGTCCAGAACCTCTCGGTTTTGTAAAGTTCGTGCTGGTCGAAGGAGCAGTTGTGTCGACGCGCCTTTGGGGCCATGGTGCTTCCTTTGGTAAGTTTTAGAGTTTGAGCTCGTCGTGACGGGTATGGCTGGAATTATATTTGTACTGGCTGCACTCTCGCGACGTTGATAAACAATCTGCGGAGACTTGTTTGACCTGGCAGCAGGTGAAGATCCGGCTCTGAAACTAGACAAGATCAGTTCAAAGTCAGACATGATTTCGGACTTGAACGCTGCAAGACTGTCTCGCGCGCAGTGATGCAGGACACGAGGGATCCTAGACGAGACACAGTTCGCACGAACACAGCCGCACTCAAGTGAGGCCTTCTGCGACACCGCTTGCGCTGCGCATCGAGTGCTTTGTGGTCGAGAAGCTGCACGTGATATCACATGAGACGGCGTGGTAACAGCGATGCAATGTCGAGTAGCACTGCACGAACGTTAGTCATCGAATCTTGAGATGAGGCGACATTAATACGATGAAGAATAGCAGGCGAAGAGAGATGTTGTGAGAAAGGCATTGGCAGATGAGTGAAAACAGAGAGAGAAGCAGTTAGTGATCGCCCGCGAATCTATTTCATTCCCGAAGCTGTCTGGTTCTGTTGGTGCAAATACCCTAGGGTCTACCTGTCTCTCTTGGACATGACAGGCCAGCCGGATGGCAATACGTTCGCTCGGGAAATCAGGCACGTCCTGCGCTGCATCCGTGTGGCAAGGCTGGGCACGGGGCGCCGGTCGTCGCATTTGTGAAAATGCCACATCGAAGCATTCCGGGAAAGCTCTTCTTCAGGGGCCCAAGAAGGAGGGCCGAGAGCTGCAAATATGGCATTCTCAGGTGCCGTCTACGTTCTGTCATGGTCGGTCGTCTAGGTCGTGGTTTTATGCGCCAGGCTTCTTCCCAATGCCGCGTATCTCGTAGGTCTCATGCTGAGCTTAGAATTGGTCTGCGGACGCACATTGTCAGTAGTTTCCTAATTGCTCCTTCATAGCGTATACGCACCCAAGGTCATGCTCATCGACACGTCCGTGTTCTCCACCATCTTCGTAAACTCCTCGAAGCTGATCTTTCCGTCTCGGTCCAGATCGGCCTCCATAATCGTCTTGTCCACTATTTGCTGCAGTTGCTGGTCCTTCAAGTTGCTGCCCACCATCATCTTGAGCACGATGAAAAGCTCGCCATTGCTGATGTAGCCGTCCCTGTCGATGTCGTAGACTTTGAACGCAAATCTCAGCTTCTCCTCCTTGTTGCCTTTGCTGCTGAAAGCGCTGAGCCCAGAGACAAATTCCTGGAAGTCGACGTCACCGCCCCCGTCTTCGTCGAAGATGGCAATCATTCGTGTCGCAAGAGGGTTCGAGGAGACTTGAGGTAGGGAAAGGAATTCGTCGCGCTCGATGGTGCCTGAGTTGTCCTGCGTGTGAAGTCAGGTACTGTCACAACGCATTGAATACAATCGGCATACCTTGTCCAATTTCATGAAGCGCTTGCGCAGTCTGTCGACTTCGTCCCGGTCGACTATGCGAATGTATAGTCAGCGCCGTGTTCAGCTGGTCGCCATTGTGGCGCAGGGAAATGCGGCGCGCGGACAATCGTACAGTTCGACCCTTGGACGATGTTCTCCAACATGGCACTGTTTGCGTTGCCCATCTTGCCGTCGTTTCGGAGCGGTGTTTGGTGGTGATGGTGGTGTGAATGTGCAGCGGGGAGTGGAAATGGGGTCCTGAGGCCAGATCGGTCCAAGCTTCGTGCACGATCTAGCCGAGATTGGTGTCATCGAGCATGGGTGTGTAGGCCGCCAGCAACATCAACATTGACAGCACGTCTGACCTCGCGGGACTACTTGATACTATACGACCATGTCTGGCCACTTGGAGGACGCTGCCATACAGGCTGCCGAGACGATTCAGACCGCGCACATCAACCACAACCCAACCAGGCACGACCTCGCACCACAAACCTCGGTCGACTCCAAAATCCCCGTCGAGTTCGACCGCTCTGGTGATGTTGCCTCTGTGGCCGATGACGTTGGCGAGGACGAAGTGCCCTTGAGCATATTGCGCCCACTGCCCGATGAAGAGAGACATGCGCCGAGACATTTGCAATTGCCCGATCTTCGATTTGAGCAAAGCTATCTAAAGAGCATCGAGAAGGCTGAGGATTGGAGAATGGTGGCATACATCACAATGAAGGACCAGGTCAGGCGTTCGCATACTGTTGATTGAGAGCGTTGGGTTGATCTATCTGGCAGGTCCTCATGCCCCTGGTTCAAGGCCTGGCGTGGTCATTGATCGTGGCTGGGTATGCTCATCACTTGATTTTGGCGTTGACTGTATGCTAACATTACTAGGTGGCGGCATTGGAACGCTTCTGCCAAGTTCTCTGGTCAGACAATCGGCGCTAAGATACGGAGATGGTGGTGGTAAGTCGCAATGTCTGCTCTCCATCTTGGCCAGCATCTCCCCTTGTGTCTCTTCACGGGCTCGTCTCGAGGCTACGGAACTCCTTGTCTCGACGACTTTCCTGGGAGTGAAGGATCACTCGTATCAGGGAGTATTGTCCGATTTGCCCACGCATCAGGCTAGGGCTTGGGCCTCGCTGTGGGATAACATCGGTGGCTTTGTGATCGATGGCGGATTCCTTTAGTCACCACATTGCTCTGATCCCATATTTCAGAAACCATGTGTAAAACGGAATCCAGCTGACTTAGTCTAGGGGTGTCAACAACTGGAAAATTCCTGAGCACTCAAAGTGGAACCCTCGAAGTGAGCAGCAGTAGACAGTCCGACAACCGGGGTAGCAACGATCCCAGGCGACGGCTCTCGGACGAGCAAAATATCCCGCAGCGCAGATACGCTGCAGCAAATGTTTGCGCCTGCAGCTGGTCGCGTGCGCCTTCGTAGGTCACAGGCACTCACAGCGAACTACAAGAAGCTTGGCATAGCTGCACGGTCCAAAGCAATGGGATGACTGCCAATCATCGAGCAGGAGAAATCGCCTGTCGGCATGTCTAGGCCCAACGACGTGGGATTCTTGCACCGGCAACGATCCGTTGCGAACAACGCAGATGGGCCCAGCGCTGGGAATCCGACACGAGCCGACCAAAGGCTGGACAGTTCTGGCCTCGGTTTCATGCCCAAATGGAACAAGAGAGCAGAATTTACTCGTGGGACATGCGTGCGTTGAGCGTGGTCCCGAGCACATGCTGTGCTTCTTTTCTGCCCGTCCTGTAGCTCTGCAGATCTCGGACAGGGCAGAAGCGCTGGAACCGCAACTGCGTGGCAGCACTGCGGCCGTCACGTATTTGACGCTTAATCTTGCAGCAGATCTGCCAGCTCAAGTAGGAAGCACACGAGAGGTGCAGCGGAATGGCGACCAAACAGAAGGCTCGGATTGTGAGCACGCCATAGCTCTCTACAGTACCATCACCCAGACAAGCGTGGCGATCACCGAGAAAGACGTACGTTCGATCATGCGTTCAAGCTCCCTGTGCGTCATGCTATATCGATCCCATGCATGTATCGCGACGACATTATTGATATCAGCACCCTACATAGCCATGCCATCAACTACGGGTCTTGGCGCTGCTCGGTCTCATGAGATGACATGACATGGCCGATGCGAATGGAGTTGGCTCGGCCGATAGCGGGACCCTGCCCCACACTGAGTCCGTACCTTCATCATTGGGAAGCTGTGAAGCAGTGGGCCATTCTTCGTTTTGGGGACTTGTTGGCGAACTGACTTTGCGCCCTCGACTGCCGGGGGCGCAGGCGCGCGACACAGGAAGTACAGGAAGCATGGAGGGCGCCAGGGAAGCAGTGCTTCTGGCCACTCACAGGGCAAACGAAAAGACAGATCGTGCAGCAGTGCAGCACGTTCCCTGCGCGTGTCTCCGTCGTTCCTGGGCGAGGCACCCTCAACCTGTGGGTTGAGCCACGAGGCTAGGTTCACGCTTGGGATGCCGCCGCCCGTCCACCACCCGTCACCACCCTTCACTTTGCGCCGATACTCGCTTACTTGTTTGCGAACCCGAACGCAGAATCTGCGCAAAGAACGACTGACGACCTACATTCCACTTACCTTATTTAAGTGTTCTGCTGTCACACAGCCACCAACCATCATCCCAATTGGGGCATACCGTCGAGTAAACAGATATCTCACCAGGTCACTGCAACCATGTCGAACAAGCCAGTCTTCGTTGCCACCCATCCACGAGCATGCTCGACGGCGTTCGAGAGGGTATGTCGACACGCAATGATTGATACGACTCTCGGACCACCCGGACTGATCATGCGAACAGGTCTTCATGACCCGCCGCAACAGCATCCAGACGATCCATGAACCGTTTGGCGATGCCTTCTACTACGGCCCAGAGAGAATGGGCACCAGATTCGAGAACGACGAGGAAGCGCGCAAACAGAGCGGGTTCGCTGAGTCGACGTTCAAGACGATTTTGGACCGCATTGAGCGGGAGTCCGCCGAGGTATGTTCGTCTCCTTCGCACCGGGCGCGTTCCAGCATGAGCTCTCGTTCCTTGCATTGGCCACAGGAACACTCGACTCCTTCCATTGCTTTGTGTCGCGGGGTTGGATCAAGGCATTTTTCCAATGGCTGCCGTGCGTCATAATGATGACCGCACGCGAATTCCTCGGATCCCAGATTGATTGCCATGCCCACAATATCCAGCACGGCAAAGCGAGACCGAGCGGGAAGGTACTGACTCCATCACAGGGCAAGCGTGTCTTCATCAAAGACATCACTCACTACCTGCTGCCGCCGAATCACCAGGAAGCCCGTCTTGCACCCTCCCTGCAGACGATCAAGCGCGGCGTCGGCACCAACAACGCTTCCCTTAACGGCGGCGTTGGCAGCGACAAAGATGCCGCTGCCGATACTGATTCGGGGGTTGGTTTCACACCCTCGAACAGCCGCCCGGAGAGTCCAAACTCTCCTTCCAAGGCTGCTCCGTTCCCGTACGAGAACAGCAAAACCGAGGGCAAGAACCCAACCGTTGTGCCTCGCGACATCTTGGAGAAGTTCCACTTCACTTTCTTGATTCGCCATCCTCGTAGCGCGATTCCTTCGTATTACAGGTGTTGCATTCCACCGCTCGTCGAGAGGACGCAGTTCACTCCTTTCATGCCCGAAGAGGCTGGCTACGATGAACTGAGGCGTCTCTTCGACTATCTTAAGGATGAGGGCATCGTCGGACCCAAGGTTGCCGGTCGCGATGGCGAGTTGAAGGAAGGTCAGGTCGAGATTTGCGTGATCGATGCCGATGATATGCTTGACGACCCCGAGGGCATTTTGCGCCAATACTGCGACTCGATCGGTCTCGATTTCTCGCAGGCTATGTTGCAGTGGGATTCCGAGGAGAGCCATGCTTTCGCCAAAGAGCAGTTCGAGAAGTGGAATGGTTTCCACGATGATGCGATCAACTCGACTGATTTGAAGCCGCGTGCTCATGTAAGTTCTCGTCCTGTTGCCGCTCGGTCAGCGCTGCATACTGACTGATTTTACAGAAGCATAAGCCAAAGAGCGAGGAGCAGCTCTATGCCGAATGGGTCGAGAAATTTGGCCAGGAAGCCGCCGATCTCATCAAGAAGACCGTCGACGCCAATGTCGCGGACTATGAGTACTTGAAGCAATTCGCCGTCAAGCAGAAGCGCCGCGACTCCATCGCGTGACTACTGGAGCCGTGGTGCGAGGTAATGAACGATTGAGACGACTCGTCGTCAAACACCTGTTCATGCCTCGCAATTTGATTTTTGGCGGTAAATTGTGCGACCTTGGGCTCTTTTTTGACAGCACATTCTTGACGAACTTGACGGCCATTCCAGTCTTGCTCATCATGTGAGAGGCTGGCTGGATATTGCGAATGGCGCAATGCGTGGCTTTGTTTTTTTGTTTATTTTCGGTCTTCTGCACGCAATGAATCAGACATTGTCTTAAGAGGAAAATATGAGGATCAGAATGAAAACGACAACAGGCGGTGACTTGCGAGCACGCTATGCATTTCTAGTTTTTGCTCATCGAGCACGCCATGGAGGCTCAGTTTCATTTTACGCGACGAGCCTCATCCACAAGTGAGACCACGGCAATATTGTGGTTTGAGGAGCCCATCTGGTCGGCGACTTGGCACCGATGTCGCAAGTATCGTGGCTGGCCTTGTGGTTTGTCGAGAACACAGCTGCGATGGCTTCGTTGCCCACCATGGCTTCGGCGCGATAGACCGACGACAACGTTTCACACCGCGCGCTGCGTACATCAACATCACTTGAGGCCTGAGGACATCGATGATGTCTTCGTCTTGCGGCTGACCATTTGCTCATGACAGGCGTCATTTGAAGAAACAGTCACAGAATTCTGCTGATGATTCTATCCGGGTTCTATCCGAGTTGAACCGCCTCTTAGCCGATGACAATGACCTCAGCAGAGACGTAGCTTATGCTGGACACGTTAGACGTCATTTGGCATGGAAGTGTTGCTAAGCATTGAATCTTAGAGCATATAAGCTGAAGGTGGGGAGCTCATATACACTACATTGCAACAGTGGAGCGAGAAGACATCACAATTCCAAGAACGAGCGAACAGCAGTGATTTAGTCCTGAACCAACAAGAAACAACCATGGCCACAACATTGATCTTTGGTGGATCTGGCAAGGTGAGCAGATACAAGACACCACTGGAGACACCACAACATAAACACTAATCCCACCTCTCCCAAAAGGTCGCCCGTCACATAACCCGCATCCTCTCCTCCGAAGGCGGAATCGTCCACAGCATAATCCGCAACCCCTCCCAAAAGCCCGACATCGAATCCCTCGGCGGCCGCCCCATCGTCCAAAGCATCGAAGACTCCTCTGTCGAAGACTTCATCCAAACCATCAAATCCACCAAACCCAACACCGTAATTTGGGCCGCAGGCGCAGGCGGCGGATCACCCGAACGAACCCAAAAAGTCGACTATGAAGGCGCAGTAAAAGCCGCAGATGCAACTGCTGCTGCAGGCGTAACGAAGAGATATATAATTATTTCGGCTTTGGATATCAGAGATCGAGAGAACAAACCCGAACCAGAATGGTACGATGATGCAGATCGTGATCGGTCGAAGAAAGTCTGGAATGCGATTGGACCGTATATGAGAGCGAAGTATGCGGCTGATAAGGATTTGGTGGAGAATAATGGGAGGAGGGGGTTGGAGTATACGATTGTGAGGCCTGGAGGTTTGTCGGAAGATGCTGGGACGGGGAAAATTGATGCGGGCAAGGTGCATCTAAACAGGACGATTCCGAGGGAGGATGTTGCGAGGGCGGTGGTGGAGGTTATTAAGAATGATGGGACGAAAGGGTTGGCGTTTGATTTAGTGGGTGGGGATGAGTTGAGTGTGAAGGAGGCGGTGGAGAAGGTTGCGAAGGGGAGGATTGATACTTTTGAGGGGAGGTATTAGATTTTGTTGATGCAGCGAGATGACGGGCTATAGATACTCGGTCTTTTCCCGAAGAGACTCGACCTCATGCTGGGAGAATCCAACGCGTTTTGGTCCTTGCTGCTGTTCGTCCGTTTCGGTTGTCAGTACACCATACATCAATGCTTTCTTTGCTGCCTCGCCTCCTTCACGGCAATTCGCACAAGCAGCACTAATCGCCATCGAACACGACCCCAACATCGGCATCCCTTGATCCACCTTTCTGAAGGACAGCCCCACGAGTACCAGTACGAGGATCGCTCCCAACGAGATTGACAAAATCAGGGCAAGCGGCGAATACGCGCAAGCCGTATAGGACTCATCGCTCATTTTTCCTGAAGCGTCGTAGTATTCCACTGATTTGAAGAACAGACTTCGCGAGATCAACCAATGCAGGAATGCCATCGTGACCAGGAGCGGGATGCTGTATTGATACGGAAGCTGTAGCCAGTATGTGCTCTTCTGTCGGCCCTCTGGGTCGCTCACACGCAGAAACTTCCGCTTCGAGGCGAACTGCGATGTCTCACATGCAAGCAGCATGCATGTAAGTGCGTTGTTGTAGAAAATGTAGGCGAAGCTGACAAGGAGTTGGGGGATGTTGGGGACGATGATGTAGAGCGTGAGCGGTGCTGTTTCTGTCATGCCGAGCAGTGTGTTGAAGTTGAAGTCCTTGAGGTTCAACTCTGTTTCTCCCGTCATGAGTTCCACCGTCATCATGAATGCGGCGGTTACCAACATGATGAGGCAGCTGAGAAAAACAGGTCAGCTTCCTAATAGAGAGTAGATCACAGAAAGGCTTACAGAGATACGCAGACCTTCCAGGGACTGCAGGCACCGATGTTCGCGGCACGATACCAGTGTTTGCTCCATGTGACAAACTTTTTCGCCTTCAGAATTGAAGTGCCTACCTCGCACGTTCGAGGACCAGTCCAGAATTCATCGCGTCCATTTTGCCTCTGCCGATGATCTCTGCGCATCGCCTCAAAAGTCCATTCAGCTCCGGCTTCTTGCACGCGCTTATGCGCCTCCGCCGAGTAAACAATGTCCATCACACCTATTGGACCACGATCCTTCGCCTCGCTCTCCCGCTCCTCCAGGAAAGATTTCACCGCATCGCCTATGGTGACCAAAGGGCGGAAGGTCTTGAAGTTCATGCCTGCCATAGCACAAAGCACCAGAACCTTGACCACATTGCAACCCATCACTACTGCTAAAAGCGATAGACTGACTTTCGCGCTGCAGTACCCTGGAATCTGCTCCGCAAGACAATAGTCCACCTCGGCCGTGATGTTCCGGCGATCGCAATCATAGATGAAGGGTGAGTCGCAGGTTTTCACGTCTTCGCATCTGGGAGTATCTCTCCACGCATTGCTACACTGATACAGGCGTGTCCTGATCGACCACCTTCCCGCATCATCCTTATAAGCAGGCACCATATTATGCTCTCCACACGTGTAATTCGAATATATATCGATTACCAAACGAGAAGATTCCCCACATCTCCAGTCCAAATCGTTGAATTGGTCCTCGCCGTCATGTACGAATAAATCTAGCAGTGGGAGTACCTCGTTCGCTTCGTTTCCTGGGCGATTCGCACCAGTGTCAGAATCGTCTAGAGGCCTTGTCACGACCAGTAAATTCCTCTTATCACTCTCCGTGTCGTTAGTGGCACCATACGCGACCAGACACTCTCGTTTACCCATTCGTGTCAAGTTGCCCTGTAGAGCCAGATTCCTAGTATTCCAGAAAGAACCCATAACACTTCGATAGTTTGACACTCCTATCTGTCCGATTCCGGATGGAAGCTTCATATCGTTCCAATCTCGTGATGCGTCGATGAACTCGGGCGTTACCAGCGACGCTACGTAGCCATGCCCGGCCGAAGTCGTGAATAGGACCGAGTTGTATAGCAGATGCAAAGGGATGGAACTCGTCATGAGAACGGCCCACCCGAACCTCCTCCATCGAGATATTGTGCGTAAGTTGCGAAGACTGGGAACTCCAATGTCCATCCATCGATTTTTGGAGTGCGCGCGGGCTATGTCGGATCGTGTTGGGGCTGAGAGGAGTTGAGCGCCAGCGTTACTTGCGCCCAGAAGGAGGGTGCCGAGGATATTAATGAGCAGATGACCGTAAGTGGAAATGTTGGAAGTGACAGTGCATGTTCCTACACAGAGTTGTCAGCTGTATGCTTGCGGGATATCAAGGATGGTGTTGCCCAGTTGCCCCAGATACCTCTGTGTATCGTCGCTATCCCGTCCTCGATCTTGAACTGGAGCACAACGTAGATGAAGACCCATATATTGATGGTGAGCACGAGCGCTGCTGTTGCTGCTCCTGCAGTGATGGTAACTCCCCAGGACTGCCATCTCGAGAACCTCTTTCTGCCCTTGGCACTTTCGACCTTACTTTCTTCTGCGACTTCGTCTTTGACTTGCGTATGTTGATCCAACACATGATATATCACAGTCATCTCGAAACGATTACAGTGTCAAAGTCGCAAATGAGCTGAAAGCAATCTTGTTATCAAGAAGGTGAAATGGCATGAGCCACAACGATTGTCGCCGTAGATTCGGACGGACCAACTGCGCGACAGTAGCAGATACAGGTCTGCCGTCCACGAGATCGATCTCCATTCTGCAGGTTTCGAGGCAGTGTATACCAAAAAGCAGCGTAGAACCAGTGTACACAGCCTGATGTACCAACTGCGGCCGATAGCCAAGGTCTTGGGAAAGCGCTGTGCTTTTTGGACAGCGCGACAATCCCTCTGACAGTGTTGAACAAACCATGTCATGAGAGCCTGTAAAGCTTGAAGCGAAAGCACTCCGATTTCCGTAATCCGTTCACCATTTGTCATCCTTAGATCTGGTACACATGTGCCATCTGGTCAGTATTCGAGTGTGGCCGACTGCAAAACTCCATGTAGGCTCGTGGCAAGTCGTGCGTTGTGGCTTCGGACGGCACAGCCTTGCAGCCGTCCTGCCAAAAAGCACCGTTGAATCGTCGCGGTGGACCTATCGTACAAAGCTATTACCGACATGCTGCAACATGATTTCAGGATCTTCAATCGCCTTTTCCTCTTTCTTGTCCATCGTCACAGGTGAGGCGTAAAGGCTGAGCCAGCTCGAAGTTCAATAGATCTCCGTAAATAACGCACTTTGACTTCGTGGCTGCATCTGCTGTGCTGTGCTGAGCGAATCCGGCGCCGAACGTTCGAACCAGGTTTCGAATTTCAGCCTTGCATGTCGTTCATCATTCAGGTCTTTGGACGGCAGTGTTGTTTTCCATGGCTTGTATTGTGGTGTAGATGCAGTTTAGTGAGTGGGAGCAGGAGTTGTCGCAAAGCTCCACATGCTCCCTGACCATCATCTGGAAGTCACGACAGTGCGGGACCGCATCTGGAAACAGCCTTCCTACGCGAGTGGCTGTGGGAAGGAGCAGCTGACGACCTTTCGACAAGGCGGCTGAAATCACGAAGAAATATCATTAACGCAACGGGAAATGGGTATATACCTCTTCTCTTCTCTTCTCTTCTCTCCTCACTCTCCCTTTCACGCGCGATGCAGATAAACTCAAGCATTACCGCTTCTCCTTCTCACTCTCCTCCCTATGCTCTCCATCTATACCGCAATGTTGCGCTCGCTCAATCAGAAGAATGCTTCAAATGACAAAAACGCCCGCTAAATCGTCGCACAAAACAGAATCGTCCCCTCTCTAAAATCCTTCTTCCCCCTTCACCTCATGCAACATCAATCATTAATATCTCAACTTTCCCACCAGCCCGAAAGTATAAGCAGCATCCCTCTCACTCTTCATCTGAATCATATAGCAAGTCGTGCGGTTTGGCAAGACACCGCCCGAGTGGCCCACGTGCTCACTCACTTCGTACACACTGACAGCGATACCAGTGCGGGCGATCCTCTCAAAGGCGCTTTCACCCAAAGTGACATCGAGTAAGACCTCATTCTGGCTCTTGCCGGTAACCAACACCCGTTTCTCCATACCAGTAGTCCTTGGATTGGCAGGAATACTTGGGTCAGCTCGCGGAGGTACCATTACTGTCAACCTGGCAGAGCCAAGGTCTCTCCATTTCGAGGCAGACTCGCGAACGTAAAGTCGCACTTTGGTGCCAGTGATGCCAAGCGGTGTGCCCATGGAAGGATCAAAAGCGAGATCTGGAGTCGCCGCTCCAGAATTGAGGCTCTCACTGTTTGTGCTCTGTGTGCCCTCTCGACTTGTGATGGTACTCTTGGCCAAGTCGAAGAATTTGTTGCTGCCACTGAAGCGACGCAAAGCTGAGAAAGCGGTGTTCATTGTACCCACAGAGGATTCTGTTGCTGCAGTTGACAGCGGACGGCTGCCGTTCGAGCGATAAGATGTGCTCTTTCGCGAGCCAAGATTCCACCACGAACGACGTTTGTTAAACTGGTCGTCTCGGTTCTGATCCATGATCTCGCCCCAGTTGCTCTCTTTGGTTGGTCCTCGAGCATTTTGCAGAGCAACATATGTTGGGTTATCGATTCGAGCTCGGTTGAGCAGGGTGTATAGCTTTTCGCATTCTTCGGGACTCCGTGATCGGAACATAATATTAGCTCCAGGTTTATATAACGAGTTTGCTGACGGTGGCGAGCGGACTGTGATGTCCACAGCAGTACCTCTACGCAAAGGCACCAGCGGGGTGAGCTCCAGCGCAACGAGTGGTTTTACACCCTGTGCAGAGGGTGTGGTGTATTGGCCATTTGTCTGCGGAGACACGGAGTTGGCTTGGGTCAGATCAAAGGCTTCAATGAGGCCAGGCGTTACAAAAATCTGGCACTCTTCCATGTGCAGGCTGTCCCACGTCCCGCGCTCGGACCAGGAGAATATGTTTGCAACTGTCTTCGCCGGCTCAACACCTGTGTCTGGCACAGTGCGATAAGGTGCTTGCGAAGCAGATTCCGAAGGCGCAAGACTCGTGGCTGGAAGGCTTGGGCGTGTCTCTGAATCGGTAGCCGGAGACGGTGCTGGAGGGGGCGATCTCGGCGGCGATCGTCTAGGTCCTAACTTTTGATAATCACGGAATCCTCTGAGGTCTCCTACAGTGGAGATGTCTTCATGCAAAGCTTCTTTGCGCTCAGCCTGGTCTTCAATGGTTGATTCAGACGTCACCGAGGCATCATCATCGTAATCAGTGTAGTCACTATCAGACAATGAATCGGATGATGAAGACGGCGCATATTCGTGCTTGAGAGGCGAGGAAGGCCGACGATTCTTCCTCATAAAGGCTGGCGTGAGGGAGGGAATCTTGTTCGTAAGGCCCAGTCCCAACGACAATGGCCTAGACTTTTCCTTGTGGGCCGGAGGAGGTGGAGGTCTATCACGCTCATCACTCTTCCTTCTTATTGAAAGTCGCTGCTGTAGCTGAGGCGCCTTAGAGGAAGGATCATCGGCCCTGGACGCCTCGTGCGCTCTCTTCTGTGACGGCAGACCGTCCCGGTCTGATGGAGGACTTTCAGGTCGACCTGGCTTTCGGACCTTCTGAATCGATGGCAAATCCATAGACGGAACCGAAGAGGGACGTCGGTGCAGTCTCGGACGTAATGCTTGATGCTCTCGCCGTCCGATTGGGTCTTCACCATCGCTCGAATCATCTGAGTAGCGTGTAGACGCGTCCTCAGATGGCATCCAGACGGTATAGTCAGTGGTGCGATCTGAGGATACTGTTGAACCAGTCCACTCCGACTGTGAGCGTGTGTGGAGGGAGTAAGGTCGACGCTGCCTAGGTGCAGAAGAGATGTTGTGCGGTCTGTCGTAATGAGGCTCTGCAGCATCATCCCGGGACCTGTGATGAAGTTCGTCTCGCCTATCTTGAGATGAGAGGGTATGACCACGGTATCGCGCTGGCTGTGTTCGTTGCCGCGGTCGCGTGGAAGGTAGGGATTGTTCATCGTCCAGAACACTATTGACCTCACTGCCGTCCCAAATCCGACTGCCATTGGTGACTCGTTCCCCAATCGGTACTTCGATCTCTCGTGGCGAAGGATCCCTGCTCTTGTTCGCTGTTTCAGCAGTCTCAGCTATGGTCTTTAGCTTTGGTTCCTCCGAGTCTGCAGCAGGCAGACTTTTCTGCTTGTACATATTGAAACTCGACTTGCGGGACAATTTAGGCGGCATCGGAGATGATCCGAGCATCTGCAGCCACTCGGTCGCGGTCATGTCATCCTCAGATCGGAGCGAAAGGACCTCACGCCACTGTCTCGCGTTGGACATGAAGCCGCGGATCATTACGACAAGCTCACCGGGCTTGTCGCCTTTTCTTGCTGACACCAAGGCATGCGGAAGAGGCGGAAATAATAGCCAGCGTCCAAACGACGAAACTTCGCAGAACAGGACATCGCCTGCTTTCCCTCGATTGGGTGCATCGTCTCTGTAGATCAATTCGATCTTGCAACCTAGTTGTTGACCACTGGAATGAACCAAGTCCATATCGAAGTAGTCTCTTGCACGCACAGACCTGGTGTGATCTATGCTCACTCCGGTAATTGGGGCCAGACTTCGTGGATCTCGTGCCCTGGTGGCATCAATGGCTGCAGCTGCTTCATCTTCCAATCGAGCTTGCTCATCACTGACACGCTTCTTCGCGGCAGCGATCAAATCCTGATATGTTTTGGCCATGTCCTCTGCATTTGCTGAAGGTTGGAGCTGGTTGATGTCTTTCAGAGTCTTGGCAAGGTATTTGATCCGGATCAGAGGTCTCTTGAGGAGGTACGCGACATCCACACGTTCACCTGAGCTGTCCACGAGGTCACCATCTTTATTCCGAGGCAGGTCGTGATCCCAAGAGGATGAGCCGTTGCGCTGCGGAGTGCGCTCCGCGCGTGCCAAATTGACGACAATGTCTTTGAAACCCAAGCGCCAAGCTTGCAAGTAGGTGTTGTAGTCCTTAGACGCGGATTGTGCCCATACAAGCAGCTCACTCGGTTCGTGCAAAGGAATGTGCTTATGCGTTGTTTTCAGCCTTTCCAAGGCCACACCCATGTCCACGATCGGCCGCGTCACGGATGGGTCAGATGTGGAGCGGCTAAACACCCGGGAGCCAGGTGACGAGCTGGATGTCTCGGAAACAGCATGCTTGAGTAGCACTGGGATGACTCCCTCGACCAACGTCCTGAGCTCACGTTGGTATTTCAGCTCGTCCGTAGAAAGCTCGTTCATGATCTCGGCAACGGTACAAAATCCAGGTTTCCGCCTGCTTCGCCGTATGCTCTTCGCAGGAACGACGCGCCGTTCGTCGTCTTGAGGCATAGAAAGAACGGATATCAGATCATCGTGCTTCGCCATCCTACGCCGAGTCGACCGTCTTCTTGGCACATCGCCGTCACTGGTCCTAGTAATTGTGGTCGCATCGTCCGAGTACGCGCGGCCATGACCGCGATCACGAGTGCTGAGCGTTTCGTCAGATGCAATGGTAGTCAGTTGTCTGAAGCGATCATCTTTCCGCTTCGATGGGACGCGGCGGCCAGATCGCATGGCATCCGGGTTACCACCGCTCATCAACGTCTCATCCCCACGAGACGAGTCATCTAGAGTATCTTGCGACATGCGATTCTTCAGAGGGGACTCAGCGCGGTGCTTGGCTCCTCGTCGTCTAAGCGTTGGTGTTGTTGGGCTTATTGGCGACATCGCCGGTATATCTTGCTTTGAATCGCGCTTCCCACTTACTTCTCGCCGATGCTCTTCTGGAGGACTTCGCTGTTTGGCGCTGCTCTTGCGGCTCTCGGTGTTCTTCTCGATATCAGTATCGAGGTGGAGCTGCTTAGACGACTTCTTTTTGGGAATCTTCAGCGGCTCAGGCGTGTCTGATGACCTGGTCTCGTTGAAAGGATCTGACATGCCATCGAGCCATCCTTCAATGCGGTTGCCAAACACTTTGGGCAGGGGTGTCGGTGGCTTGTCTGGATTATGCATGCGCTGAGTGATACGTTTCGCAAAGGCTTCCGCAGTCGTTGAAGGATGTCGTTTGGGGGCATTTTCTTCCACCGGAGTCTTGCTCCTTCTTGCAGTACTCGGCCGTGGTGGTAATTCATCACCACTTCGCTCTTTACGCGAACGTTCTCGTGGCGCTGATTTCGGTCGTGGTGGGGAAATGCTTGGGCTCGTGATATCTGTGGTCACTGTGCTGGGCTTGTCTGTCGAGGAAGGTGCTGTAAAACTGCTCTCGGACTCGTTCTGTTTTGACCGCTTTCGTCGTTGCACGTAGACCTTTGTGCCTTTGCTCTCATAGTCTGGCGTGCGTTCTCGTCCATTTGGGGATCTCGATCGCAGAGGTCGCACTCGTACTGGTTCGGGTTCTGGCTCGGATTCTGTGAAGTCTTGGTGCGATACTGGCACCTTCAAGCCCACATTTACCACGCTCTTTCGGATGTACACAGGTTTTGGCGTCTTCGCCTTATCATCTTCTTTCTCGGGACTTACCTGTGGCTGTGGCTGAACCTGCCTGTCGCGCCTCCAGTGGCCGTCACTCACCACACGCTTCTTAGGCGCGCTGGCTTCCTTGACGTCTGGCGGCACTTCGACCTGAGGCTTGCTTTTGCGTCTGACCCATGCTTTACGTTCAAAGTCAATCTCCTTTCCCGTCTTTTTCTCAACTCCAGTAGGAACTATCGCCAGTGGCTTTGACACGGTCCGCCCGGGGGATCGTGAGTTCTTAGGAGTTTCTGGATGCGACGCAGGTGTCACTTCGATGATGTCTGCCGGGATTGTAGATTCGGTCTCCACCACAATCATGTCGTCTTGTTGGGCCTCGGACGCGGCATCGAGAACCACCACCACTTCGTCCTGTGACTGCTCTGGCTTGGACTTTGACTTGGCCTTCGGCTTCTCGATCTCGGGCGTGACAATGCCTCCACCTAGTTGGTTCCACCCCGCGATCTTTGCAGCGAAGTCCTGCGACTTTCGCTTCGCCAGTCGCTGCGTCGTCAACTCGGCCACTTTTGTCTTTTCCGGCGTCTTCTTCGTAGGGCTTTTGCGGGTGCCATCGTTCGCATCGGGCATTGGGCCTGGGACCTGCACATTGGACAGCAGGTCAGAGACAGTTTCGATGATATACTGAGAGCCCACCGATGTCACATCGAACATTGCGCCGGCGGCGTGGGAGGAGGGAGAGGGAGCATTGTTGACATGCTGACCGGACCCGCAGCGTTCACGGTTCACCACTCTCCGGGTGGAGAGAGCGAATCCTGGTTCTGGGACGATAAGATAGCTTGTACGCACCTGCTATGACCCGCACGTTCAGCTGCACCGGTTCCTGTCGTCGTCGTCGTCGTGACCATTCGCAATCTGCCGTCTCATGCGACTCTGCATTGCAGTCGGGGTCGGGCGCGGCAGCGTGGGCTGAGGATGCGGTGCGGTGGCAGACTCGAGGCGTGGTTGCTAGGTAAACGGTCTCGTCTCGGCTGGCTCAGACGGCGTCGGATGGGCCAGGCAGCTCCGCGACGTCTCTGCGGCGTGTGCAGATCGGTGGTGAGAGGGTACAAAGAGAGAAGGATTGCGGTAATGCTGCAGCAGATGACCTGCTCGTCGTTGTTACACGCGCGGCACGAGGAGGAAGAGGTGGCAGCATGCAGTGCCAAGGTATAAACACAAACAAAGGTTGGGCACAAGCAGCGGTGATGCTTGATGATCCCGGACTGGCGCCGACGGCTCCGTCACACTTCTTGCAGATTCAAGGCACGATCTTTCTTGCTGCGACATCCATCTCGCGGGCGCGCAGCTTTCGTTATTATCTACGCGTCCAAAAACGAGTGGCTCGCAGCGGCGGGTTCAATGCCCTCATAGCCGCATGCTGTACCACCGGCTGGGCCCGCTGGCCGTGGATGTCTTGCATGCACGCGCAACCACCTGCAGGACCAGAGCAAGCACCATTCGCTGCGGGTACGGCATCCAATGCGACCGCATTCTCCAACACTTATAGCTCACATGGCGTTGCGTTGACTTGGGTACACCATCGACATACCTGATGAAAGCATTGTGCACCTTCACCACATGGCTGAAAAGGTCCAGACGGATGGTTGTACAACCAGCCACGAGCACGAATTGTCCCAGGTTTCACCGCCACGCTATCTAGAACACGGCCGCGGCACTCCAGCGTTGTCTCAGATGGACTGCTACCCGACCCAAAATACCACCGATTGTTCTGCCATCCCGAACTCAGCTGCGACTTCACGCGTGTATCCTTTGACTTTGCTTCGTGCTTGCCCTGCTACCAAGATATACAGGCGAGCGCGTTGCAGTGACCATCGCAAGGAGTCTGCTACCTGGCATTTCTAGATCTGAAATGCGTTCTGCGAGCTTCGGTAAACACCGTTGCGACTGTCACGTTGACTGCCTCCCGTTCAACCCTGGAGCAAGGACTACGCCGTTGACTGTCGAAGCCCCTGGACAGTGACAAATATCCATCGACGCTCTAACACTTTCGACAACCACGAATGCTTGGCCGCCGGGCGTTGCTCAGCTCGCAGCTCGTGTTAAAGCTAACGCAAGGTGATGATTGCACTCTCATGGGAGCAAGATGGATTTCCACAGAGGCAGCAATAAGCAGTGACCTTCGGTCCCGCTACAACTGAAAGACTGACATACGCAGGAAATTGCTATGTACGATTTGCGAAAGCTCGTTCTCAATATCTGCCAGTGCATCAGGCCCGATCGAGACTCTTGTCTTGCGAGAGTAATGTCTAGACATCACCAATCAGACAAGCATTATCGAATCTTCCAAGCATGGTACATTCTCTGAAAGAGCAATCTGTTGGGTACCTTTAGGTGCGCTGCACATTTCCATGCCCAGGTAAAACTGATCTTTTGTTCTCGCCGTTTTTTTACACTTACTAGCAAGCCAAATCGTCTCGGGTTCGCAGTCGATCGAGCGATACGAGTGACGACCTGGCCAACTCAAACTGCCTGGGGCCATACAGTGTGCGGCCAAGTGCCGACACAGTCCCGGTGAAGTTTCGAGCAGACGGGGCTATCAGACCGCAGCCGACTCAAATATCACCCCGGCCAGTGCAATCGAGAGGAAGAAGAGTCGCAATCGGAGGCGAGCGGACACCAGCATCGTCGAGAGTGGCTTCTGCATTCTACCTGCAGACGCGGACTCACCGCGCCTGCACTTCCTCGACCGTTGCCAAGCGTCAGTCGGTCCATCAAAACATCGAACAGCAACTTCTCGCAGCTTCACCTCCGCTTGAGTTCCAACGCACACGACGTTTCAGTCCTTCGTCCCGCATCAATGCAATGACGAACAAAGACAGCGGAAATGGTGAGTAGGTCTACGGACCCCGTACGATGCACGCTGACAATTTCGCAGCATCGACAGGAGCATCATCAGCTCAAGATGCGCTGAGTCTTCATGACCTTGACCAGCGAAAGCCGCCCCTACTGCGCTTACCACGCGAGCTTCGCGACCAGATCCTCGGATACCTCTTCGCCCACTCGCCACCAAGACCTGTCCTCGGCTGCAGGCTACCCGTCACGATGCATACGTGCCAGCAATTGCGCGAGGAAACAGCACAGCTCTACTACCCCAAAAAGACGTGGATCTGCTTGTCACACGACCTGGATCGTCTCGCTACTGCGTTCGACCCTCAGCACAAGCAGTATCTTTACGCTGTCAGCTACGCTTTCTACATGTTCAAAGTCGCCACCCCGCAGGACGCAATACTGCAAGCCGATCACCTGGACAAGCGACATGGACTGGAAAAGGGTACCATTTGGGTCCGTTGCTTGAAGCAGAATGGGGCCATGCGCTCATACAACGCGCTTGGAACTGCAGTCGACTAGGACATACCACGACTGCGGGGTGGAAAAGTAGCAGACGGAGCCTGCGACACACGTCCTTGCCGCGTGTGCAATGCCGCCTGAACACTGAACCGGGCTCTTTCTCATCGATTGTCGAAGACAGCCACTGCGAGCAACCAGGTCTCACAAAGAAACGAATTCGCAAACCTGGTCAGGGTTCCAAGAGCTAGTTGAAGCGAACGTCCCGCAGTTTGGCGATCCAAAATATTGCAGGCGCAGGTGGCAAGCCCCGATAAAGAAGGTCCCTTGCAAGCGGACCGCTTGAACTTCCTTTACTGGCACAAACAGATTCTCACGTCTGCGACTCCAGTATCTTCGATACGTTTCACTTATATCACGCGCTTGCACATGAAATGTACATCTCGCTGATCATCGGCAGCCCCACATCGCTTGCTGGTCTCCCCATGGTACGAATGGAGGGGTACCGCGGCATACCTATTTCCGATGCCGTGTAGCATCGCGTGCACGCGCGAACAGCTTAAGATGTTGTGCTTCCCAGATGGCCGATGCCGCGTAGTTCTCCTCTTCCTCTCGCACACTGATTCACTGTATTTGTACAGAAGGACCTTCGGCATTCGAAGAAATATTCAAGTCTTCAGCTGATCTCACAATGTCCGCCACTACCGCTGTAAGTATCAATACTCCAGCATCACCGAAGCTCGCAGCTATGCATATGAGTACTCATAGATACAACAGATGCTAGCAACACCGTCTCAAAGTCACGACACAACTCTCACAAACGCATCACAAGACCTCCGGTCCAAAGGATCCAGATCACTCAACACCATCTCACCCGGACCCACCATAGTCTCCACCTCTCCGGACCCATCCGCCGCGAACACGAACCTCGACACGAAGCACAACTCCACAACCGACTCCATTCGCCTCCGAAATCTCGCCCACTCCCCTCTCCTCCGTCTCCCCCGCGAACTTCGCGACATAATAACATCCTACACCCTCACCATCTCCCCATCCCCCCACCACTCCTCCCTCGCCTCCATAACCTCCGCCCCCACAAAACCAACTCTCCCACCTCTCCTGCAAACCTGCTCTCTCCTCCGTCCCGAATGCGCAGAAATCTACTATTCCACGAAACTCCTCTTAGCAGGCGGAGCGCCGAGTCCGAAGTATGAATTGGGATTCTTTGAGGGGTTTGATGAAGGGCATAAGAAGTTTTTGAGGAGGTGTCATTGGTTGTGGGATGCTTATGGGACGAGGGAGCAGGCTATGAGGAGGGCGGGGGAGTTGGATCGTTTGACGGGGACGAGGGCGGGGGTGTGGACGGTGGGATTCATTGATGTTTTTGATTTTGAGGGGAGAACGGTGGGGAAGATGGGAAGGGGGAGGGCGGTTTATGTTAATTGTTTGGGGGAGGTGAGGGAGCCGGGGAGGGTTTGAGGTTCTGGGAGGTGGATGTGTCGTGTTGGAAAGAGTCTGGTATGACGGGCGTGAGATTGGAAGTGAGTTCTACAATTTGCTTCACTTGCGATCTGGTGAATAAGACGGCTGCCGCCGGGGCTTTGCCGAGCTGCTGTTCTCTTCTTATCAACTGGTCGGCATGCCTCTTTCTTTTTCTCTCTAACAGTCACAGTACAGGGAATATGTGTGAATTTTCAGCCACCATGGCAAATCTCAACGTACCTTGCTCCCTCCTTCCGTTGCAGTTTCCTGATCAATGAATTGACTATCTTCGCAGAACCTAGCTGGTGGTGGCCTCGAACTGGCAAACTTAGCTGCAACATTGGAGCGACTCGACGGCGGCCAACTCAAAGAACTTCGTCAGACGCTGTTGCCGACCCGCCTTCGCGTCGTCAACACAGAAGACTCGAAGCTGCTACAGATACCACAAGAGATTCGAGATGCGATCTATGACGAGATTCTCGAGTCCGAAAAGAACGCCGGAGTGTGGTTCACCAAGAAGCCAACCTTGTCCCCAGGCCAAGAAATCTCTCTGCACCCGCTATTTCGAGTCTGTCACCAGCTACGAGAAGAGTTCGCCATGAAGTTCTGGAAGAAGATCTCCATTAGCCAAATGACGAGCATGTGGATCATCAAACATCGTATCGCTAGACTGGATCTGACGCACAGGAAATTCATTACACGGATGGAATACAACGCAGGCTCGAAGTACGAGACGCTCGTTCGGGGAGTAATGCAAATCGAGAACAAGGAATGCGCTACCTGGATTGCCAAACGCCTCGAAGATCAGCTGGAACTCAAGCCAGGAATCGTATGGATCACGTTCCCGAATCGATTCGATAAGGAGATGGCTTGCTGGTTCAACCATGCGAGGGTCAACTCTCTTGGAGAAGTTGAGGACAGGAACTTGACCCGGGAGTAATGTGGACGAAGTCAGAGGTCGAACGTGCTCAGTAAAGAGGGAGCCCAGGAGGGTTTGAGCAACGACTCGGAGGGCGAAATGAATGGCGAAGGCGGAGAGTCCGGAAAGCTTGTGAGGTTCTACTGTCTCCTTCCAGACGCTCTCCTGGTGATTAGAACTTCGGAAACAACAACGTAGTCGAGAAAGAGGCAGGCGCAAAGTTCTGCGAAGTAACCCACATTGTTCCTTCCGTCGACAAATTACCGTCTTTGGGGAGGTGCAGTCTGACATGGAGGCAGAGGTTCTAAAACATCAACTGCGCGGTGATCTGGATTGTTGGCAGACGTGAGATAGGACGCCAGCGTTGATGCAGTGCCGTTCACTTTCCATGTGCCGGGGCTTTCCCGGGCCGCTTTCCGTTTATCTATAAATTCAGTCAATGGTTCTCGGACTTTCTCGAACAGGTCACAACACAGTCAACTCGCCAACTGCCGCCACTATGGCGACTCTCGATGTACGTCCGCGCCTTCCCTCTGCTGCCTGCTTCCATATGCTAACTGTTCGAGCAGGACCAATCCTCGAGCGAGCTCGAGCTCAAAATTGCTGCCTCACTATTGCTACTCAATCTGCTCAGCTCAAGAAGATCCAACAAAAGTTGGTACCCGAGCGCCTCCGCGCCACCAATCGACACGATTCGATGCTCCTCCGATTGCCGCAAGAGCTTCGCGATGCGATCTACGAACTAGTCCTCGAAGACGTACGATGCATGGAGCCCGGCCCTATCACCTATAGCGCCTGTTACTCTGCACCACCCGTTCTCTTTCGAGTCTGTCACCAACTCAGAGAGGAATTCGCTCCGAAATTTTGGAAGAATATCTTCTTTTGGGCGATGAATGAGTCTAAGATCAAACAACGCATGTTCCAAGTCGAGCCAAAACACATCAAAGCCATTCGAGGTATCTATCATTACTACTGCTACAAGGTCGGCGACGGGCGAGAGAGCAAGAGACGTGCTATGGAAGTCGCAGAGGACTACGAGCGTACTTTTGGGCTCCAAAAGGGAATCGTATGGGTGCGGTGTTTGATCTACTCCGATGACAGAGGTAATCGCTTCTTGTATGGTGGAACGGCGAATTCTCTCGGAGAGTTTCAGAGGACACTGTACCCGTTGTACCCGTAAGTGCGAGGGATGAAATGCAGTCAGTAAGCTGGTAATGAGCTCTCGGGAAAGTGGATCGCGCGCAGGGTCCTGGTTGGAAGGAGGTGCTCAGGTTTTGTTCTTACTGCAGAGATTCTGGCCTACACTGTAGCAGAGTTGACACGTGCAGTCGAAGATGGTACTTACTGCTACCTCTAGATCTCAACTCTCTCCTTTGTCATTATCGAAGAGGCACAGCTACGCGCAATTGTAGGGCGGAGGGCATAGAACTGAGACATACAAATGTATTCAGAGGAAGCAAATGCATGCTCTACACACTATAGTAGCTCGATTTTCCAAGGTGTACTTCATGCGTAAACGCAGGCATTCACTTAACTTCCAAATCTGGCACTAGCGCAGTTGCTGCCGTTGCTTTGCCGAATAGCTTCTTCTCGTCTATAAATCCAGCCGTCTCCTTGCTAGCTTTCCCACACACGTCACATCACAAGACGCTTGCCAGACTTGGCCAAAATGACCGATTCAGACGTAGGTCTCCTGCTTCGATGCGCCTTACTTGGGCTAACTCCTTGACTAGGGCCAACCCGGAGCGACTCTCGACTCGAGAGTCTCGCTGCCGCGCTAGCGCAGCTGGATGGCGACCAGCTCAGCATAATACGAAGAAAGCTACTTCCGGAGCGCCTTCGCGCCATCAACTTAGACGACTCGAAACTCCTACAGCTTCCACAAGAGCTTCGCGATCAGATTTACGACATGGTCCTCGAAGACGAACGTCCCGCCTATGAATGGCTTACGAAGGGGCCGCCCACTGGGCGTTGGAGCCCCGAGCCACGTCCTGTCTCTCTACCTCCTCTGTTCCGAGCCTGCCGTCAGCTCAGAGAAGAATTTGCTGCCAAATACTTGAAAGAACTCTTGGTGTACCCAATGATGGACTTGTCTGTTGCTGCAAAGTGCATGGCTCAGATGGACTCCAAGCACAAGAAACTCATTCGCAGAGTCAACTACGATGAGCACTTCGATAGCAAGCAGCTTGCGGAGGAGCGCGCAGAGCATTTGGAACTTCGCTTTGGACTTCCGCGAGGCGTTGTGTGGGCTTCGTATCGGGACCGAGGCGACGACAGGAGTTGTTCCGGGGTGTGCATCTTGAGGGTGAATTCTCTCGGACACGAGGAGGTTTTGCATTTGTCCGAGCTTTTCTGAGAGACTGGGGCCGGCAACAAGATAATTTGTCGACTTCGTCCACGCTGTCCTGGACGGAAATGCTGTGCTGGCGTTTGGTGAAGATTGTATCTCGTGCCACGAGCACAATTCTTCGCGATAGGACAGCAGTCTGATCCGGTGGTGTAAGCTAGCTGATACTCTCAATCAGTAACATTGCTGACTGCTACTTCTTGAGCCCAAAAATCTACATCGTCAGGGCAGGAAGCACAAGCCCGACTGTTTGATACAAATAGCCAATATGCTACCGGCAGTCTGCTTGCGCGTAGTCTGTAGAGTCTATCTCACCCGGCATCGTCCGGGCGAAAATTAAATCATCCTTCACTGCCGATGGCAAGGCGTTAGAAAACTTGCGCAACTTCTGTCTTGCTCGAACGCTGACAAAAGGACTCGATGGTCTTTGTCGTGGCGTTTGGCTGCTTGGCGAAGGCAGCAGGCTGAATCTCACGCAGAGGAGCAGGATCACATGGTTCCACACCGCTGACTTGTAGAAATATCCTAGAGGTGCCAGAGTTTCGTCAAACTTGGAAGAGTGTCGTCTGTTTTGTAACAGAAGTCGGTGATCGGCAATCGCGACCCCGATCAAGCCAGTGCGTGATGTGCCTCACCAGCCCAGTGGACCTCAACGTTTGCTCATCAACATGCAATGACGAAGCACTTTCTACGGATCTGCCGGTCGACTGCCTTTCTACCATGACGCGGACAATGCAACGTCGATGGCTATGTTGTCACAGTCGCAACCTTACGATGGCGGCAGTGCTATGTCGCAGAAGGCATAAGTCCTACCTCTTTCGCATTCATTCCTACAGTATATCACGTATATGAGCAGTTCAGCTGACGGCCCAGACCAAACGTAACATCTTTGGCAGCACAGGGACGAGTACCGCGATATTGCATAGACGACTGAGGCAGCCACGCCGAGATGTTCGAGACATCATTCCAGCACGCGACATCCACGCCTCTGCCAAAGAACGTGTCGTTGACCACTGGCCTGCAGCTACTCCATGATTTCGAGACGGTGATACGCTTGAGCCCTGACTGCAGAGGTTGCAAGCTCATACCTCCTCCGAAAAACAGGGAGCACAAGAGGAGCGGGAGTTTAGCCCATGGTACAGCGGATGGTCAAGAGCAGGATCAGATTCTCTACTACGAGGTCGAGGATGATCTCCCATTCATTCCAAAGAGCCTTTGGAGTGGCGGCGTGAGATACCAAGCTGATTACGTGCCGCGACCCGATGGCTGCGACATTACCGTTCACGCGCCAGGAGGCTTCACGTCTACGAACCAATGGCGATTACTGCGGGAGAACGAACCAGCTGGCAGACCCTCCGAGCTTGCGCACGAGAAAGATCTGGCGAAAGCACAATCGAAGAACACGCTACATGCAGATCAAACGAGCAGTGGCTGGTATGTGCAGATTGTCAGCGATGCCAAGGTCAACAGAACTTTCGCTACGTTCGTCAAGGGTTTTCTCAAGAGTAGTCATCAGCAATTGCAGAATGCTTTTATTGAGAAATTGAAAGGGGCAAATGAGCAACAAGGTAATGCTCGACCGAGGCTAGGGAGGCGAAAGAGCAGTCACCTGTGATTGAGGACAGGCTCATATCACTGGATATGCGTGGCGTGGACGCAGAAAGACCAACTACAAGTCAGCGAATCTGCAAAGAGTGATGGACCTGACTGCTTGTCAGGATTTGAGAGATGCTTGCATCTACGGAGTGTCTTCCGGATCGTCTGCAGTGATGAGAAGTGACGGGGCCGGAAGCTGACTCTACTACAACCCCAATTGTTGCGTTCGTTCTGGTACCGGCCCTGCTCCCGACTTACCCGACTTACTTTTGAGGACAAGCAGGGCCGCATATGGTGCATATCATGCAACGCTTGGATACATGTGGGCGCACGCTACCAAGACTGACGGTAATGTGGCCTCAAGAACGCATAACGAGATTTGTGAAAAATTCCTGTCTTGTACAAGAACAACGCAACCCACAGTGGTCTCATCTGCATAGCTCGTGTCGAACATAAACTTTTGAGACATGCCAGCTCGATCAGGTTGCTCCAGTCTCACACAGCGACATAAACTGCCCCAGGAGCTTTATACTACAGTCGTAAGGACCTTGATGTACGCCTACTAGCCTCTCATCGATCAGACCATCTATCAGTGCCCTTTCGGAGCTCTGACCGCAATAGCGCAAGATCGAATACCACGGAACCTATTCGCACGCTTCAACGCGGGTTACACTCCAGACATTGTACTGCAAATGTATGTCAGCATTCCGCCGTTGCAGCGAGGGAGCTGGGAGCACATCTGCCTGGTGCTGGTGCTCATCTTTCTTATTTCAGCGCTTGGGGCCTGGCAACAAGCTCTCAAACAGTCTGGGTCCTCCGAAGATGCAGATCAGGCGACGAACGGCCGGGGAAGTATTGAGACCCTTCGTAGTAGAAAGCGAACAGCGATGAGCAAGTTCAACAAGAGGGGCAGAACAAGGAACCGCACTGTTTCTCGACGCCAAGAGGAGTGCCACATACACAAGTCATGAACACAAGCGAGCGAATGTGCACCGGAGTGATTGGACAACAAATCCATTCACTCTTCGTGCGTGTTCATTCACTTCGTTTGGTAAAGGATCGGCCCGGAGCGTCGCGGCCACTCATAAGTCTAGAGTTCCGTACTGCCACCACTCCCGAATTCCACTTACCTGGGAAGCTTTCTTTAACGCAACCGTCACATTCACAGGCCCAGCAAATCATCACCAAAAATGGCGGCAACCACCATCGAGGACCTTGCTGTCGAGACCACATTGCAAATCCTGTCGTACCTGTCGCCAAAAGCAATACAGCGCGCCCGCCGTATCAACAAGAACTTCCAAGCGGTCATCGATACGAATATCGCTCAACTCGGCAGGTCAGCGCGTAAGCAGAACCTGCAGAAGCTCGAGTGCGATTTCAACCAACTGTTCACGATCGACTATGGGAACAAGGACGAATTCCTTAGGCTCCTTTGCCGTTTCGACCTCCACTTTCATTCGCTTCGATCCGACTTCTGTGCGGCACAGATATCATACGCTGCCGCAGCTCATTTCATGTCTCATCACCCAAACGTTCAGCCGGGAATGTCACCTATATCGCTCGATAATGCGCTGAAGGGCTTGTTCGGCGTCGGTCTCTATTGCTATCGCCTACGCTTCGTCGACTGGCGCGAAATAGAACCGCATTTGGTCAACTCAACAACAGTTCAATACGATACCTTGGCGTCACAGCATTGTCTTGCTCGTTACCCTTTTCTGGAGACAATATTGGGATTCGGAGTGGAGAAGCTGCGCCACTGGTTCGAGATGATGGCTAAGCCGGAGAATGTGTACTTTGCCCATCATCTAGGTACCTTGAGTACGAAACCAGCCAACACAGGGTTGCGCGCACTCACACCGGGGGCACTCGAAACGCCGTCTGACGGAAAGCCTAAGATTCGTCCTTTTCGGTCTCGAACCTTGCCTCGCACCCCGGGCTTGCCAACGGAGTATGGATGGTGGTTCCAGAACAAGGCGGCGAAGACGTTTGAATGGTGTATCAAGAACGAGTTGGCAGAGAAATATCTCAACCAGGTCACCAAGCGCCAGAACAAGAACCCATTAGTGAAGGCGTGGCTGCTAGAGGAAATGTTTCTGTACTGAGCTAGAGTAGGGGCTTACGTGTAGAGGATACTTGAACAAGAGGGGCATAACGTGATTTGGCCGCCTGAAAACATCTTCGCTCTTCGCAATTGCACGCTTGCGCGAATTTGTGAGTCGGTCAAGATATAAGGGCCAGAACAGCGACTGGAAGCTTGCAGTGCATAGAGTCTCCCGGTCATAACGACCCAAATCCAGCACAATAGTTCAAGCTGGGAAGCAGACTGCGCCGCACTTGAGCGTGGGCAATGAGCAATGAGTAAGAAGAATACGCACACAGGACTTAAACAACATGAAATACAGCTGGAGTCGAACCGTGGTTGGGGAAGTCCGGCATCGACCAAAGAATACAATGCAGAAAAGAAGTTACCGAGGACGACAAGTATGCAAGGTACGTCTGGGCCTCTGGCCCGCTCTCTCTTATGTACACACCATGCTCCAATCTACGTTCCAAAATTGAGGCCACGATGACTCGCTTCGACTGTCCACTGGTTCTACCTGTCTGTATGTGCTCAGTTTTTAGGGTTTCTGCAAATGTGGTAGGAACCGGCCAAAAATGCGCTGTGACCCAGTCTCGTCACTCACGCCCTTAAATGCTCGCGCAGCTTCTTAAATGACACGCTCACTCGACGCAAATCGCTCAAGAAATCACACGATCGCTGAAGTCTCGTCAACCACGATGCCAACTCCTTCCACCAACCTGCGCGACATTTGCATGTCGTTCGGCACGCGCTCTCGCGCTGCTACTCTGAACAACCCCTTACCAGAAAGGTTAAAAAAGTCGAACAGCGGCGACATGAAGGATCGGAATCAGGCCATTATCAAGTCACAGACTGGTTATCAAGTCGAAGCTGTTCAAACTACGATGTCGAACGTTACTCTTGAGCCACCGAGCAACAAGCCGCAGGCTACTGGCCTGAACCTTCCAGTCGAACTACAACTCCAAGTCTTGTCCTTGCTTCCCGCACGCCAGATCCAATGTGTTCGTCGAGTTTGCAAGCAGCTCCGAGACATCATTGATCTCAAGGAGAACTCGCTGCTGGTTAAATCCATCCAGGAGCGCGAGCGTGATCGGATCGCCTCTGAGTTCAAGCATCTCTTCAAGGAGACCGATGATCACCGAGACTTTCTGAATCTTTTGGCCAGATTCATCAACCATCGTGGACTGGCCAAACGTGCTACTGACAATTTCGACACCATCAAAGCCTTTGCAGACTACTGGGCCGTCCTTACCACCAAGGCAGACAACCACACGATCTTCGGAAGTAAGAGAAAATTCGCCCAGCATTTGGCTGGGTGCCTGGTTGACTTGCACATCAGCAATCATCGAGCGGACCTGTATCGCGAGCACAAGTACTATGGATGGACGCTAGGACATGGCGTGTATCACCACGTTCCAATTGCGAGCATCATTTCATTATTCCTTTCTCCAAGCAATCTCGGCTCACACTATGGTATCACCCTGCAGGACCTGGTCGACTGGATCGCTGCAATAATCTCACCAACCGAAACGATCTTCCATGATATGCCAGCGGCGGACGAGCATCTCGTCGGGTACGACGAGGCGATGGGATTCAGCTATGAGGGCGGTGAAGATCAAGACTCATGCTTAACGCAACAAATCATTTTCCGTGCGCTGAGGCTACCAATGGCCCCAAAAGCAATGCGCGAAAACATTGGCTACCAGTTTCGTTCAAATTGGAAAGCTTATAGGATGCTTGAGTCTATCAAGTATCGGCGCTTGACCGAGTTACAGAAGGCTTGGCTTCTGGAGGATGTCTTTCCTTGCGTGGGCCCAAAAGGTAATTCACGCGCATTCTGGAGATACATCGCATACTTGTAGCGTGCGAATGGCCAGAGCAAGGGATTTGGGAGCGCGCTCTCCTTGACCAGACCAGAATGTATCTGAGCTGCTGCAACGGCCGCATTTATCGCAGAAAACCATCTGCGCGTCGCTGTGACAATCCTCGTTCAGGTCGAGTGACTCCTTGACGGGGTCGATGGCTGAAATGACAGAAGACTGGTCTTTCGAAAGTATCTTGAGTAAATTTGATAGAGGAAGTCCTCACTCAGGCGTCAAGTATTGGTCGAATCTGGACAACGGTCTTGAATAGCGAAGTAGAGAGCGTACATGCTTGAAGATTTCCTTGCTGAATGCGTATCTCGGCACTTTGTCGAATGTGCGATTCAATGTCCTTGAAACGTTGAACAAGATGGCGTCAGCTTGCTTCCCACATGTTCAGAATTTTCGAAAGGCGCGACAATGCTTTCTAAGCATTTCTCTTCGCCGTTCCTTGATGATAGTAATGCTGACATGTCCAGGCCTAGCATACGCGGATCCAGCGTGACGTTCTCGAAACCAAGTCTGTGCAATGACGGCCTCACTCCGGTAGCAGTACGATTGGTGCCCAGCCAAGCTACGCTGACGGGTGGAGATCGGAACATGGCTTGGACACAACACCATCGCGGTCCGGACTGGGATGAAGCCGAGCAATATCATAGCTTTTCCGCAGAAGATCCATTTCGGTACCCCTTTGGCCAGACCACTTGAACCATGATCTGCCACGAAGTTGTTCCTGATCTTCAAGATCACTCACCAGGCCGCCTGACATCTGGAGAAACATGGCCTACCACGGGATATCCTACGAAGAATGGAATCAGCTCGTGCAGCAGAATCGGCCGTTACCCCCAACAGTAAACCTATGCATCCACGCCGAAATCGAACGTCAAGCAAGAATCCATCCCAGCAAAGTCGCTTTCACAAGTTCAGAAGAAGATCTCACCTATGATGCTCTCAGTCGACTCTCCGATCTGGTCGCCTATGATCTCGTAGACCGAGGCGTCATCAAAGAAGACATAGTACCACTATGTTTCGACAAATCACCTGTCATGATAATCTTCATGATAGCAGTCATGAAAGCCGGCGCCGCCTTCCTAGCTCTCGACCCGGAGCAACCTCTATCACATACGGAGTCCGTCTTGCATGAGATGGATGCAAAGATGATAATTACGTCTGAAACATTCCAGTATTCTTTCCCTTCCGACTATCCAGTACTTGTCCCGCCAAGCTTGCCACTCCTGGTGGGGCAGCTAGGGAGAGCAAGTAAATGGAGTCCACCTATTGTGTCTCCGAAGAATGCCGCATATTGTAGCTTGACGCGAGCTAGTACTGGAGAGCCGAGTGGTGTAGTGCTGGAGCACCGTTCGTTCGTTTCTGGTATATTCTGGAACGCGCCGGCGCAGACGCTGAATGAGAAGTCGAGAGTTCTGCAATTGGCGGAATATTGGCATGATGAATGCATTACAGAGATTCTCACGACGCTGTGTGTTGGAGGAACAATCTGTGCGCCGAACGAGGTCGAGATCCAGCATGATCTCGTGGAGTTCATCAACCTGAAGGAAGTCACTTGGGCGGCATTGACGCCCTCCTTCATCAGCACGTTCCAACCCATTGATGTGCCGACGTTGGAAACATTGATGCTCGACGGCGAGCCAGTCTCACAGTCGCTAATAGAAACATGGTCCGAGCACGTAGTGGTTTTAAGCAGCTACACTATTAGCGAGTGCAGTGGGACCATTTCGGTTGGCTATAGAGTCGAAAATGGATCGACTTCACGGAATATCGGTAGACCAGCAGGCGTTGCACTGTGGGTTGTCAATCAGAACAATGTTCATGTCTTGATGCCCGTTGGTGAAGTAGGCGAAATCTTGATCGAAGGACCAACCGTTGGGAGAGGTTACATCAACAACCCACAAGCGACAGGTGCAGCTTTTGTCAAACCTCCTATATGGTTGCGGCCCATCTTGTCTCCGAGCCAGAAAGGCAATCGACTGTTTCGAACTGGAGTTTCAGGCCGACGGACTCTCACTGGCACATTCGAAATCATATCTGGAGAGGACTTTCAGAAGGGAATTGAAGACGCGGGGGATGATTCCGCAGTCCAAGTTGCTCATGTTGCAAGGCTCATCAGATACGGACGGATTGATGAAGAGGAGAGCAAAGAGCCTGCTGCTGATGATGTCCACTGATTCAGCTTCGTCGTGCCAGTCTGGTTGAGATCGGAGCATCATATCGGGAGTATCGCGACCTTCAAAGTCGGATCAGGGGCGCCAAATGACCGACAGCGCTTTTTAGAGCACGTTCGGTGCAGGTCGCTCGGAAAAGGCGGTGGAATAGAGCAAAACGGCAGCCCCATGACCTCGATAGACTCACCAGACTTGGAAGCAGCCGCGCCGATGACCTCGCAGAAGCAATTTACGGCTTTGTCCCAGATCGCACAGCTTCCCACGCCTCCGGCTTGTATCCTTGGGTCGGCGGAACGATGGCCGTTTCTCGAATTGTACGTGTTCATTGCTTGTCATGCCCCTACGAGAACAGCAGCGACTGGAAATTTGCAGTAAGTGGTGGCCCTCAGGTTGCTCGTCGAACCGCAAGGAAGTATGCGATTGTTGTCGAGCAAAGAGCTTTCGAAGCCACTCAATTACTGTGGCTGTCTCGTGGAGGGACCTATCAAATCAAGAATGTGCTGTCATTCAAGTCATGATATCTAGATTTGCTTCGCATCACAGACCAGACTGTGTCCGTGAGCAACCTAGTCTACTTTGCTGTTGTTGTACGCATACCACAAAGTCATACAGTCTGCACGTCTACAGCTCCGACTTGGCGCTCTCAGCAGCCTCCTTGACACTCTCTGCGCCCTCGGCAGTCTTGCCCAAGAAGACGCTCAAGATGTTTTTTCTGCTGGTCAAATCATCCAACTTCTCTGGTGCCAGTCCGCCCTTGGTAATGAGATTCGTAAGTCTTGTAGACTCCTTCTGGGCGTATTCGGTGTTCTCTTGCAGCTTCTTTGCCACCTTGGCGTAGTACTCGGCGTACTTGCCCTGGAGCTTGCCAGCCTGCTTGACCAGCTCGTTGTATGCTGCTTCACCACCACTCTGGAGGCTAGCGACAGTAGAGTCGAGGGATGGGATGACACCGGCAAGAGCGTTAAGGGCACCACCAGGTGCGCGGAAAGTGCCAGCCTTCTCGTTCAAGAACGAAACCAAATCCTCCTCACTGCGGCCGCCGCTGTATGGCTGCGATTCGGTCGAGCCCTTAGGGAAATAGAGAATGGTTGGGTAAGACTTGACGCCATACTTCTCAGCGGTGGCCTTGGCGTTTGGTGCCTCGCAATCGACCTTGCCAACGAGAACGTTGTCCTCGCTAGCGAAGTCAGCTGCGACCTTCTCCCAGGTAGGAGCGAGAGTCTTGCAGTCTAAGGTCTGTTAGCAGAATTCGAATGTATCAGGCGCCCGATAATACTCACGTCCACACCAAGGAGCAGTGAAAGCGACGATAGCTTCCTGGTCCTTGCCAATCTTGTCCTCAAACGACGAGTCGGTAAGATATTCAACCTGGCTCGCGGCAGTCTTCGACTTCTTTGGCTTGGCTCCAGTCTTCTCAGTGATGAAAGCAGTAAGGCTGTCCAGATCACGTCCGCTCTTGTAGTCCTCAGGCTTCGACTTGCCCGTTCCATCGAACCATTTCAATGTAGGGAAGCCCTGAATCTCGTACTTCTTGCCCAGCTCTTTGTGCTCATCGGCGTCGACCTTCGCAATGATGACCTTGTCCTTGGCTCCCTCGAAGCTGGCAGCCAATTCCTCGTAGACAGGCGCAAGACTCTTGCAGTGACCGCACCATGGCGCAAAGAACTTGACGAGTGCTGGCTTGCCCGACTTGAGGATTTCCTTGTCGAAGTTCTTGGGCGTCAGATCGATGACAGCACCGGCGGAGACGGTGCTCACGGCGGCCAGCGCCGCGGTGAAAATCTGTGCGAATCGAGGCATTGTGGTCGATTCTCGTGTTTGGAATGGAGTGGGAGAAGCAGAGAGGCGGGCGTCAGAAGTGTCGATTTCAATAGCCCAAGCTCCATTTCCAGGGTCCAAACTTGCGCTGCTGACAAAAGCGGCAATGCTGCCACCTGTTCACCTGTGCACGAGCATCAATCATCATCATCACCGCCACCAACACCGCCACCGCGTCCAATGAGAACTTGGCATTCAGCATTCGGTTTACTGATCATATCACATATCGAAATGGTTTCGTAAGCTTCGCACTCTGGCAGGCCACGTGCATTGCATTCCCCGCCTGTGCCGCTGCGGCCATGTCTTGGCAACATGAAGCTTAAGGGGAGTGCCGGATCTCCTTGCATCGATGCATGGAGCAAAATTATTGGAGCCAGCCTCTGTTCTTCTGTTATCTGCCATTGGCTCTAATCTAAGCATATGTAAATCGTCTTCCCTGTTGAACGCTCATGTATACTGCTCTAACTCCTCCGTGTTGAACCTCATGCTAATAATTTATAAACCGAAAAGGGTGAGACGGACGGCGTGCGCGCCCTCAGTCCTTATGCTCCTTGTACGTCTCCTGCCCATAACCGCCCTTGCCCTCGAAACTCTGATACGTCTTGCCATCAGACCGCGGGGCATTTCTCGGCCCTCGCTCCTGCAAGTCCTCCCTCAGCCAACCCATGACCAGCTGGCCCAGCCGACTGTTGCCCTCTTCTCCACCATCTGTCTTCGGCACCTCGAAGGTGTCCAGCTCGCCCCACTTCTTCACCTTGCCCAAACTCATGTGGACCAGATGCGTGGGCCACTTGGCCAGATTGTCCAGAATGTGTGTTGCATACACAATCGTGCATTGTCTACTCTCCGTCTCCTGCTTGAGGAATTGCAGAAAGTTGTGTCGAGAAAGCAGATCCAAGTCAACAGTGATCTCGTCCAGCAAAAGAACGGTCCAAGGACGCAGTAGTCCCATGCACAGCTGCACACGACGTCTCTCACCATCCGAGACGGCGTGAAGATGCCACGAAAGATCCACGTCCAGAATTCTTACCAATTCGTCGCGCCGCTCAGGATAGTGATCTCCTCCCACACTTTTCAGTAATTCCGGAACAGCAATGTCGCTACGAACAATAGGATTGAGGACCCACTCCAGTCCGAGATAGGTCACGCCTTCGAGACCAGTGGCGAATGGGTCGATGTCTGCAACGTATACAGTGTCTGGAGGTGCCATGCGCTTGCCGCTTAGGAGGCGGAGAAGCGTAGTCTTGCCCGCACCGTTTGCTCTGTGGGATTTAGCATTCCGTGTAAACAAATTGGGTTGCTCTGCGCAGAATTTGAAGCGTACCGCCGATTAGAAGACATCGAGCGCCAGCTGGGAGGTCAAGTGTTACATCTTGCAGACCAGAGCTCCCATCTGGAAATGCGTAGGATAAGTTGTTGACCTAAATCATGCACTTTAGCTTGATGATCGTATTGTGTAATGGAATATAGCACTATACCGTGATGGTCGGAGGCTTCTGTGCTGGCATTCTTGCAGTTCTTGATGTTGATCTGCTCGAAAAGAGACTTGATAGAAGAACAATAGAGTTCAAGGAATCTGGGTTTCTCTTTATCTTTGTTCCAGGGTGGTGACGAATTTATGCCCAGCCATGAAGTCGAAGTGTCATGAGCCGAAGTTCGGCGCTAGCGTGGTCGACAATTTCCAGATCACGCCTTACAACTTCAACTCCGAGCGGCCGCACCTACTCAGCCAAGTCATGGGCAGATGAACCGCATGCTCCCTCGCGGCATAGTCAGGTCGCTGTCAACAATGACACGCTCGCCGCCTAGGAACCCGCTGATCGCAGTCATCGGCGCGACAGGCACCGGGAAATCACAAGTAGGTGGTTTGTGGCAGGGGGACTGGCTACTGACCGAGAACTAATCACAGCAAACAGCTGGCCGTCGAGCTTGCGAAGCGATACAATGGCGAGATCATCAATGGCGACGCGATGCAGTTGTACGCTGGACTGCCGATCATCACGAATAAGATCACCGTGGAAGAGCAGCAGGGCATACCGCACCATCTGCTCGGGTGCATAGGATTGCACGAACAGACGTGGGTGGTAGGTACATTTGTCCAGTATGCGCTCAAGATTATTGAAGAGATACGTTCAAGAGGGAAATTGCCGATCCTGGTGGGTGGGACGCATTATTACACCCAGAGCCTACTGTTCCATGACCGGCTGGCAGAACCGAACGAGGACCGAGAGCAGCGCGAGTTCGTGGCAGATACTTCAGACAAATGGCCAATCTTGAAAGAGCCTACAGAGGTCCTAATGGAAGAGCTGAAGAGGGTCGATCCCGTTATGGCCGATCGATGGCATCCGAACGACAGGCGGAAGATCCAGCGCAGTCTTGAGATCTATCTGCAGACTGGGAAGAAAGCCTCCGACATATACGCGGAGCAGCGAGCACGGAAAGTAGAGGTCGCCGAGAAAGAAACGAGTGAAGCTCGGATGCGCTTCCCAGCATTACTGTTCTGGGTGCATGCAGAGAACGACATACTACGTGAGAGGCTGGACAGACGCGTGGATAAGATGCTTGCTCATGGCCTGCTGGATGAAGTTCAAATGCTACATGCGTTTCACGACGAACAAAGAGAAGCTGGCATTCCGCTAGACGATGGCAAAGGCATCTGGGTAAGTATTGGCTATAAGGAGTTTCGCGAATATGCTCGTGCATTGCGAACAGGATCCTCAGACGATCGTGATCTCGAAAAGGTCAAATCGACGGCGCTCGAGGCTACCAAAGCCTCAACTCGGCAGTATGCAAGGCGACAAATTCGCTGGATTCGCGTCAAACTCGTTAATGCCTTAGCGGAAGCCAAAGCATCACATAGTCTCTACCTACTCGATGGCTCTGATGTGGAGAAATTCGACGAGACTGTTGCGAATCCTGCAGTGCAAATTACTGGACAGTTTCTAGGAGCAGAGGACATGCCCGACCCTTCTTCTCTGTCTGACATTGCTGCTGAGCAATTGCAGCCTAAGAGAGAAGACCTCGCGACTGCACCAGGAGCATGGGGTAAAGAGTATTGCGAGATTTGCGATGTTACCTCTGTAACGCCGGCCCAAAGAAGGGCACACATGGAGAGTAAAAGTCACAAGAAACGCGTCAGCAAGGCGAGGCAAGCTGAAGTGCTTAGAAGAGAGTCGCTCGACAACAATTGAGATGACTCTAGCACACTGGAGAGATGTAAAACTACAGTCGACGACATGCAGCTATGCCCGTTCTTGCCCAAGACCCGAGCCAGGCTATGCGACAAGAGACTTGACGGATTCGCGCCTTACGCTCGCCGGCAATATTCACACGTACGGAGAGCCTTTGGAGCAAATTTGCAGTTTATTTCTCTACACACGCTGGATGGACCCGCGAATTGACAGAAACGTCGATTGACCGTGTGCTTTGGAATATCGAGAGCGAGCTGGAAAGATACTCGTTCAAGTAGGTGTCGATATCAGAAATCAAGCGCATTTGCATGCTGTCATGGACATTATGCCCAAGCTCGAGCTCGTTAAGCAGACTGCTGCAGGTTGTGCTCCCGTCCTCCGACGACTTCGGGCACATCCGAAACTTTAACGACGTTGCAGCACGACAGTGGCGGCGGCTCAGCCTTCTCTGCTCCGAACCCCACCTCAGAGGAAGACAGTGCAATGACTATAGTTTGGGAGGCGGCATCTCTTCGTGGCTTCATCCCATCCTTTGATTTCCTGCGCTGAATCGAGAGAAGAAACTCCCTCCTAATGTAAATACCAAGGACGAAGATCAACGACCATGGATCCCGGCACGGCCGTGGGCGTGGCGTCTCTAGGAATACAGCTCTGCGAAGGACTACTCAAATACTACAATAAATGGCGATCTTACGACAAGGACATTGAAGACACCTACCGGCAGATTACTGAGTTAGCAAAGATTTTTGCTCGCTTACGAGTATCACTCGACAAGATCAGCTACGACAGAAAACAATTGGAGCATGCAAAAGAGGCTCTTCAACCATGTGAGACGAGTCTGCTTGAGCTACAACAGCTTCTTGTGGAGCTGAGACCAATCAACACGCCTTCAGGGCGAGGCGAAAGAGCTTGGACTCAGTTCCGAAGGGCAACGTATCCACTGAAGGCGAGCACATTTGCGAGGTTGCGAGAACTCGATGAAGATGTTCGGGATCAACTATCGCTGGCACTTCAAGGGACTCAGATCGACATTGCGGCTGTGATACAGGGCCAACTCAGTGATATGCAGCTGAGTATCGATGGTCTCTCTACCACACTGAACCAGGTCTCGCTCCAGTCGACGGCTACGGCAACCGATGTAAATCGGCTTGGTGCTTCAGTGAAGCAGGTGTCGATCACTGCCAACTCGACGGCAGAGGATGTGAAAGCATTGCTTCAAGCAGAAGATCAAAAGAAGCTCAACGAGATTCTCAAATGGCTGACACCAGATGCTTCTCAGTATCCATGGCTCGACTTCAAAGCAGCTCGAGACAAACACCAGTCGGGCACAGGAACCTGGCTTCTGACAAATGACAGCTATCAGTCGTGGAAAAGTGCCACAACCTCCCATCTCTGGCTGCACGGCAAGGCTGGAAGTGGAAAGACCATTTTGTGTTCAACCGCCGTGGACGACCTTCGTACAGACTACGAGCACGCGCCTTCATTGGGCTTTGCGGTGTTCTTTTTCTCCTTTGCTAATCAAAAGAAGCAGTCTGTGGACGACATGCTCCTCGCTTTGATCGCTCAATTGGCGCGCAAACCGCCCGCGCTGACAGTACTTGCTGCAGCATATGAGAAGCACAAGCTCAGCACGCCATTGAACGCCCCGCTTCAGAAGATCTTCCTTGACCAGATTAACGCGATGTCAACGTCCGTCATCGTACTCGACGCCCTCGATGAGTGTCCGCAGGCATTGGATGCGCAGCGCAAGCTGTTGGATTCCCTGCAACTCATGGCATCGGAAACACAGACAATGAAGCTTTTTGTGACGAGTCGAGACGAGCCGCCTATTCGGATTGCCATGAGTGAGAAGATTCACGCAGGCATTGTATCTGTCGATGTGGGTCACGTGAACGACGACATTGAATGCTACGTTATCGACGAGATTGAGAAGGATGCGACATTGTGCAAGTTCAGCCCAGAAAGCAAGCTCCGAGTGAAGACCAAGCTGGTTGAAGGGGCCGACGGCATGTAAGTGATCACACCCCAGCCTCGGACTGGTGCCCGCGCCGAGACTTGGTGAGTCTGCGGCCATGAGTCCGGATGCGAGTCTCCGGCGCACACCTTCTGCGGAATTAGTGATGGCTAAGAACAAGAATCTGCAGCATAATTGCTCCAGGGTTGAGACTAGTAATGCGTGACCGCTTTTGGCGGGCTCGATTTGCATACTGGTCTGCTTTCTAAATCGCGACATGGCGACTGACGTCCCGCACAGGTTCCGATGGGCATTCTGTCAGCTCGAAGAACTGAAGAGGATCAAGATGCCAACATCAAAGAAAGTGGAGCAGATCCTCAGCAGCCTTCCCAAGACTTTGGATGATACCTACGAGCGTATGCTTGCCCGGATCGACGAAACAGATCGTCGTGAGGCGAAGACAGTTCTGCAATGGCTTGTAGTGAAAGAGAGACCCATGACTCTGTCCGAACTCGCGGAAACGTGCATCATCGATCCGGAGTCCAAGGCGGTCTGTGAAGATGACAGAGTGGACCAAGAGAACCTCGTTGATCTGCTTGGAAGTCTGGTAGTAGTAGTACTAGACATGGTGTTTGACAGACGGTACCTCACTCTTGCCCATTTTTCGGTGCAAGAGTACCTTTTGTCGAACCGGATAGCTGGAGGCCAGTCGAGGGGTGGCTTCCCCTATATCAACGAGTTGGAAGCCCACTCTTTCGTCGCGGACAGCTGTCTCACCTACTTACTTGGGATGGTACGCCTCGGACTCTACGAGATGGCTCAAAAGTCATGATGACCTGAACCACAGGGAATACGAATTCGCTGACCTTTCCGATTTTCCTCTATTGTCTTACGCAAAGTATAACATGACTGACCACATTAAGGGGCGAACCGAGGCGGAATTGGAGCCGATCATATGTTTGTTCAGTTCTCGGGAGAAAGCAAAGCGGATATGGGGTTGGGGAGGTTCTGGATACATGGCTGCGGCGCAACTCTACTGCCCACAACTAATGTGTAGGCTACGCTGTGATGCTACGTCCGAAGACCTCAACATATCATTGCGTCATGCGGCAAGTGATGGAAATCTCGAAGTGGTTGCCCTTCTGCTCGAGGCCGGAGCCGATGGTAAAACCGCAGCACTGGCAGATGCTGCAGAGCATGGCCACGCCACAGTTGTCGACTTATTGGTTCGGGCTGGCGCTGCGTTGCGTATAGCGGAACCCTTTGATAAAACTGCGTTGACAGTGGCTACATGGGGCGGCCACACTGCAGTTGTCAAGTCGTTACTTACAGCTGGATTCGACTTGCATACCGCCTCCCTTGAAGAGACGGGATTGATGGAAGCTGCCGTCAGAGGACACGATGCAATCGTCGAGATGTTGCTCAAGGCTGGAGCTAACTATGATTGCGCAGATTATGATGGATCCACAGCTTTGATGGCAGCTGCCGATAAGGGGCACGATGCAATTGTCGAAATGTTACTCAAGGCTGGAGCTAACTATGATTGCGTAGATCATGATGGGTGCACAGCTTTGATGGCAGCTGCCGATAAGGGGCACGATGCAATTGTCGAAATGTTACTCAAGGCTGGAGCTAACTATGATTGCGTAGATCATGATGGGTGCACAGCTTTGATGGGAGCTGCCGGCAAAGGGCACGATGCAATCGTCGAAATGTTGCTCAAGGCTGGAGCCGACGTGAACTTACGAGACAGCCAGCGTCAGACAGCGTTGATGCAAGCCGCACGAGGGACACATCGCGGTGCAGTCCAGCACTTGCTTGACCACGGAGCTGATATGCACCTTGTTCTTAACAAACCCCCGCGAGAGGACGGTGCCTCTGACCTCGTCCGCTATCTCATCGCAAATGAAGCTAGCCCGACAGATTTTGATGCTGGAATCAATGGCCAAAATGTACTGCACTCATTGATATATCATGGCTATGATGGCACGCCACCGGAGCGCGAGGAATGCTTGGACGTCTGGCTCCTAGCTGGAGCTGACACCGAAGGCAGAATGCGCGGCGGCCGTACTCCTCTACTTTACGCGGCCGAGGCTGGCGATTCTCATTACGTGACGATGTTGCTCCAGAGGGGTGCGAACATTACTGCGAGGACAGATGAAGGAGACACGTCACTCAGACTTGTGAGGAAGCAGCTCGACCATGGATTCTTCCCACAGAAACTTCTTGCGACGATCATTGCTCTTGTCCCCCGATGCGAATTGGCAGAGATTGAGGAAAAATCCCAATATGGCGCTACACTCCTCCATGAGGCAACTCATTTTTGCCAGCCCGAACTCGTCCAACACTTGATCGACAGAGGCGTAGACCTCACGTCGAAGACAGCCGGGGGCTATACAGCTCCAGCGATTGCCAGGCATTATATCGCATGGTATGCTCGATATGAACAGTGGGCCGAAAGAGAAAAGCTAGTGGATCCATTTTCCCTCTATAATGACGACCGTTTCGCTCTCATTAAGCGGCAGGAATTTCTTGAGTGGTTCATGAAGCAGCAGAAGTGTCTTCAATCGATCGTCAATATGTTCGTTGAGCGAGGTGCGCCCGATGAGACGAGTGAAAAAGAAATGATGGCAGTATTAACGATCGATGGAGGTTTCGATTGTGAGGACGACCCTTGGAAATCACTGTCCCTTCTTCGGGGAGCTGTTATTGAGAGATGTATCTGGGATCCGGTTTTCCGCGCAGATCTCATGCTATGCCAACAGCCTGATAGTGCACAGCGAACGATCGGTTGCTGCAACAACTCACCAAAACACGTGAACATCGGACAAGACTGACACTACTGGTTGAGATGAAACCGTGGAGCTAGATCCATTTCGCAACAAGGAGACGAGCCACTATATGATTAGTCTTTGCACACGAAGATTCATCAGTATCTTGCCTTGTCAGATTTCAGCTCTCCCTGACCGACCTGTCACGATTCGCAGGTGTCTCGCCCACGCATGGCCATGATGTGTAGTGCGTACGATATACAGCACAGGTAGGAATGTGGTATGATACTTGCACAAAGCGTGGCGCATGGGACATCACGAGCGCTCCGCACTATGCCGCATAAGCCCTTGAAGACAACAGCCCTATCCAGCTTGCTGAACTTAGCATTCAGATGGCTAATTATACACACGTATAGACAAGCATCCCGGTCCATCCGAAGTATAAGGTCCAGGATCCGGCGTTCGTCCGAGACCTGCTCCTATTCAAATAGGCACTGACGACTAGTGGCGATCGTTATACTGTATAAGTAGGCCGCAGCACATCGTGAGAATACATCTTCACACCTGCAGCAGTTCTGCGCACCTGTCGCAACTTCAGCAACACCACAATGAAGTCCTTCATCGTCGCTGCCCTGGCTGCGAACGCCGCTGCTCAAGCAGCCACAGATTTCCCCATCCGCTACACTGGAACGGGCCTCGACGCTTCCGGTGTGACCATAAAAGACGGTATCATCAACGCCTCTGGCCAGCGTTTCTGGAGCGGCAAGCCTGCACAAACTGCATGTGGAAGGCAACAAGATGCCAAGTCCGCCGTCTGCGAGTCCAACGACAAGAACAACAAGACGACCATCTTCTCCTACGCTCCCTCCGCTGATGGCAGCCTCAAACTCGATTCCACCTGGGGTCACGGGCAGAAAGTATACGTTGCCGCTGATGGCGCACTGGCATTTGAGAACGACGGCAATATCCCCGAGGGCGGCGAAGTGCTGGGGTTTTTGAACGGCAACGACGTCTTGCTATTTGAAAACAAGGATTGGCTATCGTGTCCAGTGGAGGGTGAAGAGGCGTGGCAGCTATTTGCGCAGAGCAAGTCGAGTAGGACAGACTGCGTGAACACCACATTCAAGCTGAACCGGGTGAAGGAGACTTCCGAAGGGGGTCCTTGGAGCGCGTTTGAGTACATCTAGACATGTGTGGCAGACTGGCGGACTCGGGAGGTGGTGCGAACTTGCACGGAGCATGTGTGGCAGACGGCAGAGGAATGCGACTAGAAGCATATAGAGTACTGCTGTAGCTATTGCACAATGTCAATGCCTAGCCATCGATGAAATGTTACGTACAAATCAACGAGAATGTTCGAATTGCAGCACTGGTACATTCAGACCAGTATCAATGGATAACGCGACATCGATTTGGACTTGACTGTGCTCACGAGAGTGCGAATCGCCAATGACGAGTTCTGTAGATGAGCTTCAAAGAGCACGATCATGAAAATCAGGCAACAGTGATCAGTAGCAAAAGTGTTGATGAGGTGGGTGTTTGGAGGAGATCAGCAAATCGGAAGGCGGAACAGTCCAATCTCCGAGCACGACGAGCACCATGGAACCAGAGAGACCCCTTCTCTCTCGAATCGCATCACATCGCAATTGACTTCAACTTTCTTCAACACACGCGCGTGTCACTCCTGCAGACCGCGACGACAGCACACCTCGAACTTCCGAACAGACCTCTCCAATTGACATACACGACACCGCACCCACACGACCTCACGCGAGTCCTCGACTCCCGGCGCATCCATCCACCTCCGATCCAACCTCACGCATTCATACAAAATCGCAACCGCAACAATGCTCGACCTCACAAACCCCACAACGCAAACAACCCTCCTCCTTTCCGTAATCGCCCTCCTTCTCAGCTTCCTCCTCTTCCAACCCACGGGCTTCGTCAAATGGCTCCAAAAGAAAAACTACCAATACGAAGTCACTTTCTCCCTCTACATGTTAACACCGACGGAGAAATTCGTCTTCAGTGAGTACCCTCCCACCGCGTAGTTTCGCGCAGAATTGGTTCGCTAACACTCGTCCTCGTATAGACTCCATCCTCTTCCTAACCTTCTCCCTCTTCCTCATCGCCTCAGTAATCTACCTCCCAAACCACATTCTCACCATGTCTCGACGAACCTACTACTACTTTGCGGGAGATAATGTCAACAACACCTTGGCCGGAGGCGCGAATGGTGTGGCAGAGCGAGTCTACGGAACAGCGAGCGAGTGGGCGCAGACGGCGTATCAGACGGCTTTTAACAGGACCGGTTCAGCAGCGGGAGTGGCGGAGAAAGTGGTAGAGAAGGCGAGTGAAGTGGTTTCAGCAGCTGCGGAAAGCAGTAGTGCTGCTGCGATGGTAGCAGAGGGGGCGAGGAATGCGGCGCAGCAGGTTGTGGAAGGAAATTGAGTCGAAGCGGGATGGTAATGGCAAGAGGCGGGGAGGTCCTTTTTGTGTGAATGCGTTCTGAGCGAGGAGTCGGGATTCGAAGAGCATGCATAATGTGTTGCACATACCATTTGGAGAACGAACGGAAAGTCGAAAGCACGGCACGAAGACGAGGACGAGCGTGGGCATCCAGAACACGGTATTAATCTAATTCATGCATATCTTGCAGCATGTTGGACTATTGAACCAACGATTGAACAGAGCTATCTTGTCGCTCTCAAACAACTACGCTCCCAACATCGACTGCCGAGTCTCTAGAGGCTCGTCTGCTGATCTCGTAACTGAGAATGGAGTGGTCAGCATACATCAGCATGAGCCGCCACCGTCTTTGATCGTCCAGCAAACGCTCGGTGCCCTGCTGGATCGGCGAGGCCGCAATGCCATGCAGTGGCTGAAAGGGGCGTTCAAGGGCCTCCTCCTGGGAATCAAATGGCAAGATATGCTCAATGCGCATGGCGTAATTTGTCTTTTTCTCCACGTGGCCATTCTTCATCTCCTCAGGATACTGCGCACGTTTGGAAACCTTAGTCAGCGATAGAATCATGGCTCGACCCTTTTGCGATGCCAGGACGACGACACCAATGGCTGGAATATAGCAATGCATGTTCAGCCGCTCAAACGCATTCAACCAGCCATGCTCACCCTGCACAAATTGGTGCAGTGCATCGGTGAAGCCGACCGTAGGCGTTTTGAGTAATCCCTCTGATTTCTTCTTTGACTGTGGTTGCAAGAGGTACACACTGCGCACGCTGCAATGTAAGATGGGACATGGCAGACCGTCACAAATACTCTTCTCCGCATATGCTGTTCGAGGTTCATTGCCATGAATTCTGCGGCCATCGTACAAGCTCCGGAACGATAGTGAGTCTTCTGTGCCTTCGTCATCAGAAAACGCATCCGCCATGTATGCGGACTCACCAGAATCCGACTCATCTTCGAGCTCCTCGTCAGGTTCATCGCTCTCCATGACCATACTTGCATCCTCGTCCGATGGCAAGGGTGAGCTCGCAGGTTGCTGTGCTGAATGCGACGTACTATCCGGTGTCGCACTGGATGTGGCACGTCCTCCGCGGTCTTGGCGAGCGTTCCTTCTGTTCGCAAAGAACTTGTCCGCGGAGCGCGGAACATGTGAAACTGTCTGACCAATATCCCAGATACCCGGATTGCTCTGCACGCCCGGTAGTCGATCGCCATCGTCAAGGCCCAGCGCTGCATCCACGCTATCCTCGGGTATGAAAGACCTCTTATCCAGGAAGCTGATGCCCCAGCCACTGTTCAAACGATCGTGGGACAGGTGACTTGAGACGGGTGAAAAGCGAAACGTCTGATCGGGACGCATAGAGTGTAGATCCAATGAGCGACAGTTGCCGCCGATATCTGTTGTTAACAGCCATCGCGCTGTAGGGTCGTCTCCAGTATTGCAGAATGCAACGTGGGGGATGTTGGTAGAGCCATTGATAATCTCTACAGTCACATCGTCTCTGTCCTCTGTGACATGCGGGTCGTCGTCATCGGAAGCTGTGTCTTCGTTGTCAGTGTCGCGTGCCAAGCCGAACTTGAAGATGGTAATGTTGTGCGTATTGGCGCTCACGGCGATGATTCTCGCCTGCGAATGAATGGCCAGCCCCCATGCACTCAGTCCGACATTGCTATGGAAGAAGGGCTTGATCTCATCGGCGATTGGACCAATCTTGTTGTCGGCTACCGCGCGTCTCTCGATGGCAGAGATGATGTGTCGGACAAGGAACGCATTGACGTCGCCATCGTCGCGCACAGCAGCGACAACTTCCTCGTTGCCGAGACGCTGTACGACAAGGTAGTTGATTGAGTGCGGTTGTCGGAGGTCGACGGTGCCTCGCAGCGCAGGACTTGAAGGTTGCGAAGGTACGATCAGTGCAGGCTTCTGTGGCAATGCTTGGGTAGGATACTGTGGCACGTAGACGTAGATGTCGGCACTGTAGGCGATGAAGTAGAGGTTCTGGCGCTGCGAGAGGGCCGTCTGGAGGTTGCGTCAATGACAATTAAGGTCCGCAGCGTCGCATTCTCTACCTCCCCGGAGGCGGCACCTTACCAGATTACAGCGCCAGTGGGAGGTCGGCGGAGTGTCTCCGTAGTCGTTGCCGCGCAGACGCTTGCCAAAGCGCGCTTCGCAATTCTGTACGCCGGTGGAAAGGACGGAGGCTTCTTCGAAGCTGCGCTTGCCCATGTCCTCTGCGCGAGAGTGGAGCTCGCGCCTTCTGGTGCAGATTGCAGAGGAAATAGCGGCTTTAGACGGAGACGGAGGTGCGTTGCGAGGTGGGAGCTGCGCGGTGCTGTGCTGCGCTGTGCTGGCTGTGCCACGAGCGTGCCTGCCAGCCAGACGAAGTGTCTCAGCGGTTGTGCAATCGACGCGCTCTGTCCAATCAGGAAGGCGGGATGGAGATGACTCCTGTTTTGAGCAGTGGCCTTTTTCCCGATTGTCGACCTCACTCCTTGACCTGCGCACCGAACAAGGCGACGACGCTCCTCAAGCGACGGGCGAGTGGCCGCATTCAGCGCCGGTCGCGTGGCCCATCCATGTCTGCTGGTCACCGGTCGCGTACAGCTCAGCCCTCGAGCGTGCGCGCGGCGAAGCCCAGGGGGCACCGCACAGAGCTGTCGTTCTTTGCGAGAATGACGCGCGAGCCGACTGCGGTGTAACGGGCAGCCTCTCCTCCCAGTGGTCGTCGTCGGCAAGCTGCCTGCAATTGAGATCCGCTATGCACCCCGTCACTGTCGCACGAATGCGATGGTGCTGATGGCCAAGCCACGTCCGCCCGCTGACAGGCAAACCAGCAGCAGACTGACAGACAGATGCCTTCTCGTATGAATGGAACGATGCCTCCTGCCGCTCGTTTACGGACATGGCCGCAACTGCCGGCACGGGCTGCAGCCAGACTTCTGCTCGAGCCACACGGATGCCCGCTGCTGCTGTCGACAATCGACGTCGGCACCATCCAACTCCTGCCATCGCCGCCGGCTTGCCGCTCCGCCCGAGCTTCCATTGCTGAACCAACTTCTCCGCTGTGCAACACCACCACGGCCGGGGCACGCGGCGGAATGAGCACAGCACGCCCCCCGTCGACACTCAAATAATGCGTCGGTCTGATGCACCTCGACGCATAGCCCACCCTTGCCTGTCACGCTGCGATCCGCCCTCAGCCAATATAATTGTGTCACTTTGCTGCTGTGCACCCAACCATGTCTCTTCAATTCGACCATTTCTCCCATCATTGCTATTGTTACCCGAGCCCACCACGGGCACAATTGTGTCACCACAACTACGACGCTGAACGCTATCGCGACCAGGATCCATTGCAGCCTCCACCTGCTGCCAGTCCTCACTGGCCATTGATGCCATTCGACACTTCGGACAATCCTGCCCTCCCGCTTGCTAGTCCGTTGACCAGCCCTGCACAAGACCAAAAGAGGACTATACACGTCTCCAGTGTCACCCAGCATTCAGCGCATACTGCCGGCTGTGGGAGAAGTCGAGTAGCAGTGCTCATGATTGCGCAGGAATCGGCTTGTCGATATTACTCCCCGCCTCCAACGTCCGCATTGGCGAGGCAGACAAACATACATATGCCTCGCCACTTCCCTCTTCCACAATGCAAGCTCCATCATCCACAAACTCTCCTGACACCAAACAACGAGCAGTGAGGAACTGGCTTGACAACATTCCTCCTACCTTTCCCAAGACGACAGCATCTCAGATCCCTATATCGTCAGTCATCAACGAGGCCACGTCCGCAGAGCTGTGCACAATGACTCGCTCTTCAGCTCAAAGCTTGAGTGCTCTGACCAGCTCGAGCACCATTGTGCTCTTCACACCAGTCATTGCTGCCAAAGCATCACCCAGCAAGACTTCATCTGGAAACAATACCGACCCGTTCGAGACGTTGGGCCGTGCTCTAAGTCGACACCACAAGCGTATCCGCCATGTGCCATACCATCCCAAGATTGGTTTCACAGACACACATGACGCCTTCCTCAGCCAAGCCGATGCTGTCGTGGTCGTTATAGCTGAACCAGCGTCCAACAAGACCGAAAGCCTTGGCGATCAAATTGAGTTTGCGGAGATTGCAAACGCAGCTTTGAAAGACAGCCTGGGTGGAAGACCACTCAAGCACCCTGTTACATTGATTCAATGCGGCAACTCCGAAGGGAACTGGTGGCCAGACAGTTCGGCATTCGAGACAGTCATGAAGTGTCGTTCGTATGATGTGGACACGGCACAACAGGTGGCAAGGAAGCTGTTTGAGGGGAGGAAGTGATGTTCCTCATTTGTCAACGCAAACAGCTTGCTCAACAACCAACGACTGATCATGCCCATCATGGCCAACATTCTTACGCGGCGCATTAATTATCCGAAACGGCCTTACATGTCATCGATACTGGAGTCGACAAAGCATATGCTGTTCTTGGCGCCTGTCGCGCAAACTTTGGGTGACATGTATTAGCACCGCATCAAATAAAGGTGGACGACTTCTTAATATCGGCGGATTGCAATCCGGAGGAGCGAAGTGCAATTGAGAGATACCCCTGGTGTGGCTTGCCTGAAGGAGTGGGCGACATTCACTTTCTGAAATTCGAGCAAATCGATTGGCTGTTGCGTTCTGTTCACATATCCTTTTCTGTATATAGCTTACTGCACATCATCTCTTATGCTTCTTGTTGACATCGTCTAGATCATTACCATATCTGCTCCCCACTCTTCTTCTCTCCATCGATGATCTTGCCTACTCCAACCCAAAGCAATTCGCATAATACGTGCTCGTCCCCGGCCAATCACTAAAAATCTTCGTCGCACCAACTTGCTGCGCGATAACATCAATCACCTCAAACTGATCTCCATCATTATTGATCAAGTTGTTCACGGAAGAGTAATAGTATCCTCCACCACTCTCCAATGGTCCACTCCTCTCAAAACTCCACGTAATAATCTCCAGCCCTGCATCCTTGGCCGCTGTCGCGTAAGTCGAAGGGATTATTGACTGTGTTTCATTATCCGCAGTCACAAGTTGCCAAATACTCGGTGCGATGATCTTGACTCCACGTTCTGCAAGACCTGGGAGGGAAGCCACGGCTTCATCGTAACCTGTAGCGTTCAAATCGGCGCGTTCATCAAGGTAGACGGCTTGTTCACCATATGCGGGTGTATTATCGATCCAGTAGAAAATATCCGCTGGGAGGAAAGATTGTAACCAAACACGAGAGGGGTCGATGGATGCGGAGTCGAAAGTATCGACGATTTGTTGAACAAAGTTTTCTTGAGTGTATTTTCCTTCGAATGGCATTTCGATTTCCGGGGTTTTGGCTTCGGCTGTGAAATTTAAGCCGTAGCTGTCTACCAAAGCGATTTGTTCTTTGAGAGAGACTGGTTCGGCACAGTCGGCAGCGTAGAGGTTTGTGCGCCAGTCGGGGGTTTGGCCGAGACGGCCGTTGTATTGGGATGTGTTCAAGGCGTTGAAGGTTCCGGATTCCATTTCGGCGCAGAGGGTTTTGTATTCGGCGAGGGTGATGTCGCTTGTGCAGCATTTTGCTGTGGCGAGGTCGCCTGTTTCGGGGTTGAAGGGGACGAAGGGTTCGGAGCATTTTGCTGCTAGTTCGGGGATTGCGAGGATGTTGGTTGTGTAGTGGAGGTCACAGTTGGAGTGTCGGCAGACGAGTTCGCGGTCGGAGGTGAAGCTTACGTCGCATTCGATGATGCCTGAAGGGTGTTAGTCTTGCAGTTCTTTGACGATTGGCTTGAGGGATTGCTGCTCACCTGCTCCCATTCGTGCTGCAGCTTCATAGCCTTCTCTAGAGTGCTCTGGGAATTGCAATGCAGCTCCACGATGCGAGATGGAGAAACTGCTCGTCTTGAAAGGACCCTCAGAACAGCTCTCCAGCTTCTCCTTCAATGGACCATCGTCCATGTTATCCACGAGGTACCATGGTCTCGGTCCAAGCTGAACATTCAAGCTCTTCTCTGGCTGTCCCTTTGCATGCCCGCGGTATGGCTGAGGCGCCACTGGCTGCTGGCTGCCTCCTCCGCCATTGCTGCCACCGCCTGGGTATTTGCCCGGAGACCACTTCCCATCATCGTATGGTGTTCCTGCTCCTTCGTACTTGCCAGAACTCCACGATCCATTGTCCTGTCTCTTTGCTGGCGCGGGAGCAGCGGCTGCCAGTCCAACGGCCAGGGTAACGGCCGCGAGCTTGAGTGCGGAAGGCATGGTAGGTAGCTGTTCAGCTGTCGTAATCGGCTAGATAGCTTTCGCGTTCCTACTGGACACCGCAGTGAATGGATCCGGACAGCGAAGCTCAATGCTGTGCTCCGGCACGAACAGGAAGAAGTTCCAAGGAACAGAAAGATCACACCTACCAGCACGAGAGGAAAAGCCCGAGCAGAAACAGAAAAGCAAGGACCTCGTTCCCAAATAAATAAGTAAGCCCGCACGTACGAAAGCACCACTTTCTTCTTTTCTCCGAACCGGCTCACCCATTCCCAATGCGTGCACATCAACGTCAATGGGAGGAACTAGCTTCGCCGATGGCAGCGGATAGCTTCACACGCTTCATGCATGTGAGCTCCGCTTAGGATCTCTACCCGTTCCTGAGACAGCATGGAAGCTAGTAGGCTAGCACGTGGAAGCATAGCTTGCAGCGTGTGGACTCGCGTAGCAGCGCGTAGCGGCGGCATCTGGTGGGAAAGAAACAAAATGGGCTGGGGAATGATGTCGTTGGATCTGAGCTGCCCAGACTGTGGTGCTTCCGAGATCCTGGAGGTTGAGCTCGAATGGGGAAGGGGCGACTTGGCGCAGGGCTTGGCGGCGTGATTCTTATCGTGAGTGAGACACGTGCGGACGAGGAGGAGTTTGTGAGGGCTTGTAGTGTAGTAGTTGTTGGCGAGCGCTACACGAGAAACTCAAGTTCAATGGGGAAAGAAGGAGCTTTGGAGTGCGGCAGGACATCTCCCCCAAGGACCACAGACGAATATCTGAGCACTTGTTCCCGCTAATCCGAACAAGGAAAGTTCTGTGGAGACTTCTCGTCCCTGAGGCATGTCACTTCGACTTCATCTGCCCGTCTGCTGAGAGACGACGCTTTCCATTGCCAAGTCATCATTTGCAATATGCTGAAGCAAGTGTCTCTACTTCTATGTCTTGCATTCGGTGTCCACGCCTCTAGACCTCAAGTCCATCACCTGCCCAGTTTACCTGAGCAAGCAAAATTACAAGATGGCTGGCGTGAGGAGAGATTAGCTGACATACCTGCTATATTGCGAAAACATGGTGTTGATGCTTGGATTGTACATCGCATATCTTGACCAGACTCACACGAATTCTTCAGACTGACTCCCATTTCCAGGTCAGCCAACGCGAATATGGTGAAGAGACCGTCTTCTGGTCCATGAAGCAAGCCGAGCAATTCTCAGCAAGACGTAGAACCCTTTCCATCTTCTTCGCAGATGACGGTTTCGAAGGCTGCGAGTCCCATACCTGGATCGACAACACTCCAAAACTCTGGCAGGATTTACACAACGTACTTCGATTTTGTGATCCGCGCAGTATTGTGCTGAACATCGATTCTGAGATCGCTTTCGCTGGTGGTCTGCATGCGGGAGAATATAAGAAGTTACTTGAAGAAGTTCCGGCACCATGGAACGAGCGTTTCGTGTCGAAGCCATTGGTAGCAGTAGAGTATATCGCCACAATGCCCAAATCACGCCTGCACTGGTATCGTAAGCTCATGGAGACGGCATGGGCAGTCATAGACGAAGGATTCAGCGCGAGAGTCATCGTACCGGGAGAGACAACGACAGAAGACGTGGAATGGTGGTTTCGAGAGAAACTGCAATCATTGAACTATACGACCTGGTTCCATCCTGATGTGACAATTCTCCCAGGCTGGCTAACAGTAGAAGACAAGCTTCAACGCTTCAACGCAGGGAGAGAAAACACAATACAGCACGGCGACCTTCTCCATGTCGACTTCGGCCTCACAGCTCTTGGTCTCAATACCGATACGCAACATCTCGCTTACGTTCTTCCTCCCGGCGCTTCAGAATCAGATATTCCCAACTCCCTCCTCGCCGGCCTCAAAAAAGGCAACAAACTCCAAGACATCGTCCGCTCACACATGATCCCCGGCCTTTCAGGAAACAAAATCCTCCTCAACGCTCTCGAGTCCATGCGCGAAGCGAATATTTCCGGAAAGATCTACTCGCATCCTATAGGCGATTGGGGTCATAGTGCTGGGACATTGATCGGCATGACGAACTTACAAGATGGAGTTCCGATATTGGGAGATTTGCCATTGTTGAAGGATATGTATTACAGTGTGGAGTTGTATGTGGAGCATTGGGTTGAGGAGCGGAATGAGACGATTGTGTTCCCATTGGAGGAGGATGTGTATTGGGATTCAGAGAAAGAGAGCTGGGAGTGGGTTTATGGGAGGCAGGAAAAGTTTCATTTGGTGAGATCGGAGGAGCGGAAGGAGGATTTATGAGGACAAGAGCCGCGATGAGAGAGGTTGAAATATATTCAAGGTGAGTAGAGTGGCCGAGACAACCATACATATCCTACTCTTTCTCAACGCACGAGAGTCTGTCGCTGCTGTCCTCGAGAGGAACACTCTCAATCAAGACCCATCCGTCTGTCTCCTCCTCGATTTCATCGTCAGGCTCAGCAAGAGTGTTCGTCGCCTCACACAGGACCTGATCATCAAAACCTATGCCGGAGATCTTGACCTCTCGCACCATATTCGCCCCGTTTCTCTCAGTGCTTGGTGGAAGAACGAATTCCAACGCATAAGCCCTTCCCAACTCCTTCCCATTAGCAGAAATTCTGAAATAGGCGCAAGGTCCTGTGATAGGACTGTATGGCAGAGCGGCGCCAACGTTACTTTGTCCAGGGTCAGAATTAATCATCCAATATAGCCTCGAGTGTCGATTCATGCCAGCCCCTCGCTTCTCCAGACCAAGATCGGAAATGTCACAACGAAGCCTCTTGGCGGACTTTGGTAGAACAGTGATGAAATATATCTCGAGAATACCAGACTTTGCCACCTCAGGCGATAAAAAGTTCTGGTCGAACTCATAGCAGATGAACAGGCTTTCGAGGAAAATTGGTTGCTCTGTCTGTGTGGTGCCCCCGTTTTCGAAAGCGTTGACGTCGAGTGTCCATTCCAGCTTGGCGAATTGTCTGTTAGTCACGACAAGTGCTTCACGTCTCGATTGTCGTTGGCCATGGCTGTCTATGAAGTCGGCTTGGAGCCAGAGATTGCGATGAGCGTAGTGCAAGATGCGGTAGCTCATCGTAAGCTTCAGTGGCTCGAGAGCAGCCACTTTCATCTTCGCAAGCTGTATTCGCGAGTGCAGCAAGGCGCCTTGGCTGAGGGGCGCATTGGACAGGACGCACCTCGAGGGAGAGTCATGGACTTTTGCTTGGATTTGTGCAGCGCCAGAAGCGGATTCTGTCTCGAACGGCTGAATGTTTTGAGAGCCTAGAGAGGCATGTATGGAGCCGGCATCAGCACACGAAAAAGCGCGCTCGAAGTTGGTGTGGAAGAAAGTGGAAGATCCAGCTGGGAATGCTTTCGCATACTTGACTACACCATGCTGCTGATATGGTGCAGTATCGTGTGGGCTTTGCGGGTTGCAGTCGCATGGTAATTTCTTGGGCAGTGGGGTACCCTTCCATATTGCCCCTTCCACCGCAGAATTGTGGTCGCTGAAATGCTCATACGACCAACCCGGCGCAAAGAGGCCAGCGTTGAGGCCCAGTTCCTGGAGGACCTGCACGCCGAGACCAGTACCCGTACCGCCACCGAAGAGCCTAGGCCACGTCACACGCCTGTGCTTCCTGTCTTTCTGATAGTTTTGTGCCCATACGTCGATGCCAAAGTACAGATTGTCAAGTCCCAGACCGCTTTCCATGGCACGAGCTTTGCCGCTCTGAGCCAGCTCTGGGTCCCATTTGTAGTTAGTAAGCATAGAGCCTGCCGCGATGGCGAATTGTAAATTCATGTAGTTTAATGTGTTCTGATACCAGACGAAGTTGAGCGTCGTGAGTGCATCGTACCTGAAAAGCGATGAGTCTATAGCGAGAACGCATTGTCAAGAGATGAGCTAATGGAACACGCAGACCTACCACACTACCCTGCTGTTCACACCGAGCTCAGCTCTCAACTGCCGCAGGAAGCCTTCCAGCTTTGCCGCACTCCAGGATAGCAGCGGGAACGCAGTCTCAATATTGATCAGCCAGCCATCGAAGCTATAACATTTGGCCATGTTGGCAAGCTTCCGAGCGACCCAAAACGAGCCGGACTCGTCCTGCTGCAATATGCATTCAACATCAGTAGATCCAGGCTCGACGATGAAAGTCCCGAGTACGATGACACCATTGCGATGGCACGTGTTTGTCCAAGTAGGGGGCGGGACAGACACAAGACGGTGAGAGAAATATACGAACGTCTCCACGAATTGAAGGTAATTGCAAGAGTACTGTTCTTTGGACACGACCTGACCTTGGGATGATTCATAGTCGTTGTATCCGCCTTGGTAGTCGTGTATGAGCATCACTTTGGCACCATGATCGCAGTCTGATTGTGCCCGCTGAAGGAGCGGAGTATTGGACTTCTGGAGCGGGTCGACATCGTCTTCTGTCCAAGCAAGTAGTTCGTCAAACGTCTCGAAGTATGTGAAGCCTTTCAAAGCATCTCGAGTCCTCTGCTCTGCCCGCTCAGTATCAACACACCACGGTGGAGAGGAAGGTTGATCCATTTGTGTGGTGGAAAGTGAGGAAAGTGGGAAGCAGGGAATGGCAGTGGGTGCGGGAAGGCGGGAATGGGCGCTGCAGGGGTCGGCGATTCACAGCTGCTGCTGTGTGGAGCTGAACCACTTGTTTCGAGGGTCCTCGTCGTTGGGAAGTTGTGGCTTTCACTTTTCTGAAAGCTGTCGTCAACAACACAACACACATGCGCCGCAAGGGGCCCGCTCTGCATTGACTTCACATTGGGACATACGGCCTTGATCATTGCCATTTTGCGACCTGACGCTCCACGAAACGACATCTGCTGCGGCACGGATAAACAGCCACCATGAATCTCTTCCGGATCTTGGGTATGTGCGGGTGAAAGCATGTTATGGAAATCGCGGACAGCAACTGATCGAGACAGGCGACTTGTCGCATTTGGCATCCATCTTCATACTGCTTGCTAAGATGAAGTCGTCAAGTGTATGCGATCCCCGTGGCCGCATCCACGCATTGGGTTCTTCAAGCTAATGGCTGCCTGCAGAGCGCATCGGGTATTTCCTTCAAATCACAATTCCTCTACCTCGTGGTCTACGTTACGAGATATCTTGGTCAGTCGGAAAGAGCAGCAGAGTATGTGAGAGGGCTGGCTGACGGAAGGTGGCAGATCTGCTATGGACGAACCCGACGAACAGCCTTTGGAACACTACCTTCAAAATCATCTTCATTGGCGCGCAGGCCTACACGATATACCTCATGCTCAACGACTACAAACCGACGCACGACCCGAACCAGGATACCTTCAAGGTGGAATATCTGATTGGAGGAGCTGCCGTCATGGGGCTTCTGTTCCCCTACCGATACAGCTTGACAGAGGTAAGGAGAAAGAGCATGAATTTGGCTTGCGGATGGAACGGATAACTGACGTGAAGGCGGCAGATGCTCTGGGCATTTTCGATCTGGCTGGAGTCTGTTGCCATCCTGCCTCAACTCTTCATGTTGCAAAGGACAGGGGAGGCTGAGACCATCACAACGCACTACTTGTTTGCTCTCGGTGCCTACAGAGCGCTTTACATTCCCAACTGGATATGGCGATTCTTCACCGAGAATCATTACTGGGACCCAATCCCGGTGATTGCGGGTATCATTCAGACTGTGCTCTACTCGGACTTCTTCTGGATCTACTACACCAAGTATGTCTTGCAGGAGCACGCGGGATATGCCGCATGGGTAACAAGGCTGACGCACTTAACAGGGTACTGCAAGGCAAGAAGTTCAACCTCCCAGTCTAGAATACGCGAAATCGGACCATCTCTCCGGTATCTCCAACGCGCCTGGGCCGACCAACGCGCCCAGTGATGTGCATGCTGCTGTGTCTGCACACAGTAGTATTTCTCACAATTCGCGCGCAGAATGCCCGCGCTCGATTAATTGAAACCAGGAAGGACGAATTGAGATGAGCAAGGCAATACACTCGCGTTGGCAGAAGGAATCGTAGCTCGACTGCGGCGAATGGTAACGCGATGTTCGATCGTTGGAATAGCATGATGAGACGGCATAGCTGTATGTGTAAAGACACGAGGTCGGTTGTGATGAGTGAGAAGGTTTTTGACCATCATTGCATATGCAGACGCTCGCATTGTAAGTTGATGAAAATAGCCAGCAATGGCATAATGAACTTCGAAGAGTCGAGTTCTCACGCAGTATTTCCACAAACGTGATGATTGCGCCTGCTGTACTTAGATACTTGGCCACTGCATCGTTGTTGCGAACTGAGTCGAGATGCTGGTGGTCCAAAATTCGCGATCCCAGTGTGCCGATCCAAGTGAAGTGAACTGAGTCGTGTGGTTGTTGTGCTGGGCCTCAATGCAGAGAACATTCCTGCGAACTTGAACGTCGCGGCCGAATAATGACGACGATGTGCCTGAGGCGAGAGCTTAGAGCTGTCTAGTTTCTGGTCATTACTCGCGACACCACTGACACCCACACACCCGGGCAAACAACCAGCCACTCCTCTACGCAATTGCTTCTGCGGATCATTCATTTGTCGATCCTGATTGTTGCAATATAGTCAGCGGCGCGCACACGCGCAACTTCACCGGACCATGGCCGACCTCAGCGAGCTGTTCTCGCGCCTCAAACAGCAACAGAGCTCCGACACACCACCCTCTTCGCAACCACCGCCGGCGGCATTGTGGGCGCAACCCGCGTACGAGCAGCCATCAGTGTCATCGCCGTTGGTTTCACCACCGGCCCACACGCCGAATCCACATCACGCATCGAATATCATCAGTCCCATCAACCCGTCATCGAATGCCGGCACTCCGAATCAAGACCCCAATCGCACCAATAACTTGCTGAATCTTCTCAAGTTCCAAGGGCAGTCGGGGCAACAACAGCAATCACAGCCACAATCAGGCGCAATGGCAGGCCTCACCAATGTGCAGTCGAACCGCCACACCTCGATACAGATCCCCGCGACGCAGCCTCGCGAAGGCGCATCCTCGCGCAATGCACGGCCATTGTCGGCAGCGGACGTCATGGCTAACCTCCAGCGCTCCTCCTCTGGTTCTGCCGTACCTCAGCGCAACCTGAGTGGGCTAGACGACGAGTTGAGGTCTAAGTCAAGTGGCAACCCTCAGGACTTGCTGCTGAATTTGCTCAAGGGCCCGAAGGCTCCAACGCCTGCACCAGTGGCGAGATCTGAGTCGCAGAACAGTAGGACGATCAAACAGCAACCCGATATCGATGACTTGAGCAAGCAATTTGGACAAGCTTCAGTTGGCTCGACAAGCTCACAGGCAACACGCGAATCGACCGCTCGTCAGTTTGGCAGTCCCGCCGCTGGCAACACCCCGTTTGAGGGCCCAGCTGCCAACAAAGCATCGATGTTCAACTACGTAAACCCATTCGACCAACTGCACACATCGTCGCCTCTGAACAGAAACCGCACACCACAGCCCGCCGAGCAGGCAAACGTGCCCAAGAAGATTGAAATCCTGAAACATGACCGCAGCGCTTCCGCGCAGAATGTCGAACTATCGCAGCCGAAGTCGAAGAGTAGGAAGATCGACGATGATGCTTCCTCGGCGTCGACTAAGAGCATCTCAAAGGAGAACGTGGAGAAACAGGTCGCACATGCTCTCAAGGCTGCTGACAGCCGTGAGCCACTCAATAGCAGGGCCACCACGGATGATGAGCGCATCAAGAAAGAGACTGCAAACAACGAAGACGTTGAGTCAAATTGGGAGAGTGCTGAGGATGATGGCAAGGCGGATTACAAGGTGGAAGTGTACAACTTCCCAATGAAGCCATTTGTCTCCATTCAAGTGCGCCCACTAAAGCAGGCTCGCTCAATTCGGCAAGATCACTTCATGGTCATTGCGCAGCTCAAGAAAGAATTCGATCAAATCGACCGCTCGCTCGTCACTGCTAGCCAGACACACATTGTCTACGCGCAAGTCGCCACGAAGAAGGACAATGGAGGGTTCCGAATCATTCGACAGGACTCTGGCGACCACAAGCAAGTTTTCAGGTCGAGCGGCGAGCGCATCTTCAGCGTCCAGCTCTGCAGCAACGTTGCTACAAAAGACAACGATGTCGAGACTGTGCTTGGCACTGGAGTCCATGGTTCCGTCTTCTGGACATCCCTCGTTAAGTCCAGAGGAGATTCGTTCCAGGATGACGATGTAGAAGCTCATGGTTTCATTTTGCCTCCAGTAGCTACTGTGGAGGAGAACACGAGCGGCTCTCCGGTGAAGACTCGTGCCAAAATGAGCGCCCGTCATCCCGACTACTTTGCCATCGCACGCGGCAAACACATCTACATCATTGCACCAGACACGGCCAGGAACAGCGCATACACTGACCAGAACACGCGCCGTGTCAACAGTGAAAAGTACTTTGCTGAGCAGACCCTCAAAATCAACACTGGCAAAGCGGGCAAGGACTTTTGCTTCTCCGAAGATGATACAGTCATTGTCAGCCTTGATAAGAACGGGCGGTTCAAGTTTTGGGACGTTCGCGATCTCACAGCACAAGCAAGTGTGCGCAGCTTCGAGCCTCGCAAGCACGAGCCTGTTGAGCTGCGCGAACCAATCATTCAGCACACAGCAGTCACATCGGGGAGCAAGCCCGACGAGAAGCCCTCAGTGTCTTCGATCATGTTTCTTGATAAGGAGAAGCCATTTAACAAAGGCTCTGCACTTCGTTACATGCTTGTCGGCTTCAAGCAAAACCATATCCTGCAGCTCTGGGATCTTGGTCTTGGCAAGGCGGTGCAAGAGATTCGTCTGCCCCATGAGAAGGACAGCGATGGTATTTGCAGCGTCACTTATCATCCCAAGACTGGTATAGTGACTGTTGGGCACCCAACTCGCAACAGCATCTACTTCCTACACCTTAGCGCACCAAAGTACAACCTTCCGACCATGGAGCAGGCCAGATTCATGAGAATGCTGTCGACGAACGACCAAGCTCTACCAAAACCTGAGAGCACTGCTATCATGAGCGGACTTAGGGAGTTCTCTTTTGCCAAAGTGGGCCAGCTCAGAAGCGTGGACATGCTGAGAACGCCGGTCGAAAATGCTAGCGAGAACGGGACGGAGGAGGAGACCCTCTTTGAGCTGTACATCATGCACTCGAAGGGCTCTATCGGCATCAGCATCAAGCGCGAAGACCTGGGCTGGGATAAGCAGAGCAAGATGATGAACCCTAAGGAAGCCCTGAAGGAGGGTGTCATCGAAGTGCGCGAGCTCTCAATACCAAAACAGTCGTCCTCATCGGGAGAGCGCACTGAGGCGGACACCACTTCGAGGCAGTTGCCGAAGTCGACCATTCTCGCGAAGCCAGAACCAACCAAAACTCCATCGCCGCCAATTGCCGTGAAGCAAGAGACTGCCCGTTCGCCAACACCCGCCTCCAATGGACAGCAACCTCGTCTGCTCTCGCCGGAACCACCTACCAAGCCATTGCCACAGATTCCTGCTGGCAATCCGCCCTTCATCACTGCCGATTCTTACAGTCATGCCGCTTTGCGCACCAAATCTCCAACTGGTAGCAAGTCGAGTGACGAGGTTCAGCGCAACGTGATAATCTCGCCAAAAGCAAAGGAAGCTGTTCTCGCTACCGCGTCTAACGCTTCCACTCAAGCGAGTGCCCCGATTGCAGGTGCGGGAGACTACCAGAGTCTGCTGACGCGCCAGTTCGATTCTTTGTATCAGCGCATCGAGTCTGACAAGCGCGTACAAGATGCTGCTGCCGGTGCGAAGCAAGACGCTCTACTCCGCCTGGTATCGTCTACCCTCACTGAGAATGTGGACCGTAGCCTTAGCAGCATCATTGCCACCCGCATCGAGAAGGATGTGATTCCGACGCTGACTGAAGTGACCAGCAAGGTTGTGGATCGCAAAATCGCAGAATCGCTTCCACCGCAACTCAATGCCAGCGTGTCCGCAGCGATGAAGGCCAACCTTTCCAACACACTTCAGCAAGCCCTTCAGGACAAGGAAGTGCACAAGGCTATCTCGGATTTGACTGCCAATCAGGTCGCTCAGCGCGTGCAGCAGCAAGTATCGGCTATGCTACAGCAGCAGCTCCCGGAGATGACTACGAAGGCCGCGCAGAAAATGGTCGGCGACCTCGAGAGCAAGTTCACTCAACATCAGCGCTCCTTCGAAGCTCAACGCCAGCAAGACAACGCAAAGATCGAAGAACTGTCTGGCATCGTTCGCAGCTTGTCGACTACACTGCAGGGCATGGCTGCCAGTCAGGCATCTTTCCAAGAGCAGATTCTCAAGCTCCAGCGTGAGACAGGTTCCGGTCCGGCGGGCGCAGCGAGATCCACTTCTACTTCTCCCACAGCCAACCAGCAAACTCCTGCTGAGCCAGAGGATGCTGACATCCTCAACATGACTCAGCTGTTGATGGATGGCAAGTACGAGGAAGCAACTATTCAGGTGTGTCATAATGTGTTCCCATCGCTCTGATCTATACTAACCTATTGCAGTGGATCTCGTCGGACCGACAAGCGGATATCTTCGACAAACTGTTCGTTCGCGTCAACCCAACATACCTCTCCCAGTTGTCCCCGCTGGTCGCTCTCACCGTCTCAGCAGCCATTACTTCAAGCTTCGATTCCTTCGTTTCGGAGCGTCTCGACTGGCTCACCCGAGTCCTACAACAAATCGACGTTCGCAACGAGGATATCATGGACGTTGCACCAAAGATCATGGATGTGCTCACGCAGCGTCTGCAGGGCGCTTACATGGCCATCTCAGAGGCTAGACCGTCGGACCCTGCTTTGAGGACCATCAGCAATCTCAGCCGCCAAGTTCACGAGATTCGACGTGTTGCTCAGTGACTCGACGCGGCTTCGCGAAAGGGTCTGAGTATGCTGATTTGAGAAAATTGAATCAAAAAGCAGCTTCTAGCGGCGCTCTCGAGGTGTCACGATTATTGCGACTGTTTATGGCACGGCGTTCATTACCCAGTGGACTATGCACTCACGTTTCTGATGCTTACGTGAAACGATTAAGTGTTTTATACTGTAGCAGCATTCGGCGCAGCGAGCGGTGTAAAAATTGGACATGCTTTGTACAGTCTGGCTCCAAGGCAACGGAGCTGGCACATTCAATGTATTACACGAAAGTAACAAATTGTCACTAATAATGAACATTCGATCAAGAGTTTTCCAAACGCTTTCCGTTCCAGTGGGGGTTCGCTATGTATACTTCATCTTCTTGTTGAAATCGTCTACGATCCGTCTCGCTGCTTTGACAATTTCTAATGCTCCAGGACTGTCACTGTGACAGCATAACGAAACATCGTGGTCTCCAATCGGCAATTGGACTTCTTCACCTGTGACTGCTGTCACGGAACTATTCTCGACTTGGCTCGAGACGTGTTTGTGCACATCTTCTGATGTCCAAGGTTTCTTCTTGCGATCGATGACCAGTTTTCCATCTGAAGAGTACTTCACGTCGCCGTATCTGTTTCAACCACGAAACACTTGTCAGCAATATGAAGCATAGCATAGCAGGATTCGGTGGAGGCATGGAACGTACAACTCCGCCGTAAACGGCAATCCCATTTCTTTGGCAACTTCTTCGTGGAAAGTTCCCGCGAGACCGAAGACGCGGGTTGCGGGTGGTACGCCAGCATAGACGGCGCGACAGATGTCTTTGTCGCGGTACATCATGCCGTATAAGACGCCGTGGGGTTTGACGTGATTGAGGGGAACGTCTGCGGCTGCGAGGAAGGCTTGAAGAGCGCCGACTTGGTAGCGGGTCATGGCTGTTAGTTCTTCGGGGGACATCTTGATCTCGCGGCGGCCGAAGCCTTGTCTGGGAAGGGTCAGTTGAAGGTGGACTTAGTGGGAGTAGTGATTGAATGGAAAGATATATTGAGAACTGAGAATGTGTTCGAGATGATTGTGGTACACTCACATATCTGGGAGGCCGGGGTGCGCGCCGATGAGAATGTTGTGTTCTTTGCATTTCGCAACGGTTTCAGACATGATCAGGGGGTCGCCGGCGTGAAACTGTCCTCTGTGTCAGATCCATGTGATAAGAAATAGCTGAAAATGTTTGCTTACGCCACAAGCAACATTGGCATGATCGATGAGTGGGATGAGTTCATCATCAGGACCTGCTTTGAAGTTTCCGTAGCCTTCGCCTAGATCAACGTTGATGTGGACTTTCTTTGAGATGGGCGGCATCGTGCGATCACTAAAGTCTGCGAAGCTCTCTTGGAATATGGACACGATGGGGTGTGAGTGCAGAAAAGGAAAGGGTTGCAGAATTATTCCCGTGAAGCAAGAAGAGGAGGTGAGGTCCAGGTACAGCTTACAACTACCTTTCTAGTGCTAGACTCGCGTGACGGTATTATGGATACCCCTCGATAGGTGAGGAGGTTATGATGCTTATCAGTGAGATAGCTCTGGGACCTCGCTCGTGTTGGCTGGAATCCTGGATGCGTGCGGAGAAAGTGGCAGCTGCACACTGCCACCCTGGGCATCAGGAGGCATAAGAGGACCCGTTGTTACACGGCACTCTTTCTGGAGAGCGGCTTCACACCATGGTCAAAATGGAGAAATTGAAGAAGTTGCTGATTGCGAACAGAGGAGAGATTGTGAGTGCCCCGCAATCAAGGAAAGAGGTTGAATCTTGGCGTGCTGATGCGACTTCCCTCGATTCTACCAGGCTGTTCGTATCATCAGAACTGCCAAACAACTCGGCATCAAGACTGTCTCAGTGTATACTTCGGCAGATGCTGCATCGTTGCATGTCTCAGATGCCGATGAAGCTGTGCTCTTGCCGACGCTCCAAAGCTATACCGATGGCGATGAGCTCCTGCGAATTGCAAAGGAGAAAGAAGTCGATGCCATAATTCCTGGATATGGCTTTCTCTCTGAGAATGCAGCCTTCGCGAAGGCTGTAAGTGATGCAGGTCTAGCTTGGGTTGGGTATGATTCTCAGTTTCACAATTTTGACCTTTATATTTGAAGGCCGTGCTGATCACAGCCATGTGCGTGCAGACCACGCGAAGATGCGATCAAAGCTTTTGGTATCAAGCATACCGCTCGTGATCTGGCGAAGCAGTCTGGCGTTCCCATAGTACCCGGCACAGAAGGTCTGGTCGAGAGCGAAGAAGATGCTGTCAAGCAAAGTGATGCACTGGGCTATCCTGTAATGCTCAAGATTACAGCGGGTGGCGGCGGTCAGTCGTATCTTCTCGAATTTTGTTGTCTGCGATACTGATTGGAAGTAGGATCCGGTTTGATAACTTGCCAAAACGCCAAGCAGGTCAAGGATGGATTCAAGAAAGCTCAGTCTCGAGGCCAAGCTCTTTTCAAGGACTCTGGGGTCTTCATCGAAAAGTACTATCCCGAGGCACACCACATCGAGGTCCAGGTCTTCGGCAACGGACTTGGTCACGCCATCCACTTTGGAGAGCGAGAGTGTTCAATCCAACGCAGACATCAAAAAGTCATTGAGGAATGCCCAAGCCCATTTGTGCAGAAACATTCGGGCTTGCGTGAGAAAATCTGCAGTGCTGCAGTGAGTCTTGCTCAGTCAGTCAAATATGGTTCTGCAGGGACTGTAGAATTCCTGGTGGACGACAAAACTGCCGACTTCTTCTTCCTCGAGATGAACACTCGCCTGCAAGTCGAGCACCCTATCACAGAAGCTTGCTATGATGTTGATCTTGTTGAGCTCATGTTGAAGCAAGCGGACGCGCAGCTCTCTGGCCAAGGTGGCCTCTCTGCTGAGTATCTGGACTCATTACAAAAGCCCGGTCCTTTCGGAGCTGCTATCGAGGCCCGCTTGTACGCGGAGAACGTGCTCAGAGATTATACACCTTCGCCGGGTCTGTTGACAGAGGTGTACTGGGCAGAGCGTCAAAATGCTCGCATCGATACGTGGGTGAGGACCGGCCTACGAATCTCGCCCAACTACGATCCGTTGATCGCCAAGGGTAGGGTCGACACTGGATCTGTCAATCACGCACTTTACTGATATTGTTACAGTCATCAATCATGCAAAGACACGCGATGCTGCTCTGAAGGGCATGGGAATGCTGTTGGAGCAATCTGTGGTTTCGGGCCCACCGAACAATCTGGATTTCTTGGGTGCCATCATCAAAGATGAGACTTTCCAATCTGGCCGCACGATCACTTCATTCCTGCAGAGCTTTGAATACAAGCCGAACGTGATTGATGTAGTGACCGCAGGCGCCTACACTCTGGTTCAGGACTTGGAAGGAAGGCCGAGTGTGGGAAAAGGCATTCCTCGAAGTGGAGCAATGGATCCAATTGCTCTTGCTGTGGCAAATATCCTTGTTGGCAATGAACGCAGCCAAGAAGGCCTCGAGATCACACTCTCTGGCCCTGAGCTGAAATTCCACGGCCCTGCAGTCATTGCGTTGACAGGAGCTCCCATCGAGGTTGCACTGGATGGCGATTCCATTCCGATGTGGACGCGCAAGCACATCAAACCTGGCCAGATTCTGAAGATCGGCAAGACAACGGCAGGCGGATGTCGTAGCTATCTTACTGTGTACGGTGGTTTCACTTCCGTGGCGGACTACTTTGGCAGTAAATCGACTTCACCTATAGTTGCTATCGGCGGATATCAAGGACGGCAGCTTGCACCTGGCGATCAGCTCAGTCTCGTCAAGGAGATTCCATCGAACCTGCATTCCCACCCTAGTGTGCCAGAGTCAATACGACCTGACTACAGCTCACCGTGGACGATTAATGCTCTTCCAGGCCCGCACGAGGAAGGCTATCTGACTGACGAAGACATCGAAATGCTCTACAGCACTGAATGGAAGGTCTCTCATAACGCTAGCAGGAGTGCAATTCGGCTGATTGGTCCCGTACCGAAATGGGCACGAGCAGATGGCGGAGAAGGTGGCTCACATCCTTCTAACCTAGTCGAATATGGGTATTCATGCGGATCACTCAACTGGACTGGCGACGAAGGCTGTATTTTTGCGTTAGATTGCCCCAACTTTGGCGGCTTCGCAAGTTCAGCGACAGCCATTCGTGCAGACTACTGGAAACTAGGACAGCTCAAAGCGGGAGATTCGCTGAAGTACCAACGTTTATCTCTGGAAGAGGCTCTGTCGCTGCGAAGGAATGTCGAAGACTACATTGAAGGCATCAGCAAAGCCGTGCAGACAAATGACTTCGGCAATGTTAAGCCACTCGCTTCCGACTTCAAAGCCAGCGGGGATTACAGCAAAGCCGTCCTCTGGGAACGTCCAGCCTCAGGAGCTCAACCTCAAGTCCGTTATCGCCAAGCAGGAGACGACTACCTCCTCGTCGAATACGGTAATGAGCAGTTTGACCTCAACTATCGCTGCCGCGTCACGGCCCTCGAAAAAGCCATCAACGACTCTACCGCTCCATCTTGGCTCAAACAAGATCTCATTACCACAGTCGGCTGCTGCACATCCCTCAACATCCACTACGATGGCTCCCAGATGGACCGCGCCCAGCTCATCGCTCATCTTCAGACTCTTGAAGACCAAATCGGTGACCTCAGCAAGACTAAGGTCCCCAACCGCCGCTTCAAGCTTCCGCTATCCTTCGAAAGCAAAGAACAAACTGAAGCTACGGAGCGATACATGTCGAATCAGAGGCCCCATGCCCCGTACCTGCCAGACAATCTTGACTTCGTTGCGAAGAACAACGCGTTCACAGCCGATCAGTTGAAGCACAATATGTTGACTGGCGAGCTTATGGCTGTCGTGGTGGGCTTTTACTGCGGCAACACAGTGTCTCTGCCAGTTGACCCGCGAATGCGAATGAGTGCTCCCAAAGCAAACCCGTCGCGAGTCTTCACTCCTGAAGGGACGTTCGGATGGGGTGGAAGTTGTGCATCGATCTATCCAGTCGATTCGCCTGGCGGATATCAGATGTTGGGACGCACAATTCCTTGTAAGCTTTCCATCTCCTTATACCCATGCACAATCTCTAACATCGTCTCTTCTTCGCCTCCAGGCTTCGACTACTACGGCTTCAAATCCGGCTTCACCCCCACCCGCCCCTGGCTTTTCCGCGACTTCGACATCCTAACCTTCCACCGCGTCTCCGAATCCGAACTAAACGCCCAACTCGAACTTTTCCGCTCCGGACAATATGAATTCACCTACGAAGACTCCGAATTCGACATGGCAGAACACAATAAACTTCTCGAGTCGACAAAATCTGAAGTTGAAGAAATTCGTGCGAAGCAGAGAAAAGTTCAAGAGGAAATGATTAGAGCTGAAAATGAGAGTTTGAAGAAGTGGAGAGAAGAGAAGGAGAAGAGGAAGCCGGATTTGAGTACGATTGAGAGTTTGTTGGGGCAGGAGGGGGTTGGGGTTGTGGAGGCGCCGGTTGATGCTAATGTTTGGAAGGTGGAGGTTCAGGAGGGGGATGAGGTGGAGGGGAATCAGGTTGTGGTGATTTTGGAAGGTGCGTTTTCACTGGATCTCTTGCTTTCAAATTTCGTTTGCTTGTCCTTGTGCTAACAATTCGGATGTGATAGCGATGAAACTCGAAATCAATGTGAATGTGCCGGAGAGTTTGATCAGCGGTGGGAAGAAGGCTGTTGTGGAGAAGGTGCTTGTTGAGCCGGTGAGTTGGTCATGTTTGTTCGAGCTGTACGAGGCCATATTTGCTGACCCTATCCGCCTTGGTGTAGGGCGAGACCATCAAGGTATGCGTAACCCACGCTTCTTTTCTAACAGGGAAACCTTTCGTTTCTGGAACTTTTTGCTGACACCGATTGCAGGCTGGAGGACGCATCGCGCTTATTCGTTCAAGTTGAGTCGCGTAGACAGTGCAATGTATTTCATCGCTTTCGGTCAGGAAGAGTACGCTCGCTGTGCTGTGGTCTCCGCGTAAGCTCAATCCGACTTCATTGATGTCAATTGTTCGTGTCTCTATGTCGCCCGTCTGCAGCGCTTCTCCATGCACGGCACGCGCGCAACCGGCAGGCTAGACGAACGCAGAAGCCATGAGTTCACGTTAGTCACACGACAAAGTCGATCACACCACGATTTAGCTAGTCCGGTCTACGGCCGTACAGTCTTCGCTTGTCTCAGATCTGTGACCTAGTGTAGTGCGCTGCATCCTCTTGAAGAAAAAGCTTCTATTTGCAAGTCATTTTCTTTCCCTTACCTCACATACCGTTACATGACGTACTCAATTGGGGTCTTCGTTCATCATGCAGCACTCGCAGCGCTCGCTTCGACGTTGGAGTGGGCAGCTATACGCAGTAAGGCGAAGCATCGGTCCTGAGCCGCTATGATATCAGTGTGTCAGGAAGAGTACTTGAAAGTGAGTCCGAAGCAGGGTCCGAAGAATTTGGAGCTTGCCGCGAAATAGTTCAAGTCTTGGAAGGGAAGATCTGGGCACTTCTAGACAAGGAGATCCACATCATTCTCGCCCACGGCTGCAGCAGCGATGGTGCAGTGCACATCTGTGGAGAAGGACTGTGGCTCGTGTAAATTGGGTCCAAGTTCAGTCATAGGCCAATGCCACGATCGTCGCACGTAAGGTGTGCTAGGGTGGTCCGCTCCAGTGGTGTCGGCAAGGAGAACTATTGGAGATTTGCTGCATGCGGCACAGCATAGTCTAGTCATAGCAGAAGATCCTTTTGGCTTCGGCGGAGATGGAGCCTTCTGCCGACATATCGCCAACGAAGAACGACGTCGAGGCGTCGAAGACGTTGTCGGTGCCTGCTCGGTGTAGTTTGTATCTGTGTATTGATTGATTGCTGCTGCAATATCGCAATACCGACTGCTCGTCACAGCGGGTTGATGCTATGGAGCTTGCCAAGTAGAGGCAACAGGCAGGCAACGGGGGATCCACTGCATAGGTCATGCTTGATCCTGCTCGTATATTCTCTGGAGGTGCGCCGAGCTGTTGCTATCAGATGGGGTTTTGCATAGGGATAGATACGTCTGCAGGTTGCACAGAGAGCATCATTCGGGGCATAAGTTGTGCACGAAGCGAACCTTGTGCCCGGATTGCCCGCTCGTTCACTATATTGCTCGCAGCGGCCAGCGTCCGCCAAGGCCTGTCAGGCAATCGGCATAGCCGGGCCGACTCCACTCTCGCCTAATGAGAAGAGTAAGTCGCAATGCGGAAAGCAATGTGGCCCAGGCAGGCACGACTTGGCCTGTCAGAGAGGGAGGTGCTGATTGCATGCAGAGCAGGAACGAGGACGGTCATGGTGTCGTTTGAGGAGGTAATGTCGATTGCGGGATCCGACAGGCGAACGGGAAGCTGCACTGCTGCGTGATGATGAATGCTTGGGCGGCCAGGGTGCACGCGCTCGAGTCTGCTCCCCGTTCCTGCGGTGGTGAAATGGTCGGCGTTCTCCGCGGACGCGACAACCAAGATCTGGCAGTGGCCGCTGCTCGGGGAGCTGGGGAGGTGGAGGTGCGATAGGAGAGGATAGGCAGGAGGCCATCGTCCATATAGGCAGTTCGAGATAAGCGTGTCCGGCAGAGCAGGTCGACGGCAGCCGGCGGGAGGGCGTGTCTGTCGATATAAGCAGTACCACAGGGTCGAGGCGTCGCACGCTGGAGCGCTGCAGGGATGTCGGTCGGTCGACGGTGGGGAAAGCAAGCTGCACACGTCTGGATGCCCTCTGCCTGCCCTGCCCTGCCTGCCCTGCCTCGTCCACGTTGGTCTCGCGGTGGGATGTGCAGGCGGAGCGAGGGGCGCTGGAGTAGACGACGTCGGCTGCTCTTTTCTGCACACGCTGCTATTACGGGACCGCATCCATTATTGTTACTACCGCGCCTGCAGTACATGGTACCTATTACTACAGCTTACTGACGACAAGGTTTGAACTTAGCGGGCTAGCTTTGCCTTCAGCCACCGCGGTCGCCTGCTAATTGCGTGCTTCCTTCTTGGGACTACCGGCTCTGCGACGACGGCGACAGACGCGTCGTGCACCAGCTCTTGTCAATTTCCTCCTCCTCCGCACCCACGTTCGCGGCGAGACAGTCGCGGCCAAGAGACGGCGGTGGTGGGCGCGCGTTGCGGGAAACGGTATGCAGCCGTTGGCGGCATCCTAGACACACGCAAGGCCAACTCTCGAGGCGCCGTGCGGTGGCTTGCCAGTGCGGAGTCTTCTTCGGCGCCCGCTGGTGTGAGTGAGCGCTCTGCTCTGCTGCTGCGTGCTTGCTTGTTGCTTGCTGGCTTGCCTGCTCCCACGTCGTCCACGCCAGCGCGGTGAGTCGTAGCGCGAGTCGGCACCACCATGGACTCGCGGAATACGGGGAACGAGTGGGAGGACATGGACATGTTCGGCACCACCGCGCCCACCGGCTTCGACACTCCCTCTGGCTTCGATGCCTTCAACGACTTCACCAACCTCGACGCCCAGTATGCCGAGTCGCCTATCGGCCTCGCCCTACGCACCCCGTCCAAGTCGGGCCCCGATGCCTCCACCTCCGCCGCCGCGCAGCATGCCAATGGCGGGGCGGCGCTCGCCATGACCTCTGCAGAGACCTCGAGCCAGGATTCCTCCTCCGACACGTCGAGCGGGCGCAAGAGGAAGACGGGACAATCAGAGTCGCCCGTGTCCATGGACGACTCGATGCATCATCACATTAAGCAGGAGGACAGCAAGATGGACATGCAGCAGGTGCGGAGCTACGATCACTTCTCCCAGCCCATGCACAACCTGTCCCTGGAGCAGCAGCAGAGCCAGAACAACATGGGTCAGCAGTACTTCAATAGTGCCGCTTCGAGCCCGGTGCACGCGAGCGACTTCAACTCGGCCATGTCGCTCGACGCACAGGTCTCCGGCAACATGGCTGTCCAGTACCAGCAGGATTCGCCCGTGCAGACCATCAACCCTGGTATGTTCTCCATCGGCGGTTCGCGAGATCAGTCTCCCGCCACGAATCTCATGTTCAATCAAGCCTCGCCCACTGCCATGTTCTCCACGCCCTCGTCGGACAGCCCTGAGGCCTTTGCAAACACCCAGAATTGGCCGGCATCACTCGCACAGAACCCACAATGGCCCGGCGACTTTGCAGGTCAGCTAACATCACCAGGTGGCATTGCCTTCACTCCATCACCTGGCGCGAATGGGGCAACGCCGGCAAGCACGACGCGGGGTGCCGCTTCCCGCGCTCTGCTGGGCAGGTCACCACTGCACATTGCCCCCATCTCGACCAAGTCGCGTGTGGAGACACAGATCAACGTGGTGATGACTTTGGAGAAGCCGCCGCCTGGCATTGAACATCTCCACCTCCCGCTTCACACCATAGCCAAGTCAAAACTATTAGCAAAGGAGGAATTTGACCCCACAAAAGTACTCGAGCTTCACACTATGCTCGTGTGTACCAGTGCAATGCACAACCCACAGACCAAGGAAAAGGCGCTGAAGCGCGCTGCCGCCCAGAATAATGCAGAGATTCAAAGGCGAGCGGAGCTTGCCCGCGATGTGCCGCACGACGAGGATAGGAACGATCAAAAGAACTTGCCCGAGGATGAAAGGGTCGTCAATGGGGGCGAGGTCAAGATCTGCAACAACTGCATACAGCGGGAACGAAAGCGTGCAGGTCGCAAGAAGACAAAGCGCGAAGAGGAGCAACAGCACTGGGAGCGCTTCGAGACGGAACGAGTGGTGGTGTTCAACTCAAACGAATACCTGCCATTTAAGCCGTGCGATCCGTCACAATACCCGCAGCGAGATACTAACGCTGATGGTGAGCAATACATGCCTCCCGATGGGGCCCTGCACGTCACCGCTGCCATGCGGATCGCATGTTACTGTAGGCATCAGAGCGAGAAGGAGGGCTTTCAAGTCATCTTCACGCTCAAGGACCACCAAGGCAACGTTGTCGCTCAACAGTTATCCGACTCGATCCTCATCACGGACGATCACAAAACACATCCGCAGAGTTTCTCGGCCACAGTCGGCAATGAGGGCTTCTATCAGAACGCGGCTTTCCTGCCCAATGGGTTACCGATGTCGCATTCGATGGTGGACATGTCTGCTCACGTCCAACCATTTACATCCTCGCGCTCGGCAGGCAATCTACCCGCGCTTGCATACAACGCGCAGTACAACCCACACAGCCATGTGCACCAACTCCCCGGGTCTGGATACGCATCAGGAACGACATCTGCCACTATGACGCCGACCAGCCTTTCGAGGCCGGGATCGCCAACTAATGCAGGACAAGCAGGTCCCAACAAGAAGCGCAAGTCTTCATCGTTCCACAGGAAAGTACCAAGCGGCCTGACCATGACCCCTCGAGTGGATACCAGTCAACCACCATCGTCCAACATGCCATCTGCAGTTTCCATGAACACACCGTTTTCGCCAACAGGGCAGTTCCCAGTGAACCAGTCGTACATGACGATCCCGAACAATAACGGTCCAGCACAATATTACAACAGTGGCCCGCCGACTCCAAACGAGAACGCCCCTTTCAACTTCAGCCAGCCACAGGTAGATATGTCCCGCATCCAGCAGAATCTGAACAACCAGGCCTATTTCTCTCATCCATCATCGGCCGTGCCCAGCCGTGCATCGTCCCCTGTATTACAGCAAACCCGCGCCAATATGGCCGCATATGCCAGACAACATCCAATCCAGACGTCCACCAACACCATGGGTAACCGGGCGCAACAGCAACAGCAATTTGCAGTTCAAGTACCTCCTGGGTCTGCTGGACACGATGGTACAATGTCCTCTTATCCCACGATTGATCGCATCACGCCCAACGAAGGCCCGATGAGTGGTGGTACAGAGGTCGCTATCTTTGGGCATAACTTTGTCAATGGCGTGCAAGTCCAATTCGGTGACCAGGTGGTCTCTTCGCAGGTCCTGTCTCCGAACTCCATGATTACAATCTCTCCGCCTGGCAGGGTGGGATCCGTCCATCTGAATCTCCTGGCACCGCCAGGCGCAGCGCCATACCCTCAACTCGCCAACCGTCCCATCTTCAGATACACCCAGTACAACGAACAAATGATGGTCATGGCGCTCAAGTATCTCAGTGAGCAGCAATATGGACAGACGGACAATTGGCAAGCGCTGGCGCAGCAGAGTGCGACTCAATACGTGCAATCGAATGTCGTGCGTGGTGGACTGGGACAGCAAGGAACGTATCGCATGGCTGCAGAGTATGGAGATGTCGAAGGAGCGATAATGCAGATCTCAGATGCTCTTGATCAACAAAGGCCTGCTTCCACACTTGCTTCCTCTCATGCAAGCGCAAGCGATGATGCCTCCTCGCTCGGCATCCACCATGAAGCAGAACGATTGGTGGGCCGAGGTGCAAGCTTGACCTGTAGCGACAACAACGGCTACACGCCTTCGCTGCACGCAGCCCTGCAGGGACATCGCGAGATCTTCGAACGCCTTGCGGCACCCAACGGGCTTCCATACCTGCGCGGGCCACACGGATCCGACATGCAAGCAACCACACGCACACGGCTCCTACGCTATACCGAATATCTGCGCGGTGTCAGACGCTATTTAGATTCTTCACGATCACCGATCGACGATGATGTGAAGCCTCTATCGAGAGCATCAAAGACCGATGGCAACAACACGCATGTTGTTGCAGCGCAGGATAAGGCAGGACAGCACGTCGCATTGCCGTCCCCAAGATCTCGACGAATCGCTATTGTACCTGTGCCAATCGCCCAAGTAAAAGGTGTCCTATCGGCGTCAGATCGTGCGCTCTGCCGTGTCAACAAACCGGCGCAGGCACAGGAGATCACAAGCAGCGATCACTCCCAGTCTCAGGCACCACCGAACGTGCCCGAGAGCTCAAGTCACCACCGATGCACCTCTTTTGACAACGCCATTGCATCTGCGGAGAGGAGACGATTGTCGAGGACGCCCACGCCCGCGACGCTCACCGACCTCCTCGCGGCCTCGGATCCGGCTTTCGCAGCCCCGGCCTATCACAGCATGCTGTCAGAGCAAACGCCAGTTGAGCTACCAAGGACAATTGCACCCAGCAATCTGGATACTGTTGCAGGGCAGAAGTGCGCGACCATGTTTGAGACCCCGAGTGCAACGGATCACGTTTCCCGTTGTTCAGGTTCTTCCGAGGACCCCTCACCGAACATGTCCGCCGAAACGCTTCGATGGCTTGTCACGACCGGAATTTGGGTAAGTCGTTCATTCGTCCCGCCTTCCGGCCCGAATGATACAAGTGACATCCTTGCTAACCTTCTTTCTCTCTTCCAGGTACCGGGTTATGCTCTCACGACAACGAGTATCATGATTCATGCCATTTTGCCTCACATCAGGCCATCTACTCCGGATATGTCTGGCAGTATGGCCATTGGAAATTTGCCTGGCGCGTCTTATGTCGTCTGCGCCGCTGCCTGAGCGTGCGGATCCTTGAACAGCATTAATGCAATGCGATGAGCACTTTTTAATCTTCGAGTCCCTCTTTCAGTATCTTTGAACGAGGACGACGGTTGCAACAGCACGGCGTTCTCTCTCGCAGAAACAAATTCTGTGTTATAATCTTGCTCGTTTCCTGACCTTTGACGAGGATAGGGGGCACGATTTTGATTCGTATGATCAAAAGCAATTGACTCATCGGGGTCAGGCCGAGAAGGAAAGGGCGACGACACAGGTGGGATTTGTTGAAACGGCGAATCTGGTGGAGAAGGCCGGCTCGCGAGCATGGAAGGGACGAAAGAACGGCAGGGAAGGAATGCTGCTTTCTTGCCTCGAGATTGATCTTCTGAGGCATTCTCGGCATAGGAAGATGAAATGTCTGATGATGATTGTACATTTTGAGGGATGAAATATGCCACACACACATACACGTACGAAGAAAATGATGTTGTTGTGTCAGGGTATCGCGAGTGGTGTTCGATTTACAGCTATTATTGTGAGCTACGACGATTGCCTTCGCGTGTGAGACGCTTCGGTCTATATGCTACCAACGCTAGTGCGGAGCGAAGTCAACGATAATGATTGTTCTTGTTTTTCGACTTCCACGAAGATCTGTGCTCTCCTGTTGCAGTTCACCCGGCGCAGCTCAATATCCTGTCGCAGTGCATCATTGCAGTCCATTATTGCAGTCTATCGGCGCAGTTCGACGGCGCAGTGCCTCATTGCAGTACATGATTGCAGTGCATCACCGCAGTTCGACGGCGCAGTGCATTATTGCAGTCCGTCATTGCAGTGCCTTATTGCAGTCCATCATTGCAGTGCATCATTGCAGTGCCTCATTGCAGTCTATCGGCGCAGTCCATCATTGCAGTGCATCAACGCAGTCCGTCATTGCAGTGCATCAATGCCGTCCATCGTCGCAGTGCAATGCCGCAGTTCATAAGCCAGTCGCAGTTCATTCGGGCCAGATCCATCAAGTTCCGTCTTCTAGTATTCCTGAATAGATACGGATCTCCTCGAAGAGAGTGAAACGAGGTCAGTTGTATCTCATACGCTTCAGCATGAATCGAACTTTCATGGGCCAGGACGAAACAGCGCTCCACAGCAGAAGCAAAGAGAGAAAAAGTTGTGAAATTGTTCTTTCGACTTGCCATGCAATTAGCAGCCTCTTACGAAAGAAAAGACGACTGAGTCTGGGCCTGGGTCGGGCCTTGATCGCTTTGGCTTAGTTGCAGATGGTATGGAATGCAGCGTCCGTGTCTGTACACGAAGCATGTGATTGTTGAGCGTGTAAGGCTTCTTTCGTAGAAGAATATGTTCTGACGTTGCAAGCGCTGATTCGTACGCATACACAAGAACTCCCGGGCGCGACGCACTTTCGTCCTGTGCAAAGCTGAGCGATTCTGGTATCTTCGTAATTGGGAGTACTTCGATCAGACGCGTCATGACGAGCCGGTGAGATGCGGCCTCAAACTTCCTTGCTGGTTAACGACGAAATTCTCCTATCCAGGACGAGAATATCGCCAAAGTAGAAAGCGCAGCATATGCTGGTGAAACTGTGCTGCCTTCTGCTCAGCCGGTGTCCTACCATCGTCGAATGCATAAAAACAAACTACGATTGTTTGTAATGTTCAACGCATTTCCATTCCATTCAAATCTCTCCCACACAAAGTCAGCTCAGAAACACAATCTTCACAAACCTTGCACCATGTACATCCGCATCGCACCACTCGCCGCAATCCTCCTCAGTTCCATCGTAGAGCCGAGCACAGCCCTCCCTCAAGAACCCTCCTCCTCCCCACAACCACCCCTCTGCCACTACATCCTTCGCAGCAGCAACTCCTACGGCGGCGGCAGCCCCTATCAATCCCAAGTAAACAACTGGTCCTTCTCCTTCTCCATCGTCGACGCCAAAGACCACAAAAAGAAACGCTTCACAAAGATCCTTCCCAACGACCTCAAACCTTGGGAATTTTCCGTCAGTCGCGAAGATTACAAAGGACCTCATAATATGTGGGTTCGCGGGCAACTCTGGCGCGGAGACTATCATTGGAATCTTTGTCGCATTTCTTTCGATGGGGGAGAGTATATTGATGGGAAACGAGAGAAGATTGATATTGATAGTGGTATCGTTTCTGTTGTGAAGAGCAAGTGTGTGGTTGAGTATGAGTGTTGAAGAGCGGTGGTGAGGAATCTGAATGTGGAGGAGAAGATTGGATGCTAGGTGTGGTGAGTTGCTGTGTGTCGCGGAGTACGAGTGTCGAGGAACGGTGAAGGAAAGAACGGGAAAGAGAGGAGGCTTGGTGTGGCGACCTGCTGTATGCGCTGAGATGGTGAACTGCATGAAGCGCATTCCTACATTCGTTGTTAGTGCGTATGTACACGGTCTCTTGAATGCATTCGTATTAAACGATGTCTCAATGTTCCGGTAGTATCGTACCGTGTCGGGTCAACGCTTGTCGCTCGTAGTTCGTATTTCGTAGATCCAGGAATTAACTCGCGATCTCGAAGTGAGACTTCAATCTGATCGCACAGAGTGAAGAGCACAGAGCAGCTCCGCACGCACACGATGTCGTCCAAATCTGGGAGATTCTTGTTTCAGGTGCCCAAACCATCACACCCACTTTCTTCAAAGCCTCCTCACACACGTGTTGTGTATGCCCGCAGACTGGCCGGTCTCTGCACCGGAAGGAGATTTCGCTTTCGAAGCCATTACGCATGGAATTTCGCAGACATCCAAGCCATTGCTATATTACTGATCAACGCATTCACACGTTCTTGTGTTTGATCAGCAACACCACAATCGGAGTCAACACCGAAAAGACTCAGGACAAAAATAAAACCCTATCGTCTGGTCAGTGCTTCGTACGACGCTTCAAATACGGTACTCTCGAGCACGACTGAAATTGTGATGATCAGAGTCGTCCCAGAGTACTCTATCTCAAGGACAGAGCAAGCCCTAAATGATCATCAGAAAGCAAAATTCGGCAGACGTGGGATGCCAGAATTCTCCTGGCCATGGGTCAGAAAGGTATGTGCGGTATCGTTGGTACGGGCGTGCGACCCTGCTTCTCCATGGCGTGAGAAGTGGTGATAGAGGGTCATAGCGGAGGTAGCGTTTGGCCCTGCTTCTTCTTGTGTGCCGAATTGAACGTGTCCCAAATTTTTTGACTCGTCGGAGGAGATAATTTGCGTGGGGCAGGATAGAACTGCAGTATGGAGCTCTGGCGGAGATGGCATGCAGATGCCGAATCCTTCTTTCCCAGGTGCCCAGGACTTTGCCATTGACAGGTGGGCTCGTAATGAATGGCATCATCAGAAGCGTTGCGGAGCTTTGGCGAGCTGTTCATGCATCGGTTGATCGAAGCGCTGAGACTCTGTCGAAGCGAGTTCGCAGTGCTGCTGGACGGACCGAGTACAGTATCCATTAGACGATGGCAACATCAACCAACGCGTTGCGACGATGTGAAATATGTCCGCTTATTCAGCTGTGGTTATCAGGTCTTGCCGACGAACGTCAGTCTGCTGTATTGACCCATTGCAGGCAAGTTGCTTCAGGACAGAGAGGAGGTGCTGCGTAGATAACGCCATCTCCTTCCTTGTCTAGCGCACTCGCTAGACGTCGTCGATAGACTTGCGCACCGAAAGCGTGTGCAGGCTATATTCGGGCTTTCGGGTATTGCAGCTAGAGGGCAGCTTATGCATGCACGCATGTTCTGCATAACATTTTCCAGCAGGCCTCCTTGACACGACAATACCATTACGTTCGACGACACGAAAAGCAGGTCGATTGTTGTCGTGGCGGCAGGAGATAGAATTCAGCGGCTCCGCTCCGCCACGGTTTCGTGAAGAAAAGGTGTGATGAGTGCTGCCACGTATGGAGATGGCCCGCATAGCGGTGTCTCTAGCCACCCTCATTTTCCTTTCTTTCCTTTGTGCATGAGTGGCGCATTGAAACGGTCTTCACACCGTGCATGCCGTGCAACATCAAATCTGATCCCTGCTTGTGCGCCGTGCTTGACGAAAGGCTTTCTGTGAAAAGTGGTTTTCGTGGTGGCAGACACAATGGCCTGTTGTAGCTGACCACGCAGGCGCCGTCGGCGAGAAAACCGACGAGCGCCAGACTTTGCTGCGGACAATGATCTCGATCACGAACGTCGAGGTCAGCGTTTCTCTCCCCTCGCTAGCTGAAGTATGCAGTCCTCCGGAAGCAGTAGTGATCGGAGGCAGGTTCAGACGAGTGAAGTGGAGGATACTCTGCTGGTGCTCCAAGATTGCCAGCGAGAGGGCCGATCCGGTAGCTTGCCGCGCGGTTCGGGCGACTGCATTGACACATCCAGCACAGAGGTATTAGGTAGAGGTCGTTAATTGAGCCAGAGTGTGGAGTTTCTAGCATCAACGAAGAAGAGCGGCGTCGTCCCTGCACACAGAAGGAGCACCAGTTCCAGGTTGGATTGCATGGTCACACGGTACCGAAACCCGAGCGGATAACGAGTACCGCTGATTCAGCTGGCTGCGTCGGGTGGGCTCCAGCAGCACGTTGTCTAGATCAGTCGCCGACGAGGTGATGCGACGATGGGCGAGACAGATGGCATCAAGCCTTGCTTGCAATTTGCGCCGGTGGTGAAGCTCAGCGGCTCGTTGTTGCGTTGTACGGAGCCGACATGGGTTGGTGGGGCGCGAGCATGGGGACCTGGTCTCGCTTGCGGTACAGTATGTGGCTGCCCTGGTAAAATGGGAGGCTCCAAGCGAACACGCAGCGGTTGGTGACGACGGGCGGGCGATAGGAGGTGTTGATGTCTAAGACACCCTGGCCCAGCAGCTACGCCTATTCTCCGAGCTGTCTCCACGGCCACGGCGAGGCAGCGGGCACGGCGAGTGAGTGGTTCTGCAGGTGCTGGGCGCATCGGAACCGAGCAGTGTTTCTGGCTGCGGTAACGATGTGCTGTTGCTGCGCTCAATGGCTCACCCAGCGCCACGAACGAGAGGCTTCCCTGAGACATGGACGCTGCTGGAGTGGCCGGAGCGTGCGATGGCGTCCCGGTGCTGTGGAAGATGCGTCTCTTCGCCGTTTCCTGCTCCTTGCAGGCAACGGGCATGCATGAGGCAGCGGATTGTGCATGGTGGCGATCAGACCGGCGCTTCCACGTGTGCTGCTACCGGGCGCGAGCCTGCTTCGGGCATGAAGAGTGGCCGTAGCAGCAGTGTCGTCGCTGCTAGACTCGTCTGTTTCATGGCTGCGTGTAGAAACACGTCCAACATGACTCGCGCCGGCGGCCATCCCGGCGCGCGCTACTGCTCGCAGATGGTGAGATGACGAACCTTGCCCGTAGCACGATTGAGTTTGGGCCGCCTGCTCGGTGCGCGGCGCGTCGAGCGCCCGCGCGGGAGTAGCAGTTCGACGTACAGTCCACACGCAGAAAGACGCAGGACAGACGCCGCAATGTGCAGGTCACTTCATCGCCCGCCGTCAACGGTGATGATGCCGATCGTCTACGGACTGCAGTCTGCTGCAGCACTCTGCAATGAGCAGTTCGCGGGCGTTTCTGGTTGGCGCGGCGGAGGGCCATCTGCGCAAGCCACAAGCGGGTAGGCGAGTGGGGATGGGGCGCCCACCTTTCCAGGCGAGGGCTAGTGTAGGATGCCGCCGCGCCCTTGTTCGCTCCCTCGCGCCGTCTTGCTCTCTTCGCACGCCTGGGTACCCCTTCCCACTTCATTCATCACTCTCCCAGCCCAGCGGACGCTCTTCTGCTGCGGCTCCAAACCAACTGCTGTCACGCCCAGCTTCATGCCTGGGACGCTGCTCGACTCTCTGCCTGCGCTGCAGCTGTGATTCTGGCCCTCGCAGCTCAGCAGTTCAGCTTCACCACCCACGCCCGGTCGCTAGCGACACTCGCTCTTCTTCCCTGCCCGCTCCCACTCACTGCCACCTGCGCTTCTCTTCCGGTCACTCGGTACCACGCCCCAGTGCGCGCCTTCCTCACCTCTGCCAGCGCAGCTTCCTTTCTCACGATCCTTCGGACGACGTTGCCCTCTTGGAATCGCCATTCGCGCGACCGCCGATTGTGAGTGAGTCCCTTGCGACACTGCGCCGTTCCTTCCCCGTGGGCCGCAATCCAACCAAATTCCAGGCGTTTGGGAGACGCCGCTCGCCAACACACCGGACTGGTTCTTGCTCTTGCATCCTTCCTACCACGCACACCAACCATCAACCACCGCGCCGTGACTGCCATTGTCGCGCACGCGCAGAGAGTATTGGCCACTGACCACGCAGTGCAGACAGATATCCACTGCCCACTTTGGATTCCGTCTTCATAGTCCTCGGACGACACGCCCTCCGCTATGGAGCGTCCGACCATCATCCCGGTCGACAATGAGACCAAAAGCTCCATTTCTCGGACCACGGCCGAAGGCAGAGTCCTCACATACGAGATGACAGTGCTACAACAGCCAGTCCGTGCCAGAGCATGCGGACAAGGCGCCAAATGTGAGCACGCGTCACATCCACTACCCAATGCGCAACACTGACAATACATCTAGCTTCTGCCGACCGAAGACCTGTGGATCCACCCCCGATTGTTGAATTGAGGATCTATGAAGGCTCTGGCCGCGAGCGCGCCGATGACATTACCTTCACCATGCATGCCAACTATTTCTTGTTCGCCACCCTGGAGGCCGCCCGCCCAATTGCACATGGACGTGTTTCTGCCGACCGCCACACCCCACCGGTTCTCACAGGCACGCCCGTGGCAGGAATGGTCTATCTAGACCGACCGGACCCGGCTGGTTACTTCATTTTCCCAGATCTATCTGTTCGCCACGAAGGAAACTACAGATTGAGCTTCAGCCTGTACGAGGAACTCAAGAATGTCAAGGACGAGGACAAAATGTCCGAGGACCCGAAGGCCGCCGGCGAGGGAGCTCCAGTAGTGAATCACCGCCTCGAAGTGAAGTCTGAGCCATTCCAGGTCTTCAGTGCGAAGAAGTTCCCAGGCCTGACGGAAAGCACTGCTCTGAGCCGGATGGTCGCCGAGCAAGGGTGTCGCGTTCGTATTAGGAGAGATGTGCGTATGCGCCGCCGAGATCAGAAGAACAGTGCCAAAGATTGGGATGAATACGAGGACGAGACTGCCGCCGCTCGCGCGCGCATGTCCAGCACGCCCGAGTCGCAGTCGCAACCATATCCAGGCATGATGCATACTCCGCATAGCTATATGGACCCAATCCCCCGTCCTCGGTCGACCAGTAACACCAGTCACCAATCCCTTGGGCAGCCCATTTCACGTAGACCATCTGCTCAGGATATGGCCAGTGCGTACCAAGCCACCCAATACGGCAATGCTCCACAGCCTCAACAGCCCGCCTTCAACCAACCTGCACAGTATGGACCCTCGCCAACCCAGACTTATCAACAAGGCCCGTACGTGCAACAGGCTCCTCCAATGCAGCCTCCACCGCCTCAATATCAGCAAGGCTACGCAGCCCCTCCGGCACCTTCACCGGTCAGTGCATCTCAGCCAGGCTACTATGGTTATGCACCAGCACCGCCGCAAATGAGTGCTCCGCCACAGGCATCTTACGATACTGCCGTTCAGCAGCAACATCGCGGTAGCATTGATTACTCTGCGCATGCACAATCTGATACCCGTCGATACTCTGTGCAGCAGCCGGCCTTGCCTCCGCCGCCACAGCCTCAAGCTACTCTCGCGCAGCAACCGCAGCATTCGACGTACCCACCGCAGATGTCCTCACAACATCAAACTTACCAACAGCCACCTTCATCGCAGGCACAGCAGTCCGGTCACTCACATTCGTCCTCGATGGACATGTACAACAACAGCAGGCCACTTCAACCTCAGCCCATGCAACCTCAAAGCCGCTCGAACGCGTCTGGGACGCCCATCTCCGGGCGAGCGTTCGACTTGCCGCCTCTTCAGACGTCTTCCAATATGCTGGCGAGTAACAAGTTGGAGGCCTCGTCGCCCAGCTCCGCTGCTCCCTCGCACTCCTACTTCAGTGCCACACAAACTCCGGTGGACACCACGCACAAGCGTAGCTATGGACACGTCTTCAGCGAAAAGTACCAAGACCAGCCACTTCGACAAGGCGCCCGGCCCGGTGCCAGTGCAAGTGACTACAGCTTGGTCGCTGGCTCATCCTTGTCGGCAGCTGATGATGATGACACGAGCGGTGAGCTTGACCCGGATACATTGAGCATGCACTACAGGAGAGCAGACGGTCGCGCAATTCGAAGAGCACTTCCTGGACATGCTTGAATGGGCATGGATGTCATGGCCTCCGAAGTTTGCACGGCGGCGATTGGACTGCAGTCGTCATGCCACACCGGACTTTTCGGGCGCGATTGCTCCGTGGCCGCCTCAACCCAGCGACACCATGTCTCTCAGGACGACATTGCCCCCAAGTCCATGGATCTCCGCACCTGCAATCCAGAAAGTATTTGTTTCAGACTACAGAACTACACGCCGCTATAGGCTGGAGAGGTTATGATCAACGAACGCACGGCGCTGTCGGCAAACCATGACAGCGTTCTTGCGCGCGAGACTTCTTTTTGACACGCACAAAACTTGTTCACTTCCTTTTGTACGAACCTCATGGCGCAGCATATGTGGGGAAAGAAAATTTTGGCAAAGTTGTGTTTCTTTTGCCAGGCTTGGTCTCAAAAGCCAGGACTTTAAGCCTAATCTGATCGACTCGATCTCTTTGTGTGTGGGAAGAACAATTTTCCTTTTTTCTGTTTGGGGACTACTATTGGGAAGGATGGACGGAATTGGGTGGTCACAGTCACGTTTACACGCACGTTCCATTCGGCATTTCTCTACGACTTTTTACGACGACAACAAGATTGATCCTCTTGCAGAGGGAAAACTCGCGCGCATCGAAAGGCCTTGCTCGACTTTGCTATGAATTGACCAGGGTCACTCTGGACACGAAAGAGCAGAAGGAAGAGGAGGACGCAAAGCGAAAGCAAAGCTCTCTGTACGTAGGAAGTATCTATTACCTCTTAGACGAACGAAAACAAACTATCGAAAATTGAAAAGAAAAATTGAAAAACATTGCAAGTTGTGCCTTTCCCGGTGTTACCGTGGGGTGCATGTATGTGCGTGTGACTTGCCATCAAGGTATAGCTGGGTACGTTTTCTGCTGTCTCTGTTTCACGAACTACATCTGACAGCTGCCGACGGTGTTTTTCGACAGGGGTGCAGTAGAAGTTGGTGTGTACAGCTGACCTCTCTGTATCTGCACCGCACCTTGACTTGACCTAAGGTGCCAAGAGTCGAGCCGGTTCATGCGTCACTTGTCGCTGCTAGGGAGGAAAACCTGTTTGCTTGGTAGGTAGGTTGGAGGGCATGTCATTATGATGGGATTGAGAAGGTGAGGTGAAGTATGCTGGTTGGTCGGTTGGTTGGTTACTTCTGCTCTTTCGCGCAGTGATGTATTGTGCAGGCAGGTTTGATTGACAGTGATGGAGGAAGGTCCGGAGTTTGGAGAGGTTGGCGGGACGCTAGAATAGTGATGGTTGTTGCTGACTACGCATACACTATCATTGTGGAAGAACTGCCACACACACACACAGTGACGATGACGATCTATGGGTGTGCCAAGCTGGCAACCCAGTTCCATGGTGAATGGAGACTGTCTGCAGAGCGTTGGCCAATGGTATTGGAGAAGTGACAAGACAACCAAGCCACTGAGCCACTGGAGCAAAAGGATTTGGAACTTGGACTTGGATGTGCCCCACGACTCCACGGAGCAAAACGTCATTGCTGGAGAAACATGTCGTTGAAGATGGGACTGCACCTCTCGAGAATTGTGCTGTTTTCTCTTTCTCTTGATCGATCCATTGTTACATTGGCCTGCCCACATTATTAACCTACAAACCGCACTATCACATAAGAAGAATTCATATCAGCCAAAATGTCCACCGGAAACCCCAACTACGGCGTCGGCGGCACCGCCCAAGACGGAGGTCTCTCGACCGCTGATACTGTCCGCGACGGAGGCCCAGATGGCGGAAACCGTGGCTCAGACGATTCTTATGTTCCTTCCTCTGAAGGTGGACGTCAGACGAGGAGTAAGACGTAAGTGTACACGTGAAACGAATTTGGCATATGTGTCGAGGCTAACGCAGGAATAATGAATAAACAGTAGCGCCATCGCATCCGATGTCTCGGCCCGCGAGGGTAAATCCTCCAACGAAGTTCGACAAGCTGTTCTTGATGGGAATGCGGCGAGTGGAGGGAATGGAGCGCATGTTGGGAATCCGAATCGGAATGTTGGGGGGACTGCGTAAGTGGTTCCAATTTCCCCCACTACTCTTGTTCTCTACAGAGAGAAATTGAGGTGAGGTTGTGAGAAGAGATCGAGGCTAACTGTCAGAGTAGCGGTGACGGAGGCGTGAGTACCGCGGACACGGTGGCGGTGAGTGACCTTTTCCCTTTGGATCGTTTCGTCCCTGGTTCTTTTACCTGGGATTTGGGTCCTCTAGCTCGTTGCTGACCTTTGGGATGTTACCGATAGGATGGAGGACCTGATCCGGCGGAAGAGGACTCGACTTACAAGCCTTGATGAGAGCTTGGAAGCTGTGAAGATTGGTATCTTGATGTCTGGAGGATCGCTTGTATGATATGTGTCAGTTCAACTTTGCAGCAGAGCTATCTGCTCCTTCCCATCACTACTCATCACCTCTTCCCGCCTTCACGATGGACGTGAAGTGCATGGAATGCCTGATATCACGAGTCAGGCTTCACGGTCTTCTGAAACATTTTCAGCGTTTCATCGACAAGATGTGCATGGAAGGTCCTTCCAGTCGCGAATTCCCAAGGACGTGTGCACGACGTAAGTTACCAGTGCCGTGGCTGGTGAACTTCGTCATCTGTTTGGGTCAGGGCAGGGTTTCAGTGATGATCGTGCCAAAACCACAGAGGCGGTGAAGGCAACGCTTCGTGGTTGTTTTGAAGAACTTTTTTTGCGAGGTGGGCTTGGCGAGCGCTTTCTGACGTCGTGCCTTCTGTGTTGCCGTCTAGACACAGCAGAGTGTGTCTATCTTCGGCAGGAGCAGTTGATAACAATGTGCATTTGCGCATCTTCTTTCTTGTCTTGAATGTCGTCTCCTTGCATCCTGTCCTCATCATCCAACAGTAAAGCTGTGTCCGCGATCACCCACTGTACACCCATTCCATCTCCTACTGAGAAACCCAGCGGCGCAATTCGACAGAACTAAACATGTTCAGAGGGAGCATTCTCCGACAGTGGGTCGCGACATTCTCCCAAGAAACCGGTTCGGTGGCAGCACCGCTAGCTTCACATGAGAAAAACCCAGCAGCCTGAACATGACGTCGAAGTTCCCACTCTTCGACTTATGACTCGCGCCCATGTCTCACACATTCGAACGAACATAGTCCGAGCGATTGCCTTCAATCGCCGTTCAAAATGCCTGCCGAGTCGCCGACGTGCTGGGAATTCCGCTCGCTCCGTCCGACGTTCACGCGGCTGATGTGCAGTAGCCGGACAACGCATGGTCAGAGACCTTGAAGCAAATCATTTTAGTGAAGAACTATGAGCTACAATGTCTCGGGACAATGGGGTGTGGCAAGTGTGAGTGACCCTGTCCGGGACTTTGTGGCCGGATGGTTGGTTTGGCCTCTTGTTATTCCTTTTTGAGAATTTCACAGGGCTGGAATTCGGCATCTGGACTTAGTGGGAGGCTAGATTGAGCTGAGTGAGAGCTTGGGCTGCATGATGTGCTGATGTGCGGCGACTGGGTTGTTGAGGTTCACGAATGGAATGCAGAATGGTCGGGCGAATACAATAACATCAGGTGAGAGGTGTTGTGCATTAGGCTTCGAAAAGCTGTGGGGAGAGTTGACGGATAGCCAGAGATGGAAGCTGGAACGGATGTGCGATCTTTCCGATCCGCGTTATGAAGGAGCAAGATCAGGCGACCCAGCTTCTAACAGGCTGTGTGAATGAGGCATGAATGCTCATGATCACTCCCCAGGTATTTCAGGAGAAAGAGGATGCTACAGCATCTCGACTGAGATTGTCGTTCCCACGTTATGCGCGGAAATGCACACGCGAAAGCAAGACATGTCAGACACACAGTGCATGCATCCGAGTAGACCTGGTTTCTGGAAAACGTTATCCGTATGTCCTTGCAGTATGTCTTGGAAATCCCTAACACACTTGCATACAGTCAGAATGAGGTCTCATCCCTTGGCATCTAAGACATCTCTCACGAACAGACACTCAAGGACTGTGTGTCACGTAAGACAAGACATCATCGCATGGCGACAAAAACGAACTTTCCGCGACATGCAAAGATGAAAGTTCCGCCATGACCACCTAGGCAAAACAGAGCAATAGCCAAGAGTTCATCGCCTAGCTATACTCCATCGATCGCACGCCATACCACAAAAACACAAGGCGAACAGGAGAAGTTTCGAACCTAGCAGATCAAACATCCAGACTCTGGCTCCTCCTCATCACGCCTGGCCATCGCCAAGTCTCGAAGTCCATGTATAAAGACCCCAGTCCCTTACTCGTGTCCAGATCTCTGTGCCCTTCCGAATACCCCAAGAAGTAAGTTCTCCGGAGAATCCTAGGAGGGAGCAGAAAGTCTACTTCCAGAAAGGAAATCGCATTCCCCCGAGTGGCCGTCATCGTCAGTCATCCTTCGATCGCATTTACATGCCAGTGCCGTGAAGTCTAGTCTCACTCTGTCACAGTATCACATATCTGCCTGTCACCAGAAGCCGAACGGGACCGCGTTTGCGTGCGCGCGATGCTCATGCTAAAGATGCCGGAAGATGTAGTGGACGGGGCAGAACTCCCTGGTTCCTTGCTCGTGATGGCGTCAGTCCGTTGGCCATCATCACGGGAAATCGGTGCCGTTGTGCTGGGGTGAAAGGACGGGGGCGGATGATGGTAAGCTTAACTGGGGTCCTTGTATGCTTATGGGGGCCTGGGAGGTTTGTTAGCGAGCTTGCTGGGGTGGCTTGTTAGGGCTCTGAGCTGGGTGGTGTTGGAACTGATGTTGTGCTTGATCCTGGAGCGGCGGAACGGGAGGGAGGGAGGGAAGTAGCGAGCGAGGAAAGAAGTGTGGCTGGAGAGCTCATGGGTGTCAATCCGAGGTAGGAAAGTGAGAGAGGATGACGTATGGTATTCAGAGCGAGTAGGTGTCGATGAGGAAGTCAACAAATCCTCGGCCAGCGAATGCACGACCCCAACTGCTGTCAGGACTACTACACCCGCCTCGCCATTGTTACTGATGTCCTTGAAGACTATCCTGTTCTTCGTTGTCCACCAGATCAGTGGACTGTGCTCTCTTCCCACAAGCGGAGTTATGAGACGTCTGAGACCGGATGCCTTTGGAGCGGCGACTGGGTGAATTTATGCGGCTTGACTGGGAAGATAGGCTCGAATACCTTATTCGTGACCAGAGTTAGTCTATTTACTGCGATCGACATAGTCACGGTGTTGCAGTGACCACTACAAGTGCTGCTGGGGACGGTATCAGGATGAGAGAGGTGTGGCTGGAATGCGAGGAGGTGGGATCGTAACTGAGCGTTGATGCGAAAGAGACGGTGTATTTTGTGATGTTGACCAGTTGATGTAATTCAATGTTATTGTATGGATTTCTCGAAGATCACAACCGTCTTCACTTCGCAGTCGTCCAACAAGCTCGACTTGGAGGCGGTCTCTGGTCACCTTGCTGGGCTCGCTGTTGTTGTAACCCAGCCTGCCAACTGTCCCAACTCCAACTCTTGATATTCTTCGCCGCGAGCGCTTTCACAATCTTGCGCCCTTCCCGTTTTGTGTCAAGAATCGCTTGAAGCGATCGAAGGTACTTCGTGTCGATACTGCTCCACTGAGCGGTATATGTGACTTCGATACCGGTCTCCTGACATACACTGATCCAGTTGCGTAGATCCTGCTGCTGCTTTGTTCGAAGACTTGCAACGCCTTGAAGGTTGACAAGGTTGACAACAATATTACTGTTCCGGCTAGCAGTTTTGATTTCGTGTGGTCGAAGTGTGTTGACGAAAGATATAAGTTGAGAGAAGTCGAAGTCGTGGACGGGAACGACAATCTTCGTGCCTGGCGTGAGGGCCGCTTTGCGAAGGAGGTAAGAGTATTCAGCTTGCAGTTGTTTGCAGGTCGAAGCCAGGCCGGAGGAAGTGTTTGAAGAGAGCCCCGAGGTGGATTTGCAGTTCAGATGGAATGCTTGGTCGTTGTTGTCGATGATGACAATTGACGAGATCACTAGTGAGATGTCAGCGATCATGCTTAAAAGACGACATGCCAACTGAAAGAACATACTATCTCGGATCTCCCTTGGCAGTTCCAGAAGCTGTGAAGCCATTGTGATGGGATGGGAATCTTTGGTTCGTGACACCTCAGTGTTATGGTTCTGGGCCGATCTGCGCCAGGGCAATGACAGGTGCTAGGAAGGAAACCGAATGCTTGTCGCTGTTGTGTCCAGTGCTGTGCCTTTCAACTCAAATGACAAGCGATCACATCTACTTTATATCGATCGAGTGTCCTTCGAGGTACAAAGTGATCGAGCGATTCTGTTACAGCTGCCTCGCTGTGGCGTTGGCTAGTCGCTTTGTCTCGCCTCAAGGAGCGCAACTTTCGAAGATCGTCCCAGCCTGGCCTCGTGTGTGCTGCCACAACTCGAGAAAAGAAGGGTCCTCGTCGCTTGGGCCGCGCTCAGGAATGCTATCCGACGCTATTGCTACAGTGTGACGATCGGTGCGTTGGCCGCAGCTTCTTCGTTCCTTCCAGAAGATGGGACTTTGCGCTGTAACTGCCTTTCTGAGCACAGCTAAGCGGATTGGGGTGTTGTCGATGGTCTAAACAGGGCAGTGCAAGGTAGTACTCCAGGGGCGTTTGGAGAATGTAGTAGGAAGTCCGCAACACAATGCCAGCGGAGTCCGCCGAAGCTGTGTAGTCTTTGCTGTTGGCAGGCGAGATCTCCTAGCGGCTTTTTCAGTAAAAGGCAGTGCAGATCAAAACCCAGGTACGACTGCTTGAGCCTCGAGGAACAGCCATGTGAAGCGATTGGCCGTACTCACATCTGTTGCGAGCATCCACGTGTATCGACTCTCGATCCTTGAAGTGCCCAACCTGTTACAGTGGTTGTGCTTCAGTTTTCGTGCTCGTATCCACTTGGACTGGCACTGATTGCCTTCAATTTTTAACGTCGTCGCAGCCGATGTGCTCCAGACCTCACTGCCGCGGAAAACTGCCAGGTAACACCCAGCAAAGAGAAGGTGGCAGCACAAAAAGGCGTTCCAGACCTACCCAAAAGTTCAGCCCAAGCACGCGACGACGAAGCACACGCCGCTTTATACGGGCGAGCGCGTGGCCGCCACCGGCGCTGCTCTGTCAACTTTCCACGTGGTGAGCGCGAGCGACATCGAGACAAAGGCTCGCAGCCCTCATCGCAGCCCTTCTGGACGCCACTCTTCACCTGAAACCAGAAAGTTGGGCGGTGTCATGCTGGCAACTGGAGCTCGAACTTCTGGTTCGCTTAGTTCATAGCTCTTTGGTGGTGGACTTGCGCATCTGCTCGTGCCAGATGCGGGGAGCACATGGTCTTCATGCTCCTTCTTCGCTTTGCCGGCCAATCGCTTCAAATGTCGTCTTTGCTCACTGCAGCAGTCAGCTATGTCGTGCAGAGTGGTCGCTCGATCCTATCATGTTAGATGATGCCATAAAGGCCCGTTGAACTCGGAGGGGCTTCAGCTCAATGTTGGTGTTCCGCTTGTCGGTTCAGTGGCTGCCACGAGGGACAGCCACGCTTCATTCTCACCTATGTGCAATTGCCCTAATCAGCACTCCTCTCTTACTACGCCGGATATGCATCTCTCCCGCCTGATTTGTTTGTTGTTGCCACTGTGTGTACATTCTATCCTCTCATCCTTCGTGAAAAGTACCCTTTATGCAGCTCATTTCAGTGTAGCCGTTTCCATTTGCAAACCCTGCCTGTCACAGGCTCCTGAACGCCTTGCAAGAAATATACCACAAATGCTCATCATGTCGTTAAAAATCTCTCTTTCATAAACTCATTTGATCCGTCGATATCCGGTCGGAACTCTTGTCTCGTTTAACCATGCTCAATTTGTAGTACCGCTCTTCGCCATTCGAAGTCAGACCTCCAATGAACCACTTCTCGCTGCCGTTCCGCACTTCCCGATATCCTTCAGTACTGCTGTCGCTCCCTCGCCTCGATCGCCGCACATCTTGGACCGAAGGGTAATTTGGCTGTGATTTGTTCTGTGGGCCGGGAGAAGGAGGCGATCGGGGTAGATGAGTCAACGGACTCACGCTGTGCTCGAGGGAAGGAGGATACGCTACTAGTTGCCGGTCTGCCGTATGTGACGTGGATGACTGGGCGTTGTACGGGTTTGTTTTGGTGTTGATAGGCTTCGGACTTGTGACTGTCGTCTCAGGCCCCGGTGAGGGGTTTCTGGCGGGCTGTGGTGCTGCTGTCCATATCGTTGCAGTGCCCGCAACGGCGGCGGCTGTATTCAAGGACGAAGCCTTATGTTGCGGTGACGAATGTGCTCGGAAAGCCGTGAGAAAGCCGCCGAGGAAGGATGGTCTCTGCGTAGGCATGGTGGTACGGAGGTAGATGTGTGACTCTTTCCGGTGGTGTCGTCACTCTGGGAGAGGCATATATCCTCGACTGTCCAGCAGCCGAGGGCGTGTGGCAGATTTTGTCTTGTCCCGGTCGGCCGCCAGGTGTTGTTCTCACCGTCGCTGTAATCCTCGAGCCACGCTGAAGTTGCGGTGATGTCGGGAGCGAGTCGTGGAGCAGCGTGTGGTCGTGCTAGTCGATGTCGTGCAGCAGTGGCAGAGTTGCGGCGTGGAGAGCATAAGTCTCCAATCCGCGTTTCGTCAAAGGTCACTGCCGTCTGTGACTGCAAGCTTCCGAGAAGGCCCGAATCGGCACGCGATCGATCCTTGCTCCGAACAAAGACGTCGTTCCTCAATCACAAGACTCTTTGTCACGACGAGACATGGCCAGCGACACGACCACCGAGCGACCTTATACAAACACCGTTCATCTATCCTGACTACGCCGCGGACCACTTTCGTAATGCATCATTATTGCCGCGAAGGCGGCTACTTGTCGTCGAGCTACAGCTCATTGCTTCTCGCGCTCCCCCACCATCTCATCGTGCCGGCCGCTGCGAACCAATGCCCACGCGATATAGCCGAGCGCGTTACGGCGATGGCGGTCGCCATCTGAGATCTTTGTACCCAAGTATTCTCGAGACTGGATGTAGCTGCCTTGTCCGTCAGCGTAGAGCATGATTAGCAGCAGCCTGCCGCTGCAAGCCAAGTCCGTCTACAATGCTCGCGACTACTGCTTGCGAGCTACCATACTGGCGTCGAAATCTCTGATGTGCGGGTGACGAGGTGACGAGGTAAAATTCAGACAGCTTGACGCAGCTACATATTGAGCCGGCAATTTTGCATCGCTTATCAAGGCATATGAGGGCTTGTGCATCAAGCACGCTGATCGCAAATGTTACACAGCCTGCTGATCACGAAGTCAAGTTGGACGTCAGCTCAAGCTGAAATGGGCCGATTAAAGGCCCATCCAGAACTCGCCACGAGATACTGACCTCGAGTGATCGACTTGCATGGCGTAGGTATTCGGGGTGCACATTCGAACTACACAGAGTTATCGGAGAAGAGGAACATGTCTGGAAAATTTCCAACGGGTTGAAGAAGAGTCATTATTATTCATTGCTGCAAGTCACCAGGACCTACATTTTCGTTCACATCTATGTTTCGAGTCGGGCAATATGTTGCTCACATTACTCTTTCAGCGGCACTTCAAAACTTCTCCCAGCTGTCCCTCGCGCGCGAGCGCTCCGGATGCTCCTGTCGTTGTACACCAGCCGGAACTTCAATGACACTACCTCTGACCGGCACCTTCTCGAAGCCAGTATCCATCTCGGCATGTCTTGGTCTTGCCCATTGCCGGGCGTGACTGGCACCAGGCTTGGTGATCACTCCCATATCGTAGGATTGCGGAATACGCTGGTTGCCCATATCGTAATCATCTGGATGTGCGAGCTTCTGTCCAACAAAAGCCGATTGTATAGGCTTCTGCTTAGCGGCTGTCCGTGGATTTTGTGTCTTGCGAAGAGATCCAGATTCGAGGTGAGCCATTTGTCCTCTCACTTTGCGACTCAAGCGACGCGCTCGAATTTTGCTGTAGATGTAAGAGACGACGGCGATGAGGCTGAAGATTACGGCAAGTGCTATGAGTACTTTTCCGAGGATTTTCCAGGTGGGTTCTTCTGTGCCTTCGCCCGTCTTGGGCATGTCGCGAGTCAAGATTGAGGATTGGTAGAGCTCCTTGGGAGCGGAGTAGTAGTCGCTGCGGTGCACAGCGTGGAGATGCATGTTGGTTTGTTTCTCTGTCGGGAGAAAGTGGGAGGCGAAGATGATTTCTCTCTCAAGCTGTTAACCGGAACTAGCTCGAGTGTGTCGTGTTTTGGTTCAGGTAAAGATCGCAGGGCTGAGTGTGCGACTTGTTTTGCGGTTCTGAGACACGGTACTGCGAGCGTGACAGCGTGAGTGCGTGAGTGTTTTCTTATACCGTTGGCACAAGAGGCATTGTGAGAGAAGATTCCTTTATCTGTTCAAAGAAAGAGAAGGAAGAAGAACAAAGCGTTGTGAATGGCGCAGTCGTGAATAGCATTGTCGGTGCGATGAGGAAGTAGTGTACAATAGAGCGTGAATGTCGCTTCGCTTTGTTCAGTCTTGAATAGAGGTGGATTCATTGTTCAATGTCGCGCTTTCCGTGAAACGGGTCTCTGCCGTGTGCGACGACTGGGTACTTGAGTTTCTTGGATAGGAGCGGTCTGCGGTGTTGGTAAAGTATGTTCGATCCCAAAGAGCGTGCTATATCTCTAATATCTGTGTAAGTGAGTTCGTCGGGATGGCCTTGAGAAGGCATTGATGTGCTGAAGCTGTGTGGCTCGTTCAGTCATCGCAACCGAGGCATTGCGAGCTCGGCTTCACATTTGAGAGGTGCAGATATGAGCTAAAGATATACCAACTAGCTCGTATAAATCGACATGTCGCCAGAATGTAGTCTGCAGTGCTTGATGAACTTGTAACGGTGTCAAGAGTTGATGGTCAGGAGTCAAAGATGGTAGGTAATCGAGTGAGATGCAGATTTGCCGAGCCGAGGTGAAGCCCAAAAGTTTCCCGACTTCAGCTCACTTCACATGTTCTTTCTTCGTCTCTCACACTTTCCCACAACGCTCTGGGAGGTTCGTTTACGTCAGCGTTCTCTTTCGCAATGGGTTGGCTGGACAAAGTGCCGCGAACAGAAGGTGGCGGCCTCTGGATCGGCGGCTATGCAGCGCTGTATTCACAGCAGCCGCTGTTCCAACAGTCGAAGATCACGCATGTTATCAGCGTGCTGGACTACGAGCTCTACGAAGCAGAATACCTCAACGCATACAAGCGCATGCACATCAAGCTCGATGATGATCCGAACGAGAATCTCTTGGAACACCTCCCGAAGACCACAGCATTCATTGACGAAGCACTAAGTAAAGGCGGCGCCGTTTTCGTCCACTGCGCAATGGGCAAGAGCCGCTCGGCAACTGTCGTCATCGCATACCTCATGTGGAAATACGCCCTCACTCCTGATGAAGCTCTCGAGCAGCTTCGCGAAGGACGAGGTGTTTGCGAGCCGAATCCTGGGTTCATGGAGCAATTGGATGTATACCAGCGCATGCTCCACGCAGAGAATCAGGAGACAGCGAAGCAAATCTTTGAGACGTGGGTGAATGAACGCGATGTCTATCGTGACTGGTATTCTTTCCGCTCATATCGACGCCAAGCGCCTGTGCCTAAGCTCTGAAACAAGCTAATGCGCGCTAAATGCTCATTTTTGCCCGAGCTGGCAGCTGAGGTCGCAGCTGAGGATTGAGTGAAGCACGGCGCTGGGATAGGTGTGATGGGCAATCGGGACAGGCTCGGGACATTGGTCGACAATAGACCTGAGCTGTCTAAAGAACAATATCACAATGGCTGGAGATTTTGCACAGAAGGGCATGGTATTGCAAGCTTATCCGCCATCGGGCTGTCTATACTCGCAGTTGGATTCCCGGTCACGATGGAGGTGTCCGGGAGTGCTCAGCCAGGCCTCCCAACACAGGCCTGGCGGACTCCCACCACGACCTCAGGGCTCCCCCGTTTGCTCCCCAACCCCATCATGCAGGCCACTGGAAGCTCTATTCTTCACTCTGCCACGTGAAACTGGTAGCGCCACTGGTAGCAGGCAGCCAGCTGGCATGCATGGCCATCCACCACCATGTCTTCTGTTGCTCTTCTTGCTGCCACTTGAACCACAATCTTCTTACAACAACAATTTGTTACTCACCTTCAGTCATCTACCATCCAACCAAGGTAGCAATCTATTGCGCAGCAGTGCCAGTGTTGTTGTCACGCCAGCATCCTAACCACCGACGTAAGGCACCGACCACCAACAACTCCTGCCTGAACAATGGTAAGTCAATGTCTGCCGTACGTTCAAATGACACCTGTTGCCTTATACTGAGTTACGTTCAATGTAGGATCGCGTCACCTCCAAGCAGGTCTTCGAGAGCAGGCGGCGGGTCACTCGCTTCCAAGTCAATGTCATCAAGAAGACCTTTCCATTTCTCCTTCTGCCACCGGAGCTCCGCAATATGGTCTATGCCTTCGCCGTCGATCGCACGACCCTGAATCAATTCTTCGACAAGGAGTTAGAGAAAGCTGTCTGCGTCAAAAAGACCAAATCGTCCCGCAAGCGACGCACGTCGCTCAAATCTACGCCTCCGATCTTCTTGGTCTGCAAGCAGATCTCGAGCGAGGCATCGTGGGTGCTACAGAAGCAAGGGTTTGTCGTCCTCGATCCTGTGTGACAAACACGATGGCTGACCCTATACAGTGTCACCTTTCAGCATGGACTCCTGGGCCACAGACTTGAACATGTCATCTCTCCCCACGTCATTTGCAAGCTATCCAGCATCGAGATCACAGATGCTGGTCACGGCGCGACCGATCACTGGGGCCGAACGGTGAGCTGGTTTGGGTACATCAACCTACTGAAGCAACTCGGTGAGCTCTTGAGCACAGGCGAGCACAAGCTCAAGAAGTTGACCGTCGAGCTCAATGCTCCTGGGCTGGTGGAGCATATGACAGTTTGTCACGAAAGCGGTAGATTCAAGTGTGGCTTCCGCGATACAATGACCAAAGCTCTTGCGACTTTGAGCAACGCACGAGGTATCGGCGAGGTTGTCCTCCGCGGTCTCAATGTCGACGAAGCTGCTAGAGCAAAGAAGCTCATGGAAGCTCCGGCACCTCGGTTCTTCAGCCTCCCTCGAGCGGTTCGCGACATGATCTACGAGCACTCTCTTGACTGGTCAGACATCTCCAACAAGCTCGCCGACGGCCTTGCCGACTGGCCCGACAGGACCGCGACGTTTCCCTTCCCACTCCGAACGACACCCACTGTCCTTGTCATCAACAAGCAGATGCACGAAGAAGCCGCCGAAGTCCTTGCGAAGAAGCCTCTCAACATCACTTTCCCTGCAGACAAGACTTTCGACAATCAAGACTGCAAAATCCCAAGCGTCCTCGGCCTCATCCCTCGTCGCACTCTCGAGCGCGTTACGACGATACATATCAATATGCAAGGCTGGTTCTGGGTCTTCAACTTTGAGCCGCGCTTCATCCGCGCTCTCGCGAATAGCCAGGCGCTCAAGCATCTCAAGATCACCTTCAACGACCACAAGAAGCCTGACTTCTTGGGCTTCCCAGGCCAAGTCTACCCAGATAACGTCCTTGCTTCAAAACTCAAAGCTTTGACTGAGATTCGCGGGCTTGAGACTGTGACTTTCGAGGGCGATTTGCCCGTCGTCTACACAATCCCACTGGTTACCATCATGACTTCTGGACCCGAGGTTCCTCTTCATGACTTGCCTCGCCCGATGGGCGTCAACTCTGAAGGCCATGTGCTTGATGTTGATGATCTGGAACGTCCTTAAAATGCTGCAGCGCTCCAACGCGACCCTGACTGCCCCGAAACGGCCCAGTACGACATGAAAGAAGCAAGCGCTTCTACGACAAAGCTACGAGCTATGACCGCTTCTTCTCAGAGCTTCACGTGCTACGAACTACGATCCCCCTCACTCATTCGCTCGCATCTTTCGCTATTTGCAGCACTTTCACACAAGGTATGGAGGCCTCCGGAAGGCGCGCAGCGCAGCACGGCTGCCACGCTATCTCTGCAACTTGACATGACCCATCACCTACAACGCATCACAGAACACAACAAAACAAATACGAAGGAACCCTACGACTTCAATCATGTATCTCAGCACTCGAAACAGCTACTGCTACGACCACAACCACGACCAGCGAACTAGAGCAAACTTGCAAAACCACGATTTACTGGACTTCTTCGCATTTTCGACCGCACTTTGCTTGATGCATAGCATAGTCGGCCGGAGCTAGCGAAATTCGGACAGAAAAGCACTTGGTCGACGGAGACTTAACGAGAAATTTTGGATGAATGGGAGAATGATATGGTATGGGGCAGCGAGAAATGTGTTTCCGCAGCATATGAAATGATGAGCTATGATGCCGAGAATGAGTAGACAGAATTTCGTCGAAATGCAAAAAGTATGATTGACTTCTTTGAACCATTTTCCTCGACTGTTTCCTTTTCGCATGATCTTTCTCAATGTTCAATCTTCACTATCGGTACAGGTGGGACGCACCGGCCGAAAAGACAGACTTACACTATCGCAAACACTAGAAAGAGCCACGACGCGTGAACAGGGAATGTGATTGCTAAGGAAATTGAGTGTTGAAGCAATTACAGCAATTCTGCACTTCTTCCAGTACTCGAGTTGCATATTTTTTAGGATGTGCACGAAGAATGAAAGCGATGGTTTAATACAAGGCCCGGTAAGCCGCTACTGAGGGTAAGAACATTTTGAGTCTATGGGTAAGCGTAGTTAAGAGCTCGAATTGGGTGGGAGGCTTGGGGGTAAGCGTGGGTAAGCGTGGTTAAGACCAAAAATTGCTGGGGTAAGGCCATGTGACCAGTCGAGAGCAAACAAGGACAGAAGTATGCTGCTTGCTTCTCGAACAAGGTCGCCGAGTGCTCGCTTCTCTAGCTTCGAATAACCTTGCCTGTCTCCACCTCTAGATATATCATACTACTCATCCATGATGTTCCACCTGCTCCGCCTTCTTGTCTCCAGTCTCTGCGTCTGTCGAAGCCACCCATTCAGCCAGTTTCGGGGCCATGGGGAAGATCTGACATCACATTAGCACATCGGTCCAAACAATTCTCAACAACATTGAAAGCTGGACTGGGCTGCGCTGAAGAAGCTCACCTTATCCCCCTCCTGCGGCCCTCGATCGCCCACCTCCAGCCACTGTTCCTTCGACAACCTATTCTTCGTCTGCCATTTCTTCATCTGCTTGTAATCGATGCACTTCTTGTTGATTGCAAAGTCTGGGTAAGGGTTGATTTGTGTTTCAACCCACTGATATGAAGTGTCAGCGACCACAGTAAAGCAAACATGCGAAGGGTACTGAACTTACGTTCATAGTAATCAAATCAAAAGAAGGTTTACACGTCAGCGTCTGCAACAGGATATGCAAACAATGGCTCAAATGCGCTTCGGCCAGTGGTGAGAAAGGACTCTTGCCAGGAGTTGACGAGGCCGTGAGGTTGGGGTAGAAGTATTCTCGATAGGTATAGCGGCGGAGGGTGTTGAGGCAGTGGATTGCGTGTTGGCCGTCGAGCATGGCGAGGTGGGCGTCTGGGCCGTAGCCTAGATACAGAAGGATCTATTAGGGCTTCTGTGGATAACAGCAGTGATTGTTGGGAAGTGAGACAAACCATAATCCAAGGGGGCTTTCACAGTCGTGCTAGGATCTTTCCCAAGGCGCCGAACATCATCAGAGGAGATGATAAGAGTTCCTATTTCTTCGTATTCGTCCCATAGGGCTTCAGTCTCGGGAGATGGATAAGCGCGGAGGAGCGCCTCTTCGGGTGAGAGTGTGTCTTCATTAAAGAGTGGTCCGACGACAGTCTTTTGCTGGAAGTCTATGTCGTAGCGGGAGAATATGGGAGCTGTTGGTAGTTAGTGTTTCAGCAATGGTGTCCATCTGAACCTGGAGGATTGTCTTACAGTAGAAAGATGTCTGTTGGAGTAGCCAATTATTGCTGCGCTCTGGGCTGGAGAATGATAGTGTGAAAAGTGTGCATGATATGATGAATAGGCAGAAGTTCAGAATCGTTATGCAGTGGCGGCGGCAGAAGGTAGGCGAGCGAGAGTGCTGAGGTGAAGTCGCAGCCTTCTCCCAGGCTACTCCGTCGAGTAACCGCGCTTCGCTGCTGGAGCTTGGTGCATCAAGGTCGTCCGAAGAGCCGCGTCGACTGTTTGCCGTCTGCATGGGATGTGATTGCGATCCTTCCATTAGCTCTGTCCAACGATCACTTTACAAAAGGTCGCCTTGCTTGTCGGATTTCTCTTGAGTGTCTGCGAAGCCTTGTGGTAGGGCGATCGTGTCTGTCTCGTCAACGGCGTCTCTTGGTTGATTTGAGTTATGCATATTCATGCACGTTCGCTTAATAGCACTTCACCTGCCGTTTCTGCACAAGCTTAGAGGCTGCAGCCAGCCACTTGCAGACGAGCTGAATACCAAGGCTACGGCTAGGTTACTTGGCACCACTGGCACTGCATGCGTCCACCTCTTATGCGGATGCGACTATACCAGAGTACCGCCTCGAGATGTGATGTTGAAACAGCAGCTGCCACAATAGTATTGTGCGACATTGCCACTAGGCCATGTTTCAGCGGTCGGAGTGTTCCAAAGCGATCGCGAGTCGTCGATAAGCATGGGAGGTGTGTCCGCCACGGACAGGTCGAAGGCTCCAGACGCAGAGGAGGAGCTTCGACTGTGTCGAGCTGTGTCGATCTCATGCCGCCTCCCAAGGCTCACTATGCAGCCCAAGGCCCTTGCATCAGCCACTTGAGATACCTCGTACAAGCGCAAAAAGCACATGACGCTGGAGGTACAAGTAAAAGGACCTGACGTCCAGACTCTGTCGAGCCGCTCACCAACATCCTCCCAACAATCTTCTTACCCCCAGCAACCATGCAATTCCTATACTTGACCGCGAGTCTGGCCGCGATGGTTCTGTCGGTGGCAGCAGCACCTGTGGCTCCTCAGGCATATAGCCGTCCAACCAATTTGATTGCTGCGGAATCCGCTGCACAGGCCTATGGCAATGAGAAGGCTCTCCGAGTCCCCGCCGCGAGAGATGCGGGTGCAAAAGCTGCCCAAGCATACGGCAATGAGAAGGCTCTCCGAATCGTTGATCAGAGAGACGCTGGTGCTGAGGCCGCACAAGCATACGGCAACGAGAAGGCTCTTCGGATCGTCGATCAAAGAGATGCTGGTGCCGAAGCCGAAGCTGCACAAGCTTACGGCAACGAGAAGGTGTGTCCGTGTCGTTGCGTACCGTGCCACTCGTCAACTAACACCCGAATAGGCGCTTCGCATCGTCGATGATGCTTAAGGTCATGGCTTGAAAATGTGAGCGAAGGGGTATTCGACGCCGACTACGTTTCTTTCGTCTAGATGAAAGTCGCTAGGAGCAGGGTGCGGAAGCCGCAACAAGCTATATCTTGAGTACAAGCAGAGAAGATCCGTTCGAAATGTGAGGAAAGGACTTGAGTTTTACATGGGGTTCGTTCTGTGCTTCTCAGATGCGGAAAACATTTAGTTGAACAGAGCATCAAAATCTAGGTCCGCGGTGCTATTGTTGTTGTTCCCATCATCGCCCATGTTCCCGTCGAAGTTGGCGAGGTCCATGAGGTCATCGAAAGTAGTGTCCCGTGCTTCGTCACCACCGGCAGAGCGAGTCGTCTGTTGTGATTTATCAGCAGTTGTTCTCTTTGTGTTATATCCTCTCGGGCACGGTTTAAACCGCGCGCCCGTGCGCTGGCGACTCATAGCGAGGGTGATTCATCTGGAGATGGAGAAGCACAAAGGATCTCTTGGTGTGCTTCCGCAGAATTGCTTCATCTCCATGGGATCGATGTTCATGTTCCACGGTACGGCGGTCTTTCGGAGAACGGGAACTCGGCCCTAAAGGTTGCGCCGTGATTCGGAAGTCTGGTTTACAGATCCCGAGTAATTTGCTGCAAGCATATGTGCATATGCATATGCATGTGTACAGCACCGTAGGAGGTTTCTGTGGCAGACGAATGTGTTTGCCACGAAGTTAGGGGAAAGACTTACATTGTTCTGCTCGTTGGTGTTGGTGAAGAACGAGTTGAGATCCAGCTCTGCGCCACTAGTGTTGTTGGATTGTGTATTAGCATAGTCCTCGAGGCCTGGCAGTAGAGATGAGATGTTGTCGTTGTCTGCGTTCTCGCCGTTGAAATTCCCAAAATCGCCGAAGTCGATCTCTCCCGTGGCGTTCTCATCAAAGCTGAACTCGTTTCCGCCATCGTTGGTATTGTCGCCACCACCAAACAAGGAGTCAAGATCATTGTTGATGCTTTCCTTGGCAGTGTCGGGTACTTTCTCATCTTCGCCGCTGGGCTTGCTCGGAGCTGTGTCGACTTGGAGGCTGGATTCTGCTGGCTTGGCATCATTTTGAGGAGGAGCTGGGGCGGCTGGCTGAGTAGAAGCTTCGGATGTCGTTGTCGTCTCGGGAGCACTGGCTTCAGTCTGCGGCTTCTGATCTGTCTTTGTGACTTCCGTGCTCGCTCCAGACGGCTCGGCTTCGGCGCGTTGCTGTTCTGGCTGTGAGTCTTCCATGGTCACGTCCTCGTCTGCTGGAGCAGTGGTGATGATCTTCTCGGCATCAGGCTCTGCTTCCGGCTGTTGCTGATCAAGTGCATTGGCAGAGTGCGGTCCTGGAACCGGTTGCTGGACAGATGTGGCTGGGGGCTCTGTCGGGATTCCTTGGCGTTCGCGAAGCAGCGCGAGGTCGCGTCGCAGCACCAATTGCGCCAGGTGCTAGCACGAATATTAGCATGCCCACTGAGTGGTGGTACTATTTCCAGGACTTGCCAGTTCCTCTTCCAGCGCGTCCAGAGCATCTTGGAAATTGGCCTGAGCCTTAGGCAGGATTTGTTTCAGCTTGTTGACTTGAGCTGTTGGCGCTTTCTTGGAGTTTAGGTCGACGGCGGCAAATACTCTTCCAGTTTGCTCGAGCTGGAAGGGTTAGTAAGGGCTCATCACCATATGATTGCGATCGTGCATACGACGAGATTGACTTGAGCTTGCAGCTGGTCCAGCAGCGCATTTTGATTCGCAGTCGCCATGAGTTTCTGATGCTGTCGATCGTGATGCAAGTCTAATTTGTATGATGGAACGTGGTTGAGCGCTTTTATCGCTGTGAACAAGATCAATGGCTCGGATATGTCAGAAGATGGTGAGAGGTGGATGATCAGGTCACAGCGAGTCGTGGTACGGCGCGCGCAAGCAGCACTAGCGCCGTCCCGCGTGCAAGCGGCGGATAGGATAGGGTTCGGCAGGAGCGACCGAGCCGGCGGTGGTGCTTCCCCTTCCTTCGAAAGCGGCTGCTGGCTTTGACCTCTTCTGGTGCTGCTGCTCAGCTCATTCTGCACTCGCCAACTTGCGCATTTTCCGCGCCCGTCTTTTCTTCCATCTGTCTCCTTTGTCGGTCTGTTCCTTTGCTGTACGACTGCTGTGTCTGCTGCTCGACCATATACTCGCGCCCGCGCACTTCTGGACGTTGCCGCCCCTGGCTTTTCGCACCGCCGCCGACAACCAAATCTCTCGCGCAGCCGTAGCAAGCAGAAGCCCCACCTGGTAATCACCATCTCTCCACTGCGGTGTAGGTGTTGATTCTCCCACCGTCCATCAAACGGCTGCTGCTCCTGCTGCTGTCTGTCTATCTCCTTGTCAGTCTCCTCACTCAGCCTCCGCACCGCTCTCCTTCCCCGTCCCCAGGGATTCCTTCTGTACGGCGCCTAACCGCTCCGCTTCAGCTTTTTCCCACTCTCGCCCTTCTGCATTGCGACTTTCTGCAATCTGCTTCCGCCCCCTCTCATAGCGCTCTGTCTTCGCCATGGCCGATACCACGACTTCCTCCGAATTCGCCCAGCCCACCGCGGGCCAAGCGCCAGGCACACAAGGCCATCAGAATGGCTCTGGCAGCCACATGCCCCCTCCGCCAATGCCTGCGCTCAATGTCAGCATCCCTATGAACTATCAGCCTCCACCCTCGGAGCTTACCGACATGATGTCGCCGACAAGTGCCGGAGGTCAGGTGCGGCGTGCGGCCCCGGAGCCCAACAAAAGGGCGCTGTACGTGGGAGGTCTTGACCCGCGCGTCACGGAGGATGTGCTGAAGCAGATATTTGAGACGACTGGGCACGTGCAAAGCGTCAAGATCATCCCAGACAAGAATGTGAGTACAACTTCCTTCATGTGACAACCTGCCGCATTCAGGCGCAGCACGTGGGCGCCTGCTTGTGCTCGCTTGGGTCCGAACATTGTCGCAAAAGCGTCAATGAGACTACTTTCACACTGCGACAGCTCAGTCATGCGAACAACAATCAGCACTGCTACCGTTCGGAACCTACCACTGACAGAATCAGTTTCAATCAAAAGGTTACAACTACGGATTTGTCGAGTACGACGACCCAGGCGCCGCCGAAAGAGCCATGCAGACCCTCAACGGAAGGCGCGTGCATCAGCAAGAGATTCGCGTCAACTGGGCATACCAGTCCAACACATCTGCGAAAGAGGATACCTCGAACCACTTCCACATCTTCGTCGGCGATCTCTCGAACGAGGTCAACGATGAAGTGCTCTTGCAAGCTTTCTCCGCATTCGGCAACGTCTCAGAAGCACGTGTCATGTGGGACATGAAGACTGGACGATCCCGTGGATACGGCTTTGTTGCGTTTAGGGACCGCGGCGAAGCCGAAAAGGCACTGAGCTCGATGGATGGCGAGTGGCTCGGATCTCGTGCCATTCGCTGCAACTGGGCAAACCAGAAGGGTCAACCGTCATTCTCTCAGCAGCAGGCTATGGCTCAGATGGGTCTGACGCCGACGACACCTTACGGACACCACCAGTTCCCCACTCAGGGAACTCAGTCCTACGAGATGGTCGTGGCTCAGACGCCGCAGTGGCAGACGACCTGCTACGTCGGCAACCTCACTCCTTACACGACCCAGAACGACCTCGTACCACTTTTCCAGAACTTCGGCTACGTGACTGAAACGCGCTTTCAGTCTGACCGCGGCTTCGCATTCATCAAGATGGACACGCACGAGAACGCCGCAAATGCGATCTGCCAGTTGAACGGATATCAGGTCAACGGTCGCCCGTTGAAATGCAGCGTGAGTTTGTAGAATGACCGAGAATTCTTATCGCATCACTGACAAGTCGCAGTGGGGTAAAGACCGTCCTCCGACCGGCCAATTCGATGGCTTTTCGCCAGCCACCGCCCAGACACCAGGCTCTGCTTTCTCTGCTGCGACGCCACAAGCCTTCTTCCCACAGTACGGTCAGCCGGCTGCAATGTCACCTCAAGGTATGCTTTTCTCCCTCTTTGTTGCCTTTTGAATCGTTCTGACGGGCTATAGCAGCCTCACCAGCAGGCTTCCAGCAGCAAGGTGCAGCAGGCTGGCAACAGCAAGGCATGACACCTTCGGCCATGCATCCAGGAGCGCCAGGCTGGCCAGGCGCTCAGCTTCCTCCCAGTGCTGGCGGCTTCAATCCACAGTCACCTGCTGGATACGGCATTCCCCAAACTAACCCTCAGGCTGCTCCATTCGGACGCGGTTACGGTGGCTTCCAAGGCTAGTCGCGGGAGGCCAGACGGATACCATGCCGAAGGTCACGAAGTCCACTCCGCGATTGCAGCCGAGGGCACGTTCTCTTTTCTTGAGCTGATTGCACTTTTGGTTCTGCTCATGGCGATTTGCATTGCTTTGGATACCCAACAAAAGCCTTCCGTACCCCTTCATCCGGCCACGACTCTAGAGAGCGTCTGAAGTTTGTTTCTGAAAGTACGATCTAGCGTGTATCTCTGACAGTTTGTTTTGAGGGCTGAGGCGAGGACGGATGGCATAGCGTAGCTCTACTCACTGATATTGGGTATGAATTGAGATTGAAATGTTCTCCGTCTACTCGCGTCTCACTGGTCGCGCATAAAGATGGGGCTGCTAATGGACACCAGACTTGAGATGATGGGGAAGTCGCGGCCACGCTGTGTGGAAAGTGCACGTCTGCTCCTTCCACGATCCAAAGCCCGATATCCGACCACACTTCTGGCCTTCCTCTCGTAAACCGACAACTTCGACCTCACATACAGCGAGTGCAACTGCATGCATTGCCGTCGCCATGTGTCCCCTTCAGACGCCGGCTTCCACCTCGGAGGCGCCTTCAGCACTTGCGGCGCGCCTTCCCAGCAAGCAAACGATCGCCTTCGCCATGACTGTCGTTCGTTACAAGCCTCCAGAGCTCAGTATTCAGGGCAAGTGCATGCAATATGAAAGTCGACACCGGATCTGACGTGCAGCCAGAATACATCAAGTTGCTCAGACAACACATTGCCAAGGGACGTCGAGAGAACGCGTTGAGCAGTGTCTATTCTCATCTGGACCGCTCTGCGTATTGGCGATCCGAAGCTGAGCGGGGGCGAGCTGCTCTGCGCTCTGCAGAGAAGGAGGCTATCGACTTGCGACGCGAGATTGCCACGTTGAAAGGCAAGCTTGACAATCGCCCCTCGAGCCCGGTGAAGAAACGAAGGAAGGTGGATACCGATGTCGTCCTCGTGCCCCGTAGTCCGAAGAAGGCCAAGAGAGCTGCTTCGCCGATGCGAAGTGGTGCACTGATCACTGATCTGACTATTGAAGAGGAGTACAGCCAAGCTGGAGAGATTGGTGAGTCGCTATCAAAGGAACGCCTGTACTTCGCTGACCTTCACAGGCAACGAGCTGCTGCGGGCAGTGTTCCACATCTTGGAAGCCTTGAAGCCTGGTCGGCGTACGGAGACAGACCAATTGGCTTACCACATCGAGCGAGCGTGCTCAGTCATTCCTTCGATCGTGCAACAAGAATTAGACAAGCTGATTGCAGATTCAAATGCTGGTGGGGAGCAGTCCAAGGCTGCGCTTACCATCGCTGCTCGTGCGTTGGCTACCATCCTGGCTGGCTATACTCGCCTGGGAAAAACGCAGTCGCAATCTGCAGGCTCGTCAGTGCCTGGAAAGGTCACTCACGCAATGGTCATCATGTTCAAGAACCTGGTGGATCAGTTGACTGTTCTATCTGATCGCGGTGCAACAAAGAAGGAGAATGTTGATGATAACGTTTCTGCTTTAGCCAACGCACGACCATCTACAGCTCGACCGGCTACCAGTCATGCAAAGGGCGGAGCAGCGAGACCTTCAACAGCACGACCGTCTTCTCCCAAAAAGGCCAAAGCCAAGGCTCCAGCCCGCGCGAAGAACCCAAAGGATGAGAAGGTCAAAGAGGACCCAATTCTTGCGCTGTACACTACATTCCTCGGCAGGGTCATCGACATGATCGATCCGAAAGTGGAATCCAATCATGCTCTTTTCGAAGGCTTCACTTACTGCGTTCTCAACCATCTGGGCAAGAGACTCTACGCCATCGTCTTTGGGAAGAGCAGAGCGCCAACTCTGGAGGCTGAGATTCAGCAAGGCGTCGATGGACCATCCGATGAAACTTCACCGGATCCTACCACTGCGCGAGAACTCACGCACGAGCAAAAGCAAACCAGACTCGAAGCTCCGTATCTCCTCCATCTGCTCAATCGAGTGATGATCGCCGCTCCAGCAGTCTTCGGGAATGTGCATGGCATCAAGAACAGCGGCAAGACGAAGAACGTCAATAAAGCTCCAGCGAAGAATACGCTTGCCATCTCGGCGAAAGAGTGTCTGCAGAGGACTTTGGTCAACTGTATGTTCGGCACGGAGGGCGTGGTGGACGATCCGTTCAAAGAGTATCTGAGAATGCCTGGTCCTGGCGAGGCAACGATGACGGTACCGAAGATCAAAGAGGTGGATGTAACGAAGCATTTCCAGGAAGAGATTTGGCGGTGTCTTGGGTGGGACATTCTGGCTAAAGAGGGAGAGTGGTAATTTGCTTGAGATTCTGTGAGAGAGGCGGTGATCTGCGTTTACTTTATAATGCTGTAGTCGCTACTGAGATGTGCGAAGATGTTTGTTGCTTTTCGCTGCCTGTTACGAACTCGCTAATGTAGATGTTAAGTGTATGCCCAATCTTGTACATTCTATTGACATTGAACGCTCCAATTCGCTTTTCCAACGCCAAATAATGCACGAGAAGAACTTTCGATCTGTCGTTGCGTGATTTTTCGATGTCAAAGTCACTCGTCTACGCTTTTGATCTCAAGTGGTCGTAACTTCAACCAAAAATCGTTTGCCAACATTTCTCATGCGCAACATCGATCCAATGCGCTCCACCTGTCGTTCCCCCTCCTGCATTTCCATTCACAGTACCAGGATTATCAGCTCGTTCCCAGACCTCTTTTACGATGTCGAGTGCACACAGCTGTGGTCGCTGAGCGTATTTTCTTGACAGGACGAGCATTCTCTGCTCAACGAGATATCGTGCTGCAACGAGGTCATCGTGTTGTTGTGTGGTGTCTTGGTCGGCGTGGTCTAAGCCTTGTTGTCCTGAGGCTAAAGTTGAAGATGATGAGGTAGTTGTTTCTTGGTGATTGTGGTTGATGTTATCAGGCAGACGAAGCTGGGATCCGGCTATGAGCATTATGAGTGGGAGGAGGCGGCACGCGCCGGAGGAGATGGGGATTGGCTTTACGAGGTCGAGGGTTTGTGTGGCGAGCATGGTGAGGTGGTAGTCGAGGGGGAACTTGTAGCTTTTGGTGCTGTCGCTATTGGTGTGGCTGGATTTTGTGTCTTCAGAGGAATGTCCGGGCAATAGGTCTGAAATCGAGGAAGTTTTGGTCCTTTGCCAGAAGATGTTCGGGAACGCGCGATAGATCTCGAGGAGACCTACGAGGCGGTAGGCCTGAGAGATCAGGATGAGATCGGCAAGTGGTGTGCGTTTGTCGCCAGGATCGTTGATGGAAGAGGCTTCTGGAGGAGACCAGGTGTACAGCAATTTCTCGAGATGAGTTGCCCACTCTTCATCTCCTGTGCCTAGCACACCATTTCGCACACGGCGACGTAGAATGCGGCCAACTTCGGCGAGGACGAAGAATATTTCGCTGCTGATACCTGTCCATGGGTGAGGGTTGATGGGCACTTGACGAACGGGCATCGCTAGGTCGGGAGATTTGAGACCTTGTAACGCGGCCATGGGAACTGGGTCGATGAAGCTGGCAAGCATTTCCCAATACATGATGGCATCCAGAAGGAATTCGTCGTGGGGTGAGTGCTCGTTGCGTTGGAGTTTGACTTGCACTAGATCCCGGGCGATGAAGAGGTACTGTAGTCCGAGGTTGGAAGCTTGGTGCCACGAAGACGACACGCCTAGTAACAGTAAACTCAACAGCACGGTGTCTATTGAGCTCTTGCCATTGCGAAGTAGTTGAAGATCTTGTTGTAATGATTTCCACGCTCGACCGCGTTTCGCATTTCCCAGGACTGCGATGTGAGGGTAGAAGTTGGCGAGGTGGCCGATTGCCATGCTTTCAATGGTAAAGCGGACTGTGCTTGATGTGGCGCAGTGTTCTGCAACTAGTGTGCGAAATTGATTGGCTTCGGAGTCAAAGCAGGAGTATATTGCGCAAACATGATTGAAGTAGTGGCTAACGAGATCGTCTTCAGAGAAACCAGGGACCTTGTTGGGCACTGCTAAACGATAGAAGGTCTTGAGCAAGCTGGCAGGTCTGGACGAGTCAGCCTTTGGTGGCGGTGTTGGCAGCTGCTTGGCGACTGCATCGTCTTTGATAGCATCGTTACCCGAAGCCGTCATGCTGCTTCCACTGATGGGTTCCACGCCGTTGGGAATGAGCTGCGATAGCCCGCCATATATGCCGCCTAGGAATGGTTGTGTGTCGAAAGGCGCATCTTGTGCTTCCTCAGGTGAAGGTCCCGGAAATAGAGTTGAGAAGGTCAGGTCCTCAAGCCCATACTGCTCCATATCTGGCCAGCCATACATGTCCAAGGCACTGTCATCGTTGAATCCCAAGGTGGTCGCCACTGGCGCTTGATAAGACGCTCGATCACCGCCATCGCTGGTCGGTGGTCGAACAAGATCACCATCAGGTACATTGCTGTTTGTCGGGCTCAACGATGTATCTTGTGACGTTCGCTGCCGTTTCTGGGGCGGGCCAGTAAGAATCTCATGCTTGCTCGACCATCGCAACTGCTTGGTATATCCAGGACACTCGGCGCCTTGAGCGATGCATATTTGGCAGGCAGGCTTTGTCTCGTCGCATTTTATGTGCTTTGACTTGCATCGCTGGCACCCTCCGCGAGATTTGGACGATTTGACAGTCCGCTTCATGATGTCGTGGTCGGAGCAAGGTGTCGGGATGTCTTGGAGGCTGGGATGACCCGCCGGGTCTGTGCTGGAAGTGGAGGCGATTTCCACTTCTGCCGCTTGCTCTCCTTCCTTCGCTTCTCCTCTTGACAATCTTTCTCACTCTCACAACGCTGACCTTGATGAAGGAGGGAACTGGCGTGATGGAAAACGACGATGAACGCTTCTGGCCTACACGTACACTGACCGCCGTCAATTTGCCGCTGGTCACCACCCCGCCTCCACAAACACACGATGGACTCATTATCCTAAAATGGCCAACCGACTCACAAGCGAACCTCAAACACTCAGATATCGGATATATTGCAACCGCTGCATGCGATGAGGATTTATGCGATGATTCGTCCTTACGTCAATACTTATCAACTATCTTTCACAATTTTGGCCTAGCATCTGGGCCGACTACCTTCAAGACCTCCTTGGCAACGTTCTCGCCAGAGCATAGTGCGCCTTCCATATACCCCTTCCACTCCGTGGCGTACTCTGTGCCGGAGAAATGGATGTTTCCAACAGGCTTGCCATACACATCCGCATGCTTTGTCAAGTCGCCAATCTTGGTGATGGGGACCAAAGCGCCTTTGGAGTACTGTTCATGCTTCCAGATCTGGTCGAACATCTCGATCGGTCGCCAAACTTCGGAATCAGGACCTGCTTTGTAGATCTTGGCTAACTGCTTCAAAATCGTAGCGCGTCGCTCGTGAGGTGGTAGCTTGGACCATTCGCGGCCCAAGTCGCCATTTACAAAGCAAGTCAAGCAGTAGAGTCCGACTTCTTCGACGCTAGTGTCTCGCGCTAGTGGGCTCGGGCCACTGTAGCTCATGAAGAAGCCATTGTAGGACGACTCTCGCCACCAAGGTGTGTTGTAGCATACGATCATCTTGTTGTAGTCTCCCATGGTGGCATTGTCGGCAAGCTCTTGAAGACCAGCAGGCAGTGGTGGAGATATTGTCAGGTCTTGATACATTGTGCTCGGTATCGAGATGATGACTTTCCGGGCTTTGAACATCTTCCCACCGACTGTGGTGACGACCACATGCGCGCGGTTATCTTCGACCAACTTCACGGGCGAATCAAAGTACACGTTGTGTTTGCCGACAAGCTCGTGGAGGCCATTCGCAATCGACTGAGTACCTGGTCAAGGTCAATCCCCATTCTGACAGCACGATTTGCGGAAGATACTCACCACGGTGCAGACGCTGGTAGTTACCACCAGTCTTATCGTCAGCGCGAATCGATAGCAGTCCTTGATTCTTGCGACAGTAGTCGATGAAGAAAGCCGCTGACTCTTCTGTAGATTCGACTCCGTGCATCACTCTGGCCCAGAGGTTGACCATCTTGAGAGTTTTATCGGTAGCACCAAGATTTCGCACATACTGATCCAGACTGACAGCATCATCTTTTGAATCCGGTCGTCCAGCCTTTAGTGATTCAGCTTGGATATGATCACGAACGATCCCCAGATTCTTCTTCTCTTCTTCACTGAACTGTGTCTTCGTCAGCATACACACTCTCAAGAACAATCACTCATCACATACCTCCGGCATGATTCCGTGCGGGAATGTTGAAATGCCGCCCTCACTATCTTGCATAATCGCCGTGTGCCCCAGTCGCTGTTCCACTCTCTTGAGATCCCATCGCTTCAGATACTTCGTAATCCGTGGCTGCAACTGATCATTCACCCACGCAGCACCCAAATCCACCACACCTCGCCCAGAAGCCAATGGTACACTCCAGACTTTCCCTCCGACTCGATTCCGAGCTTCGAGGACAATGACTTGCAGCCCTGCTTCTTGAAGAGAACGCGCAGCTTGTAGACCGGAGAGCCCGGCTCCGATCACGATTGCGTCGAGCATGGTTTCGATTTAGCGCTCTCGTGAAGCAAAACAATGTGCTGCAGGAGAAACCGCAAAAGAAGCGAGAAGAGTCACGCAACGAGTGTGGATGTCAAACAATTGAAATACTAAGAACAATAAAATCATGCCCACCTTCACTACCACGTTCTCCCTCTCCAACGATGCTCTTACGAAACAGAAAGGTAATCCTCGCACCACCTCCAGCTACAGCACGCGTGCGAGACGCGACCAACTAAAGACCTCGCATCCCGAATTTACCGCACTTGTTTTCTCGGAAAGTAAGCTTTTGAGAATTTCTTTCTAACCACGTGTTCATGAGCCGGCCGTTCCAGATTCGTGGCATGATGCTTATAGAATGGACCAGAGAAGTGTGGGACGTGGAAGTAGTACTTCGTTGGCTGACTTGCCTAATGTGGTCATATTTCACATGGAAGTGCGCTTTCGCGGGAAGAGGCTAGCCGGATGAGGAAGGAAGTGGTCTTGGTGGGCCTCTCGTTATTTGACTTACTACTGATGAGTGTTGTGTGAGAGACGGACGTGTACAACGAGATTGATGTGCCAGAAGTGCGCATGTGTGTGTGGCAGAATTCATAAATCCGAAGAGTGGCGCCAAGAACCAATTCCTGAGATGTAAGGTATCAATGTGAATGCTTGAACAGTCATAGACTTGTTTCTATATACAAGTTGGGTATCTTTTGAATATACATGTCGAATCCGCTTCCCTTTCATTTCGTTCCCGCCGTCCTGATAACTCCACTGACGATTTCTGCTTCAACAGCACAATCAGAAAAGAGGGAAGTTGAAATTGTAGTTCATGTCCACGTTGTCCTCGATAACCTCGATTCTCCTTCCACAAGTTCCAAAGATCTTGTCCCAGAATCGTGTTTGTTTGCCATAGTTGCTGCTCTTCCTCCATCCCTTGCGGTGATGCAGGTCATGGTCCTCGATGACGAGCTCCATGCCAAAAAGCTTGAGGAGAGGCGAGTGAACGCCCGGAGTGCAGGAATAGATTCGTAGTCCACTGTGACCAAAAGGTTCGGCGAAGATGATGTATTGATGGCACAACCACCAGTCGTGGAATCCCATGGGTAGCTGGAAGACATACTTCAGCGTTGCCCAGGTCAGGAAGGGGATCAAGGCGATCTCGAGGAACTCCTGCTCTTCGTCGGCGTATGAGGACAGAAGTGGGTTTGGATGTTTGGTCAGGTGATGTGTGCGGTGGTATTGCCACAATCTATCGACCTCGTGGCAAGAGCGGTGGTAGAGATAGAAGAATCCATCGAGGACAACGGAATAGAGCGCTAACTCGAGAGGGATCCACCAAGAGAGTTGCAATGCTCCGCGACTACGCCACGAGAAGATGATGGCGAGCATGGGTCGGATGGTAGTAGTGAGTTGGAGCGAAGCGAACGTTTTGTTCACGCCCACATCAGGCACTTCGTCGCGCTGATGCTTGTCGCCGTCCAGGTAGCCATATCGATATCCCAAGCGTCGGAGAATCTTGACTTCGTGAATCGCGTTGATTTGCATTGCAGCCGTGTAGAAAAAGAACGCAGCAATCGCGTGCATATCGTGACCAGTGTACCAGATGTACAGTTGCTGTAGCGCCATCGGCCAACCTGCGTGGGCCAGAATCCACAGGTGACACGACAATTCATTCATGTAAGGTACTTTATCTGTCTTCGCGAAGACTGGTGGCGGCGTTTGATCAGGTGCGGTGTGAAATGCGTCGATCAAATTGAAAAACTTGTGTGAGAAGCCCCATTGTGATTTGTCGCCACGCCAGGTGGACTTCATCGAGTCTTGCGGTCGTCGATCGCCGTGCATCTTGAATGTGGCTCAAAGAGATGAGTGTGGTGTTGTGAATGACTTACATCGATGAAAGACTGGGCATATATGTATCGCAGCTACATGAGGTATCAGTATGGCCACTCCGCATCTCTTGGAAGACCGAGGACGCATGTGAAGGCGCTGGGTCATGCCGTCGTTATCGGACAACGGTTGTGCGGAGAGCATCGTCATTCCGAAAGTAAGACGATGCTAACCACAAGCATCTTGACCTGTCGATCGCTGGGTTCTCCGCATCTCTGATTGGGTGAATCGTTCAACTCAAATGCTTCTCCATTCTTCTTTTGGCGGTAGGGCAGGTTCCAGCTGCCATTTCAAATGTCAGGCACCTCAGGCAACAGGATGCTGTCCAGTGAGAGAGGTTGTCCGTCTGTTTGAATAGATGAGGTCTCGTTCCACGCCAAACGACTGTTCTCGTTGCTCGGCACTCCTATCCATAGCCCGTAACTCTTCACCTCTGTCTCCTCCAGGCTGCAATATACCGACAGCTGCGTTTGGTCCCCTCGCTGCGAACCTGCGCATATGAAAAGAGGGCACCCCAGAGTCTCCTCGGCGGTCAGTAATCACGAGCACAGAGACTTGACCTATACAGCATCACGTCACGGTCCAATCAGCGGCATTTCACACCGAGTGTACCCGGTCGAGAAGATTCTTGCTCATGCGATCGCAGACTTTGGACAACCATAGCCGTGATCTCGGCCTGGCATCGAAAATCTAGATTTCGGTCGGAAGACGTGATCTCATGGACGAGGTCATCGGCCTTCCTGGCGCAGACTGCAGCTCGATGTCATTCGAGAGCTCGCTGCCACTGACGTCCATGCTGAAGGCCGACGAACGTATAGTATGATCGCACGAGGTTTTGCAGCATCGTAGCATATCATGAAAACATGCGGTCTAGTCCACCATCAGACCAGGAAACTGCAGTCCGTGAGGCAGATGAGCGTATACGGGCAGAGAGTCTTATTCCGTCTCTGTGTTGCGTACAAAGCAGCGTGCAACGACCTACCATAGTCGCGACTGGCGTACTTGCGTCTGGGATGTTCCGACGCTACTCATTGTCCGCTTGCAGGATCCGGTGATGGATAGATTGGAATCTTCGAGGGTGCGTTTACTCGTGAGATCATGAGCCCGTCTAGAAGACGCGAGCTAGCGAAGACCAGCGGCCATGTGCGTGGCGCCGTGGGATAGTATGCCACTGGATGTATCTTGTGCGCACGTCTAGCAAATGTTGTGCTCGATGCTGCCTTTGGAACCGACCAGACCGTGGCGATGCTCCGACTGCCATCTAGTCTTGCTCATCTCCGTCATTTGGACAAACAGCGAGACCGTTCCGCCCCATTTGGTGCTGTTGTTGATGATGTTGTTAGTCTGCACGAGTGCAAGACCTTGGAGAGGAAATGGGCGGCAGGCAGGAACGCGGGCTGAAACGGAAGCGCACGTGTGATCGGCGCTAGGTTTCGCCGATTGTGTCACGGTCGCTTCCAGAAAGGAAGTTCAGAGACGCATGTGAAGCAGACCAACAACACGATCCATCCTCCCTCCAGCCGCCATGGCTGCTCCCAGGCTGCCGTTCCTCTGGCCCATGCTGGCAAGAGGATTCGAGACCACCTCCCCCACTGTCCGCTCCGCCAGAGCTGCCCAACGCATCCAGGCGTTTCACTCAACATCCCGACGAAGACGACCAGAGGTGACACCGCCTCAGCAACAGCGTTATGGCACGGCGAACGAACCTCTGCCTCATCTCGCAAATGGGAAGAAGAGGAGCAAAAAGAATGCTCCCGCCGAACAGCAGAAAAGACTGCCCAAAATCGGCGAGAAGCTCCAAACGGCAGGGGAAGCAGAAGTGAAGGCCGAGCGTCAAGAGTTGCAGACAGAGGATGTCAAGAAAGAACCCAAACCAGAAGACATACCAGCGACATCGAAAGCGCATTCAGACCCGCTTTTAGACGGAGCAACCCCTATTCAAAAAGCGCCTGGTGCGCCAGAAACACTGCCCGACAAACCCTTGGAAACACTGTTGGATCAAGTACCCGACCCGGTGGAACACGCAGAAGAACAGCAGGCATCGTCCTCAAAAACACCACCCGAAGAGCAACCAGGACAGGCTTTCGACGAACACGCGCCTTCGACCAAAGCACCGCATATCAGCACTCCTCGCCACGTGCATCACTTTGACACTTATGGATTGGTAAATCGATTAAAAGATGGAAATTGGTCGGAAGCACAGGCTATCACCACAATGAAGGGCGTACGTGTTATGTTGGCCGAAAATATGGATCTGGCCCGTGAAGCGCTGGTCAGCAAGTCACAGGTGGAGAACGAGACCTACCTCTTTCGCGCAGCTTGCGCAGAGCTGAAGACGGAAGTGACAAGTCGGAGGAGAGCGGAGCAAGAGAAGATGCGAACTGAGCGGGCGCAACTACAGCACGAAGTCGAAATTTTGACGCAGCGACTGGGTCAAGAGATCGCGGCCATGAAAGATGACATTAAGGGTACCTTTGATGACCGCAAGATGGCTGTACGCAACGATGAGCGCTTGATGGAGTCGAAGATTCAACGATTGAACTACCAGATCACAGTCGATCTGCAAGCTGATGCGAAGTCAGAAGTTGAAGGGCTCAGATGGGTCATGACCCGTCGCGTCATCCTGGCCCTGGGTGTGATTGTAATCATGGTGGTGGGATCGCTGAGAATATATTCCAACGCCGTGCACGAGCAAGAATTGACAGCAAAGCGACTTGCTAGGATGAGATCGGGTGGCACACAGACGGACTCTGGAAGTGGGAGAGGAGGTCCGACTGGTAGCGATTCACCTACAAGTGGTCAAGGAATGAATGGCGGTGAGATGCTTGTCGACTCATTACCTACTGGGTAGTAATGATAGCATGTGAAGTTGTGCATGGCGAAGCTAGAGTTAGACTATGATACCCCTATCACAATGCATTCGTCGTTTTTCGGCCGCTCCTTCCAGATGGAGATGGACTTCGTGTCTGGCTTCTTGATGCAGCAGCTATCGACAATTTGGCGACCAATATGCGCCCACGACACCTCATTCGACAGCACTCGTATAACGCTGTACAAGTCCCCAGAATATGAAGAAACCTTCTTTGCGTGCAGCGCATTGCACTTCTGGAGTGGGTCCCGCCTCGTGGTCGGAGGACTTCACTATGATGTAACAATCTTCGTGGACATCATATCTTCACCACACCACCTACCGGATGGTCCAGGCGCTCAACCACGTTATCTACACGAGCTGACGTCAAAAGAAAGAGGCAAGCGACCATGGACGTGTCATTACCTCTAACGGTAGCTCAAGGAACGAGGAATGTGAATTTTCTCCTTCCATCCTCCTCGACTCTCAAATAGAGCGCGATAGCGACAATCCCACGCAACGATGACCCCGAACAATCTCCAAGTAAACGGAAACATGCCCAACAACCACGAATTCGACGGCCATCAAGAAGACCACCCAAATCACGACTTCACAATCCCCTACGAACTCTTCTACACCAACCTCCACGACGACGAACAAACCGAACAACACAAACGCCTCCGCGGCCAAACCCTCACAAAACGTTCCATCCGCCACTACAACCACGCCACAACAAAATGGGGTTCCTTTCTCGAAAATTTCTCCCCAATGTGGTTCGCCCTCGTAATCTCCTCCGGCGGCTTAGGCCTCCTCTTCGCCGGAACATTTCCCTATCGAGCCCACTGGCAAATCACAATCGCTACAATTCAGTACGTCCTCGAATTGATTCTCTTCTCCACATTCGGCGCGATCTTATTGCTCAAGTGGATAATATACCCTCACGTCGCTGTCCGAAAAGCGATGAACGATCCAGATGAATTAGGAGCTTATGCTATTCCGCCGATTGCTTTGATGACGATTGGAGCGCTTACGGCTAGTCAGGTGAGTTTGGGACCTTGGGGCGGACATGCTCTTACAATTGTGGCGTATGTTTTGTGGTGGATTGGAATGATTTGGACGTTTTTGACTGCGGTTGTTGTTTTAACAACTCTTTTCTACACTGGAAATCAGAGTTCCCGAACGATGAGTCCAGTCCTCTTCATGGCCCCCGTGGGACTTGCGACCGCTGCGACGGAAAGTGGTTTTATTACGATCTATTCGAAGGAAATGTCAGCGAAGATGGCGGGACCGATGTTGGTTGTCGGGTATTTTGCTGGAGGGGTTGCGTTGTTCATGGCGATTATACTTTATACGATTTATTTCCATCGATTACTGGCTGCGGGTTTCTCGCCTCCGGCGAAGAGACCCGGTTTGGTGATTTTGATTGGACCGGCTGGACAACTTGCTACAGCATTTCAGATGATGGGACAGTCGGCGGCGGGATATAATCGTTTTGCGGAGTATAAGCCCACGGCGTTGCAAACGCCTACTTATGGGATTTTTTGGACGGCACAGACTGCGCAAGGGTTGCAAGGAAGTGGGATCTTCTTCGCGTTGCTTATACTTGGATTTGGATATTTGATGCTTTGTCTTGCGATTGTGGGCGTGGTGGATGTTTTTGTGAAGAGGCAGGTGAAGTATAGTCTGACGTGGTGGGCTCTGGTGTTTCCTTCTGTGACTATTACGACTGCGTGGATGGAATTGGCGAGTTCGATGGATTCGCCTGCGTTTCGGGGCTCGGTTTGCGCTATGACGGTGCTGTTGTATGTGGCTTATTTCATCAATTGGGGATTTACGATATGGGGGATCCTGGATGGGGGTCTGATATTTGGGAAGACGCATCTGGAGACCGAGATGGAGTTGATGGCGAAGGCACAGGGGCAGAGGAAGAAGGAGGATGTTTAGATGTTGGTTGCTGCTACGGAGCTGGCGACAATACAGGTGATCTGAGATAAATGCATTCGCCATCGGACTTGGCGATACTGAACGCGTCCGAAAACGACTCACTCGTGCGCAGAAGGGATTTCACGGGAAGCACATCCATCCGGATCCGTACCTACCGACCTGGCCTGACCTCCAGTCATCCAACAGACCAGCACCTGAGACACATACCTGTCCGGTCTAGACTGTCTGCGAACGAACAAGTGCTGTCAAGGCAAGCATTGAAATCGTTCATGCATAACCGCTTCTCCCGATCTTGCATGATATCCTCGTCCTCGTCCGTAGAGCCTCAGGGCACTCGAAGCAACAATGCTCGCCTCACGATCCGGCTCCATGCTCATTCTCATTTGGGGCCTTTCTCGGTTTCTGCACAGATCTCATGACAGAACTGTTGAAACTCAACTTTTCCTCTTCGTTCAGACAAAAGTCGGTGATCTCTCCAGATCTGTCTGTCAACTTCTACGTGAGAAAGAATATATAAGAATATCAAATACGCTGTATGCGCAACCACATCGAATCCAACGTCCCAGTATGGCAGCTGAGGTTCTTTTCGCACATCAAGACCCATCATTCACACCAAAAGTATTCGAACAACATGTACCTCCAGTTCTCGGACAAACCTCTAACCTTCTTCTTCGTCTTCCCAGCCACGATAGTGATGATTCCTCATCATCATCCCATCGAACGAAATCAAATCTCCGCTTCCCAAAACCTAACTTTTTCCCCGTTCATCTCCAAACCTTTTTCTACTCTTCCTCGCACGGTCGCATCTCGCACAATTTCTGATAAGTGGAGTGACGTGCTTCGCTGCGTTCAAAGCGCAACGGTACGATAGCAGAGCAGGGTGAAGATGCTTGCCAAAAGTTGATCAGGGCGTTCATTCAATTCAAGGCAAGCGAGTCAGCTGATCGATGTTCCGAAGTTGTCTTCTTGCTTTTGCTCCTTCCTTTTTCGCTCTGTGAATGTGCTTTTGAGTTTGAAAACTGGACTGTGCGGAGCTTGAAGTGGGCGGGAAGTTCGGCAGGATTCGGGAACAGGGCAAGGGATGCGTGACTTCTGGAGATGGTGGCGTGAGGAGGAGCAGGGAATGTGTGGGTGGTGGACTGGGAAGGAGGTGGTAGGGTGCGGAGATTTTGTGTGGGATTGGACGGGATGGGTCTAGTGGTAGAAGGAAGGAGGGAAGATGTGTTCCATCGGGGATTTATTGATGGTGATGATCATGGGCGGCGTTTCGAGTCGTGTGAAGATGTGATGGACATGGAGCTGGGGAAAGAGGTGGTATAGGTGGGGAAGTTGCGATGTTCACGCTTGATACCGCCGCAACGTGAACTTTTGTGATTGAAGAGTTGAAGAAACTTGATTTGAGAAGCTGGTGAATAACAATGCATGCTATGTTGATATCCAATCCGCTAACCATACCCATCTGGAAAGCTCGCATGTCGGCAATCGTTCTTTGCCCCAGTAACGCCAATGCATGTCAATCGCACAATCTCTATCTCTCCGCTGCAGTCCGCAGCTCTCGCCACCACCCATGCACAAAGGTAGAAAACAGAATTCCAAATCACCGCCCTTGCTCAGTTTGCAGAACCATGCTTCGAAACGAAACCAGACCAAACCGTTGCCGTTTATCATTCTTCATAATCGTAAACATTCTGCAATCGCCTCACTCTTATGCTCGCCTCATCTCGAAGCGTGAGCACAAGCGATGCATTTACCACTTGCCGGAGTGACTACCTCCATGGCTGCCATGAGACGAGTGCTTGTTCTTCTTCAAGTAATCTTGGCCCTTGGAGCCCAGGAACGCGCCAGCAAGAGCACCGATGACACCATGTCCGGCCTTGTGGCCTAACAGTCCACCGCCGATACCACCGGCCATGGCGCCCATGAAGCCTCGTTCACCCTCTTGCGGGTTGTTGGGATCGCGTGGGTCTTGTGTGTAGCCGTATGGGTTTGAAGGGTCGTTGGTGGTTGGAGGATGTTGTGAGAAGTATTGTTGCTGTTGGCTCGAGTAGTCTTGGCCGTATTGTGGGTTGGCTTGACCGTGATTGAAGCCTCCAGCGTTTGGTGGGCCACCGTATGTGGATTGGTTCTGATCGTAGCCTCCGGAGCCGTATTGGGGTGCTGGTGGTGCGCCGTAGCCTTGTTGTTGGCCGTATGGTGCTGAGCCGTAGCCGCCCTGGTTGTTGTAGCCGCTTTGATCGTAGCCTTGTTGTGGCGGGTATCCTGAGTAGCCTTGTTGAGGGTATTGCTGATTTTGCTGAGGGTACTGGTTGTAGCCTTGCTGCTGGCCTCCGCCGTACTGAGGGGCTGGCGGGGCGCCGTAGCCCTGGTTGTTGTAATCGTAGGGTCCTGACATAGCTGTGATAGTCGTTGTGTCAATCGGATGGCGAGTCAGTGATGGTGATATGTTGATCTGCGGTCTGTGGTTATGTGTCGAGTCAAGCGGAGAGCAGTCAGATCGAAGCGCAAAGGAATCTTATAGTACCCCTCACTCCGAGCAGCACATTCTCGGAGGTACCGCGCCATTCGCAGTGGGCAGCTGAACATGATGGCTGAGCGACTGGGCGCAGCTGCCGACGGAAGGCTCGGCAGCGAACGAGTCGTCATCCAGCCCTACGCCACACTGACATCGTTTAGTAACCGTTCCTGCTGCCTGAGGCGGAGTTTGCGCTTTCCGCACCGCGTGATAGTAGCTCCGACTATTACACATCGTTGCCTCTGTAGTATTCACACTTTCACCGCACAGCGGACCGCTGACAGACCTTCCGTGATGCGTCGTCGCGCCTTCTTCAGACCAGAGCGCCACATGACCCCGACACGCGACTCTCGGCACTAAGACGAATTTGGCCGAGAAGCGGCGGTGGCTTGGCAGGGTCTGTGGCATGCGCTCACGCTGTGCACTTCTCGTCGCGTTCCACCACACCAGCCCACAGTCCGCATCATCGCCTGGTCGGCTGTGCTATCACGCCGCCCGCTCTCCATCCGCTGTCCAGCTGAACATGTCTCAGATGGCAGAGTTGCAGAGTTGTCGGTCGCGAGACATGAAGTTGATTCACTGACGACATGTCATCTTCTGCACTCACCACGTTGTCGCTGCCGCAGCTGCCGGCATTTCCCAGCGACAACAGCGGCATCGGGCTGACGAACGAGGAACTTCCAGCCTCGGTTCCGCTCTAATATTGCATTGATTTGCTAGATGACGAGCGCCATATCACTTGACTCGCACCATCTTGGCCGTTGACGATGCGGCTCAAGCAATATCAAGGCAAATCCGCTGCGTCGTCATGGCAGAATCGGCTGCTGCAATATCGCACCGAGATGAATGTTAACGGATGATCAACAGGTTGGATCAGCACGACCTCGCCAGGTACAGACCCCCACGTGTGGTAGGATGGGCCGCTGCGCATTGTGCGAACTCGATGCCATTGACTACTTGCATAAACTCAAATGGCACATGAAACACCTCACGAACCTCAAACGCCACGAACATCACTGCTGCACTTTCCAAAACACCCACCTGCACAGTGACGGAGCGACGCTGGAGGTGCTCGTTCTGATTGACCACGATGCCGCGTGACTTTCAGCGACTCTTCGTGAAAGCCTCTGCTTTGCGGGGCGCGCAAGCAAACCCCAGCCAGATCTGAGAAATCTGTTTCAGCCAAATTGGACTTCGAACTCACCGTGGATTGACTGACTGCCATGATCTCATCATGGCTCGAACGGGCCATCTCCATTGAAGCATATCAGAGCTATACCCTGGCCCGACCAGCAAGTACGCAAGAGAAACCCTTGGCAATCCAATGGGTGTCATGTACCTGACGACCAGGATCCCTATTCTGGCCTTTTACAACCAGGGTATTATGATAGCATGATCTCAATCGCCTACGTCGTGCGGCACTGGCCTCACCACTGGGCGATCAGATCCTTCCTGGCTCCCTGTTTCGACCCCAACAGTAGTGCAGGTCAGGCATCTCTCCCGTCAGAGACCACGATACAGTTGCAGAGAGAACGAACCTTCCACTGTGAGCCAGTGGATCGACGGCACGTCCCTCGTACATGTTCAGCACGGTAGAACGACCTCACATTTTTCCGACTTCGTTTCGTAGAGTGCAAGATACTATTTGCAATATTCCTGTGACCCGCTCAATCAACACTGGTCATATTGCTAAGCGTTCACAGATCTGTAGCACTTCGGAGGATAACTTCGTCCCGATCGAGATTTGTGCGAACTACAGCGCAGTGGACTGCTCTCTATTCTAAGCCAATGTGGCCTTCTGCCTGCTGAATGAACGCAAACACCATGCAAGCTGTACAAAAACTCCGAATCCGGCAAATTCAACAACAAGGCCAGCAGCAGCAGCAGAACGGACAATTCAACGGCCAGCAGCAGCAGACCGGGCAGTTCAATCAGGGCCAACAGCAGAATCAAGGCCAGCAACAAGGCCAGCAAGGACAAAACAATCAGCAGCAGGGTCAACAAGGCCAGAACAATCAGCAGCAGAACAATCAACAAGGCCAACAAGGACAGCAGCAGACCCAACAAGGCCAGAACGGCCAGCAGCAAGGTCAACAAAATAATCAAGGCCAGCAAAACAATCAAGGCCAGCAAAACAATCAACAGCAGGGCCAGCAGAATAATCAGCAGCAAGGTCAGCAGAACAATCAACAACAAGGCCAGCAGAACAATCAACAACAAGGCCAGCAAAATAACCAGCAGCAGCAAGGCCAACAAAATGGCCAGCAACAGGGGCAGCAGGGCCAACAAGGTCAACAAGGCCAACAAGGACAGCAGAACAATCAGCAACAAGGCCAACAAGGTGGACAGAATTCAAATAACAATGATGGTGGAAGGAATGGTGATCAGCGAGGTGATGGAGACAGGAATGGTCAGAACCAGGACAATAACGGTGACCGAAATGGCGACCGCAATGGCCAAAACAATAACAATGGGGACCGCAACGGACAAGACAATAACGGAGATCGGAACGGGGACCGAGATGGGAATCGTGATGGTCAGAATAACGGTGACAACCGAAACGACAACGACCGAAACAATAATGGCGATGACCGAGACCAGCGAGGTGGCAATTCTCAGCAGCAGAATTCTCAAGGGTACGATCGCCAGAATGGCGATAGCGATGCATCCGGAATTGATGGTGGTGCGAAAACTGGAATTATTGCCGGGGGAATAGTGGGTAGGTTGATTTGAGCTTGTTGGACTGTGCGATAGTGGACTGATCTAGTGCAGGTGCTGTCATTATCCTTGCGATTCTCGCTTTTATCATATGGCGCAGAAGACGCGGAGCTTCCTACGCAGACATTGTGCGGTTCAGGAAGCACTCTGAGGATGTCGTCGTCGAGAAAGGTAACAATAATGGCGCGGTTCTCCCAATCTATCGCAAAGATCGGTTCTCCGTGAGGACTGAACAGCCGCCTGCGGTGCTCAAGGAAATACCAGATGCACCCTCCACTGCGGCATCGGATCGCGGATCTGTCTCCGAGCCTACATTGTGGAAGTCTGCGAACCCACCTATACCATCTCCACTCGAAGAGGAGAAAGTTTCACCTTTGGCTCAGAGCAACGATGCATCTGCGTGGCCCCTCTCTGATCGGTCACCCACGTTGGTGAGCGACTCACCTACTTCAGACGCTATTCATCACAGACTCCCGCACCGAGATCGCGCTCAACCACCACGATTTGAGCTACGTCGATCTGGATCTGGCCTTGGTCTTGTCCCTGCCCCTCCTAAACCAGATTGGTCTACCAGCGACGATGACGAGCGACCGAAAACAGCAGACACTCTCGCCGCATCATACGCCCCAAAAGCCAAGCGCTGGTCCTGGACAAACATCTCCCAAAACTCAAGCATAGCATCCCGCACGAGCCCCGTCCCATTCTCAAAGACGCGCAATCTCACCAACTGGGCTACACGTCAAGACAAAGGCTCCAAGCACCGTCAGCAACTTTCACAAGACATTGACGAACATGACGACCTCGAAGAGGCCGTCCATTCTCACGCCCACGGAGCAGGAGGCACAATCCACACCGCCACACCAGCCATCATGACCAAAGCCCCACCCCTCAAAAACCACGCAGTCAAACCCATCTTAGCCCCACCACCTTCCGCCGCCCGACGAGCCGCTTCTCAAAAGAAGAAAAGTTTCAATCGCCCTCATCTCGAACATCATCGTCGCGTGGGAAGTCTATCTATGATTTTCAAACCCGTTGCCTCAGACTCTTCCAAAGAGTCTTCGCCACGAAGTCCGAGATCGCCTGTTGGACCTTCTCATCCACCGGATATGGCGCATGACGCTGTGAGGTTACGTGATCTGGAGGCTGATAAGCGGAAGTATTCTGCTCGTCAACATTTTGGGAGAGGGTTTGGAAGTTATGGTCGCGGCCAGCATGAGAGGGGGATCAGTACTGTTAGTGAAAGTACGGCGACGACTGCGGAGGATTTGCCTGCTCCGATGGCTGAGCATGCTGTTTCGCCTTTGATGGAGGATGAGTTGAGAGGAAGGTGGAGGTGAGGTGTTGCAGTCGAATGAGATTGTGATGGTTGATGGCGAGGGAGAACCGATGAGCAGGAGGCCCACGCTGCTTTCACTTCACACCTCCACTCACCCGCCATTACGACTTTGCTGCTACTACTGGTGCTGGTGCTCAAGGCGTTCCGGAATTTGATTCTTTCTTTATGGGGCTTTTTGTCTTAGCGAGAAGATACCCTACTGCTATTGCTTACTACTTACAACTACTGTATGACCATCGGGTCCTGCACACGTGGTTCTTTCTGCCCATTTCAATCGAATGGGAGTTACGATCGTTACGAAATTTACTTAGCTGGTTGGGAGGACATTGGGATAACGGCTTATGTACTGTTAGGAGGTCTGAGATAGGGAAAGGAATCGAGTACGCATAATGGCACAATCGTACTCTGGCACGAGCAATGATCGTATTGATTGATGTTGAAGCTCCTGTTCATCTATGAATACTGGTCTTCTGTTGAGCCATCATCGTCGTCGTCATATTGTAAGCAAGCACATGTGCAAGCAAGCGACATCGCAAACTTTGGTCCCGGAAATGCCATCACATCAATTCCGAGCTAACCTCCTCTTCCTCTCCGACAACCACTTCGGTTGCTGAAGCTGCTGACGAGTCTTTCCCGTCTCCTGCTGCTACACTGCCTCTGCTGCCACCGTCGTCGACCAATCTCGGCCACTCCTTCCCGCCCGTGGCCAAAACCGCGCGCCCATCCAAGTCCTTCGTGAACCAGCGGTCTCTCCTCGTAGAAGCTCTCTGGCTGCCCTCCAAGGCACTTCTCGCGGCCCTTGTCGTTCTAGCTCTCTTCGCTCGTCTGCCCTCGCCACCACCTTCGCCAGCGGTTCCAAGTAAGCTTAATCTCTGCCTCTGTTCTTCCAAAGCGAAGTCGTACTGCACGATAGATCTCACATAGGGCGCGAGATCGAGAACAATATTTCTCAATGTGCCGTCGAAGACAGAAATTTTGAGGTCCGGGTTCGATAGAGAGACCTCTTCTGGCGCTGAGATGGGGTCGAAGCAAGTGAAATCTGCTCGCTTCAGTGGCTGTTCTCGAGCTGCTTGAGCGCGTTTGGCCGGAATGCTGTTTAGGATACGAGAGCTCTGTACTGCGCTGGGATTGACTTCGTAAGTCTTCCAGGCGGACAAAGTCATCGTGACAAGAAGGTCTTTGCTCATGTTAGAGTAGTCGATCGCCTCGTCAGTTTGGATCAGGGGCATGCCCAGAATATAGTTGCCACGCGCTTTTTCGGACATATGGGGTTGCGTCGGATCGACGCAAGCTGAGCCTGGAATGAGCCCGAGAGATGTGCATGCGTCTGCTGCGCTCAGAACGTCAGCGGTAGCAGCCGCGAAGGATAGCTTGCGAAGATTCTGTTTTCGATCAGTCGAAGATGGCAGACCGTCCATGGATATCCTTTGATCGTTGTCTGGGTTTGCCTTCCAGCCGAGCGCTCGAGAAGGCTCAACCGCAAAGTTCTCCCAGGCCCACCACAGCGCGTTCTCGGCTGATGGATCGGGGCATGGTGTAAGACCCATGCCTTCTTGATATGTGCCCTCGCTCACGACACGGATTTTGCGGCCAAAGTGGTCGATATCAGACCCGGGCGGCCATCGCTGGTAGATCCAATTCAAGCCTTCCTTGGGATCACCGACGCCCATCTGACACCAATAGTCCAGCTCAGTGATAGTCCTGCGCAAGTCCTGGTCATGATGCATATATAATGTCCTGACAGCACTTCTGGTCAGGAGGTGCCCCTCTGCTGCAGCGAGTAGCAACATGTAGTCGGTGGCAAGATCTATAGGTGCAGGTCGAAAGCGTAGAACGGCATGAACTGGAGGAACATGCTGCCACGACACTAGGTTCTCGTCGTTGCAGATCATGATGAAAGGCCGCTTCGATGATTTGACCAATTTTTCGATTGTTAGCCAAAAGTCTTTGTCGTCTTTGAACAAGATATCGACCTCTTCTAGCAGGATCAGTGATTGTTGTTGCTCTTTTGTGGGCTGCTTCAGAACATCTTTCACTGCCTTGAGGGTCTTCTCTTGGAGCAACTTCTTGGGACCCAAATCTTTTGGCTTTGACGCCTTTTGGGTCGACGGCTTGAAGAAGGCACTCATCTTGCCTTGTCGGCCGCTCTCAAGGTCCTTTTGGAACGCATCTTCCAAGGGCTTAGGCTCTTGAGGTTCAACATCAGACGAAGCACCTTCGACACCATGATGCTTCACCAGGTGATTTTCAGTCATGTCACCAACCTTGTCGAGGACATCTTTGCCAGTTCGACGCTCGCTGGAGCTGATTTCGAAGACTCGGAATCCAAGCTCTTTCGCAACACCATATACTGCTGCTGTCTTGCCACAACCGTGTGGGCCACTCAACATTACAACGTTGTTGAGCTTCGCTCCTGGAGGTGCGGTCTCCACCACGCTCTTCTGTGCTCTCCGAAATCCTAACGGGCTGAGCGGCACAGAGTCGACGATTTCATTGAGCCCGCGCTCTTCTTCATCACTATCGACCAGAAAGTCGTCCATCTCGTCGGATTTCTTCTTGCGCTTCTTCTTGGGCTTTTCCTTGAGAGGTGCGGCTGCTGACTTCGCCGCAGGCGCAGAACCGCCAATGGCTTGCACAGCGAGGGAGCCCAGCCAGTCTCTCAATACTCGAATCTCATTTTGGGGTTGCAGCACATCGGCGCAGGTCTGTGGGGCGTACTTCTGCGTCCACGATGCATTCTCTCCCCGAGATTCATCGAAGCCGGTCATGACTGCGGGAATTCTGTCGTAAAGTCTCTGCAAGGCCGGGTGATTTTGATGTTGTGACGAACTCAATACCAGTTCGTCAGTATCTGGATTGGCAAGCGGAACTGAAAGCTGAGTGGCGATTCTGTACGCAATGTCCTGCCCAGACAACATCAATCGCTCAGGCACGTTAAGCTTTGCGTGCACCTCGTGGAAGCCATCGCTTCGTAGCGCTCGCTCTTCCTCTGGCTTGAGCTGTGCACCGAAGCGTCCGAAAATAGATTCTTCTGGAGTGATCGGTGCTCTGGCGTTCTTTTGCTTGCGTTGGGCAAAAGTTGAACTAGACGCCGCATCATGCTCTGCGTGGTCGGTGGCAAGAGCCCGCACATGCATTTGGTCACGGGGAGGAAATGGCGCATCGCTAGCACCAGGCTGTCGAATCATGAGCCGGTCCTTATTCAAGGTAGACACATACGGCAAATGGTCTCGTGGGTCGTAGTTACGATCAGCCAACGCTTGCATCCTCAGCTTCCCAGGCGTGACAGCGGTCGACTTGCGAGGAGAGTCATGCTTCGCGGCTGCAGGTTGGTCGTTCCCTTTATCTCGATTGAAGAAAGGATGTGCAGGTTTATCTGTCTTTGCTGGAGTGCGCTTCTTGGGGGTCGTGTTTTTTGCGGTAGCCTTCGACCGAGTCTTTCTGGGAGTTCGAGGGGAGGATTCGGTCATCAAAGGTATGGTCTCTTCGCCAATGAGGACTCGAGAGATTCTATCCCCGGTCGCAGTCCTCGACGACGCGTCTGTACCATAGCCAATCTTAACGACAAGGTGTTTCGCGGCATTGACAGCTGCTGCTCTCCGCGGCCTACCACGCTTCGTCACTTGCTTTGCTGCAACCTCTTCCGGCTTTGGCTTGCTGGTTGGAGGCGAGCTGAATTTGCCATTCGCATTGAGTCGAAGCACTTTCTTAGGTTGCGCCTTTGGAGAGGGCGTTCTTGGTGCGATCACACTCCTGTCCAAGACGTCACCGGCGTCCGGTGCTGCAGCTTCGACTATCGGTGGTGACGACCTTGGTATCACGACTTGGGGCGAAGGTTGTCGTAATCCTGGAACCACAGCTGGCGCATCATTTGCAGCTCCCACACCGACCTCGACAGATTCATGCTCGCTTGTCCGTCGTCGCTTCTTGCGTAGGTCATTCTGATCGACTGTCTCTAGCGGTAGCTCGCTGTGGCATTGCGCAGCGAGCGCATTGACACCAGACACAAGAGTATTTGTGCGTGCATCCAGTGTTGTCTGAAGCTTGCTCTGCCCTTTTACATCCTCCTTTTTCGGTTTCCGTTTACTGTTGGTTCTCTTTGGCTTCGTCTCCGAGTCGGCGGTTCGTGTATCGGGTGTATATTCTGCATCCTCGGTCTTGTCGTGCTCGTCAGGTGCTCGATTATTCGTTGACTTGTCTGTCTCAATTAGCAGGCTACCCGGTCCATCCAGCGAGAATGAGCTGACCGGTGGTTCGTTGAAAGAACGGATGCACGCTCTTGCTATCGTCAGCGCTCATGGCACGAAGGACTGCGGTCGCTGCCATCCAGGGAGCATTGCAAGGGAATGTGTAGGTGTGAGTGTTGTGAAGGCGTACAGTTGTGCCGCGCACGGGATGACGCGCAGACGAAGACGCGAAGAGACGCGACCGCGTCGGAGGTCGGGATTTGGTTTGCAGCCGCCAAGACTTTTCTCGTCCGGGTGAGCGAGCGGCTCGAGGCTCCACCAAAAAAGTTCATGTCGAGCTTCACGAGTGTAGAGCTATTGCCGCTGCACCACTGCAACCATGTCGGGCGGTATCGAGGAGCCATATACCATCGCAGCGCTACCGAAGCCGCTGGACTCGGAGAATGGGCAGATTCAGCCAGCGACAGTATACAGCTTGAATGGCTCACGGAAGAGAAAACGACATGAGATTGCTGTGGGCATTGATGGCGAGAGTGTCAACATCTACAATGTGCGATTGAACCAAAATGCTTGGTCTCACAGAGCCAACAACTCACGAGTCTACAGATCCAAACGCAAAGTACTGTCAGCTCCTATGCGCTTCCACCACAATCGTACCTCGCCGCTCCACCCTGTTCGATCTATTGCAAACGTGCAAAGCCTCTGCAGTCGCAACGAAATACCTATTTGGCCTGCCAGAGCCGTCCGAAAGACTCGCGATCGAAGCTGGTAGCCTTCACCGAAGATATTGGCAGATCGCAAAATGAAGATCATGAACCGCGGGCACCCGTCAAGCGAGAACGAAAGCTGCGCGAAGGGAAGGTTGTTGGTCTGGACGTCGTGCCCACGGCTGACTCGAGGCACGAGTCTGCTCCGATCCTGGTGTCGTATCAGAATGGAGATGTAGACTGTGTATCTGGAAACTTGAACGAGACGCGGTGGGAGCATACAGCGCAAGAAGAAGTCGTGGTGGAGTATGCAAGCGCCGTGGATTTGGACGCAGCGCGGAGAGGATTGCTCAAAAGCCGTCAGGATGTGCTCGCGCTTCTCGATCCCAATATATCAGAGGAAGGGACGGGGAACGCTCCCGCCCTGCTGTGCCAGGTCGTGCGACTGGGGCAACAACGACAGCTTCGAGTCTTCGGGCTGCGGAATGTTGGGGCGTCAGGCCTTCAGATGCAGCGGTCGCCGCTTGAGCTCGTTCTCACTCACGATTTGCCTGCGAAATATGGCGACGAAAGCTCGAGCTTCGAACTGCATCCAGCCTCTGGCATGCTTTACCAGCGACATGGTTTGCGCCTGACCATCTTCGACTTGTCCAACACAACGCCTAAAGTCTCCTTCGAGCTTGGTAAGAAGTCGGGCCATGTCCAAAGCTTTGCTCGACTCTCAGCGGGAGCTGTCATCGTCTCTTTGCAAAACCGCATTGCAGTCTATGATACCAAATTTGCCTCGGTCCTGGACTCACTTACCCTGCCGCAGGGCAAGGACGAGCAAGCAACAATTTCGCCGACGCTGCTGAGCCACTTCACTGATCTAGGTGTCGTCGTTGCAATCCAGAACACAAGTCTTGTCGCATTCCAGCTTGGAGATGCAGTGGAAGATGTCAAACGGCAAAGGACTCAGGGCGCATTGCTCTCTGATGTTTTCGCCAAAGGAAAATTCACCAACGATGCCCTGATAATTGAGACAAAAGAAAAGAAGCGCAAGAAGTGGGATGACTGGAAGGCAAAAGTCGATACTATCGTCCAACAGCGCGACCTTCCTGCTCTGGAGAAACGTGTCGCAAAGGATTTGCACGTTGGCAAATACGCAAAGCACGACGATGTTGAGCCACTCACCAACGGCGCCGCCAACGGCTCCGAAGATGATGAAGAGTGGGACCTTCTACCACAGCATTTCGATCCTCAGCATGTCGACAGGAAAAAAGCTGTTTACATCCTGGGCAAGATCTTTGCTTGGAGATCAAAGACGAGTGGCTTCATCCTTGGTCAGCGACATTTACAATTGATCTTTCCCTCCAAGAACATTCTGCGATGGCTCGCTCTTGCTGGACTCCTCAAGGCGATAGAAGTTGAGCATGCGCTTCCGCAAGTAGCAGCAGAATTTACGGCTCGGCCATATGTTGCGCCCGGCGACATAACTACCGCAGTCAGCGAGGCGGACTCAAGCTTCGGACTTCTTGACAGTCTCCTCTCTCTGCCTGCTTATTTGGATTTGTCCGAAGTAGTACAGGCTCTACAGGTCCTCATCGCCTCTTTCGAAGATCAGAACGAGTCTACCGAAGAGGCCCAACACCTGCTCACCAACGGAGATGTGGACATGTCCAACGGCGCCGCAGACGACAAATCCGAAGCCAACCTCGAAGCAGAAGAAGCCGCAGCCCTCGCGGAAGTCGAGCGAGCCACGAAATTCCTCGAAGCAGGCCTTTCAACCCGCAGCGAAACATTCAGAAAATGCCTCGACCGCCTCCGAGAATTTCCTTCAAAGGACATCACCAAAGCCATGCGAGCCCAAATGTCCCAAGACGAGATCATCTTCTTCATCCACATCATGCGTATGGAACTCGCCAATGGTGGCTGGACCAGACCCTACGACTGGAGCAACGCCGAAGAAGAGGACGCCAACCTTGACCAAGACATCTCCATGATGGACAACGGAGTCTTAGCTTCGCCACCCGCCACCGAAGACCTTCTATCACCTACTGCCTCCACTCCCAGCAACCATGCAATTCGCACCATCGCCCACCTTCTCTCCTGCTCCATTGACGCGATCGGTCTCAGCGGCTGGCTCGTCGGCCAAAGCTCCAACGTCTGGGCAACCGAAGACCTAATCGAGAGCCTCGTAAACGAAACTTCCGCCATCGTTGAAGGGATCTATCACGCCGAGAATCTCGTCACATATCTCCAAGAAATCGATAAGACGTCCGCTACGGCATTGAAGAGTGCTGGTAGTGAGAAGAAGAACAAGAGGAAATTGGACGAGATGGAATGGACGCCCGAACTGGCGCTTATGCCCGTTGGTGGGCGGAGTGAGCCACCTATCGTAACAGGCGCTGGCACCGGCAAAGGGAAAGTGGCTGTCAAGGCCGTCATGGCGGAGCAGAAAAGTCGCGGCTTGGGAGAGTATGGCTTCGAGAGGATAAGGATCTGATGAGCTCGCGCTGCCGAGATATGTACGTGGGATGTGAAAGATAGTGGTAGCGTATTGGCGGGAATGTACTGGTGTGGAATCTGTCTGTGTTCGATGCTGTGCGATCTTCATTTGTAGTGCTGTTGTCGTGGTTGTATGCTCGTTCTGCAGTCCACTTGGTGTTTTTCATTGACGTCAAGATGCGACTTTTGGTGGTTGCGGATGAGCTCACTATAAGGAAGACGTTTGAAGTGCTTGAATCGACGCGAACGAGACGGTGAGAGTGCTTTCCGCCGTTTAGCAGTTGGTGCTGTTGATCCTTTTTTCACGCTATCGACAGCGATGCGATTCTAGATGAGACTTTGAAATTGAGATCAGTGTACGAGCCCACCCCTTCTTCGATCAGCGTATTAGCTCGACGGCCAGGAACTTGCCCAATTGAGCGCAATCGCGCTGCAGAGTTCTGCTGTCAGGAAAGCAAGGCACCTACGGCTATTGCTGGTTGTGGGATGTGGGATGTGGGATGCTCTTTTGTTTTGAATCAAGTCTTCCGACCACGTTGATTGTCCCTACAATTTACTGCTAGGCTGTACACTTCCGTTCTTCAGCGGCCGAAGAGCCTGGTCTAGCACCGCCATAGCTTCAACGAGTTTCCTCTCGGTCAACCTTGGAGTTACGACTTGCACGCTGAGCGGGCTGCCGAGGTACATCTTCCGATCGACCTTTGTCCACTGCTCCCTGTTGATCTTGTCCCATGCGTTGAGGGGGTCGGAGGAGGGGAGATCGCCCTTGAGGTCGTCTTCGCGGACCTGCCGAAGTGGAAGCACGCCGGCGGGGAGGTCGAGGAGGTTCAGTGAAGCGGTGTAGTTGACGGTGTTCCAGCGATCTATGCCTGGGACAGGATGAGGAGCAACAAGCATGAGAAGCACATCCAAAGTTCTGTCACCCTTGTGTAGCTTGCTGTCATCCGTAACCCAATAGCCGCCGGCCTCACTCCATACTTTTAGAAACTCGGTTTGTAGTTCCGATTTCTGCGCCTGTAACGCGCGTACCTCATCTGTGGATTTTGGCTTTCGTCTAGTGAGTCTGCCTTGCAGCCATGGCGACAATGGTTCTCCCGTTTTTTCCATGTGGTCAAACCAAGCATTGGCGCCGTCAATAGATACTATACCATTGAAAGTTTTCAGGATCCGTGACAGGATACGAGAGGCGTCGACCTCAACGACTTCAATGGACTCTTTCGAAGCGCGAAGTGTCTTAGCGACTTCGTCCATCAAGTGATCTATTATCGGAAGCGGTCGGGCAATGGCGTCGGTACGGATCAGCCCAACACGAAGCTTTCGACCTCTCAGAATCAAGGGAAGTTGCCGTGACCAGTCCTGGGCCACCACTTCGACATCGTAGATCTCCGGTGCGCTATCTGCAACGACGCGCAGTAGCAGCTCGCAGTCTCTGAGAGTCGTCGCGATTGGTCCCGCAGTTGCTTCGATTCCAAGCTTGCTGCTGCCCGGTTTCTGCCCGCTCTCTTGTCCAGCATATGGCACGCGTCCGTGAGAAGGTTTGATGCCCCAGAGACCATTGCAGAAGGCTGGAATGCGAATAGAGCCTCCCACGTCTGTCCCCACGCCCAATATAGAACCGCGCATAGCTACGAGGGCCCCCTCACCGCCGCTACTGCCACCGGCGGTGAGTTCGCGGTTCAATGGATTGAGTGTACGCCCAAAGACATTGTTGTGCGAGTCAAGCGCCATCATGGTGAGGGGGATATTTGTTTTGGCTAGTATGACAGCTCCGAGAGATAGCAATTGGTCTACAAGCGCCGAATTGCTGGTGGCTGGCTTGAAGCAAAGACTTGCGATGCCAACACTCGCATCGTAGCCTTTAACCCGGAAGCAGTCTTTGATGGAAATTGGCAAGCCATGGAGGGGACCAATTGTCTTGCCAGTCTTGGCGAGATACTCGTCTAGTTCCTGAGCACGCTTGAGCGCATCGTCGAATAGCAGCTCGGTGCAGCAATTGACTAGCTGGTGAGCGATGGCAGTTCGTTTCGCGAAGGCTCTCACGACATCGAGGGACTGAAGGCGCCCATTTGCTAGTTCGTCTAGTAGACCTAGGGCGTCGAAGTCTTCAGTTATTTTCAGCTCAGTCGTCGTAAGTAGGCCCAATCGTCGTGGCGCGTCCAGAACGCAGGCACCGTAGCTTGAGATCTGGGACGCCTGCAGACGCCATTCAACGGGTATGCGCAAGGCTTGCTCCTGCTGTTTGCGAGCGGCGATGGATCGCCACGAATCTCCCATGATGGAATGGATGCTTCAATTGACTCGTGCTAGGCGTTGTTTCGGCGTGTGATAGATGTACCTGCACATTGTGAGCATCATAATCGCGCTCAGACTCCAGCTTGAAGTTGTAGCCGAGGCCATGAGCTGGGCCGCTTGGCACTACCGCTCGATACTTCAAGTCGGGTCGAGTCGAACCGACAGCATGTTCGTGTACGCCAAACTCTGTCTGTAGCGAAGCGAAGCCCGAAGGTTATGATGCGTGAGGTGGGTGCGCCTCGTCCAGCCTTCCAGAAGGTGTCTTGCGTGGCGATCGCAAACTCTAAAGTATTGTCAAGCCGGTGGGTGAGCATATTTCTCCACCCTCCTCCTAGATCGCGGATTGGCTTGCGTGAGGCTTCCGAGGGATTCATCCGATGTTCCGGTCACCGCATGAGCATTGCCCAAAGCCGAACCGTTGCAGGCTGTTCGTTGATCTGCCGCAGGAACAGTGCTACCTGTCGCGAGGCTGAGAATTCGGTGCTGCGACCCACGCGAGCAAGGAAGACGTTGCAATTCGACACCGCATCAGCGTGCAAATCGCGCTGCAACACAAGGGAGCAACAATTGCATGCAGATCGAGGGTCCTGAATGCTCACCTGCGAAAGCGAAGCTACGCTGCGAAACAACCATGTCTATCAATGGAGTTCTTTTGGGTTTCGTACTCGTTTGCTTTCGAAAGTCTCTTCGTTAACATGTGCTGCGAGGAGCTTCTATGAAACTCCCGCCTATATCACTCTGAGGCAGTGCAACAAATGACATCCCACTGAGGTGAAATTTGGAGTCGGCTATGTCCGAACTGTTTCGAGCCAAATGTAGTGGCGAACAAGGATTTGTGCACAAGGCGTACCAAATTGGATCTGCTTGAGTGTGCCGGCGGCATGTCCGGAGCGGACACGTGGGCAGTCAATCGCGCGCAGTTGTTTGTCTGTTGGTGAATGCAATGGCAGGCTTGGCCGAGAATAGCCTCCAGGCATTGTGCCTGTCTTGTGTGCTGATGAGTGTGTAAGACAGAGGTCCAAAATTGCAACAGTTGGACAATAGGAGTACGAGCTGTGAGGCTGTGAAAGGCGCGAGCAGAGCAACGATATGCTATGTGAGCATCGTTAAGGGTGAGTGCCCGCGATTTTGCCAGGCGCAATTGTCGGGTGAGCATGGACATTGTCTTTTGTTTTCTACCCCTCTCCCTAAGCACAGCGACCACATCACATGAGCTGGTCTGTCCACTCGCTCAGGTCAAAGGTATGAGGGCGCGGTCCGAGACGTCGCGAGAGAGCATGAATGCAGTGGTCACCATTTGGCGTTTGTTTGTCAGCGGCGAGTTTCTCCTTCGAGCGGGTCCTGATAGCAGCATTCGGGAAGCCGGGACGTTCGATATAGCATCACCATGCCTGCGAAGCCATGTGGAACAAACAGTCAGCTCGGCTCCCGGTATGTCGAAAGCCTGGTGGTCGTTGACAGCGGGTTGGCTGTTGCGTCGAGCGCCAACCCGATCTATTGAATCTTCGCCTCGCTCCACGTCGCCGTTATGGGCCGTCGCGCAGCGTGCATGCTTGTCGGTGAGCAGGCGACGGCGATGGCAGGTGCCAATATCAAATGTGTAGAATTGAGCGTGATCTCCAGGCAGCGCTACTGCGGCCACTAGCCCTAGCTGATCTGCATAGCGTTCGTCAAGATTGGAGAAAAGGTGCTTTTAATAGCAGCAGAGTGCGGGTGAGGCGCTCTTTCTAGATCTGCGTGGCTTGAAAGCTGCCGAATTCTGGGAGAAAGTGGCACGGGTGTGTCGTCTCCTCGTGCACTTCAGCCGTGCGTGTCACGGCAATTGAAAGCCACTGCGACCGGCGTGTGCAAGAGATAGAAACATGATCGGCAGAATACGAAGGGCGACATGGAGCCAATGAGCAGTCCAGGGTCTGAGGTGCGCCCAATGTCTCAGACAGAAGGGGAGGCTCTTCGGTCACACAGAGATTCCCGACGTCATGCACTCCACGACGGGAGGGGGCCTTTTGGGAATGGTTACCGTTACATGCATACACACATGCCAGCTAGTCCTCTGCCTGCATCCCGCGGAAAAGATCAGAAGCACGATGCGTGAGGAGAAATGCAGCTCCTCAGTGTTCGAGGAAAAGTATGTGGCGGAACATCACCGGCGTCTTCAGCACTGAGCAGGGCAGCCCCAGACGCTGCTCGAGGATGGAACAGTCTAGACGCTGCTGAAGACAACATCCAAAAGTGCGGTGGCCGGGTGCTGATGGTCGAGGACAGCTATTAAGCGAGCAGCAGGCGACGCGCTACCCACTGCTAGCTGGCGTTCTGCATCTCCAGAATCCTAGATATAGATATAGCCAGCAAACCTAGCGAACGACGGCTTCTCACGTCAGGCGAGAGCACGTCGCACGGCACCGAGTGATGAACAAGTTTCCGTCTCCGTGCAACTTCCGCAGTCGCCGGTCTGCCGACGAGTGGTGTGGGAGGCCTGGCATAGTCTGGCACGCACGAGGCAGCGCCGACAGCCACTCCCGGAGGAGAGGAGCGGGCGGGTGCCATGCGGCACGCGAGCGCTGCTGGCGGGCACGAATCGCGCGCAGCTGTAGTGCAGCATCATCGTGTGGACAGGCGAACGACGGGCGAAAAAGAAGAGGACGTGTGATGATTGACAAACGAATATTGAGAGCCCAAAATAGAAAAGCCGCTAGTGAGCAGCAGCGGGAGCAGCCCGCACGCTAGCGGTCTTGGTTCAAGATTTTGACGTCGGCGCCAGTCTGGCAAATGTAACGTCAACAATGGGTGACTGGCGCGCCCTCTGCCTGGGCCACCACGCGAGCAGCCACCGCATGTGCGGCCAAACGGGCGGGCGTGCGAGCGTGGTCCAGGTACGAGGCGCACAGGTGAGTGCCGGGCGGGCGTGCTGACGGGCGACGATTGTGCCCGGTGGCAGTCTGACAGAGGCTGAGCCAGCAGCACAAACACGGAGGCCCGGGAGTTCGTCGAGCGTGGCACTCGCCCGTTCTGCTCTGCTGGAGCCCTCAGTGCCTGCAGATCGCCGCCCGAAAAGTCCACCGAGCTGCAGCCTGCTCGTCTGTCTGCTGGGCCAAAGCATGCTCGCTGCTGCTGCCAGGCTAAGCGGATCGCCTGCAGCACTGCAGCTCTCCGTAGGATGGTAGGTAGCTCCTCGACTAACTACTGCTGGGGGCGGCGGCGGCCACGTTCGCTCCCGGCCATGTTGCGTCCTCATTGGGCCACGCCGTCCATTTCCATTCGCAGTCTGCATACGTGCCCCGGGCGCGCGCTGGCGGCGGCGACAGTGGTGGTAGTGGGTGCACTGAGGTGGCATGGGCTCTCTCACGGCAAACCCTAAGCAGACGACCAGTGCCCCGAGCGTCTCGCCGCCGCGGTGCCCGCTAGCGAGCAATGGCCTCGTCGACCCAAGCGCGGAAGACCGCCAGATGGAGTGGACCGCGGCGAAAAGCTTCTTTGGCACGCTGGCGGCCATGTTCTCAGTCTGCCCATGCATGCCGATGTCATACACGAGGACCCTCTCACTCTCCTCGCGCGGCCACAGGCTCTGGCACGCAGGCCCAGGGTGCTGACCTACCAGCACGCTTCCAGCTTAGGCTGACCGCTGTCTATTTCGAGCGTGTCGACTGCAGCTCGTCAGGTACAATACCACGCTTCGATCAGTCTTGGGTGCTGCTGATCCTCCAAGAGCTTCACACTTCGACATACCTACATAGAGTACCCCGTCGGTCTGTGTCGGTCCAAGAAGGCTCGGGAGGCAAACACACATTCGCTTTCTGCCGCGCCCACTATCGCTCTCCCTCTGCCCGCCTTGGGGCCTCGACTGCTTAACATCCACACTCGCTTCCTGGTGGCCTTAACTGTCTACTCAGCACTGCCCTCGAACGGCCGAACCAGTCGTTCTCCACTTACGAACCCAACCACGCCCACCACTTGCCCTCCGGACCGCAGCCCAGTGTTGCCAAGCATCAACATACACTGCTACTTGGACACATCGCCCATCCTCCCCGTTGTGCACTGCTAGCCCTACACAGCCATGGCAGGTCAAGGAACCGGGCCCTCCCGCAGGAGTCACACCAAAAGTCGGAAGGGGTGCAAGACTTGCAAGCGCAGGCACATTCGCTGCGATGAGACTTTCCCACAATGGTAAGTGCTACGGGCAAACTTCAAACGGCACTCACTCATCAGTCACAGCCGGAACTGCACCAAGCATCAGGTACGATGCGACTACATGGAGACCATTGGATCAGAGGTGGAGAGCCAATCGAGTCCGGAGCAAACACACCTAGCCTTCTCCCCTGGGACAGAAAGCCGCATCGATCTCTGGCAACAGACTGGCAGCTTCCCCTTCCCTGGCCTCCAAGTCTTTCCACCACCTCAGACACACGAATACTCGAAAAACGACCTACGCCTGATACACCACTTGTCAGCCATCTCGCACGATCTGATGCTGAAAGGCACCACAAATCTGACAATATGGACCGCGAAAGTACCCAAATTCTTGAGCCTCGCCGCATCATATCCTTATGTGATGCACGCACTTCTATCATTTTCCGCGAACCACCTTGCTTGGAGCCGATCATCAAACGAGACCAGGAATTTACACATTCAGCATGGCACAGTCGCATTACGAGGGCTTCACGAAGCCATTGGCAACTTCTCCCATCAGAACGCAGACGCGGTACTGGCGTGCTCGCTTCTACTACTCTGGCAAGCAACTGACTGGTAAGTTCTCAAGTTGCAGTGCCAGGAAGCTTTCAGCTGATTATTTGAACAGGAAGAGTTGGTCGTCCTTGCGCGCCGGTATACAATCCGTCCTCTCGGCCATGCAGACGTGGAAGCAAGAGTCCATTTTCGCCGAGTACATTAACGACGAAGATCTCTGGGGTGGTGCATACATGTCGCGCCGACCCTCTCTTGATCAGAATGACCGGGATACGATACTCGCGAATACCGTGCACGCTTCGCAACAGTTATCGAGATTCGTGATGGGTCACGAAGCAGAGTCCTACTGGATGGGTCAACTACTGCAATACTTACAACGACTGCAAGCTTCCAGCCCTGCGCAAACACCCGACGAGCAATATAGCCACGTATACCTTCTACGGAAGTGGCTATTCTGGGTTCCGGCTTTGTTGCTGCAGACGCAAGGTGGCCATGGCCCTGCGATGCTCACCCTCGCCCACTTCTATGCCACTGCACTCGCTCTGGAGCCTCTGTATCCGGATCTGGGTCCCGCATTCTGTGCGAGAATAGCACTTCCACCTCTGGAACAAATCATCAGCGTCACAGATGCAATGCAATCACAACGGGCAATGGACCACAACGCGATGGAAATTGCTTCACTGATGCAGTTTCCACAACAAATGGCACACAACTTTCGCGAAAGAGTTGTTCAGACACAACAGATGGCAATGCAGCACACCGCTCCGATGATGGTGAGCCCGGACACGCTCAACTACACTTCCATCGGGAACATTAGTCCCGCGTTCGCGCCTTCCCCATTACACCCGGTCTCGCAGCAACCGGCTGCCGCGCACACTTCTTACCTGGAAGTTCCCTATCCGGCGGGCAGCTTTAGCACGATACAGTCTGGCTGGGGTGCTGTGCCATCACCAGGGTTCCCTCCCCAATCTTACACTGCACATGATGAGCAGATCTACGGGTATTCTCTGGGAGGATTTCGAGGAGGGTTCGTACCATCGTCAAATCCGATTTGGACCTAATCCACCCCGATCAAAGGCTAAGCGCGTAATCCAGGACACCTGCCAATGACTCTGGCGCTGAGGCTGGCCCCTCCAACTACAACGTACAACATTACCAATGATCAAAACAAAGAAAACGACCGGTTCCCACTGGATCGGCTTCAGCCTCGGGCTGAAAGAAGGCACGCGAATTCCACCCTGTATAGAGCCATTCACCCACGGGATTTACGCGGAAAACAACACGACACTCTTAATGTGTGAGAGAGCAACAACAACAACAACTACAAACGGCCTTGACGAGAAAAGCAACAAACGCGCAAAGCGAATGATCTGCAACGATTCTCCTTTACAAATTTTTTCACATCTTTATATCGCGGCAGCAAAAGAGTCAGACACACAAGATGACAGACTATTAGCGGCAGCACTGAAACAATCATGGCGAAGCACAAAGCGGCGTATCAGGCGCATGGAACATTTTTGAGATCGATTTGAGGAAACATATTTGAGGATTTTGGCTGAGCGGGAAATGGACAGCATGGGATTTTCTGCATTGGGGCAAAGGGAACAGGGCGACCTTTTGGTGCGTTGCAGCGATGGACATTTGAAGTTTTGTGATTTGTTTGGATCAAGAGCGCCTTGATGCGCGCACTTGTTGTTTGTGCTATTTAGAACAGAGATTTGAGAGAGAGAGAATTCTCCGGGATGAGAATCGAAGGCATCTATGATCAGAACTATGCATTATTGTTATGCAGTGCCAGAACTTGACACCTGGACTGTCAGAATATGCTTACTATCAATCGTTGTATTACACCGACCGATTCTTCCATTGACTGCGATCCCTAAGCGATTGTTTGCTTTGTTGTGCTGACTTGAACAACAACAACGACAACAGTATTACTCCGAGACCCCTGTGTTAGACTCGTCAGACTTCGGCCGAGTGTTGCGGTGATAATTGAGGAGGAAGAACGACATGGATGCAAACCGGTTGTTAATTCTTCGATCGGTCATCAACAGGAACAACAACAGCATACAATATCAGCTAGGGTTCTCAAAGCCAAACAGTTCTGGGACTTTCACTGGTGTGCTCGTCGTCGAACAACAACAAACAAACAAACGAACAGAGGAATCATCGACTGGGAGGGAGTCCGTACAACAGTTCTGGAACTTCTACTGGTGTGTTCGCACTGTAGATTGTCTGAAAAAGCCGGTTCATGTATCCTTGTATAAGCATGTGCTGATGATGATGGTGAGGACGATGGGCTAGACCTTGCTTTTCGTGTCTCTACCCTCTTCATCAGATCTGCTTACTGTACTGTAGATATTGATGATGATGAACACACGGATCGGTTCGGGTCGATGATTGTCATCACTGCCACTGCGCATTGTCACTGTGATCGAAGTACCGGGATTTATGCGGAAATACCAAATCAAACCAATTCTTCACTCCTTCTGACGCGCGGCCGGAGGATTTTTGGGCGTTTGGACGCGTCCTCAATCAGGTCATGTGGTATCGTTGCACGCATAGTCCGAATAGTCCCCATGGGGTGATGCGATGGGAGGGTGCTTCAGACGTGGAATTGTCTTTTTGCCCGCGAAACTCTTTTCCATCTCTCATCGGAGGGCTTGTCTTCAGATCTCGTTGTCGTCGGCGAACGTCCGAGATTCACAACTTTACTTCCCCACGGATTAGGGCTTGCTCCATGATTGACGAGTCAGATACCAGCAGATCAACTTTGAGAGGAGAACGTTAGGGCTTGCAGATTCGGCATTTCCTTGATGAGTTGCAACAGGTTTGTGATTCTCGGCCAGGAAAGTGGCTTTTGGCATCGATTCCTTGACTATCTCGGGGGAACGCCGATGTGTTGTTTGTTCGGCGAAGCACATGGTAAGCTACGTTCTGGCAAAACTGATCCTTACATTTATCCGAGTTATGACCAGGCAAGGCCTGGAATATGAGGTGAAGAGAACATGAATGAGATGAGATTTGGGCGTCATCAACATCGGCAGCCAGGAAGCTTTGGTTCTTGCCGCCCGACTGGGGGCGTTGCGGAATTGCTTTCCATCATGTGCCGCTATCTTTTGGAGACTTGAAAGCTTGTGATGATGACATGAGCGCGAGTCAGCACCGCCGCTTTGTCGCGTGGGTGGTGTGTGCGACATGGCTTGGTAGGAAGAAGTTTGATATGGTAGAGTTCACGTAAGGCGGCTGTGGCTCAGTGATGATTCCAGTAATTCGGTACACTACTATGGTGTGAGCGCCCGAGCGTAGCTTGGAACTATTCCTTGGAAGAAGGGAAGAAATCGCTAACGACGAGAAGTTCGAATCGAGTCGATCGCTTCGTTTGCAGGGAGCTTTGGAGGAAGTGATGAGTCGTCGCTGCTGCCCGGGCATAAGGATTCGTTTAGCGACCGATCCAGCACCGTGCGTCGGAACACTTTCCTGCTGCCGCGGTAAGTGACGGTCGGACAGAAGTGCGGTCTTGGCATGTCAATCCTTCTCAGCGGAGAGCTTGTTGAGCCAGATCAGCTGTGAGCCAGGCCTCTACCACTTCTTTCAATTTCAACAACATTTCGTCTTTCCGAGATCGACAGCACCAGCTTCCCTCAATCGCATTCCGACAGATCGTTTCCCATTCTACGGCAGTGAGCCCGAAGGCTTCTTGCACCGCAACATAATTGTCGAGGATGTAGTTGTTGCCAAAATATGCCGGATCATCCGAGTTGATGGAGAATTTGACTCCAGAGTTAATGAACTTCCGAATTGGCAGTTCCGAAACCTTGGTCACGCACCGCAAGAGCACGTTGGACATGGGACAGACAGTCAGCAGCGTGCCCGACTTGGCCACGCGATCAAGCAGATCGGGATCCTCCGCGAGTCGGATGCCATGATCGATGCGTTCTACTCCGAGAACATCAAGGGCGTTTTTGATATACTCTGCCGGACCTTCCTCACCTGCATGAGCAGTGCGTCGAAGACCCAGGTCCGTTGCAGCCTTGTAGATTTCCTCAAAGTTCTCCGGAGGGAACCCATTCTCGCTCGAGTCGAGGCCGATGCCAAGGATATCTCCGCGATGAAAGCTGTCCTGGATCTCGGGGAGATTGAAGGTGGAGTGACATTCCGGCACAGGAAGATGGCGCAGGAAGCAGCAGATCAGCTCGCTTGTAATACCGAATTCGGTCTGTGCGCGCTTTCGAGCGGCCCTGAAGCCAGTGAGGATGATGTCGTATGATACGCCACGGCACAGGTGGGCCTGAGGGTCGAAGAAGAGCTGCGAGTAATCAGCATAAACTCCAACACGAGGCGCCATATCGAAGTTAGGGCACTGTTTGCTGACCTCCGCATGAACCACTCCGTCCACGTTCGCATGTTTGAAGTAGTCACATGCCAGACTCTCGAAATCGGATGCGTCGATCAGGACGCTCATGCCAATGTAATAGTAATGGAGAAAGTCGTCTAGAGATGTGAAGTTATCATAGCGCTGCAGCAGACGTTCCGGCGAGGCGAATGCTGGATCATCGCTAGGCAAGGTGATGTTGTTCTTGCTGGCTAATGTGAAGAGCACCTCAGGAGTCAGGGCACCTTCCAGGTGCATGTGGTGTTCGCATTTTGGCAGGGACTTGAGGAACGATTTGACTTCCGGGGAGCACATGATCGTGGTCGTGTGAGATGACAGGTGAGATGACGAGCAGCACAGCGATCGCTTTGTGGTGCGCGGCGGTTGATTCAAGTTGTCACAGACATTTTTCTGGCGAAGTTTTACTGCGGACGTGTGATGGCATTGGGGCCTGGTAGCTTCGGCGGGCTCCGAAGATAGGTGGACACATCACTGTTGTCCTTTCAATTGGCAACGTGCTCGTCCAGTGCAAGACTCGCCTGTGGCCACACCTTGCGCCTGTCGTGCTTCAGATCACTGTCGCGCTGTGGTGTAGCAAGCAGGCACTCGACAGCCATGCACAGTGTATTCGGTATGCCCCTCTTGTGCAGCTTGGCATGAGAAGCATCCGCACCACCCGCAGTGAGATCTGCTGTCAAGTGCGACCCAGCCAGTCGCGACGCATGGAGAATACCGTGAAGACGATCGGTAGCCGGCCTGTTTCATGCAACTGCAGGACACCATCGGACGGTGTTGCAGCTGTTTTCGGATCCGTCGCCTGTGCTTCCGAGGGCGATCCTTGTCGGATCGCTGTTCTCTCGGCCACATCCACCGACATGCACACATCTTTTCCTTCATCCCCACCAGAGCTGCACTGATGGCGAATCATCTCTGAATACGGGAGCCCTTGCATGCTCTCGACCTCGCCAAGTCGGTAGTTGCAGCTGAAGATGAGGTGAAGTCGGGTAGTGCATCCGTCGGCCTAAATTTGACAGTGCTAGTGATCAACAGCAGCCCTACCAAGATGAAACAATGTGGAGCCGGCAATTGCGGTTCGTGCTGTGAGCATTCTCAACGCTGATGATCCATGCCGCAAAGCTTCCTTCATCCTCCTCGACTGATTTTGATGTTGCTACGCATCGGGGACAGAGACGCACCTCTACACAATCTTCTCCTCGCCGCTCATGTAGTGTTACGTCTGACTGAAGTATGATTTGAGTTGAGCGGCCGCATGGGAGAGGCTGCCACTCACGTGGAGCGTGGTCGCCACCGCGTGCAACCCTACAAGGAATAGACCCGATTGCGTACGAGGATGAGACATGGGCCGAGCCACGGTATGTTCCTGGTGTGTTCCTGCACTTGCCGTTTCCTACTCCGGCAGAGATCTGTCTCTCGAACAAGCATGGCCTCACTGGTGGTGCGCTGGAAGCTGGCACGGATGAGTCCCCTGCTGGCGACCTTTGCTGCCCATGCACGTCGTCAAGAATGCCCTGGACGCACAGCCGAGGGCAAGCGTCTCAGCATTTGACGCTCGCACGACAAACTTCTCGCGGGGGTTTGATGAGAGCTCCACGATTGGCCTGCTGGCCACCGGAAGAATCGCCCCTTTCTTCTGGAAGCGTGCGCAGAACAACGGCTGCGGCTTGTGCATTCGGTTCGTTCGCGTGGGATCCTAGCGTCGCTTTGCCTTCCATCCTCGGACGCCTGGCGAGGTCAGCGCACAAAGCACCATCATCATGGGCTGCTGCTACTGCGTGTCGACGCGGCGGCGTGCAGTGGGTGGCAGACCAGCCGCTGTGATGGACAGAGTACACCCCCTCCGGTGCTCGGCAACACCAGGCAGGTTGCCCGCAGGCGGTTGATCGTCGTCCCTCTGCTGGGTGCCGCGAGTCGAGAACGGTTCATCCTGGCACCAGTGCGTCGCTTGCATGGCAGCCGGGTCGGTCTCCGAGCATCTGCTGGTGCAGCGCTGCTCCCTTGCCAGGCTGGTGCAGGCCCTCGCTGGAGCTGCTGCTGTTCGCGATGCGCGCGCGGGTCGCAGCGTACTGCCAGGCCTGGGCCGTCCCACTGGCGATGGACGTCTGAATCTATATATCGTTGCCGACTGCAGCGCTGCATTCTGCGCGGGTTTGCGCAGTGAGAGCCGGACATCCTTGCCGACGGACCCCTTGCGCATCGCGTGCCTTTTGTGCGCGTCTGGCTCCTGATCTCTGCTGGCGGCGAGCGCGGCGGGCGACACAATCATCATCACAATCAAGCAACAATAATCAACCCGCCCGCCCTGGTTCTGTGCGGACGGCCGACGAATTACACGCGGACGCCAGTGCCCGGCTAACTCTGACGATGCCTGCCAGACCTAGTTCTGCTTCTTAGGCCAACTCGCTACTGCCGAAATTCTGTCTCGACCTCTGCTCTTCACAAGCCGACGACACTTTCCCTCATCCGCGCCCTGGAGCACCGCACCGCACCTTGCTTCACACGGCCACTTCTTTCTGGCTCTGGCTCCTCCCGCTTCCTTCACTGCTCACTGGGAAAACACTCGGTCCTGTCGCCGACTTGCTGGCTGCTGCTTGTGGTGCCTCGGCGCCTCCATTGACTTCGGCGCTTCTTCCTGAGGCTTGCCGCGCGCGGACTTTCTTGACCAAATCCCACTGGTCTCTTCACACTCGCACGCGTGCAGACCTGCACGTGTCACCAGACGAGTCGCGAAGGCTTCAAACATTTCACTGAAGCCTCCGCTACCACGCCTCGAGGCTTGCACTCCCGCCTGCATGTCTCACTCGGATCCCATCACTTCTTCATCTTGAGGCATCGGCAGTATGGATTCCTCCAATACTCCCACTCCACAACAGGAGCCGCCGAGCGTCAGCCGTGGTCCTGCGCCCTACCCGTCGTCGGCCCCCTCACATGGCGCGAATTCGGTGCCTCATACTGGGTCACCATACCCTCCGCCGCCACCGGAACACCAGCAGCAGCAACAGCAGCAACAGTTCCGAGCTCCTTCGCCTGCGATGATGCAGCCTGCGCAGAATGGTGTCCATCAACAGCAATTCGGGTACATGCCCGCACCTCCACCTGGGCAAGGACTCATGCCGGACGCGTACATGAACAACGAGTCAGGACTGTCAACCCCGGGCATGTCTGCAGCGCATACGAGTGCCGCTGCACTCTCAGCTCAACAGAAGCGCGCGTATCGCCAGCGTCGCAAGGACCCGAGTTGCGATGCGTGCCGAGAGCGCAAAGTCAAGTGCGATGCAACAGACACCTCGAGTTGCTCTGAGTGCTCGAGTCGTGGTGTCAAATGTCAATTCACCAAGGAGACGAACCGCAGAATGTCCTCGATCAAGCAGGTGCAGGATCTGGAAAAGCAGCTCTCTATGGCCAAGCAACAGATTAACCAGCTTCGAGGAATGGTACAGGAAAGTGGAAATCAATCGATCCCTTCCACGTCCAACGCCCCAGTGCTGCAGCTGCCAGAACACCTCGCCAAGGAACGACGACCCTCGCCGCCGTTGATGGAGGGATTCGACCAGGTCCGACAAAATATCCGAACGTATGGGAAAGGCATTTTCAAGCCACCTCCACCATACCATCAGTTTGGTCCTCAACCAACATTCCCTCACACGAATCATCCTCTGCCGCCAAAGAACGTGGCTGAACATCTGATTGCGAATTACCGCGCCTCGGTACACCTCTACGCGCCGCATCTGCACATGCCCACGTTCATGCAGGAGTTCGAGGATCTATACAGAACAGGAAGCTTCCAGCAGTCGCGTCATATCTGGGTTGCTCTGTTCTATGCCGTACTGGCCTGCGGAACTTTGGGCGATCCAGCACCGACGAATCCCAACGAAGAATCTGCTGGTGCACAGTACTTGAATCACTGCATCACGAGTATGAATACGTGGTGCGATGAGCTGACGGTAGATCACGTACGGTCCACTTTGCTCGTCAGCATCTACTTTGTGGAGCTCAATCTGCGCTCTGCAGCGTGGGTTTGGCTGGGTTCAGCAGTGCGGATAGCACAGGACATCGGTCTGCAAACGGATCACGGACCATACTCGCCGATGGACTTGGAAATGAGGAGACGTGTGTGGTGGAGTTTGTACAATTGGGACCGGTAAGCTTCACCACGATGAGCGATGTATCCGGTTGCTAACGAATGCAGTGTTGTTTCGATGGAATTGGGCCGACCCTTGATGATCGATGACAACGACTACGATGTGAGCGAACCAGTCCCGGTCGACGACGAGTTCATACGTCCGAATGGCATCGTTATGCCTCCACCGAATCAGCCGCCCACAAATGGCCTGCTCGCAATGATCTTGGTCACACGGACCACCGCACAAATCAAGAAAACACTCAAATCACCAACGATAAATCCTTCAACTCTTGCTACATGTGACGAACACTTCCGATCGATAGTGGCATCATGGCCGGAACCCTTCGTCAACACATCACAGACACCTTTGGATCCGAGACTACTCACAGCCGCCAGCTGCGTGCAGGTGCAAATGTTTCATCTTCATAGGCACAATCTCTCACCAGCCTGCCGGATGGCAGATCGGCAGGACGCGATGGAGAGGTGCGCGAATATTGGAAAAGACACGGCACACTACATTCAACGCACAATGCAGCATCCTGCAACTTCGATCCAACAAGGCTACATGTCACCCGCACATCTGGCGACGTGGGGATCGATGATCCGGACCATGGCACCAGGGTTCTTCTGCGTATTCCTATGGAGGTGTCTGCTCGTCCTCACCCTGCGAGGCGAGTTTGGGGCCGCTCTAATGCTAACACACGTATCAGTCGCCGTGGGAGATTTACGCAAGGTGAATGTGGCATGCGGCAGAAATCTGGCCTTTTTCTTGGACAAGCTCATCGAGAAGATGCGAGCCGGTGCGAATCAGCAACAGCTCCAAACGGATGAAGAATTGTTGGCATATGCTAGCGGAGACATGCAAGGCAGCATGCACTATTCGTGGGCGTGGACCGGCAGCGAAGCGAGAATGAATGTGCACCAGCAACAGGTGGTGGTGAATGGGCATCCTGGGGACAAACCCGTACTGGCAGCAGAGCAGCTGTCCACCAGCACTCTGACTGAGCAAGAGGCGCGAGACTGGGGCGGATGGGAGCATATTCAAAGAACACTGAGCCAGTTGGAAGAGCATCAGAAGGGTCCTTCGAATCCGCCACAGGCACCTCAACAAGCCCCTTCTGCTCCGCCAGCACCGATGACGGCCGGCCACCAGGCGCCATACCCGCCGCCTCAGCCTCCGCAGAGTACAGGACCTCCTTCGTACCCCTCACACCCCCCTCAGCCGAGCATATCTCCCAACTCTCACAACGGGCAACAAAACAACCAAGCGAACACGAATGGCATGGGCAACGGCGCCACTGCGAACGGTGCTCCGGGAAGCAGTCGCATCAGCATTCAGGACATCATGTAGAGTATGATTGCATGGGAGCGAATTGGTTTTCAAAAGCGGGTGCATAGCGTATCTGGCGGCGCGATGGCATGGAAGCAATGCAATGATAATGCTTGAATGGGTGGCATACACAATGCATTTTGGGGAAGGCACGCACGGATAGACAGTACGTGATACACATAAATGTACCAAATATCGTGGCATGAGTTTGAGAAATTCTGTATCGCATCAGTGACTTCAGCATGCACCACGCTGACAGCGCGAGTTCTAAGCCACATGTCACTCTACATGTGCGATTCGGCAACGTCCGTCCGTCCCCGCGCGCGTGGTGACAGCTTTCAACCTTTTTCGTTTTACCGCTTTGAAGCTTACGCGTGCATACTTTCCGACACGGAAGTTGCGGAAAGAGAGCAACAAGCTTCTCTCCGCGAGGCTTGTCTCGAAAGTGACTAGGGCTTTGCTCTCAGCAGTCGAATCATCGCGCGAGGTTGTAGCGGTCAAGCTTGCTGAGGTGCAGAAGGTGGGTCGGGGCTATCGATAGCGAAGAGCGGGCGTGCCTGCTGTGCTTGTGCCGTTCCTGACGTTGTTGACGTACTCCTGCGCGATTAGTTGCGACGTTGTGGCAGGAAGCACCTGGAGCTTGACCTCCGGAGCTTGGTTTCATCGAGGTTTGGAGCTTGGATTCCTTTTTCATTCCTCTTCGACTTTCGCCGTTTTGCTTCATTTTCACCACCTTGGATATTCTCAGTCCTAACCAGAGCTTACGAAACGAGTGAGGGAGTTGGTGTCCATTTGTTGAGACACGAAATACCGCCAACATGGTGCACTTGGGCAGAGTCGCAACGAATGCAGACTTGGAGAACAAAGTGATTCCTGGCCTGGAAGACCTCTCGTTTGATAAGGTTCCAGGCGAGGATGAGTTCACTTCCAGTGTCTATGGCTCCAGATTTGCGGCGACAGATCTGCCAAAGCATGAGATGCCCGACGATGAGATGCCGAGAGAGATTGCTTACCGCATGATCAAGTATGAAGATTTCCACCTACTTGAATTGCGTTATGCACTGACACCACGATAGAGATGACCTCACCTTGGACGGCAACCCTACGCTCAACTTGGCCTCTTTTGTAACGACCTACATGGAAGACGAAGCTGAAAAACTCATGGTGGACGCTTTCTCCAAAAATTTCATTGACTACGAGGAGTATCCTGTCAGCGCCGACATCCAGAACCGATGTGTCTCTATGATTGCAAGACTTTTCAACATTCCTGTGCATGACGAATCGACGAATGCCATGGGTACTTCTACCATTGGGTCCTCTGAAGCCATCATGCTTGGCACGTTGGCTATGAAGAAGAGGTGGCAGAACAAACGCAAGGCAGAAGGGAAGGATTATTCTAGACCCAACATTGTTATGAACTCTGCTGTTCAGGTTTGTTGGGAGAAGGTGCCGATCCCTCGATACTCGATGCTGTGAATGGGGGACTGACAACTCGTGTTAATGTAGGCCGCGCGATATTTCGACGTCGAAGAGAAATACGTCAACTGCACCGAAGACAGATATGTGATTGATCCAGAAGAGGCGGTGAACCTGGTGGACGAGAATACGATTGGTATCTGTGCTATTATTGGCACAACATACACCGGCGAGTATGAAGATGTGAAGGCTATCAATGATTTGCTCGTTGAGCGAGGCATTGACTGTCCTATCCACGTTGATGCAGCATCTGGAGGCTTCGTGGCACCTTTTGTCAAGCCTGATCTGGTCTGGGACTTCAGGCTGGAGAAGGTCGTGTCCATCAATGTTTCGGGCCACAAATACGGTCTCGTCTATCCTGGTGTGGGCTGGGTCGTGTGGCGAGATCCCGAGTTCTTGCCAAAAGGTACGTCGTGTGAGATTGCAGTCGGCCGGAGAAGAGAGTGATCGCTAATGATATCAGAACTGATCTTCAACATCAACTACCTGGGTGCTGACCAGGCTTCCTTCACACTCAACTTCTCCCGAGGCGCTAGTCAGGTCATCGGGCAATACTACCAGCTCATCCGGCTGGGCAAGAAAGGCTACCGCAGCATCATGTTCAACTTGACGAGAACCGCCGACTACCTCGCTGCTGCCGTACAGAAGATGGGCTTCCTCCTCATGTCCAAGACGAAAGGTGCAGGCCTTCCACTCGTGGCGTTCCGTCTTGATCCGGATCATGGCCACAAATTCGACGAGTTCGCAATCGCCCACCAGCTCCGCCAGCGAGGATGGGTTGTGCCTGCATATACCATGGCACCGAACGCGAACAACGTCAAGATGATGCGTGTCGTGGTCCGCGAGGACTTCTCTCGAAGTAGATGTGACGCATTGATCTCCGACATCCAGATGGCCTTTAATGAGCTGAAGAAGATGGACGAGAAGCAATTGGCAGAGCACCAAAGCCAGCAGAGAGCTCGCAATGCGGTCAACGTGTGGAAGAAGAAGACCAACGACCACTTTGCTGATGAGAAGCATTCCTTGAAGGGCAAGCATGGCAAGTCGCATCCAGTGTGCTAAGTGAGGGGCGAGATGGCTTCAGTAGAGTGTATTAGAACCAGTGTTCCAGGATAGACAACAGAGGGTTGATCGGTAGCTTCTTCCTACGGTAACGAGAAATGAGAAACGTTGGATGTTCATGCTCTGTGTCCTCGGTCCACTGCTCTGTCGCGGCCAGGTACGATTTCCCCTAGGTCTGATGTTGGCGCCACATTTCCACTGCCCCCACTACTCCCGAACATGCCACAAGCTCCTCCTTCATCGAATATCAGGATTCATCATCCAGTCTGCCAGCTTGATATTATTTGCCTCTTTCTTCAGCGCCCGGCTCGGGAGCTTCACCGCATTTCCTTTCCCTGTCTTCTTCACAGCAGGCAACTCTCTAGTCCCACCGCCCATGTCCTTCTTGGCACTCTCATCATCCCTCGCAAAAATCTGCACAGCCCGCAAATGCGTATCCTTGCCATTCTGATGATTCTCCAGAATCCGAACTTGCACCAAAAACGCGCGTAGAACAGGTCTCTTACTCCAGTAATTCCTATGACTCGGATCATTCTCATCATCCCAATCTTCCTCATCTCGAAAATCATTCCCCGAAGCTGAACCAGCAGCATTACTTCCTCCTCCCACATTACCAAAATCCACATCAATCCACCCGGTCGGCTGCTCGAAACTCATTTCAGCGAACTCGATGAGATCATGAATCCCCATCCCCGCGAGAAATTGAATTTTCGTGGGGGTGTAGGATTCATCGGATAAGAAATCGAGGAAGATTCGGATGCGGAGAATGGAAACGAGTTTGAAGAAGTGGATGTTGAGGGTGTGGGGTTGGGGACCGTCGGATTGCCAGAATTGGGTTGTGGAGGGGTGGCGGAGGGCGAGGACGCCGTTGCCGGGTTTGGCGGTGCTTACGGTCCAGCTTGCGAGGGAGGAGATTTCTTTTAGGCCGGGGGGTGGGAAGGGTTCGTCGGTGGGGAGGTCGAGGTCTAGGTCTTCTTCTTCGTCTTCGTCTTCGCCGGGGAAGGGGGCGTCTTCTTCTTCTTCTTCGGAGGGGAGGTCGGCTTCTTCTAGGTCTTCGTCTCCTTCGGGGTTGGAGTCTGGGTGGCGGTATCAGTAAGATTGATGCTCTTGATGGGGGGAAATCGGTGGTGAAAATTGGTTCATACCGGGAAGTTCTTCATTTCCTTCTACGACATCTTGTTCGGCACCAGATTCGGCGTTGAGATCCTCGTGGATGTGTGATGCGTTTAGATCTTGGTCATCATCGTCTGAAACGTATTGCGGTGTTCGTGCTGGATGCCGGTCATCGTTCATGCGAGTTCTCGCGGATGGGTTCGCATGTCGTGGACGGCGAGTCGAAGGCGGCATATTTGCATATGATCGCCATTGAACAGATTGCTCGCAGATGCAGGTTGTGTTTCAATCTGCACGAGCAAGTGTTCCTGCCGCGAAGTCGCGTTTGTTTGTGCCAAGACTCGGAAGCGCGACAGCCAGTGAACCGGTTCTTCTCTTGCCGACTTCACGACTCAATCTTCCGTGGCCCTGACATGTTACAACGCCAAACGCGAAGCCATCTGGACTATATTAAGGCGCAAATGCCTCGACTCGACTCAGAGCAGATCCACCTTGCATCAGTCTAATGCGCATCAGCGCATGCGGAGAGCGAGCCCGCCTCGGCTGAGGTAGAGGCGCAACTTCCGGATTCGGGTGGCCAGAACGACAACTCCCGCCATCACTGAGTGGCGGCGCCTCACTTCAAACACACAGCTGCAGGGGGAACGATGTGACTGTCATGTCCACATCCATACCAACGGCCGAGCCTCATTATGGCCTCGAGGCTCGTCACAAGCAGCAAGTGTCTCGAAACGTAGCAGCTCGCTCGTGACGAACATCTCCGGACTTCGACCGGTCTGAAGACTCGTCTCACGCGGCTGAACCAGTTTGCCTAGAACCACTCACATAGCAGGGATTGCATGACTGTCTGCACCCTTCCGAAGGACCCTCGGGACGACGAGACTTCATCATGACAGCCAGATGAGCGCGACAACTTTTGGTTGGCCCCCTATGTGCCGCTCTTGGCACTGTGGCTGTTTTAAACATGGCTGCTATAAAACTGCACCTCCAAACGCCTCGCGGGGAAATGTCGTGGAAACAACCACGCTTGACTCGCAGAGACCCTCGTTTTGAATCAGGCTCATCCGGATATAGAAGACGCCGGTGCCATTCGCCAGTTTTGACAGACATGAGCTCAACCGAACATGTGGAAGAAGACGACATGTGCCTGGAATCCTTCCGGTGAGAGGCCCAGATGAGGTTCATACAGCCATTAGACTTTTCATCCGACGCCCGAATTGCGAACAGTTCAACCGCTGTAGACATGAATGTGTTAGAGATTTCTGCTGACTCCAGTGCTTTTGCTGACATGCCAAATAAAGCACTCGCGCTATCTCCTACGTTCGACGGTTGCTTTTGGAACCTCTGCTCAGCGCCCGACCTCTTCTGAGTACTCACTCTCTCGTTCCTGGTAGAGCGACATCGACACTTTCATGAATTCATTACGATGACTTCGAGTGCTGCCGGGATTGACAGCCAGCGCATTGGCATTTTCACAGCAGTTGCTATATCTCTATCTGCCGTCTGGATCTCACTCTCTTTGCGAGCCTGGACTCGTATAACCGTGACCAAGAACCTCGGTCGCGATGATGCTTTCCTGCTTGGCGCCACTGTGAGTACAGTCTAGCATGAGAGAAGCCAGTGCTGATGAGATGGCTAGCTTTTGTTCACCGGGTACTGTATGACAGTCATCTTGATGATGTTGGCCACGAATGGAGGTGCCTTTGATGCTAGCGGAAAACACTCCACACGTCCGGCCGCCGCTATAAGCGTAAGAAGGAACGCTGACCTTTCCATCCCGCCAACGCTGACCTTTTCGCAGATGGTGATCTCAAGTTTTGGCCTCTACGTCAGTAGATGTTCTTTCCTCCCCTCCTCATAGAACATGTTGCTGACGATAGCCAGATATCAACCATGATTGTGCTCAAGGTCTCACTTACATTCTTCTTCCTCCGACTGCTTACCCGTGCCTGGCAACGCTGGATCGTCATCGGTATCGTCACCGGCAACGCCATATACGGGATCATTGTGTTCTCCTCGATGTTATTCAGTTGCGGTGGCCCCGAACGATATCTTAGCAGCGACATCCAAGGAAGATGTCTGCCACCACGCACAAACTATATCCTACAACTCGAATGGTGCATCGTCAACGGGGTTACCAATTGGATGTTTGTGATCCTACCGGTCCTGCTACTGATCAGAGTACCAATGACGCTTGTTCTCAAACTTTGTACTGGTCTCGTGTTGTTCCTGGCTTGCAGTGCTAGCATCGTTGCCTTGGTCCGCATACGATATATTGGAAATGTCAAACCTGGCCCGGAGCTCTTTGTCACGGCCGTCAATCTGTGCATTTGCACCATCGCAGAGTGCGGACTGGGGATTACTGCAGCGTCTGCAGCCACTCTACGCCCACTATTTCGCAGACTAGACGATCCCGGGTTCGAACCAATCGCATCGCCACCGCCGCATGCCACCACTTCTCGACGCATGATCGCGTCCTCTTTCTACTCGACCTATATCGATGGGTACTACGGGACTTCCGATACGCCACGTGCGTCAAGCAGCCCAAAATTCATCAGTCGCTTCAGTCATTGGAGTACCTCGTCTGTTGATAGCCCGCGCCCAAAGCAAAAGTCGGAGAAGGCCAAACGAGCTGAGAAGGCTCTGTCAATCAAGACTCCTCACCGGGAGATGACAACACCTCCTGTACCAGCTGTCCCCTCGCAGCAATTGAGTCCTCCATCCACGATATTCCGAACGAAGAGTGAGAAGGGCGAGAAGGTGAAATCAAAGCCGCTTAAGAGCGAGTCAAGAGCACCTCCACTGGTCCGCAAGATATCTGCTCCATTACCACAGATCACACATCAACAGCCACAAAGCGTTGCGGCCTCATACGCTCAGATTCTCCCGGCCTATCCGCTATCTTCGCATCCCGCAGGCTTCGATCACACATCAGCCGTGGAGGATCGTGGCAGAGTTGCGCCCGGCTGGGTTTGAAAGAACAAAAAGATGCCACAGCAGCTACTATAGATCCATGATCGAAAGACAATCCGCCTCGCCAGCATTACGCTGGTTCAGCCGTCGCCTTGCTCACGCACAGCGGTATTACCTCCGCGAATTCACATGCGACATTCTCTGCAGGGCAGATTGTGGGACGTTGAGGCTGCAAGCCTCAGCTCCGAACGCCCTCGATGGGCATATAAAGAAGAAAGAACCCAGCTACCGCCAAACAGCGCGGGTGATGAAGCGGGAGACCTTAAGAACAACAAGTGCTCATGAACTACTCGCTTCCGCCATTGCAGAGGACCATGAATATTGCAGTAGAACAGACGAGAGAAAATGAAGACATATCAAGAGAGATGATCACGAGATACCCAGAAATCACATTGTAACATAAATTGTAGAGAATCAACACAAAGAACAGAACGAGCAAAAAATGCGTCAATTCATCAGTGTTTTGTCATTCAAATTCTTTGAAAATTTTCGCACAGACACCTGTACTCCTTCAAGATACAGACACACACAGTACAGTCCTTCGTCCCGGAGGCTTATGCTGCTGCTATCGACAGATGAAGCACCATCACATTCTGCTTTTCCAACTCTGTTCGCCATGATTTACCAGAAATCTCAGTGCCCGTTAACCTGCACGCTCTGCTGTCCAGCATCCGGTGAACTCTCGGGCGCGCCATTCGTCTTCTGTTGTGTGAGATCGGGTCCTCCATTCGCACCAGCATCCTTCCAGTCCTGCGTGTTCGATCTCTTAGGTCGGAATGGGACGGGAGTGCCAGGTCTGCTGGTCAAGAACTACGCAAATTGTTAGCAAAAAAGTCGTTCATCGACTTGACTTTTGAGGTCAAGGAGACGGGAGATGACGCTTACCGAACTCGCCGCACCCAACAAAGCGAATAAACTACTCTGCACCACATCCTCGTGGATACCCACACCCCAGACCTTCTGATGCGCGCCCGCGTTCGTGCATTCTATGTACGTCGCGGCTTGCGTATCACGGCCCTTGCCAGTATTGCGCTGCACAGCGTGTTCCGAGTACTCTGAAATATCGAGGTCGATACCCAAGTTCTTGAGAGCATTTGCGAGGGCGGAAAGAGCACCGTTGCCCACACCAATAACTTCGTGTTCTTGTCCGTCGATTTCGATGACACCCTTGAAACGTCTTCGCAAGTTCTTGTTTGATGTGGATTTGGGCTTTTCGCCTTCCTTTGCGGCTGCGGGAGGGGCGGGTGATTGTGAGCGGTCGGTTGTGATGTCGTAGTCGACGAGGGAGAAGCGAGGGTTGCGGTTGAGGTGGTAAGAGTCAACGAAGAGGTCTTTGATCTCGTTTGCGAGGAGTTCGCGGCCCAAGGCGTCGGTTTCGCGTTGTACGATCTTGGAGAAGGCGACTTGGAGGCCTCGTGGGAGGTCGAGTTCGAGAGTGCGCTTGATGATCCAGGCGACGCCTCCTTTGCCTGATTGACTGTTGACGCGGATGACGGCTTCGTATGTTCGGCCGATATCTTCCGGGTCGAGTGGGAGATATGGCACAACCCATGGGTCTTCGTGACCAGCTCCTTCCTTGTCCCGAATGTGGAAGCCCTTCTTGATGGCGTCTTGATGTGATCCTGAGAAAGCGCAAACGACAAGAGAGCCGCCGTATGGTGCACGTGGATGTACTGGAATCTTGTTGCTCTTCTCCACGATGTCAATAATGCTGTTGATGTCGGAGAAGTCGATTCCAGGATGAATGCCTTGTGTGTAGAGGTTCAATCCCAAAGTGACCAAGTCCACATTGCCCGTCCGCTCACCGTTGCCAAAGAGTGTGCCCTCCACTCGATCAGCACCAGCCATCTGTGCCAACTCTGCGGCCGCCACAGCGCATCCTCGATCATTGTGTGGATGTAAAGAAACGCAGATCTTCTCTCGCTCAGAGATATGTGTGCAGAAGTACTCAATCTGATCCGCATACACATTCGGTGTGCTCATCTCCACCGTCGCCGGCAAGTTGAAAATCAACGGGTTCTCCTTCGTCGGCTCCCACGCAGCCTTCACTGCCTCACAGATCTCAATCACGAATTCGGGATCAGAATCCGAGAACGTCTCAGGCGAGAACTCATACGCCCACTCTTCTACTCCAGAATTTGGATCGTCTTTCGTAATGCTTCGCGCATACTTCGTGCATTCCACCGCCAAAGCCTTACTCTGCTCATTGTTCATATTAAACACAATCCTTTGGAAGCAGGGGCTCGTCGCAAGATAGAGATGTAGAATCGCCTTCTTCGCGCCCTTCAAGCTCTCCACCGTCCTCTTGATCAAATCTTTCCTGCAAGGTGAAAGAACTTGCAACCACACATCGTCTGGCACGACGCCTGGAGTTGTGACTAATCGTCTCGTGAAATCGAAGTCGGTCGCGCCGGAGGATGGGTAGGAGATTTCGATTTCTTTGTAGCCGAGTTTGACGAGCATTTCAAAGTATTTCCACTTCTGCTCTGCGTCCATGGGGTCGACTAAGGACTGGTTGCCGTCTCGGAGGTCGGTCGCGAGCCATCGAGGCACTTTGTCGAGCGCTTTCCCTGGCCATTGGCGGTTCTCGAGCTTCAATGGCTTGAAGCGGCGATATTTCTAGGCTGGTGTCAGTGGTGTTCTTGCGATCCGTGCCATACCGCGTACTTTGCTGGGGTCCTTGAGCCTGAAGTTCGATGTCAGTATCTTTTCGGTGTTTGTCGTACAAAAGTGACGTTGGCATACATGGTCATTTTGGCGGTCTCGGCTCAGCAGAAGCCGTCGCGAAGTGTGTGAGGAGAAGTAATATGTCGGTCACTTCACTACAAGCGAAAGTGAGATTCAGTAGAGAGTGAGGGGATATGACAGAGAAGTAAGAGACTGAAGACGGGCACCGACGGGCTAAGTCGACAATATTTTGGGGTATGACTGTAAAGAGGGGCCCAGGCACATTGGCTCAGGCAAGGATGGCGCGGGGAAAATCATCGGCGGGCGTGACACAACAACGCCGATGGTCATCTGGAAAACAGAAATGCTTCCATGTGGTGGCTGTATCAATGCCGGCGTTTGAAATTGCTATAACATAGTCGCAACATCGGACATCTATGCCCAATTCTATATGCACCACATATTGTAATCTGTCGCTCAGCACAAAGGGTATCAAATCACAACTTGGAATCGCTCTTAGGCTCTTGTTTCAACCGCACCACGCCCTATAGTCGGTCAGATTAGTGATGGCCCCACAGCAATGCATAGAGTCTTGGAAATACTCACCTCTTGCGTACAACTCGCAACCAACGTGCCATCTCTCGCAAAGATCCTTTGATTCACATAACCTCTTCCATCGCCAGCCCAAGGTGTCTCAGCCTCAGCAAGCAACCAGTCATCGGCTCGGAACTTGCCCGGATTGTGGAAATAAATACTGTGATCCAGACTGACCATCATGCCAATCTCTGGCCTCTTCTCCTTCAGCCCTACAATCTGCCCATCCTTGATCTCCAATGACTGCAGCTGGTTGATCATATCATCGTCCATGCCCTCCAACTTGCGCAAAGTCTCAAGATCCATGCTCTTCAATTTCTGCAGCACATCTACCGTAACGAGCGCTGCTTTCTGATCCTTGGGATCATCGCTCTTGGCCTGCTCGTTCGTCTTGGTCAAGTTCCCATATCTCCATAGACGATGTGTCCGCGCAACGGTTCCGATGAAGTACGAATCACTCATATACGCCAAAGCGCTCAAATGCGCCTGTGTGCCACCTTCTTCGCTGATCTTCCCTCGGCATTTGATCCATTGTCTCGTGCGCTTTTCGTGAGGTTTCGTGCTATCGTTGTTCAGAATATCGACTCGCTGCGTGACAAATGGGCTTTTCGCGCCGCGGAACATATCTACGGGCTCGACGTCCGCCGGGTCTGCGATCTTGGGCATATCGGCTTGGTGCTGTACAGTTTGCTTGCCCCCTGACCCTTCGCGCATGAAGGAGAGTGTGGTTGTGAAGATAGGTTGTCCGCGTTGTCTCGCTTGCACTGTTCGGGTCGCAAAGCTTCGGCCTTCGCGGACATGTTCAACGTGGTAGATGATGGGGATCTCCGAGTTGCCGTTCAAGACGAAATAGCAGTGCATACTATGCACGAGGAAGTTCTCTGGGACGGTCTTTTGTGCTGCGGCGAGGCATTGGGCGATCACGGCACCGCCGTAGATTCCTCTGGCTCCAGGAGGATGCCATAAAGGTCGCGTATTTGTGAACAGATTCGGGTCGATATCATTAAGATGTGTGAGTTCTAGTACGTCTTCGATCGGCGCTTTGTCGTCGGATGGTGGAGGAGGTTTGATCAAGGTCGCTTTGGGTCGAGACATGCTGGGCGATAAGGAGAATGGAAGTCTGTGTAGAACAATAAGGAATACCGAGAGCTATCAAGACATGAAAAGGAGTAAAAGGAATTGGTGGGAGATACTCGTCGCGTTCGTGATTCCTATCATCCACGTACCGAACACATGAGAGCAATCGCGTTCCTGCTGACGGCATCTTCATGTGCCGAGGTTGACTTTTTTCGGCCCAATCCGGTCGTCGCTTCTTCGGAGCACGTTGTGCACCTCTCACCAGACAACCACGGCACTCTTTACGGCCGACACTGCCTCGTGAAGCTCGGCTAGGAGCTGCTATTGGTAATTATAACAGATACATGGACGCACTTGGGCCTTCGAAGGACCGTGCTGGAAACGACAACGAGCTTATGAAAGGCCCTTGCCCAAAACTTCATGCTCCCAGGGGCATCGCAAATGCTGCTGCGATCAGGCAGGATACACGCGAGCTCTGAGAATAGAGCCGTCGTTTCTCCGCTCAATATTCATAAGAAAGCAAAGCATGCGCCTGCCGAAGAACAGCCATTCCATTTGATGCTGATATATCGCTTCTGTGGGCCCTGCCAGGAGAGTACACATCAGTGCCAGATATGTTCGGCAGGCCGTCTGCTCATAGCTTCCTCGCAACCCAGAATACTGGCCGATATACGTTTTGCAGCATACTTGCCGGATCCTGAATATATCCCGTTGGACTCGCCTGTTTCTGCTCAACCATCTCAAAGCCATAGTGCTTCACCAGAGCCACCACTTCATCATTCGACAGCTCAAACGAGCCTGGCTCGCCAATGCCATCATCACCACTTCCCGTTCCGCTCACAGTCCTACCTCTCTGCTTGTCTCGCTCAGCGGGAGTAGGCGCAGACTCAAAATGCCAAAGCAACGGCCCTAGATTGACCCAGAAGCCACCTGTTCTCAAGCAATTCTTGATGGTCTCGACATAGCTGATGACATTCGGTGCGGTGTCGATGAAGAAGCACGTCGTCACTGCGTCGAAGACTCCTTGGTATTCGGGCTTCTTGTAGAGGACGCAGAAGTCGCCTGAAGTCATTGACATTCGCTCACTGTAGTGCACTTCTGATTTCGTTTCCGCTTGTGCCTGTTCTAGTGTGGCCGGAGGGCTGATGTCCGGTACTGCCACGCACTGCAGTTGGGCGGACCGCGTGAGTTGGTTGCTGAAACCTAGTGCCCAAGGAAAGAGTTTGTGTTTGCCAGCTTGTTGAACGCAGTTCAAGATGTAGTTGGATGCCAGAAGTTGGTGATAGGAAATTTCATTGCCTTCCACTGTGTAGCCTGCCGCACAAATATCGAAGACGAGTCTGCCGAGACCCGCTCCTGGTACGAGGACACGATTGTGGTGACGCTGAGCTGGGCTAGCTGGCAGATAGCGCTCAAGTGCATCTAGCAGAGGCGAAAATGCAGCATTTCGCTCTGGTGTGCCTTCATAGGCCCAGTCCCTGTATAGCTGTCGAATTGTAGACCTTGCTTTGTCGAGATCATTAGGCTTCGCCATGCCATGCCATGAGTCGTCTGCACTGTCAAGCCCAAAAGCTACAGGCCCTAGCTCAAGAATGCCTTCTGCGATATTCGCATTGGAGTCTATGGCTGCGTCCACAGCTTGGAAGGTCTTGATGAGATCGAACGGAGGAGATGACAGAAGATCGATCTGCGGAGCTGGCAATGAGTAGAAGGACTGTCGCCGTAGATGCGTGATGTTGAAGTGTGCTGCTTTGCGATATTGCCTGCTCGGAGGCAAGATGTGAGGAATAGACTCCAGATGAGATGACACCTACTGGACACACCTGAAGGAGTCTAGAGCAGCGTAGAGCACACGGCGTTCTTCGGGATCATCGAGTGGATCGAACGATTCATCTTCCACTTCTGCTGCATGTTCGCCGTGATCAATTTCTTGCGACATTGTGCCACTGTGACCGGGTGCGAAGGGTGAAGGACGTCTCGGGTGCAAGCCAATTTCATGTGGCTCGAGTCACAGCCACGGCAGATCCACAAACAGCTCATGACCTCCCAAGCTGCATCAAACAAACCTCCAACATCAACAAACTCCAAATCAAAAACAAACCAGAACAATTCAAGAACTACACAAGAACAGAATGGCAGTCAGCACAGAAACACAAGCCACAGTAAACGGCACCCACACCGACTCCAGACCTCTCGAACTCGCCATCGACCTTCCACGGAGTCCCGGCCTCAAGCTCAACCTCCATCTCACGATTCTCGCCAATTCCATACTCCTCTTCCTCACGAGTACAGACTCAGATGCATTACCAAACTCCGCCGTACCAATGGGAAGTTTCGTCTACGCACTCCCAGACGTGAGTTTTTCTTTCTGCCGCTCGATTCCAACATCAACCGCTCCCTCAATATCAATTCTCCATCCAGTCTCAAAAAGCCGAAAGCTAATGCGATGCGACCCAACAGCGCTATAACCCCTCCCAACCCATGAGCACAGCACTGTACACAGCACCCTCATCATTGGATTTCACAACGCGGATGGCGAAAGTTCTGACGAGGAAAGTGGCGAAACCGTGTTATGTGAGTTGTAGTGTGAATTTGTCAAGTGCGGCGGGTGGAGGGACGGTGGAGGAGGAAATGGAAGCTTTTCGACTTGTCGTGGAGACGGTTGTGAAGGTTGCGGGGGAGAGTGGGTTGGGGAGGTGAGAAACAAAAATGGATCGAGCACGAACGGGCCTGTGCGATTTCTGGTGAGGTTGTTGGAAGTAGCGAGGAAAGGTATCGTCGAGTGGTATGCCGCGAAAGTGAAAGGAAAGATTGAAGAAGCTCTACTCGAAAATGCGAATTTTGTTCGTGAGAGTCCGCTCTGGCAGACGAATTTACGGAAGACCAGATCAAGCGCGTGGGAAGACCGCATCTAGACATGGCGCGACCAGCAGAGATCTTTCTCAGGTGCACTTGAGCGGCAACACGCACTGTGAGGATCGACTCGAAATGCTCGGCATGGCAAATAGCACCTACTGGGAAATGAACAGCTAGAGAGTATGTTCAACCACTTCATGACAATGCCTACATCAGTCTCATATACGCGTATTATTTTGCGCTCCTCTCCAGCTGTCTCGATTTACCCCCAATGCTCATCCGCTCACTCAATATACTTCTCAACGACTGGCTGTTTCTTGTGCCTTGGAATGCAGCAGTCAATGCACCACGCGAGTGCCGTAACCAAGAGACATGCAGTTGCAGCCCACGACAAAGCCAAGAATTTGTGTCCTCCAGAAGCGTGCACGCCATAATCAGAACCATATTCGTTGATCGCAGCTTTGCCGACGACGACCAGCGCCGTCATGAGCGATGAAATGGCCGCACTGATCAAGAATGCCAGCAGGTTGAAGAAGATGTTGCAGCAAGCGCTCACGCGTCCAGATGCGAAGAACGCCACGACAGCGGAGAAGAGGCAAACGAAGATGACGACGCATTCGGCCACAAAGAGGATAAATGCGGCGCGGGTGATGGGTTTGACTAAGTCCAGAGCATCGTCGAGTGATTGCGGCCACCAGCCCAGGTCTTTGACCTTAACATCTGAGAAACCGGCCTCGTCCAGAGTGGCTTGAATTTCTTCTCGTGGGTCGAAGCTGTAGCCAGCTTGTTCTTTCGAACAGTGGGTGAAATTCTTCTTTGCGTTCTCCGCTTCTGCATTTGGTTCGTATTCGCCTTCACACCAGTTCAAGACGTGAGCTTTGTAAAACTGTGGTAGACCGAGAGCTTGCACTGCCGAGTTGGCATTCTGTTCGACAAGATTCCGGACATCGGCTGGGAGTTCGTTGACTGCTCGTCCAAATTCGCTGGTACCTGCCGACGAAACAGTTTGGACGCTTCTCAATCCAAGCTGGGAAATGTTGAGGTTTAGGACTTCATAGTCTTGAAGGAAAGTTTCTCTATGTCCAGCAAAGAGGCCAAGGAATGTTAAAACAAGAGCTGCTGTAAGCAGTAGAATGGGAACGATAGCGAAGAACCGCATGGCTGAGTGGTCTGCCTCAGTAAGGAGCGGCGGCAAGGTGAGGCTGATGAATACGTGCTCGGAGGATTGCACAGCGCTTCTACGACTTCTTGATGTCTCCGAGAGCTAAGCGACTGTCACTCTGATGATCGTTTGTCGCACGCCTTGGCGATGGTGTGGAAGTCTTTCGTAACATTGCAGGGGTGTCCGGCGTTTGGTATATTTCCAGTATTGCTTCTTCCTTGTTTTTGCAATTCTGAGTAAACGATATCATCAACGGTTCTTGCCTTTCATTCGCCCACCAGCCATCAGCTACATCACTGTGCAAGTAACGCAATCACAGAGGCATGTTTCCAGGAATATCTTCTGGCGTTGGCAAACACACTATGTGGCGTCGCCCTGAAGGCGTTACGCGTTTGAGGCTTTCGGCGAATTCGTGAACTCCGCCATGCCACAAAAACTCGTTTCAGACCTGTGCTAAGTGTTTACAGCCGCTGTTTCGTCTTCACGACTGCTGCTTGGAAAGTGCAATTCAGCGTATAGTGGGACGTGGTCACTGGGCCCTCGATCGGCCGGAGTCGCCATGATTCCAGCTGAAGTCAAATGTGGGCCGAGAGTTCGCGATAGCATGATCAAATCAACTCGGTCGCAACTGCGGCCAAATTCTGTATGTCGGGGGTAATAGGTATAGCCAGCCTGTAGAGGGTGAAAGTGGCGGAAGCTGTCAATCATGCGTAAGCTATCGTGGTCGTTCCTCCCGGAGTTTTGCAGAAACCTTGTCTCAAAGTCTGCGCGACTCGTGCAATGCTGTAGTGGATGGGTTCTGAGGTTAGGATGGCCATCGAGCCTCGATCTCGCAACGTTCATGTCGCCTGCGAGGATCACAGCGACGTTGTCGGCTTCCAGCTTGCGACATTCGGCTTGCAGGAGTTCGTGGACGCGTATTTTCCTGTCATGTCGCGTCCCTGTGACTACTCCACTCTCGGAGTCCTTGTACGGAGCATCTGTCCCGTTCACGAGATAGCCTGGAGGGATGCATAAGCATGGCGACACAGTGGAGAGCACCTGCTGTACTGACAGTTGAAGATGGCAAGCTTTGGTACACCTGCCCGTACCTGCGTCTCGCAGACCAGGAAGCGACCTTCAAGGTCCCACTCCACTTCACGCACTTGAACGCCGAATTCAGCAATGAAGTCTTCGCGGATGATGCTGCAGACACCATAGACCTTGCGGCCGAAGCCGCGCGCGTTGTACTTATCTTTCGGCAAGCAGAAGAACGCACGATACGATGGCTGATCAGCATCCTCACCCGCCCTGCGCGCTACAGCACTGTGGACTGCTCTCTGTGATGCCTGATCATCTGGGCTGATTTTCACCTCTTGCAATTGGAGCACGGTCGGCCAGTCATATTTCCGCAATACATCCCGCAAAGAGCACTGGACAGATCGTTCGGCTTCCGGAGAAGTCGAAAGCTTTGGGCCAAAGAAAGAGGTGATGGATGGCTGCAGGAAGGACGATATGCCGTTCACGTTCCAGGAATACACGCGTAAGTGCGTGCCGTCTGGTGCGAGAGGGGTGGATGGCGTGACCACGGATGCTGGCGCGCAGTCGGCCAGCTTTCGACGCTTCAGCGGAGGGGGAGAAATGGTTCTGGACATGGTGACCGGCCGCGAGTCCGAAGTCGAATCGAGTCAGGACCCAGGACGACATTCCAACCCGAACATCGCTCCCGTGCAGATCCGAAGTCTGATGACGACGGGCCGTTGGCGTATCCAGCTAGTGGCGACCCATCGAATTGAGACAATTGCGACAAGCATTTCCTCCATAGACCGATGGCACATTGTTCCAGGCCGGTGCTGGTGCAACGACAGGCGATAACGCGGCGGGCGGGCCGGGTCGGACATCATCAATCGTTCGGCCTCCGTGTCGGCATACCGAAATCCGCGCGCGATGCCATAGTATCCGCATATTAAAGATCAAAGGACGGTACCGACAATAGAGCAGAGAGGCACCGCACGGCAAGCTCCGCCAAAGGCAAAGTCCTCCTGCTGTTCAGCTGCGAGCTGCGATTGGCTTTCGATTGATCCAGATCCAGATGTGCTATTGAGCCTATCAATAAGCGCTGCCGAGTGTTGCGCACACGGGAGGTCCGGAGGGGCACAGAAGATGTCATTTAGTGAGGTCTGGAATTGGCACCAAGCCGTGACTTGGGACAGGAACGTCGCAGATCTTATCAGCACTCACTCGCGGCAGCCACCAACGCACCAATGCGGTATTGCAATACGACGGTCGGCAAGTCGGCTGGCGGCCATCCTATCCCGAATTAGTTCATCGCCGGTTTCAGCAATTGTATCTGCTTGGCACACGGCAGATGTCGCTGCGAGGTGTGCCGTGTCGAGCTCTAACGAACTCAAATATGACTTCTTGTTGACGATCATCTCAAGCCAATGCACTCATCACAGCACTCCAGGTGCGACATCAAACGCTACTGCGTGTGCCATGCGAGCAACGATGCCATTCGGTCTAGGCACCATAGGGAGCTCGTCGTTCGCTCATCCTTCCAGGCACAACTGGACGAAAGAATCAGCTCCATCCGCATGCCACCAGTTCTCTGTGCATGCTAGAACGCAGGCAGGGAGAACGGGCTTTATGCTGACTCGCCGCCAGAGGCAGTTGGGTCCCCGCAGAACAATGCTTGAGACTTTGTTTTTGAAAGTGCTTATGCGTGTGACTATTGGGACGACGGTCGACACATCGGCACCGCCTCAGAGAGCCAAGCAGAGAGCTTTCTGTGCTTCTTTTCACAAGTATGCCCTACGACGACTGCGTGGTCATCAGCGAGGTGTAGTAACACAGCATGAAGCATAAGCAGGGCGAAAGCGCGGTTACTTGTAATTGGCTCGCCCGAACGCTACCAGTACGAATGGCGACGTTCAAAGCATGCCGACGATCTAGTAATAAGCGAGCCGCCGACAGCTGAGCACTTTGGAGGATGGAAGGATGCTGCGGGCTTCTCCCCGTCGAATCGCAGAATACGGTGACCAGGAATGTCCTACGATCCAATCAGCAGCCTTCAACGACGTACGGAACCACGACCGATGCGGCTGAACATTGTCGGACAAGATGGTAGATCAGATGAGCCACGCATCCTGTGCCATAGGCACGAGGCACGCACACCCTGTGGAAACAGGTTTCGAAACAATCCACATTCCAAATGAAAGCCCAATGACGAGGTAGGCACGGCGTACGCCATTGCAGGAACAGTGATACCGGAACGTCTCAAATCGGAAGGATCGCCTTCGTGGTCGCCTTCACGATATTGTACGACAGCACCGAAGTCCAGTAGGTGGGCATGACGATCCTGAACGCAAGGTCTTTTCGGAAGGTCCAATACATGACAATGGAGGACATGCAAAGATTGCATGATTATGCTTGTCCTAGCATTTCCGACATGAGTGTTGTCAAAGGTGAGGCTGATGTGGACTGAAGTCCGTTCAGGGCTCGCGGCTGACCGTGGCTGGATTGTGGACACGATCTGGATCTGATCATCCCAAGATCAACGCTGCTGTGCAACTTCGACTCAACCACACCGCAACTACAACCTCGCGAACCAAGAGAACATGCACCCTCTTGGAGCCACGTAAGCGGCCCATCAAGCGTGTAGGAATTACTTCACATGCGCGCCACTGTAGCAGTACGCTTCTGCCCAAGCAGCATGATGCACCAGAGGATCAGAGGTAGTGCAACTCCCCGATCACGCAAGATATTGCTGTATACCTCTCCGGAGACGGCCATACTCCCGGATCGTCCTCACTTCTTGTGACATGTAAAATGTGGCTGCGAGTTCTGGACAAGGGTCCTGCAGCTACTAATGCCATGGCTAGGACGGCAAAACACAGGGCTCCATATTCTGCAGGTTGTTATCGATGTGCTGGAGATCGCAAACGTTCTTCAACATAATGCTAAGGAGCCACTCGGCCCGTTCGACGAATGCTATCCCTGCAGCCCGGTGCGGATGTTTAGACTTCCGTAGCGGAGAGTCTAATATCTTTAGCTTCAGACAATCCAAAGCTATTCCGTGGCCTTCGGGTCCATGAGACGTGGTGCGTCCAGCCCAGCAATGCAAGACGAGACTCCGGCTACGAATGACCTTCACACTGCTTCTCCACACAGATGACCATTAGCGATTTCAAAAACGGCCAAGTTCTGACGAACCGCCACGGTGATATAATGGCTGCGTTATACCTCGTCCTGACTACTCAGGCGTTCCTTGACTTCTTGTTCACACCTTACCCAACTTAGTATTCTGTTCAGTCATTTCCTGCGAACTGTTTCTACAACATCGTCGCAATGTCACCTTCGATACTACTCCTCAACGAGAGCGATGTCCTCGACAGAGAGGTAGCTGTCTCCAACGGCACCGACTCGCAGAAGCTCGTCAAGTCTGCGGTTCTACACCGCACTCTCCATCACGATCCCCACCGCGTCATTGCATCACAAGGCCACTTCCTCCAGCTAAGCAGTGGACAAGAGATCTTCGACGCAACTGGTGGTGCTGCTGTTGCATGCCTAGGACACGGCGACGCTCGGTATGCCTTTCAACTTGAATCAAAGCTGCCGCTAATGAGATCAGGATCCAAAATGCTCTCGTTGAGCAGATGCGAGAGGTGTCATATTGCCACTCCCTCTTCTACGCTACGCAAGCCGCTGAAGATCTCGGCAAGCTCCTGGTCGACAGCACAAGCGGCGAGATGACGCGGGCATTTGTCGTCAGCAGCGGGAGCGAAGCCATGGAAGCTGCCCTCAAGATGGCGAGACAGTATCACCTTGAGAAATCCGATCCAGAGCCGGAACGATCGCACTTCATCTCACGGCATCAGAGCTATCATGGCACAACACTGGGCGCATTGGCCGCAGGTGGTCACGCTGCACGCCGGGCATTGTTCGAACCTATGCTAGCCACTAATTCATCCCGGGTATCCCCTTGCTACGCATACCGGGACATGGATCCTACCGCCGACACCGAAGCCGATTATGTTCAACGATTAGAAGCCGAACTCGATGCCGAATTCCAAAGAATTGGTCCGAACAAAGTCGCGGCCTTCGTCGCCGAGCCTGTTGTTGGGGCTGCGTTAGGCTGCGTGCCTCCTGCAGCAGGCTATTTCAAGGCTGTCCGACGATTGTGTGACAAGTATGGAGCACTACTCATTCTCGACGAGGTCATGTGCGGTGCTGGACGCGTTGGACCTGAACCGACTACCCGGTATCCTCGACCCCTGCACGCATGGCAGGATCCTCTCATCGATGTGATCCCGGATCTCCAAACACTTGGAAAAGGACTGGGAGGAGGGTACATGCCCGTCGCAGCTATGCTCGCCAGCAAGCGTGTCGTGCAAGTGCTCGAACACGGAACGGGTGCCTTCATGCACGGGCAGACGTACCAGGGCCACCCGCTCGCTTGCAGAGCTGCACTGGAAGTACAGAGGATCATCCAAGAAGACAACCTCGTTGCCAATGTCCGAAGACAAGGCGCTCTCCTCGGCAGGCTACTCAAAGAACGATTGGGCTCTCATGCTGCCGTAGGAGACATTCGAGGCAAAGGACTCTTCTGGGGGATAGAATTTGTAAAGTGCCGCAGGACCAAGGCACCCTTCGACCCGGATCTTGGTGTAGCGATGGGATTGCATGAACTCGGTAAGTACTCCTGACCATTCACCTGCATATACTCCCCCTACCGGTTTTTCCGTGCCGCACCTGCACACCCGCGACCATGGTAGTGGGAATGGGCTTGCGCACGAGCATGCCACGCAGATGGGCTGCCTCGGTGCCCAGCGCAACGTTGACTCGGTCCATTGGTCGATACACTTCTCGGATGCAATGCTATACGATGCGGGCGTTGTTGCAAACACACCATGCAGCATTGCTGCAAGCTGACTCGATGATTCTGTTCTTAGGTATGCAAAAGCCGTTCAACATCAGTTTGTATCCAGGTACAGGGAGCGCCGACGGCCGCCGTGGCGATCATATTCTGCTCGCGCCTGCATACAACGTGACGGACGATGAGATTCGGCATATTGTTGAAATCGTTACGGCGATTGTGACGAAATACTTCAAGACAGCGACCCTCAAAGGAAGTAACGAGGCCATTTCTAAGGCGACGAGAATGTTGCCAACCAGCACTGGTATCAGTGAAGTAAATGGGAGTGGTGCTGGCTTGACTACATTAATGACGGAGTAATTACCCCTCACGAACACGAGCAGCACGATGAGGGAAGAACCGAGTACGGGATTTTGCATACATTGGCGTATATGGAACGGCTCCCGAGCTCTATCTTTCAGCTTTAATTGGTGCTTTAATCAAGTGGAGGCTGAAGGAGGTACCGGCATATGAGCATGAGACACAGCAATAACCACGAGGTGACGCGGAAGGGCGGCTACAATTTCACTCGGATCAAATAAGCTTCGAAGCTGAAGTTTACCCTACTGCATTCTTTCTTGTTTCGAGGGATGATTTCCCTATCTTCAACATACGAGGAAGGTCGGACCTGGCCGACATCTTTGTCGATCAGGATAATCGTCCACGAGATCCGTCAGTCCGACATCCATGGATGTTACACATGACAATGCCGAGCCGACACACGTGCAGATCTTTCTTCAACAAGAGGACCGGCCCACCGCGCCCGAGACCTTTTCTTGACGTTGTCAAGAAACGCTGAGTCACAAATTAAATCCTCCGAAGCTCATTTGATTTCAAATATGTCGCTCTGGCAAAGAATGATCTCCTTCCGATCTCGCGAAACTGGCAGCCACTGCCCGATCAACTCCTGGCCTGGATCCATTCCCAATCGCCGCCACCATCGCACTATACTTCCCCACGTGCCTGATAATATACCTCCACTAACGCAAGCCAACGGTCACGAACAAGTAATGCACTAAATCTCTGCACATGTCCTTGGCACGAGCCATTTCCAGCCCATCAACACGCGACGCTATTGAATGCCGGCTTCATGCTAGGTTACTGCAGTCGAAGACTTTCTTTGCACGCTATAGACGCGTCTACGTTCGCTGGATTATCAGAACGGGATAAGCGTAAGGTGTACGAGCCGAGCATTGTGAACAACGAAGAAAGTGTAACGATGCAAAGGAGGAGGATGGACGACGTCCAGAACGACGATCATCAAACCAATAATTGGAAAAACAAAAAACAAAGCTTCCAAATCTTTTCGAAACGACCATGATCTGAAACACTGTCCGCACATATCTAGCAAGACGCCCATCTCTTCTCCTCAACTCTCAACCCATGCTCCCTTCAATCTTACCGCTTATCATCGCAGTCGCACAACAACCATGCCCATACCAAAAAGGTCAACCCAGGCTCTTCTTCAACGAGTAATGCCGAGATCTCGGCATATACAGTTTTCTCTAGCCCCTCTTCTAACTCTGCCTAAACTCTTTTAGTATCATGCAATGCATATGCACATGCACATGCACATGCACCTGTCGGTATATATCTAAACATCTTCCCGTCCGCCCGTCCCACAAGTAGAGAACAGGGAAAGCTGACGCGAACGTGAAAAAGTCTATCATGTAGAAACACCGAAATGGTTGTGAAGAGAAGCCAATGATGGTAAAAACTCATTTGCGGGTGATGCGAGTACGATGAATCATGGTTTTTGGGGTGGTGTTTTTGGGAGCTCTCGTGTCTCTTTTTTCTTGTGGGAAAAAGCTCGAGATGATTTGTATGTCCTCTTTGAGATTTCGTAATTCGTGAATGGAATATTGTCAACACTGAAAGATATCTGGATGTCTTGTGCGTGGGATTTCAAACGCTTTCCGCAAACCGGCTTTTCAATACTTTCCGCGACGATGTGGCTCCGCCTTGCTGCCCAAGTATCTCTTCTTGCCTTTGGTCTAAAATTGATGCTTGCATCTAAGCGTCAACACATCTGCATAATGAGCGATATCGAACAAAGTGGCGCTGATCAGCGTTCGACGGCGCCGCATATCCGTGCTCGGCATCAACCAACGTGACAGCATTGGCAAGCGGTCAAGAACACGGCTTTCTTGTCCAGCCGCGTCTAGAACCTAAATGAATAGGAATGCAGAGCGCTGGAGAAAACGCTTAGCTTGGTAGAGGTATATGACGCGCTTAGCAGAAAAATATGACGCTCGGACTGGAAACTCGTCAGCCCAATAGAACCAAAGATGCTGCAGCTAGTAGACCCGGCGCTGTATGCTTGGCCTACTTGCATCTGCACGGGTAAAAGTGGACGTGCGAACACGTATCACGAGGCATCCTGGACAGGAGAATCTTCAGCCTTCGGAAGTGTGACGAGGGGAACGGACAGTGAAAGAAGCTGTGCCGTGCCGATGCGTTGTCGGCAATAATAAGATCTGCCGTTGTATGCTGCTGTAGTTCTGTCGATCTAGGTGTGGCTGTCCCGTAGCCGTAGACTAGTTAGGTAACTCTGTTCTTGTCTCCGCACAGACGGCTTCTTCAGCAGCTGCAGATTTGCTGCCTGGGGATTCTCATACTTGCGAGTCTCCGACCATGCAACAAATTGCGCCATTGCATGCGGATCGCCTTACGCGCCAACGAGAACATCTCGGAGGTGAAATGATCGAATGCTCATCTTCTGCAATCGCTCTCAAGGCCGCCTGCCCCGCACGAGTAACTCGGTCCTTTTGCGCATGGCAGTAATGAAAGTTATGAAACGCGGTCTGAAGTCGGACGAATCTCGGAATGCGAGTTGCAGCAATGCGAGCACCAGCGATGCACCTTGTTCGGTCCCGTGCCGTGTATGGAAGGGCTTGATGGCGGTACGGTGACAACTCCGAATGGCAATGGATCGGTGAAGCCATGGTGTGTCGCATCGGAGTCATTCGAATGTCCGAACCAGCGAGCCGGAGTGCTGACATGCACATCGTATATGCACCGTCGAGATGGGGATGCTGCACGTTGACGCTGACGAGCGGAACCGCATCCAGTTCGAGGTCTTGCAAGACTCATGAAGAACTGCTGAAACGCAGGCCGGACAATCAACCATGAACAATCACCTTTTCTGCATGACCTTGATCTTCTTCGGCTTTTGCGGCTGCGAAGGACCAGCATCGCCTCCTCCCATTAATCCTTGCATACCCGCAGGTAATTGTCCCCCCATCTGCTGCATCATATCGGACATCATATTCTCGCTCACGCCACCACCCGACAATGCGGGTGAGTGAAGTGGAAGGATCTGGTTGATCTTCATACCACGTGGTATTGCAGGGGGTATCGGCTTGCCGTCTTTCGGCATTGGCAGCCCAGGAATTTGCATCTTCAGCGGTGTCTTCTCGTTCGCAGGGTGCGATTTGAGGTAGGCCGATATCAGCTTGTAAAGGTGGTGTTCTGCGTAATAAGATCATTAGTCAACTGTTCACGAATCGTGTCCATATGTGAGCCCTGATGCATGCCCCATTCACCAACAACGACGAGCGAATAGCAGGCAACGGGCGGCAAGAATACGAGGCAGGTGAGCAACCCGAGGGCTTGGATCGTCCAAGGAGATGGCGTTCTGTGCCCGAGCACACGGATCGCGACTTCTCTGTCAGAAAAAGCCCTGTCACCGTATGCCGAGTCACGGTGTTCGCCTGCTGCTGAGAGGCGCACTGCATTGTACGGTCTTCACCGCCCCCTCCGCTGTCACATTCTGCCAAGCACCTCTCCGCCCAAATGGCGTCTTCATTTCAATCCAAAAGAAAAGGAATACACTCACTATTCTCCACCCCATCCCAGACTTTCTTCCCCTCCTTCTTAACCTCAACCTTCACCCTCCCTGGATTCGCCCAATCCTTCGGATGCGTCTTCATAGGATCCAGCGCAATCTGCAAAGCAGCACCCTTCTCATTCCCAATCGACGCCAAAGCCTCCACAATCTCCCTCGCCAGCGGATTAGGCACCGCATCCTCTTTCGAAACTCTTCGCCCTTGCGCTCGTGTTCTTGAAGCATCGAAGTAGACAGGATATATGCATTGGTAGTTTTTGATACGGTCTTGTTGGGCGCGTTGGAGACGTTCGCGGTCGGCGGCGGATTGTGGGGTTTGTTGTTGAGAGCCTTGGCCAGAGAGGAGGGCTTGCAGGGCTTGAGGGGTCATTTGAGAGGGGACTTCGTCGTCGTCGCTGTCGTCTGCTGGGGCTGCGCCGCCGAGGGATTTGCCTTGTGGGCGAGCGAAATCGAAGGCGTCAAGGTCCATTTCCTCGGGGTCGTCGGCGATTTCGTCATCTTCGACTTCTTCAATTCGTGGGTTGGACATTTTGGGCGGAATATGGGGAATGTGTCGGTGGTGGGCAGGTGGTATGTCGAGTGGTGGTGTTCGTAGGGACAAGTCAATGTGAGGGTATGTGGGGTGAAAGTGGAGACCTAAGCGGCTCAAGTTGCTGTCCCTTGGCATTGCTCACGAATGCTCACAGATGCACGGCCATGACTCGGCATATGTTTACGTCTTCAACTGCAGCTCAGACAAAAGTGCTTGAATGCTGGGTATCCTACAAGCTCTGCTCAGCAAGACTTTACTCGCCAGAAGAGAAGACTACAGCCTTTCTCTGCATATGTCTGTATCAAGATCGATCCACAATTCAAGACTAGAAAACGCCTCGCCTATGCCAGATTGTCGAAATCCGCAAGCAATGCATCGTTTCATGCCACTCTTCCACCATGGGAGGGCGATCCGGAAGTAATGGCTTCCGTCTGTCCACTAAATGGGACAAACCACGTCAAACATCCGCCCTTGAACTCCGACTTCATTTAATCATTGCGTCCGAGCAAGCGGCGCGTATCAGCCATATCGCACTTTCCTCCCAACATCTCAGAAGACCAAAGGTCCTTACTCCAGGCTGGGAATTCGTCACTCCTACCGCACTCGGCCACCACCGTTCTCGACCATTCTCTCCCGTTCAATCCTGATGCGCGTAGCTTCTGTGCCATCATCCTCCACAAGTTCATCGAACCACGGGTGCTTCAGCGCTTCCTTCGCTGTGATGCGCTTCTTGGGGTCATACACAAAGATCTTGCGGAGCAGGTCCAGGAACAGCTTGTTGAACTGATTTGTTGCTGGAATAATCTCCTCGAGCCGTTTCATGCCCCGCACGAACTTCCTAGATTGGCGCGGTGTGTCCGGCATTGGGTATTGCAAGTGGCCATTCTTGAAAAAGCGTGCAGCGGAGTTACGGTCTCCTCGCTTGGACAGCCGGTTGACTTCTCGGATCAAGCTGCGGTCAATGCTATGACCAGTGACAGCCTGAAAGATGTTAGCTTCTTTCTGCGTGTATGCACCCTGTGTTTCAATGTAACTCACCTCCATCATGCCGAGATGCTCGCAACAGTCATGAGTCTGGAAAAGCGCATCACCAGTCCAGCATTCCACCAGAATGCACCCGAGTGACCACAGATCTATGGGGTGCGACCATCCAATTCCAAGTATAATCTCCGGCGCCCGGTAGTGTCGTGTGCTGACCACGGAGCTGTGGTACTCGTCATCAAAGGTTGCACTCCCGAAATCAATGAGATTGATGTGGGGGCTGAGCAACACCCTCCGGAACTTGGCTGACCTCGAGGTCAACGTACTTGAGGAGGGAATATTGCGGTTGTAGGTAAATGTCTGGTACGTATGACTGAGTAGCAGGATGTTCTCCGGCTTCAGATCGGTGTGGATAAGGTTGAGGTCATGCAAGAATGCAATAGATCCGAGGAGTTGACGTGCGAAGGCTTGGATGTGTGAGCCTGGGAATGGAACGAAGCCGCCGCTTTTTAGAAAATCGAAGACTGAGAGTCCGAGCAGAGGAGTGACAATGCAAATGTGCCCTCGCCAGTCGAAGCAATCGCGAAGTTGAATGCAGCGATTGCGGTTGTGTTCGTCGGCCGCTCGCAGTGTCTGCAGCACTCTGAGCTCAATGCGACTAGCATCGCGGTACTGTTGTCTGTGGTCAGTCATGCTAATGTGCATGGGGTTCAGCCCGAGCATACCTTTGGCACAGCGCGAATGATCTTGACTGCCACCTCCTTCCGGGTGCGGGTATCAACCGCTCTTACTACCTTGCCAAAAGTGCCTTGTCCCAGCAGAGAGATTAGATTGTAGCGTTCACCGAGCTTGCTGTTCTCCTGAACGATATAATGACCATCTTCGTCATCAATCTTTTCGTTCGGCTTTGAACGCTGTGCCCCATTGTCAGTGCTCGTGCGCTTGTCACCTCTGGTCGTTGTTCTCCTTACGTCTGGGATCGACGGCACCACCACCTCTTTCTGCTTCTTGAGCTGTCGCGGCGGCGTTTGGTACTCGCCATATTCGGCCAAATAACCTTTGCCAGCGCCCGGTCGGCTGGCCTCTTGCTTCTTTCGGTCGACCTCTGGTGCCTTGGCATTGCGTTTCCTCTTGTCGCCGGCTCGTGCACCGGTCAGCTGCTCTCGTGGCTGTTGCGCTCCTGCACTGGCTTGAGACCCAAGCGAGGTGGGCGCAGTTGTATTGTGCAGGCTCTCAGTAGACCCGCCGTTGGTGTAAGAGTAGGGCGTGTTGGTGGTGCTATACTGTGGCACGTCACCGCCGCCTCCATTCGTGCGCCGTCTCTTGTCAACGTGATGCGAGGAGGATGAAGCGTTCGACGCCTGTGGTAGGCGCTGAATTGTAGCTTCGGGCACGGGGCTGTCGTCGTCGTGGATGGTGATAATTTCCGCCGGCGGCTTGCCTCCATAAAACTCAGCCCAGTCTACGGGTGCCCGCTCTCGCTGCCGGCGCTTTCGTCCTTGTTCTGCTGAGTCTGCTCTCGTATAGCCGCCATGTGTTGCGGGCATCTCGGCACCACCTGCAGCAGAACCACGTGATCCGGGTGTAATATACTGCTGTTGTGCTGGCGGAGGCGGAAGTGTTCGATTTTGATATCCCACAGCAGCGTCAGTCTGCCTCCTCATCAACTCGTCGAAGCCGCCCTGCTGTGATGTGCTGCTTGAATAGCCGTACTCGGCCCCTCCAGTTGCTTGTGACTGCGAGTGTGCATGCGAGTATGCACTATTGCTCATGCCGCTGCCCGGACGTGGTGGAGGTGGCAGTTGGCGATTGGAGAGGTTGCTCGACGGTCTGGTGGGAATTTGCTGATGGTAGCCGGCGCTCGCGTTGCTCGAGGGCCTTGGAGGAGGCAGATAGCGGTCTTGTGGTGAGGGGAGATAGCCGACGTGCTGTCGGTCCATGTGCTGGTGCGGTGGCAGCAGTTGCGTAAGTGTCTGTGGTGTCGACATGACTTTGCCCGTTCAGTAAGTCATTGACCGTCAAGTGGAAGTGTCGCTGCGCACGGTGTGAAGAGAACGGTGCCCGGTGGGCCCGCGTGGTTTTGCAATGATGTCGTCTCGAGTGCCTTCGCCGCCTTCTGAAGCGCCGGGCTCGCTGCACGCCGCAGAGGTGCGCAGGAAGGCTGCCGCCGGCGCGGATGGGCTCTGTTGCGGCGTCTATCGCTGGCGGTGGTGGTTGATGTGGGTGTGCAAGTGTGAAATGGCAGGACGAGCCACGGGCGGGCCTGGTCCTTCGCTGTATGGTGAATTGCCGCACAGCGTGAAGCTTCAGGCCTCCGACGGCTCGCTACGTCTGCATACCGGGGTCAATGCTGGCAGTAAGGTGCTGAGCGGAGTGATGGCGTCGCGGCGGAGCGGAGGAGCAGCGAGAAGGGAGTGCTGGTGGGTGTGGGCGCAGTGAACGGCGACGGCGAGAGGCTCGTGGTTCTAGCACTGATCACGGTGCATGGGTTCCACTGAAGCTCACCACACCCGCCGTGTCGCACCTTTTTCGCCACGAGAAAGTATGCACAAGCAAGCAGTTGACGAACAGCTCTATCTAGTCTATGTCTACACATGTGCAAGTGATATTGACGTGCTCCCGCCTGTTCCAAACACATCACGACGACAAGCCACGCGAACAGCCTCATGACGGACGAAGTTGGATGCCGCGTGCCAAGCCCTCACTCGAAAGCGGAGGTCCCTTCGTCTTTCATTCTCGCCCATCGCATCCTCCGACGTCAACTTCTGGCACCACTTGCCGCCGCTCGCGCCTCCACTGCTCAACAACCAAAGGACATGCACATCAATAGGGTGCAATCCTTTTCAATATGCTCTTGCAGTTTCCGCCCTCTCGCGTGACGCGTCGTGACCGCGAGCACCGTTTTAGCGAATGAGCGAGCCTCTGACCGGACCGAGCGTCGAAGAGTGAAACTTGGTTGATCTCGTGGCACGCTCACGCTTCTCGAGGACACGAATAACCATCTCAGACAACAAAGCAGGTTTGCGTGGTCGATCGCGCACTTTCTCGGCATCGTTATAACGGCCGCCTGCCTTGTGGCTTAAGACATTTACCACGCAGAGCACCGCGCGTTCCAGACTTTCTCACTCCCAAGCGTTTCTCCGACGACCGAAATCCGCATGGGCCGTTCTCGCGACATCGCTTACTGTCTATGTCAACAGCTTGCAAGCATATCGCAGTCAATGGTCCTGACTTCGTTGTCTGTTCAACACTGCCAGACCGGCCATGTGTACAACTCGTCAGCAAGCATTGAAATGACAACTTCGCGTCTGTGCAAGCCGGAACCAAGTCAAACGGTTGGCCCAACTTCTTCGCATGGGCATTTTCATGCCGAGAGGTATATTAGTTCATCGCATCAACTATGTGTTTCCCTTGATGCCGGAGCGTTCCTGCGCGTGTATCCGATAGACGTGTGCGCCAGCTCAATTCTATTCAAACGAAAATGGTATCGAATCCAGCATTTGCATAATTTCCAGCTATTGCCAATCATCGCACTTCGTAAGAACGAACCTGTGCGGCGGGGAGACTCGCCACATTCCCCTCTCAACCCTCCGCGTACGAGCGAGCATGGCTGTTTGGCTGACCACGAGATCCCTTGCGAAGGCCTCCTGAAAGAAGGTACTCTTGCTATCGCTCTCTTTGCCTCTACGCCACACTCTGCAATCTTCGGAATCCGATGTGCCGTGTGTGAAGCCTGCAAAAGTATGGGGTGTCGCCGTCAACATGAAGCGGAGACGAAGCCTGGATTCCACGGAGCTGACAGTTCCTGGCGCTCTGTTGTCCAGCTTTCGATCATTTGTGCGCGGCCGAACTCCATGGGACCACTCTGATTCAGCTGAAGACTATGGCGACACTCTCGACAAGCGGGGCCAACAAGCACTTCATCGCTCTCAATGCTGAACGGACTCTACGATGATCACGCTTCACCAGCGAAAGTAGGCAGACTGACGTTGTCAGCTTCGGCGATATGTTGACAGGCCGGCCATGCCAGCCTCGGCGACAACGATTGGCCGACATTGCCATCTTCGGCGATATTACGACGGTTCGCACCCACGATGCTGGTATCATGTTCTCTCCAAGATGGAGAATATTTCGTCTTCTCTGGTCTCCTCCGCGCAAGGCGTTCTCATGAAGCATGATGGCAACAACAATGCCGCTATCGCTAGCGACCTGGCCTTACATCGAACAACTCTCCATGCTGGTCTTCAAGTCCTTCAGCACAGCCAGTCTATAGCCATGTCGGCCAAGCCTCACAATTGGACTAGTCGCCTTATTGCGTGGACGAGGTTGGGCCTTTGCCTATGAAACTCCATTCTCCCTTTTTGTGATCACTGATCAAAACATAAATGTGACCCGTCCTTACAAATATGGAATTCACACAGCTACGCGTCTTGCCAAAATCTATATCTTTTTCGCGCTCGCTATGCTACATTCTCTGCCCAGTACTGAACCCACCACAAAACCCCGAAGCACTACTACACCTTCCCATTCCTCCGCTCCTGCGCAAGAAGTCTCAACGATCATCGCGTCCGCTAGCCATGAAGTTTACAAAAGCCGCGGCCGCCTTCACCGCAGCTTTCTTCCCGTTGCTGAGCCTGGCACAGAACGTACGTTTCGATCCACAACCAGGAGCTCCAGAACGCCGTTTGATTTCGCTCTACTTCCCATCGACTTCACTAACCAAGCACGCACTCCCTTGACCCACCTCCCCTCCGCTTCCCTCCCTGTCCTTTCCTCTTGATCCATCCAGTCGATCAACAGCTAACCCATAATCTCGAACCTAGACCTGCATCGCCGGCAATGGAAGCCCGGGAGCTTGTCGAGATGGCGATTTTGCGAATTCTCCTGCGGTACGTCTTTCAAATTTCTTCCATTGCCACTCTTCTCTTCTTTCTTCCTTTTCCAGAACAATTCTGCTACGCCACAAATTGTGCAGACAGTGGCAAAGAAACAAGTGTGTTGTAATTTTTTTTCTTGTTTGTTTTCGCATTTATTTATAAGGAAGAAGATACTGATTGTTGTTTAGGAGGCGCCATGTACGGGTACCGGGAATTACTGCGAGATTGTCGATCGCGTTTTCGCGATTGCGAGATGTACGTAGAAGAGAGGGGAACGAATAGTATAGGAAGGGGAGAGGGAGTAGGATTTAGGGGGTGAGGAGGAGGGGGAAAAGTAGCAGGAGGAAGAGGTATGAAATGGTGGTACGCTATTTCGAAACACAATAGTGAACGACGCTTCGAATCAAGCACTTTCTTTCAAAAGAGGCTCTCTTGTGAAAATAAAAGAGTTGTCCCTGTCTTTTGATGCTGGAGTCTTTGGGCAACAAGTAGCTATTGATGGTCAGCTGCTGCTCAGGGCTGATGTTTCGTCTTTCTCTGCCATGGCCGCGATCAATACACCAAGCGACATATCACCCCAAACTTGAGGGTGTCGACAAGTCTTCTAGCGCTAGGGGATGGCGAGGGAATGAGCGCATCCGATGAGAATTTTTGTGACCACGTTCAGAATGAGCTCGAAGATGATCAAAGTCGCTCACTAAGTGGTTCGCTTTTGCAATCTTGGTGAAGAGGATATCGCTTGACCCTTGCGAAGAGTGAATCGCTACTCGACTGATTGAAGCGTGTTTCACCTAGAGATGTTTAAGGCAATTGGGTCAAGGCGAGGCAAGGCGATTGGGGACTGAGAGAGGCCACCTGCAAGAATTCGCAAATATGCATGCGATCCTTGTTGCAGCACGCCGTTGAATGAGCGCTGTGAAGGTGTGTGGTGAAGCTGTCGACCTCGTGCGAAGGATTGAATGGCGCTTTGCCTGAATGGTCGCTTGTTCAAAGTGCCTAACAGTGAAATTGTGATTCCAGTGTTGAGTGTTGAGTGCTAGGCAACGGCACCACGGAGGCGTGTGAGAATTTACATGGAAGGTGGAGGCGAAGGCGCAGGCGAAGGCGAAGGGGAGATGCGATGAGTGCCAAGAATCACATGCTGCCTGAGGCAACCAAAATCAAGTTACTTCTTCCGAATCGATTCGGCTGTGAGGTACTTGCTCTTTTAAACTCCAGTGTATTTCAGGTCTTCAACTTGGTCCCGACTGACAGGACCCTCCTCCACAACTGCTTCCTACGTGAGCTCCGATAGCCAAGACTCCGAAACAATCGTTTCACTACTGCTTGTACAGACGCGAAGCCTACAGGTCGATCCACATCAAAGGCCTGTCCGCGGAAACTACACACAACGCGAAAAGACAACATGTGGCTGAGGCTAGCGTTGTCGCGTGCCATTGAAGGGTCTTCATTAGATACAGCCTGTTCACAATTCCGTCAAGCTTGCGTGAAGAGACGAGCTATTTGTACAACCTTTTATTAGCCACAAATTCGCCATGAGCCATACTGCAGGGACGGGCACTTACCATACCTAAAGCTAAGCCGGATGTTCGAAGGCACATCAACATGGAGATAGTAGTGCTGCTGAGAGTGTACTGGAAGTCGTTCAATATCACAGTCCTGGCAAGGGAGCATGATCTCGCCTGATTGGCTTGTTGTGATCAGCTGTTCCTGCGCCATATGCGCCATATGCGCCACCAGCCCCTGCTCAGCCTGCTCAGCCTGCTCGAGGCTGCGACGCGCTGACCTTTTCGATCGCGGAGATGCCTTGTCACTTGCTCACCCTTCACGACTTGGAGCACATCCACGTGTCCCGACAAGCGATATGGTTGGCGAAGGTTCGCGATGAACGACGAGCAGTGACTTCTGGAAACGCGCGCTGTCGCAGTACAAGGAACGTAGACCATGAAACAAGATGGCAAGCCCTCCGGCGATTCCAAGTGCAGCCGATGCAGATCTGGAGATTCTAGACGCAATCGCTACAAGCTCTGTTGCGCGAAGGTCTTCTCGTGCACTTCTCTGGGGACCACAAGATGAAGTCATAGAAGGAATAGAACAAGATGCAGAAGAAAGTGCCACTTGCGAATCACCTTTGACTCCGGAGAATTATCGCAGCTACATGTGGAATCGTGGATGGTGTTCACACCAAATCGAACATCTTCTTCGAGCATACGGGAAAGACTGGCCCTGCTTGCTCAAGTTTGCTGAGCTTGATCGTAGGCTGCACCGTCAGCAAGATCATCGGCCTTGTCTGAGCACGTCGCACTGTATCGCATACGACTCTCCACCTGATCAAGACTATCACGTTCAGCATGTGACCCATTGCCCTGGTTGCGACATGGTCCAAACGCCGCAAAAGGCCTTGGCAGCCGTGGTAGCATCTGGTGGTGTACCACTTATCTCCATTCAAGGTCTTGACGAGCCAAATTGTGCTGTATCACTTCGTGTTCATAGACGTGAGTTTCGAACGAAGTACATGGCTGTTAGCCACGTCTGGGCTGATGGCTTGGGAAACCCATTCAACAATGCACTTCCTGTGTGTCAAATCAAGCGACTGCATGGACTGGTCATGTATATGAAGAACAACAAATGGGCGACAGGCCGTAAGACAAGTATGCAGATATGCGACGACTGGTTATTTGGAACCTGGAAATCCGAACTCCTATGGATTGACACTCTGTGTGTCCCTGTCGGGCGAGATCAGGAGGATCTGAGATCTCAGTGTATTGACGCCATGTCATCCATATACGCAGAGTCATCTACCGTTGTAGTACTGGATGCAGAGCTCATGCAGAGCCCGATGCCACTGGAACGTGACGACTTGACACCCCTGTATCGAATCGCTTCCAGTGTTTGGGCGTGTCGGAGCTGGACTTTGCAAGAAGGAACGCTCCCGCCTGATATTTTTTTTCGCTTTAAGGACGGATGCTTCAACCCGGGGAAACGTTTGTGCCACTATGCGACATGGACCCGGCTCGGTAAAGTCATTAAGCCTTTAGATGCTGCAGAGGTCCACTCTCGACTATGGTCTGAGCAGTGGGCAATTGTGCCAACTCTGTACGAGGGTTGTTTCTCTCGCGATATCTTGATATGGTATCGTGCAAACGATTTTGCAAGTACTTGGAATGGACTTTCTGGTCGCAGTACGACAAGACCCTCAGATCTTTACATCGTCCTTGCCAGCTGCCTCGGATTCAGACTGCGCCAATTCCAGCACATTACAACGACTGAGGCAAAGATGCAACGAATCATATTCAGCTATCCGGAACTTCCCCTCTCCCTGTTCTACAATCATGGTCCAAAGATGCACTCCAACGAAGACCATCACAATCGATGGGTACCCTCACAAATCAGCAACCATTTGCTCACATGTGGCGGTTCATTTGACTTTCCAAAACCGTGGATCTCCGTCTACTCCGATCAAGGCACGCTGCTCAAGCTCAATCTCGTTAACGAGACAGTGCTCCTGGTAGCTGAGCCGCTATCAATGCCCCTGGCAAGCGCAGTATCTGATGGTACCACAACATATCGCATTGACGTGCAGGTCTCCGAATTGGATCAATTCCAAGCATCAAAGTATGCAGGCACGTGCTTTGTGTTGTCCGAAGATACCAATTTTTCAGACGGCTCTCAAGAAGGAGCATGCTTCTATATTTCAGATCAGGTGCAGGATCCGGAAACTGGCGAACAACTCAGCATCGTAATGGTTTACTTTGCGCCGCTCAAAGCCACAAGGCTAGAACCATCGCCAGAGTCTGCACTCTCTCCGGCGACCATTCACGCGGACCGTGTTTCCATACGCGACTTGTGGGTCAAATTTGGTATGTATCAAAGCCAGTCGAAGTGAAACTGGAAGATCTCTAATGCATTGTAGCGCCTTTGCCAAATCGTAAAGTACTGAGGCGGCAGACCACAAGACGACAGTTCACCTCCTATTGGGCTGTATTCTCTGTCATCCTAGCAACATACCCTCTCCTTCTCGGATCCTTTGTCATGGTGGTAAAGTGGCATGATGGCAATCCCCTACAACTACTCGTTGACGCCACTTTCGAAGCAACAGCAGCAATTACTGAAGAAATCAAAGGGCGGGTTTTGACACAATGGCTCATTCTCGGCGTCTTGCTTTGCCTTACTATCGCACTTCTTTCTCCGCTCTGCGCAATCCCAGTGTATCTTATCTCTCGCCTTAGCGACTACATCTGGCTCTATCAATCATACGACGATAACACTGTTGCACAGAGGTTTGGCCGACTACTCAAAGCTGCTATGTTTACGTTTGTCATAACTGTGTCGGACTGGATCGCACGTCTCCGGAATGCCTTGACTGGAAAGAGACGATCGGCACGAACCATCGCTTTGGAGGATATGGAGATTCAATGATTGTGACGAGTATGATCAGCTTAGACTGTCAGGTGGTGGGAATGTATTTCACGCTCCTTCCTGATTCTGAGAGAGCGCGACAGTTGAGCGTGTCGATAGGAAATGAGCATATGTGAGGTCCACGTCTGATCGTATTGCGAAACGACCTGTGAAAGAGAAGACCACATCGAGAGTTCTATTGTACGGGAGAACACAAATGCTGAAGTATTGATTTCTCTGAGTGTCCAGCTCTAGTGATGATGGTTTACACCTTGAGCATACAGATTCTTTTATGTCCGTGATACGTGACTTATGGTGGCTGTTTGTGCTGGCTGAGTTTGGTCGAGCTCAAGCTGGACGAATCTTCATGTATGGATGCTTCTTTTGATCCGGCTATCGAGTCGGACTGAATATGCTTGCCCATTCGAAATCCCGAATTTCTCAGGGGTTCATGTTCGCTCCATTGGAAATTCACACCCTCCCTTTTGTTACTTCTCAATCGAACCACCCCAACAAGCCCCCAGCAATCCCGACAACAACCGGACACCACATGACATGCTTCCAAGCTCCTCCTCCTGTCTCTCTCACGCTCTGCACGCCGTCGCTGATCGCCACCAAAGTCCCGCAGAGATATAACCAGCCCAAGACTCTCCCAGCTGCTTCATACCACGCAGCTAACGCAGTAAGTCCCATGTACACATCACGAGAGCCCCAGAACATCATCAGATTCGCGCCTTGCTTTTTGGCTTGCGGTGTTGTGGGCTCGGGTAGACCGAAGAGTTTGAAGCCGCTGTATGGAGAGAATGTGCCGATTAGACCCAATGCGAGTGGGAAGAAGGCTCCGAGGCCAGCGATTTTGAGCAGGGTGGGAGATTGGGAGTGGAGGATGGAGGAGGTCATTCTGTTTGAGGGGGCAGTTCCGCGCGATCTGCTGTTTGTATGTTGGAAATGAATAGCGATTGCTTCAGTTACAGGACGTGGACGCGATTTCGGGACCTGGAGTAGGTCGCTCTGGCGTAGAAGTATGCTGCACGGTAAAGTTGACGCGTAAGATATCCTTGTCCTAGATGTCAGCTTGGCTTGTGCTTCTCTCTCGTGTCGTGTTGTGCTTATGTCTGATTGACTTTGCAGGGTTGTAGGTGTTAACGAGAGGTCAAGCTAGAATTAAGATCGAGACGCATTTCAACCACGACACGCGAGGCTTCGAGGTCGTTACTGCCAATTTGCATGACTTTCAATGGAAGTCCAGACGGCGAATGTGTTTCTGATATCCTCGGGCTCGCCTACCCTTCTCTGTTCTCATCAAGAATCTACGCAAGTCAGTATGCATGCTCGGTCAGAGCTCCGGAGCTTTAAGCCACCGGCACTTGTGCAGGGCATGGAGTTCGCAGAACGTGGCCGTGCATAACCAGATTCTGCTTTTTGTTGCTGAAGCAGATGTCTGTGATCTCATATCTTCACACTCGTGCAGAACGACGAGCGCTGAAGGTGCTGGCGGCCTCTTTTGTGCTTGGCCAGAGTGAGGAGACGAGCTTGGAAGTTTGCTGGCTGATGGTTAAGTGAGGGACACATCAGACCACGTTGACGCCACATCCGTGCAGCTGCTCGTAGTCAGCATGCCCGAAAGTGTACGCGGGTGTGTCGAGCAGCGGAACGAAGTGGCATCACTGCATAAACAGAGGGTGAAGGATTCGGGATTGCCGGCGCCAGTGTCACAGCAGAGTTGGATGACAGTAATGTCGTCGTGGATGACAGTGAAGAGGAGCATTCAGCCACTCGTGAGCCCTGCATGTGCATGTGCATTTGCGTTTGCATTGGCGAGGAAGCTGCGCCACGATCCACCTGCCACCAGCTGAACGTGTCTAGTTCCATTCAGTCCAACACGCACTGCTCCGACAGCTCATAAGATCTGACGACTCTCGCCTCCTGCAGCGACAACACCACATCTTCCTTCTTCCTCTCGACACCCACTCCCAACTTACCACAACCCGTGAGCGACCACTGAAATAGACAGCAGCCAGCATGGGTGAGTTCCGCGTGTACCCCTCTTCCTCTTCCGACAATGGCCCCGCTGTCGTCATCCCCTTCGTTCAGCTGAGCAGTCAGGTTGGACGGACTGCGCGATGGCATGACTGACGTTGGCACAGGATTGGCAAGCAAATTGGCCGCAGCTCAGGGCGGAGCACAAGCTGTGTCCAACTTCACCTCGGGCGCTGCCCCAGGAGGATACGTAAGTCGAAGTCCATGTGACGCACTGCTTCACAAGCTTTTGCTCACTCATTACACAGCCCGGGCAGGCGCCACCACAAGGCCAGCAGCAGTACTCCGCTTATCGCCCGGTGAGTCTTTCTTTTCTTCCCCTCTGAACAACACCGACATCCCACTATCGCCCATCCTACCCCTCACTCGACATGCCACTTGCGTCGCGACTCGCTGCTGGAGGCGCGGGACTGCAGCCTGGCGCTGTGCCCAGTGCGCTGCAGCCGGCGGGAGGATATCAACAACCTCAGCAACCATACGGGCAGCAGCAACAGCAACCCTATGGCCAGCAGTCCTACCCTCCGCAGCAGCAGCAGTATGGGTCGCCGGCGCCGCCTCCGGGCGGGCAATACGCCAGACCTCCGCCTCCTCCGCCCGGTAGGCCTGGGCAAACAGCGAGTCCATATCCAGGCGCTGCACCTTCACCCTACGGCCAGCCCGCGCAGCCCAATTCGCCCTACCAACAGCAGCAACCCTACCAGCAACCTCCGCAGCAATACGGCTATGTTCGTGACTTCATTCGGTTCCAGGAAAATTTGCGACTCGAGCTAGACTAACATGTGATTGAAGCAGGGTGGCCCTCCCGGCGGACCTCCTCCACCGCAGCAAGGCTACGGCCAACCTCCGCAGGGCCAGTACGGTGCGCCTCCGCCAGGCCAGCAGCAGTATGGTGCCCCTCAATCCGGTCCCGGCGACGTCGCACAATACCAGCGTCAGCTAGAGCAGGCCATTCAAGAGAAGAACTTGCACAGATTCTATGGTCCAGGAACACCGGGAGCGCAGAAGTTGCCACAGATTGCTGCCCGCGCGGCACAGTGCGTTGATCGCCTCTGCCAGGCATGGCGCGTTCAGAAAGAGATTGCAAACGATATTGTCCGACTTGCGCTCTACGATGTCGTAGTCTACGTCGATGACTCTGGTTCAATGTCCTTCGAGGAAAACGGCGAGCGTATCAAGGATCTGCAGCTTATTCTGCAACGAGCTTGCTTCGCCGCGACACTGTTCGATGATGACGGAATCGATCTCCGCTTCATGAACGAGGACTTGCCAATGCAGGCCGTGTCGCACATTCGAAGCGAACAGCAAGTCGAGCAGATCCTCTCGCAGAAGCGCTACAAGGGTCTCACTCCATTCGGAACCGAACTGCGCAAGAAGGTCATCGATCCAATCCTCATCCAGAAGTTGAACAGCGGCCAGATGCAGAAGCCACTCCTCATCATTAGTATCACCGATGGTCAGCCAGCTGGTGAGAACCAGAACGCTTTGATCGAGACAGTGCAGTATGCTGTCCAAGCTGCTCAGCGATCGCAATACGGTCCTGGTGCTGTGGCATTCCAGTTCGCTCAAGTCGGAAACGATCAAAAGGCGACCGAGTTCTTGGCCAAGCTCGATAACGACCCAATGGTCGGAAGAGAAGTTGACTGCACATCCAACTACGAGAATGAGTCTGCGGAGATGGCACGAGCAGTCCCACCAGTTGACTTGACACCCGATCTTTGGATGATCAAGCTCATTCTTGGTGCAATCGACCCAAGCTACGACACCAAGGACGAGAAGTCACATATGGCTCCGGGCGCTGGTGTTCCACCACCAGGACAGTACGGACAGCAGCAGCAATACGGTGCCCCTCCGCCACAACAGTACGGTGCACCGCCGCCAAACCAGTATGGCGCACCACCGCCGAACCAGTACGGTGCACCGCCGCCGGGACAGCAGCAATACGGACAGCAGCAACAGAGACCTCCTCAGGGATACCCAGGACAGCAGCAGTATGGCGCGTGAGTATCTGCTGATCACTTTCTGTGAGAAGATTACTGACAATGAACACAGCCCACCACCAGGACCACCTCGGTACTAGACGTTCTGAGTTCACGACGGATCGACCAAAATAGCGTGTTTCCTTGACTTTTGGAATGAGATGATGGTACTCTGAGAAATTGAGTTGCAGGCATGACGACCGGCATCAAATGAAGCATGGAACAGCATTCAATAGCATAGCTCCAGCAATCAGAAAAGAAATGACCAAAGAATTCACGACCCTCACGAACTTTCCTGCTCCCGCAACTTCTGCGGCTCCCTCATCATACAATACAACGTAATCGCATCCCCATCATCATCACACACCATTTCCTTTTTCAGCTCAAACCCCATTTTCTCATAAATTTTCATATTTGGTTCTGCGCGACTAGATTCTAAATAACAGCGTTTTCCTTCGTTATCGGCTTGATCGGTTACGTGTTTGAATAGTTTTTTTCCTATTCCGAGACCTTGAGCGGAGGGAAGCACTGTTACGATGTTGCAGAAGTAGTAACCCTGAGGATCGGTCCAGAGGGTGGATTGAGCGGAGGTTTGGGCTGATTTCCAGATGTAGTACCGATGCGTGGAGAGACCGCCGCGGCCGTGGGTTAGGAGGTTCATCTGTGAGTGAAGAACGGAGAAGGGTCAGTGCGTGCATGGAAGAGAGGGAGGGGTATTGTTTGGAGACTGTTGGAGGCGGGGATTTGTATTGGTTTTCGCTCGTGAATGAGATGTTATGTGATGGCTTTTTGAGCTGGAGCGAAATTCTTTTTGGAAGTTGAGAGGGCGATTGTGTGTGATTTTACAGGGATGAATTGCCTTTTTTTTTTAAGGATTGGAGAAGGAAGAGGCGTTTGAAAATGATGATGGTGGTGGGGACTGTACTGACTTTTACTTGTTCGAACCATAACCACCAGTCTCCGAAGTAGGATGTCCAGGTTTGAGGTTCGTTGAGAGCTTTGGGAGGGAGCCAGCAGGCTACGCCGAGGACTTGGGAGGGGTTGTCTGAGTCTTTTGCCACGTGGAATAGGGCGTGTTTTTGACCCCATTTGCAGCGGAGGGTTAGGGAGTGGGTGTTTCGGGATTTGGAGAAGGAGGGGAGGGGGTGGAAGACCTGGGAGAGTGTTAGCATGGGGTGGGAAGAGGAATGGGGAGGGATGGGTATGAGGGGAGGAGTTGCTTGCCCAATTATTGTATGGGTCGTCTTTGAAGGCTTCTTGAATGCATTCTACTGCGGAGGGGATGTCTTCGTCTGTGATTTGAGTGATTTCGATGGGCATTTTGGAGTGAGTGGCTTGTGATCTTGATGAGTGGTTATGTGGGTTCTTGTTTTGTTGTGGCATTTGTGGGTGTGGAACGTGAATATGAGGTGGGATGGAGAAGAAGCAAGTTGCCCAAGGCTTGAACATTGGCATGGATATGGGTGGCCCGAGCTCTAAGCTTAAGATCATGCATGTGAGAGCCCACTCTTCCCACAATTTCTACAACCTGTCGTGCACGACAGCAATTGTGCGTTGGGCTGTAGACTATACAACAGATAACGTGTTTTAGGAGATATTGTCTTTCTAGCACCAGGAGTTCGGGCTATCCATGAGAACTATTTCGTCCTTCAATATCGATCACCAAGCGAGTGCAGCAGTATTCGAGAGAAGGTATCTCAGCTGGCATATTTTGTCTCAAATATTCTATTCCACAGCCTGAGGCGCAGCCCGAGGGGTTCCCTTCTCAGTTGCATATAGCCAATGAACGAAATTACAATGACAGTCAACGGTATGCCGATCGCGAAGAAGAGCCGAAAGGTATTTTGTGAGGCGCTGAAATCCGGCGACATGCTTAGAAAACTCGTGGCAAAGTTCAGTGGGAGAAATATCGTTGCCAGGAACGATAGCAAACCAAGGCTTCGGTTCTGCTGTAAAGCGCTTCTGCTGCGTCGTGTTTCTTCCAGCGTGATTGCCGAAGACGCCATGACGGACAGCCGTTCGATACGTTCCGAAATCTCATCTAATTTTCTCAAAATGCGTTGAAGGTCTGGGGCTACAATCTGGAGTCCACCGGGGTCTGCAGTAGTTTCTTGAGAACTGTCGGCAAGAGGGGATGTGCCAGTATTGTTTTTGTTCGTTGCAATGATAGAGATGTGTTCCAGCATATCTCGCACCCACTCCTTGTAAAACTTGATAGTAAGCCGCCATGGGTCCGCTTCCCTGGCACTTAGTTCCAGAAAAGCAGGATTCTCTGCATAGTTTGGCGCTCGACACATCCATTCCATCTCGCCTACTTTGACTGCCATATATTGGACGGCTGAGAGCCACTCTTTGATCACGATCTTCAGAGCAGGTTCTGCGATCATCTGCGTGTTTAATGCGATGTGCTCCAAATCACGCAGGGTGAGTAATCTGTACGCATGCACAACATGATCAAACAGTGACCTTTCTCCTGCAGATCGCGCCTGGCCGATGAAGCTCGAAGGTCTCATCGCACCCTGGTCCTGATTGATTCCATTCCAAAGAGACTTGCCCGAGGTGACAGTAGGATCACAAAAGACGATTGCAGTGGCAGGCGTCGTTTCGTTTCCCTTCTCGAACCAGATAGCTACTTTCGAGCGAGCTAGGGATGTACTTGATTTTTTAAATAAGGGATGAAACTCCCGCGTTGCACTTCGGCTTTTATCACTTTCCAATCGTCGGAAGACATTGAACTTACCATTTTGTCTCAGAGCTTCCTGAAACTCGCTGTCATTCGCATAGTATCGAGCACGTAAGAAAGCAAGCGTCATGTAAGATTGCCTCGAGGTCTCTGATAGCAGTCTGGTTTGCACGACCCAAGGATCTCCAACACGATAGTATAGGTAGTCGTCGGTATACTCTCGGAAAAATTGAGGATCCAAGTCGAAAGGGATACCAAGGGTTTCGATCAAATCCCGTGACAGGTCTTGAGCGATTATGATGCGAATTTTGGAACCCGGAGGTACGGCTTTTATAGTAGCCTCGAGCGTGTCCGCATTCTCGCAAAGCTCAGTGTGTATAAGCGTCTCATCATTGTCATCCAGTACGTAAGCTTTCACCCTCTGAACTCGTTCCTCGCGACTCAACGGGTCCTTTCGAAGAAATTTCCATTTCGGTGGACTTGTTGATACCTCCATCCAGTGCGCAAAATATTCCAATCCTGGATCGGTATGTGCCGCCTTCTTAACGAAGCGAAGATATTGGCCGGCACTATAAACCTTCAGTAAACATCATCGTTCGTGTCTGCTAGGGAGGAGTCATATCCCCATACTTCTCAAGATGCCATTCTGCTGCGAGTTCTGGATTGATCCCATTATAAATGTCTCCGATATAGTAGGGATCACCAGCTTCTTTTGTATGAAGCTCAATAGCGTCGCCCCAGTGGTGCAATCTATGCAACTGTTCGGAGTCAAGATCGGACTCATCAACTTTGCACAGAGAGTCAATTGCTGCTCGCTTCTCTTCATCACGGTTTGACGAGATGTCCGAGTTGAACTGATGAAGATGGATGCCGCCTTGCTCAAGGTCAGCGGCCATGTCGTTAGCTTGGGTAGGCTGTTTGATGTGATCGGTCGTTCCAAGTCGTAGCGTGTAGTATTAATATATTGTAAGAACGGAATTGAGCACATAGATAAGGCTGTAGACATGCGAGTGATCTAGAGAGTCTTGGCCACGGAGGCCGCAGTCTGCCGATCTCTCAGGGCCAGGCCCGTCGTGCAGGAAGTGCGGCTGTGGCGGGGAAAATTCCACCACAAGCGAGTCCACTGGAGAGTGCTTCAGTGTGGGATGTGTGGTTAGCCGTATGTAGTGTAACGCGAAGTTCTGATCTGTTTCACCTCCATCGGCCGAGCGTACCTCCTAGAGGCCGTCGCAGGCTCAGATGGCTGTCGCTTCGATGTTTCTCATCAATTTGCGAAACCGCGTCGTCATAACGACTACGATGCAGAAGCATTCTCGTGACGACCGGCCACTAAGCGGCCAGCGCTTTTCGTTGAAGTGTTGATCATACAAGTAGGAGTGAAGATCTCGGACCAGCCTTCCAGCATCCCAATGTTGCGATAACTGTCCGGAAGTCGGGCCACATGTATGTAGGCCTAGTGCAAAGGAAGTTGCGTTCGCGAAGCTGAAAGTCTATGCTGAGCAGGAAGTCGCAAGGAGTACAGGAAACAAGACCTGAACTTGAACATTGACATGTGATTAGTCAATCGGTACTCATTCGTACGTCTGCGTTCGCTGTCAGTGCATGCAAGAGCACGGAAAATTTATCGGGAAACATAAAAGACTTGCAAGTCATAGACTCAGGCTTGATTCTGATATTACTTTCTAGTGGATTCAGCTCCGAGAAGCTCACCCGGAACAGCTTGGAGGGGATTGGCCAACCCGTGAGATACTTTCTCCTTTTTAACGGCACACGCATTGAACACCACACCGCGAACAGATCTCCCTTTGGTCCCCATGGACCAATCGATCCACACAACTTCACACGTCAAGCAGGCAGATGTGATATCGGAATCGGAAGCAATGACGTTGTCGCGCAAGACTTGAATGCTGGCCAGATCAATTCCCCAAGCATTCTCCCAACTCCTCGATCGCATCGATTCAACTATATGCACACAGCTCGGCCACGACCCTGAGGCAGAATATTGCAGGACAGCAGCGACGGGAGCAGATGTCTACATCAGGGCTACAGGGACCTATCCGCGCGAATCTCGAGCCGGATTTCCTGTCCCCTATTGAGTTGTATAGTGTGTGTCGAACTCGCGTTGATGTTAATGTTTTGTAAAAAGTGTCCGAAGCGACAAGTATACATACCACATTTTCCGGTCGAAGCATTCAATGCACTACCGGACTTTCCGGTGCAATTGACCACGGATGTACAAAACAAAATATCTCGCAGGTAGTCGGTGACACAACGTAGCATCCTTCCGTCGCACAATATACCATAGAGTTTCTTGGTAGAGGTTGGAGATCCTTGGCCTTCGTGCGCTATGTCTTGGTAGGAAGTGCTGTGCCGCCCCCACTGAAGCGTATTGGGTGGTGATCGACAGAACACTATGATGTGTTATTAGAGCGTGCTCCCATGCGCAGCGCTCCTCGCCTACTTCGCCTTCTTTCGTATCAGCAAAGCATTTGACCGGGTCCTGAACACAGCAGCAAAACACAGCAATCATCAAGAAGAATTCCGATGCCTTCCCGCAATTCTGCTATTTTTGTGGCTGTGCTGGCAACAGCCTGCTCGGCCCAATTTCTGAGTCGAGAACACATCGCCAACGTAATTCTGGCCGAACAACCTGCGATCAACTCCAGTATCGAATGCGGAAGGTACTACAACGATGTCTATCCTGCGAGCATCTTTCTGAGGGTCTTTGGCAATTACATGCCAGGTACTTGCTTCAATGTCGCTGAGACCTTTTCTCCGGAGTCCTACCCCAACGACACCATCAGCTTCGTCGAGGAAGAAGGCAGCACCAACTCTTGCGATCCCATCGACTTGACCTGCGGGAATCCCTATCAAGCAGTGGGTCTCAACTTCTACTCCCCGCAAGCCAACTACTCCCAGATCGAAGTTGACGTCTTCTTCCCCGCGAGCGGCGGTGCTCTCAACCAATTTGGGGTGAAGGTTTTTGCCGGAGACCGATGTGAAGAGGATGCGCCAGAACCATGGTTTTCGTGGGGTGGCTGCAGCGAAGAAGGTCTGGAATCTTACTGTCGCGAATTACCGTACAACGTGAAGAGTTTCAGACTCGAGCGAGACACGTCGGGTGATGGAGAGTGCATGATTGCCGCGGAGCGTGGTACCGGTGCACGAATGGGTCAGGTTGGTCTCGCAGCGGCCGTTGGAGGCGTGCTTGCTGCAGGAGTCATGGCCGTGGTGTGAGAACTTCGTCAGCTTGGAGGAGAGAACCTGGAATGACCTTGTAGTGTTGTTGCTCGCGAATAGCGCTTCTCCGTTTCGGAGCCGATAGTGATTGATTTAATGCCAGTACGTTTACGCATGTAGCATACTCTCCAATCTTTCAAAGCAGCGGTGGCTGCGAAGCACGGTATAGCAACCGTTTCGCGATGCCACCGCGATTCGTAGCATATATGATCGCATCAAGCTGACCAGGCTCTTGACGTCTTGGTGTACTGTATGCTGCATCGTGTGCGAGATGAGATGCCGTCGTGGCTGATCAATGATTTAGCCATGCTTCCGACACTACTAATCAGTATCGTTGCCACTATAACAGACAATGGGCATCCGTGAGGTGGTGATGATGTAGACAAGAGGGTGAGGGATGGCGAAGACTCGCCGATGAATCAGCACGAATTCGGGCGGTCCGAGCTCAAAGCTTAAAGTTATGCATGTGGAAAGTCCGATCCATGACTGCGCACTTCTCCCACCAACCCGTCACCACCACATGAGATCCTCCGCCGCATTGTTTCGCCCATCTCCGCGAGTGCTCGAATATCTGATCAGAAAAGGTCGTTTCCCGGCCGCGAACATGGCCGTCGTGGCCGTGCAAGAGCCGCACGAAGAGCCAGAAATTCTCGAACCTCCTCCCAAAGTCGCCGTCACGCCTTGCGATCCATGGCCTCGTCCATACTATCTCGAAGACAACCTCCGACGCGTCGCGCCCTATCATTTCACCTACAATACCTTCTGTAAAGAGCGTTGGCGCGGGAGAGGTTTGCTGGATATCTTCACAGACGAGTTTCGTGATCGACCTGTGGAATACTATGTACGTGTAGACACACAGTAGGAAATCTGCGCGCAAGAGAGGGATTGTAGACATGTTCTGACTTTGTCATCGCAGAAAAGTGCGATTGAAAGTGGCGCAGTGCAGATCAACGGTAAGACTGTACCTTCGATTGACACGCCGGTCAAGAATGGCGATGTTATCAGCCATACCATGCATAGACACGAGCCACCTGTGACAGCGCAGCCTATTGGTGTTGTGCATGAGGATGAGAATGTCATCATCATCAATAAGCCAGCTGGCGTGCCTGTACATCCTGCTGGGAGGTATAACTACAACTCGGTTGTGGAAATTATGCGTGCTGAGCGAGGGCATGGATTTGATCCTCTGCCTTGCAACAGACTAGATCGTCTGACGAGTGGAGTCATGTTCATTGCGAAGCACAAAAAGGCTGCTGTGGACATCACAGATCAGCTCATGGGGAGGACGATAAAGAAAGAGTACGTCGCGAGAGTGAAAGGGAAATTTCCGGAAGGGGATGTCGTGTGCGAACAACCAATTCTACAGATCTCCCCGAAACTCGGACTCAACCGAGTGCGCGCGAATGGAAAGGAAGCAAGGACCGTGTTCAAACGACTCGCGTACTATCCTCCTCGAGAACCTGGATTGGATGCGAATGGCAATGTGAAGGAGGGATACAGCATTGTTCGCGCTCGGCCATTGACTGGACGAACACACCAACTGCGCGTACATCTTCAATTTCTCGGACATCCTATCACCAACGATCCCATCTACAGCAACCAAAGAGTATTTGGCCAGGATCTCGGGAAAGCTTCAAGCACAGGCGACGACGACGAAGATATTATCTCTCGGCTTTCACGCATGGGGAAGTCTGAAGTTGCCGAGGCGGTTGCGTATCATGATGAAATGGTCGACGAATACAATCGCAAGAAGGCAGAGAAGATGACTGGTGAGCTGTGCGATGTCTGCCAGACTCCACTGTATAGTGACCCCGGCGCGCATGAGTTGGGAATCTATCTGCATGCCAGGAAGTACAATTGTGCAGAGGGGAGATGGAGTTATGAGACGGATTTGCCGGAGTGGGCATTGCCGCCGCCTGGATATGAGGGACCCAAAGAGGCTACGCAGGACACGGATCCATTAGCTGTGGACTTGGAGAAGCTGAACGTTGCTGGTGGGCAAGCAGATGAAGCGAAGGCAGAGAACGGTGTTGACGGAAAGACGACGTAAGAAGCTGCTGGTGTTTGCGGCACAACGACACAGTGGGAGAGCCGTCCGCAGCAGTTGAGGGCGATGACATGCACAACAATCGGACTTCTAGTCGCGATGAAGTCAGCCATGCTTATGAGCTGCAGCTACAGAAGGCTCGGAGGTCTCTCTGGCCTGGTGATATGTTCCACCCCAAGGTCTGCACATTCCCCTCGCTGCAAGCGCATCTGGTGTACGATCAATATGCCTGACCAGCGCACACACCAACCTATTCGATATTGCTGCTGCTGTACAAGAAGACATGTATGCAGTGACTCTGGACTAGAAGCTTTCGCCCGACTGCCATCAAGGTGGATTTGAAGTATGAAAGTACAAAATGAAGCTCATTCCCGTTCTTTGGCGAACTCCTGCTCTCTCCACCGTTCTGCGCTACCAGCCATTTGATCATGCTCCTCTAAATTGCTCGGAAGTGTCGCATATGCCTCGTCTGTACTTCATAGAAACAGACGACGTGCCCCACCTTGCGACCCTCCGCCAAGAGAAGACGAAAGACACGCACCTGCTGTGCACGCCGCCACGATCCTCTGCACATCGACATCGCCTAGGGCTGAGCGCCATAATCGCGCAAGAAGACCAAACTTCCAGCAGACACAACCATCAACTGCATGATCTGGTCGTTGATGATGACAGATCATGCAACATGCGACAATTCTCCGCCTTCCCCGTGCGACCGCACTTGAAGCTTGCTGCAACAAGGCAAAGCAGATCCCCATCTAGCTATTACAGCTTCTGCTTCCGGCATAGTCGTTTTCCTCCAGTTTGGCCCTCCAGCTCATGACTGGGCGCCGGAGTTACCATTGCTGGAAGCACATTGGCCGGTTGCACATGCAGGGTGAGCTTACTGCATAGCTGACCAAGTTCCTCACCTCGCATTTGCCATGGTATAGCTTCCTTTGATGGGAGATTGTGTGCTGGTGAGTGTCTGGACTTAGGACGAGGTGTTGATGTTATCGCCGGAGACACGCGTAGGAGAAGAGGTATAAGAACTTGTACGATGTTGACATGAAATGGGCTTCGCAGAAATATTCACTCCGGCAACAGCTCACTTCAGGTTTGAGCTAACATTTAGAGCAATCGGACTACTGAATCAGCTTGTCTGGAAGGACGACGATCACAGGTGACAGCTATAAGAGTATCGAAGCACCAAGCTTGCGAAGTCGCACGGAGCTCCTTCAAAACCTGTCAGCCGCAGATCTACTTTCCAAACAGCTCATTCACAAGTCAATTCTATCACAATGGGCTCAGAGCTCCCCAAGACCTTCAAAGCCGCCGTGCTCAATGGCATCGATCAGCCACTGGAGATCAAAGAACTCCCCATGCTCCAGCCTCAAGCTGGAGAGCTCTTGATCAAAGTCCACGCCTGCGGTGTCTGCCACTCCGACCACCACGTCCTCCATGGAGACTTCGGTCCCCCAGGCATCGACGTCCTCGGACACGAATTCGTCGGCACTGTCGTAGCTGTTCCACCAGAAGAGAAGAAATGGGTCGTTGGCGACCGCGTCGGCGGAGCCTGGCACGGAGGACACGATGGTAATTGCCGTCAATGCTCTCGTGGACAGTTCCAGATGTGCGATAACAAGACTGTTAATGGTGTCTACCGAAATGGTGGCTATGGCGAATACGCTACTCTACGAAGCGAAGCTGCTGTACGCATTCCCAAGGATGCTGATCCTGCTGAGGTCGCTCCTCTGCTTTGTGCGGGAGTGACTGTCTTCAATGGTATTCGTCGGTTGGGCGTCACGAGCGGAGAAGTCGTCGCCATTCAAGGTCTTGGTGGCTTAGGACATCTTGCGATTCAGTATGCCAGGAAAATGGGTTACCGAACTGTTGCTCTCTCGAGAGGCTCGGAGAAGAAGGACTTTGCCATGAAGCTGGGTGCGACAGACTACATCGATACTCAAGCTGAAGATGTTGGCAAGGCATTGCAAGCATTGGGCGGCGCTGCTCTTGTTGTTGTCACAGCACCAAATCCAGAAGTCATCTCACCTTTGCTCGGAGGTCTGCAGCCCGGTGGAAAGTTGTTGATTCACGTTGCTGTCGGACCCGTTCCGGTTGATACTGTTGCCATGGTTCTGAATGCCTTATCGGTACATGGCTGGCCAAGTGGACACGCGTTGGACAGTGAGGAGGCAATCGCTTTTGCGAGGACACATGATGTGAAGTGCTTGATCGAGAAGTTCCCGCTCGACAAGGCCAACGATGCTATGGCGCACATGATGAGCGGAAAGGTCAGATTCAGGGCTGTCTTAACCATGGACTAGGAAAGTGATCGGTTGTGCAGTATACAATGGTTGCAGTCTTAGCAACGCGTGAAATTAATGAATTATCACGAAAGAAACTTCAATTACTGCGCTCGCATCATGCGTAGCTTCCTTCGTCCTTCATGCTGGCGAACCTGTATCACCTCTCGCTCCGCGGATCTCACTCCGTTGGTGTCACGTCTCGAACAATCTCGCATGAGCCCAAGATCTAGATCCAAGATTATCAGATCACATGTATCGTTCCGCGGTAAGTAAAGGACTTCGATCAAACTCTCCATAGCCTCATGATGCAATGCAGATAAAATAGATATGCTTTTGTGATGTGACACTGCCAAGGTAGCGTCCACGCGGACGCAATCCACTGTTAGCCTTTTCAATAGGCAAATCGGAAATCTCCGGACAGTTCAAATAGCTCTACTGTAGAGGGACGACCGGTGGTATGAGACTATCGATGATGAGAACGAACGGCTCAGAGCCAGATATTTGTGTCTCTCGACGGCTACATGCCTGACTTTCGATGATAAGAATAGTTTGTTGTTCTAGTTATACTACTGCGACTCTCTCAACGGGCATTCATCACAGCCCAGGGTATCATAACGTCGTCATCACTCCTTATTGTAATCCATGATAAAACAAATGATATGGATAGTTTGGTCTTTCCTGCTTGAAATTCGCCTGTTTCGCCTTGCGCCTAGCTTTTGTATTTTCTGTCTTCGATGCAATGTATTGAAATGTCGATCGTGTGATCCACGTTGCTGTTCCTATCATCTGTCGATGAAACTCTGAACTGTCATGGGATAGTGCGAGTCCGCTGTCGAGAGGGATGTTGAAGGTCGTTTGCTGTGGGATTCTGGCAAGTAGCCGTATGTGTCGGCGAAGGTATCGTGGGGTTTGTAGTTTTTGCTTCTGTAGGCTGGGACTTCTTCCATCATCTGGCAGGCAGTAGTCAGTACAAAGTTCTCGACCTCGAGGGTAAAGGGCGGGAATCGCTTACCTTGTCGACTTGCTCCAGCGTGAGGCCTTTCGTCTCGGGCACAAAAACCCAAGCGAAGAGGGCACAGAATGCACATGTGGAGCCCCAGACGAAGAAGACTTTGACGCCGAAATCACCCTTGTCGCCGTCGACGATGAAGGGTACTATGATGCCGATGATGCAATTCCAGAACCAGTTGCTTGCGGTCGATAATGCTACTCCTTTTGATCGGATGGGCAATTGAAAGATCTCTCCAATGACGACCCCTGAAAGGCATTAGTTCTTGTTGCAACATGATCAGAGAGTGCGAGACTTACATGCTGCAGGTCCCCATGTGGCCGCAAAAAATGCAATGTAAATACAAACGAACGTGATGAGGCAGTAATTGGCTGCCTCAGAGTCGGGTGCTGAGACGCCAACGACGGCAACAGCGTATTCGCAGATACACATGGCCACGGCTCCCCAGATTAATAACGAGCGCCGTCCGAATTTCTCGATAGCGTAAAACGAGAGTGGTGTGCAGACCACGTTGACCACGGTTGTGATCATCGATATCAAGAAAGCGTTCTCCATGTGGACCGATTGGAAGAATGTCACGTTGTAGTAGAAGATGAAGTTGATTCCGGTCCACTGCTGCATCATCTGGAGGGCTGTTCCGATGAATATCTTTCGCATGTTCGAATTCGAGTTCGTGATGCCACCACTGAAGACACCCATCCAGGAGACCTCGCCTACTTGTTGTTCGTATTGGTAGTTCGCCACGATCTCGGATAATTCGTCCTCGATGTACGGTGAGGTAACTGGTTGTCCTCGTACTCTGGCCAAAGCCTTGACTGCCTTGTCATATCTGCCTTTCTTAACGTAGAAGCGAGGTGACTCGGGCAGCAATAGCAGACCGATGCTCAATATCAGAGCCCATAGAAACTGAATGCCGATAGGTATTCGATAAGCGGCGGAGGAATCGTGGTCTCTTGAAGCGTATCCGACACATGATGCCAACATGAGGCCGATTGTGATGGCAAATTGGTATGCTGAGACGATGGCGCCTCGTACTTTTCGAGGAGCCACTTCAGACATGTAGAGAATGTTGACGGCCGACACGCAACCCACACCCAGACCAGCGATGAATCGTCCAGCACAGAGGCCAGCAACGTGTTGTGCTGCCATTTGAACAACCACTCCCGCCATGAAGACGCCACATCCGGGTCCGATCAGCGTCGGTCGACGGCCTATCAAGTCTGCAAGCCATCCAGAAGTAAGCGCTCCGCAGAAGGTGCCCAAGGAGAGAATTGAAACAATTAGTGACTTTTCCCAGGTCTCGTATGCATATCCGGATGGATCTGTCGTCGATGGGCGTCCGTAATCGCGCTTGAAGCTGTCCATACCCAGCACGCCAGAAATGTAACCAGAATCGTAGCCAAACAGAACTCCAGCAAAGGCGGCGAACGCACACATCGCATAGGCCTTGAGCGTCACTGGTGCCTCTATTCGTTCCACTGAGGCGATGACGACCGGCGCCACTTTGCGTGGATCCATGGCGTACTTCCCAGGACTGTAGTCGGCCATGATGTGTCGCGTGAACAATTGCGATCACATCTCAATCGAAAGTCGGACGTCGCGTACTGCGTAGTATTGAATAGGAATGTCGAGGCCAGACCATAGTGGGACATGAAGAAGGATGTATCAGCCTGGGATACCAGGAGGGGCAGAATCGTGAGCGTACATGTTCAACGCTCCGAGCCTGCTTTTACAGGACGAAACTATCGATGGTAGATCCCTGCTGGACTTGTACCTGCAGCAGGTCGTCTGCCCACGGGAACCATGCATCAGCATCGTCTGCTTGGCGCTGCCGAAACAACCACGAATCAGAGGGACGGGAAGCCACATCTCAGCTGGTCGGCTCGAGGACGGATGTGGGGATCAGCCATCCGCGCCATCCACGAAGGGAATCGTGGCCGTGCTACACTTCAAGCGAGTGCAAATCCTCAAAGTCGCACCATGCCCGTTCCAGGGCGGAGGCGCTTCATGCGCTGGCTGCGACGCGCAAAGGTGCTCTGCCTTCTGGAAACGTTCCACGGTTGTTCTCCGAGAGCTGTTTGACCTTTCATTTGCTGTGAGCAATGGGCATCGCGACGGATAGGCCTCTCCATGGTACTCTATAAGTGGCTGGTAGTATTCTGTACAGTCATTGCGTGAGAGAGTGTATTGCCAATCTTGGAGACACTGCGCCGCTCACAGCCGGGCGCGTGATATTGCGCTAGGCTAACTGCCGATCAGCATCGAAAGGGCCTGCGACCGTCTGCTCCTCACTGGTTGGCGATCTGCCCATGTCAACGGCAGATACCACAGGGACTACTGAAAGGCAAGCGGTATGGTTTGAGTGCTCGTTGTCCGCGGATCGTGATGGCGAATTGTCGCCTCCTTTTCTCAGTTCACATGCGCTGCCTGTCGGGAGTTTGCGCCAGTGATGCGTAAGATTAGCAACCAGGGAAGTTGACGCAACGGCAAAGCGTGCGGAGATGGGGCTGTGGCTTCAGCCTTCACGGACGGTCTGGACCGCGGCGTGAGGCGTGTTTGCGCTCGACGCCGTTCGCGGATCACATCTGCTAGTGGTTTCTTTGAGCAGGTTGATAAGACCTCAATTCCGCGTCTCCATGGTATGACGAACGTATACTAGCTGCGCAGTGGCGGTTGTGCAGAAAGGTAGAGGTGACAGTGTTATAACGCCGAATGAAGTGACGCCTCCTGGACAAATCAGCCGACATTCAGCCAGCATCCACGCACATGGCATTCCCGGTCGAGGCGCAGATGCTCTCTGGACCTCATGTCCACTGACCATCTGTCTCTCCTGTGTACCTCACACGATTGCCACATGGTGCCTCTCCGGAGTCCGCCTCTCTCTTGTGGAACATGGCATTTGTTGGTCCTCAATCTTGCCGTACAGTGGCGAACACGGTCACACCTGTGCAGCTTATGTGAGCATGTAAAGTATACCAGAAATCCGAGTCACTCCTTTGTGCATGGGAAGGTTCGCACAAGCATAGTACACACGGTCCACAGATGCACGTTCCTTGTGCTGCATCTCAACGGCCTGCGCGTCATGTCTCCAGACAACCGTTGATAAGCAGTACGAGATTCGCAGGGAGACCGCAACCCAAACTCCTTGAACAGGGATCTCTGCACGTCTATCACAAGCCGTGTGTATGATGAGCTGAACAACAAGAACTGCTGCAATCAGCGTACAAAAGATCGCTCCGTGTCACTGGCACTTGTAATGGTGCGGCAACTTGCCGGAGAATTCGCGAGTCGTGCAAGCCACAAGAGCTATCGTGGCGTTGCATGTGCATATGTACGACACAAGGTTCTGTAACCAGTGAACAGCTGCAGAGCCGATGGTCGGAACCTCCTACAAGCAATTTCCCTGTCTGGCTTTGCCACACCATCCGGATATGCGAGAGTATTATGCGTGAGTTTCGCTTGTCGGATCGTTTCAAAAGGTTAGGATGCTATACAAGAGACCCGCGTTCACCGACGTGGACGCTATTGGGAAGCTGAATGCAGCTCTGGCCGGCGACACAGTCGCCGCCATTACTGATGGCACAATCTGTGTGCATCGAAGTCGACTCTTCTGTGTGCAGTCCAAGTAGAGCAGAGCCACGTCGCGTGCTTCCCTGCTTGCTCTCGTGCATGGGTGGCTTCTGGAACCCATCCACTTGCTCATGGCAGGGTGTTAGTCCGCCCCTGCTACATGTCACTGATCTGATTTAACAGAAACTTGCATCCGAACGTCGGTATCCAGCTCGAGTCCCGTCAGGTGTTGTATGCCAGCTGATCTGCCTGGAGGCATAGGCTTCGAAGGTATTGAGTTCTCTGTGAGTTCGTTCTCCGGCAGGTGTGCTCACTTCCCCGTTGGTATTCCCGCATCACTCGACTGTGCACCAGACGTCGGGGTGGTTCCGAACACGTTATTCTTCACACTCTTGCTCGAAAAACTCTCGGCTCCCTTCAGCACGTCGTCCATGAATCCGCCAAAGAGATCTGCAAGAATATTGGCTGGCTCCCCGTCTTCGGTGAAATCCATATCTCCCATGATCACATCTCCTCTCAGCGGCTTTCCCAAGAACATGCCCACCAGCCTCTTGACAACCCTCAACGGAATCAAGACAGTCAACGCAACAAGACTCGAGGAACCGATGAGTACTGTCCCAAATACCATTTGCCAGGCCTTCTCGGCATCCAGATACTTGAGCATTGGGCTGATGATTGTATCATCCATCCAATTCTCAGCCTCGCTAACATGATACAGAATATGGTTCTTGTTGTCCCAGTAGTTCTTGTTCATGTACTCTCCAAAACGTTCGAATGCCTGGGTCTGAGGATCATATGGCTCGAATTGTTCGTACAACCGGTCGCCTGTCATGATTGACAACATTTGGTTCTGAAATGAAGGAAACGTGGTCCATGGAAGTCCGGTGTATGCGTCCTTCAGTGGAAATTCAATGATTCGCACTGTGACTGGTCGCAGGTCTTCAGCGTTCCCGCGATAGGTGAAGCCAGTCTCCTCTGTATCAAGAACTCCGTCTTCTTCAACCAAGAAATGCACCAGAGCTGGGCTTCGGGTATTCCACACTCCACAGAGGAAGCTTGCAGTGCCGCTGCATTGCGCAAAGTATAGACCCGTCTGATTAAGCTTGCGGTCACCCTGAGCGTAATTGATTGCGTAAATGAAGTCTGAGTCCCATGGGAAGAAACGAAACCCGGAGTAGGTGAGGAACACCCACTGTTCTCGGGGAGCTTCTGGCTTGCTGCATCTTGAGGTGGGCGAGATGTCGCGTACAAGGTTCTCGATGTCAGGGTATTTGTCAATTGGGAGGTCTTCCCTAGGGACGCCCTCTTCATCATAGTATTGCTGTGGCAGCATAAAGTCCAACTTCGACAGGAAATCATTGCTATTGATCCGCATTGTGTGGAAGTCATTGTGAGTGTCCTGAAATTGGCGAAATGATGGGGCACCGCCGCCTACGCCCCAGTCCGACATGGAGTCTTTGACATCGTAGATAAATCTGTCAGTATTGGCCGTGACTTGCTGTTCGAACCAAAATGCGAGGGAAATGCCGGAGATGATTGTAACGAGCAAAGGAAGGAATGTGACTGGAAGCGTTAGCAAGAATGGCCACTTGAACGCTTTCCAAACGAAGCGAAGCAATGCTCGGATCATGGCCGAAAGCTGCAGGCAGAAATTCTTGCAACGTTGTAGAGGCTGGTTGTCAGTCGCCAATCGAAAGTGTATCTCGCGAATTGGTCAAAAAGCAACAAGAGATGTCAACAAGCAACAGCAAGCAAATGCTTGTGATTTCGCACAACATTGTTTTGCTGTGCCGCGTTTGCCCTACCACGCTTTGTTGCCTAATCGGAGTTTGCAGGTGAAAGGAGGTGGCGGAAGGATGCAGAATGACCGAACATTTCGGTTCCGAGCCACTTTTGCGCCGACTGCCACCGTCAAAGCAAGCTGAAGGGCCTGCGCTGGAAGCTGAGCTGCGCATGACGGGTGCAGTGGTCTGGCAGGAGGCGGTCGTGTTTTGCGGTAAAATTGTGTGCTGACTTCCAAGCCCGGCAGACCTTCCCAGGAAAAGGGTTGCCCAAGATTGCAGCGGTCCCGTTCCAGCATTATTCCTACGTCTCATCTGCACATTGCTGTTCAGCGTTTCGAAGCTTTCAATTTCGCAACTCAGATTTATTGAATTGTCCTTTCGCAGATCAGAAGGCTGTTGGCAAGGAAAGAGCATGGAAATCTCCAAGAGCTAGGCGTGGAGGAAAGTCTCGTGGGCGAGCACCGAGTCCCGCCTTCGAAATGGCAACAAAATGGCAACATACAGGCCAGATATCCAGGTCGCAGCGGGAGCAATAGTCGCTCTGCCCCAGAAGTAGGCGATACGTTCAACGAAGTGGCGTCGCTGTCGTACTCAGGCCAGACAAGACTGCAGGCGGAGCCCAATGGTATCGACTCCATCTCCTGGCATTGACAACATCGAGTAGATCCGTCACTACGGCTTGACCGCTCTGCTCGTCAATGTGCAGTTCGTTCTGAGCTGGGCTGGGCTCTGTTGGCTGCAGACTGCTGTTTGCCGGGCTGCCAGTGCAAGGCCGGAAGCGAGGCGCATGTCGGTGCTGCTTCATCGGGGTCGCATGGACTTCACCGGTGCGCTGCGTCCGACGCGATGGTGTTTCGCGGTGCCGCTGTTGTGTTGTGGTGAAGTGCAAGAGTGGTGTTGGCGGTGTTCGAGATGTTTGCGCTGGACGACGGCTTGACCTCACCTCCTGCCGACATACATAAATATAGCCCCTCGCAGCACACCGCAACGCACCACCACGTATTTTCACACTCCAAGATGATGTAGTAACGAGCTTTGAATGCAGACGAAGCTTTGCATACAGGAATTAGTTGCAGCATGATGTTGATCGCTCACAAATTCGCCTCCTACCAAATTGTGATCACAGCCACGCATGTTATGCAGCAACTCACCAAAGCATGTGCGCAACCTTAAAGCAATGTACAGTCAATCGTAGTGTTGCAACGATGTTCTTCTCAATCGCACCTCAGTGCCTCTACGCCAAAGACTCGAAAATCGTCCATAACCTCATATATGTCTATTTTGCAGCTCATCACAACATCTGATGGGTGCACAGCCCGCTATATTGTTGGACAGATAGTATGCATCGTGTCAGGAGCATCAAAAGAATCTTTAATTTGACTCAGAACCTGTCCTGAGCCGCGACGGACGAAAAGTTATTCATGGCATCGATATGCCATCGTTCACACTTACATAGATTATTGTCTCGATCACTTCCCGTCATGTTGCAAGCTTGAAAGATTGACACAATGTAGCGTTGTTGATTACAATGCACGGGCAGAAGTGTGGGTAAGGCAATGGTCGAAGGATGAAGCCCAAAAAAAATTATGGTCAAAAATTTGATTACATCGATTTCAACTGCAGATATGTTTCTCTACATGACAGAGGCCTCGAAAGCAAAAAGAAACGAGCAGCAAGGGGCTCGAACCCTCAACCTTTGGTGTTATCAACTACAAGATCAACTTGCAGAGCCGAAAACCAACCTGGGATATTGTTAGCATTGGATCTTGTCAGAGAAAATGGACTTTGAACGCACGCGCTACCATTGCGCCAACCACCCCCAATAAGTTGGGTATAACCCCTCTTTTGATTGGCTGTGAACTATTGTGGCCCAATATATTCATTCACCAAGCTTCCCCACACTCGGTCTTGGCTCACGCTCCACTATCAAACTTTTCTCCCGGACTCGACATTACTGTGCTCTACCTACAAAAGACATGCTGCTCCCTTCTGCCATAGCATTCACACATCCTCTTCACTCGAATCTCCAATATCCACTGCACATTCTCCTCTATCAATCCGCACCATGTCTTCTTGAATCTGCTTCCACAGCCGTTGACGCAACACGAACAGCGGATGGCGAAAGGCGGTGCAATCTCTCGCAATGCCGGCTGGATGTTCGAAAACCTCTCGACTAACAAAAGCATCGAGTACTCGCCAAACGCTAGGCCAGACCGCTTCTGATGTCAAAGGCTCCACTGGCTGGACATACTCGGACAAGAACCGTCCGGTGACCAATAGATCAGAAGCACTCGGGGTGTGCGTCGCCCAGTCTGCCGTTGTTCGATGCAAGTTAGCTATCATGGTTCCCCTCTGGGCCTCTGTCGGTTGAACGTCCGAGGATGGAACGATGGCGAGATGCGGCGAGAATGCTCCTTGATCGCCTGCAGTCAAATCCCACAATATCAAACGCTGCTCGGTGCAAGAATTGAGTCGGCGGAATTGTGATGCGGTGATTTTTGGCCCTTTGTACCAGCACTCGCGATGCCTCACGTAGTAGCATATGGGAACGACCAGAGTGTCCGCCGGCAAATCTTGCCCAGTCATCGGGATCCGGCCGTGCGTGAGGAACGCAGCTGCATCTTCTTCAGACCATCGAAGTCGACAGTAGGCAAAATCTGCGAGTGGCTCGTCTCTCGAAAGCTCAATGATCAAACCCGACCTGCGTCTTGCGCACTCCGTCATCAGCGCATAGTAGAAACGTCGATGTCCATCAACCATGGCCCGCTTCTGAAGCAGGCGACCATGATCTTGCTTCTTTTGCTTCGGCTGCTGTCCCCGCTTCAGTGTCTTCTTCTTCTTGTCCATTTGTTCTTGGCTCACTATACGCACAGGTCGGTTGCCAGGCCTTCGTGGAGCTGGCCATTCGGCGATGATCGACTTGAGCGCCAGCACCCACTCGTGTGTATCCGTGACCTCAATGCGATATCTCTGGAACTCCGGGATGCTGAAGTCGGCGTCTCGGTCGGTTGTCGTGAAGAAGTAATCGGGAATGACTGCTTCAGGAATGAAGTACACCAGCTTCTGTACGGGATCATCGCCAAGCGAGAAGGCATACATGAGAAAGTCGAACCTAGATCGAAGTGAGCAGGGTATCGAAATATGGACTCGTCTGCGTGACACTGACCTATCCTTTGCGTCAAAGTAAAAGTAGCCCTGGCGCATGATATCCACTTTATCCAGACGATTTCCTCGACCTCTGTATCGAGAGTCGATCTTGTGCTGTACAAAGTATTGTGCTTGGACACGGTTCAGGATCAATCGAAAATCTGCAAGACGTGGCTGGATCCCGACGAAGTCGAACTCCAATTCGCCGTCAAAAGTGACTGCTTGATAGACCCGCATGGCTTCTTCGTATGAAGTAAAGTGCTCGGTTTCCTCTTCCGGCACGATCCAGCGAATGCTTCGAGTAGCGAGAGGCGTCCATTCTTCGAAGCTCACCTTGGTCCATGGGTTGACATACGTTTGGCCTTGAAGTGCACTTCGTCGGACCCTTTCCATCGCTTGCGGAAGCATTGCTAGTGGAAGACGAAATGGCGAACCACATTGGTCCAAGCCATCATGCGCATTAGCGAAGAGTCTTGATTCCTTGGACACGTTAATAGCCTCAGCTTGTTGGTCATCGTTGCCAACTGCCGAATCGAGCGCACGTGCTTTCTGCTTCAGGTTGGGAATGACCTCTACCCAAGCTGGATTGGCCGCGCAAATGCAGATGTAAAAAGCGACACGGCGTCGTTGTCCAGTCGTGGAAATGAATTGTTGCATTCCGTTGGCCATAGATGTGCTACTCTTGACATCGAACAGAAGCAACTCGCCCCAGTCCCAAGGTTCCTGATTGGTGGCATCCCAGAACCTCGCGGCATAGCTCATCGAAACATCACGTCTTCTCGTGCAATCTACAGCTCCATCGGCTAGACTGAACTCGAACGCGCGCAAGACGGAGTCGCAGATGGTCAAGACCGAGAAGATGTTTCCTTCCAAAGTTGCACAAAGATCTCTTGCATAAAACGATTCTAGTATTCGCAGTGGCTCTGACATGATGCTTGGAACAATAAGACAAGCTGAAGATGCAGGAAGGGAGGAGAGGGCAAGTTCGTATTGAAAAGCTCAAGTGTCTCGCTTTGAACGAGACAACAATTACCACATTGTCAACGCCACAAACTACTGAAGCTTCCATCACTGCCGACCACGTTCTCACTCGTCTTTTGCTGGAGTGAAGTATTCCGATATCAACTTGGGACGCTTGGCTCCCTGCTGCGACGTGGGGTGGGCTTCAGAATCGGCCGACCGGCTTCTCTTTTTTGTCTTGACCGACATTTGAGTCGTGCGTTGTGAGCTTGCTTGGGATCCCGTTTGATGCAGGGCCGCTGTCAACTCTGACAAGGCAGACACCAGCATTTCCACGACCGACCTGCAGGACGCATCTTCCTGCTCTTTTGCATATTGTTCCAGCAGCGCAACCTGATCACGTAGCATGTTGATGATGCTACCTCTGAACACGCGGACCAAACCGTTGTCGACAGCCGGGTCCATGGATCTTACTCTCATGATGGCGTTGCGAATGGCCGGGGAGAGTGCGGCAAGCGTTCGATGATCGCCGATACCTAGCGACTGTCAGTAGCCCTCATATCGCTCGTTCGGGATCCACGTACGATCTAGCTCGGTAGCCAGGACGATTAGTCTGTCTTCTGCAGCCCGCGAATCGGGCGGGGTTGATGTTACCCATGCACACTGTTTGAGCAGGGCCGTTCGAAGGAATCCGGGAGGGCCGTAGGTCGAGCTGATGCTGTCCAGCTGGGCAGCAATGAGTAGGGAACGCTGTCCAGACCACAATACCTCGCGCAGTGCTTCAACGCCCGGGTTGTTGTCACTGGTTGATCTGTGGATTTCCGGCCGCAGTAAGGCAAACCACCTGCCAATCTGTCATCGATTAGCACTCAATGAACTTTGACGCTCTGCTCACTTACGAATTCAAACATGTCGTCTTCCTCTGCTGCTTCGCCCACCGCCATCACATCATCGTCATTGACAGGACCTTTGAGGATCTTTTCGATCATCCTAATCACTTCGCTGCGGTCCAACGCTGCCATGTTGAAGCCTTGATATCGAGTTGATCGCACATCTCCCCAATAAATACGTTCCAGTCCATGCTGCGTAAGTCATCTATGAGACGTCGTATGCTTGGAGTGTTCTGGTAGTGGTTCCGAAACTGCGTTTTCCACGACATTCGAGACGAACGAGTTCGAAGCGCAGAAATGCCTGGAACATGCATACAAGCAAGCCTGAGACATCACTAATGTATGTGCACTGCAATGACGGGCTGCAATTCGTCGAGTTGACACTGTGTCTGAACATGCTCGAGTCTGGGCTGCAGATTCCATATTGCCACCTCCTAGATACATCCACGGCTCGACTCCTCGCGCTTTCTCATGCCCTGCTGATGGTGTTCTGGCAGTCCAGCATGAGACCCAGCTTCCACAGCGGCTGCCAGCTAGACATTCGCTGCCTGAATTCCAGGCTTTTATTGTCGTCTTGTGCGCGTGGAAGCCAGTGTCGCGGGATTCTGCACACGATTGGCGAAAGGTCGGATTGTGATACCATCTTGTAGGAGCCGCTCGCAGACCTCGATTTCGGCGTCGAGTATGGTATTTGCTTCGGTCTTTGCGTGTTGTCGGCTTAGATTCATAGTTCTCATAAGCAACTTGTAGCGTGCAGCGACCGCGGAGATGGAACGCCGACTGCCAGAGGCCTGGACGTATTTCTGCGCCATGTCTTCGATTTCACATGTGGGATCCTCTCGCGCGATTCTGAGCAGCGCAGTCTCATCCTCAAGGAGCCAACGCCCGAGCCTGACTTCCTCGAGGGCAAATGGCTTGATTCCAAGCTCTTCTAAAAGCTTCTGGTTGCGTTCGATGTTAGCTTGTCGCATAGTCTCGTACTCCTCCATCTTGTCACTGTGCCTATTGGAAAAATATGGGAAGAATGACAGTTGCACTAATATAAGTTCCAGTTGTACGGCAGATATTGATGTCTCAAGAGCAAACAAGACACAGGATTCATCGAAGGACCTTTGTAGCGAATCCACCGCCCTTGCGAGGGTGGAGCGGATCCGCAGCACGAGACCTGCCAGGGCTCACAGCCGTGCGTGTCGCTGGTTTTCCATCGCTACTTGCCACAGTCCGCCACACTAGATGCCAATTGTCAGCTTTGCTCCAGCCAGAGGACCTCTCCACTTACAACCATAGTCCCAGTTGGCTTGGCGGAGAGCCGTCAACGAGACGACGTGATCTTCTTTCCGGATGGTCGCCCCTGGAACACCGCTGATCGGGCTTTGGATGACGACGGAATTGGTAGGGCTGCGGAAGAGGTTGACGAGATACTCTGCCACGGTACCCAACGGTACGACAGAGCGTCGGGGCTCAAAACCGCCCTGAAGCAATTTGGAACCCTTGATGAATGGTTTGGGGTGGGCTCTGGCAAATTTGGGCGCTGATATTCTTTCTTTTTCTTGCTCGCGAAAACGAAACCAGCCAACATCATGTTCAGTGTCGGTCTCGTCTGGCACCGGATGAATGTCACGTTCGAGGTCGATGGCCAACTCCTGCGATGAGAAGAATAGGTATGAGTCCCACGGGCTGTTGGCTTTGCGGTACGCTGCAGCTTTCACGACTCCACCAAGCCAGAGTGAGTGCTTCTGATCCTTGTAGCGGAGGGTCCAGTATGCAGGGCGCATCACAATCGGCGAGCCTTCGCTGACCCCAAAGCCGCCGGAAAAATCTGCGAAGGTCATCGCGACACCTTGTATGTCCATCCCTCGACCAGTAAGTGGGCCGAGCGGGAGAAAGCCATATTTCTCGTACATCTGAACATCGTAATCGGACCACTGATGATCAACTATGATGTGGTCGCCAGATGGGTCGTAAGGATCAGCGGGCATGCAAACCATTTGGCGGAGACGTGCGAATTTCGAGTTCAGATCGCGCGTTACCCACGGCAGACCACGAGCGTGATGCACACGTTGCTTGGGAGCTCGAGCCTTGCGCTGCGCTGCGGCGTGCACGGCGGAGTCTTTGAGCTCCTCCAGTCGGGATGAATCTGACGCGACCATACCGGACAGAAGACGATCGCTCATCTCAGCGTCCGCGAGCACCTCATTAGCAGCTGCAATAGCCGCATCAGCGTGGTGAAGAATGTACTCAAGCAGCGAGCTGATATGGTAGTGGCAGAAACTCTCATACACATCCGCGTCGAGAGAATTGGCGGCGGCCCAGCCTGGATCTGCTTCGTGGCGCGACATGCAAAAAATGCGATCATTGTCGGTCGTCGAGCAGATCAGAAAATTCCATTGAGCCTCTGGACGGAACGGCGAATCGATGCCAGTACGAAAGCGGTTGATCATAGCTTTGTGTTCGATGAAGACTGGCTCGAGCAACCCGCCTCCCCATATCCAGAAATCTCCCATAAGTGGAGATACCGGGTTGAAATCGAGGTTCCAGCCAGCGGCTTTGAACGTCCGGCATAGCTCCAAGATGGCTTGGAGGGACTTTTGCTTGGGTCGCTGCAGAGGATCAAGGTGGGACGTGGTCGATCGCTGCGGAACCCAGCCTTTGAACAGCACGCGCGTTGTAGGGTTGAAGTACCAGTTGGAGCGAGTTGCATTGACAAGGTTGCGCACTGCTTCATCCAAGTCATCAACGTGGACAAGAAAGAGCACGCACCAAGCGGGCATGCCATTGATGAGCGGCTCTGTGCCATAGCCAAAGTCGGTGCTGTCCTCAAAGATCACCCGTGGTACGAGGGCCACATGGTCGTTCATAGATTCGAAGACCATCGCGTAAACTGCCGCTTCCTTTTTGAACCCGCGCTCGTTGAGCTCCGTGTAGGCGTAATCCAACTCTTTCAACCCACTCGGCCTCAGACTGTAGTACTTGACATCGAAGTGTAGTAGCTCGCAACCTTCGTTGTTTTTGACCCATTGCCATAGATCGAGTCGGCCGGCGCCTTTTGGTGGCTGCTCCTCTAACTCGTCGAGATTGCATATCCACGCGCCATCACAGTGAGAATCTTCGGCTCCTATGCCGACGTCAGGCCGTGTTGTTTGAAGCATTATCGTAGTTCCCATACCTTGGACTGTGTAGACCCCCGAGCCCTCAAACTTCCGCATGATTGCCATGAACCAACATTCGGCCAGCCATGCAGTGACCGTAATTTGCGAGCCATTCTTGACCAGAGGCCACAGACCGCGAACGAACTCTGTTCGAGACTTTGGGAGCAAGTTATCCAGTGAAGATGCGAGAATGGAGGGCAAACCGCCTGAGATTGCCATGTTGAAGTTGTTGCATCGATGGTCATGGTAAACGCTGGGCCGGAGGAGATGTGTCGGCGTGGGACGTGCGGCCCCTGTCTGGGCAAGCACAGGTTCAAGTCGCACGACATCGGGTGCCTGCATGAAAGATGTGAAGTGGAGAACTATCAGGCACAGCGAGATGAAGGCTGTTCATAAAATTGGGAGTGTCAACTAACCCACTATCCTGTCAAAGATCTTGCCCAGCTTCACCATATTGGACTTTTCCCCGTGTCGAAGAAATTCGCCGAGCAGTCGCGCTTGGAGTGCATTCATGTCAGTAGCCGCACGAGCATCCGCCCACCGAGTGCAGTCTTGGGAACGATGATTGAAGTACCATCGAACAAGAAGAATGGACTTCGCTTTCTCGGAAGTCCAGCAGGGACTGCCTGCCCGCTGACGGCCAAGCGCGGTCATGGACACCGAGGATCGATTCTGGCTCTGACGGAGAATGTCTGACATCGAGGTGACAATGAAACGGCCGTCTAGCCACAACAGAGCCATGTCGTCCTCATCAGCTCGTGCTGCTGCGAGCGAAGTGCAATGAAAGCTGACGCGAGTGATGTCCCCAGACGAACTCTCAGCGTCGCCGTAGTCTGGTACCAGCATGCGAAGTGCGAGCACTTCCGTGTCGTATCTGGTTGCCGTCAGCGAAGCCCAATGCGTAGAGCATCACAGCCCAGACTGACCTGTCGTCTTTGCGTGGTATCGCTGCATTGCTTCCGAACAAGCGATCCTCTGGGTTGCAATCTCCGAAAGCATCTAGATCAAAAGGTGTCCACTCGGCAGCCTCGAACAGGACGGGCTCAGAGGGCGAGAAGGATGACCTGGGCTTGGTCTCGTTCTCTCCAAGAAACACGCGGACGCGACCTAGGGCCAGAATCAGCTCGTTGTGGAGAACAGTGGTGACGGCGAGACTCACCGCGTGGCACGTCTTGCTCGCGGACCCAATCATTATACGATAGCGCCCACGCCATGTTCACGTCCAAAATCGTCTCTTCAACTCGGGCCTTTGCTACGTTTGCCCAAGCTCCCAGGGCCGTGAAAGGATCTCCGAGGCTGACAGACGCAGTAAGCTGCCCAAAGAGCGCATGATCCTTGGTGAGGCCCTGCGTGATAGCTGCATTGCCAGTTTTGATCACGAAGCGGACCTCGTCAATCGTGAACTTTGGTCGAGAGAACGTAGCTGAGCGCTCGTCACCACCTTCAGCATTGAGGTGCGCCATATTAACCCGCTGTTCCTTGGACAAAGCCCTCACATTGATCTCGTATGCACATGCTGTCTTCTTTCCCACGCATTCGGCGCAAGGCGTGCCACCAGAGCACTTTTGCCTCCTCTTCGCACATGCCGTGCATCTCGTCTTGAATTTGATCACCGGTTGCTGCGGCTGCACGACGTTCACGTTCGAAAGGGTATCGGCCAAATCTTCCACTTTGCGCGCCTCATCCCGCCCACCTTGCTCTTGCGTCTTGTCTTCATCGGACTCGTCCGGCACCGCATACCTGCTGCCCACCATGGCCGTTGGTATTGTGATGTTGAATGATGCAGCGAAGAGCTGCCTGAAAGCTCAGTTCACCGCTTTCAGTCTTCATGTCCTTGCTTAAAATGATGCATCGATATGCGCGTGCCCGGTAGCACAGCAACACAGTACTACCTGATCAGCGTTTGGTCTGGCTTGTGGAGAGGCAAGCATACCACCTGTGCCTCTCAAGGCTCCATGGCACATCAAGCAGCATCGTGACGGCGTTGCAAGTGAAGTTGTCATTATATCAGTCTACGCGTTCCACATGAACACATGAAGTCTCTCATCTGCGTCACGTGATGCACATCGCCACGGACGTACCCGTAGTACACATTTCCATTTCCATCTGCGCACTGACTCATTCCACCTACGCCTGAACCCAAGTGTCCGAGCCACCAGGAGCAAGCATCGTGGCTGATCAGACCACTCTGCATGCCGCCTCATGGCGCTTGACTCAGATCTTCGAAGCCACATCCGCGTCTCCCTGAACAGTGATCATGGGCGCCTCATGACACTCTCCAGGTTGACACCCCAGCAAGCTCCGAGATCCTTGCCAACGAACTCCCAATCTCCAACGAAAGCCACGAAACTACCACTATCATGCATCTGCGTAGCGACAGCTCACACCTGACCCCTCCCGCCTCCTCTGCCCCTTCAACGCACGACCGTACCCGCTCGATTGAGCCTGGAATCATACACCCATGCAAATGCGAAAGCACCTTTAAGGGCTCTCTGGACATTAGCCCGAGAATTTTGAAAAGAATGCCGCAGATCGAGTAAATGCCTTTGCATCCACTTATTGAGCACCATGATTGGCAGCGGTGGTCGTTGTAATCGTGTGCCCCTGTGGTCTAGGGTCAGGAAGCCACTAAAGGGCTCTTCGGATCTCGAACGAAGCTGCAGGTCCAGAGAATTACTAAAGGGGCTTTCAGATTCCCAAACGAACTGGAAGTTGTGTGAAGGATTTTGTTTTGGCGCCGTTCCTCCTGCTGTTCAGAGTAGCTGAAAGTCTCGCTGCATGAATCTGCGGAGGCGCCGTACAGCTTGCTTGGAAGGCAGTCCGTTATAGTTGTTGAATCTGGTGCTTCGCTCTTTTGCGCTACGATTTGTGATTGGAGGACCGCGCGGTACCTGCCCTTCGTCCTGTATGTTGCGTTCAATGGCGGAATGGGGTGGAGGTCGCGGAGCTCCCCATCGCAGCATGTAAATGCTTGGCTTGTCCGGATTCCAGTACTAGTCCTTTGGCTTCCGACTTTGGCAGAATGGCGGAGGCTGGCCTCTAGCTTGACCGCAGCGCAAAGCGAAGAAGTGCAAACTTGTCAATTTTCGGGTGAAGTTGCCCACGGGCATTTGCATGGGGTTTGATGTGGATACTGTGCTTTCTGGAACATTTCATGGATGGATGTCGTCGTGTCGTTCGATAGAGGTGCAGTCCAGCAAATTGCCTTGACCGGCATGGGGAGTGTATGTGTCTGTGCTTCGGTTGTGCAGATTTGTGGATCACAAGCGAGCTTTGTGTTGCAGTCGGATGCTCGAGGATTTGGCAGCGACCACCGCCTTGAGATGATGGCGGTGTTGGAGTGTCTCGATGAGCGTGGCCAAAGCGGAGAGAAGTGGGCGCCTCACCCCTCTGCACAACGGACACGCCACCGGACACATGTGTGTATGCCGAACGAGCTATCGCCCACCTTATAGCCCTCGTCGGCCTCACGTCCCTCGATTGATCTTTCTAAAATTGGCAAGACTCTGATCTAGACCTTCAAAGATCTCATTTATCGTCTTACGCGCGCATGAAACGGGACTGGCTTGGAGTCGCTCAAGTGTCTGGTGGATATGCGTGGCGACAAGACGTTTCAGTAATGTCTCGGACTCCGTGGTAGCTCCATTGATTGAAGTGGCATTTCACGGTGCTGCGGACCGTCGTCCAGCGAAAGCCCAACATGGCTGGACTCAACAATGCTGTCAGCCTGGCAGCAGCCTTTGGCGAATTCGAGCCACTTAACCAAGTCTCCAATGAGTTAATGAGATCACGCCACAACAGGCTGTATCGGCACAAATGCAAAGAGACGGCAACGAGGAAGAGGCGTCCATGTCTAATGAAGCTACCATTAAGCATGCTTCTCAATCGAAAGTGCATTGTTTTCGGAAGCTCCAGGACAGCGGACATCAAGTTGCCGCACGCCGCAGGGGTCGACCGACATCACTTCCAAATCAAAATGGATCGGATCTCCCACGAGATACTGCTCACCGACATGTCGACCGGAGGCATTGCGATCTGTGATGCTGAAGCATCTTCCGACGTTCATCATCTTTGGAAGGACTCCATCAAACTCGGCCGCAGAACGATTATTACAATCTCCAACAAGTACACATTCAAGCTTTCTCTGAACAGCCTCGTGTACGATACTACCGCTGTCACGAGACTTTTTAACGAACATGCTGTTAAAGGTTACGCAAGTTGTCTTCCAGTTCCTGGCGAGAGACGCCGATCGTCTGGGATCCTCAAGATTGCCAAACAGTGGGAGCGAGCCAAAGCTGCAGCGGCTGTTGGGTGATGATGTTGCAAATGCGACCTTGCAGGGAGCGTGCTTCAGACTCGGCGCTCGTCTTCGACAGTGTCGGATGCCTTTGGTCTTTTCCTCTTGATGCCCTTTCGGGATGGGGGTTGTGCCGAGTTGGTGAAGGTGTCGGACAAGGGGAATCCCAGGGATAGACCGGTTTCAGGTGCATCTGGTCGTGGCAAATTGTTCGTGAGCGTCTCGCAGTCAAAGGTGGAAGGTACCGACTGCGGTCCTGGTCGGCATTTGACGAAGATCTCATCCACCAAGGATTCCAGTGAAGTAAATTTGACATTTTCCATAGCCTGAAGCTTTTGTCGGTCTCGTTCCGTGCTCTGCCTCCACAAGAAACTTGCTTGGTTCAGGCGCAAGCCTGGTTGCGGACCTGATGCAGCGTAAGGTTTGTTCCATCGTCCTACGTCGGCGTTCAGATCGAGTTGATGTGTTGTTGACAGGTAGTAGGCTTGTTTATTGGCATAGATCACGAGGGATGACACTGCTGTCACGTAAGTGGGACAGATCGCGAAGGGTGCATACTGCACTGCATATAGTGGCGTACTCGACGGAGGCGGACTGATGAGGAAATTGCTGGCCAAATATCGAGCGCGCTGCGGTTCAGCATCGAACTTTTGCTTCTGGGCTTGGTCCCATGTAAGCCGCATGTACACAATCGTGGGATATCCAGCGCCTGGTGATTCGGGCACGCGACTCGCTGGCAGTAGAGATTCATCCTCGTTCTTTTTCCAAGCATCCCGCGGCGGCAGGTAGTAGAAGTAACCCTGCCCACGATCGCGAGCGACTTCGTTCATCGCCAGCACGATTGCTTCATTCTCCGGCAGCACGCGCTTGAAGCCATTCAGATCTTTGTCCACAACCTTTTCCGACTCTTGCAAGACTCTTGATGCTTTCCAGAAGTGCCGCCTGGCTGGTAGCACATCGCGTAAGACCGGCATTTGTGGGGGATGGGAAGACGGAGGGGATGAACTTGCTGGTCGACGCGACATGGCAAGCCACAAACGGGAGGCTGCATGAAAGAGAAACGCGAAGCATCTCTACCGAACTAGCTTCCTCTTCACTGCTGTTTGTGTCAACATCGTTTCGAGAACAATCTTCAACCAAGATACGACGCACTCTCACTTCTTAAGACTCATCCCGCTTACTGTGTCCGGATTTGAGAGCCATGGACAACATAAGAGGTCTGATGCTCCGTCCAAAAGTCCCGGACTGGGCTGGAAAAGTTCAAGACTTCTGCGAATGGGCATGGGGCGCAGCGGCAGCGGGCCTTCTTGCTGAGGAGGATGTTGGCCAGTTCGTACTCTTCCTGGCAGATCAAGATGTCTTCCTACTGGCACGTATGGTCGTACCAGAACTGAGGGCAGCTGGTGGACAGGACAAACCTCTCCCACAAGCGCAACCTTCTGCACCGCACATCCCAGAAGCCATAAACAACACGCAAGAACGAATTCTCCATGCCACACAGCAGTCTCGCACGGCGATGAGCTCGCTCAAGGCCCTTCGACAATGTGACTACGATTCAGCCGTGTACCGCGCCGAGAAGAACGCTTTCTACGATGCCGACCTGCATCGTACTCGTCTCTTTCTGAGATCCATCGAGATGTTTAGTGCGGAGGAGGAGCTGGAGATCCGAAAGTGGCTAGACGCGTGCCCTGCGAAGACAAAGGCGCCTGGTGATGCCGACGAGAAGTAATCAAAGACATGGAAAGGAAGAGAGGATGGCGCACAAAGTTGCACGTCTTGCTTGTTGCCAAGCATAGCGAGCAGCGCACGGACCAGTCGTTCCCAGGTACTACCACTTCACAACTTCAAGACACTGCACAAGACCATTTGAGACACGCCTATGCTCGTCAACTTCAGAGGGCTTATGACCAAGATCTTGGAACCCCTAGAAGCTTACAGACAAGCTGATTTGATGGGAGTGCGAAGAAGTTGAAATAATATGAAAGTGTGAATTTTTCTCCACGCTAGCAAAAGCTTATTGTCGGGATTCGCTCAGCTCTCCTCGATCTTGTGGCATCCTCCACCTGTTTCTGTCATCCTTCCAGTCAATTGCCATGGCCTGGCTGCAAATATGGCGGATTTCACCGTCTGTGAGCCATTGCAAGAATTCTGGTTGAAACTTGACGAAGCGATCGATGGAACCACTTACAGTCTGGGTTTGAATTCGTCCACCATTCTACCTTCGATAAGCCATGACGAAAGGCAAGGAAACAAAACGCGTCGGTGTAGTGTGGGTGCTAATTGCTGACATGAGCAAACATATCATGGAAGATTTCGCAGGATCCTATGTATCATTTTACACACGACTACAAGAGTGCCAGCTAACACTCTTGTATTTGTGAACTAGAGACTTCCAACCTACGCTTTATCCCGATGTATCGGAAACCATAATTCAGAAGGAAACACAAGTCCCATTTTGCAACGCCGCTGATGAATCATACAACCTCTTCAATAGGCAAAGTCGGTCCAAACCAGAACCCCAAGACTGAATGTAGTCTCGTGAGAGATCATGTTTCATACGAGAGCAATAAGTTAGCGATAGATGTGGTCATTAGCAAGCTGCTTCAGACTAACAGTACGGCACAACCCACAACCCTACAGATCCAGATGACTACCTGCATGATGTCCATCGAGAGTCTCAACATAGGTCCGTGGTACCAAGAAGGCTGTAACACTCAGTTGCCACTCAATGCACAAGTAGCAGGATCTTGCTGATGCTGCTCTATACACAACCGTTATTGATTGATTCGAACTTGAAAGCAGTTATTTCACCATGCCATTTCAATTTTTGCAAGCCCAGCTAGTAGTTACACTGGCAAACTTCGTGAAGCTGGTCTCCAAGTACATATGCTACACAATTTGGGTATCATTTTCCAATTCAAAAATTCATCGCATGCGCCTAGTCGTATCACGTTCTCACATCGCTCGCCATCCCCGTTTCCCCATCTTCGTCAGCTCATAGCCTCTGGTGTCCGCCAGTTCTCGGCTCTCATTTTCAATAATGCGGAAGTTCTCAAAGCTCCTCCTCGTCATCTCACTTTCGCTCGTTCGAAGCCCTAGGTGACTGTTCAGTCGTCTGTGCACTCTGGTATCCATAGATCCCTAATCCAACGCTCTGGGGCACAGTCGTCTGAGTATCCGACCTCAGTCTCGGCTGAATGGGCCTAGGTGGCACCGACGCAGAAGTCTTCTCGTATATCACCGACCCGACCGTCGTGCCACTATAGTCTGTTCGCAGAGACATAGAACTCTTCTGACTGCGGGCAGTCAGAGGTCTTGTTATCGTGGACGCAGTGCCTTTACTCGCAGCAGACAGTGCTCTTTTACGGCCATCGTGATGTTCTTGCTCTTCTGTTATTGCTGAAAAAGTCTTGCCTCTTGCTCTGGACACACGCTGACTATTCTTCTCGTCCAGAATGTAATCCTGCGAAGCACGTTTCGACAAACTCTTTCTCTTTGCATTCTTGTTCCCTTCAACGTCCTTCTCCCACCAAGACTGCCATGCTTCGAAGCTAGTAAAGATCTTAGGTTGACCTTTGCTCAATCGATTCAGCTTGGCCATATCGTCGAGTGTGAGGGAGGAGACTGCAGCTCCACCAGACATGCGATTTCCGGTAAGGCTCTTTTCGTAATCGTCGTCATATTGCTCGCCGACATATTTCGGCGCAACGTGTCGAAAGAACGACCGCGTGCTCGGTAGGCAGCCGCAGATGATAACCAGATTCGTTTCGATGCAGAGCCAGATGGCTGGTTTTGAGATGACCCATGTCGTGTCTGCGGAGTGGAGTGCAGCAGGCAGAAGGGCAAGTCGGACGATGCTTGCGATGAGTGTTAGTACACCGACAAAGAGCATCGCGGCTAATCCAATCTTCTGCATTCTAGGGATCTCCAGCTTCAACATAATCGGGACAGGAATGCCGAAGAGCAGAAGAGTCGTGCCAGTGTTCAGTCCAGCGTGTCCGAGATAGATGGCATCTTTGTCCAGGCATTGTCCGTTCTCAATCGTGAGATCCCAGCTCTTATTGACCGGCTTGCAAGCAAAGATGACAGCGAAGAAAAGTGCTGTGCTGTAAACAAAGATAAAGGTCCCAACGGCGTATATCAGATACCGGAACCAGCGGGAAGGAGAAAGCTTGTGGTAATAGACCAGAAGAGACAATTTGGCGAGTGCCATCGTGACAATGTATAAAGCGCCGGCGCTTATTGTGGTCAATAGAAGAGACTCTTTGGCTTGAGAAAGGGAGAGATCCCAGAGGTGGACGCTTATGAGCTCGCTAGCCCATAGGTAGATCAGAACTACTTGCAAAGAAATCGAAAGCATCTGCAACAGCTGGTCAGCTGAAGGTCATGACGGCCGACATATTGGTGGTGGAAAACTACCCAGGCCACGACAATCGCAGCATCGTCGACACCCCATCTTCGTGAAGCGAAAGCTCTTGTGTAAATTCTCAGTGAAAGGAAAGCAGTTGAAACGATCATGCCCAGTATTGCTAAGATCACTCCAGCGTCCCGATGTTGTGTCACAGGACTATCGAGGTTCGCGGTGTAGCCCTCTGGCGCCGGCATAGCGGCGGATGTGCTTGGGTCCATTGGAGAGGGCGTGTTGCCGAAGAGAAGGTGTGGTCGTGATGATAGCCAGTATCCGACAGTCTAGCAAATAGTTCGACTTCTCAAGTCATATCGTTCATTGTGTCCAATTCTTGGTGAGCAAGTCGCAAAGAGGCACGATCCGGGGAGAAGGCGTGATGCGAGAGCTTTCTATAGATCTGATTCATCAATGTTTCCAGTAATTCTGAAACGACTAGGCCCAATGTCACTCCGAACTCGCCGAGCACCACGATACCGAGGATTCAACCATGGGGCTGTACAGCCTTGGCCGGATGCATCTCCGCGTGCAGAGCGAGCGAGCATGCAGTATTCAGTGACGTCGCATCGTTAGTCGAGGTTGTTCTCGCATTCTTCGACTAGAAATGGATAGCCTGTCTTCTCTGGCCTCGACACGAGCGACTAATGTTCGTAGTGGCCGATCAATGGGTGAGTCCACGTGGAGAAGCGATGTTCCAGACCCTCGACTAGGGTCAGTCTTGATTGTTCTTCATTTCGTTTGAAGGCCTTTGTGGGTTTCCTCTGCGTATTGTTGGAAGTATCTCCCATCTATGATATATGATGACGCTCGCTCTGATCGGAGGAATCGCGTCATTCATGAGAATTGGCTGCTCTCATTGCTATCGGCTCGCAGCTCACCGAGATGGTATGCCAACACCGCAGCCGGTTTCAAGGTCCGTGGTTGAGTCTCCTTGGCTTCCTGGCGCTCAGGCGTGTGCTGATGCGTACGCTCATCGGGCTTTCCATGATGTCCATTTGCACGTGGTAGGGCGAGTCGTCGGAGTCCTCTACATATCACCAATGTCGTGGTCTCGATGTTGTCTGGATCTCCAAATGGCCGCACGCAACGTTGCCAAGCATTCTCGCGTGGCCTTCACGCCTGCCCCATCCTTGTCGACGCTCACAGGCACATTCCCGGCACACCATCAAAATCCCAGTCCAAACAAGGCTGGCACAGACGCTACAGCTCCTAGCTTTTGGGTCGGCGTGTGTTGGCGACGATGACGGAAGCAGCTACGCCACGGCCGGTCGCACGAAACCACCTGTCAAGCCATACCATCGGGTTGACAGACGGACGACATTTGCTATTCCTGGACCACCATGAGGATGACATCGGACCGACACCGTGGCATGCGGTTGTTGCCATCGCTTCATGAGGTGGTCGATTCGTTGCTGGCCAAGTCAAGCAATACATTGATGAGGAAGACGCGATGTCCGTGGACGCTGCCAGCTCACAACCAGGAAAACGACGAACGACATTTTTCGCGATGACGAGCACTCTTGAAGCTTTGCGTCAAGCAGGGAACAGCCAGATGCGTTTCTTGCGAACATGCTGGAACTCGGCCTCTCAGATCCGAGCCCTCTCTCAAGTCGAAGCCAATCTGACTGACCAGCGAGCAATACTTCGTCACGGAAAGCTCCTTTAAGAGCATCGACACGTGTATGGCTCTCCGTCGAGGACGAGAATCAGGTTCATCACACTTTCTGCACGCCTCATATATTTCTACACCCATTATGGGTTGTGGCAGAGCTCCCCGCCGACCCCTGCGAGGCTTGCGGGCTGGGATCCCGCACTGCAGACTCCGATGTTGCGACTCTGCAATTGTGCATCAAGTATACACCATTCGAGCTGAAACAAGTAATCTGATGCCATTGCTGTACGCTGCAAAGTACATGTCCTGCTCACAGAACTGAGCGAAGGCATCTTGAAGCGGTGAAGCCCCGGCTTCGCTCGTTGCCTGGTGAGCCGGAACGACAAGGCTCAATTCTGATGTCAAGTTGAATGCTTTTCACTCGTACTTACCAAGACGGACAGTAAGTATAGGCTTTCATTGAACGAGAGTTTGTACGTCACGATCAGACACAAAGCAGCACTGAGCCACTGAAGACTCGGTCGCTGAGGAAGCGTATTCACTACTCTCCCAAGACCCTGCCCAAACAGTGCCGACTCTCAACATTCAAGCCAGGTCATTGAACAACATTGAAGGTGTTATTTTTCTTAGCAGGCGTGCTGGAAGGAAGCGTTCGTCCTCATACACTCAACAAGAAGACTGCTCGATCGACGAAACATCCTGAAGAGATTTTGCCAAACCGGCCTTGAGCTTGCAATAATATTTTTCAATGAAGATGAAGAGCCTCCCACGAACTCGTTCTCTGGAGTTCCTCCTACTCCTGGCCTCTACAACAGCAGCCCTCGAGACATCATTCCTCGGCCCTAACCCCTGCTGCGAAGCCCTGTACATGTCACCACATATTCCACCTCCTCATCTCCATTATCCAGGCGAGACATCTCACACGGAACTACAAAGAACACCACAATATCTGAATAATCATCACTTGACTCCGCCATGTTTCTATACTCCCAATGCCACGGACGAAGTCGCTCAAGCGCTCAAGATACTCCTCGCCACCAACAGGACCATATCTCGAGGGTGCAAATTCTCCATACGCAATGGCAACGATCACACTTCAGGAATATACTCCAGTCAATCTAATATCGATATCATGATGGATCTCCGGAAGCTCAACAGCATAACGTATCATTCGTCGAATTCCACACTCTCCGTCGGTCCCGGTGCAACTTGGAGAGAAGTTTACACTTACATCTCCGAGCTTCCAAGGTCCTCATCACAGTCCAGAGCCGACATTGAAGAGAAGGACCAGAGCGAACTCGCACTTCGGACGCCGAAAATGGTCTCCACTCCTCCCTCGCTCCTCCTCTCACCACCATCCAACACTCTCGACTCGAGCATATCGGACTTCTTCCTATCCTGTGCACCTGCAATCTTCTCTCAGAAACGAGGCACGTCATGCGACGCAGTGGCCAATTTCGAAGTCGTGCTAGGAGATGGTGGCTGGCTGGTCAACGCCAACGCAAAAGAGCACTCGGATCTGTTCAAAGCGTTGCAAGGAGGAGCAGGGGTAGGAGCAAATCTCGGAGTCGTCACGAAGTTTGACCTGCAAGTGACCAACGTGGACGAAGAAGGGATTTGGGGCGGAGTAGTCAAATATCCCGAAAGCACAGCTGAGGAACAATCCAAAGCTTTGGTGGAGTTCGTGGAGAATATGGGCAAGCTGAAGGAAACAGAGGGTGCAAGCGCAGTCGTAATGGAGAAATACTCATCCTCAAACGGACCCGGAAACCTGGAATTCTTGAACGCATACACCAACATCAATCCCACGAGAGAAACAGGAGAGACCACTCTACAACCCTTCCTCTCTATCCCACACAACACATCCTCCACAACCAGACACCACCTCAACCCATCCTCCCTCTTCCTCTCCTTCACCTCCACCTCCCAACACCCTCAACCCAAAACCCACTACCTCGCATCTTTCACCCTCATCCTCCCCACCACATCGTCCCTCCTCCAACAAGCGCACAACTCCCTCCTCGCCGCGATCGCAAATCTCGAAGAAACAGCCATAGGTTCCTGGACCGTGTCTGCAACTTATCAACCGTTTCTGATAACCACCTCCAGTTCGAAGTCAGAACTAGCTGGAATACTCTATGAAGCATTCTTCGAATATCAAAATCTCGCTGGCAAACCAAATCAGAATGGACTTTTTCAGAGACATGCCGAGGAATTGCGGAGAGGGATAGAAGGAGAGGTTGAGAAAGTGGGTGGAAAAGGTGTAAAAGTGGGTAGTTCTCCAGTGAGTTCATTATTTTAGGACCTCTTTTTTTTTTTTGGGCCGGCCCCAGCTGATTGCGATTCTAGTCCTCTATCGCAAATCTCGAGACTCTACGCGAAATCGCAGCACGATATGATCCGGAGGGTGTGTTTAAATACATGGTTCCCTCTTCTTCTGGCGGCTTCGGACTTGCTGGAGGCAGAACTGCACACGGTGAATTGTGATTTTAGTGATGGACTTATGCCCACGAGAAACGAAGAAAAATTTGGACCGGGTTGCAAATGCATGGCGCTAGATTGCACATATCTGCTCTTACTTCTATGCCAAGATTCTCTTTCCTGTGCTTCTTCTGCTTCTTCCTCGTCTTCATTCTGCTCCTGCTGCCTTCTCCCCCGCCCCGCCCCGGCCATGCCATATGTATGCCTTCTGGCTGTCCGCTGGTGTGGGACATTCTGTCCAATGCAATGCTAAATTGAAAGCCGTCCGAATGTTGACTGCTCTTCTGTTGCTGATGATGGTGCCAAAATGCTCGCGTGATGTCGTAACTCCAGAAAGAGTTTCCTGCTCAACTCCAACGCCAAAAATGCTGCAAAGTAATTCTCAACGATATGCACCAGTCTCCGTATCTTGCGCCGTTTTGCTATACAAATTTGTACAAGTGCTCTGAGATGCGGTAAGATTCTCTCACCCCTGCGCTGGAACTGCGAGGTGGGAGCGGTGAAGCGCCAGTGCGAGATCTTGTTCGGTAAAAGGCTGATGATCGTGCGCTGTGCTCATAGTTTTCGCAAGGTTGTTCGCGTGGCCAGCCGTGCCGCTGTCTGCTGTTCGTGGTCGCTCAAGCGGCTGGTATCGCTGGTCTTTCGATTGGACTCGTGATAGACCGACTGTTAAAACGCGTTAGCCACATTCTCATCTTCGCAAAGATAAGCCAAACTCACCATTGTGTACATCATCATCGCCATCTGCTTCGGGCTCGGTCTTCAATGTTGTAGGTACTGCTACGCCCATGTGCATCGCAGCGCCCTCTCGATGTCGCACGCTGCCCTTTTCGGCATCGCCGCCACCACTCGTGATACTGTTGCTCCTGCCGCCGTCTGTGCTCTTTCCGCTGAAACTCTTTCTACCCAAGCTGATCCAGCTGCTCCTTCTGCTGAGTGGAGTCTTGGCGACGCTGTTTCTCCGACTTGGTGCTCTGGTTCCCATGGGACTGTACTGGCTCTGGAAACTCTTCCTCCTCCATGCGTCTGCGAAACTGAACGCTTCTAGTTTATCCTTGTGCTCCTTTTTGGGAGGCGCTCGGTACTTTGGCCTTGGCATGGGCTCGCCGGGTTTGTAGACGTTACTCGGCCATCGTTCATCGGAGGCTTTGGAAGAGCCTTTCGAGGTTTGGGAGTCGCGGTGAGATTTGGACTTGGACTTGAAGAGGAATTTGACCTTTTCTCGGATCGCCATGTCTGCGGAAGGGTGTGTATACTGAAGTGAAGGTGCTGAAGATGCCCTAGGCGGACATTCGTCTCATTGAATCGGCAAATACCGAGCAGTGTCGCGCTGGTTGCCCAGGTCGCGGCTGGGAAGCGGAAGCAGCGAGTGTGATCCTGGGAGGTGACGTTACGTCAGGCGATGGATGGATCGGGAAGGTGTCGGTTGGCGAGAGCGGGGAGAGCAGCAGATGGCGTAGTGTTTGTCTCGGAAGACGAGAAGGAGTGTTGTTCAGCTGGAAGAGGGTGTTCTATGTCGAGGGCGCATGAAGTGCAGGGAGCGGAGAGATAACAGAGAGGGTGCCTCTGGATTCTGGAAGGATTGGAATGGCATCCAATGTGGGGAGGAACAGGCTCGCAGCGCGCGCTACGCTGAGCCCGCGCGGTCGACGAGGCAGTTTTGGGGTTAGTTGGAGCCATGGTGCGGGAGGTCACGGCAAAGAATGGGACGACGGGTCAAAGAGCGAGAGCCAAAGCCGATGCGCCGCGTTGAATGTGGGAGGAATATGGCCGCGCACGAATGTAGAAGTAAGCCCGAAGATGCCTCCGAGAATGGCAGACGTCTGCTGCACTGCTGGGGACATCGCTGTCGTCGAGCGGCGCGGCGGCGCTTGCATCCGCCGCGGCGTGCAGATACGCTGCAGTTCCTTGCAGGTGAGTGCAGCACAGTGCAGGAGGGCGGCGCGGTGACGACAAGCCCTTCTACTGCCGTTCGTGTCCCGAATGGGGAACGGAGTCCTTCGATGCATGGAGGACGTTATGCACGCGGTGGGGAATGGTGCATAAGAGTGCATGGCGGCGGCGTGGCACTCCGCCATGTCGTTGAGCTCCCACCGGACGCCCGCTCACCGTTCTCACTCAGCATTGCAGCCTTGCAGCCTGAGAGATTTTCCGATCGATCGGAACAGTCGGGCATGGCGAGGTCAACCAACGACCAGGGCTCGCATATGCCCATGTCCACATCTACAACGTCAACTCCCTCACTGCATCTCGACTTCTCGACTGATTTCATGCACATCGTATCTGTCTCTCCAAGCGCCACGCGTAGCGTACCACCCGCAGACAGGTCCGAGAACACAAATCACGCCGCCGCCCTGCATTGACGGACAGCCGCACGCGAACCACGTCATCTGCACCTCGAGCAGCCCAATCGACGCTCTGCAAGATCTCACATATCCAAGCGCATCGATCAATGGGATCAACAGCTTGATCTATGAGAACATCGCGAGAGAATGACAGCCAGTCAATGTTGCGAATATGAGACGGGGATCCAAGCTTTCGCGCGCTGCATACCGCCCATCGTTGCCCAATCTCTGCGCACGCGCGCCGCACCGCTCTTTGTTTTCTTTGTGTAATCGTCTCGCATGACCTCAGCCACCGACACGTTGCTCACCGCGTGCTCACCACTCGCCAACTTCGCTGCTCCTGCCGCGTATCAGCATTCCAACTTGCTACGACACATGTGGCAAGGATGACGTCTGCATATGAGCTCTGCAAGCTCTCCCATCTGAGATGAGGCGCCTGCCCCGCGCAGCCTGGCGAAGAGGTAGGCCGTGCTTTGTTGATCAATAGGAATATACCTGTTTGCGTAACTCTAGCACTCAATTTGACATGAAAAGTGCGAAGCCGCGACTCGTGCAACTGACAGAGAAAACCTACACATTGACCTGACAAACAGCAAGCATGGATAAGCTCAAGAAAGTGTTGTAAGCTAGATCTACAGCAGGCATTTTGACGGAATTTTTATTAATTTCTCCAGCTCGCCGGGTTCGAGCAAGGATGATGAGATCCTCTACGGCAGTGAAGAGACGAGGCTCCAGAATGCACCAGAGAATGAAGCAAAAAAGGACACATCCACACTCTATCCTGTTGAGGGACAGCAAACAGAGCAGGGCGAGAAGGGAGGAGTGCTACGCCAAATATTGAATCCAGGCGGCAAGAAGTGAGCGAACAGACGTGCAGAGAAGCGCAGCGCCATATATCTAACCGGCCTCAGGTACGACGAGCAGGCCATGGGCACCACTGCCACGACTGAGCAGCCCGGCTCAAGCAAATTGCAGACAGATACTCAGCAGAGAGAGTCCCCGGCATACACAACGACTACAACCACTGGACAAGGCGCATCAACTGGAAACAGCTACACTGGCGCATCCAGCACTCAGTCCAACCTCACACCTGCTGATCCAAAAACTGCCCAAGAAGCGGCTGTTGCAGGAGGTGACCTGTCAGCTGGTGGAGCAGCAGCGACCGCATACAGCAGACGGGACAACGAGACAACCGGTGCCAGCCAGACTGACGGCCTCGCTGACAATCGCACCGGGACACAGGCTGCTCAAGATCAATCCGGAGCTCATGGGCCAGGCCGAGATGCTGGCGAGGCGAACTTTGCCAACAGAGAGCATGATAACGACCCAGACAAGGGAAAGACCATACTTGCCGCCACCGGGACTACTTCGCAGAGCAGACCTTTGGGAGAGAGTGGTTCTAGTGGCCTAGGAGGCCAGACCAGCTCACTTGGGGACAACACTTCCAAAGGCGTCGCAGCTCAGGACTTCGAATCTACAAGTGGTGGTTACGGAACCGGGTCAACGAGAACTGGCGGCATTACTGATTCTGCTGACACAATCTTCACCGGTGGCCAGTCAACTACCGAGTCTTCCAACCTTGGACGCAACGCAGGCATCGCAGGAGGTCTGGCAGCTGCAGGGGCTGGCGGCGCGGCATATGCTGCTTCTCAAGATAACAACAACAGCAATACTCTTTCAAGCACTGACAATTCGCAATCGCTAGGCGACCGCTCTCACCCACTTACATCGGGAGCAGGGCACGGTCACATCAACCCGGTCGCAGCTCCAGAGGCAAGCCTGAGGGAGACGACGAGTCAATCTGCACGGGATTCGCAACTGGGAAGCAGCCACGCTGGTGTTCTGGGATCATCTGATCCGTCTACTGGTGTTGCTGCTGGCGGTATTCGCAACGACGAGGGCGTCACTCAGCTGAACAAGGCTCCGGCTGACGTACAAGGTGCGACATTCCTCGATCGCTCATTTTACGTTGGAAAGTCTGGCGATACCGTGGACCATGGCCCGAATGTGCCTGGACAGTTCCCTGGTGCTGAGACCACTTCTACCGGCTCTTCTCTTCCAGCGACAGCAGCTACAGGTGCTGGAGTCGGCGCGATCGGAGCTGGCAGCGCACTTGGCGCCCAAAGCAGCTCTACAACAACAGGCACGACCGCAAGCCCAGGCATCCAGACCACCACGAACACCACAGAGCGTGTGAGTGCTTCTGCTCGGCACGGTTCCATCTCAGGCACCGAGCACAACCCAGACTCATCGACGACGCACACCTCTGGTCGTGATGCTGCGATCGCCGGTGGTGCGGGAGCTGCAGGAGTAGCTGGTGCAGGCGCTGCATATGCCGCAACACGCGACAGCGATCCAACCACGCATGGTGCTTATGGCGCTGAAGATCCAAACAAGCACAACAAACTCCACAAGCCCTCGCCTGAGGACAAGAAGCTCGAGAAGGAGCAGGCCAAAGAAGAGAAGCAGCATCAGAAGGAAGTTGAGAAGCAACAACGCGAGCTTGAAAAGGAGCAAGAGAAGAGGCAACGCGAGCTTGAGAAGCAGCATGAGAAGGACGAGAAGGAACGCAGGCATGCTGCTGAGAAGGCTGAGAAGAAACACGAGAAGGAACTTGAAAAGGAAGAGAAGGACAAGAAACCAGGTCTGATTAGCAGAATCTTGCACAGGAACAAAGACGACAAGGACGATGAGACCAAGGAGGCCACGGAATTGAAGGAGAACAAGGACAATGGTCCGCTGGATCATCCGCTCATCACGGCTGCTGGAACGACCGCTGTAGTGGGAGGCGCTGGCGCAGCGGGTGCTCACGCATCTCGTGATTCTGCTCCTGGACAGACAAGAGAAGCCACGGAGCTCAAGGAGAACAAAGACAACGGACCACTGGACCACCCACTCATCACGGCCACTGGAACGACAACTGCTGTGGGAGGCGCTGGTGCAGCGGGTGCCTACGCGACTCGTGACTCAGCTCCTGGCGAAAGCGGCAACCTCACAGGTCAGAGACAGCATGATGTTGAGCCAGCATTGAGCGGCAATAACAACACCATCGGAGGTGCAGGTGCCGTTCCTACAACAACTAGCCAACCTACGACGACACTCCCTCGCGATGACACTACAGGCACATCCTCGTCCAGCGGAGCCCAATACGCCGCTGCATCTGGAGGTGCGCTTGGGGCTGCCGCAGGCGCCGGAGCGCTCGCTTCTGCCTCCGGCACGGGAAACACAACATCCGATCGCGACACTGGTCTCACCGGTCAAAGACAACACGATGTCGAACCTCTGCTCAGCGGCAACAATAACGCGATCGGTAGCACCACAACGACGACCACCTCGTCTTCACAACCACAGACCGATCCCAAGCAGTACTCGTCCAGATTCTCCGAAGATACAGGTGTAGGAGGAGCGTCGGCAGCGTCTGCCGCGCCCGTTCTCATCGTCGGCGGATCTACCACTACGGGCGATCATTCGCGTGTTGGAGCTAGTGGTGACACTACTACTGGTACCACCACTTCTCACAAGCCAGGCGAGGGCTTGACGGGAAGGAGACAGGATGATGTGGATCCGTACATCAGTGGAGGGGGATTCACCACATCGAAGTAAATGGCAAAGGATCGGAGAACAAAGCTCAATGTGATTGAGGGCTATGAAAGTTCTGCGTAGGGTGTCATGCTTAATGAGGTGGTGGCGAAACATTTTGTTAGAATGAACAGTACGGAAAATTAACGAGAACACGACATATGACGAAACATATATACCCGACGGCAGTATACGATTGATAGCGAATAAGAAAACACCATGAAACCAAGCCATTCTGCCCATTACTGTACTGTGCCGTATCTCGATCGTTCTTACATTGCCATTACATCTTAACATATACAAGAACTCTTATATATCGGGAGTGAAGGCAAACGATGCAAGGATGACGGCGTGTCTAAGGAAGGACTCATAAGACCTTGCTGAGGTATTGTGCGGCTTAATGTAGGAGAGAATATTTATTGGCTTAAATAGTATACAAATTACGGCAAGCACTAACATAGCAATATATATTAATACTTACTCTAAGCATGGAGCTCGGGTCAGCGGCCTACGACCTCTACATCTAGTGCACTACTCAAACTCAAGCCCCGGATAGGGGGGGCTGCCGCCATGCTGACTACGTTCTAAGTTAGCAAACAGGGAACAAGAAGCCGGATACCACCAACTAAGTGAAGCAAAGTAATGTTCCCGCGTCTAGCTCGACCTATATTATCTTGCTAATCTTGGATTAGTGCTCTTGCATTTGCAGTCCTGCGTGGCAATCTTCTTGATCTGTTCTGCGGCTTCCTTTTCTATGTCCGATCTTGCAATGCTAAACGTCAGTCGCCAGCGCGTAGGCGCTGCATCTCGTCCTCGAACGATGCTATCAACTTTAGTCCACGATCTACGAAAGCCTGCGAACCACCCTGCACTCGCAGTTTATTGGGATTTTGGCTGCACCATTGTAGCCAATCTTTGTGATCGCAGCTCTCGTATATTCGAGCTTGAGGCGTTTTCTCTCGGGTTTTCCTAGACTTGAATTCCTGTCCGTGGTCGACGTTGGTAGTGGTCTCGAAGTGTAACTCGTCATCATCTTCCTGCGCATGTGAGAAAGATCAGTAACGTGCCGGTGCATCTCGGGCGTGAAAGGGGTTCTTACCTCATCGCTCTCGTCAAACTGGACAGTTACATGTATACGAGGCAACCAACGGTCAAGAGGTTGCTGCTCATACACGAAGCACAATTGTGCAAACTTGGTGATCACGTCAGCGCAATCTAAGGCCTTAGTTTCATCGACTGGCGTCTCCAGTGTGGTATGAAAGTCGACCTGCTTCAACTTCGCCCGTGAATAAGCTGCTTGGTCCGACAGCAGGCGCACGGAATAAAGCCCGGGCTCTGTGTGGCCACGGCAACAGGTGTGCGTGTATCCACCCATCTCAAAGTCGCGAAAGCGTTGAATCGCACGACAATACATTGCCAGGTCTTGTTGGCTAATACGATGCGCCAATAAAGCGAGGAGCTCGATCATCGGTCCTGTACTGGTCTGATATGATCGCCACATGCGCAAATGTCTGAGCTTGTGCAGGGCGAACGTTAGAGCTGTGCAACCAGCGTCGGAGCAAGCGCAATCGCAATTGTCTGTTGTCAAGGCGGAAGCTCCTTGGTCAAGCAGAACGGATAGAGAAGACACCATATTTGCCCGTTGCGTAAAATGCCAAGTCCGTCGTCCATCGTCCCTGGCTCCCCAGTTACGGAGCTGAACAGATGAAAACAGGTAGTGCATGACGTTGAGTCCGTCGTGCGTACACGCCGTAACATCTGCTTTATGCCTCGGGCCGACCATCCAGCACAGAGTGTCGAAGTCGAACAGCGAAGCGACGTTCATGAGGGGTGTCCGACCCTTCTCATCTCGACTGTTGATGGCTGTGAATCCCGAAGCCATTAGCAATTGCGTCTGGTTGTTCGACTTGGCTACTTGCATCAAAGTAGTTTGGTCCCATAGCAAGACGTTCGCGTTTGCTCCGAGACGGAGCAGACGTTTTTCAAAGCAAGTATCAAAAGGATCATCTGTGTTGACGAACCAAAATGCCAAACATCTGTCCAGCAGATTCTGCGCTTCTGCAGCCCTTGTTTCCGCCCTCAGCCACACAGAAATATCTCTGATGAATTCGAGATTCCGTCGACAGAGTGCGTAGTCGATGAAGTAACGGCCGTTGCGCCTATCTTTCACGGATTGATCCGCATCATGCTCGAGTAGGACTATAGCCGACGCTGATGCGCCGTAGCAAGCAGCGTACATTAAGGGAGTTGAGCCCCCGCTATCAATGCAATCAGGATCGGCTCCAGCTTCGAGCAGCCTTGTCAATCGGTTGGGAGAAAGCACAGCAAGGTGGACTGCCGTCTGTCCCAGTGCATTCGGCAGTGTTCGCAGAGCTTCACCCCTCAATGCACGATCAATAGCGCGTTCGAACTCAGCGTCATTCTCAGTCAGTAAAGCCTCAGACAGATAGTCGCAATCACCAAATCCTGGGAAGACTCCATCAGTAACAGCGCATCGGAGCTTGAGGTCACTCAATGCTTACCCGGCTGCCTCTGTAGACACTTCTGCATAAACTCGATGAACATAGGATCGGGCGCAAGTTGCTCCGCAAGCCAGGCCGGGCTACAAAGCTGTGGCCAGTCTTGAAATAAGGAAGCATCTAGGCAACCAGGATCCAGGCCAAAGTACAAGAGTGACAGCAACATTTCCATATGCGGTCCCTCGCCGATCCATTTTGCACAGCGGTGAAGTAAGCGCGGGTTGCGGAGGACGATGGCTGGTGATCCAAGCATGAGGAACTTAAGCAACTTCCACTGCGCATCCCGTATTCCCGGAGGCCAGGGTCTCATAAGAAGTATGTCGAGGTATCCTTCACCTTTAGGATTCACATCCTCAAACGACGCTTGACCGCTTGTGAACAACTGCTTGAAAGAAGCAATTTTTCGCGAGGTATACCGATCGAGAGCTTGTCCGTAGCAATTTTCTGGAATGTTCTTCAGTGGAGGTCGTCCTGACTCAATCTTCTCAAGGCACCGGAACCCGGGCCCATTGTAGTCGCAGACGCGATCTGGCCTCAAGATCAGTGTAGGTAACCAGCTGTCAGTAATTTGCAGACCCGCAGTGATCGAAAAAGGCAGCAAGGACGGGAAAATGGCTACGCGGAGTTTTATCCCGTAAATGCGAGCTGTGCAAGTCTCAACATTGCATGCTTGCCCTATTGCTTGTAAGCCCTGCATCTCAGTAAATATGTACTGGCTTCTGCTTGGGCTCTTCAGAATCTTGGAGTGACATCGACAATAGCAGCGGTCCTTCTTTGCCAAGCATGAGATGAGTGCTGCGCTACTATTAGTATATGGGCGAGGATCCAAAATAGCTTTGCTTGAGTCCCCTCGGTGTCCCTTAGCAAATGTAGCAGCGTTATTCTTGCTCCATTTTGATAGCGTTAGATTGTGTGGTTTGATGACCGGATTTTGCAGCTTCGGCGGCAGGCTCCTGTTGTACAGTTAGACCAGAATTGTACGAGATGCACGCCACGTACTGTATGTCGTCTCGCTCCTTTATGGATCGAAGAAGACGCTGTCTAGCACTATCCTCCCCTTCTCCATAGTTCGCGCCTGGTCGTATGCCGACAATGCCGAAAAGAGCGTAAGACATATCTTCCTCTCGAAGAGTCTTTCTTCCTTCCATCCATCTCATCTTATCCCCAATCGCAAGATTCACGCTAGTACCCCAGTCGTTCAGAACCCGCTCTGGTATCCCCGTCAATGTAGCAATCTCTCGTACAAGATCTGCGCCGGAAGACATGCTGTCGCAATGGTGGAAGTAGCATCCTTTGTTCCCGATGACTTGCCACTCCTTAGTTACGAAAACGACCAGACGTGGTGCTAACAATTCCTGTAGAGTCCAGCCCCTCGTGAACCATACACTGCTGAGGTACGTCTCCTTGTCCTTGACATCTTCGAGGTACGCCAGACACATCTCGGATCCACGATACCAGTTGAACATCGAATTGATTGAATATGAAAGATCCGCCTCGCTCTCCTTGTTTATGCAGCATGTATCGATCCAGAGCCACTCCAAGTGCGATAATTTCTCTTTTATATATCTTGCGAATGCTAATACCTTCTTATAACCGGAATTGTTCTTGTTCTGTCCGTTTCTGACATCCTTGTATGTAGCTTCTCTGTCCGACCATCGATGCGACGCGATCACATACTTCGGTCGGTCGTCGCCATGGAATTCGGCGAACTCGAGGCTGTTAACGTTCAACAGACGCATGTTGATTTACCTGTGAGCAGTAGTTGGCGCGCCGCATTTGCTAGAGTGCTTGTGTGCAGACCTCGAGAGAGGACAAAGAGAGAGCTATCCCGGCGACCTCTTTGGCGCCAGCAAGGCTGAGAGCTGTTGCAGCTGCAGATTGCACTGCGTCCTTCAGCCGCCGCCGAGGCTTAGCGCTGCGAGGCTTGGCGGCCGGAGGTCGCATAGTAGATTCCTCTGTCCTCATCGAACTTGTTGAATACCACTGCGAACCGCAGCGTATGCGTAGTTCGCCCGTGACACGACCATGTCCTTCACATTCCCATTACTCCACCCGTTTTCCCCCACCACCCCTGCACAACCCCCCAATACCTCTCAAAATCCTCCCTCGGCAACCCCACATGCGGCGCCTTCTCAAAAACTTCCTCCTTTACACCCTCGAACCCTTTCACCTCCCTCGCTTCTTTCGCATGATCTCTCACATCTTGCCAAGACACAACCTCATCAGATTTCGAATACATATACAATCTCGGAATGCTTGCATCCCAAATCTCCTCCCTGGGTACTCTGATCCCTTCGATAATCTCTCCCTTTACAGGACTGTGACTGTGAGACGAGGAGGATTTGTTGACGAGGAGGAAAGGAGAATTGAGTCTTCTTCGTAATTTATCAACCATATTCTCCTTTCCTAAGATCCAACATTTCCAAAATCCGTAGGAGACGAAGCAGCGGATTAGGAATTTTCCTAGGAGGCGAAGGAGGAGGGGTTTGGAGGGGGGAAGAGCGGCGGAGGCTACGGCAAGGACGGCTTGGGAGGTGTTGGGGCGGGAGGGGGTGCATTCGAGGATTAGGCGGGAGAAGATGGAGCCGGGTTGGTGGGTGGCAAGGGGAGAGGATGAGGATGAGAGGATGTTGTTCAGTTGGATGCTGAGGTAATTCGCGACTGTGGCGCCGCCGTTGGAGAAGATGTGGAGGAAAATTTTGGGTGGAGGAGGGTGAGAGGTTTTGGGTGTTGAGCTTGAGGACGAGTTTTGGAGAAGGTGGTCTTGGATGATGGAGATTGCGATTGCCAGGCGGGGTTTCTGTTGGAAGAATCAGTCAGAGCCAAGGAAAAAGTTATGTTTCAAACTTTGAGAAGATAGGGCGTACCATAAACTCATCAGTCTCAGAGACATCTTTCCAAGTAGACTGAATGAGAAGGATCGTCGACGAAGGATAGAGCTTCTTATATTGATCGGTGTATTTTTGAATGTGTCTTGGGAAAGCGGCCATCCAGCTGCAGATGACGAACAGGGGAGGCGGAGACTCGTCGCTCGATGTGTTGGTCTCAGGCCGGTAGATGGAAATTGTTTCTGTGAGGACTTCGAAGCCATCGGGCGCTTTGCCCGCTGCCATGGTGGTAGCTTCTTAGCAAAGGCAGAATTCGGGTCCGGATGCAGGGACTCGACTCGAGTCGGTACTGGAATTTGTCGAAGGTCGATTCGCCTTGTGACGAGTTGAAGTTGATGCTTTTGAATGGGAAGTGGTTTGTGGAGGTGCGAGGCGAAGTGCTGTTATACGCAACAGTCGCACAGAGCCAGTTCCAATTGGAACAATAGGGCAATAGTGACCAGGGTTGTGGACAATATGTCGTCTCTCTCACTTTACTAATTTTGCATGTGAAGTTGGGAAGTGGCTGCTTGGTTCGGTGCCGAAAAGTCGCCGAATGGGATACCAGTTCACTCGGGAGAAGTTCGATAGACTAATGTGTGAACGCATATGATGTGACAAACTCGCGTTCATGTGATGCAGACAACAATCGCCTGAAGAGCAGCGCACAATGTGACACTTGGGAGACGTGCAGTGCAGCCTCGGCATTTCGTAATAAGCAGGAACGAGAACGATGCCGATCCTTGATGCCGATCACGGCTAGATCCGTCCCAGACTGAATATTGGGTCGATGCGATATTCTGCATAACTGGACTACACGTCTACAAAGCTCGGCTGCGCATACCCATCGCCCTGTCCATGCAGCGTGTCCACCCTGTCAGGCGCGGCGTACTCGAAGCCCGTTTGGAACGCGCCTTCAAGCACTGGGTTCGGTGTGCTCAGCAGCTTATCCTGAATACGGCGAGCACTAGCCTGGAACCGCTCGCGAACATTCTTGTAGTCTGAGGCCACGATACGCCCATCGCGCTTGACGAACTTGCCATCAACTGTAACGTGGAGGATGTCGCCAACGCTGGCGTGGAGGATGATGGCGGCTATGGGATCCCGCCAGCCAAGGAGGGCAGGTGAATCCCGAGCGTCCCAGATGACCAGATCTGCTTTGGCTCCTTCCTCAATGACACCAAGATCGGGATGGCGTAGAGCCAAGCCACCAGCACGGGTAGCGAGGTAAAATGCTTGCGCAACGGTCATAGGCGTGTCTGTTGGCACTTTCCATTTGCGCAGGACGTCTAGGGAGAGGTCGTAGCGGACGCTCTGAAGCCACATGCGCGCCTGCGTCAGAATGTCCGTGGAGAAGGTGAAATGTGTGTCAACGCCCAAGCTTGCCTGGTCCTGAATGTACGCTGAATGCTCGTGGGTGTGACCGTAGTGCATTTCGGACTCGGGCGTGATAGAAAGATACTGGTTGGTAGTCCGCAGCAGCTGAGCGTCAGTGGCGGGAAGGAAGCTGCCGTGGGAGAAGACGACCGGTATGGAAGTGTTCAGAATACCATGCTCATGCAGCGCCGATGGCAGGTTCGATGCTCCCCACGGGCCATGGAGCAGGTGTGTTGTGAGAGCCGAGACGTTGTGCGCCACGGTCGCATCAACGATCTGTTGCAGAACAGACTCATCGGAAGTATCCGTCCAGGCATCAAAGGCTATGCCTAGCTCGGTTGGCGAGTCCTCAAAAATGTCACTCTCAGCAATGTCGCGGAAGTTTGCGAGCTGCTGCTCGATAGTAAAAGTGCTGTTGGAAAGCTCGTGAATGGTGTACGCCCAGAAGACGCGAGCACCACTTTCAACAGAGGCGTTGGCTCCGGCGATGGCCGTCTCGTTGGACCAGGTATGATGCGCGTGGTCGAGCGACGTCGTGACACCAGCGTTGAGCATCTCGTACAGGCCTGCGAGCTGACCGATATAGACGTCCTCAGCGTCGAAGAGGGGCCCAGCTACGAATTCGCCATAGCGCCCGAAGTACTCAGCTAGTGAGGTGTTGGATCCGATGGTCTTGAAGGCCGTCTGCCATCCGTGGCGGTGGGTGTCGATGAAGCCCGGAGTGACAATCTGGCCCGTGATGTCAATGTGCTCTGTGCCATTGGGTACGGCGCCAGACTCGGGCACGGAGTCGAAGACCTGAGCGATGCGGTCTCCAACGACATGCAAGGCACCTTTGTCGATGACGCGCAGGGACTCAGAGGTGCTATCAAATGCTATGATAGTACCGCCCGAGAAGAGCGTCGAGCTATTGGTCGCTCGGGCAAGAGCGTTGCCGAACCCAATAGCTGCTATGGCAGCAGCGCGAAGTAAATAAGAGCGCATGGCTGCCAACCTTGCAATGCTCTTTTGTCGATGGGCTCAGAAACAAAGTGTCGCAAGCGAATGCAGTTCGAATGAGGAAGCTGGCCGCGAGACATGAGCCTACTATACCCCTTCTTTTATAACGAAAATCCAGTTGCAAAATCTTCCATACTGTTCCATAGTAGCCATGCTAGCCCAGCCTTGGCTGTGCAAAACCTGAGCCTGTGGAGTCGAGCTATGAGTGCACTGTGACAGAGCGTCCGGATATAGTCGTCATAGGAGGTGGCTCGAGGGTGTTTGCGGGATACGTTCGCTCTTCGGTCCTCGCTCTTCTATACTCGCTGCGAAGCATTTTTTATGGGGCTCAAGGCCAGGATTTTCCGATTGCGAATCGAGGATCCGCTATTGATTAGTCGTACCTATTCGATCCTATGTCCTACTGGCGGTGGGAACATGAAGGCGTACCTTCACGTCTTTTAGGGTTCAGCATGAAGTGATGATATATCTATGCATGATGTGGCCGACCCTGTGACAGATTCGTACAGTACCACCTGGCAGGCCTCCCGCCATCTTACCTGGTCCGCTAGATCACACGCATTCGTGTCCATGTACGCACGGGTTTTCATGACTGAGAGCAACGATACGAGCTCCTCCAACTTCGAGCTGGCATTCCGCACGTCGCTCTAAAAGAACTGTTGCGGTCTACCATGACATCGCTGGTCGCTCGGTCGCGCCCACGCTGCCGTATCGCTCAATGGTCGCGTGACTTTCGTCCTGATTCGCAAATTGCGTTTGATACGTCTGAATCGGTGGGCTGACAGCGTGTTTGCAGTGATGCGTAGCGTCATTCGTGTTGTCATGCTCTCGTGGTCGTGCTCCTCGCGACGTTAGTCCGAAGGAAGGCAGTGAGGGAGAGACGTCCCGCCTTGGCGTATCTATCGATTGCGCTTAGATCCGATGCGGAACTGACTCCGCTTGCATGCAGGAAAGTCGGCTGGAAATTTTGGACGACTGCGAATGCATACACAAGCACAAACCACATCTCTTCCACAATGAAGCGCAAGGTCGGAGCGCTGGAGAAGGTCGACGCGGACTTGCCGAACTTGCAGCATAAGATCAAAGTCGACCCGCCCTCGTATCGCGAAGACTTCATCGCACAGTATGGCCAGTATCGCTCGCTGCTCGAACTCTTCCTCGCCTCGCCAACCACAACCGACGACACGGGCGTAGTCAAGCTGCGCGACTTGATCGACTTCGTCTCCCACGTTGCCGACTGCTATCCGACTTTGACCAAAGCCTTTCCTACCGACCTGATCAACCTCATCGAACTGCACCATGCCGCGCTCGATGCCGAATTGCGAGACAAAATTGTGGGCAGTCTGGTGCTGCTGCGAAAGAAGGATATTATCGACTCCAACACTCTTCTGAACACGCTCTGGCCGTTACTCATCTCTACGCCTTCAAAAGCACTCAGAGCACTTCTCTTCCAAAAGATTGTCTCAGATTTGCGGACTTCGAATAGCAAAACGAAGAATCATAAGCTGAATCGCAACATTCAGACGATATGCTACAACCTCATTGCTTCTGACCCGACTTCACCAAAAGGAGTTTGGGCTGTCAAGTTGACAAGAGAGCTATGGAAGCGATCGATATGGACAGATGCGAAAGCGGTCAGTATCATGGAAGTGGCAGCTTTGGCACAAGATGCGAAAGTTGTGACATCGGGCGTGCGATTCTTCTTGGGATCAGATCAAGAGCGAGAGGAGGCCGACAAGGAAGACACGGACGATGAGAGCGATGTCGATATTGGGAAGCTCAAGCACCAGGTCGGGATCAACAAGAAGTCGAAAAAGAGGGAGAAGGATCTTGCGGCAGCACAGGCCAAAGTCAAGAGGAGGGAGAAGAGGAAGAATGCACACCAGGCGCTTAACTTCTCTGCGCTCCACCTTCTACACGATCCGCAAGGTTTCGCCGAGAAGCTCTTCCAACAGCATTTGCAGCCCACCAACCCCAAGGTGAAGCTCAATCTGGAGCAGAAGCTTTACGTGCTTCAACTAGTGTCCAGATTGGTTGGTCTGCACAAGCTGACTCTCATCCCGCTCTACTCCTGGTTCATCAAATTCCTCTCGCACAAGCAGCCCTCGGTCACATCATTTCTGGCATCATTAGCACAAGCGTCTCATAATCTCGTTCCACCGGATCTCCTGGAGCCACTGGTCGTTAAGATTGCAAATGAATTCGTCTCAGAGGCATCAGCGGCGGAAGTGTGCTCAGCAGGGTTGAATGGAATTCGAGAGGTGTGTGTGCGGCAGCCGCTTGCGATGACAGAGACTCTGTTACAGGACCTGGTGCAGTACCGGAAGAGTAAAGACAAAGGCGTGCAAATGGCCGCACGAGGACTTTTGTCACTTTACAGAGAGGTTGGAGCTGAATTGCTGAAGAAGAGGGATCGCGGGCGGGACGCTGCGCTGGGTCTGCGAGTCGGCCAGAATGCCAGTGTGCGATTTGGTGCGGAAGAAGTCGCAGGTGGTATCGAAGGCCTGGAACTGCTTGAGAAATGGCGAGAAGAACAGGGCATCAACGAAGAAGATGACGAGGAGGCGTGGAAGAACTGGGAAGCTGAGCAGAACGACAGCGAGAGCAGTGGTGGTTGGATCAACGTCGAAAGCGACGGAGAAGATATCGAAATCTCCGACTCTGAGGACGAAGCAGACAAGAAGAAAAAGGCCAAACTCAAAGAATCGAGCAAAGACAACGAAGACGATCAATCCGGTCGAACAGCATCACTTGGACCTGACGCCGCCGCAATACGAGAAGAAGCCCGTCTCTCCACCCTCGCAACAACCCACATCCTCACCCCAGCAGATCTCGCCAAACTCCACGAACTTCGACAATCCGCTGCAGTGCAAGCCGCCATGCCAGCTAACAAACGCCGCAAACTGACCTCTCTCCCCGTCAACCCTACAAACCGCCACGCCGACGACGCAATCACAGCAGCCAACATCGAAGGTCTGGCGAAACTCAGCCACAAAACCACCAAAGATGAGAAAATTGCCATGGCCAAAGGTGGTCATGTTGATCCCGTTACTGGGAAATTCGTCCGCGATCATGAGAACGATCATCGCAGTACAACGGCGAGGAGGAAAGAGAAGAAGGAATCGGAGGGGAAGAGTACGACGAATAAGGAGAAAGCAAGGAAGAAGAACTTCCTTATGACGTTGGGTAAGGCGAAGAGGAAGGGCAAGAGAAGTTTGGTGGAGGAGAGGAGGATTTTGAAGGAGCATGTGAGGCGGAAGAAGGCTGGTGGAAGGAGAGGAAATAATGGGTAATTACAGGTGATTCTAGTTTGAGGGGAACTGATTCCAGACAAGCATGGGAAGGTCGTTCTCATGATGTTGTCCCTTATTTCGACCATTAAATGTAGAGACTGAAGCCGAAAGGAACTTGAGATGCACGAAACGACCAGTCTTCTTATACACTATGTGCTTCCCTGCTTTTGTCCCACTAGCGATCGGGGTTTCTTCTTCTCTAACACAAGACTCACGGACTTTGGGACCTCTCCTCTGATGAGTTTGTAAACAACGACGGGATTCAATTGACTTCCACAAATGCCGTTCTGTCCGTGTCCATGTCCTCCGTTTCTCTGTCTCTCTTTCGCGCCTTAAACGCCTCGCTAATCGCACACATACTCTGTCCTTGCTCAGATAGAAAGCAGATGACTCTAGTCATCTGCATTCCTCAGGATGTCTGACCCTGTTCAGCACCTCCATTCCTCCTCAATATTCCCACTCCACAGCTGACTGTGTGAAGCAGCAGATTCCTCAAGCAGCCATCAAGTTTCCATGACAAAACGAAAAGTCCCATCCATGAACCGTTTCCAAGAAACCCGAGAATCCTGAAGCCGAACCGAAAAGGAAAATCATATATTACACCTCCTTTCCACATCATTGTTCACAAGCCTTTCTTGCCTGCAATCCTTCCCTTCCCACTTCTTCTCCTTGGCAGTCCCTGCTTCTTTCTCTCCCTCCTGTCGCCCTCCGCCAACCACCGACTGGCCTGCACCAATTGCACCACATTCACATATTGCTTGAACAGCATGACGGGCGCGCTCGCCGCAAACAGAATCCAAGGCACATTCGAGTCCATCTTATTTGCTCGAGCGTATTCCATTGCGGCAGGCGAGAAGGGATTCGGGAAGAAGAGCGAGGGCTTGGGGTCTAGAGGGTTGGAGGTGGGTGTTGTAGCGGATTCGGTTCCGGGAATGGGATTTCGGAGGGCGGGAGTCAGGAACGGTGAGCTGAAGCAGAGGAGGTAGAGGCCGATGAAGCAGAGCTCGTTTAGAGCGCAGACGATGAAGAGGACGGTCTGTGAGGTCCATTATCAGTTTTGTGGAGTTCAGCAACATCGAAATTGGGTATTTGGCTTACCTTATTAGTATAATACAAATGCATAACATAGCTCTTCTTTGCATCGACATTCTTATGGCTCTGACTCTGTCCACCCATGACCAATGTAGCATACATGTGCATGTAATGGCTGGCGAGATCCAGACTGATTAAGAGTTGAAAGATTACTGAATATGCTGGTTTGGCGGTTGCGAGGAAAACGAGCAGGCAGGTGGTGGTGCAGCGATCGGTGACCATGTCCAGTACGGCGCCGAAACGTGTCGATTGTTCGTATTTGCGTGCGGCAATGCCATCTGCGGCGTCGAGAAGGCAGGAGATGGAATAGAGGAAACTGCAGCGGCGTGGGTGCAGCGGCATGAAGTAAAGCGAGGCGATAGCGAGGACGATGCGGGCATAGCCTGGAGGACTGTCAGTTGGGCTGTCTTTGCGGAAGCTCATGGAAATGATGGGATTGCGCTGGAGGAACTCACCGATCAAATTCGGGATGAAGAGGAAGATGTTCTCATCCGTTTGATCATCGTTGTTGGCCACTGCTGTCTGAGGAGCTTTGGGATGTCCATTCTGTTGCGTAGAGCCATTCAAGTGGCCGTTGCCGTTTGCCCTATGTCGCTCTCTTTCTTGTACTGCGTCGCGAGCCATCTTGTCTGTTTGCTGGAGGACCAGATACGCCTTCTCCGTACAACCCGTGTTTTGCTGATTCAAACGTCGTAATGTTGCGTTGATGATCAGCGATAAGTTGGTCCCTTGTCAGGAGGTTCCAGATGATGGACGTTGCAGTAGCTCCAAAGTCAGCTCCCACGTGCAAGATGTCTGGAAGCTGTAGGCGAGTCTCTGTGCTACCACCGCTGACTGGCGCAAAGAGGGGACAATGCAGATGCAGTGCGGCCTGTCTTCGGGAGATGGCGCGCGCGCGTTCGCTCGTGTCTTATCGCTATCGCGCCCAGTTCCGGTTCGCGCGAATGTGATGCAGCTGCAGGTTCGTCGGAGTCGCGGGTTCGCCGGGGCCGATATAGAAGAGAAGTTTGAAGGAGACAAGTTGCGCAGAAGGAATCAGGAGAGAAGTGGGAGATGAGTGATGGTGCAAAAGGAGTGTGAGCAGTGGACTAGAAGTGGAGTGAGAAATATCGAGGGAACAGGGATCAGGAGCAGGAGGCTTTCTGTTGCGCTGTCGCCGTTCCTTCCTTCCCAGCTGCTCGCCGGAGCCTTCGGAGGTGCCTTGGCCCGAATGACGATTTGCGCAGCGCTGTGTCTGCCTCAGCTGAACAATGCATAATTCAGGCTACATGCACGAGGTACAAATGTAAATCCTTTTGCGACAGTGTCGAGGCTGTGGATACGACAGCATTGATCCAATGTAGTGCGCCAGTAGATGCTAAAAGGTGGCCTTCTGCTATACAGACAGCGCCGGGTATCATAAGAAATGCAATCTTCATCTTCACAGAACTTCTGCTTGCAGCGGCCATTCACTCCCCTTTTGGTTTCTTCACCATAATCACAACCGCATCCTCGCATCTCTAGCCTTCGCCTCTCTTGCCCCTGCGGCACGATCCAAGAAAGCCTCCTTCGCCAAAAATCGATTCCCACTCCTCTCGTACACATCCAACTCATCTTTCAGACCTTCCTTCTCCACATAGCTCTTCCAATCGTACTGGCTCATCTGCATTGTGTTCAGCTTCTGTGCACCCTTCTTCGCCTCCAGCCGTTTCTGCTCCATAAGCACATCCAGTCTAGAAGGCGTTCTCAAACGTAATTTCTCTGGCGCAACACCCTTCACGAGGCCAGTAGGGTTTGGCTCAAACATAGATGGCCGGCGAAGTGGACGGTTCCTCGCCGCAGCATCAGATGTTGTATTGGTGCTTGCGGCATTGTCGCCCGTACCACCAGAATCGTTTCTGTCAGGATCCAATTCCGGATGCTCTTCAAAATACTTCCTAGCCTCTTTACTAGTCCTCGGAACATCCACATCCACGTATGTGATCTCTCCCGCGTACTGACTCTTCCTCTGAATCCTCACCATTTCACCTCCGTTCTCCTTCTCGTCCCCGTCAACATCCATATCCTCGCCATCTTCCGCTGCGCCAAGTCTCTTCGCAACAGGCGGTAAAACTGTTCGGCCGACAGGTATACTGCTCAACTCTGCCCATACCTTGTCCACGTCTATAGTCACGGCACCTTCTCGTACGCCACGTTTACGGTTCCTTCGCTCCTCTTTCTCCACGGCGCGCTGGCGACGGGTTCGAATGAATCCACCTTCGCCGCCAGAGTCCTCTTCATCTTGCGCTGCCTTCTTCCTTCGTTTCGTTTTGCGCTCGCGAATTGTGGCTTCGTCGCCTGAATCGAGGTCTACATCTGGGGCCGCATCGGTTTTGCGTTTTTTGCTGTAGGACTTCTTTTTGGTTGTTCTGGCTGCTTCTTCGTCATCTTCCTCGGACGACGACTCGGAGTTGTCCTGGTCGTCTTTCGTTTGGTCGGGATTGAAGTCTTCGTCGGCATTCTCGTCATATTCCTCTTCGCCTGATTCCTCCGCTTTGCGATCTACATCCTCCATGTCTTCGTCCATGATGGGTGCAGTTGTGTTTGTGTTTGGTGGAAGCTCGCTGGAGATGTGTTGGACGGAGCCCACTGGGAGCTCGGCTGATCTTGCCGAATGAGGTCAGTGCTCAGACGAACTGGAGAGCCGGTCTTTCTCCATCCTCTTCTTGCAACAACAATATTCACATTGCTTCGCTTCCAATACGAAACTCACGGCTTCACATCTGCTTTATATCTCGGCCCACCTCGCATATCAATGCATTGGCGTCTCTACAACTAGTCCAGGCGCGGCACGCGCGGAGTTCTGCTCTGGTGTTTCCAAGGGAATGCTTATGGTGCAGTACTCGTATACTTACGAGCCTGACATACTCATTTTTCAGCTCCAAACAAAGCAAGAATGATTCGATACCTCATCACGTTCCAATGTCAGACCTGGTAGAGTCATACGATGATCCTGTTTGTGCTACGACTCTCGGCGGTGTCCAAACGCGCTGGATCTGTGCATGTCCGGTGAATGCTTGCGTATGTGCGCGCAGCTTCATGCCACCTCACTTATGCGCAATAGCTTTGTTCTAATGCACAGGGCTCTGATGCCACTTCACATTTGTTGAGGATAGCTACGACATAAAAGAGCTCAAGTTCCCCGCTTCAACCAGCTGAACACATAACATTCCTTTACACTGATCCACAAATCCTCCAGCATGTCGACTGTTGTTATTACTGGCATAGGTGGCATGGGCTTGGCCATTGCCCGTCGTCTGGGCAGTGGAAGACGCCTCTTGCTTGCAGATTATTCTGAAGATGCTCTCAAGAAAGCCGCAACGACATTTGGCGATGCCGGGTTCAATGTCGAGACGAAACAAGTGGACGTCGCAGACGCAGAATCGGTTCGCTCGTTTGCCGAGCATGCGAAGAACTTGGGTAATGTCGAAATTGTTGTGCATACTGCAGGTAAGGTTATCATTGAACCGCCATATCAGCTGCCTGCAACATCGTTCGCCTCTAACAAAGCTCAGGTATATCGCCCACCGGAGCTCCAGCTTCTCGGATCTACGATGTGAATCTAGTCGGCACCATTCATGTCGTGGACGCATTCAAAGACATCATCGCTCCTGGAGGTTCCATGGTCTGCATGGCCAGCACAGCAGGCCACGTCGAGTTAGGCCTTCCTGCAGAAATCAAGCAACACCTCACTACGGCACCTCCAGCCAAAGTCCTCGACATACCCGCCATCGATCTCGAAAAAGATGGGGGCCAAAAAGCCTATTGCATTTCTAAAGTGGCCAACATTCTACGCGTGAAAGCTGCATGTATCGAGTACGGGAAGCGAAATGTGCGCATCAATACCATTAGTCCTGGATTCATCTCGACGCCCATGGGACAAGACTTGCTCAAGGGTGAGCTGGCAGGACCGATCACACAGTATATCGAGGCACAGCCCCTTCCGCGGAAGGGGACTGAAGAGGATATCGCAGACGCCGTTGTCTTCCTTAGTAGCTCTCAGGCTAGTTTCATCACGGGTGCGGATTTGCTTGTTGACGGAGGAGCCACAGCATTACCGAACTCCATGTAGTTCGTGAATTTCAGGATTCGAATGGTTCTGCCTTCTTTCCACACAGCTGTATCGATGGAGTCCTCAACCACGAGCCCATTTCTCTACGAAACCTCTTCCCGGAAGTCCCAGCTTACATATTCTTCAACAAATACAGCATACCCCTCCAGTTCTCCTCACCAGTCGGGCGAATCTGATCCGCCGGCAACATGAAGCCAAACTCGCCCTTATCGCGCAGCTCCCATGCATAGCTCAATTCCGCCTTGCTAACATCATACACATAATCCAAACTACCACCATTAACAGCATAAAGCGTCTGACAAGTCGGCCCAGTCGTAAAACTCTGTCCATAAACCGCCCCAATAACATCACCCGTCTCCCGTCCCAATCTCACAAGCTTCGCATTGTTCGCCGGGAAACTCGAGCAAGTATATCCATACGGCGACAAGATATAATTTCCATACGAGTGCCAGTCGATATACAGTTTGATGCCTTGTGCAGAGGCGATGTTGTTGATTGTGCGTGTGAGGCCTTTGGTCTCGGGTTCAGAGCCGGCGGAGGCGCCACGGTAGGCTTGGTTACAGGGGTTTGTGCTACTTCCGCCGCTGTTGGTGGACCATTGGTGTGGCCAGTTGCGGTTTACGTCGACGCCGTAGCAGGAGCTGCCGCGGGGTGGGAGTTGGCGGTTTTTGCGCCAGAGGCGTTCGCGGGTTTGGGAGTAGATGAAGCCGTCGGGGTTGACGAAGGGGTAGATGTAGAACTAAGCAGTGTGTCAGAGTTTGTTGTGGTGAGGAAAGTATTTGGTGGGGATTGGACTCACGTCGTAGGTGTTCAGGAAGTTTCTAACATCTGAGTTGCCGCGGTTGAATTCGTTGATCATGGAGTAGGTGATGTACTCGAGAGTCATGCCTGTGATCCACTCGCGAGCGTGGACTTGACCGTGCCAGATCACGGCCTTCTTCGTTCGAGTAGAGTTCGCAACGCCCAACTTGAGGCCAAAGATATCTCGTCCTTCGAGAGAAGTTCCCGAGCTGACCATCTGCGAATGCTGGGGAATCGAGGCTTGCAGGTCTTTCCAGAATTGGACGTGCTCGGCGTAGCTGTGGTAGCTGTTGAACCAGGTGCTGTCTGGCAGACCATTGGCTTGCATCCGTCCTGCAACAGAAGCCGTCAGCTCGATCTCTTGCAAATTCCTGAGCTTTGGTATCGGGAGTGGAAAATCACTTACCACTCCATCCAGCAACCTCCTGCTCCTTCCTGATAGCCCCAGCGATATCCTTCATCTTCGAACTGTACTTCAGACCCAACTTCTTAAACTTGGCAATCTCTGCTGGTGCCATGGAAATATCAATGTGGTCATTATGGACGAGTGCCCACTGGTCGTAGTCGATTCCTTCTAGCGCTTTGAGTGTCTCGGCGGTGCTCGATGTGATGTCGACCTTGAAAGCTTCGTAGCCTTCGTAGGTGAGCGGGCGGACCTGGCGGGCTTCATTATCGACTGGCGAAGCGAAAGCTCCAAGTGGAAGAAGGAGGAGGGCAAGAGTTTTGGAAAGCATGCTGGGCAAGAATGCTGCTGCACACAGCAGAAAGAATAGAGCCGTGCAAATTCCAATGGAGAGGATGCTGAACCTTTGGAGGTGTGGCGAAAGTGAAGAAATATATCATAAACAATGTGTAGCTCTCTTGTCAGTTGCACCTACCTTCCCCCTCCTTCCTCACCAACCACAGCATGTGCGATCGACTCCAATGCCCTTGCAAGTTCTAGCGTCGCATCTCTCCACGCTCACATCGCGAAACTCACCAGACCAATAAAAGCAGGTGAGCAACAAGTGACAGCAAGCGATAGATCTGCAAGCGGGATCTCTTCCCCAGGAGGAAGTGATCGTAGGATATACGCTTTGCGACGAGGCTTGTCTCCTTCCTGTTTGGGCATATCGTCGAGGCTTGGCAGTGTAGCTGCTGGTGACTATAGCTGCGCCGAGGCCGGCTTAAGAACTTTGAGGCGGGGATAGGCGCAGAGATGGACATCTGAGATGTGAGTGGTCGGAGAGGGAGAAATGATGAAGATCCTGTGCTGTAGGGCGGTGTGTTATTCCGGAGTGAGTTTGGAGGGGTATTCTTGTGGCTGAGAGTAGCTGCCGAGAAGTGCTTGTTGTCTGGTGATCTCAGTGCTTCTCTGCTCCGAGAAGGAGATCGTGATATCGTATGGATCTCGCGCTGTCGTTTTGATGAGGGCATACTTTACAGACTGCGGGACATTGCCAAATGCGCGCTTCTTCTGCGACCTGTCAAAGGTTCGAGGTTAGTCGCAAAGTGGACTTGTACAAAATGGGATGAATTGGTTCGATGCATAGATGGGTGTGCAGCCACTCGCTAGATCTTCTTCGTTATGGCAGGCTCAGCCCATACACATCTGCGAGCTGCCAAGAAAGTCATCTCTCAACAGCAGAATGCGTACCCACCGACAGTGACTTTCTCTCGATCATGATACAAACTGCGCATACTTCCGCAACAGCAACCCCGTGGGATCCTTCTCATGAACATGAGCCCATGCGCCTGCCATGTGAATCATGAAGTCTCCTTCCTGCCAAGGCCGATCGTCCTCGTGACAATGGATCTCTGTCGGGAAAGCGTTCATCTTGTATTGCTTAACAAATGTCCCTTTATGCTTCATGTTGTGCAAGTCATTGGCGTACATGTCCTGCGACAAGTCAGTATTGATTGGGGAACAATTTCGTTGTGAGGAGAAGACTTACCCTCAGACAGTCCTGCAAACTCCTCTTGTTCCCTTCCTCGTTCTCTACTTCCTTCTCCTTCCACATTTCTTCAATCCACCCCAACGACCACTTTGTGGTTCTCAAAAGCAAGCTTCCGCTATTCATCGGCCAGCAGTCTGGAGTCATGATAATATCGATCTGCGATCTGCGAGATGGATCTTCAATCTCGGCCAATGCGTCCTCGACGATATTTTCCAATTTGACCGAAGAATTGGTAATGATCGAATCATAGTCACTCCACCAAATCCATTCATACGAATTCTCTCCATTCAGTTTTCCTCGAATGACCTTCTCCATGGAAGTCAAGCGGGCCCAGTCCTTGTTGTACTTGTGACTCTTCTCAAGATCCCAGATAATGTCGTAACCTTGCTTGGCAGCGTAACGGTTCTTGTTAGCCATCACGAGCCAGTCATAGCTAGTTTCTTTGTCGGACATGGAGCCCATGACGAACTTTGAGACTTCGTTAGGCTTCTGAGTAGTCGATCTGCAAGTCATGGGGTTATCTGGAGCTGCGCCTTCGAGCGGAGAGAAATTGAATGCTGGTTCTTCATATTCTTCAGTGTCTACGGATCGTACGCCGAGGTGGTATGCGAGGAAGCCTTGGAGGACGAAGGCGCAGAGAAGGATGATGCGGCCGCGATTGATGTATCTTGAGCGGCGGTTGTAGTCGCCTTTATCCAAATATGCCATGTTGCTCAATGTCGACGCGTGGAGGTGGTAATCTGGCGTGGAGAGAGCTGAGAGCTCTCAATGCTGGGCCTAGAACGGGAGGAGACGTGAGACCATGTGGCGCGATCAGCAGTCAGAAATGAGGTTCAAGCCGTGGCTTGCATGTCGGGAGCTGATGCATAAACACGGGTGCCAATATAGCTCGCCTGGATTCTGTGTAACGACACGTGCTCGTAGCCGCATTGAGATCTTTTACAAGCGGAGTGCCTTGTCTAGAAGATGGTAGAGTCGCTGACCATGGAAGCCTGTATTCCTTGAGATCCTCATTCTGCTGGCGCAATCATGCTTTCAGCATAGAAAGTACCGCAGCAGCAGCAGAAGTGTTGCCATTGGCGATGCAAGCGATCCGCTCGGGTATGGCTTCGGGTAGCTCGTGCGTGCCCCCAGTAATGCAGAGGTTCTGGAACGCCATCATAGGTGGAATTCAAAGGCCTTTTCGTGTGCATGCGGGGTGCGTATACTGGTGAAAATAATTGTTGAATTACAAAATTTAGCTGTAGCTCGTGTGTCCGCTCGCAGCTTGGATAATACCCGCATCTGTGTGACTTGGAGGTGAGTAGAGAAAGAAAGGACACGAAGACGAAGGGTGCCAGACCGCCAAGCCGGCGACAAGGGACTGTTTTGGACTTCATCTGTCTTTCTTGTGCACGCGATCGTAGGAAGAGAATCGGAAAACAAGAAGTGTCATTTGATAGTGGTCATGTCCTTCATTCTCTATCAAATATCGACTGGCGTGAGCACGACGCTGCAGCGACCTACTTGCAAACCAGAGAAACATCGTAGTCCCGAGTCAATCATCCTCGCCCGCAGATCCTCAACACTTTCCCGCCCAACCTGATGCCAGTGAGCAACGTGCAAGCATATTTAGTGCCCAAGACCACTGAACTCATCTGCTGATATAATCCTTCTCAGCCACGGACAATTGACCCCCCCAGCTCTTCGATCCTTCGAAGGCACGCCTGGTGTATCTCGTCGCGATCTCGGATTGCATTGTTCTTCAGATCGACTTCTTTTCTGTGGCTCTCATTGGCTTCCTCGAGTACCTGATCCTGATCCTGCTTAGCATGAAGACGCGCCTCTGCCAATTTCTTGTCCAACGCCTTAAGGCGCTCGGCTTCCACTTCCTTATCCAACACGTCCCGGTCACGCAAGCACCGAAACAAGCTTTTCTCCCTCGCTATCAAGTCCTGAATCTCTCGCCGACTTTCCATGAGTGCATCTGCCAGTATCTCAGCATCATTCTGTGCCTTCGCATGCTCGACAATATGGGTTTGACGATCAAACTTGAGGTCTTGCAGGCGTTTATTGAGCTGGTCAATTTGGCTCTTAACCGTATTCCCAGGATGCGGCGGCTTCTCTGGGCTGGGTAGCGCGGATGGAACCACGTCCTTCGTAGAGTCTTTGCGACGACCAGCAACACGTTCGAGAGCTTCGTCAGTGTCTGCGGTAGCTTGGACGGTTGGCTGCTGTAGCAGATGCCGAGCGAAAGATGGCTGTTTTTGCATTGCGTCCTTGTCCCGGCGAGCGCGAATTACCCTTACCCGTTCATACCAGCCCAGAATGATCACGTTGACGTCGTCGCGTGCAATACCATCGTACACGCCCGTAGCGCCCATGGCGCGCAGAAGGTTGCGCAGCGAGGGTAGCGGAATGTTCGGGATCTCGCCTTCGAGCTCATCAAGTTGAGAAAGCATCCAGAGGGGCTTTGGTGTGCCAAAGGCAGCATCGGCAGGAAAAGCTGAGAGTCCTCCGTAAGACGCGGCGACTGATTCGTGAGAGGATGCCCATTGATCTGCGGGGTTGCTGGCAGTGGTTGCTGGAAAGGGCACCATCGAGCTGCTGTGAGCGTGTGCTCTCTGGTCGAGAGCAGAATGGGATTGACTAGTTTCAAGTGGCTGGGCTGCAGCTTGGGTCGAAGAACGAGAGGGCGGAGCACGCTGATTGCTGTTCATCGTGCGCTGAAGTTGGAGAAGGAAGACTTGATGTGTGCTTGTCTGTATGCTGAAGAATCCAAGCTCTGCGCTGAAGGGTAGATTTATATGGCATCGATGTTGCGTGCGACGCAAACAATGTGTCTCACCCAAGATGCAGAGGCGCAGCGAATTGTCTTGCCCGGTCAAAGGAAGATTCATGTCAAACAATCGTCCAGGATCCGAACGTATCTGATAGTAGGTTCGAGCAGGTCGAGAACTCTGTGGCTGGCACAAGTTGGATCTTGAAGTTTTAATCGGCGAGAGACTGAGCCTGGTGGAGCCAACATCATCCCCATCCGTGGGGCGAGACCTATCCGTCAGCAATCGATCCATGTTGATGCCGAAAGGCGGCTGTGTCCGACATAGATCGTATTCGGCATCTACTGATGTTATACATATATGCACAAAGTCTGCTCTTTATCAATCTCTACAAGGTTGGTGCATTTTCCGAGCTTGTTGGTTCCGCAGGGAGCACCACCTCTTTCTCAGTAGTCGAAGTCTGACTCATTATTGGCTTGGTCTGCCGAAGTGAATCTCTTCGCTGTCGGCGCGATTTTGCCAGCGCTTTAGGCCAACGGTGCGTAGGCGTACTCGCTTTGACCTTCAGATCCAGGAGAATTCGTTCTTTGACCTCTTGTAGCACAGCCTCACGATCCTCTTCCTGCTTCTGCTCCGCCGCATGTGCCTCGACTACTGCACCACCTTCAGCGACTGGCTCCGCAGCTTCCACTGCCCCTGTCTCCCCTGATCTGAGCACAGCATCCCAGTTCGCGGGCCTGGATTTCCATTGCTGTGCCTTAAATACCGATACCTCGTGAACGGCTTCCGCATCAGCTTTAGGCGCCGCGTTCCGGACAAAACCCATGTTCAAGTGGCTGACATTCTTGGGCCACGTCTCGGCGTATTCAAGATCGAGCGAATTTGCCCACTGCACCGCGATGCCTTTCGTGCTATAAATTGGTCTCTGTACAAGTCGCACATCCCTCTGGTGCGCTCTGTACAATGGATTGCGCTTGCTGAAAGCTTTGCCCTCGAGTGCTGCACGGATGGGGTCCAACTCCGGTGGGTACGGCTCGATGAATTGCCTGTATTCAACCACGATTGGCTTACTGGGCGAAGATTCCTTGGGATTGGATTCCTGTGCGCCTTCGGCAGCTGCCTCATTTGCTCTAGCAGCTTCCTCTCGCGAAGAGCTTTCGGTAGCTGCCCTCTCCTTAGCCTTCTTCACAGACTCGGATGCCCACAGCCTCTTTTCTGCTTGGAACCTGACCTTCTGAAGAGCCTCGCGGGTTGTTTGTGCTTTTTGATACTGTTCCTTTCTCACCTTGGCGGTGTTGCTCTTGTCCAGGCTCTTTTTAGCGGCCTCCTTCACCTCGGCCCTGAGTTCAGCTATTTGCTTGTCCAGATCTTTGTTGCCACTACGTTCGAACTCCTTCGCCAGACTGATGATCTCACCCAGGACCCTCGCTTTTCTCCGCTTCAAAAGGGCTTCCTTTTGGCTTGCCAATGATGCACTTTGTTGCTCCTGCCGCACCAGAATCGCAGCTAGATCAGCCACGCTGTTCGCCTTTTGATTCATGACCATCTTGACGCGCAGCTTTTTCTTCTCCCGTTTGATAACATCAAAAACGGTCTCCTTCTTGCTTCCTCCGCGGTTGTCCAGCTTGGCCTGCATCTCCTCAATCTGCTTCTCGGTATATGGCGTTTTGATGGACTCAGGTAGATCCCAATTGGTCTCGTGCAGCAATCGATATTCGCGCAAACTTCGAAATAGCTCGAGGCCCTGCTGTCGGTCGGGGAGGTGGACGGTGAAAAGCGGTCGCCAGATATCCTTGCGGAGTTTGGGGGGATTGTTGTTGGCCCCGACATCTGCGAGCTGCTCTAAATGTGATTGCTTGCGAATTCGTTAGCATCTATGTCTCCATGAAGACACAGCAGGCGCGTACTCGTAGTGTCCGCTCCAATGAGTAGAGCACCTGGTTGGTGCGGATGTTGCAGTAGGCGTAGATGGCTTCCCCATGGCCCTTGGGAAGCACCTGAGCGGCGCGCATGCTCCTTTGCATGATGCTCGGCGCGTAGAGAGAGAATTGGTGATGGTCAACTTCGCATCATGCTGTTCAATGCCAGAGATCAGACCGGAGAGGAGCGGCTTGGGTCTTGTGTGGATGGCACTCCCGCTTTCGCCGCAACCACAATCAAATTAACCATGAAATCTTGACGATGCTTTGATTCAGAACTTGATCTGCAGATTCAGAGCTACGAGCGCTTCGACTTGCTCAAACTCGCCAACGTGCTATTAACGCGTTGCTCGAGATTTGCAACTCGTCATGTCCAGCAGTCGACATGTTCAATACGTTGAGAGATGAGGTGAGATAAGCTATGGCACGCCGAAATGATCACTAACAACATGTTGGTTTTGATTAGAGCATGTTGCTGTGTATCCGCTGCCTGCTATCAACGGAATCTCTGACTTCTACATAGTCACTTTCGCAGCTCCAGCGACGTGGCCGGCCTTGCATGCATATGTCACGCCCAGTCTACAAGGTGAAAGTCTCGATGGACTTCTTCATGGTCTTCTCCATCTTCTGTTGGTCCTGCTTAACGCTGAACGCACAAGTTGGAACAGATTCAATGAGCACCGCCGCAAACTCATCGAATTCGCGTTCAAGGAGACGCAGAATCTTAGCAGTCTGGGCAGTGATCGTGTTGAAAGTGAAGAACTCGCGCTTCTCGATGACAGTCTTGAGCATCATCTCGTGAACCTTGGTCAAGTCGGTGAAGGCGTAGCATATCTCGGCTTGATCTTCGACGGCGAAGAAGACCTGCTCAAGCACAGGCTCATCTGCTGATGCTTCGGGCTTGCCTGGGGAGAGGGTGTTTGTGACGCTATCCAAGCCCGGAAGAGGGAGGCCAGGGAGTTGACGTTTCTGCTCTTGTGCTTTGACAGGTGCTCCTTTCAGTGCCTTAGCAGGTGCTGCTTTTTGGGCCTTAGCAGGTGCTGTCTTCTGGGCCTTGCCGGTAGCTTCCTTTTCTGCTTTGGCTGGGGTCTCTTTCGGTGCTTTGGCAGGAGCTTCCTTCTGGCCCAAGAGACCGCTCACAGCGTTGAGAGGCAGCTGTCGTTTCTCTCCCTTTTTACCTTTAGCAGGAGCTCCCTTCTGGCCCAAGAGGCCGCCCAACGCGCCGACAGGGAGCTGTCGTTTCTCTCCTGCCGCTTTGCCTGGAGCCGTCTTTTGACCCAAGAGACCGCCCAACGCGCCAACAGGTAGCTGGCGCTTATCTGCTGGTGCTTTGCCGGGGGCCTTCTTCTGGCCCAGAAGGCCGCTCAAGGCATCGACAGGTAGCTGTCGCCTCTCCAGTGCTGGCTCGGCAGCTTCTGGCTCCTTTAATTCTGGCGCCTCTGGCAGCTCATCTTGGGACGCCAAGGCCTCGCTTTCCGTCGCGAAGAGTTGGTTGATCTCTTTGATACTAACGATAAGCTCCTATCCCAAACATTAGTATTCAGATAGACACATAACGGCAGCAAATTTCATGAACGTACTGGACCGACTTGAAAGCCATCGGCCTTGCTCTTGATGCGCTTAGCAATGAGCTCAGTATCCGCGGCCTTATCAGTGATTTCTTCAATGCTGGCCTTCACTTCTTGAGCCGTCAATTTGGCCTTGGGAGCAGCTGGGGCGGCGGCTGCACCACCGAGTGCGCCGAGACCTGGCAATTGAGCATTGGCCGATGCGGCGATGGAGGCCAACGCCACGACTGTGTAAAAATGCATGATGAAACGAGTGTATGTTAAATGAGTGTAAGAAGCGAGCGTGTGTGACTGTCAAAGAAGGAGTCTGAGAGGGCAGGATGAGGATGATGGTTAAGAGACCTTCTTGAATATTCTTCTCTCACCGTCAGTAAAGAAGGCGGAAGTCTCCGATCGTCAACCGTTCTTGAGCACTTGGTGCCATACGTCAGATGCGTTGTAAATAGGACGCTCCATTGTGGTACCGGTCTCGCTGCCCAGGGTGATCGTGATATCTCGTGAGCAAAAGCAGGTGCTCAGTCTGTTTTGAAACAATGCTGTGAAGTAAAATGTCAACCAGACTTCTTTGTTTTGTCAGTGCGTCGAGGCAGAGGTCTGGTAAGGTCCCTTTTCGTGCATATCTGACCATTGGATCAGCTTGAACAGGAGTGTTCCCATTGCTCTGGGAGGCGGAGCTTGAACGGCAAGCCGCCAATCTGCATGATACGCATTACACATGGAGCGGCTGACCACATGCGCCCGCTCAGAGATGGACGTGTTGCGACGACTTTTCAGCATGAGGAGGTGTGCGCCCTGTACCTGCACGACTGGGCACGTGGACGCTGCAGAGAAATCCGGAACCACGGAGATGAAGCCGCGAGACAAGACTCCGTCCTTCGCAAATAAGCTCATCTTGATGGGCGATCAGTTCAACGTCTTGTTGCCCACCAGTAGCGATCTCCAAGATGTAGCTGTAGTAGCAGTACAGTCATGTCCACCGTCGTTCATTTGGCTCGAGTTGATCCTTTTCAAAATGCAACGATTTCGCAGGCTTCTGCACTGTGTCTGTCAGTGCGCGAATTTGCGTGGACGGCGCGGGTCGCAGTTCTGTATCTCAGCAGCGGTGTGATGCTGATCCCATTTGACAGCGAGGACAACGATGAAAGGCCACAGTCGATGTCAAGCAAAGCGGTGAAGTAGACGTGTTCGCGGAGAAAGAGCAACGCGTTCTTCGGCCCGAGCAACGCCGCATCCTCAGCTTGTCAAGTCAATGCTAATTGCATCAATCAAAGTTGACGAGGACGTCATCAAATACTTGGTCTCGGCCTCCACAGCACAAGATGGCATGTGTTGATAGTCAAGTAAAGATAGCTATGTGTCGATGCTGATACTGTGATTTTGTCACTTGTGTAGGGTGCTATTTCTATAGTGCGACCAAGTCAAACTTTCCTGTCTGGTCCACATGTTTACCCCTGCTGTTCTTCTCTCGTCCTTCTCATGTGTAGAAAGGGCTATGTACTATGACTGGTTTGTTCCTGCTCCGACAGTCTGGCGTGGAAAGTGCACGAGTCTTTTCGGAAAGAAGGAGTGCGTATCGGCTTTGCACAAGCACCTCGGCGGGTGATGCTCGGGTAGGCGCACCATTGCCTCTGTCCACGCTGGATCTAGATGGGGCATGCCATTGAATGGGCTCCTACGAAGCTAGGGCTCGTGAGTGAATTCCGATGCTTGCAACATCGAGTGTCTTCCTGTGTTCTTCCGCCGCCGTCCACTGTGTCGACTCTCTTTCGCAGAATGTTCTTCGAAACTGTCTCGCAGCTGCGTCGGATTTAAAAGTGGAAGGTTGCTCGTTTGCAAGTGAACTTGCTCACTTTGCGGCGGCTGTGCAAGTGAGTGAATGGTTGCTGCCTTTTGGCCTCGCATCAGCTTTTTCCATTTCTGCTCGAAGGTCTGACAACCTTCTCCCCATCGCGCTCAACAAACCTATGCATCCTTGAAGGTACAATCCATCAATCGCCAAACAAATATCCTTGGCGAGCACAGCCTTTCTCCTGCAGAAGTAGCCGCCTCAACTCGACAGCAAATATGGCCGCCTCGAAAACCGCAAACTCTAACGGAGGCTGGACTGTCATTCATGCCAGCGGCGATTCCTTCAAGATACTCAATGGCCCAACGGAGAACGTGGACATGGTGCATTTGGTCGTGCATTGTGACTGGAGCATAACTGTAAGCCTTGCTTTGTTGACAATCTGAGTTAAGTGTAACCGTAGAGCAGGGTTATGGCGTCAACATGCCGGGCATCATGGCGACTCTTGCGAGCCAATGTCCAGACACCCAGCGAATTTACATCCAGCTCTCTTTCGGGAACTATCGAACATCAGTCGCGGAGCCCGTCCAGTTTGGCAGCAGCGTCACGGCGTTCGTCAAGGCTGCGCTCGCTGCGAAGTTTGGCAACTCTTGTCCTATCTTTATGGGAGTCACTGATGTGGCGAACTCGGTCTTTAAGGTGACGGAGCATCTTGAGGCGCTGGGTCAGGACAGAAAAGACTTTACGGACGACCCTGCCGCCGTAATCATGTACCGGAGGGGATCAGCTATCAACGTCGGAACAACACAGCAGGACACAGGATTGGCAAAGATGAGTGAGTAGCAGGCGCACAAGGGAGCTTAAAAGAAATTCTCTCGTGGCCATGGATACCAGATGCAATTCTTGGGCAAGATACGATGGCGATGACGAGTGGTCAGGAAGAGTCGCACCGTCCTCTGAGGATGCTGATTCGGAGCGAGGCAGGTGGTGCTGCGCGATTTGGACGAAGGAGGGCATCATAAGTAGTCCAAAAGTATTCAACGATCGTTCTTGTGATAGGTCTACCCAATTTGCTGATGATTGTGATGAACGTGAGATGGAAACGAAGTGAAGTTGACCAAAAGCACGAGCTGACATCGGCCCGCTGTCACCCCGCGTTCACTTCATCGACTGCCGCTGGGTCGCGTCTTCCCTCTGCAGCTTTCCCCAAAATTTCGAAATGGACATCAACGTCTTTTCTAGCTCGCGCTCGCAGGCGCAGACGTTGACATTATGGTCAACAAGCCACATGCACCTCGAGCAGCTGGCAAGGCCAACGGGAAAAAGCCATCGACAGCCACCCTGAACGAAGAGGATACGAGCTACATCGTCTTCGGCGACGGAAAACCAAAAAAGAGCAAGAAGCCTGCGCAAGAGAGTAGCAATGCACAGGCAAGTAGCAGCAAGGCGAAGGTCGCGGCAGGCTCGACTCCAGCGCAACCAGAAGAGCCCAAGAAGCCTGACACGAGGACGCTGATCGGTGGTGCATCATGGACTGGCAAGCTGCCGCAGACCATGTTCAACGAGCATTGTCAGAAGCAGAAGTGGGAGCGACCAGAGTACACCATCCATCGCAATCCGAGGGGCTGGACTGGAGGAGTAATCATCAAGCAGAAGAATCCGAAAACGCAGGAGATCGTCACACTTCCGCCCATTGTGCCGCCGCCAGACTACTTAAAAGAGCGAGGGACTCAGGAAAGTGCTCTCGAAGCACGGCATTTTGCTGCTGCATACGCTCTGTTCAGGGTGAGCAATATGAAGAACATCCACATGATGCTGCCGCCCAAGTACCGCGACTTGTGGAAAGGCGATTTTCAGGATCTGAAGAGCGAGGCAATAGCGCAGGGCAATGCGTACATGTACGAGGCAGACCCGTTCCTGGCGAAGAAACGACATGACGAAGAGAAGGTGGCCAAGGAGAAGGCCAGAGCGGACAGAGTCAAGCAACAGGCAGAAGACAAGAAGCTGGAAGTTGTCAGTCTTGACGGACAGGTTCAGAGCAAACACGTCTTGAAAGGCTGGATGCGCGTGTCCAAAGTCGAGATGGGAGAAGTCACGAGGCGTAATGCTGAACGACTCATTCGGCAGGGCGGCGCATGGAACCCGCACGACATTAAGCTATCTGCCAACGAGCGGAAAAGCATCGTCGAGGACCTGTCCAAGATTGGATTCCGGAGAAGCCATGTGGAGGAGGCTACTGAGATATGCAAGGACAAAGAAGAGTGCCTCGAGTGGCTGCTCATCCACGTGCCGGAAGACGATCTTCCGAAGTGGACACTGCCCGATAACTACATGGCTGGCGTTAGCATGGCTAGTGGCGACCTCAGACGCGAGGGAAAGATCAAGCGCCTATCCGCGACTGGATACTCTCCCGAACTCTGCGCGGAAATTTTGGACTCATGCAATGGGGACGAGGCTCGTGCAGCAGAGATGCTTCAGTGCAGACTGCTAGGACTGGAGGCGCCTCAAGCAACGCCCTCCGAACCAGACCTGGAGCTTTGGGAAGAAGAGATGGCAACTTCAGAGGCCATTTTTGGCGACAAGTTTACCAAACAACAGTCAATGTGCACAGTCAGTCTGGAGCTGCAAACGGCGGGTGGGAAGCCGACCATCCTGCGTGCACGGCCACCCTCCAATGGCTACCCGTACACTCCACCGATCTTGTCCATCGAAGCCGAGCTGCCTGCGCATGTGCGTCTCAGTATTTTGAAGAAAGTGCTCGTTGCAGCTAACGAGGAGTTTCTTGGGGTTCAAATGCTATTCAACATTGTGGATTGGCTGGAGCAAAACATACCCGGTATCATTATTGATCCCGGAAGGCTGAGTGATGTAGCTTCTGCTACCTCAACTTCGACTATCACAGTTGCGAGGCCTGCAAAAAAGAAGCCGCGGAGACAGCCAAAACCCATCTCATGGTCGCCACAGACTCCTGCGAGTGAGGAACTCTTGCGGACTTGGCAAGGACGGCAGACAACATCCGAACAGCAAAAGATGCTGGAAGCCCGACGGAGCCTCCCTGCCTGGAAACTGCGAGATGCCATCGTCAGCACCGTGCACAACAACCAAGTCACCATCATCTCCGGTGAGACAGGATCAGGAAAGTCTACCCAGTCTGTGCAATTCGTCCTGGACGACTTGATACAGCGCTGCTTTGGCGACCAGGCAAATATCATCTGCACGCAACCACGACGAATCTCTGCGATAGGTCTCGCAGACCGTGTCGCGGACGAGAGATGTGTCAAGGTTGGCGAAGAGGTTGGGTATGCGATTCGTGGCGAGTCAAAGCAAATGCAGGGCACTACGAAGATCACGTTTGTGACTACTGGAGTTTTGCTTCGCCGCCTGCAGACCTCTGGTGGAAGTACAGACGACGTTGTGCGAAGCCTTGCTGACGTGTCGCATGTGGTGATTGATGAGGTCCATGAGCGCTCACTTGACACTGACTTCCTGTTGGTGCTGCTGCGAGATGTTCTCAAGAAGCGCAAAGACCTCAAACTCATTCTCATGAGTGCTACACTGGATGCTGCCATGTTTGAAGATTATTTCAAGGCGTCCTCTAGCGTCGGAAAAGTCGGGATCGAGGGTCGCACTTATCCAGTGCAAGACATCTACTTGGATGAGATTCTTCGAGCGACCGGGTTTGGCGGCGCCGTTGAAGAAGACGAATCGAGCGGTCTGGCTGATCTGACTCTTGACGACGTGATCCGCGGCAACACCTCGGGGACTTCAACGCCACGAGCACAGCCAGGCCTTGGTCAGGCATTGAGATCTGTTGGCACGAGAATTAATTACGATCTTATTGCACGGACTGTTGAGCTCATTGACCAAAAGCTGGGTAGCATCGAAGGCGGCATCCTGATTTTCCTACCGGGTGTGGGTGAAATCGATCAAGCACTACGAGCGCTACGCAACATTCCGAACTTGCACGCACTGCCGCTGCATGCCTCACTCCAAAGCTTTGAACAGCGTAAAGTGTTCCCAAGAGCGCCGCGAGGATTGCGCAAGGTTATTGCAGCGACTAACGTTGCTGAAACGTCTATCACGATCGAAGACATCGTGGCTGTCATCGACACTGGTCGCGTGAAGGAGACAAGCTTCGACCCTGCCAACAACATGGTAAAGCTTGCCGAGGTGTGGGCTTCAAGGGCTGCATGCAAGCAGCGCCGCGGTCGTGCTGGTCGTGTTCGGGCGGGCGAGTGCTACAAATTGTACACACGATCCGCGGAGGACAAGATGGCTGAGCGACCAGAGCCTGAGATTCGGCGTGTACCACTCGAGCAACTTTGCTTGTCAGTACGTGCAATGGGTGTGGCAGATGTGCCATCGTTCCTTGCTTCTGCACTCACACCTCCGGAATCGCTGGCTGTAGCAGGCGCCTTGAGACTGCTAGGCCGTATAGGTGCCCTGGATAGCACTGATCTGACAGCGCTTGGGCGACACTTGTCCATGATTCCCGCTGACCTTCGTTGTGGCAAGCTGCTGGTATATGGCGCTGCATTTGGCTGTCTTGAAGCTGCGCTGACCATTGCCGCAATTCTGACTGTCAAGAGTCCCTTTGTGAGTCCCAAGGACAAGCGGGATGAGTCGAAGGCAGCTCGCACTTCATTTGGTGGTACTCAAGGTGACCTCATCTGCGATCTCCATGCATATGAGCAATGGTCAGAACGAAGAGCAGGAGGTGAACCAACCTCGTCTTTGCGGAGATGGTGCGATGCCAATTTTCTCAACCACCAAACACTACTGGACATCTCGACCAACCGAACACAATATTTGTCATCGCTGCAAGAGATTGGATTTCTTCCCACTGGGTACAGACATGGAAATGCCAACGCCGAAAGTTTCAATCGTAACAACACGAGCGAAGTGCTCATCCGCGCGCTCGTTGCCGGCTCTTTCCAACCACAAGTCGCCCGCATCGAGTTCCCTGATAAGAAATATGCTGCATCGTCTTCTGGCGCAGTCGAGCTGGACCCTGAAGCTCGTACGATCAAGTACTTCAACGAAGAGAACGGCCGCGTTTTCGTGCACCCATCGTCTACACTCTTCGATGCTCAGACATTCCCTGGAAACTCGGTATACATGAGTTACTTCACGAAGATGGCTACGAGCAAAGTCTTCATTCGGGACCTTACACCATTCAACGTCTACAGTCTGCTAATGTTCTCTGGTCCAATCACAATTGATCCTCAAGGCAGAGGGCTACTGGTCGACGACTGGATCCGGTTGCGAGGCTGGGCTAGGATTGGGGTTCTAGTGAGCAGGCTCAGGATGATGTTTGATGAGGTTCTGGCGAGGAAGTTGGATGAGCCCGGACTGGACATGGGCGAGAATGATGTTGTCAAAGCTGTCAGGAAGCTAGTCCAACTCGATGGTCTGGATCATTGAGGCTACCCCGTGCAATTCTGCTCAGCAGCAGTGAATAGCAGCGACTCATGAACTCCATGTCAAGCTTGGCAATGTGTTCGCCACGTGACCATCTAAGCGGGGCTGCCATGCAGCGCCCACCTGAACGCGCCGAGGTCGACATCGTAGCACATTGCTTCGCCATAATTGGAGGAAGTGATCGAGATATAGGTATTGCAAGAGAGTTTCCTCCAGCTCAACAATTGATACACAGTCGTGTTGGGCCTCGAGATATTAGACTTCGATAGAGAAAGACTAAAAATGGCAGCTTCTTCAGTGGAGAGAATCTATCACCACCCCACACAACGCTATGAAGCGATCCCGTCTATGGACTTGTTGACGCTACTGTTTGGCAAGTCTATCGTTCTGATAACACTACGGGCGCTAATAAACATTCTGCAGAATCGGAACTTTCAGCTGCACAAGATGATACAGTGCTTCACTTCGAAGCCAAGGACCCGGAGAACAAGATCAATAAGGCACAACTTTCTGCTTTGACGCAGAATATTGCACATGGCCTTCGACACAAATATGGCATTGGCAGAGATGGACCGGATACTGATACTGTAACGGTGATCAGCCATGGTCAGATTCTGGTCCCGGCTCTATTATACGGAATCATAGCTGCAGGTGGCGTGTACTCTGCCGCGAGTCCTTCTTCTACTGTGTCTGAACTTGCCCGACAGGTCAAAATTGGCAAGAGTAATCTCATTGTCTGTGGCGAAGAGCATCGCGATGTCGCTGCAAAAGCTGCCAAAGAATGCGGCCTTCCTCCACAAAACGTCCTTGTGCTCGACTCAACAAAAGGAGCCTGGAAGTTGCAAAGCTTTGATGGCAAAGTGAACGCCATCTCGAGAGAGAAACTAAAATGGAGAACAATCACGGACCCCGTCAAATTGAAATCTAGCTTAATCGTCATCCTCTGGTCGAGCGGCACAACCGGTCTCCCCAAAGGCGTCATGCTCTCCCACACTAACCTCGTCGCCGAAACCCACCTCACATCCCTCAGTGTCCGCGAATGGGTCGCCAAAGAAATGGAAAAAGGAGCCTTCGAACCACCCACCACCCCTCCCACAACCCTCGCCCACCTTCCAATCTCCCACATCGCAGGTCTCTTCGGCTACCTCATCGGCCCAATCTACTCCGCCGCAACAGTAATCTGGATGCGAAAATATAACTGGTCCGACCTCCTGAGTAACCTCAAAAAGTATAGGATAACTTCATTCTACACCGTCCCCTCAATCTGGCTCCGCATCTCCAAATCCCCCGAAATCACAGACCATTTATCCTCCCTCGAAGCAGCAAACACAGGCGCCGCACCCATGGACTCCATCCTCCAACAAGCCTCCAACAAACGTATCGGCGACGGAACCAAAACTTTCATCGGACAGACGTGGGGATTATCGGAAACTACGGGTGCTGTGACGGCGATTCCGAAAGGTGAAATTGATGTTACGGGTTGTATTGGGTATATTTTGCCTGCGGTGGAGTTGAGGATTGTGGATGAGGAGTTTAGGGATGTGGAACCTGGGCAGGAGGGGGAGTTGTTGATTCGGAGTCCTTTGGTTACGAATGGGTATTTTGATAATGAGGAGGCTACGAGGGGGGCGTTTGTTGGGGGTTGGTTTTGTAGTGGGGATATTGGGGTTTTGAGAGAGGGGAAGTTTTATGTGGTTGATCGGAAGAAGGTGAGGTTGCGATCTTTCTCTTACCCTTTGGTCTGAAGTGAAGAAGTGGGGATGGTCATGTGCTGTTGGCAAGGACCAATCTTGACTGACGCTCTGATGACAGGAACTCCTCAAGTACAAAGGCTTGCAAGTCGCACCAGCAGAACTGGAGAATCTGCTCTTCACGCATCCGCATATTCGAGAGGCGGCAGTAGTCGGCATACCAGCGCCTGACGATCCAACAACCGACTTGCCTCGAGCATACATTGTCGCGACAGACAGAAGTAAGGTTACGGAAGAGGAAGTCAAGGAGTATGTGAAGTCGAGAGTCGCACCATACAAGCAATTGCGAGGGGGTGTTGTGTTCATTGATGAGATACCGAAGCAAGTGTCCATTCCCTTTAATTCTGTACTGCCACTGACTTTGTTCTCAGAAATGCGATAGGCAAGTTCTTGCGTAAAGACTTGCGAGAACGTGCGAAGAGAGAGTTGCAAGCGCAGAAGGCTAGGCTGTGACACTGTCTTGCTTATTAAATAGTGGTCGCGACATCACGCCAGTTGGTCGAATATGGAGGTATCATGGAAATGTTATCGATCGGAATTACTCTGCCCTTCCGCTCTGAAGTCACACTCTGCCAATCTATTCTCCTCTTGATCTTGCTTCTTTCCATCTACTCCCTTCGGCCCCGCCCTCAGTCTATCTCTTACTCTCACCAAGACCTTTCCCAGTAAATTGCTTCCCTTGGCATGATCACCAAGGGGTGGCGTCTGTTCATGAGGCCGCAGATACGGGACGCTTCCACCAAGGGATATCTGCCATTGCTGCGAAGGACGTTGTCGCCTACACCATCGCGACGGTTCGGAATGGATGGGCAGGAACCGCGATAGTTCGATGCGATCCTGGCCGGGCCCTCGTAGGACTTCGAGTGGTGCGCCGAAAAACGATCGGATGAGAGAGACGTGCACGCCTGAAGCCGCCGAGGGTGGGCTATCAAAACGGCAGGGGAGCATTTAGGGAAAGCTGGAGTTACCGGGTGGATTGTTTCTGACAGTCAAGAGGCGTTGTGCAAAAAGCATTACTCAATGCCATCGAAAGCTATACTGCTCGTGGTACCGCCATTCTTCGACAAATCTATTCCTCTTCGACGTAGATAAGTACAATCTTCTTTTCGGATAAAATTTTGCTGAGCCCTTGCGATAGACTGTCGTAATATATCTGGGCCATTTCGAGAAGGCAGTCCTCTATCATTGCTTGGTGCAGCCGTACATGTCCTACTTTCTGGATGAGCGTGGCATACAGATCCTTCAAAGCCCATTTGGTCCGCGGTTCCTTACAATGGACAAACTTGTACTGTATATACACGTCTCTTGGCGGATCTTGCTCGACAGAACGATTTAGGAATCTCAGCAGCTTCCACACACTTTGACTTCGCAGCTCAGGCGAGCCGCTGAGATAGGCTTCGAGATTGGGAATCACTTGTCTGTGATTGCCAAGGTCATTGCAGTCCATCAGCTGCACAAGCTCGCCACAGTCATGCGCTTGCCAAAACCGTTCAAAGCGAACTCTCGTGGATGGATTATCCACAATGCCGCCCGTCCAGTACGGATCCAGCTCGTTGGCGCCAAAGATGAGCTCCCTATAGGTCAAAGCTAGGGCTCTCTCTTCGTCCTCATTCCTGCAAGAGCAGAATCCAAAGTCAAAGTGCGGCCCAAGCATATCAGGGTGGGGATGCCAAAACTGAAGCAAAAGCGCTGCAAGCATGAACGATTCGTGCTTCGCCCTCGGCTTCAATTCCTGAACTTTCTTTCTACGATCTTCCGGTTCGAGCAAACTTCTTGCGGGTTCCAAAACTTGTTTATCTAAAAGTAGTCCTTGCTCGATTGGTCCGTGGCACGGAAATACCAATCGTATGTTTTGCAGGAACCAACGAAAGTAACGACCTCTCCCCTGAATCGGCAGCTGCTCGAACGAAGCAATTATATTCTCACAGAGAGTACTAGAGGCCCGCCACTCGTGTAGCTCCTTTGGAGCGACATCGAGATGCAGCAGGAGCCCTTTGTACAGTCCCATCAGCTTAGATTGTAAGGTGCCGCTCAACAGGTTGGCGAAGCCAAAGTCTGCTATAACTTCAGGGTCGGCCGGAAGAACATCGTCCAATACGTCCTTGAACAAGAAATCTGCTGTTGTGAGTGGCCCAAAAGCACACCTGGATTTATGATCTGGTCCCATTCTTCTCTCACATCGTTCTGAGCAGAAGAAATCTAGGTTGCAGAAGCCACATCGCCGAGTCGTTGGACCCTCGCAAATGTCGCACTCCCCACGCCTGAACGTCTCAATGGATTCCTTGTTAATTGACGTTGGCGTTGGTATCCTGTCATCAGCTTCAGAACTCAGTTCAGTCGTACTGGGATCGACCATGACGTCTCCGATACTACCAACGAGCGAGTGTAACCGCTCCATGTCTCTGCGATGCTGTATCGCTTGACGCGCAGGACTATTTGCACTCGAGTCTATGTCCACTGTGAGATCTACAGTGGACTCGGCACGAAAGTCGCCACCCCCAGGGGAATCCGAAAGCAGATGCTTCCGTAAAGAAATATTCATATCCCTCAGAACAGCTTCCATGTGTACTCTGGCCTCAGGTGCCAGTTCGCTGAGATCTGCTATTGTCCATTTATTGTAAAGATGTTGGTGTGAGGCTCGACAAGCAAAAGTGCCCTCACATCTGAGCAATTCGGCACACAGAACACAGGGAAGCTTGCTCGCGCCCATGTATCCGTATATTCCTCGGATGTCTTTTAGCTTGAGCCAGTGGATAAGTTGTGCTTCTGCGTGCACATGCGTACTCTGCTGCTGGATAGTAGCGAATTTAGAGGACAATTTCGGTCGCGTCAAGTATCGCTTGGTTGCAGGATCGTCTAATGGGATCCATAGACGCAGCAGGGCCGATTCGATGCTTCAATTTCGATTGGCAATCTCCGCAGGACTAGGCGTACAAGTTATCGGCACCAAGTTGATTGTGTAGCCTTGCCAATCCGTCGTCGCCACTTTCACAAATGTGTCGAGAGCTGACTTGAGCTTGCCGGCCATACAAAGCAGCCATGTCATCTTGCGTGTCCATGACGCACTCTCATCGCTAACACTCGCAAGGTGATCTGCAGCATGCAGATTTCTCATCTTGATGCCTATGTTGACAAAGTCGTCGGTCGCCGATCCAGAACTGGCCGCCGCAGGCTCGCCGAAAAAGTGCTCATGTACTGCATGCCAGACAGTGTCCACGGGGTCGTTGCAGGTATCGTGAAAACATCCTACCATGGCTTCAAACTCCTTTTTGTGATCGTGCAGGATCCCCGCCGCTAACTGACGATAAGAACTGATTCTTGGCTCCCAGGCTTTCAGCATGTGATTCCACAACTCCAGAATCTTTTCTTCGCCTGACTCTGTGAGATATCAGCCTACGCCACAGCTTGATTCAAACAGCAGAGACTGCCCTCTGGCGGAACAACTGCCAGGCTGTTCAGGCAGGCCTCGATAGAAGAGACCATGCCCGGACTTCCCATATCCTGAAAGGCATTGTTCCGAGCAATCCATACATGCACATAGTTTTCGCGCTCTATCTCCTTCATCATCGTTGCAGTGACGAATCTGCCATTGCGCACCCCAGCAAAAAGCTCGGCAAGTCGATTGAGAAAACGATTGTGGAGTGGGCAAAGATCATCGTCGCTATCGCTCGGATCGTGTTCTTCTGCGTCCATCAAGTCTATTGGTCTACCGGCTTTCAGAGCCAAAAGGTCCCGCAGGATTGTCAGCTCCTCGAGCGGAGAAGAGCATTCGACCTCGTGCAAGCCATCTGACATGTTGAAAGAAAGCACTTGATATGGAATTAGCCTAGTGAAGCAGCACGTCTGTTCAAAAGAGATATTATAATTAGTACAGCCGATGCCAAAGCTCGTGGCATATACGTGGGGCATTGTGATTGGTGGGTAGCACACTTGTTCGGCTCAAACTGGGGGCGGAGTCCAGGAAAAAGTAGTGCTTCGAGTATAGTATTTGGCTGACCAGGCGGCGCCGCTGCAAGCGCAAGTTCTCAGCGCCCCCATCGCACTTGAAGGCTTTACGTCGCGGCTTATTGTTCCTGGTGCCCCAGGCTCTGCAAACGACATCTGTGCTGACGGAAAAAATTCGTTTTAAGAAATCGTAATGCGATGTTAAGGTCGTCGAAGAGAATAATTCTATAGTACATTATGTACTGTTCAGCGCATTTCAAAGCTTGGCTGGTACCAAGGTCGGTAACTTCAGTTGTAGTATCGACGTAGTACTCGAGTGCGGTATTCTAGATGTGAGGTCATCTATCGGAACTACTTTTCTCGTCAGCTGTCAAATTTCATGTCTCCGATGTGTCCTCTTCATCTTTCTTCTTCTCATCTCTGTCCTGCGCTCCAGCCCGCAATCTGTCCCTCACGCTCATCAGAATCTTTCCCAGTAAATTGTCTCCCCACAAACTCCTTTCCACCTTCACGGCATCTGTAGCCGTGAACCCAATGCCCCAGATTCGATCAAATGGACTTGCCTCGACTAATTCGCGCTCGCCTGTCGACAGCAACCACGTCTTCAGTTGTTCGCTTTGCGTGAACTTCAACCAATTCCCGTTTTCTACGATGTTTGCTTTCTCCTTGTTCCACACTTTGTCGTTGAAGTGCTTCACTTTTGCTCCAAGACTTTTGTGCTGACGGGGAGAATTCGTCTGCATGATTTGCGAAGCGATGTCAAGGTCGTTGAACAGAATGGCTTTGTGGTACATCATGTATTGTTCAGCGCAGTTGAAAGTTTGGTTGGTACGAGGGTCGGTGAAGGAAGACATATGCCATTGACCGAGGTATCCATGAGTTTGTGTTGGTTTCCAGAAGAATACTGGAGATGGAGCAGATGTCGAATCCTCGGTGTTTGCTGTCTCGTGGTACTCAGTTGTGTGGAACACTCCCTTCTGGAGTTTCTCGTTCCGCGTACTGCTCATCTTGGATGTGGTGCGGAGGGTTCTGCTAGTTTTGCTGATGCCTCCCGATGTCTTTCGTGTTGGTTTCTGTCTTGTCATTGACGGCATGAGAACAAAGTGGAGGTAGCGCCTGGTACTTGTATGCCACTGACGCATCGGGACACCGCAACATGTAGCTTTGAGCTCAGCGGTCACGAAATGGTTCGGCAGACGTGGGACATTCCTTCTGGTAGCAAGGCAACCACCCGGCAATGCGGTGACTCATCCGACTTATGGCTTGATGATACCACAGCCACCACGATCTGAACACAATTGGCCCCTGCTTGACTTGATGGGCTCCAACTGCAGTGGTTTGCTGAGTGGATTTGCACCTATGAATCAGCATACTCCTTACTACGGGTCACGTCCTCTTTCCTTTGACACCAATTCGTCCCTTTGTCGCAGCGGAGTATGTCTCCGAGGGATGAGTCGGGAGAGGTGTTGACGAGGTTGTGGGCGTGAAGAAGTAATCAAGGAACGGTATTGCGTCAATGCCAGGAAGAGCAGGCGTGTTTGCGTGCCGTAGAGTCCATGGCTTGCGCCAAGGGCAGGTCGGCAGAATGGGTTCGTTGTAATACAACGTGTCGTCGATCAGCTTGTACAATTCGAGGCGCATCACATGAGTGAAAAGGCGAGGTTCTGTATTCGGCGAGCAGTCATCTCCAGCGCGGCTCATATTGCGATATGGAGTTGTTATGAGGATGCATGCTGATGGAGCAGATGGTGATGGGTACCGCGCGAGGAGAGGTGATCCCTTCGCGCTCGGCCCGACTGTTGATCCGAGTTGACGCGCCTCGACGCGCCCACTTCGCGTCCCCCCAAATGGTGCTGAGGGACTGTCGTCAAACACAGTATCTGAACACACAACACAACACGATATCAGCACGCAATGGCGGAACTCGAGGCGCAGATCAACCAATTCTTCGCTGCTCCCGATCAGGCTCTGCCTCAAGATGTGCTGTCTGAGCTGCTGCACATTGTGCAGCTGATGTCGCTGTCGCCGGAGGACTTGTTCTACAAATGGGACAGCTATGTCCTCACTATGGGCGTCGAATCCACGAAGTTGGACTATAAGACGGTGCAGGACTTCAAGAAGACGCTACAAGAAGCGCTCGAACGAGAGACACGAAAGCGACCCGAGACGCACAACGCACCAAAGCGAGTAGGAGCAACGCCGCGGACAACAGGAGGGCAAGATGTATTCGGTATGCTGGACGGCATGGTCTCCGGCACCCCTGCATCTCGAATATCTGCAGCGAAGCGGAAGAGCAATTTTGATACACCCACTTCGAAGGCTGTCAAGAACAACCTCAACAGTTCTCCCGCAGACAACAAAACGCCTGTCATGAAGAGCTTGCCTACAGTCGCATTCGAGGACAGAAAGAATTCGGGCGAAGTCGTGGAGGCAATCAATACACAGCTACCGGCTGCTGTGCTCTCAGAAGTTCCTCCTGCAGAGTCGCGGCTCAAGCTGAAGGCGGCGGTGGACTTACCCAAATACTCCTACAAGCCTATGGCTATGAAATTGTCCGAAGTCTCCGAAATTCTCGACGACCGTATCGACATGTTTGTGGAGCAAGTACAGAAAGAGCATAAATTGGAAGACAGCGACTTTGGAAACCCTGCAGCGCAATCGACTTCAGAGGTGGTAGCCGTAGGGAGAATCGCATGTGATCAGCCAACAGGCAAGCTGAACGCCTCCAGCATAGTGCTTGAGACCAGTCGACGAATGGGAGCTGGTATGAGGGTTCCTCTCAAGATGGATGGCGTGACATTCGACTTCTTCCCAGGCAAGATTGTAGCGCTTCGAGGCACGAACGTTAGCGGTCAACATTTCCTGGTGCGAGAAGTGCTTCCAATGCCTCTTCTGCCAGTCGCAGCGTCTCGACCAGAAGACATCGACGTGCACAACGACCGACTCACATCAGCCGATGGGGAGACGAGACCACTCCACATGCTTGTCGCAAGTGGACCGTACACAACAGATACCGATCTCTCATTTGCGCCGTTATACGCACTCCTCGAAAGAGCAGCTACTGAGCGAGCAGATGCTCTGATACTAACAGGCCCTTTTCTTGACTTGGAACATCCAGTCGTGGCGTCTGGAGACTTTGAACCACACCTACCCGCTGACGCGAAGATCGAGCCGGACCAAGCAACTATCACTGATGTCTTCCGCATCCTTATCAGCGGTCCCATCCAGCGTTTAACTCAGACTGTACCGACAATCACAATAATCATGGTGCCTTCTACCCGCGACGCCATCAGCAAGCACGTCTCTTGGCCACAAGATCGTGTCCCGAAACCCCAATTGGGCCTCCCGAGACAAGTCCAGTTCGTCGCAAACCCGATGGCCCTCTTTCTCAACGAGCTCATCGTCGGAATGTCATCGCAAGATGTGTTGTCCGAACTGCACCGCAGTGGCGCAGCACAATCTGCGACAGGAGACAAGCCTCTGAACAACGATCTTCTGGCGCGGCTAAGCGAACATGTCATTGAGCAGAGTCACTATTTCCCCATCTTTCCACCACAGTCGAGGGAAGATTTACCGAAACCTACAGCAATTGAAGGCGAGATTCCCGAGCCGGGAGGCGAAGAACGACTTGCGTTGGGTGCGAATCTGGATTTGTCGTTTTACAAACTAGGAGAGTTCTGGCAGGCGAGACCGGATGTTTTGATTCTGCCCAGCACGCTGATGCCTTTTGCAAGGGTATGTATCGGCCCTATCCTCTGTCGCTCTTGTGAGTATTTCTTCTGTTGGTCTTCGGCTAATGTTTCTTCAGTTCGTCCAAGGCGTTCTCTGCATCAACCCGGGCACTCTCAGCAAGAAGCGAGGAGCAGGAACTTTTGCTTCGTTGGACATCTCGCCGAGGAAGTTGTCAGATGAAGAAAGAGAAGCAGGAGACTATGTGGGACATCAATTGCATGAACGGGCGAGGATTGAGATCAAGCGGATCTAAGAACATGGACGCTGTTTCTCCTGAACAGACTTTTGTACTTTCATGATGAGGATGTATAGCGACTTGAACATTTCTGTCCCTAGAATCGCCGAAATATGACTATGAAGTCTTTCATTCAAACGATTTCTGCTCCCTTTTCCCTGGATTCTGATTTTGCCCTCGCTGCTACCTGTCTGCACACGCTCGAAATGCGACACTAGATTCGGTGACGTCTTGCATTAGAAACTGTGGATGAGCAGGCTGACATTATCTGTTTTGTTCTCCTCCATTACCGAATGTGTGAACGCCGTTCAGAACCATCCACCGTGCTTTTTTCTTTGGTCATTACGCAACTGAGAGAGCAATGCCTGCTTCGACTCCACCCTCTCTCCCTTCCTAAAATGCGCTTCAGGACAACTTCGGATCCTGCATAATCTTCTTGAACTCCTCGACTATATTTCTCACATTAGCAAAACATGCACACCCACATCTTCAAACCCTTCGTCAGTAGAGAAGGGGATAGACACTTACAATCGATCGTCTTATCCCCATCCGTGTCTGCGGCACTCATAATTTCATTAATTTCCTTATCAGTCAAGTCTTCGCCCAGAGCTTTCAGCACTTCGCGCATTTCCGACGCGGAAATTGTGCCCGAGTTGTCTTTGTCGAAGACGCGGAAGGCGTTGAGGAGTTCGTCTTCGGTGTCTTGGGCACTGCCGACGTGGGACATGAGGACGAGGAATTCTATGTTTGATTAGTGGGAAGTGGTAAGACGGGGGGTGTGGTGGGTGTGGAAAGAGGAGGTGGATGGGAATTTTGGACAGTACAGTATCAAGCGAGGGCAAGAATTCTGAATAGTTTTATTGCGGGCAGGAAGGTTTCGTACCATTGATGTCGATCGATCCGCTGTTATCGGAATCGACTTCGTGAAGCATGTCTTGGAGTTCGCCGTCGGTGGGTTTGAGGCCTAGGGAATGCATTACGTCGCCGAGTTCGGCGGCGGAGATTTCGCCTGGAAGGAAGGAAGAGTATGTTTAGTTCTACACTTTGGGCAGTGTTGTTGATGTGATTTCTCACCATCACCGTTCTTGTCCTGTGTGGCCAAGCATTGGATTGTTAGTCTTGGATCCTTATGTTCCAGCGAAGAACGTAGGTGGGGTGCCTACTTACGAAGACTGAGAAGGCTTCGCGGTAGTGCTGCTTCTCTTCTTCGCTGAGCTTGTCCATGATATGGGTACTGATGTGATGTGTATACTTGGATTGTGGGGTCTTGGCGATCTGGCCAGGATATGGAATGAAGATACGAAATGGATGTCGGCGTTGTTTGCGTTCCAGCTGCCTGAGGGGCAATTGCAAATGCCAAGCTTGAGCTTTGAGAGTTATGCAATGAGCTTAAATCTCGATCGAGCTTAGCTCACTCGCTTAGTCAGATGTTGGTTTCTCCCAGCTTCAGCATGAAATTCCTGAATTTGCTTCGGAAGTGCAACTGAACATGGCACAAGCCTGCTGAGGAAGAGGCCAATTCCCTTCTAGGCTGGACACAGGCGTATTTGGATGAGCCGCTCCTTGGCGTAAGTGCTCCTCTGGTCTTATCGGCTCTTGCGCGTTTGCCCTAAACTCCTTAGGAGCCTCTCCTAAGCCTAACGACTCGTGAGTAACGACATCTGGCTGAGCGGTACACACTACGCAAATGTGGCACAGCTCCTCTGGACGGACCTGCCTACGCCGAATGTGACGAGACAAAAGCCATAGCGAAGTTGGATCGCTAGAAGATTTTGTCCGATGCGCCAGCTGCGTCTCAAACCGTGGCTGAAGTTCAAGCTGCGGTTGTCTGCCGCGGATATAGTTCGGACGGCAGTACCGGAATCTACAAGCCCTCTAACCATCCTGGCGCATATGAGAGAGACTTTCAGCAGCTTGGTAATGGAACCCTTTCTTCAATGACTTGCACCTCGGCGTCTTCGTGATGAATTGCAAGAATGAGATATGTCTCTCTCAAGTCTCACGCTGAGGCTGCCACCTACCCCAAGATTGTGTCGGAGCGATACTCATAATTGCACGCGATGGACGGCGAGGTCAGGATGAATGGCGAGATCCAGCGCATCGGCAATGAGCCGAGGGACCGCAGATGCGAAAAGTGCACCAAAGCTGCGTCGGAGTGCACCTGCGCGCAGCATGAGTGGAAGTTCCGTATATACAAAGGACCGAACCTGCGGCACGTCAATGACGGTGAGGAACAACAGGCCCGTTGGGTGCAACTTCGGTTGTCGCTGATCATGGATTGTGAGCTCAACAGACGTTAGGGCTGCAGAGTGGGTGAAGTGGCTAACGTTGGCCTTCCTCACACTCAGCGATGCCAGGCGATGGGACTCTCCCTTTCTCGGGAAATACATTTCACGAAATTACACTCATCTTGGTTCCGATGTCGACGTTCTACCTGAAGTCGCCGATGATGGCCCCAATCTTCTAGCGGAGCTTTGTCAGCATCTGCGTTGCGTTGAAGAAAAGAAACCCGACTACGTGACCAAGATACTGGATTGCCAGGTCACGGTAGAGCGGCAGAAAGGCGAGGCGGTAGCCTGGGTATTGACGAGACAGTGGGGAATGTTTGTAACAACGTCATCTATAGGGCAGGAGTTGTTGATCAAGTACAAATGGCTTCAGCGTGACGGCAGGTGGAAATGCTATGGTTACGTGGGGATAAGAGGCCCTGGCGGCTGGGCATCGCCTGATCTCGTTCCAATCGACACCGCACATTTTTTGCAAGCTGATAGCGACGGCTCTCTTCTACGGATGAATGAACACAACTTCAATGATGGCGAAGTTGCCGAGACGAGGTTAGTTGCTGGAGAGCGCCGTCGAGCTCTCGCACAGCCTATCTTAGTCCACTTAGCTTACGACCATCCCTCAGTGCGACTGCTGGAAACGAGGCCAAAACAGCCACGACTCGATACAAGTTCATCAGTGAGAATAATGGCAACATGCATTGCGTGCCACCCTCCTCTCTCGACACAACTTACATGCTCATTGCTGAGAGCAAACGGCATAAAAAGTCGTCGGTCGAAACCAAAGCTCCGGTAACAAGAGGCACCGCTGGGTGGCTCTCAGCATTTGCTCTTTTCCCTCATGCCGATGGAGTATAGAAGACTAGATACTTTAGCCCATCCTTAACGGGTACAATTCAGCAATCGATTCGGTCGCATGCTAGAGAAATCAGGCCAACGGCTCTCAATTTCAGTTTGGGAAACCGTTTCAATTCTGTCTTACGATATGAGCAGCGCAGTACGATGTCAGGGAACGTTTCCAAAACAAAAAATAGCCATTGATGAGCTATCGAATGCCAATGCATGAGCGCTCATAGTTTCACACATCGCTTGGTCTTCGAGCGGCGAAATCAGTCGCAGCAGTATCATCAAGCTCCACAAGTGATTCAGCTTGGGCCGCGGCAACGCTCAAACTGGCCCATACGCAGGTAGAAGGATCAAGTGACGACACTCAATAGACATACAGACTCTGATACCAGGTCCATGACAGCTATCGCGTGCCCTATGTTTGGTGGTTAGGTTTCTTATTAGGTTATATCCAGGCTGGGAAGTCGCCGCCCTGGCGCAGCTAAGTCGAACACTTTTACTGCAGAGATCCGAAGCACGCCCCATCGAGCTCTACCTCCAATTGTCTTGGCAGCGAAATTGCCTCTTTTGGCACAAGCGGAAACGGAAGCAGATGAGACGCCTTGCCGCTGGAAAATGCTGACATTCGAAGTGCTTGCAAATCAGCTTCAACGAATGCACCAGGATTGGATGTGTTGGACCACCAGACCGGGTCGTCGATCGTTCCAGCCGACGAGGCCAAAGTAAGGCATTGCACACCAACACATCTTGAAAGTTCGCAGCCGAGAGCATGCTTTTGAACCGACTTGCTCGCCACAGCGGGAGCGAGCATGAGCAAGGTTGATCGGATTGGGGTAATTGATACAATTCATCAAGCCACCAATCTGTCTTCCATACTCATCCAGCTATTCATCGTTCACCATTTGGTCCACGCTATACCACTAGGATAACGTATCTGCAACTATGACTAACATGAGAGCACCATCAGCAAAGCTGTTTCTAATGTTTCTCAATGCCCTCCCCACATTTTGTCAAGACGAGCCTATCAGACAGCGAACGAGCTGCGAGGTCGACTATGGGTACGATTTCATCGAACTCCTTAGAGTGGATTGAGAACATTCCTTGACACATTTCCCAGCTTTTTTACGGACCCGGACTTTCACCAAGAGCTTGTGCGTCACAAGTAGCCACATGTCATCCATAGTGGCCTCTACTTATCCCGAATCTAAACTCACCGCCATCGCAGTGGATTTGCTTCAATGCTACGACAGACAGCAAGTGCAAGTTCTACACCTGCGACGAGGCCAATTGTGCAGATGTGGACGATTATGGCGCTGATTGTGGCTGCAATGAGCCGTGCATAGCTGGCCAATATTCGTGCACGTCAGAAACAGTCCTTACGGACACTTTCAATTGGAACAGAACGTGTGGTGACGATATATGGAACCTAGGGTGGTGAAAGAGGCACACCATGGATGGCTTGCGGAAGTATCATTGACGATTCGATAGCGATCAAATCGATTGTAGTGTGAATGGTGTCGTGGAATTATGCCATATCGTCGTAGCTCGTAAATATCGCATCGGGAGGCGCCGATAAATGGCGATTCCAATCTATTCTGCGATTGGGCTCACTTTTGTGCCATCCTCGAAACCAGTCCATCAATGCATCGTAGCTATAACATTTGTGTTCCCGGCCGAAGAGAGGGTAGTTCTCCTCTTCGCTAATCCATACAGTTGGAATGACTCCAGTATCCGCAGAGCACATAATGCGCTCGCGTATGTTATCGAGGCAATGTCCTATGCAGATCAATTAGCATGAATTTGCAATCTGGAACGACGAGTGCGACTCACGAACGTGGCTGACTCGATCCCATTCTGGAGTCAAAGTATCGTTTTCGAATTGGCGATAATAGTCTTTGTTGAAGTATATTGCTTTCCGTATTACGTTCTCATCGATCATTAGTACAGATCGATTGAACGGAATCAAGTTCAAACTTACCAAGCAGTGCATATCATGCATGCCCTGAACGAAGACTCCGAAGCCTCCTGGAATTCCCTCCCCAAGGAAATTATCCGGTGCATATGCGTGGATTCTTGGATCGAAACCATAGACTTCTCGACCGAGCTTCTCTGGAAGCACGAAGATCTGATCGTTGACGCCTAGCTCATCCCAGGCCTCATCGACTTCTGGACTTGGTGGAGCAGTCCAACGACTTGTTACATTTGGTCGGTGATTGCTGAAGTCCATTCGAGACAACGAACGGTCGAGATGAGAGTAGGCCTTCTCAGCTGAGAATAAATCAGCGTGAGTATTTGCTGACAGAAAGATGACCATGACTGCTGAAACTTACTGCCTTCCAAATCCTGAGAGTACTTGCTTCTGGCATGTCGATCCGTGAAGGAGTATGTCGTGAGCACTGATATAAGATTTGAAGCAAGTAGCACAATCACCAGGAGGATATTCGTGCGAGTGGAAACACGCGAACGATGGCCAATGGCTTTGCCTTCGAACAAAAGTGTGTCTTTCTCATCATCCCACACTTCCTCTTCAGAACTCCTTAACGAATCTGCCATTGTTACGGTGACTGTGTTGTTCTCACTCGAAACTGGAGTTGAGACTTGTATGCCGCAGAAACATCGGCATATCGATACCTTGCGATCGATGCCGAACAATCCCCATTCTGTTGTCTCACTCCGTGCGGCATTTGATAAGGCTCTTCGGTTGACATGCGAAGTCACTAGCACAAGTGAAGCGATTCGTGGGGTGGTGCCACAATTTCTCCGCACGGTACCAGATAGCAGGTTCCTGGGTCACTGAGACTAGCACGTAGAAGCAGAATTCTAGTCTGCTAACTAAGCTTATTAGTACTAGAAGCGGCGGACGCCCACACAAGCCTAAACAACGCTTAAACAACGCCTGAATGGCATCTTGGCATAGCTTGTTGTGCACAAGATAGTGTCTAGGCTCGTGTATCTATCAACCACAATCGAGAGTCGCACTTTTCGACGGCCGTTCGACTATGCGAAATTTCCACGGCATATCAAAGGTCATCATCAAGCCCACTTCGTCCCAATAGAATCCGCGAAATTGTCACACAGCGCTGAATTAAAGACACAGGGCTCACGTGAAAGCACATAGAGCAGATGCTTATCTGGATCACTCAACACTTAATTGCCCCATCGGGACTAGCATTCTATGTCTTGCCTCGGGGCCGGATCGTTTCATTGTGTTCTAGGCCCTTGCTATTGCATGCCATTGGGAATAGAATCACGCGATCAATCAATAGATGCAACACGTTGAAGGCTCCTCGTGACGGTCTAAACGAAGGGGTAATTGAAACTAGCAGCGAACACCGTCCTCATGTTCGTAGACTAGGGATAAAATGTCATTACGTTCAAGTTCGATTACTATTCACTCGCTTGTGATTCCATCTTGTGCTCTGGTTGTGGTGAGGAGAAGTCTCGAAGCTGATCTCAATGAACTCCATACACAGATTTCTTGTAGAGTTGCGTATCCGCTCATGACCAGTTATGTGATCAATCATCTCGTTCCAGTTTACTAATCTGGAATCACAGTAGCGAGACAATGACTATCATGGCCGGGCAGTCTTAGACAAGCAAGGGCCATGGTGCGGTGTGCTGGATCTATGAGTGACTTGTGTTCGCTATCGCAAGATTGAAACACTAGAGTCTATCATGTCTGACACCCGATTCCGTGCTCAATCAAGCAAAGCGGCAATAGTGTCGTTCCACTTGTCAGTGGAGGTGTATATCACCGCAGATATAAATGGCTGTCATGGTCGATCGTTAACACTCATTCGCATCACAAGTCCTCTGCCTCAACACTTACATCATGCATTTCTCCGGTATTGTAGCTGTCTCAGGCCTGTTGGCTGTTGCCAGTGCTCTTCCAATCGAAGGTGAAATCAAGGTTGCATCCTCTCCGATGGATGTCGTTGAGACTGATGGATTTTTCAGAGGCACCCGTCGCCGCCAAGCGTGAGGCAGAGCCTTACTTCTTGGGTAGAACCTGGACGCCTCCCGAGGCTGCTGAGAACACCAAGCGTGATCCATACTTCCTCGGAAGAACTTGGACGCCGCCGGAGGCCGCTGAGAACACAAAGCGTGAAGCGGAGCCTTACTTCCTTGGAAGAACCTGGACGCCTCCAGAGGCTGCAGAGAACACCAAGCGTGATCCATACTTCCTCGGAAGAACTTGGACACCACCTGAGGCAGCTGAGAATACCAAGCGCGATCCATACTTCCTCGGCAGGACTTGGACTCCACCTGAGGCTGCGGAAAACACTAAGCGCGAAGCAGAGCCATATTTCCTCGGACGCACATGGACCCCACCTGAGGCCGCTGAGAACACAAAGCGTGAGGCAGAGGCTTACTTCTTGGGCAGGACTTGGACTCCTCCGGAGGCCGCAGAAAACACAAAGCGTGAAGCTGAGCCATATTTCCTCGGCAGGACTTGGACACCACCGGAGGCTGCAGAGAATACCAAGCGCGAAGAGTGATGATTGATGTGCTGTTGAAGAATGAGATGAGCTATGACAATGGAGCAATTGGCCAGCAAGTTTGCGTACCTGGCTTTCTGATCTTGCTTGTAGCTTTAGTAGACAGAATCCATCATGAGATACGATGTGATATAAGAGCAACTTGTACCGATCATGGATCGCCGAAAGTACACCCACCTGTTGTGGCCTGTCACGAATATCGCACCATATCGTTGCCATCCCTAGTCACGAAAGTAAGCTACAGCTGAAAGAAATACTCAGTAAGATTCTTGACACCCAACTGCGACAGAACCGTCAAAGTGTCCTCCGAAGCCTCCGATTCTTCACTAATTTCGTTTCCAAATCTACCTGCAACAATATCGTTCCTTGCCATTTGATAGGCGTGTCTTGCGGCACAGTCCTGGTAGTTTTCAGTCAGTGCTGCTAATGACAACGCAAAGAAAAGAATTATTACTTACACAGCTGCTGCCTGAGCATTAGCCTTCCCAGTCCCTTGAAATCTGATCGCGATTTCATCGCAGCTAGCAAAAGCATGTAGAAAGCTCGCTTGGTAATTCGTGTAGCGTGTTTTGGCGTCTGATTCATTTGTTCCTTTGAGCGAGTGTATCAGTCGGTCTCTGCTGTCCAAGAACGGCTGATCGGGTCCGACGAGGTGACAATCATTTTTGCCTGGAGTACTGCAGACGTAGGAGTCTGCGGCGTACCATTGGAAGTCTGGTGTCACGAGGCTGAGGGCGAAGTCTTCGCCGTTGAAGGTTTTGCCTGTTGTTGAATCTGTGGTGAACAGGGTGACGAATCTGGAGGCGATGGATTGTGTTTCTTCGTTTGTGAGACAGGCGAGGTCTGTTGATGAGGAGGTAGGGTGGGTGGTTGCGCTTGCGATGAGAAGGGAGAAGCCCAGGAGGGCTGCTGTAATGGTAGCCATGTGCAGAGTGTAGGATAGCGCAGTCCGGTCAGTGGAGGCAGAGATCTAGAGCTGCAGCGAAGGGGTAATATATAGACACAACGAGGCATTGTCTTTGTGCTTGACCCTGATCCTTTGAGCAAAAGCGTCCGGAGTCCATGGTTCTCCTGCTGAGCACCCGTCAGAAATGGCATAACTCTGCTCTGGGACTTACCTGCCGCGTAGCTTTGCCCCAACGTTGGACAAATGCGCAAGCCAATCCGGTGGACGAGGACGGGGCTGTGCGGTTGCGAAGGGCTTACGAGCCATGTCAGATGCTTGCAGTGCCTACTGCCACAAGGACTGGCATTGTAAGTAAGATACGCCAAGACGAATAGCCAGACGAATGTCCAGTTTTAAGAATATGTTGGTGTCGTTCATCCTGAGACTGGCATCGATCGAGTATGACCTGGCTACGCCTCCGCCGTGGAGCCACAAAATCTCCAGAGCATAGCCTTTCGGCAATTAGCTCGGTATTGTGATATGCAAGCTCACGCTTGAGATGTGTTGCTTGTCAACAACAATAGCCAAGGAGGTACAAATCCTATGCCGGCCATTTAGGTGCTTTTCCCCGAAAGGGAACGGGATTGAAGTCCGAACGGAGCCAGGAAAACCTACGATGAGTTCCTTGACGTTCATAAACTCTGCTGTGAAGAAACTGCTTGGACCATGTTTACCTCAGCTCTTCACAGTCGGTGGTTCCAGACGCCTGGTAACGCCGTGGTTTGTGATGTGTTTCAAAAGCGGAACTGCTTGTCCTTCCGATTGTTGGAAGCGATTCCGTCTTCTCTTTGCGGGTGTGTCTTCGTGTGCTTGGGCGTTACATTCGGTCGGTATCGCGACATGGTCACCAGATCTTGTTCTATAAGCGACATGAGATGGCACTGAGGCTCCAGCAATGGTGCTATAGCTTGTGGGTCTGAATTCCAAGGAGCCGATATGATGTGATTGGTATAAAGAAACAGGTGATGTTCGAAGACTTTCGTCAAGGCAAGACGTGCCGAGGTTCAAAACACAGACGCGACCCACTTTCACATATCGGGGACATTGTAGCTACCTCTGTGATTTTCTTCTCAAAGATACCCTTCTCTTGTTCAAAGTAATCGTCCTATAGTGGAGGCAGTATAGGTTCACGTTTCTCCCACCTGCAAATCCCTGCCGGAGCTTTCTTGAGTTTCCTCAAGCCCGCCAAACCTCCATACTACAGCTCCTCCATCTTCACCTCGAAAACAACACAAAATGTCCACCTCAATATCCCAACTCAAACACCTCCTCCTCCGTCAACTCCCCTCCCGAACCGACAAGTTCCTAGTTCATCTGTCCCGCCTTCTCTCCACCGCCTCCGGCCGCGACGCCTTCCTCTGCACAGCCTTCTACACGCTCGCCTTCACACACGCCCAGCTCCTCCGCATACTGAGTCGCAAGTACGAAAACCTCGCCGAAACCATCGCACAAAATGCCTCAAAATCTCTCCTCCCGGGAGAAGCCTTCGTAGCAACAATCGAACCTCCACACCTCCAACTCACAGAAACTTGCGTCGCAGTCAAAAGTCTCGGAGACGCGATAGACGAGGTCCGAACATTTTGGCGTTTACGCGGATTAGTAGATATCTACGCCGCAGCGAGGGAGAATTACTTGCGACCGAGTCGGGATCCGGTGTTGAAGAGTATTGTTTGGGCGAAGATTTTGGCGCAGACGGGGTATCAGTTTTATGAGAATGCGGCTTATTTGGTGAAGAAGGGGGTGTTGAGGTCGGAGCGGTTTGCGAAGAAAGAGACGGGGTGGTGGACTGTGAGTTCGCAGTTTTGGTTTGCGGATGTTTTGTTGGAGTTTGTGAGGTTGGCGAGGGTGAGGCAGTTGAGGTGGAATGAGGAGTTTGGGGCACAGCAGGTGGAGAAGGAGGGGGTGGTGGGGGTGAAGAGTAAGGAGTTGGAGGAGAAGTGGTGGTTGCAGTTGTATTCGAATTTGGGCTGGTTCCCGAATGCGGTGCATTGGGGTTGGTATGATGGGTCTGAGGAGAGTCCGATGAATGAGACGATGATTGGAGTGACGGGCTTTGTGCCTGGGTTCATCAATTTAAGAGCGGCGTGGGAGGCTACGGCGTGAGCGAAGTCGGCCTTCGATAGAAAGCAGACGAGACTCCCATGAGCGAGAAGTGAAGCCCTTACGCCCAAGATGGAACGCTTAGGGCGCAGAGCGTATGTCCTATTCAGGCATTATGTTCGCCCACGAAGGGTATAGAAACGACAAGTCGACAAGTTTTGCAATGATGGAGCCTAGGACGATATCTATCTCATGATGAAGATCCATCTCCGAACGAGGTGCGGTGGGCCACGCCTTAACGATCGAGGCGATTGTATGGCGCTGTATCATGTCCGTCACGGCAATCAGCACAGCCGCAACCACGAAATCAGCGCAAGGCGAGGAGTACGATCATCGAATCGCTTCGATCATACCTCATCATACTCTATCTACACCTCTCGTTTCTCCGCCGACAAGATCCTCTACTTCTTCGCAGCCGTATCCTGTCCCTCATCATTATTCTTCGCACTCCTCGTCTTCCTCGTTTGTTCCTGGTTCTCGCTTCCACCTTCGGTTTCTTTATTGCTTCCTACATCTCCTGCTGGGATCTTTTGAGCTGTGGCTGATGTGAGGCGGTCTGGGCCATCTGGAGGTGGAAGTTAGTTTATGAATCAAAGGGGATGTGAAATGGAGGGGATCAGGGAGACTGACTGTCGTCTACAGGACCTGGACCTGTTGGCTCGAGACGTGGGTTGACTTCGCCGGTGTTGGGGTTTGGCATTTTGGTTGATTTGAGGGGTTGGAGATGTAGGTTGAGGGTGATTCCTAGGCCGATGTGCTTGAGAGGTTGTATTGCAGAGATTAACAGGTCAATGAGAAAGAATCGCGTGCTTAAACGCCATTGAATATGTACACATCTACATGATGCTCAGTTATTACGTCGAAGCGACGTAGGCTACATGTATATCTCGTCGTCATGTCCACGCATTTCGGCACGAAGCTTAAGCTCCACAGCAACTTCTTGGCTCTACAGTAAATCTCCTTCAATATGTGATTGGGTCGCACGTCTGTTCTTGTTCCCCCTTATGCGATGGTCGCAAAGCAAATGAGAGGCTGTAGAAATCATAGCCACTTCTCCTTGACCACATCGATTCCGACCCCACGACGAAGCGACTTGAATTCATCCGCGATCGATTTCTCCGAGTTCTTAATCTATCACACATCTTCGTCAGTCTTTCACGCCAGTGATCCCGCAACATAGAACACGCAACATACCTCATCGTGCATCTTGTCCAGCTCTTCGTGTGTCATCCACACTTTGTAGCACCTCACGTGGGACACCTCATGGAATTGAACTTCCCACTGTACAGCATCAATTTTGACGTCAGAAAAGCCAGCGTCCGCGAACCATTTGGACGCGAACTGACGCAGTTCGTTGTTGTTAGCTTTAAACCGAGCCAAGGAGTATCCGTCGGGCGGCGAGTTGAAAACCCTCAACTTATCGCGATGGACCAGTTTCAGGGCGGTGACTGCTTTGCGATTCTTCGATGACATGCTCGCGAGCCACTTTCTCGTAAGCTGCTCCGAGAGTCCTCGGAGGAGACTCGTGTGGAAAGTGAACCTCCTGTAGTAGAAGGCGGTTACTGCACGACGGCTGACAGGCCTGAAAAATAGCTGCCATGGTGGCTTGTAGTGGAAGTTGATCGAAACGATGTCGTTGGTGACCGGGAGTTGCTCGTCTTCCAGAGTTGACATGAGCTTGTATTCGAGAATGGTGTACATCAGTTCTCGTAGGAGAGCGTGGACCCGAGCAATAAGACGCTCATAGTCTTGGGACTTGACCTCCATTGCGTCCGTCATGTTGTTGATGGGAGCAGGTAATATGCTGACGCTAATGATGAGCGCCGCAGCTGCAAGTGCAATATCTCAGTGGGCGATAGTGGGAGACCAGGGGAGGGTTCAGAACTGTTGTGAAGTACACAGCGCGTGAAAAAAAAAGGTAGCATGGCACGGTACCGCAGTGAACCTTAACGAGTGGCCTCCAGTGAAGTACCGTGCATACACTCGTCACATGACCAATCACCCGCGCTGGTGACTGTCATAATGGCGAGTGAAGGCGGTTGTCCGACGATGGTGCTTGCTTCAGTGGTTGTAGCCTAAACCTCCATAGCAGGGCGGCAGCCGGGCACATACTGACCCAGCCGCTGAATCGAGAAGGATTATTTTGTCTTTGGCGTGCAATCTTGCCGTTCCCATCTGGGGTTTGCACATTCGTATAATTTGTGGTGATCGGTGTATATTGTGAGCGTTCCTGCTGAGTCCGGTCGCGGGAGTTGCTTGAGCCCAGGTATGTCAAATGGTGGAGATGGGGCTAGGAGAGATCACGTTCAACTGAAGTGAAAGCTGGTGTGGCCTCTCCACAGCGAGCATGCGATGAGCGTAGAGAGCTCGCAGATATCTGACGACCAGGCTTTCCACTGGCGACGAAGCGCCATAGACAGCGGTCGTCGTCCATATCTCGGCGTAGTTTGAGCCATGGAGCCGGGAGATACGTGAGGAGTACTCACTTCGCCGGGCGCGAGTCAACCAGAGACGGTTTTCGTCTCTGCCCTCCGGCATCATGGGTGCCGCCAAGCTTATAGATGTCTGAGGAGGGACCCCTTTGTTAAACCCGAGACTGCCACATTGCAGTTCAAATGTCCTTCAGCCACCTTCTCTCAAAGGATCCTTCCATCTCTTCTTCTGCTTCGTGCTACCATATCTCTCGACTCCATGCTGCTCTTCTTCGAAAGTCTGCTTGATAACCTTTGGCCATGGCTTGCAGATGTCGATCTTTTCGCGCGGGTACATGATCTCTAAAAAGCAGAAGATGAGGTAGTCAACGATAGCTACCAGGACGAAAAGCTTCCCAGCCCAGACTCCGCAGCCGTAGTACCTCTTCAGCCTGTCCATAAGAGCAAACGAGATATTATGCTGAGCGGGAAGCCCATAATGCTTGAACTCTTCGTCGTAGTATCCTTCGTTGTCTGGCGCGGATGGCGTGCCGGTGATGAGATCGTATACTCGCTCTGTTCGACGTGCGATGTCGCTCCAGCTGTACATGTTCTTGACCAAATCATGGAATTTATCGCGCCTAACAGATTTTGAAGTGAGAATTCCGACTGCATCGGTGACGCCACGAACCACATCTTCGACTTCCGGAAGGACGAAGACAGTCATGTTCGAGGGAAGGACTTCCGGGACACCACCGACTCGAGTCGCGACTACCATCAGGCCGCAAGAAGCTGCTTCAACGAGCACAGTACCGAATGCCTCAGTCAACGAGGTGCTGAGGAACATGTGACCTCGCACCATGATGTCGCGGACCTCCTCATGTCGGATGCTCCCCAATAGCATGACTCGTGCTTGGCCGGATGGTGTGTAGACAAGCTGTTGCGGAAGAGAGTCCAGAGTCTGTTCCAGGTCAATAGCCTTCGGCCCACTGCCGGCAATCAGGAATCGCAAATTTGGGTGTAGCCGGAGCAGTAGCGGAATCGCGGAGATGAGCAGATCTGTGCCCTTGTTGTAGAACAGCCGCGATACCACAACAATCGTGATCGGGTCGCCTGGTCCCACAAGCTTGCTCGGATCTGGCGGATGAGGAAGGTAGACGTCTTTCTTGCTGCGATGCTTGAAGTTTTCGGCTTCAGAAGGCGAGTAAGGCCGAAAGTCGTGAGGCACAACGGCATTCGGTATGACCGATACTGCTAGAGGATTCAAGGAGGCTCGCAGCGTGGTGTTTTCCTTGCAGGTATGACTGACGCAGATGACATGTCCCACATCACTTAAGCTGAACTTAAGCAGCTTGTTGGCCATGATGCTGCCAGCATCGCTGAATCCGAACAAACTATGATCTGTGAAGACGGTGTGCATTCCCATAGTGCGTGCGTGAAGTATCGCCTCGTGGCACAGATTGCTGAGAGAAGCATGACCATGTACGATTTGTATCTGCTCCCGGATGAAGATCTGGCGTAGGATTGGAAATGACGAGAAGACTGTCGGAAACGTTGTGGACCGATAGACAACCCAGTGTGGTAGATGGTAGACCTTGAGTCGATTCGTTAAGTAGCGTACACCTGAGCGCTTTGGAGAGTCGTAAGCGTGGGTGATTATAATGACATTGTGCCCACGATCGATCAGTTTCTGAACACGGTCAGTTGTGACACCAGAGGAAAGTGGAGGATGACTGAATATACGCTTGAAAGTTGGTAGATGTGACTTTCAACTCCTCCCGGCTGTGGGAAGAAGAAGTCTGAGACCATACTATCCCATCGTCAGCAAACGCCGTACTTGTTTGTCTCAGCAGCGCTCACGCAATATTGTACGGCATCTTGGCGGCGATGCGTCCGACAAAGACGCGATCAGCGGTGTTGTGGGCAATCGCTTTCGCCTTGTCGACCTGAGCAGAGCATTTGTGTTATCATCGTTAGAGCCAGTAGAGCGCGCCGCGGCGACCTGGTAGAATGAAAAGTCTCTGATAGCGGGTTGGGTAGTTGACATTGGCAAAGAAGGGAGGCGTGGTGGTTCCGGTCGCTGTTGCATTAAGGTTCGTTCGCTTGCTCCCGTTCGGACGCGATTTATCCTACGGTATCCCGTACAACCTTTTCTGAGCGCAACTTCTTCGGTCTCGGTCTCCAGCTACTTCTGTTTGAGCATAAAAATGAACGGATTGTATAAGCGGTACATACCGCCAAAGACCACTTCGGCTGCTCAAGCGGCACCTTCGCTTCCCACACCTCCGCCGACGACAGCAAAACCGATACCCGAACCTGAAAGCGAGAAGAAGCGCAAGCGAGAAAGGTCTGAAGAAGAGATAGCAGAGCGCAAGGCAAAAAAGCTGCGAAAGAAGGGAATAGACCCAGCGACGGTACAGAATGTCGAGACCGCGAAGCAGCCTGAGCCATCAAAGCCAGAGTCAGCGAAGGGCAAAGAATCTCCCTCAAAACCTGCGCCACAACCGACAGAGGAAGAAATAAAGGCTCTACGTGCTGCAGCAGAAGCACGAGGTGACTTCTCGCACGTCACAAACAACACGAAACGGCACAAATTGGAAGCCCAGGCACGAAAAGCAGGGATACGTGTGGCCGGAAAGATTGATGCGCCAAAAGAACAAGAGTCGCAACATGAACCTGTGCTACCAGATGCAGAGAGGGTAGCGGGACAGACGGAGGGCGAGTCCGCAGTCGATGTACCGGAAAATGCAACTGCGCAACCAGATCGTAATGAGCCAGCAAAAAGTCCGGATCCTCAAGGCTCTCAAGTCGAAACCGTCCCTAAACCAGCAAAGAAGAGACGACACAAGCTGGAAGGCGTGATTGCTGAGGATATTGAGGCTGCGCACGATGGAGAATCGCCTGATAAGGAGGAAGACCGCCGTTCAAAGAAGCATGACACTGTACTGGGGAAATTCAAAAAGTCAGCAAAGCGATCGCCAATGCCTGAAGAGCCGCAACAGGATTCTACCAGGCCCGAGCTGGCCACCGTGGATCGGCTTGAGATACCTGATGCTGCGCCCGATGACTTCGTGTTGGACAAGGAGTCTGAGCAGCCTGATTGGTTAAGGAAGCCTACACTCGTGGATTCGAGAGTAGGGAAGAAGCCGTGGGCAGAGCTCAAACTTGACTCGCTCACCTGTGATCGCTTGACGAAGCTCACCTTCGAGGGCGCACTGCCAATACAGCAAGCGTTAGTCCCCTTGCTCATGCCTCCTGGCATCCCAGGTGCGATATATCTGCCAGGCTCAGAGAAGGTTCTGCCTGATGTTGTTGTAAGTGCACCTACGGGAAGTGGTAAGACGGTTTCCTACCTACTTCCCATCACCGAAGCTCTCCGTCGCGCTACTTCTGTTCCTGCTCAGCGAGGCGCCCTCAACGCCGTGATTGTCGTGCCGACTCAAGAATTGGCGACACAAGTGGCAGCAGTCGCCGAGTCTTTAAGCAAAGGCAGCAAGATCAAAGTGGGACAATCGAATAGCAAGCACAGTTTGCGGGAGGAACAAAGGAAGCTGGTGAAGCAAGGCAAATACTACGATCCGGCAGAGTACGAACGATACGTGGCCATCGCCGATCTCGGTCAGCCCCAGAACTGTCCAGACGATGACAGGTCTCCGGAGTACGCAGCGTGGCTCGAAGCAAGTCAACCAGATGCAAGGACTGAGCACCTGATCGAGACTATGTTGGAACCTTCATGGCCGCGAGGTTTCGTGCCTGCACACGAGTCTCTCGTCAATATATTTGTGACTACGCCGCAGCGTCTTCAAGACCATTTGGAGGAAACGCAGGGCTTCACGTTGGAGCATTTGACATGGCTTGTACTCGATGAAGCTGATCGTATGCTGGACAACCAGCATCGCAGCTTTCTTGAACTGCTCAATCGAGAGACTAGTCGGGAGCTGCACGTCTTCAGAGATTACTCAGGCAAGGAGCCTCTAGCTACTCAGCCACCGAGACTACGAAAAGTTGTTCTATCCGCAACGATACCTTCCGATGTCAAAGTGGAGTATGCATTTCAGCTCCGGTTTCCCAAGTTGGTCATCGAGCGTGGAGCTGAGACACAAGCCGACTCTGGTGCGGAGGCATACGCAAAACGGGCGAATGCTAGTGGAGAAGTGCAAATTACTGGAGAGCGACTCGAGCTGCCGCAAAATCTTGGAGAATTTGTTGTACCCATTGGAGACGGTAGCGAGAAGCCGCTGGTTGCTATCGAGCTGCTCAAGTCAAGGATATTGAAGAACATCCCAACTAACCTTGGGCAAGCAAAGAACAAGGTCCCCGACGCCGTCGACGCTGATGATGCTTCCTCTGATTCTGACAGCGATGACACCGATGATATCTCGTCGGTCAGCTCTAGCGATTCGGATAGCACTTCGGAGTCGGACTCCGATAGCGAATGTTCTTCAGATGATGAGTCTAAAGAAATACAGACCACGAAGTCGCTGAGAGAGACGGGCGGGTCTACACAAGGAGCTTCGACTGCGACGCTTCCAGCAAAGTCCTCCGCTCCCACAGTTCTCATCTTCACATCTAGCACCGAATCCGCCAACCGGCTCACACACCTCCTCAAGGCCCTCGTCCCGTCTTGGAAACCCTACATCACCACCATTCTCAAACGTCAACCTCGCCACACCAAACTCAAACCCAGCGATCCCGCTCTCATCATCTCGACCGATCGTGCAGGCCGTGGGCTGGATGGCTTCATGGGTAGAATGTTCACTCATGTCATCCAATACGACGTCCCACGCAGCTTGACAGATTACGTTCATCGTGTCGGACGTACGGCGAGAGCGGGACGAAGCGGTGAGGCATGGACTCTGCTTACGCATAAGCAAGCTGGATGGTTCAAGGAGGAGATTACGAGGAGCGAGGTTTTGGTGAGAAGTGTTGGAGTGGAAGAAGTGAAGATGGCAAGAGCGGACGAGGGAGTCCGAGGGGCGTATCAGCAGGCTTTGGAGAGCATGAGAGGCGCTGTTGAGGGTGGTCAAGGGAGGAAGTAGGATGTACAATAGTATGATGCTGAGGGCCATGATCTAGTGAACAAGTTGAACGATAATGCAACTTCGCTATTGTACAAAACGCTAATTCTCTCACCCGAGAAGAAGCGGGTGCCTTACGTGGCGTATCGTTCTAATGCGGCTGTTGTACATTCTTGCTCCTAATTTTCTCTTCACTTCAGTCTGCTGAGCTCCACTGCAGGGCTCAATTCCATCGCTACATCGAGAAAACAAAGTCAGCGTATCGCCCTCACTGACGTCAATGTTCCGAGGATGAAAGTGTACTCACCGCATTGAAAGAATAAGTCCAAGACTGCTTACACTCATACTTATCATTGCCGCTCCAAGTCGTACTGATACTACCATATTTATCACCATTCAAATACGTGCTGAACAACGAACAATACGTTCCGAATGGCCAGCCGTTTTTGTGGATGTATTGTCTACAAGCACATATCGAGTTAGCACACAGAAATCCAAAAGCATGACTTCGCTCACGTGGTGTGAGTTAGAGGGTGGAGTAGTGGTGGAACTTACGCATTAAACATTTGACACTGACTCTTTCCGGCCTGAGCATTGATGGCATTCTGAAACAGAGCATAGTTGCTGCAGACTTGAGGATTGAAAGGCCCTGGGAAGAATTTTCCGCCCATATGATATTTGGGGGCGTTGATGCCTTTGCTGTGGCAGTTCTCGGGTGGGTTCCAGCAGTTGGAGCCTGGTGGGGGTTGGTTGTTTGGTGGTGGGGAGGGACCGTTCTTTGGTGGTGGTGGTGGTGGAGGAGGGCCGTTGTTGCCTGGGCCTTTGCCGGGACCGTTGTTAGGACCTTTTCCTGGACCAGCGGGTCCGTTGCCTGGAGGTGGTGGTGGGTTGTTGCCTGGTCCTTTGCCGGGGCCGGCAGGGCCGTTTCCTGGCGGAGGTGGTGGATTGTTGCCAGGGCCAGATGGTCCGCCGCTAGGACCGCTTGGAGTGGAAGATGGAATGTTGCTAGAGGTGCTTGGGTTCGAGGATGGGCCGCCGGAGCTTGGAGCTGTGCAAGTTGGGGGGACAGTCACATTCGTCTTGTCGTAGCCTTAGTTGTGGAGAACGATGTTAGTATTACAAAGAGATTGAGATAAATATCGGCAAAGAGCTCACCATTGCTAGCAGTGATGACGATCTGGAACTGCTCACGTGGCTGACCGGTGTTGGTAGCCATCGAGGAGTCAATGTTAGAACCGAACAAGGCGCAACGGAAAGAAGTCATGGAAGGTGGGTTGCTATTCGCTTGTTAGCATCTGACAGGCCCTTCAGGCGAAGGTGAGAACTCTTACGGGCAGTCCTGTCCCCATACTGTGGGATATCCAGGATCGTAAGTGGAATCATTGTTGGTTGGGTTCAATGAAGGGTCGCGTTCAGCGAAGATATTCTGGACACTGATTAGTCGAAACATCCAAATTCATGAAAGGCCTATACTTACGAAAGCAGTGCAAAGATCTGTCTGGTCGCAGATCGAAGCGCACTTTGCAGCGTCATAGCTCTTCAAGCTGTAGAGCCTCAGGTAGGAGCTGCCCTGGACAGAAGCATTCAAGTCCTTGAAGACCTGTTTGTATTGTGTATTGTTTGCCGAAGGAATGGTGGTAGGGGCAGCATTGGCAGCTGAGTGGAGCGCAGTGTAAGCAAGGAATGCTGAGGGAGTATCTGGTGATGGTACAGGACCGTATCCATCCGGTTGAGGAGCGCAAGGGTCAAGTGGGTTGATGAAGCCGCAGTATGTCCCGGCTTCTGGCTGTGTGACGCAAGGTTGGCCAGCTGTAGTAGTCTTTGAGGCGGCCAAGGCTGGGTCGGTCGTGTAGTGTGTCGCCAAAGCAGGGTAGTAGGGAGTGTAGCTGTTATCCTGGTACTCGCGTTTGTTGACTTGGCCGGTAGCTTGCGCTGTGGCTACTCCAGAGACAGCTACGCTGGTGTAAAGAGTGGCAGTGCCTGAGCCCTCTGCTTGGGCCACTGAGTCCGGCCCTGAAGGCGCTGGAGTAGCAGCGGCAAGCTGTGCAACATCGAGTTGGGGAACTGGTGCAGGGCTAGCAGAGACAACTGCTGCCAGCGCCGCACAGGCGAGGGCTGCTCGCTGCATGTCTGTGGACGATCGAAGTGTCAATCAAAGGCAGAATATGCTGAGTTCAATGAGAAGAACAGGAAGAAGATGAAAGAATGGCGCCCAAGTAGAGCTGACAGCAGTCTCAATGAAAGTGAAGATGTCCTCGATGGAGATGGGCTCTTCTCTCGTGCGGCCACCGGCTCTTTTATATCTTACGGACGAGTTGTGCCTCCAGGTCTCGACCGTGATCTTCTTCGCAAACTTTCAGCGATACCACTGCTGGCCCCTGCGAACGTCCTTGCAGTGGTGTCGTGCCTAGCAAGCACGCGGATGAATAGTGATACTAGGCTGTGAAGTCGGGCCCATGGCAAATACCGTAAGTTCAAACCATGCGAGGCGGATTCGTCATAGTGGAATGCCATTTCAAGACATGTTGTTCCAAAAGAGGAATGAGGCGGGAATGCATGTTGACAAAAGAGCAACAGCGCCATCTTCAGGGCCGACTCGGCTTCGTCGTTCGGTGCTGTTTTGAAATATCACGTCCCGCCCACGTTGCTTGCGCGTCACAACGTGGACCGTTTCTGCTAGCGCGGTGCTCGACTCGCATCTGTTCCTGCATAAGCTGCAGCATATCGTGGATAAGGTAAGACATCGCCGGCTGGCCGGTGCTGGTGAGCCAGCTTTGCACGACTCTTGCTCGAATTTGCAGGCCCGAACGGATTTGAAGTGCCGACTGCCACGCAGTTTCCAGAGTAGAGTCAGTCGGCACGCTGAAGCCTCCGCGGACGATTTGATGATGGTGAGATCAAAGATCGCCAGGTACGAAGCTTGCTTTCCACGTGGCGCACGCTATTTGAGGTAATACCCAAACGTTATTTTCTGTAATAACAACTTCTTCCGCAATAAAGGTCAGAATGCTCTGCAGAGCGGTGCTGTCAGTCCAATATTCCAGTATCGGACGCCGTCGAGCGCAGCATTATGATTCCTGCTGTCTTACGTATTCTGTCTGATGGAAGTGCAGCTCCAAGTCGAGATGAAGTCAGTTCCCAGTGGGTCCAGACTGACGTCGCGCGCTCAGTCGGTCGCTTTGTGAACCGTGGGCCATTTTGTGGACATTTTCGTCCAAACTCTCGTCCCTCATCCTGCTCATGGCGCCTATACGAAGCACTGGCACGAGGCTTGTCTCAGGAGTCAAGCATTCGACGTCTTGCCACAGGCTTTGTTGCTGGTTCGAGTGAGACACCTTAGATCTCTTGGTGTTCAGCCCTTGCGCCTCGAGCCTGTGATTCGAGGTCTCGACACCGACAAATTGGAATGCCCGATTCCGGTGCCGTTTTGTGGTTTGGTACTCGGCACTCAGACAGCGTTCATGACGTTCGCTGGAGAACACGCAGGAACACGGTACCAATCTTTGCATCCCTTCGCATCGGTATCGGGGTCGGCACGAGTCATGACACCCCATGTATTGACGAAGTGACCCGGAGATCCAGTGACAGGTTGTTGAAGGTGAAGGATCGGTGCAGCCCTCGATGAACCCTTGCTCGTGATCTTGTTGCTCACCTCAACTCCCACTTGCAATCGATTCCCTCACCGGCAAGCTCGTAAATCCACAAAACATCTGTCTCTCCAAATGCGCCGCTCCATGCACATACACCACCGCCTGCTGGCCCTGTCCCACTATCACATCAACCTCTCCCCACGCCACCGGCTTCTCTTCCAGGCCTTCATCTCCTCTCATCGCAACACACGCTTTCTCTATCTTCCTCGAATCAGACCCAACGAACGGCATAGACCCTATTTTCAATTTCCTTTGCCCAAAACCAATCGCAACCAGAATCATCAAGGATCCTAAGATGATGACGAGAAGAATCGGCAGACACGAGAAAGCGACGCGACTTTGTTCCTGTCCAGGAGGATCGATTGCGACGCCTTCGCGGTACACGACGATGCGGGAGAGGAAGAGAGATTGCGAAATGAGCCAGTGAAGAGTCGTGCTTGCGATGAGGAGTGGGATGCTGTAGCGGAAAGGCAACTGGAGGTAGTACGTCGACCTTTGCTGCCCGGTCGGCCTCGATACGCGGAGTGGTTTGTGTCGGAGGTAATACATACTCCATTCGGCTCCTAGAAGCATGGAGGTGAAGAGACCGTTGTACGCGAGGTAGAGGATACTGCAGATCAATTGTGGTATGTTGGCTAGAATGATGCATCCGATGAGACCTTCGAAGCCGCGTTGCGCAGGACCGGATCCGATGATAGAGCTTGGGTTCAGTGTGCCGAAACCGCTCACTGCCAGCGAGGTCCTCGTTGAGTTATCCACGCCTGTCCAGGTGAGGCCTTTGTGGAGGTAGATTGATGCTGTGATGATGCCCCCGAGACAGAGTGGAATAGTGAAGAACCAGCGCCAGGGTGATGTATGTCTCCATCGAAATGTCTTCTTTGATATCTCGCGTGCCTCCCAGTTGGACCTCGTTGGACTTGAGGTTTTCAAAAAGCTTGCAATTGCGTCTCCGATGGTGACAAGTACTGCCTCTCTATGAAGAAACAGCGCAGAAAGCATTATGATACTCTTTATGGCATTGCAGGCAATGACCACAAACAGAACTTGAACTGTGAACTGCAGCTCACATCTCGGCGTATTGATCCTGGCGAGGCAATAGTCGATGATGCGATTGTTGGCGCTCCATCGATCGGGATGAGAGCGAATCCATTCTTCGTTTCCACCCGGAAAGACCCAATCCAGAGATGTTGGCTGACGTTGATCAAACCAGCCACCTGGCCATCTGTCGTGGTCAATGGTACTCCACCACAAAAATGTTCTGTTGTCTTGCTCGGGAGCAGGACTAGTGATGAGCAGGACATCCCCGTAACCACTGATATAGTGCTGTCCATATTTTGCCATACACTCTGAATTGTCGAATCTTTGCACCGCACTATCGTTGCGGAAATTTTCGCTGAACCATTTTTGCTTCTCCCGTAGATAATCGTAGGACGGCCCATAGTCCCGTTTCAGCTCATCTATGTACGGGTAGTATCTACCACTGTCGTCGTAGGTGTACAGACGTTCAAAGCCTCCTTCGTACGAGGGGAGATCGGTGGCGTTGAAGGGCGCACCGTCCAACCAGTTCTCATTGGCCAAGAAGATGTCTGGCAGGATTATCAGTTGCGAAAGGTCGCTCTGAAGCTGGCGACTTACCATAGACGTTATTGTCAATCGTCTTGAAGATGGCAGAGTTGTAGAGTAAGTGAATCGGGATACTTGTAAGAGCCAGTATCCAGATAGCCCAGGTCCGCCATGCTGAGACTTTGCCTGTAACATTGCTCAAACTTAGCAGACCGATGTCGACTGACTCATCCTTCGCGTGTGCTTCGTTGATTTCAGCCCGTGTTGGGGCCGCTAATGATTGCATGGTATAGTTTGAGGCTGAAAGCATCGCCGAGCTCAAGACGTTGATGATAACGTGTAGGCCAGTAGACCAGGCGTCGACGGAGTCGCAAGAACCTTTGAAGATTGTGCCGATGCCCGCCACCATACCTCCTGCGAACTGCTTGTAGGCGACGACCGTGAGGACTACATTGGTGATGAGCACAATACAGCACAAGACTGCGGACACGGCAACGCCCGCCTTCCAGGTCTTCCATCGAGAATGTGGAAACGATGTGGGCGTCTCATTTTCGAGTACTGCTTGTAGGTCAGTTTCGTGAACGTGCGCTTCGTCTTTGGCGGGAACCGCAGAGTATGTGAAGGCAGAAGCCATGCTGCACGCCCAAGGGAGCTATGGTGGAGGTGAGACCGCTTCCCTTATGCAGGCGCAATGGAGAAGAGACGAGTCCGAGGTGCTGTTCACAGCCAGGCTGGGCAGCCAAGACGAGGCTTGCATAGAAGGGCGGCATACCGCGAGCATAAATACTGGCCAACCAGTAGGCGGGCTCCCTTTCATTGTTGGTGGCAGTAGAATCTCACTTGGCAAGAGGGCGATGCGAAGGATTGAGGCACATGGCCAGCATGCTTTGAAGTATCTTTAGACACTGAAGACTGTATTCTTGCTGCAATCGAATTGCTCTTCAGGTTTGCCATGGTCTGCACTGCTTGTGCATTATGGTATAAGCGAGCTCGTGACGAGGCCCGCGAAAGCACAACGACTTTATACTGTCAGCAGCAGATACTAGGACAACTTATTCCTCGTTGTAACTCCACAATGTCGCCTTCACGGAAGGCGAGGCGGGAGGTGCGCAGCACGTTTGTAGGGCGTTGCTGCGGACTGGCCGACTTTGAGTGGTACTTGGAGATGGACTTCATCTTCGTGCTGACGCATGAGGAGCGAATACTAGCGACTTTGACGTCTGGTCGTGGAAGTGCAGGTGGCAGTGGAAGATGTAGCAGTCGAAGCGGGGAAGAGTGAGAAGTTGTGACGGGAGTGCCTGAATGAATAAATTGACGAGCATTGACTGCAACCCCATCAATGAGAGCGGCACTAATTCCGCCGAACGGCCGGACTTCGTCACTTGGCCTCGATAACTTTTGTTCGACAACCACCATCATGATATCCCCCACCGGCGCTGCATGTCTGTAGCAGCAGAATTTCGACATCTCCTACGACGAGCCGGCTCTCGATCGTCAATCTCCACTTCACTCACGCCATACCGCTCCGCCGTCACAATGGCTCCCGCAAAACTTCAAGGCCGCGCCTTTTACGAGTCCATCGGCTCGCCGAAATATGTCGTTGCACCAATGGTCGATCAATCTGAGTTCGCGTGGCGACTACTCACTCGCTCTTTCCTTCCACCAGAGCTACAATCCAGCATCCTCTGCTACACGCCCATGTTCCACGCGAAATTGTTTTCCGACAATCCCAAATACCGAGCGAATCACTTCGAACCTCTCAAGCCGCCCATCACCATGGCCGATCCTCCAGACGCAGAGCACCTGAAGACAATGGGCGAGGAGGACAAGTACTTGGACGGCAATCCGAAGATAGATCGACCTCTCTTCGTCCAATTCTGTGCCAACGATCCAGACCTTTTCTTGAAAGCTGCACAGATGGTGGCCCCATACTGTGATGCTGTGGACTTGAATTTGGGTTGTCCGCAAGGAATCGCTAGGAGGGGCAATTACGGCGCATTTCTGCAAGAAGATTGGGACACCATTTACAAACTGATCAACAATCTGCACAAGAATTTGGATATTCCGGTGACAGCCAAGTTCAGGATTCAAGAGACGAAAGAGAAGACGTTGGAGTATGCAAAGATGATTCTGTCCGCGGGCGCGAGTATCATAACAGTGCACGGGCGACAGAGACATCAGAAAGGGCATGAGACAGGACTTGCAGATTGGTCTGTAATTCGATATCTGCGAGAGGAGCTTCCGAAAGAGACCGTAATCTTTGCGAATGGCAACATTCTGCAGCATGGAGACATTGATAAGTGCCTCGATGCGACGGGTGCTGACGCAGTAATGAGTGCAGAGGGGAATCTGTACGATCCGAGCATCTTCGGGACCGCACCACCAGTCGGAGAAGAAGGACGAGAATACTGGCGAGGCCGGGACGGCAAGGGTGGCTACAGAGCAGACGCTGTCCTGAGGCGTTATCTGGACATTATACACAAGTACGTCCTCCATCAGGATCCGCCGCAGCGCGAGGAATTGTTCCTGCCCTCAGATTCACAGCCTGAGACCAATGGGAATGCGAATGGTCTCAAGAGGGGCGCCGAGGACGATGTCGAGGGACAAGCGCCTACAAAGAAACAGAAGCGTGAGGCTGCCAAGGAAAAGAAGAAGAACGGAGTGAGACACGAGAAGTGCACGAATCCGAATCTCTCTGCTATGCAGCCACACTGTTTTCACATCTTGCGATCTCTTGTCGGCACTCACCATGATGTCCGAGATGCTTTGGCTCGTTCGAAAGCTGGCGACATCGACGCCTACGAGAATGTGCTTAAATTAACTCAAGCCGCTGTCAAGGAGGGCCTGTTGGAATACGAGAAGGATCCAGCGAAATTCGAAACACCAGATGTGGCGGACGAGGAGGACGCAGATCCTGCGCTGTCAAGTACTGCAGCTGTAAGGCGGTGTAAGCGCCCTTTCTGGGTATGCCAACCATATGTGCGGCCTCTACCCAAGGAGGCTCTGGAGAAAGGCAGCCTGCAGCTAAGCAAGAAGGAGATGGCGCGACTCGCGGCCGAAAAGGCTGAAAAAGAGAAGGCCGGAGTATCGGCTGAGGGCCATATCGAAGTCGTGAAAACTGCTGCGCCAGAAAGGTCTGCGAACGATAAAGGACCGAAAGCTGAGACTGCCAGCAAGCACGCTACCTCGAATGGGACAGCTACGAAAACCGACATCGATGATCCGACGAACACGAGATCGGCTGCGGAAGAGCGGACTGAGATACCCAAGGAAGGTATGGTCATGGGCTGAGATAAAACACAAGCGAATGTTCCGCAGTGATCCAGGTGCTGTTTATACCCCAACTCCTCTCTGTGGCATCTTCTATTATCACAAGTCGCACGACCTCATTCGAATGACCCAGCTCCAGCTGCCACAGACTCTCGCCTGCATTCGCTCCCATCAACTCATCAACTGGACAGGGTACCGACGATCTCACGACACTCTGCGTGAAGGCTATGATCTCGAGGACGAAACATTGGTTGATGTTCAACGAACTTCGGGCCAAAGGCTGTGGTCCCGGCGACGAAGGTAACGCTGTTCCATGTGCCTGACCAACACGATTGAGATCCTTCGGTGCCTCCCACAACCTCTCCGGTCGATTCAGCCCTGTACGAAATGCTTGGATGCATCTCAAGAGACATTCACAGTCTGCCGACTGGCCTCAGAAGCACAGCTGAATCTCAACATAGATCCAGTGCAACCACAGACGACTTTTGTAGAAGATATTTCACGTGCTCTACATCATTTGGGTGATCAGATCAAGGCGGAAGAAGATCCAGCAACAGCTTTTTGTGTGCCTGCAAGTTCCATGAATACGAGCACGTCTCTGCTTTGAGCCGATCGGGTAGGTCTTGGCCTGACGAAGGTTTAGCACGGACCAAGTAAGGCTTGGGCAAAACGCCCTGTGAATCCTGCAAGGCTGTGATGGACTGCATTCGCATTCTAACAGGTAGTCTAAGCCTGTGTCTGGGCGGGGCGGCAAAGCCTACCGAGGTATGCAGCCGGGCGGTGTGTGCTTTCTTTCAGGCCAGAAAGTCCGCCCTGTTCCTTTTCTCGTCTTCTCCTCCGTCTCGAAGCGATTGACTAGTATCTATCCTAGTATTCTGCCTACGCATCCTGCCTACTCCGGATTAGCCATAGAGCCCTTCACGTGTGAGCCGGCATGACTGCCTCTAGGACGGTTAATACAAACCTTTTGCGTCTCTCCTCCGGAGCGTTACTGATGTCTCGCGGCACAGGTCATTGGACCGCTGACCACCACCTTCACGCCACCAGCGTCTTGTTCACTGACTCTTGCCATTTCCGAGGGACTGGCTGGAGGTACTTTCCGAGCCTTTGGGGTGAGATGGGATAGCTGCATGCATGCAGCCGTACTTGGGCTCACACCGCGGTAGGGTCAGGCCTGCAACAACAAGTACCCGAGGACCACGCGGATATATGATGCGACTGAGTGCCATCCACCCTCCTCAGAGGGTGCGCGAAAGCCCAGTACGCCATTCACAGGATGGTACGTAATGTCTGTCGTTGGCTGCGGTATCAGATACTTACTTTGAACATTGTCCAGGGGCTTTTACAGGTCAGTAGCTTTTGCAAGGTCGCTGTCAACTCCGTCCTGACTTGGTTCTTGCTTCTTCAGTCCTGGAACCATTTGTCCATCCGGCTATACCAGTGCTTGCACAGCTGTCGCCGGCGGTTCGTCGGGGTGGTCTGTACAATTTGTCTTGACCGCAGGGGAGACAGCTGTGGGGTGTTGCCCAAGGTAAGTCGCTGCTGGCAGATACCTTTGCGTTTTTAACTTCTGGCTCCGCAAAGTTACTGAAAATTCTCCATTCTAGTTCTTACACCTGTGCGAACTGGGACGACTCGCCTGCGCAGCAGTCTTGTCGTCGATTGCTTGGCAATCAAGACTCGTTTCCCATCGAGACGTGTATAGACGGGTCTCTCACTGGGTCTAGCACCCTGAGCCTTCCGTATACGACCAGCTGGACCTCCGATGGTACAGTGACCACGGGCGAAGTCTCCAACTACGATCTCTGGAACCCAATGATCGAGATTAGGTGGCGCGCCGCAGACTTGCCAACCAGTACTTCCCCGTCTGTCAACGGTTCCACACCTATCAACTATTCACCGAATACTCAACCGGTCTTTGGGACAGGGGCAGTAGCTGGCATTGGAGTTGGAGCAGCCGTGGGTGCTCTTATTCTGCTTGGAACAGTTATATGGTTTTGGCGAAGATCGCGTAAGAGCAAAGGAGACGGCTTGGAGTCGAAGACCGAGTATGAAGCCATAGCAGAAAACGGGCGATACTTTGAACACGACCAGCCGCAGCAGCATACTGTTCATGGAGAACTGGACGCTTCGCCGAAACGCCCTGTTGAGCTGCATTCGAATGCTCGATATGAACTTCCTGCAAGACCGGCAGAGCTGGGACAATGATTGATGCGTGGTCCTCTGGAGGGTCAACACGAGAAGTCCGAGGCGGCAGTCCTCAATGGCGAGGAAGAACGAGCTCACATGCTGCTCAAGATGTAGTCGGCCGATCTGGGAAGCGTCTTCGGAACAATTCCTTTACATTCCCCAAGCAGAGCCCAACCTAAGAGCCAGCTGAGGTCAAAGCATCTGAAACATGCAGCTCGCAACGAAGTTAGAGCGTGAAGATTTCCCGTCTGGCCATTCGGCATATCTGTGGCTCGGGAACTCGTCAACCAGTCAGCATCGGCATCACTTAGCCTTATGCAAAGCTTTACTGCATTAGGGAATCGCTTCTGGAGCCTATGTCTTGCCTATGCGACGCGAGAACGGACGACACGCACTACTGCGCTATAGCATTGGATGCGATTTGCTATGCCCAGAGCTAGATCGCAGCACGCCCAGCGACTACTGCAGGACGATTGGCGGTATGCTGTGCCACGCGTCTGCTGCTTGGATATAAGAGCGGTGATGGATCCGCTCGACTCAAGAGGCGCTGCTACAATCTCACTTTGTCAATAACGATCCAGATTATCAACATGAAGTGCTTCTCCACCCTCGCCGCCGCCAGCCTTCTCGGCTTGGCCACCGCAGTCGACATGTCAGCTTACGTCGCTGGTGAAGGCGTCGATGCCGAATTCAAGAACTACCTCGATGTGTACGACTTACACTCCACACCTTCCCCATCAATTTCCAAACTAACCTCACCTCCTTGTCACGGTATACAGTCTCTACTACGAAGCTGAACTCTCCACCGCCACAACCGGTTTCACCGACTTCTTCATCCCCGATGGCAAACTCATCGTCCGCGGTAGAACTGCCACCGGTTCAGCCGAGATCTTGGCGTTCAAGCAACAATTGATGCCGCCGAATGGAAACAAGCACTGGAATCATCTTCCGAATATCACGACTGTTGTTGAGGATTCCGCAGACCGAAAGACTTTCCATGTTTTGGGATTGATTGATACGACATATGATGGAGGCAACTGCAGTAGGGCTTAGTAAGTACTTATCCTGAATCGACCTCTGTCTCAGATGGTGTGGAGGAGGGAGTTCTTGGCTGATGTTTGAACAGTTATGTCAGTGAATTCCCGATCCAGAAGAGGGCGGATGGGACGATTGATTTCACGCCGAAGAAGGGGAATCTGATTGAGTATAATGATATCGATATCAATCCTTTGGTGTCGCCGACGGACATTCCTTGCGAGTGATGCGGAGACGTGGGAGTGAGATGTCGTGGAGTGGAGCTGGAATGGCGTGATAGCAGCGGATTCATTTTTGCATGATGAGGCGTTGTATCGAGGACATCGAATAGATCAAGAGTGATGAAGCCAGGCACATCAAGATATCTACAGGAATACGGACCCGAGTAAGAAATATGCTGGAGATTTCTCAAAATACTATGTATATGGTAACTGAGCAACCGATCTGATGTGAAGCTGTAAGTCAAGTGAGTCGACCAGCGAATGGTCGCAGGACAGATCATCCGATACATCCCATTTTCATGCACCTTCGACGTTCGACATGGGCTTTGCAGGGATTCCAATTGCCATCCGGACACGTTCTTCCAAAATGAATTGCTCTCATCCGCCTAGAATGGCTTTGGCGGCGGCTCTGCGTGTCCAGATGGCGGACTCGGAGGCACCCCTGGTCCGCTATATATCTGACTGAAAGGTCTTGTTGGCCTGACTTGCTCGACAGGTTCAGTATGGACGATGACATTCTATCATATCGAGGACACATTAGCTCAATTTGAAACTGACAAATCTACCGAGAGCTTACCTCTTTGTCATCAATGATGAACGTCTCACTTCCATCCCGTTCATCCTCCATCAAAGTCTCGCCTCGGGTGAAGTCGTTCATGCGAGAGTATCTCTTCGGTCGTCCGTTTCGGCTTCTCTCGAGGTTGGAAAGCTCCGCTGATTCGCTGCCTGGATTGCCAGTGATTTTGGATCGACCAGTTCCGTAGCTCGTCTCGCCGATCAATCGAGGCCAGGTATGCTTTAAGAAGAGTCGCAGAATGGGCAAGGAACCACAGATGATCACCAGATTAGCTTCGATGCAAATCCAGGATGAAGGCGTTGTTAGTGCCCACGGCATATCGAGATTGGCGATGAGAGGCGGCATGAGGACGAGTCGAACGATACTAGTCGCTGCCGTTCTAGGAGATGGTGAGTATGCTTCTCTTGTTCATCTTTACGTGACCTTTCCAGACTTACATCGAGCCGACACTGAAGATCAATACCAGACCAACTTTCTGAACTCGTGGGACTTGCAGTTTGAAAACTATTGGCATAGGCAGGAACTGTGATGTTTGATCAGCCTTTTGTAGAAGATCGTCAGCGACACTGAACAACAGACCAGCATGATTATGTCTGTCGCTGCATTAAGCCCCGCAGTAGCCATGAAGACGTTTCCGCGATTGATGCAATGGCCTTCGGTGATGGTTGGATCCCACACGCGCTTGAGCGGAATACATGCAAATGCCAAACACAGCATCAAGACCAAGCTGAATGTCGCAGTCAGCGCCATTGTAGCGTACACCGCGTACTTGAACCACCTTTGTGGTGAAAGTCGCATGTAGAATATCAGAATTGAGAACTTCGCGAACGCCATAAATGCAAGATAGACGATGCTGATGGCTGTGGTGATGAGCACGACATGCTTCAAGTCACTAGCGAAATGTTAGTCCACTCTGAAGGTCGGCAAGTGGCATATATTGAGATGCCTACGCCAGCGAGATGTCCCAGATGTGCACCCCCGTGAGACCGGCACCCTTCAAGTAGAGGATGAAAATCTGAACTACTAATGACATAGCCTATAACCTATGTCAGCATCTGATTACTATTCGTCACGATGGATAGCCATGTACCCATGCGAACAGTAGAAACACATCATCGATACCAAAGATTCGGGCCAGGACTGCTTTGGTGTAGATGCGCATGGTCAGCAACATTGTTGCTATACACATGCCGAATATTGCAAGCACGAAGGTCGGCGCATGGTTTCTGATGTGAGGGTTTTGCAGGTTCGAAACCATTCCAGGCGGAGGCTCTGCCGCTGGCGTGTGAGCAAGATCGAGAGTCGACATTCTCGCGTGAGCATCGCCTTCCTGACTGCGCAGAGTAGTACGTTGTCCTGTCGAAGCCCAGAATTGCGGCGTAGCTTTGTGCGACAGCGGTTTGAGGAAGGTATTTGTCAGTCCGATGATCTCTACTGTACGAGGGGACCAGATGAAGAAATGTAGATGCCGGCGGCCAAGCTAGGATACGAATGCCCTCCTTGATCATGGTTGTGGCCTGGCGAGAGCTTCGAAGATCTCGACTTTGACTTTCCGCAATCCTTGCGCACTGCGGGTTTCGCTCCTCCGTCTTGATGCGCAATGCCGTCGAAAAGCTGTAGCGATGCCTTGGAACGACCCCAAAAAGCAGGTGTGTCGATTGCGTCGGCACACGTGTGCGGGTTGCCTTGCCATGTAGTCGATGGTTGAATATGATCGTCTTAGCCCTTGTCGATATACCCACGTAGAACGGCGGGAAGCGCGTTGGTTGACACATTGGGTAGAATGGGTCACCCATGGCATTACGCAGGAACAATAGTCTATCGACAGTACCCTGTGAAGCGCGAAACTGTGGGTCGAAGTGAGGATTACTACGCAAGGTAGAGAGCTACAGCGTCGCTGGAATGAACAGCAAGTCTCCATTGGTCTTCAGATTTGGCAGATGTACGGCTTCCAGTTTCTGGTTGAGGACATCCGTCCACTTCACTGCTGATCATTCTGGTATTGAGACAAAGGGATCTGTCCATGTTGCATGTCCATAGATCCCTGTTGGCATGGTGGCAGCTCGTTGGAAATGTGGTTGGTGTGCGGAACAAGAAAAGCCCTAGGTCGATTTGGCGGTCGCCATCTGGTAAACTTCCATCTCTCGCCAAGATGCGACTGGAATCTGGAATGTCGACAACATGTCTTTGACCATCGGCAACACAGAGCACAGCTTCTGAAGAGCACTGTGGCTTTGGTCAATCGCCAGCATCTCCTGTGCAGTCGAAAAGACGAGAATGAGACTTTTTGTGAGGCTAGGTTTTGTGCGGGTTGCTAGTCAAGGATTGCTTGCTCAAAGATCTGCAGGTTGATGTTGTTTACCCGAAAGCTTGACCTCCTATTGATTCGGACACTTGGGTAGCTGCCAGTGAAGAACCCCGCAGGGACACAGGAACGTAGTCATTCACACTGCAATATACGCAACGATTCATGTTTGTGCCTGATCGATTATACTTGATGGTAAGCCAGAGTCTACAACTGCTCGAACCCACCGTTCGAGAATTCTGAGCCCAGACGCTCATGGTCCCATGTCGAGTTAAGCTTGGAGCACTTCACAACAGTGTACCAGGATCAATGAGCGCAGGAGATTGGAGCAAACGTGATTAGGGTTGATGAGCAGAGCCCTTGACGTGATGTAGCACCAGCGCAGTTGAGACCGAGCGTAACACCGAATCGGTTTCCGCTCCAATGTTTCTCGAATTTCATGCTTCGTGGTAGGAACATTCGATCTCTGATCGAGCTGCGTCAAGTCCAAGGCGATGTTATCTTCATGCGGCCCATTGAATCCAAATCCTTGCGTTTACCAACAAGCTCCGGCTGACAGAAAGCTAATCCTTTTGTGATGGGACGGCTCGCTCCTGAACTGGAAATGGACGTTCTCCAAAAGAGCTCTTCAGTCCACCAACTGTGTACAGGACCCACACACACGCAGAAAGGGAGATCAAGCGAGGATGAAATCGGAATGTTGGTGGTCGATCTTGATCTGTTGCGCTTTGTTGACCTGCTCTTTTGAAGCCATGACATAGGCTGCATCGCAAGTGATCCCCGTGTGCCGCGTGATCTCAACATGGCAAATTCAAGAGACAGATTGAGCTTTGGCTCATGATATGGCCAGGCCTGTTTCCCCATAGGGAGGAGTGTTCGAAGACGCCAAGTGATACGAGCGAAAACTTGTCACAGCAAGATGGCATTCCATGACCGCACCGCGCTGGCAAACGGGCTCTTCCAGATCGTATTTCCGGCACCGCAAGACTTCTTGGAAGGGTTCCTTGAGCTTTCACGAGAAGCTTGGGGTGGTATTGAAGCGTGTACCACCCGTGCTTGTCGGGAATTTGGAGTGCATCTTGGCAATATCGAGAGAGGGTCTGCTCCGACTTTGACTTCCAGGAAGCTGTCAATGTTGAGGCGGCTACGCAAATCGAGGTCCTCAAAAGCGATGTAGGTCGTAGTGGTTGATGGATTCAGGTGACTTTCGATAAAGAAGGGCAGGGAGAACTTGAGGTGCACGACAGGATTCGAAAAGGTCGGCTGACGAAGCAACTCCATGTCTTGGCAATGGTCCTTCCCCTCATCCAATCCTTATGAAATCGAAGCATTTCCCAAATTCATCCTTTTTGCAACGGCTGGAAGCTCACAGAGGCATCTCCTCAGCCGACTCGGTCGACTCGGCACGCTTGAGTCAGTGATGACCGGAGAAGCACGGTCGATTCGTAGGAAAGATGTCACTGTTGGTTTCTGTAAGACTGCCGAGCTTAAGCTAGCTTCAGCTGAACGGAGCACATGCTCCTCGGCTCCTTCATCTCAGCAATTGTAAGCGGAGCGCGCAGGAAGCTATAGGTATGTGAATTTGGTCAAGTCGATGCTACCTCTAACGGCTTCAGACAGCCCCGAACTTTACCTAGCTCGCTGAATTGCATAAGGGTATCTGAAGCAATACAAATGGTCAAGAACTAGCTATCGGGCTCTTTTCAGCATTATAGCTCAAATATGGCTCCAAATACCGAGTTCACACGGAGCGAGGCTATCCCTGGTGATACGACGCCAGATCTTTCCTCGCTCAAAGGCAAGAGTGTCGTCCTTACAGGCGGAGGTTCAGGGATCGGCGAACAGTACATGCGTCACTTCGTGGCGGCTGGCGCCTTCGTCACCTTCAGCGACATCGTTGAGGACCGAGCAGAGAAACTAGTGAGCGAGCTTGGTACAGAGAACGTTGCATTCGTGCCTGGAAACGTACTGGTATGGCAAGACCAAGTCAAGCTTTTCAAGACTGCTCTCGAAAAGTCACCGAGCAATACCATCGACATCGTTATTGCCAACGCTGGCATCGGCCTTCCCGATGATTCTCTCATACACACCGAGGATTCCAACGGCGATCCAGTCGAGCCCGAACTTACTACTCTCAAAGTCAACATCATTGGTGTATTTTACACCGTAAAGCTGGCTATGTATTACTTGCCGAAGCAGCCTGAGGGTGAAGATCGAGACCGATGCATTATCATGACTGCCAGCCTTTCTGGGTACCTTGACCACGCGGACGCGCCTCAGTACAATGCTTCTAAGCATGGCGTTCGTGCAATCATGAAAAGCATTCGTCGGACTGGACCGGCACAAAACATCAGAATCAATCTGATTGCGCCTTGGTATGCAAATAAGGCTATTGTTCGATGAATGTCACGATCTAACATGATGCAGGTTCATACAGACGAGCCTCGCTCCGCAACAATTTTGGGACGTAGTTAGAGCCACAGGTGCGGAGTTCTGTGACATCAAGGACGCTGGGAAAGCTGCAACTCATCTGGCTTCAGACAAGCACATCAATGGTACATGCTGTCCTTCTCTGACAAACGCGCGTTGTGCTAACATGACTAGGACGAGCGCTGGGCATCGTCCCGAAATCATTCCAGCAACGTGGGTATTTTGATCTCGAAGTGGACGACTGGAACGACGAGAATTATATGACAGCGTATCAGAAAGGTCTAGTGGGGAGAAACGCTGCATCGAAGCAGGAGTCGGAGCAGAAAGATCCATCGGTGCTCAATGTAACCTCGAACTCTGCTATCGAAGCATAGGCCCGCAATTGGAGCGCGAGATGGAGTTTCTTCATACTTCTTCTCGAAATGCCTCGCAATGCCTGGCTGTTGCAACCTTTCCAGTGACAAAGCATTGTTGAAGTGTTGGAAGAGACGTGCAGCAGCGAGCTTCTGGCTGCACGGACAAAGGAGTATAAGTTTGCTACTTCGATCACAGATGATAAACCTGTGATGTTGTCACTTCTACTCCGTCCAACGAAGGGTCTTAACAAGTTTCGACTGTCTCTGGAGGGCAAGATGACCAAACCACAGCACGAGCGTCCGTCTCGCTTCCGAAAGCGCGGGCATAACTCTACCGACGTTGCTGAGGATCCGCAGAGCAGTGTGGCCGGTCCTAACAGTGAGTACGCCCCTAGATAAGTGACGAAGTTATGGGCTGGGTCTGTAGCCCGGGAGGGAGCTGACAGCATCGCTATTATAGATGAGTTCGAACTTCCAATCCGCACTGCTGTCGGCTCGAACAGTGTCAGTCCGGATCTTCCCTCGAGATTGAATGTCACCGCTCCAGCATCTCATGGCTTCAACTTCCATCCAATCCTACCCCCGAAACCGCCAGCATATTTCCGTAGCGGGTTCATGTCTGTCGATGCGGACGGGAATGTCAGTTCGGGTCTTTTCTTGGGATCGTCCGCCACCGCTCCAGCACTCGAGGACACCAGTGCCGATCCTCTCCTTTGCCCTCCAGCACCCCGGAAACCATCAGTATATTCGGGTAGTAGGTCAGGGTCTTTAGATGCGACTGGAGGTGTCATTCCAAACCACACCTTAAGATCAATTGCTACCACTCCAGCGTTTCAAGGCTTCAGCTTCAACCCCAATTTCCCGGGACCACCAGTATATTTCCGCAGCAGATCAGTGTCTACCGACACAACTCAGCCGGTAGATGCAGGAGAATTGGCGAACGTAGACGGAACGGAAGAATCTGTCGGAGTAGAAGGAGTTGTCCAACTCGTCAGGAAACTACCTCTCCTGGAACTCGTGTACCTCGCTGAAGTTGTCGATTTTCAGGTACGAGATCATGGCATTCTTCGACTTGCAAGGGCTACGTGGGACCCTTATGCTCGCCCGCCGGCCAAGTTCGATAGAGCACGTAGCAGCAAAATGATTGAAGAGGGCAAAAATTCGACGAGCGCATGGCGGAACTCTGTCAACAGGGTGCTGAGAATGGCAGGAAGAGACGGAAAATGGAAGAAGCGAGAAAGCAGGCATTGGAAACGATGCAGGAGAGTCTGCTGAAACTTCAAGAGAATGAAGCGAGTGAGCCGGGCTAGATGGGATCGTAGCTGTCCGCAACACGTGGTTGGGCATCATTGCAAGGAGAGGTGGGGCATATCCTTCGCAAAAAAGCCTGGACCTGATTCAGTCTGGGGCTACTTGAGCGCGATATCGATGTGGAGAGTGATAAAAGGTAGATTGACCGCATGAGTGCAAGGTACGCTGTAAAAGATCCAAGACTAGTGCTTCCGAACCTCTTTTGCCACTTCCTTCACCTCTTTGCTCTTCCCTTCGTTACTATTTGACTTGACACTCTCGCTTTCGCGTCGAATAGGAACTCCATCGATCGGCACAGAATACTTTCCTTGCGTAGGGCAGTCTTGTCGGTAAGCAGTCGGTAGAATGAGCTCGTCCTCGTTGTGAGTCTTGGTACCCTGTCCAATGCCGGGCGGACGAAATATCGTGCTCAGGAACCAGAACGCTAAAGAAGATATGAAGAACCCTAGACAATTCATCAGATATTCGAACGCGGACAGCACAAGGCATTCATTTTAGCCTCACATACCTGTCAGGAAACCCAATCGACTCAGTTTCATGGCCGAATTTGGAGCGCGGTCTAAGTCGCTGACGCTGGCTACATTGAGGGTCAGCTTGTTTCTGAGCAGGGGCGAGTGTCTGTTTCGCTATACGTACTGACATAGCCTGGCATTGCAGGTATGACTCCGATTAAGAAAGCAGCATATGCTCTCCAATTGAAGCCCTTGTAGTACCAGTAGATCGAATCACTGTTGCCACGATACAAATCGTCCACTTGAGCAGATCAGTCATACGGCGTGCAAGAGGGTCGACTACTTGGCTTACTTTTGATGAGCCTCTTCCGTACGATCCAGAAATCCGTGACTAAGATACCAGAGCAGGGTCCGTAGAAGTTTCCGAACCTTACGCAAGATCAGCATGTATCTCATGAACGACAAATGTAACGTGAACAACTGACCCGTTTAAGACAGCAATGAATGTCTGCGCATTCACGGTGAGTTGCCAGGGATTGACTGCAATACCAATAGCCGCGATGATATACGCTCTGTACTCGATCCGTCAGCTGTGATCTACACAATTGCTTCTGTTCAGCACACGCACCCTCTACGGATATTGAGCCATTTCGGAGCCCACGCTTGCAGGTCCATAGCAACTGCCGTCGAGTTGAGGATCACATTGACGCAGATCTGAGCCCACGCGCAGCCGGCAGATGCAAAGAATCTGTGCTTCGTCAGCATTGCCCGTGGAATGCTTCATTACTACCATACGTACACGCCCGCTCTCGAGGAGGACGAGTTGTTATGATATCTTTGTATCTCTCTCAGCAGCAGGTAAGGTTGCCAATAAGTATCTCCTAGTGCTTGACTCGCAGCCGATGTGGCGATGATGCCAATTGCAACTGCGTAGTATCAGTCGAGTAACCACAAACCTAAACAGTGCGCAGAAGTTCCCACATACACACGGAGTAGACGCAGATCATCAATGCAATCACCTGTACCGTCATGGACTTTGTATTGCTGATTCTCGCGAGACGACACCAGTTCGCGTTTCCAAGTGTGACAGTTCCCATGTTTCCTAGCACGGCTGTGGCACCATAGACGACTGCCCATGCTGTTATCTTGGTCAGTTTTACGTTCCAAAATCGTAACCTCAAACTTTCTCACCTGTTGAATCTGCCAGAACTGAGTCTGACTTGTAATCATGGGCGAAGTATGGACCTGCTGTGCCGTCTGCGTGCTTGACCGCCCAAATGAGGATTCCTGGAGTGTGTCATCAGTGGTAATGTAGGAAGTGTCGTTCTGGAGGAGTTGGTATACCAAAGACAGTGCAAGTAAAGCATGCAAAAGATACCAAGAACGGGCGATCAAGCTTCTCTGGTGGTATCCATAAGACGAAGGCATCTAGCCCTTAGTCAGCACTTGCCGTAGACGTTGACCAGACCGACTTACAGAGAACGTTGTAGATGATGACTACAATTTTTCTGAGTCAGCTCGCCCACCTAACCGCAACATCGCCCGTTCTGGAAAACTCACATCCAATCAGATCCTGCGCCACGCAATCAGTATTAGCCTCACAGGGCCATACCATCTCCATCAAATGTCCCTTTCAGGCTTGAATTGACCACGAGCGAGAACGTACCTTCAGTTCCATCGTCCCCCCAGCAAGCGGGTGTTCCCACTCCGCCCAAGAAATCGACATCGTCCCAATACAAGTCGAAACAGCCTGTGCTCCCCACCATCCTTCAATTCCGTTCCAAACAATGCCCGGTAGGACTCGGATCAAGATGGGCAGGTACGTGCCTCGCAAGCCCCAAGCGGACCGTGCAGCGACATTGTATGTGATGTGGTGACTGCCGCCCATCCACTGCAATATTATGACAACAAATCAGCCTTGGCCCGTAGGTTTGTGCTTGGCTTTGGACCAGGAGAGGAAGATACATACGCCACACAGAACAGCCAAAGCCGCTAAAACGATCGGCGAGAAGATTCCTGCACCGAGTGCTTGTTTCCCACTCAACCCGAATGCAATGAGTGCGGAGCCTGTTGAGTAATTATAGATGGCGAAACTACCCGTGGACCAGTATGCGACGTAGTCCCAGGTTCCCCATCGTCGACTGCATTGTTGATAGTAAGTACAGTTCGTCATGCTTGCATTCTGTGGAAACCTGACAGAACTTACCGATCCTGAGTCAATGGTACGAGATCTGCGTGGATGTCGGGTGAGCATTGCTGTTTTGATGGACAAGCTGGAACGTGTATACGTACCAGGAGAAGTATAATGATCAATCGCATAACTTCCCGTCTCAGGCTGTGGGACCTGGAGTCTCTTGACTCTCTGCCTCAACGCTGGTAATCTCCCCATGATGTAGCTGGCGATGCGAAATGCAGCGCCAGAAGTCCGGTCGTCAAAAGAGATGTGAGTCCCGCGCTGAGTGTGGTTGGCCACCAGAAGGTTCATATGCCCACATGGCATCACACGTGTTGCTCGGAACGTGGCAGTCAAGCACTTAGGGCAGCGATAAAGCAGGCGAGCACATGCTGTATCTCTCAACGCGAGTGCTTTTTGATCCTTATCATGTATCTTCGACATCCTTGTCATCCCGGAGACGCGGATCTGGAGCTCTGATTCACCAGCGAAAGTCGCTATCTCATTCTGAAACACCGTCGGCCTGCTTACATCCAGAGCGACGGGCAATGAGGCCATGCCATTGTGTGGCGGCCATTGGAAGCGAAAAGCGGGGTGTTTTTGTATCGACTGGGATGGTCGATGAACTGATAGGGCAGTTCACTAAACCCCGGCCTATCTCTCCGCCAAGACTAGGTCGGTGCCAGGTTGAGGATCGATACTTGGGGACTTCTATTCCAGGCAGTAGGAAGAAGCATATACCTGCCGTTTGTGATGCGACTTCAATACGAGTCCGTCGTATTCATCGAGCAAAGAAAATCGAAGATCATCTTCTACCTCATCGCGAGGATCCCATCATGCGCCGCATTAGATGGTATCCTGTTCTGCTTATTGATATTTGCGTGATTATAGAAGACAAACCTTTATTTACCGAAAGTCGCAGAAGTGGTAGTGGAAATTCTGATGAGTCTTCAGGCCGATGGAGAGAGGCCAGATCGATTGGATTTGTCCCGTTCCCAGAGCGCAAAACTGTAGTAATGCAGTCGGGCTACCGGTCTTGTCGTAGCAAGTAGGCTTGAACGGAAGGCTATCGGAAGACCAAGCCAAAGGCCCTGGAGACGTCGCACGGCAGTGATGTTGGCAAGTAGCCTTCTATCGGATGGCATGGGCGATTGTAGTACATTGCATCGAGAAGCCAAGATCGAAATCGACAACATATGGTCTTACGCCTTGTTGATTCGATGCGGAATCTAGATGGACTGGCAAAGATACCTCCTAGCGAATGCTCGCGGCTGTCACTCTCGAGGTGAAGGCCGGCATTTAATCTCTCAGATACGGGTGAACTCGTCTCTCGGTTCGTTCGGCAGTTGTCCAAAAGAACGATCGGAGACCTGAGAGTGTCCTTCAGGGCCGTTTCAGCCTTGATCATGAATTTTTGTGGGCCGAACTCAAAGATGTCTCATTCCTCAGCATAGCCACACTTCCTCTCCATCCTCCGCAATCTTCTTCCAATAATCTCTGAAATGATCGCCGTGAGATATACCCTCTTGCTCATCACCAGAGACTCCAATCGTCAAATGATGTAAATAAGCAAGTCCAATGAAGCGCCAAAGCTCGTCAGAAGCACGCCGAATCACAATCGCAAGAGTACAGTTCGGAACCATAGCAAGACAGTCCCCTGGCTCTGCACTCTTTGGCGCCCAGCCTAAATAATTATTGTCTGTTACGAAGGCGAGGGCTCCGCTCGAACTTCTGACTGCGTAATTGACGTAGCCGAAATAGTGTCGAGAGGAATCTTCGTCGTTCCATGTTGCGGCGAAGCTGGGATGGACGCTACTTCCGGGTCGGCGTCCTGCGAAACCGTCTAGGGTTCGGCGTTGGAGCTGTGAGATAGAGTCGCGGATGGAAGCTATCGGCGGAAGCTTGATTACGCCCTGAGTAGCAATGTCTGTTTGTGTTTGCATTGGCTCCTGGTCATCCGTGGTCATGGACTTAAGGAGGCTTTGCCAAGGTGTTATGTCTAGACCATAGATCAATGTTGCTCCCATGTAGGTTTCAATCTCAAAGGGCATCAGATGGCTGAGTGTTGCGAGTCTGCTGCATCGAAGGCGGAGATGCTGGAGATCCTGGCTGATAGAACACCACTGTTCGCCAGACGAGTTTTTAAGGGCAAATGAAGAGGTGAATGCGAAGTTCAAATGCAGTAGGTCCTCGACTTGCAAATCTACAGCTCCTGGTGTATTCAGCTTCTTCTGAGCGCGATAATCAGTTGGCCTTTTCATCAAATTGGCTGCCCATGATGGCAATGAAGGTACTGTTGCATCTTGCTCTTCCAAGGGTTGTTTTGACAATTGCATGACAGACAGTGTTCCGCTCGAAACAATGGTGGAATAGGTCGCCTGCGCAAAGACCTTCCAAACCGGTGACTCGTAGTTTATACTGATTGACGCAAGGTTGCTCTTCCGCAGCAGTCCCAGTACTGCATAAAGCTTGTCTCTTGGATCCGAACAGTCTGTTCCATCAATGATGGACATCACAGACCCATCATCAAGAGAACAACCTGAAGACCATCGCTGCTGATCCACTAGTCCTGCTAGGAAGTCCAAGTGGAGCTCCAGAGCCACGATTTCCTCACAACGGTTCCAGGAGACAGGAATCCCGTCTGCACTATACGATGCCAAGGACCAGACAGGGCGATTCAAAGATGCACGTCCGAATACCAATCGAGTTCGCGATGCGACGACATATTCCTGTACTCACCACGCCCGCCCTGTCCAAGCTGGTTGTGTGGATGCCAGCGCACTGACAAAATGGTGACGGAGCGTCCAAAGACGAAGGCGCCCAAGACCCAATTTGTCTCCATGCTGTTCTGAGTATTTCGGCGGTGTGTGACATGCATCTTGAAATCCCCATGCGACCACATGAAGCGCCTTCACGAACATGCCGATAGATACTTGATCGCCCAGCCAGACATTGACAACCTCAGCCCAGCGGTAGATCTCAGGCATGAAGCGAACTTGTGCACTTCTCTCCCGTAGATCTCCTTGGTTGATACACAAAGCATCGATCCAGATGATCCTAGGCTTTCCACGCCTTGGCCGTAGCCCTTTGAGTGCTTTGAACAGATTATCGGTGACAGGAACCACAGTCCGCTCATCTCGGCCACTCCTGTAACAAACTGTGCGACCTTTCTGAGAAGCACCCCACGTATATGATAGTGCTTCGTACGGCAATACCTGAGCGGACTCGAAGAAGCCATCAGGGCCTGGTGCTCGAGCCACCAAGACAGGTTTGATAGGGCCAAAGGCGCGCACTTCTCCATTCGCCTGGAATTCTGCAACCTCTGCGGAAGTAGCAGGCGAGAGGCAAGCAGTGCAAAGTCGAAACTCAATGTTGCTTCTGGTCAATAAACTTGGGAGTAGTTCGACGAGGCGAATTTCTTTCTTGCTCGAGTCGATACTGCTGTACATGTTCGATGCTGCCTCGGTAGCGGAGCAGCCTGGGAAAGCTGATGTTGTGGCCGTCTGGCAAATGCTCGCAGATTCATCGCCGTTCAGAACTACATCAAATGGCGAGCATGGGAACGAGAATAGACGAAGATTGTATACAGAGCCAATGTGATGAAACCACATTCGTGTCAAGAAGGAAGGTGTAGAAGGTAAACAGAAGCGGCGGCTGCAATCCTTCCGAAAGCGAGAGCGGACGCTATGAAAGCTTCGCGATCGTGTGGCTGCAGATGTGGCTTGTGTCTTTCAGCTCGCGTTGATGATGTATTCAATCAGATGATGAGCACAGAAGACCATGCATGTGTACTCAAATCCTACCCGCTAGAAGTCAAATGTGCAATCGTCGAGTGCAGGAGGGCCAATGCACAAACTTGAATTGTTATTGCCATTTCAGCCTGACAAGGCAGACATGTTGAGTCTTCCCATTGCTCGATTCGATGGTCCTTGACAGCAAAGTATTGCTGCATTAAGCTCGCCTCGTGGCTTATTCTTTCCGACTGTAAGCTGACAGTCGGTCGATCTTGAGCTGTTCAAAGTCCAGAGTTGACGTTCGAATTCGAGTTCTTCGCCTAGTTATCCGGCGATCACCGTAACCATGGTCATGCTAGCCGTTGTTGTGTTGGCTGCTTTGATGTGTTCAGAACACAAGTCAGCTAGAGAGGCCAGTCGGTATAGCGCCATACGACTAGACTACCTTCGTTGTGCATCGGCCCCATGCTAAATCCAGTGGCCAATGCGCAATGAGTTCGTAGTCCTTGAAAGGAGTAAAAGTGTACGCTTGCCCATCTAGTCTGTCAGGGTCTGACTGGCGACCAGTACAGCTTGCTGCTCTCCGTCGAGCAAGAAGATCACCGCCTGAGTGAGAAACCTTGCTCGCATGACGCGATCAGATCTCCGTGCGAGCTAGTTGCTATCCTCATGCCGCGGAGGACGCTGTGCAGAATATCCATGCTCCATCGTACAATGATGGTTACGAGAGTTTCAGACTTCGACCTCGGGTGCAGAAGGACTTTACACCTCTCCGCCACTAGTGGTGCCAGGAGCCTCAATTCTACGCTTTATCTTCCCATAAGTCCGTATATCCAGCCAAACATATAATCTGTAGAACACGATCCCTATCAAGGACGTAATGACTACCGTCAGTCCCAGAACTAAGGCGACCACAACAAATATTCCAAGGAGCCAGAACATGGCCACTGATATAACTGCCAAGCGGTCTTGCAAAGTTGACCACATCCCGATAAAGCACGCTGCCAGGACAGCAGAAGTGGGAATGGTGACATGTCGGATAACTGTCAGCATAATGTCTCGTCGTGGAGCAAGTCCTTTGACGCCGGGAAGAGGATCTGGTGGATTGAACCATCGTTGTGTAAGTGAGTACTTCGGCCGTTGTTGAGAGGCCAGAACGGGGAGGGATCTTGAGCTTACCATACAATATTTCGAAATGCATTTTCCTGCTCGGACATTCAGCGTATAGTGTGTCATCTCCATTTGTGGGGCAGCTATTAGAGGGCGCTTCCATATCCTTCTTGCACCGTAGAGGCCCGCGGAAAGAAATCGCCAGTACGCGCCTTTTTTCGTAGACAACACTGAAGCAGGAGCCCCACAATCTGTTGCAGTATTTCAAGCGTGCGGGGTCCTTACAGTCTCGCACGTTCAAAACAATGCACGTTCTCACATTGTCGCGCACATCTGCTTCGGTGAGATACAGGTCTGGAGGCTCGAACCGGCATTTTTCGTTAGCACCAGGGAATTTCAAGAACTCCGGAAGGGGAAGCGTTGGAGTCCGCAGGATGTACCAGGCAGCCGTCTCGCCTGGAAGGTACCAGTGCAAGCGACGAGATGCCCTATTGCGAAAACCCGCCGAGCTCTTCCGTACGAAAGGCTGGGAAAACATGACCTCGGTGCCGATAGCAGTAGGGATCCACGAATTGCCAGCTTTTCCTGTGGCGGAATCATGGAATCTCGGGCCAGAATTCGAGAAGACGGTCATAGGGATGCAATCGAGGCTTAGCAAGATCGCTTGATACTTCTCTTCCGGCAGATCGTACGACAGCAGATCGCTAGTTTCCAGGGCGAGGAGATTACAAATGATGAGAGGAATATCTGCTGGTTGAGAGGTCGTCCTGCCAGCCAATTCGCTCCAGATCTCGGCGAAGTCAATTTGACTAAGACTCAGATATGGCGTAGCGAGGTTGTGACCAATGCGCGTATCACGTTCGGAATTAGCCACCCTTATGATATTCCCGTTGCCCGTTGTGAGGCGTGGCTGTACCTCACGATCATGTCGTGTCTTGTTCCAAAGCTCAGCAAGGGAGTTCGCAGCGAATAGTATCGTAAGATGCTTAGGGAGCGCTCCCTCTTGCAAGGTCCAGCTGCGGCTGCGAGAGCTTTAGCTCAGAAGTTTCAATCGGTGGGCCTTTCGCAGGCGATTACCTGTTCCAAACGCTGCAAATAAAGCGAGCTCTCGTCTCTGTAGCCAATACTGGGCTGTCATCAACGCACTTCATGTCCAAAGACATAAGCTCGGCGTCCAGAATAAGACATGTGAATGCCCCCTTGTAGATGGAGGCCATTTTGTCAATTTGCGCCATCCTTATGACAGGATCTGATGGAGGAATACACAATGTATCCATCCATATCAATACCGGGTCATTCTCCCGATGTCGTTTCAGGTTGGGTTGACGGAAAGCTGTCTTGACCGCTTCGTGTAGTCGTTGAATCTGGCAGGAAGGCAAAGCACATTGCGAAGGGTTGCCGAGTCCGTCTGCCCAGACATGGCTTATAGCCACATATCGAGAACTGCGCTCCCGTCTTCGCACCCTTAGTCGGTAACCAAAGTTCTCCTCGATCTCAACGAGCGGAACGCTACCAGTCTCCGCAACACGCTTCAGGTCCTCGTATGGGGCTTCGATGAAACTGCAAGAGCAGCCCGATTCAACATGCCGCGTTCGATATGTAGAATTGTCCACTGAGTACGCATCGCAAGAAGCCTTACTCCAGCACAGATCGTGCTTCTGTTCTCGCAGGTACTCCAGTGTGCTCAGGTATTCGAAAGTCTCCAGGGTGTACCGCGTCGCAAGATAGTTGACACGATGATAACACCAGCCATTGGAAATCATATGGCGCTTGCAAGCTTCTCGCTGCGCCCGTCGAATGTGCATGTTTTGAAGTTCGGTGTCTTGGTCAGCTGAACACGTCGCAGAGGGCATTGTCACGGTAGACTGTGATTATGATGAACCGCAGGCGCAACGAGGATTCAAGGATGGAGCGAACACTAGACGGTAAGTATGCGCACTCGCGACCCTGTCATGTCACCGCAGCAAGGGGCCACAAAGTGCTTTCCGCGGCCTCAGCTTCAGCCTTGTGTCACTCAATAAATCTGATCAGAACGATTTGCTCGGACCCGGATCCAACCAAGCCGCTCCCCGGCGAACACATTAGCTGCATTGTCGCCCTCAGAGAAAATTTCGAAGTCCTCACGCTTCACTCCGTTCGCGAACAGTCGCGAAGTTGAAAGAAATACATGCTCTCGTCGCTGCTGACACCCCAAGTCGCAAGTAGTGCAAGAGTCCGAGCTTTGTTCCTGCAGTACTCCCGGGAACCAGTAGAATTTCAAGGACAGCATGGGGCGCAGCTGCGCATGACCACGCGATTCCGCGGCACTTCATGCAGCAGTGTTGCACAACATAGCGTACGGAGCCTTGTCCAATCGGTTTGCTGTTGGGCCCGTATTTTGTATCAATGTGCGCTGTGTCCTGCCTGTCTCCTGAACGGGCCAGGCTTTATCACTCAGTGCTGTGGCATCTGCAACGCAACGACAAATCTCCAGAGGCACCTACAAGGATTGCAGGTAGGGGCAAGTTGTAGGCTGGAAGTCGCGCAGGTGTGCGATTCGACTGCATATGCGAACAGCAGTCTCCAAGAGCGGTAGAAGGAGGCACCCGCTAGAAATGCCCGCATGCCCATCGTCAATTGAGATGTCCAACACACTCCAAGCCGCTAGCCTTGCGACTTGCAAAACAGTGGCCAGTGATAATAAGGTTGTTCGCATAAGCCACAGTTCCCGGCACACCCTCCATGTATACAAATCCGAACCACATCGACGCGGAATTCAAGGCCCTCTTTCGAGCTCACCCAGTCCTTCGGATATCGCATGTCGAACTCGAACCCGCATCGGTCTTCGCATGTCGATCGCGAACACATATATCAGCCTTCGCATGTTGAAATTGGACCAGTACCAGTCTACCAGTTAAGAGTAAGTAAACCGTAGCAGAACTCCTCGCATGTCCAAGTCGAACAACCAGCCAAAGACCCAGAGACGCAGGAAGTCGATTCGGTGCGCCAAGTCATGTATCCAAAGAACGGTGCCACGCCGTGAGACCGAGGCCAAGGGAGGAGAGGCCCCTATTGTTGAATGCCCTTCATTCATCATACACATTATCTACTACCCCTACTTCACCTTCCGGCCCCACCCCACCCCACCTCACATCCACCAACGCTTTTTCTTTCCCTCACTTTACAGCCGAACCAAGCAAAATAAACAAAACGCCAGTTCCCAATGCTTCCCTCGTTCATGCTCGCTCAAACGTGGGAAGCTCGAATCAAAAAAAAACCGCTATGATATGCAATGCTATGCTCGCTTACTTTCGTGATCAATCTTTCGTATCAAAAAGGTCCAAGTGTCTCAGTGTGCGATGATACGACGCTCCAATGTGCAATTTCTCGTTGCTTTCCGTTCTCATTCTGGTGTGTCCTCTTGTCCTCCTTCCATGTTCAATCGTACGCAAGGCTCTGCCTCGCTGTTTGCGTCGTTGATATGTGCAAATGTACAGTCAAGTACACATTAATCGAAGAGGCTTTCCAATGCGGCTGTGAGCGCCCGAGGTCTCGGAGCAAGCGACGAGTTCATCGATATGGCCAATGTCCTGTCTCGCAGACTGATCAAAAAACATCATCCGGCCACTCAAAATCCTCATCCTTACTGCCCCTCTTTCCCGCACCATTTGCAGCCAACTTGACCGACCCGTCACTCACAGAACGAACATGCTGACCCACTCCGTTCTTCCCCGGCGAACTGGCCGCAAAACCAGCACGAGGCAGAGCGCAAGTATTGCGCTTCAGCGGACTGTTCGAACGAGAGCGAAGCGAGTGACGCCCGTACTTAGAAGGCGTCGCTACTGCGGTCGGGTTCGGTGGCTCGTCTTGCAAAGGCATAGTGCTTTCTTCCTCTTCCTCGTAAACGGGCTCCAGGATGGCATCGTCGCCGCCGGAGGATGGAGGACGTGCCAGCTCGTCCTCACTAGGGACGATTTCGATGTCCTCGGTGATTTGCATCTTCTCTTCTTCGACTTCTACAGTCTGCGTCTGCATCTCTGTATCTGCTTTCTTCTTCGATCGTGTCATGGTCGTCGTTTTCTTCGTCGTCATGTTCTGTGGTGACTTCGCTTTCTCAGCACTGCTCGTGTTCTTGCCCGCAGGACTGTTCTCGGTCTTGCCTGCAGACTTGCGTTTCTTCTTAGTGGAGGTCTGAGCAGCCTCATCCCACTCTGCATCGTCATCGCTGGTGGCTTTGTCTGGGTGGAAGACCTTGTCGTCGTTGGCCAGCGATCTACGCTTCTTAGACTTGCCAGTCTTCTTCGTCTTGAACTTCACCATGAGTGTGCCATTGCCAGAAGTCTTATTCCCATCGACTTCGGCCGCATTGTCCTCTTGATCACCTTCAGCATCAGACTCGTCATCCTTTGCTGCAGCCGGCGCAGGATCCCGATTCTCCTCGTTGCTCTGTCGACTCATCGCCTTCTCAGGGACCTCCGGCTTCTTGAAAATGTCCTTCGCGTGGGTACGGCGCGGCGAAGCCTTCACTTGCCGCACTGTCGCCTCATCATCCACATCATCGAAAGCTGTATTGAGGTCAATGTTCGGGCGAGTTCTGGTCGTTTCCTCTGCGCGCGGCACTGTCTCCTCATAGGTCTCGGGCCCACGCAACTCCGGAAACAGAACTCGCTCACTAGGCAATGTCGGCAAAGCTCCAGGGACGAACCGGGAACGCTTGTAGCTGCTCTTGACACTACTGACAGGAGTGAAGCGCTCAAATTTGCTGCTGAGCTTCGGAGCTGGCGAGGCTTCGGCTAGAGCATTGTCCAACTCCATTCTCGCCTTGTAAAGCTTCTCTTCCAGGTTGCTGACGCGCTTCGATAAGCGATCTTGCTTCTTGAGATCGTACTTGGACGCACTACTTCGCAGGATTGAAGCAGATCCATCGAACTCTAGTTTGGTTGGTGACACGGAAGTAGACGACTCCCGCTGTGAGGCGGCCAGATTCCAATCCGACTTGGCCCGCTTGACAGTACCAGTAAGAGAGCCCAATGATGGTTTGCGCAAGTGCATACGAGACAACCTGCCGCGTATCGTTCGTGCCGGTTGCTGCACCTGAGGCGTCTGTGTCGCTTGCTCGCTCTGCTCTCGAGATTGTCGTGCCTGAGAAGTAGTATCCGTGGTATTTCCGTCTTGAGAAGCTCCTCCAATGCTTTGCTGCTCCCGCGAATGCCCCTTGTACGAATCGATGGACTCGCGATTATCCACAACTACGCCTGAATCCCGCGGCGTGGCCTGGGTCGGCACGAATTGTCCAGCACTCTTCATCTGCGCATACTTGGCTTCCGCCTCAGCCTTCAATCTCGCCTTCCTCTCCGCCTCTAATTTGTTCTTACGCGTCAAGTCCTCTTTTGTATCATTCCACAAGCGATTCCAGAGCGCAATGGGCTTGAAGCTTGCACCCCAGGACTTGCCAAACTTGAACATGCCACCTTCCTCCTCTTTCCCGTCCCTCGAATTGATCTCGGCGACTCGGTCAGGCATGATCTGCTTCTCGTGCTCGATCGTCGCTTGGACATCTCTTGCCGGCGTGGGCATGCCGTCGTGGTAGTCAGCCATGAGCTCATCTACGTACGAGAGGTTACCGCTTTCGGATCGCGGCATTTTTGTGAAGACAGAGGGCGGTTGCTGACTGGGCTTGTCTGTCAGACTGCCTTCTTGGAACCTCGACTCACGAGGCGGAGAGTCTTGTCTCCTCGGCAAGACTGAAGTAGAAGCAGCATGGCGGAGATTGAGATTAGAGAGGTTGCGGATGCCCTTTTTACGGCGCAGCTGGGCGGCTTTCTGTGAAGGAGTGTCGGATACGTAGCCGTCATTGGCACGCACTTGCGAACGCGAGCGTTTCGACGGCGTCGGGCGGTCGTTGTCACTGACGTCGGCAGGGTCGTTTCGGAAGCCGTAGTGATAGTTCACGTCGTCCGCCGCATCTCGTCTGCGTTTCGAGCCACTAGCGGGAGCGGTGGGAGGTCCGGTGAGGTCCATCATGGTGGTGTTGTTCAGCTGGAAGGCAGCATCTTTGGGCGGGACAGGCGGCGGCGGAGACTCCTCCATCTCCTGCAGGGTGGTGAGGTGGGAGTACCTGTGATCCTGCAGGGCGGTTATCAGCACATGATCACGCGTGATCCCGGCCATGATAGCAGGCGTGTGTTATCGGTTGGTGTGATGGAAGGAAGTGCAGTGCAGCAGCATCAACAACAGAGTTGTGTCTGCTGTTTGATCATTGTCGTACCTGGAGTCCGTGACCCTCTGATCTTCAGCCGAACAATTCACTGCAAGCTTTCGGCAGGTGGTGCAGGATGGCGCACGGAACGTCTGTGCCTGAGTCCGCGGCGGGTGGGTCTCTGTTGCGCTGGCGGATGCGTTGTGTTCGTGTTCGGAGATGTGGGGGTTTGCAAGAAAGAGGCGAATATGTGCAAGAATGTACAAGATCAATGGCGACAATCCTCGAATTGAGGAAGTGTAGAAGAAGAAGAGAAGAAGTCGGTCGGCCGTCAGACGGTCAACAATCCACGAGCGCTGGAAGACGCGGAGAGAGGGGATCGACTAGTTTCGGCTCCTGCTCCTGCTCGCAACATGACGCTAAAACACGTGACAGGCACCTTCCAATCGGCATCTTTCCAGCTCTTTCGCTGCACGTTCGCGAGGGAAGCAGCGTGTCTCTCGACCAGATATCCACCGCGTCTGCGTCTGCATGCAACCTCCCTCATCACCTCCGAGCATAGACGTGCACAGCACGAGCGCGTACTGTGGTTCACCACGATACCAGCCGGAGAATTACCCAACGAGTCAAGTGCAATGGCAGCTGTCACTCTCAAACAGATTCCTCCGAACCACGGAACCATATCTTTGAGACATGCGTTTATACAACAAGCTTTCAACGTCTCCGAAGCAGCGGGACTGGAAACTCCAGAGCCGTGTAACGGGCGAACTGTGTTTCACTTTCATTTCACTCAGCTGTTAGCTCCTATCCCACTATTGCAGTCTCCAACGAGCTTCTCACTCGCAAACCCTTTTCGACGAGGACGTCTAGCCACTGTTTCAATTCTTCTTTCTGCCGGTCGGTAGGCGGCAAATCAGCGAAAATTTCCAACCCTCTGACGACGAAGCCCAAGTGCCAAGGCACATGTCTCATGCCGTCTAGTAGGACCTGTTTTGTTCTCTGCATTGCTTTCCCCTTCGCCGTCGCGGTCGAGCGGCGAATGAGGCTGGACTCCCAGTCAAGCCACAGCTCCCACAGCATGGGGGAATGTTTGATTTGGCTGTCAGGATCCGAGACTGCATTCGAGAAAACAGAGCGGATAGTATTCACAGTGACTCCGGAGGCATTCTCGTCAGTCACGCGCCTGAGCTCATTGGATAGCGAGTGGGTCCATTGGACCATGTCCGAGTGCTCGGGTCTTCGTGCTGTCGCTGCGTCGCTTGTGCTGCTCGCGCTGACGGCCTCTCGCAAACGATCCTGGTTGCTCAGGCGAGAGCGCAGGCCGAGAAGGATGCTGTTGCTCGGAAAGCGCTGTAGATCATTGTCGACTTCTTTGCGGAGGGAAGCAGGCTTGTATGCTCGTCGATGGCTCATGTGGGTCCCCAGCAGATGGGTCTTGTGCTGAAGCAGAAGCTTGAGACCTATTGGAGAAGTCGCATTCGACAGCAGGCGTGTATAATTCTCGTACGTCTCCAAGGCTGCTTCGACCGAGCACTGGCTGGTAAGATATGAGAGCCAAGCAATCACAGTTGCGTATGTTGCTGCATGACAGTGTTTCTCGGCGAGTAGCATGCGATCGAATCCACTTTCGAGCTCACGTCGGACTTTGAGCTGCTGCAATTTCACGTCTCCGCTCGATTCGCATATCGTCATCAGACTTGACAGCAGTGCGCGACTGTCGGAAGTCTTCCCCGCGAGACACGACAGCCGGCTATGCCAGAGCAGAACGACGTCGTTTTGTCTATCCTCAGGCAGACTTGCGCGCATGTTGATTGCAGTCGACCATACTTGGATCGCCTTTTGCAAGTCTTGTCCTTCTTTCCGCGAAACTTGCAGGAGAGCAAACGCGTTGTAGAGACGAAGACTCGAAGGATGGCTCTTGAGCAGTTGTTTGGCCATCTTGGAAGCGGTGTCAGGGAAGTAGCGGCATCTGAAGGCGAGTAGATACTCTGCAAAACCTTCATCAAAGTGTGTAGTCAGAAGCTGATCAAGCAGGTTATCGATGAAATCGACAGCCGAGGGATGCACTTCAAACGCAGCACTGTCGAACAGGCTGTTGACAGTCTCAAGCATCGATCTGCTCCGTACAGAGTCCTGGTTGCCATCGAAGCGTGAAGGCTGCGAATGCCTAGCTCGTGCAAGATGAGCGTCTCGTGTCCAGGACAGGAAGTGCCTCGCAAGATCTCCATCGATGGGCTCAGCAGGCAATGAAGGCATTCCAAGGAAGAAGAGCACAGCATGAATGAGCAGGTTACGGTGACTCTTTAGTTCATCGCAGCATTCGAGCACGTCGCGAACGTCGGAGAACATCACGTACCGGAAGGGATCCTCGACAGCGGCATCATCGTCTGCAATTGTTGAGAGACAAAGACATTTGGCCCATTCCGTCTCGTTGCCGAGTACGCCAGTCGAGCTCGCTGTCTTCGTATCGTTCGAATTCTGCGGAGCCCGAGTACAAGTCGAGCCATTGGCGTGGTGAGTCGCCCAGCCTGGAGCATCTACTTCTCCAAATCGAGGACAATCGCTGTCCCAGAAGTCCTCGAACGCGGAGAGACGGTCCGCTATGCTGCTCTCTTCAAGTGCTGTCGGCGCACGAACACTCCATTCCAGAAGTGCTTGCCAGATAGCGACCGATAGCTCAGTATAGCCAGATTCCCGAACAAATGTCGTGAAACGAAGTAGTACATAGATCTGCACTGCAGCGATTTCATGCAGCTGCTTTCCAGTCGTCTTCTTCGCAGCTCTTCGAAGCATAGCGAGACACCGCATGTATGCCTCCTTGCACGTCTCGTATTGAAAGCCCGAAGGACTGTCCTGCACATGGTTCAGATAACGAGTCCAAAGTAGTGTACTGGTGGGACACTCTTGAAGTGCTTCTTCCCACTTCTGTGCTCGCTTGCTGCTGTCCCAGACAAAGCTCCCTTCCTTGATCATGGTGAGCACGAGTTCTTCATAGTCCGGTATATCTTTCGATACATTGGCTTGTGCTTCACGCACAATAGATAAACGCAACTCTGCGAGCGTCCGCCGTTCAGATGAGGTAAAACTCGAGAGCATTTTGCCCGGGCTCACAAGTTTGGCTTGATGATCGATGAGCGCTTGCCAAGCTTGTACATCACGGGGAGTGGCCTTGGTCTGCTTTGACAGCACTGCATTCTGTTGACGAGCGGCCAAGTCTCGATCATGATCGAAGCCGTCCATATCAGAATCGCTGTCAGGTGCCAACTCCTCGTCTGCCGGTCCAGCTTTGGCTTTGCCTTCGATGGATCGATAGTCCACACCAGGTTCAGGAGATTCCGCGTCACGCTTCCGTTTCCGAGACGATCGCAAGTCGATGTAGTCACGTTCCAAGTCATCGTCTTCCGCAATCTTGTCCGGCACATTTGGTACGATGAACCTATACTGGCTTTCTTTTGGCCGAACATGGCGAGAGGTGAGCAGTCTTGGCGCATTGCCGCCTTCGCGATTCTTCCGAACATTCGCCAAGGAGATTTCCTTGTCAGTGCTTGCCTCACGATCGATCTTGAAATTGGCACATAGTCCAAGAACTCTGCCATAGCCAGTGCGACGGTATGGAGGTACGCTGTAGCGATGGAGGCTGCCATATTCTACATTCTTTGAATCGCCTCTCCGATCAACGAGGAAGAGCTCAGATTCTTCCAGATCTGAATTTGAAGGTGCGTCACTATGTGGTAGCGTAAGCAGCTGATCTGCGCGGAGAGTGGAAAGGGTTCAGATTGAAGGCTGTACTGAAGTGGTTATCTGCTCAATGCCCGGGGGAGTGTCGTGACTTACCGGGTAGGTTGACCGATCACTTCGCCATGATCTGAAGTTTTCTCTTTCACGCGATGTTCGATATCACGTTCTCGACTGCGGTGTCGAGAATGCCGTAACCTGTCATGACCATCACGATCATGGTGGCGACGGGTTCTGTGTGGCTCATAATCGCGGCGATCACGACGACCGCGATCTTCTCTGTCTCGTCGTCCTGATTGCTCGGATTTGTGCTTTTGGTCTTTGCGATCGTGTTCTGATCTGTCTTTCCGCACTTCCTGTTCTTGAGGCTCGGCTTCCTTCTTGGGCTTTGGCTTGAAACTGCTGAATTTCGGAACCGTCGACTTCTCCATCTGTATCAGATCAGTCCGGGCGCATTCCGAGACGTCTCGTCAACGGTGGTTCTTACTTACCTAGTGATGGAACGAAGACGCAGGCGGCGGAGATGTTGTTGTGAGAGGTTGGCCCGAAGTCCCACGACTTTGTCACACAAAAGTGTCGAATCTGGAGAACCTTAAGCGCAAGCTCAAAAAAGTTCACGAGACGAACTTCACTCTCTTCGACGTTTCTGTATTCTACGCCCGTCCGACAAGCATTCGTTGCTGTGTTGCTGCATCCAAGGAAGAGTCATGGCGACGGCTCTCCAGCAGCAGTTGGCTGCCATTGCGGCCAACAGCACACACCAGCTCGATCTCAAAGCGCAAAAAGCGCGCCACGGTAAATCGCTACTGTTCGAACCTCGAGACGCCGCGACCCAAAAATTCGACACCATCTACCAAATATGCCTGGAAGGATTCGAGGAGTTGTGCGAATTGGATAAGCGCTTCCGACCATATGCGCGGAATTTGTTCAGCGAGCAGAGTAAGACGGAGGATCGCACGAATATGACGGTGCAAGAGAATGAAGAGCTGGATACGGTCGTTGTGCGCTTCTTGGGGCTACTGGGAGGGCGATTACTGCTGAAGCCGGCGATGAAAGCTATGGAATGGCTCGTCAGACGGTTTCGAGTGCAAGAGTACAACACCGAGGCCGTGCTGTTCACATTTCTGCCATACCATGCTTCGCATATCTTTCCGACACTGCTCTCGATACTGCCCGAACAGCTGCCGCCGAATTTCCGCTTCCTCCATCCGTATGTCACGTCATTGCAGAGTCCGCCTCGACACGCTATCGTTGCTGCTGCGAGCAACCAGTCTGCGCTCTTCTCCGCTTTCAGTCAGTATGTGCTGGGTGTTGCGAAGCTCAAGTATCAGCAGCCGATGCTCCTGGGATTTTGGGCTAGTATAACCGCACAGGCCGTCAACAACATGATCGATGCGTCTCGCTCCGGAAGGAAAGAAGTTCGCAGGCAGAAAGAGGAGAATATGTTGATGAAAGTGCTACCAATCCTGCGAGGCGCACTTGCGATCTCAGGTGTACCGGAGCTCTATCTGGGATGCTGCATGATTATGACTATCATGGCAACCAAAGCTGATCTCAGCGAGGCTACGTTGAACGCTCTGATGGATGCTGTGGCGAGCGGCTGGACTGACCAGACGATTGAGGACGGCATTATCTGTCTTTCTGTACTTGCAGAGGAGAAGGAACAATTGAAATTGTCCAACAGCACAGTTCGTGCACTTCTGAGGCAGAAAAATGCACTGGAGATTCTTGGGCGAGTGGGTGGGAACTACAGAGTGGACAATCTGCTCACCGGAGTTGCATTGGGTTCACTTCACCTGATCAAGGACTCATCAGACGCGCGCGCGACGCAGCTGCTGCCAGCAATTCTCTCTTCACAATCGCTCCCCGAGTCACACGCTGTGTATATCTTGGAGAGCACACTTCGTACAATTGCCGATCTCCCATCGGCCGAATCTGATGCCAGTAGCCGACGCGATCTCATCACTATTGCTTCTCGTGCCTCCGAGGAAGAGCACGGGGCACGGCAATTGCAATTGGCAGCTCAGAGAGCAAGTGTCAATCTCGCCGAACTGGACGGAAGTCTCACCCTGAGATTGACGGACGGAGACGAGGCTCGAGACCAAGAGAGAGATCAGATGCTGCTCGATTCACAGTTCGACATGGAAGCCATCGAGGCCAAACCATTGTTTGAAGACCTTCCCAAGATCGATTCCATCGACTTCTCATTCCTGGACGAAGCACACTCAGCCATCTTCGCAGACTACTGTTCAGCTTTCCAAGCAGCATTGCCTTCGAAACTGGATGCGGCCGCCTTCTTCAGTCTGCCCTCTCTTGCTCGCAAGAGCCTGACACAGCAGCCGACCATGCTTACATTTCTTGCTCGTACATGGACGAGTGATGTTCCCGCGACAGTGCGTGTCAAAGCGCTGCAAGTCACCCGAGAGCTACTGGAGCAGGTTGGCAAAAGTGAGCGAACTATTGACTTGCAAGTGCTGGTTCCGTATGTCATTTCCGGTCTTGGCGACTCTGTCAAGGCTGTGAGAAGCGCTGCTGCTTCCGCCTGTCTTGCTTTGCACAGCACCTACGATGTCAAGAAACTTAAGGAATTAACAGTGTGGGCGAAATCCTCTGCATACGGCCTGGCTGGTTTCAATGTGCAGTGGTTGTCCTCCGCCGATGCGCACAAGTTCCTTGCTGATGGCATCGTTCCGGTCCTCGAAGACTGTATTATCGATCAAAATTATATCCTCCAGCACTTGGCCGACACGATCAACGGCGCCATGAAGGCTGAGCGCAAGGAATTGAAACAAGCCCTGCGGGCAAGTATTTATTCTTGCCTCGCCTCGCATGTAGTTGCGACTCCTGAGCCGCAAGTCGAACTCCGCCTTCTGGACGTCACGGGCAAAGTCGGCAAGATTGCTGGGTCCAACACCCGTGTTCAAGTACTTCTGCCATATGCAAAGCAGGCATTAGGCCAGAAGTCTGCAGACCCAAATCTCTGCAAAGCCTTGGTCAGCAACATGACCCATCGCAGTACCGAGGAACTGCAATTTTTGAAGGATCTTGCTGGTGGGCAACACGGCGTTGACCGCGCACAGTATGGATTTGCTCGTATCAGCCAACTGTGGCGCCACATGAAGCAGAATTCGCAAACCGACGTCGCAGAATGGCTGTTGATTCTATCTCTTGGCGGCGAAGGCTCAACAGCTTCTGAAGAACTTCAGGCACAAGCAGTGGAAACACTGCGTAACTTGACGCTGGCCAGTGAAATACTGGTGCATCTGGTGGAGAGTCTGCCCAGTGTTGCGCAACTGCAAGGCCAACCGACTCCCGCCAAAAAGCAACGAACAAGTCGGACTTCTGACGTTTCGAAGCTCGCTAGCATCGACAAATCCAAACTTGATGCAGCGATTCGTCGGATCACTCTTGTGCTTGAAATCGTAGAGGGGTCGAAGGCTGAACAGCATCCACAGTTGCTGAAGGGTCTTTTTTACCTTCTGAGCGAATTGCAGCACTACAAGACGCTACTGGACTCCGAGCTGGTTTACCTGCAAGGACTTCTGATCAACAACCTGCTCTCTGTCGTGAAGGGATTGAAGAACGCGTCGAACAAGGACGTGGACCGCTCAGTTGTCCGCGCTGATCTCATCGTTGATTGTGTGCGAACCACCTCAAGCACACAAGTCCATCAGTCTGCGTTACTTCTAATGTCCTCTCTGGCTTCCTGGGCACCAGATCTCGTCCTTCACAGCGTCATGCCATTGTTCACGTTTATGGGCTCAACAATCTTGAAGCAGGGAGACGATTACAGCGCTCATGTCACCGACCAGACAGTGGCGCGCATCATTCCTCCCCTGGCGGCATCCCTCAAGAAGAAGGGCCGAGATTTGCTCACAGGATCTGCTGAGTTGCTCCTGAGCTTCACCGCAGCCTTTGAGCACATCCCGCTTCATCGACGAGCAGGACTATTCCACAATCTGGTCCAGACGCTCGGCCCAGAAGAGTCCCTTTTCGCGATCATGGCTATGCTTATTGAGCGTTATCCGGAAGACAGCACTGTGTTACCTTTCGTGTCAGACCTGATGAGCCATTTCCCGTCGACCGTCGAGCTCGGTGCGATCAGAAGATACCTGGATCTCGTCTTCGACACCCTGAAGTCGAAGAGAACATTGTCCGATGTTATCCTTGGCTATGGTGAGAAGAATGCTGATCAAGCCAAGACATCGACGATTGTGCTCATGGAAGGTCTTGCAAGCACACTCTCACGTGAAGCACTTCGCCGAAAGCTGGCCAAGGAACTTAAACTGGGCGCAGAAACCGCTTCGTCACTGCAAAACACATACTCGGTAATTCTGGAGAAGACCATGCAGCTTGGTCTGCAAGTCACCAAATCTGAGGATCTTTCGGACAGCGCATCTAATGTTCTGACTGCACTGCTCGGTCTGATGCCAACGAGCGACTTCATCGAGTCCAGTGCTATGCTCATGCAAACAGGCTCTGACGAGATTCGCCAGCAGGTCTTCTGGTCTTTGGAACAGCGTGTCGAAACAGCAAGACGTGGCGATGCAACCTTGCAAAAGGTCTTCATCGAGGTTCTGCCAAACTGTGCTCTGTTCGTCGCGTCCAGTCAGCCAATTGCAACTAGGACTGCTGCCATCACTTGCATTGATCGAATCGCAGATAAATTTGGCAAGACAGATCGGTCGTCTGTCATGTCGGTTGCGCAAGAAATTGCAGGCGATGCGGCACTCGGCGAGAAAGATGATGACCTCCGCCGTATCTCCATCCTGTGCTTGGCGAGTATGGTCGAGGTGCTGGGAGACGACATGATCCCGATTCTGCCAAAGACATTCGACACTGTGCTTCGCTACATGCACGAGACCTTACATGAAGGTGACGGCGAGGCGAATATGGAATTGCTTGTGGCCGGCTTCAGCTTTGCCATGGCTGTCCTTGATCACATCCCGTGGATGCTGTCTGGCAAGTACTTGGACCGCCTTCTCGTACTTGCTGCTGAGAGTGATGTGGACACTGTTCAGCAATTCATTGCGCTCGCGGCAAGAAAGGTCTCGGCCAACGATTTCCTCGGCGCCATTGAGCGTATCTGGGCAGAAGTTGTTAAGATCGCAACCGAAGATGATGTCGATGCAGCTCGCATTCATGTTACCGCTCTCAAAACTGCCGTGCAACATCACACCAAGGCGACTATTGCACAGAACGCGCAACTTCTGTTCAAGATCTTACTTCTCGGATTCGATCTACGACGACAGCTTGCTGATGAAGACGAGGAGGACTTGTCGTCACTATTTGACATGGTCAACGACACGACTATGCAAGCTGTGCTTAAGCTTAACGACAATACATTCCGGCCATTCTTCATTCGTCTCACCGAGTGGGTCTTCGCAGGACTTCCAAAGACCGACCACAAGGGTACTCTCCTCCGCACCTCAAGCCTCTACAGCTTCTCTCTCGTCCTCTTCGAACAACTCAAGAGTCTGGTCACAAGCTACGCCAGCTTCGTGCTTGAGAACGCCGCATCCCTACTCACGACACTGTCGCCTGGAGATGAACAAGAGCTGGAACTTCTCAACCTCATCCTCGACACCCTAAAGTCGAACTTCTCCAACGACCAAGACGGCTTCTGGCAGTCCCCCGCACACTTCGATGCCATCGCCAAACCTCTCATCTCTCGCCTCGGTCTCGCAGCCACATACGATGTCAACTCTCACGTCATTCCCGCCATTACAGAGCTTGCTGCTTGTGTCTCGAGCCAAGACCACCACAAGACGATGAACGGTTTAATTATGACTTTTATGCGGAACGAGAGCAGTGCTGTGAGACTTGCGGCTATCAAGGCGGAGAGATCTTTGACTGAGAGATTGCATATTGATTGGCTGAACTCTCTGCCAGAGATGTTGCCGTTTATTAGTGAGTTGCAGGAGGACGATGAAGGTGTTGTGGAGAGGGAGTGTTTGAGATGGATTGCGCAGATTGAGGAGGTTACTGGGGAGTCGTTGGAGGGGATGTTGCAGTAGATGGATATATGCAAATGTTTGGAAGGATACAAAGCCTTCTCGCAACCACCCAATCTACCTTATTCATGGCATTTTACATCGCTCGTCTTTCCCTTTCACATGGGCATGGTGCATGGGATCGAGGAGCATCAATTCTCCATCAAGTCATCAAGCAGGCTTTTGATCGTCCAAGCTTACTAATCAAGAAAGCTGCACCTCACCCTGCACGAAGAGGATCCGATTCCACGTCCACTAGCGAGGCACAGCATCTTCCTAGCCCATCCTCCACCTCAGCCCAAGCAATAGCCGCCGAAAACATGCCTCCCAATACTCTCTCCCCTCCTTCTTCGCACCAGCATCTCCTCATACCCTAGAGAATGCGCCTCCTCAACGTCCACACCCTCGAATTCTCCGTCTACCATTCCACCCCACCACCCTACGCCATCGCCTCCCACCGCTGGCATCTCGGCCACGAAGCCTCCTACAAAGACGTCCTGAAAAAGCGAAACACTGCCTCCACAGGGTATAAAAAAGTCTTAGAATTCGCAGACTTTGTGAGGAAAAATGTGGTCAATGTGGAATGGTTATGGATCGATACTTGTTGTATTCTACAACAGAGTAGTGAAGAGGTCTCAGAAGCTGTGAATAGTATGTTTAAATGGTATCGGAATGCGGTGGTTTGCGTTGCGTGGTTGGATGATGTGGGTAGTATTAAAGATGGGGGAGGGGATTTGGGGTTGTTGGGGAGGAGTAGGTGGTTTACGAGAGGTTGGACTTTGCAAGAGTTGGTTGCGCCGAAGACTGTCGCGTTTGTTACCAGAGGGTGGGAGATTTTGGGGTACAAAGGGATCAGGACTGAGGGGTTGAAACAGATGGCAATGGGTCCGGAGTTGGGGGAGATTCTGGCAGGTGTCACAGGCATTCCGGAGCCGGTTCTGAAGGATTATGAGTATGCGAGGGCGATTGGGGCGGAGCAGAAATTGGAGTGGATGAGTGATAGGGAGACGACGAGGGAGGAGGATCAGAGTTATTGTTTGCTGGGGTTTTTTGATGTTACGATGCCGGTCATTTATGGGGAGGGAAGGGAGAAGGCCAGGATGAGACTTTTGGCTGAGATTAAGAGGTTGAATGTTGTGCCTGCGAATTTGGAGGATGATTTTGAGGTTGTGGAGAAGCCTCTTCTTCGGACTCTGCATGAGGCGGCGACCGCAGGAGACTTGGAGTTCATCTCTCAGTACCTGGATAAGTCGCCCTCGAGCAGAGAGCAACTTTGGAGTTGGGATGCTGGTGGAAGCTTACCTCTTCATCGGGCTGTCCGCAATGGGCATGCGCTGACATGCAAGCTACTGATCAGTTCTATGAACAAGCACACATGGGATCCCGCTGATCTCCTCGACGTTACCTCCAAGAGCCCGGTGGACTACGCATTGTCGAATGTTGAACCTGGCTCCGAAGATGTCTTGCGAGAGTTCCTTACTGACGAGGGACTCAGCTTCGCAGCGTCAACAATTCTTACAGTGAGAAAGTCTGTTCTGGTTCGCATCCTGGATGTCGGCGGGTCGGATGTCGTTTTGCGGGCGATAGCACTTTCGAGAAAAGCTTCACAGCCGGTGCGGTTCTGCAATTTGTTGCAACGTACCCTTTCAACGGTGGTCACTGTCCCTCGTTCAGAACGGATCGTACCTACTTTGGCCGAGGACGTTATCCGTATTGGGAATGCAAAGGATGCCTCACTTGCCCCAGCAGTAGGGAAGATGACTGATCTGATTTATCACTGGGCAGCATCAGAGCATGTCAAGCGACTGGTGCTGTTGCAGAAAAGAACAGGTCTTGAACCTTTTATTGGCAGTGACGGACTGAACTTCGTAGGAAAGGCCATCCTCGCCAACGACCTTGCGGCACTGGCCGTTCTGCATAAGATAGACTTACTTCTATTCACCAAACCCGTTGGATGGTGGACTGGCGATCACTTAAGGGTTCAGGTTCACGTCGGTGAATGGCATCCACTCCGATTCGCGGCATTCCTGGGCCATCCTCAGACAGTGGAGCAAGTTGCACAACTCACCGAGCCGGAGGACTGCAATCCACCGCATCTACGCGCGATCCATTATGCTGCCTTCTATGCATATATGGACGAGCACCGGAAGTCGACCTTTCGCATTCTACGAAATCTTTTTACGGAGAATGATGGGCTGGCAGAGCCCAAGTATTGCATCGTCAACTTTTTCGTCACATGTGACACCGACTGGTTCGTTTTAGTCTTCCCCCACTCCCGAGAAGCTGTGATCGAAGACATCAAGACTGCTTGGCCGGGGAAGTTCCATTGGGATGCCGGCCATGTGAGGACCCGCAAAGGTCAGTCTCATACGCGGACATGCGACAAGTTCAACATGCGTGTGAGAATGAGATGTATAGATCGAAAATCTCCAGACAGCCAGCAAAGTGCGGTGCATTTATCTTTCATGCATGGCTGGAACAATTCTGAAGTTCAGGGCGAGAAGGGGCGTGTCATACTCGCTTTGGCGCCAGATCCGGAATCGGACGTTTGGTTTCGAGAGTCAAATCAACATCACTTCAGTCAGATGGACGAGGGTCAAACAGTATTGGCGTCGGGGACAAACTGGAGAGAAAGTGCGCATAATCATCGTGCATGGGAGCTTCGTTGTGAGCGAAAAGTACTCAACATCAGCTGAACAAGCAGATCGTTGATTTTGGACCGTTCCTTAGAGCATATGACTGTCTGGCGCAGCAAAGTCATATGAGCAAAAACCAGGACGAAATCTATGTTTCTATAGTCTAGTTTCAGTGTCATTATATCGTCCATGTATCAGTCGCAGTCAGCCCAAAGGCATGGGAATAGTTCACAGTCGTCCCTGCAAGGTCCTCTCTCGGACCGTCACCTGCCATCATTTTTTCTGGGTGGCAACAATAGTCAAATCCGAGCTCAGTCTATAGCCACAATGGCAAGCTCCGTTCCAGGCTGGAGAGTCCCAAGCTTGCAGATATTTCTTATCCTCTGGCCTTTGCGACACGCCACTCAGAAAGTAGTTCTCTTCTTCGTACTTGATGTTCAGGATGCCGTTGGCGCAGCACCATTGACACCCGTGCGCAAGATAGCACTTTGCGCTTCCGCCGGGCATGACCCAAGTGATCGAAGACTGCCAGTATTTTACGGCAGTAAGCTTGGCTGTTGGGACGATCGAATTAGGTGTGAGGGTTCTTTATAGTGATGGATCAGGTGGTTTCTTTTTGTTTGTGGAACTTACTGCCATCGCCGCCATCCCAAGTTGCGATTTGCCAGAAGCCTCCGCCGCCCGAAGGAACACCTTTGCCGAGTCTGGATGCAACAGCACTCGTCAGTCGTTGGTTTGGAGGTGGGGTTCGGAGTTGAAGGGTGCGGTTTGCTTTCTACTGACCTGAGGCAGGTGACATATTGCATGTTACAAATCCCAGGCTTTGAGCCGACGGGATACTTTTTCCATTTTGCTTCGTTACGGGCATCTGCAATTTCCTGGTCTGAAGGTTCTCGACCCGGGTGTTGGGGCCATATTTGCAGACAAGGTGGTTCTCCTTTGAAATGTTTTTCTCCGGCAAAGTACTCGTCCATTTCTGCGAATGGGTCTCGGGCAACGAGATCTGTGTTGACGGGCTCTTGAGTGTCAAGATGTGCATTGTTCGTTGGATCGATGGCGCTTTTCTCGTTGAATTCGAGTCCGCTAGGGTGGCCGATTACCATCGTAAGTAGAGCGGCCAAGACGCATATGGTCGATCGTTTGGCGTGCATCTTCAGTGTTTGATCGTTGCTCGACTTCTTGAATTGAGGATGACTCTGGAGATGCCGTACTACTGAGGCCAATGACCATCATCTTATACCAGCCGATCAATCTCTCGGCGTCCATTCCCAGTCTTGCCTTGCCTCGTATTCAAGCCGGGTTGACAACGCAAGCAATGGCAAAGATAGAATAAGACTTCGTGGGCTCCGCATTGTAACGGGCTGCGAACAACGAATATCTCTGTAGAACGCTTCTGTCTATGCGAAGTAAGTCCAACACGAGAGCACGACAAGCTTGCAGGAAGTCGTAACTGTGATATCAGATATAGCACTTGACAAGGGAAGTCGAGTCGGCCGCAGTTGGCCGCAGCCAAACAAACGACTTCTAGACTATTAGACGACTCTGCTGGGTTGAAAGTCCGGGCATGACTGCACGTGCGGATCAGTAATGCCAGAGTCAGAGTTTCGTCCAGCCTGCAGCCAAACACGAGCGCAATGGTCGAATTGGGCCCGGAACAGAGTTGTCATCCTGATCGGAAGTGACGGCCTGCAGGTGCCATCTGCAAAGTTCGAGCATGTTGTTCGAGAGGCGACCCATGCAGCGAGACATGAGAGTCAGCAGTTCGGGTTTATGCAGCGGGGTTGTCCTCAAGTGAGATATTCTGAGCGACCTTTTGGCCGTTCGCGATTATGCTGCGAACAACGAAGACGGACTTGGCTGTTCGCATGTGGCCGGTCAAGAAGTCAGGATGGGCCCTGCATTGCAGCGACTATTGCACCTGCGTTCGTTGGCACGGTTGAATGGAAGCACGGCAAAGAGCAGGGCCATAGTCTTGTGCCTACGCTGGTGACTCTAGCAGTTCGACGTAGCATCCTAACACATGCCGAAATGACCACTGTATGTCTCCATTGTTATCTGGAAGGCATGGTGGAAAAGGCAAGATCTGGAGGTCTTCGCATCCAGGCATGTCTCAAGCTTTTAGGTGTAGATTACTGATCCGGCATGGCAGAACCGGAGAGCAAATTAGTGGACTCGCGGAAGTGGGTGCATAGTCTGCAGCGCAACGGACATGTTTCTTTGAGGAGAGATGTATCATGACCTGACCACGAAAGTGGCAAGTGCTTCCAAGAGCGACAACGATGTGCGAGTTAGACATCGTTCTCTGCGACCAAATGGTTTTTAGAGACTGCAGCGCTGAGTGTTCAGTGCAGTTTGGGTTACTCATCGATCTGACCGCCAGTGCCGTTGATTGAAGACAAGGAATGGTACGGAATTGAAGGTCCCGGACTTTAGACGCGACAACATATGCCCGGTCCTCGCTCCAAAATAATGTGCCTCGAACGGTAGACGTTTGTTGTCATCAGACAGTTCGAAGATGGTTTATGCCAGTGAGCTCGTATCGTTGGTCCGTTACAGACTTTGCGGACGGTCTGAAAGCGGCGGATGAGAAATTCCGTCGTGTCCGTCATGTCCGTCTTTTTTCGTTTTCCTCTTCGTTAAGCATTGCCGCACGTTGCATGTTAGCAAAGCATGGTGTACAAGATGCGTGTTCCCTGTTCTGGCATGGAACAGTAGCCCAATTTAGCGAGCTACTGTCGGTTGCAAGCCTCGTACGGCACCAATTTTAACCTTTGCTTCCACCCGGCGTTCTCGAACGCCTACGCCGGACTGTAGCGGGGAGAGACGTACGTATCTCCGGCGTGCGCCTTCATCGTGCAAGACCAGCAGGAGTCTCTCCTTAAAAGTATGATGCTACACCTGAGATGACCTCCCATTTCAGCAGTGGCATCCTGACTTGCAGAACTCTTGAAGGCTCAAATGTGGACGTTGCCAGTAGGTCCCAGTGAAAAGGTCTGAATCGTGGATGGTCATGTGCTGAGGCCGGCTCAGGATTTGCCGAGCCCTACCTGGCACCTATAAAGCGTGTTCGTCCTTGCAAGGCCTATGCAAGGATGTAGCATGTGAAGCCGCGGCGACGCTGTAAGGAAGTGTAGGCTTGGCGTACCTAGCCTAAGGTTTCGCCCGCACGCTCGCTGTACAATGCCAATACTGCATACGTGCAACGGCAGACAGGGTAGGTAATTAACTTCTAAGCAAAGGCCAATTGCTGCAAATAATTCAGAGAGCCTGTTCGGCGCAATATTATTGGTAGACACGAGCCTGGGCCGCTCACGGAGGCCGCCTATTGGGTCGACACAGAGCAAGATTAACTCACAATTGCCTTGTCTAGGGGAGGAGCTTGTTATCCACTTTGTAAGGCCCTGTCTGCCGTTGCACGTATGCAGTATTGAGGTTGTAAGATGGCCCCGCGGAAGAAGCCACATCTGTAGATTCTGCGAAGTCCATGGTGATTGAGAAGAGGGGGGGTGATTGGGAAGAGGTCGGGATACTTGCTGCAATATGGTCATCCGGAGAGAAGTAGTTGAGGTTTCGGCGCGGGAAAGTGAAGTCTTGATGGTGCCTGAGGCATGACTGCCGTATAAACGATCTTCCTCGAAAGAAGCGGGTCTCGGAATGAGTCTTGTTCCGGCTCCGCCCTACGTCACCGAATCTGACACCACATGCACGCGAGCACAGCCTGGAGCGACTACGCAAGCAGTTCTGTGTTCCTAAGCATCTTGACTCCCCAAACACTCCAGTCGCCCGCAACGCCTCAGTGAGGCAGTATCATCCATCATGCCCTTCGACGGCAAGGCTATGCTCAAGGGAGGGTGGCATCCCTCCAACGATCGCGCAATCAAGAAAGAAACATGGAAATCCGATCTGAAAGGCATCGCAACCGGGAAGAAGAAGGATCCATATGAGCAGCAGCGAAATCACACGTCGGCGCCGTTGACCAGTCTACGAGACCCGGACTCGTTCGGACCTCCGCCGAAAGCTCGGTCTCACTATGATCAGGATGGCAGGCCGCTGAATCCGATTGAGGTGGAGCGGAAGAAGACGGGAGCTGCAGCAGGCTCGTCGCTCGCAGCTGGTATACCACAGAGCTTGGCGCAGATTCCGACTGAGCATCGCGGAGGCCTTGGCGCGCCAATAGTGGAGACCGGATACAAGGAGCGGCGGCAGAGGGAGATGGAGGAGCGAGAGAGGAGGGAGCAAGAAGAGTTGAATCGCGAAAGAGGGCCATACAAGAAAGACACGACAGGAATCGATACAAGGAACTTTGCGCCGCCTCCAAGGCATTATGCTGTTGGCGGTGGCGGAACGGCAGCCATTGAAGCTCCCAGGCCTTCGCCCGCTCTACCCCCGAGAGTTCCTCCGAGACAGGCTGCTCTTCCACCTCCTCCTTCACGCCAGACGACAGGAACGATAGCATCGCAGAATAGTGGCAGCAGCGGTCCTCCACCTTTTCTTCCGCCCAGGCAGAATGAATATCCCGATGAACATACACCTGCACCTCCTCCAACATACGGCGAAGCATTGAATGCGCCTTCTCCTCCTGCGCAGCCTACTGCGAACAAGTTCCAAACGGCTGCCACGAATGCTGCGACAAAGTTCGGCTCACAAGCTGCGACCTCTTGCATGCAGCAGAGGCAGCAGCAGCAAACACAAGATCCCGCAGCCATCAATCAAGGCGCTGCAGGCAGACTGGCTGGCGCTGGGGTTTCTGTCCCTGGGTTCGGTATCGGGCGATCATGCAATGCAACAGCGCAACAGCTTCCTACTCCGTCCTCGCAACAAGTTCAGAGCGCTGCTTCATTTGCTTCCGGTGCCGCGGCACGCTTCGGCTCTCAACATCAGCAAGGTCAGGGCCAAGGTGGCCAGCTCAATGAATTGCAGCAAAGGTTCGCTCGGATGGGCACCGGGAGTTCTGCGAATCCTCCGGCTGGACAAGAAAACGGTGTCATCTCTCCGGCCGCTGCTGCACAAAAGAAACCTCCGCCTCCGCCGCCTCCGAAGAAGGCGGGTCTGCAGCCTGGTCAGGCGCCGAATGGAAGTGACAATGGACAGGCTCCTCCACCAGTACCAATGAGCAGTAAGCCAAAGTGGTGATCGTTGGCGACTTCTCAAGAGAAAATCAATCCGGTCAGCATGATCATAGGCAAGGCACTCCTGGACTACTACCAGCACCTTCTATGCCCCACTTCCGCAAAGTGGCCCCATCGTATGCTCAGCAATCTTGGGCCTCACGAGAAATTAAACGAGGAAACTCTCAGCCACTGCACGTCCCAGCAGATCAGCACCGACGCAAAGAAATTACGGCGTCGCTCATGCCAAGTCCATCATCCCACCGCGAACCCAAAATTCAAATGTCAGATTCCAGCTCTTCCAACCACGACGATGTGGATGCAACACCAATTGCACCTCGGCAGCGATGTGGGTGTATATATTGGCAAAGACCAGGCTGACGTCCATCGATTGAGGTTCGACTCATGAGTACAAAACGGGCGCGTGGTCTAGTGGTATGATTCTTCCTTAGCATCTGTTACAACAAAAGCATGAGTGGAAGAGGTCCTGGGTTCAATTCCCAGCGCGTCCATTCTTTTGTCGTATACGACGTCGTCGGCGCTGTCTTTTGGGTTGATGAGGCTTCATTTTTGACCATGGGCAGCCAGGGAAACATTGCGGGAAAATCGCGGACATGCTACCTTTTTCCGAAGGAGCCAGGCCAGCACACCTTTCTTCACACATTTCACATTGATCTGTGTCGTTTTGAACGATTATCATTGTGCTATCCACATTTCTTTGCAGTTGTTGGAGGACGGAATCCTGCGTTCAAAATTGTGCCGAAGTTCGGGCGAAACGTTACGATCGAGGGAAGTCGCATACAAGGAGCAGTACTCATGCAACATAATGCATTCCTATTGTGACCGGATGCTTCTGCAAGTCTCACGGACCCGTTGAAAACATATCTCCAATGTGGGTGAAGCAGATTACGCATCAGAAGGTTAGGCATCAGACTATCTTTGACCATCGCTGGACATTCTAAACCATTTAGTCGGCACGCTGCACATACCGTCTTCGATATGCCGAGACATCGCCCCCAGAGCTATAAGCCCAAATTGTCACGAGTTGCAATACACGGGAGTTTGGACTTTGCACGATACGAGAACCAGGGACTAGCAGTGCTGCTATTTTCTGATGAAGAGTAATCATAGCCTTGGCAGGATGCACAAGCTTGCAAGCAAATATTCTTACAGGCGGGAAGTGCTCTGGACATTGTTAGTAGAGCGATTGTTTCGACCAGGACTGGTTTCGACGCGATCGTCTTCAAGGTGAACCAGAAGCCAAGATTTGGCTTGACTTTAATAACAGGCTCTGAGGACAGAGCTGTTTGCGGTCCATTGTATCTTTACGCTGCGCCCTCCAACTTCCCAGTCATATCACTTCTCTTTCTGCAAGAACATTGTCACGACAAACCAACATCGTGATCGAACACAAGAAGGAAACATGCGAATTACGATCCTTACCGCAATCATCTCCGGCCTGCTGTTTGCTTCGACCTCGTCAGCACGAAAGGTATTTTGCGCCACGGCTCAGACTCCTAGCTGGTGCCTCGGGGGCGTTGATACAGGACTTACAGTACTGCCAAAGCTTGCAGCACTTGTGGAATTGGCCAGGGTGGAACGGCATGTGGTGGACCGGAACGGCGGATTGCATACGTTGCGGCTATGTGCAAGCAGAGTGGTAGGATGTCATGTTATGTTTAGCAGAGGGTATGTTGATGTCGTTGCTTGGGGTACTGGGAACGGGCTCGGATGCTAACGAAAATGTTTCCAGTGCGCGACGATGGGAAGCGGCCCTCGGGTAGGACTGCAGGAAGCTCTGCATTGTAACTGTTTTTGCAATTGGCGGTTGGCGGTTGGCGATGTCCGTGTGCGGCGTCCTCGCTTGCGTCAATTCAGCATGCAAGATGGACAAATATCTCTCAACCTTTGTTCCAATACATTCTTCCACCCAGTCGCCATCCAGCCCGGTGAACTCATTCGAGCAAAGCCCATATGCTTGTCACAATGCCCGGGTCATGTCGATTCCCAATAAAGAGCTTTATTCGGTACCCATTCGCACAGCCTCAACACTGCTGGTAGGCTATGGAAGCCAGAGATGTCTTTTCCGTTGGTGCTGGTAGGTGGTGTATAGGACGATCTGAAAACTGGAGATGGGCTCATCTCAGAGAAGGGCTCCCGAGCCGGCATTGACGTGGCAACATGGCACTTTGATGACGCTCCATGGGCAGACGCCACGCGTTTCGACCCGCATCGCCGAGTGGCGCGGCATAACAAGCAAAATTCGGGATCATGCTTCGAATGCTTGTCTCTCTCCATTGTCTACGCTCAAGATCCACTATCGCAACCCTTATTAATACGCTGCCGCTAGAAGGCGATCCCCAATGAAGGAAATAGAAACCTAGTATCTCGGCTGGAGGGGCCAAACCAAAGCTGTTGCCACGTTGGAGCGATCTGGACGGGTCGAAACTTGCATCGCCGTGCATTGCTGAGAACGGCTGCGGATATGGGATCGGGCAGTGCACGTGTAGCGTCATGCTTTGGAGTCTTTCGTGCGAACTCAGCGGAGGTATATTCAGCCCCTAGACCGGCCGTGACAGCCAATCCTTCGTATGGTGATGCGACACTGTCGGTACATCGTGTCTCAAACAGGATCCTGGAGATGTATCATCACACCCAAAGACCCGCGACTTCCGAAAGTCTAGATCTGAAGAAACGAGATTCCGCCAGGATTCGAGACGCCACTGGAAGTCAATGAAGAGTAATCAAGGTCTTGGCGAGATGCTTTGGTCACTGCAGAGTATATCTCAGGACTGCATCGCCACCGATACGGTTATCCTTCAGGGAAGTCCAAGACTCAGAGAGCCGCTAGAGTACATCCTACACCGCGTCACACGAACATGGGGGATCCGAAGGACGATCAAATGTTACAATTGGTGCTAAATGTGGCTTGCAGTCGATATGTACCCTGCTCTGCGTCCTCCCGACATGTCTGACAGACTGGAAAGTGATGAAGTGGCGTGAACGAAGCCTGAAGAGCACGGTACCAGTCTACTACATAACTGCGCTCCACTCACCTTTGCTATTCCATCTTGCCATCCTATCACGTCACAGCTCCTCTCGAAATCCATCATCAATCTTCACAGAACAATCTCTCTCAGGACGCCAACATGCGATATACACTACTCACTGCAATAATTGCTAGCCTCGTTGCCGGTTCGAATGGCGCTCCAAATGGGGCCATACGCACGATGTATTGCAGTGCCACCAACGACTACGATAATTGCAAGACTGGAACGGCCGACTTCAGTATGACCCTCGATGCCTGCTCATTTTGTAACGTTCCGGTCAACCTTGGAGTCGAGTGCAAAGGCGATGGTGGTCAACTCGCTTGTGTCGCGCACTACTGCGACACACGTGGCAGGAAGCATTGCTTCGATAATATTCCTCATTAGGTAAGTAGAAACGATTGTTCTTTTAGGTGTGCTGGCAGACCACTGACTATCTTTCGAAGGGCACGCAGATACACAGAGACTGCAAGTAGTCTTGCGAATGTTTTTGAGCTCAAATAGAATGGAGGAGGAATTGTGACCCGTTATGCGCCAATCCAGGTATAGAGTTTGATTACAAGACGTTTTCCAGAGTCAAGTCATTGATCTCAGGCCTGATGTCGCAGACGTGCCAAGTGCGTGCCTGTGGAAACATGGCAAGTGTAGACAACCGATCAGCATTGCGCGGGCGAGATGTTATATATTGCGGTCACGAGGCCGCTTATGATCCTGCCTACATATTGAGCGTGGAATGAAAGCCGATACTCAACTTCTCGTAGACCTCGCCAGCAAGCATTGCCATAATTTCGTTCGAAAAGCCAAGTCTGTCCTCTTGGGGCAAAGATCGTGCTTCGCCGCAACCAGACACCCGCACACGTCTCAACTTGAACAGGGTAAACACGACTAGTCACACATGGCACAAACGATGGTTGATCAGTGAGCACGATCGCCATACCAATAACAACAAGATCGACGCTGAGAGACATGATCAGGAACCGATGCTGACGACGAACTCGATCTCTAAAAGGGACCGATCCGCTCTTCGTCAATCGCCACGCATAGCTCCTCTAGTGCTGATTTGCTGCCAGAGCGACTCTAAGGAAAAATCTGTGCGAGGAGGAATACATGAACAGAGTCTCGGATTCAAATCACATGTCATACCACTAATTATGCTTAGCTAAAGCTTGTTCCTACAAGGTGTCCTCATCGCCAGTGATAGGCTCCAAGTCTCCTGGTCCCTTGAACACTTCCACGATATCAGCCTGTTCGTTCAGTATGATTCTGTCCGTATGGATCCGATCTTTGCCAATTCTCTCCATCGTTGAAAATCTTCTGGATTACGCTTATCACCGTGCGCAGCTTTGGCATTCTCCCAGTGCACTTTGGAAAATGCTATCATAGTGGTCCATCTCTTTCGAGGGATACCGTAAACGAAAGAGCCAATCGTGCCAGTCTCTACGCATTTGTTGGGTATCACGGCTTACTGTAAAAGCAGAAGAAAGACGTGTTGACCTTCAAGCCAATTGACTTGCCAAAGCTCGCCTTCACGGATGCATTGGAAGCTGGCAGTCTGGAAATTCTTTCGACCGGCCATAGGTCCACCGTGAATCGCATAGACGACTCTTGACGAGCTGAAGAACCAAACCTCATATCGCCATTTCTCTACCGATCCTGTCTCGTTCGTGACATTATAGTCGTAAGAGAGGTGCACATCCTTGAGATCGCGAACGAAGGCGGCCTGATCGGCATCGGAGAGTTCTTTTGGATGAACGATAGTAAAAGGCATTTCCAACTAGAATCTACTGCTGCTACTGAGTGGGATCAATGTATAACGATGTTGTAGGACGATGTGCATAGACACTGACCAAGACTGCAGTCTCGAGTTCTGAGGTCACAGATATACAACGTTACTACCAAACTTACCTTAGCATCCTAAGTCCGCGCCATCGGACATGCAAAAGGTGGTAATTACTCATCGTATCTTATAGCTCCGGTCTTACGCACAAGGGTGAGATCGCGGGCTCTAATCAAATGAAGCTTCAGCCTTAGATGGCACATCTATCCGAGCTGGCCGATGTGGGATGTCAGCAGAGCTTCCCAAATTGGCTATTGCACGGAAGCTTTGCATGGCGAAGCACCTGGTCCACAATGTCGCCCAGTTTCGATTCCTATGGAAGTGAGTTAATGGCCTCAAGCTGACAGAATTGAAACAGCTTTCGTTCAGAAATTTCGGCTGATAAACAAGAGACAAACAATACTACGGGCTAGAGTACATGATGCTAGTTGAAAGCCGACTATGAGCAGTGAATAATCAGCAGACCCTAGTGTCCGTTCACGCTATTCGCCTCCGTTTTCACAAGAGCAAGCGCTTGAGGTGCAAAGTAAGTCGTAACATCGAGATCGCCGTCCTCCTTCAACAAGACACTGATGAAACTCTGCAAGCCCTTTCCTTTCGCCAAGTCCTGTCCCTTCGCCAACTTCTCCAGCATGATCATGAAATTCTTCGCATAGGCTCCCCGACCACGTGCTTCCATCCACGCAATGGTATTCTTCGCCACACTCGCGTCATCTTGGGCAAAAGTGATCAGCGGCAACGCCAATTTGACTTCAGGCACTTGATAGCCTGGGGCAACATCGAAATAGTACACAAAGCCAGGTAGCAGAGGAGGAGCGGTGTCGTTGACATCCTCTCCGGCCGCGACACGATTGTTCTGTCCTGCATTTGGAAGTTCCTGGTCCTCAGGATAGTCATCTGGCAGCGACAACACTCCCCTCAATAAGTCTTGCAGTGCTGAGAGTTGGCCTTCGAGGTTGGGACGTTTCATACGGCCGCCTAAGGTCATGACCTCGTTTAGAGCCTTGAAGTTGGTATGTGGAGAGTTGAAATACCACTTCAGACGTGACTTCTCTGGGACGACGTTGTCGATGGCCACACTGAATGGCTTAAGAAGTTTCCCTTCTTCGCTGGAGGAAAGGAAATCTTCGAGAGCAGATATTGCTCTGCTGTCTGGATCGATCAGGCGTGCAGATGATGTGAGGACACTCAGGTCCGGAGTTGCGCCTTGTCCAAGTTTGCGCGGGAGGTAATATGTCTTGAAGCGGAGACCTTTAGGCAGGAATTCTGCTGCAATGACGATGGTGCCGAATGCCTTCTTGCCGGACTTATGCTCTTCGTTGTACTTAGCGTTGTCATGATCGTACAAAGTGTTGAAGTAGTGGTTAGCCCATTGCAGATCGACGCTCGGCATTTTTTCATCGAGGCGGTGTAGCATTTCCCTGCTTGCGGACTGATTGAGAGGATCATGCTGCGTTCCCGAAAAGTTGTTAATAGGTTCGATGTCGTAGCGAATGTCTGGCTCGCTCGTTGCTGTGTTCCATTTCCATGAGTATTCAATTGGAGTGCCGTCTGGCTGGAGCAGAGACTTCCACTTCAAATCGATTCCTGGTGCCCACGGGGCAGGACCCATGTAGGGAACCTAGAGGATCGATCAGAACAGGGCCCGCGTTGAGCTTAGCAGATGCACTCACCATCCAGTGGTAGTGAAACAACAAGGCTTCATATTGCTTTGCCGGCGTATTACCCGCACCTTCGACTAGGGCAGCCAGCTGTGGCCCCGTAAGGTTCCACCAGTAGTCTTCATCCGCACTTCTTGAAGGCAGTATGGTAGACAGCGTCTCAAACGCCTCAGTGCTAGCGGTCTTACTCATGCTGGAAACGTCTGTGCTACAATACGAAGCTCTCTGCAGTGTTGAATAAAGATCCTTCCAGTTGTTCTTGGAAAGGCTTAACAATGTCTCTCGGTTAAATGTAATGCCACTGTCTCCTTGTTCGGCCGATAAGAGATGGTTGATCGACGCTAACTTCGGAGGACATCTCGCACCCGAGCAGTCACCTTCTCCGCGATGAGGGATCCGAGATCCTTCTCTCCGGCATCCGAAGCAAGGTCTGGTAGCTGAGCAGATTGGTCAACCACGGGCGTCCTAATGTTGTATCGCATAACTCCAGGCAATGTACTGGAAAGATAGTTTCGAGCGTGACATACGTTGAAGCATGCCTTGAACCAGGACATGGAAGATCTTGAACTTTCACTGATCCTTTCTTAACGACTGGAAAGGAAGAGATCGTCACAGTATGGTATTTAGCTCTGAACAGGGAGAGCATTTATGGCGAGCGTCATGTACGGCCAAGAATGGACATTCAACTCTGCTAGCTGTCAAATTCGGCCTCTATTCGAGCGAGCATGACAAGACTCTCTGAACTACTCATCCAATACCAGATCCAGCAGACTGACTACAGCTCCAGGCACTGAGTGCAAAGCTGCAACACGCAGCCGTGAATCAGCGCTCTTTGCCAGGTCCATCCAATCTTGCCCCGTTCTCTCCTTGGAGTTCAGCATCACAAACATTTGCATGTCTGCTGCAGCGATAGTCTTCTTCACACTACGTGGCAGGCCCTGCGCCTCTTTCTCACTCGGAACAACACTGTCGCAGATAATGATATGACCTCCGCTGTTTAGACCTGCTACGAGATTGCGCAAGATCTTGACGGCGTACTTGTCCGGCCAATTGTGCAGTACATGCTTCATCAGGAAAACATCGGCTTTTTCAGATTGAGGTTTGAAGAAGTCTTGTCCCTTGAACGTTAATCGATCAACAATGTCGGAGTAGTCCTGAGCTCTGAATTCTTCTTCGACACGAGGCAGATCCTGTACGGTGAAATGCAAGTCGGGATGCTTACGAGCAAGCAATGCAGCCAAAGAGCCATCAGATCCGCCAACCTGCGTCCGTTATTAGCATTTGTGGTAGTCAAGCAGAAGCATAGATTTTCCACTTGCGTCAACGATCGTCGCGGACCCAAGACTCTTCCAATCGTACTGAGTGACGACTTCGTCGGCCTGCACTACTCCGCTCAAGACGGATGCCTGCATGGCTTCGGCGAATCGCTGTGCTCTCCAAGCTTCCTTTGGATCGTCTTCACCGACACTCCAATAATCTGCTAGCCGCCCGTCGCTCAAACGTGGCCATGACAAGCCGAATGGAGTTTCGTGAAGATCTTGAGACAGACTGGATTTGCCACTATTGAACTTGCGCAACGCCTCTGCTGCATGATGACTTGCGCCACCCGCTTCTTCGCTGAACGACAGGAATTAGTGCATGTGCGTGTTGACTCTGACACCATCATGGCTTACAGTGCATGTCCGACCCAACTTCGAAGAAGAGGATTACGGGCCATGTGTGCCGAGAACGCAGTATGCATCACTCGATCAACGTCTTGCGGATCTGGTGCGAAGATACGCATCGTGAATGCATATCGAAATGTTCGTCTGGTGATATCTCCAGGGATGTTCAAAGAAGCAGCAATCTCGCTGTAGCTCGCAGTCCCGTCCAATGGTACTTGAGAGAAGAAGTCGAACTGGTTCATGATATCGAGCGTGGTTTTCTCATGGTTGATCTGTCCTATTTGAGACGATTGCAAGGAACACCGCGGGTGTGAGATCTACTCACGAATAATCCACCATGGAGAAAGAAGTAGTCACTTGCTCCGGTGGCAAGTAGAAGTAGATCCGTAAGAGTATCAATCAGTTGATGGCGTGGTTCCTGAATTGATCGACTCGGCGGATACGCTGCTGGACCATCTTGTTGAAACGAAGGTTTAGGATGATTGCCGGTGTTCAATTGAGCTGCGAGTATCGTGGTCAGACCGGCAACCTTTGCTCCAAGGCTCTCAAGATCTGCCGTGACTGCCATGTGGTCGACTTTAGCAGCGATATCGATCGACAGCAGCGAAGGCAAAGTTGATCTCACTTTCTGACATCCTTCACAGGGCCGCGTATATAACGATCGAGCCGACGTTCGACTTTCGATGCCCGAAGGCCATCGGCCGTCGCTGAGTGGATCATGGTCACTGTCAACACCGACGGCCGCAAATTGGTGGTTCGCAACCGAACTATCACCACTTGGAAGTCAAGTACTTGGCGAAATTACACACATCGCGAGCGCAGATTATCGACAGATCGTCGTTGAGTATCATTTGCTATCTGATCTCTCACTTGATTCGTGCTGCGTCAAGGTCTATGTGATCGCCACTCTTCATCGAACTCAGTACTCGTTGCGGACTTGGAGTTGAGGCATTGTGCGTAGACCCTCAATCGGGAATTCCTTCTGGTAGCCCTCGATCTCCTTGAACTCCTCCTCCGAGATTTCCACGTCTACAGCGTTCTGCTTCACACGCTCTTCAGCGCGAGCTCCCGCAATCGGAATGACGGTAGGCATTCCTGAGCGCTTCGACTGTTGCTTCAGATAGTTCAGAGCAAGCTGAGTAGTCGTGCATCCCTTCTTCTGAGCGAGCTTCTCGACAGCATTGACGAGCTTTACGTTGTTATCGAAAACGTCTGGCTGGTAGCGTGGGACGTAGCGGATGGGGTTCTCCTTTGGAATGTCGTCGAGCTTCTTGAATTGCCCGGTGAGTGCACCCATGCCCAGTGGAGTGTGGGCCACGAGCACAATGTCGTTTTCTGCACAAGCTTGTGCGACGCCGTTCTCAAACACCATAGGAGACCAGAGGCTGGCTTCCGCCTCCACCATGTCAACCTTGCCAACGCTTGCGGCGCGACGAATTGTTTCCGCTCGGACTTCAGTGATTTGAATGCCCTTGAACTTTCCCTCCTTCTTGAGCGCAAGCAAGCCTTTGACACTGTCTTCGATCGGTGTGTTCGGGTCTACTCTTGCAAGACCAAAGATGTCGATCTCCTTCTTGCCATCGAGAATAGAGATGGCATTATCAACGCTCTTCCTCAGACCCTCGGGGGTGCAGTCCATTTCCATCGTGGCGCGATCCTTCAGGCCCGACTTGATCGAAAGTATGACTTTGTCTGCATCTTCTGGGTACTTTGAGAAGTATCTGTTGAGCAAATGAAGAGTGTTGGCTTGTGGAGTTCCATCTGTTGATAGGTCAGTTACCCGATTGCTACAAGAACTAGAACACGTCGGCTTACAGAAGTCTGCACCGTTCCAGACGTTCACCCCAGCGTCGAGTGCTGCCCTCAATACCTTGAATGTCTCATCATCAGACAGCTGAAACTGTGGCATGGTGAGGCCTACGAAGAGTTAGCTTTCTCGCAACTCCTGCAACGTGATCACTCAGGACATACGCATAAGGCCCAGGCCATTGCCACTGATTTGTTTTCCGACAAGAATAGGCATTCTGAAGCTTTTGACTGAAGCGTTGACTGCGTTGCGGATGGCGTTCATTGACAAAATGCGAGGAATAAGAGCTCGTGTGCGTTCGAAGGATTTCGATCAACTTAGCTCAGGCAGACAGATGTACCTTACATGTGTGGCTTGCAGCTCACATGTCGGGTAGCACACTTCTGTCGGTGGAAGCGCACGAGAATCGGCGCAAGCCTAAGTCCGCCGTCAAACCCGAAAAGACGGTGCACGTCATTCCATTGTTTGCTGCGTTCGGTCGAATGAACATTCGGCCGGCTATTTATGTCTCATGGACCCTGTGCGGAGACGAGCTCCTTCGGTGTCACGTCCGTCCAGTGGGAGCGGCACTAAGCGTTCGGCAGCAAGATCCACTTCAAATTGATGATCCATTTGGTGGGGACGCCGCTAGGATGAGAGCAAGCAATGAAAAAGATCCACAGTAGCAGATAGCGAAGTCAGGAATATCCCAGCAAGAACACCCTTCGCAGAGGGCGGAGGAGTTAAGGATTCGGTGCTTATCATTTGATCGACTAGCACCAAGATATCACCTTCACCACATCTATCAAGTAACAGGCGCATCAGTATAGTACGGACGACTCATCTTTCGGGCATGGAATCGACCTGTAGGAGAACTGTAGCTTGCAATGCATCGCATGATCTGAGAAGCACGACACGACTGCGCTGAACCTCGTATGTAGCCTGAGCTTCGTTCGTCAAGTGCTTATTACGATTCAGATGAATTTTTGAATTGTGCCGTGTAGTGTTCGTTCAGTCAACACCCGCATTGCTCCTAGAATGTTGCACCGGGACAGTCTCTACGCAAGTGGACTTGTCGATGGTTGTCCTTGTGCTCACTTCGAGTAGTTGACTCGAGAGATTTGAGACTAAAATTTGGTTGTGTTGAGGACACTGCACTTAGAATTTTTGAATGTGATTTGAGTTCATCCGATGGAGAAGACTCCTTGGAGGACGCATCAGCCCTCATTTGATGCTCTCAGGGCTCGCTAGTTCACCTTTCCACTGACACGCCGTCACCACGGCGATCGCCCCGGACGTAAACGAGAAAGAAAAGCACACCATGTGCAACGCTGCATTCTTTGCACGGTAATACAAAGTATCCTTCGCTCCTTATATCTCCACCTTGTACAGCGCAACAGAGGCTTCAGTGCATTAGTAGAGCAAACAGTGTTACCACGAAAGACCAACAAACGCTCGATGTTCCGTTTTCCTGTCGGCGAAGGCTACATGTTCTCCGCTGCCATCCCTTTGTTGTTCGGACCCCTTATCTCCAAAATCCGCCGAGCACTCAGCCGTGCCTCGTCCGTTGGTTTGGCTTGGCACAGTCAGGCAAGCTCTATGTCGTGCTTCACATTTTGGTATCAGCAGAGATGCTCTATTATCGAATGTCAAGCTTTGCGACTCAATAACCCACAAGCTTTCGCCGGCCATTGGCAGAATGGCAGAGACGAACGTCCCACCGCCCGACGATAACATGACTGAAGCCGGAGAGAACTCGAACAAAGCCACTCCGACAGCTCCTCACGGTGCCAAAAACGAAACGCCAGCTCCAGAACCAGAATATCTCCAAGGCACAAGACTCTGGCTAACGGCCATCTCCCTCGCCCTGTGCATCTTCTTCGCCGCACTCGATGGCACAATCGTGTCGACCGCAATCCCACAAATCACCTCCGACTTCGACTCGCTCGCAGATGTCGGATGGTATGGCTCCTCTTTCTACCTCACCACCGCAGCATTCCAAACAGTATGGGGAAGATTGTACAAATTCTTCTGGTTGAAATCTATGTTTTTGCTCGCGATTGCGATTTTCGAGCTTGGAAGTTTGATTTGTGCTGTGGCACCAAATTCAGCGGCTTTCATCGTGGGGAGGGCGATTGCTGGAGTTGGAGCGAGTGGGTTGCAGAGTGGTGTCTATACGATCCCCGCGTTCTCGGTGAGCGCGCAGTGGCGGCCTGTCTTTCTTGCGGGGATGGGTGTATTTTATGCTGTAGCTGCTTGCGTGGGACCGCTGGTGGGAGGAGCGTTTACGACTGGCGTTACGTGGAGGTGGTGGTAAGTGTCTTACAAAAGTGGAAGACTGTAAGCCTTTCGACTGACGGATGATAGCTTCTGGATCAATCTTCCCCTGGGTGCCGCGACAGGTGGGATCATTTTGCTGCTGTACAAGACCCCGGAGCAGGCAGCACCGCCCAAGATGTCGGTGACCAAGAAACTTCGGCAGCTCAACCCAATTGGCGTCGTTCTGATCATCGGCGCCGTCACCTGCTACTTGCTGGCAGTGCAGTACGGAGGCCAAAGTCGACCTTGGAGCTCATCAGTGGTCATAGGACTCCTGCTGGGCTTTGTTCTCATTGCCGCCCTTTTCGTCGCAGAAGAGCTGTGGATGAGTGAGCGAGCACTCTTCCAACCACGCCTTTTCCGATTCCGCGCTGTGACTATTGGATGTCCGTTTCTCTTCTTGTAAGTTTCATCAAGGTTGTGAGGCTGCCGCTTCGATGTCTAATCAATGAACAGCTCAAGTGGAGTGTACTCCATACTGCTCTACTACATCCCGATATACTTCCAGGCAGTCCGTGGTGTATCAGCCGCCAGCAGTGGGGTTCGGCTGCTCCCATTTGTGCTTGCAATGTGTAAGAAATCTCATTCGATTTTTGTCTACGAGGTCCAATGCGACATCGACTGACACCCAGTCGCAGCGATCTCTCTGATTATCTCGGGCGGGATCCTTCGGAAGTTTGGCTACTACAAACCAAATCTCATCCTCGGACCGTTGCTGGCGTCGATTGGCACTGGTCTAATATACACGTGGTCGCCCAATACCAGTGCAGGCAAATGGATCGGATATCAGATCCTTGTGGCTGTTGGCACGGGCATTACGCTGCAAGCGCCTCTCCTGGCAACACAAGCATCCGTTGACAAAGCCGACACAGCGCCTGCAACATCAATGGTTGTTTGTAAGTCAGACTCGATCTCTACATTCTTGATTGATACTGAATGATCGCAGTTTTCCAAGGCCTGGGAGGCGCGATCTGGGTATCCGCGGCAAATTGCATTTTTGCGAACGAGCTTACCAAATACCTTCGTCGGATGGCACCCAGCATCAACACTGCTGAGATTCTCAGTCTCGATGGAGCTGGCTCGTTGGCTGACAGTTATACCGGATCAGAACTTCAGGTGGTCCAAGACGCTTACATGCACGGGCTGCGATGTGCATATGCCATTGCCATTGGTTGTGCGGGCATATGCTGCGTACTTGGCTGTATGGCAGAGTGGAAAAAGATCAATGTGGACGCCAAGCCGAAGGCAGTGGCCAGTGATAACGAGGTCGCCGAGGGCATCGAGGAGAAGAAGGCGTGAGCAGATTGCATGTTGGGCGTCAGACTGAGTCGCCTCTAGCGCCAGTCCATCACAGACATACATGCGCTGTCAAAATATCTACCAGTTGGACGGGTTGCCTGGGAGAGAAGTGTCCACAGCCCAGAACGAGAGCTCATCGTCCAATGTGTTTAAGTCAGTCGGCCAGTCCCATATTCCTTCATCAATCCCGAGAGTCTCGGACGACATAATGGGAGGAATAGCCCAAAAGGGAACAGTCGGATTTTCGAGAGGAGGGAAGTTGGTCGCACTTCTGGAGATAGAGATGGTACCCAGAAGAGGCACTCGAAGTTGCACGACTCTCGATCCATCGACAGCATCCAGACAGTGCTCGATCTGATCAAGCGCCGAAATGAGCATCTGCACACAGTCAGCCAATGCAATACTCATCAATCTGTCATTCCATGAACGCTTGCGCGTGGTGCTACGACTGGTTCCCATGTCTTACCTCAGTGAATGAGTCAGAAGTCCCGGCCGCAGCTTTGCCAATGGCGATTTTGGTATTGTTCAGGAGAGTGGCGTCGGATTCCCAGCTGTCAGTGGGCGGTAAATATTCCGAAGAGCGGTCTCGATGGAGAAGTAAGATGACGCATGCCAGGAAGACCTGAATTTCGCATGCGCGCGACAAGAATACACCTTCGGCCAATCGAGTGCGGACAGCGAAGTATCGCCGAAGGACATCTCTGCAAGCTTGCATGCAAGCCCAGGCGTTGGTTCCAAACTTTGCATTATCCTTGGCCTTGAACAAGTATGGGAGGTTGGTCCGTATTTTCATGTAGTAATGGGCCATCTGCAACAACACAGGCGTTGCAGTGGATATGTCGTGAATGTCTGAGCGATCGAGTTTCCACCTGTAAAGTGTTAGCGGTCAGCCTTGGCCGCCATGACCGCCTTCTGTCGACTTTAGCTTCAGAAGCAGTGTCCGACGTGACGATCGACGATATTCATCTCTGATGCGGGACACAATCGAGGTTCTTGATCAATAGCGACAGCATGTTGAAGCTATTGCTTGGCGAGACCAATCGAGAATTGCTCAAGCATCACTTGATCTTGACGCTGAGCGGCGTGAAACTCGGTTCCTCAGGGTAGAATACCGAAGACACCGAAAAATCTCTCACTCAGTGGTATGACGAACGCAAATTAACCCACCAGTTGTCCGTCTGAGTCTGCTCTAGCTTTGAGAGATCTTCAATGATTCTAGTCGTCTCATCTTCAGCATCACTCTCCGAATCAAGCTGATCTCGGTAGCAAATTCGATTCGCGATATGAGACTGTTCGCTCATCATATGCTGGAGGACGTTCTGAGAGTCGCGAGGGTCCGTCTGCTCGCGCTTGGAAAGAGTACTGGGAGCTGCGGCAGGGAGATGCAAAAGCAAGGAGAGGAAGCGGTCCAGCCCGCTCAGGGACTCCCATACTGTTGCGCTTGCTTCCAGGTGCTGAACTGCGAGTGAATCAATACTGCCCGATGCCTGGGCGTTCCTACATTGTCGCCGTGCCCGGTCCAGGTTTAGCAACTGCGCAAAAGTAACAGCTCTACGTGTAAGTAACCATGCTTTTCTTGGTCGACCCAAGTAACTTGCACTACAACAGAAGAAAAAATTAGTCCCTATCCAATGGCTGAAGCTGAGTGGGCACATGACCTACAGCTTGGCAAGCACAATGGCACACTCAATGCCATCGCGAGCCTGCAAGGGCGAGTCAGCAGAGAGAAAATCATCCACGTGCGTGAAGATGCGCTGCACAAGTCCGTGCGGGTCCCTGATTGACCCCAGCCTTGTGGAGTCGAAGTCCTGCGGCAATTGCAGTAGCGTGATGGCAAAATATACCAACCACATGGCAACTTTTGTCGGGGACGGCCCGGGCGTCAGGTGGTGTGGGTGGGCATCGATCAAAGCTTGCTTGCTGTCGACGGACAGCGGACTCAGTACGGCATTGTGAATCGTCCACCAATCGGCGGCGGACGCCACCACGACACGCACATCGGCCAAGCACGGCACTTGAGCGGACAGGTCCGCAGAACCCTTCTCAGCCCAAATCGACTTTCGGGACTCGGCATTCGGAGGAAGCAGATGCTCTTCCCCCGCTCGTTCCGCAGTTGACAGAACGTGATTGTTGAAGAGCGAGTGCAAATAAGCAGGTTCCGTGCCGACGGGCGGAGCATCATCGCCGGTCTCGTTTGCATTGCCGTTACGGTCATTGCCGAAGGCCACCGGAGTAATAACAGCGTCGCCTGTGAGACTAGCTCTCGATGTCTGATCTCCGCGGGTATCGGGACTCGCGACATGTGAGTATTGGCCAGAATCAGCGCTTTCGCAAGGTCCACTTGGCAAAGTGGTCTGCATCCAGGCGACAGTATCGCTGAGGCTCTCCACGGCAGCCTCGAGTCGCCCTACTCGATGACTAATGCTGTCTGAGGGATCGCTCGCTTCTGCCGCTGGGACATGTTCCTGGCGTTGACATGTCGTCTGTCGATCGATACAGGCATCGCAGGGGGCCTGGCCCTGATTGTGGTCGAATGTGCATCGGACCTTGCGTTTGCGGCATTCCAGGCAGCTGCGAGTGCCCTTGCGCATTCTCTTGGTCGGCCGCGGCGAGGGTTCCGACATGTCGACTCGCTTGTTTGTGAGAAGTGGATGCACGAAGGAAGGGCGAGCCATTTAATAAGAATGATGTCTCCGGGAGCGGACGGACCGCGGGCCGTGTGCCTAGCGCCCAACCTACGCAAATGTGACTTCACTCCAAGACCTGTTCACCACCACCTCACGCACCTCCACCACCCACAAACGACATCGCTCCGCCGTCCCCACCCCGTCTCCATCCTCCTGGACTCTAGCGCTGAGGATGTCTACAATACGCGCGCCTCATTGGCCGACCGCGGCCGCAGCTGCACCTCCACCACGGCGGCAGAGTGTTTCTCTCTGGGCGAGTGGTTATGCGTGATGACCATCCGTCCAGACGCGTCTGAAACCTCATCCAACAGCTCTGTCAGCATTTCCAGGTCCCATTCTTGCTCATTCGTCATCTGCATCAACAGCAGATCCTGGACGAGAGCTGCGGCCGCCGGATCCTGCTCGAAGTGCTGTCCTGCGCCTGGCAGCAGGCGTGCAACCAAAATCAGCGTGGCGGACCTGTTGACTCGAAGCACGTTGAAGTGCGCTCGCAGCTCTCTCAGAATCTGCTCCCTCAGCGGGCTTGAAGACGCCGTCAATGATGTGCAAGGAAGATGGAGCACGTACACCGCGGCGTCTTGAATGGGCTGAGGAGCGCCTCGTGGCCGTTCTCGCACTTGGACTCGGGCATCTACCGCCTGCCGCGTAGCAGTCGCTCCAGTCGATATTGGATGCTGTCTTGCTGCCGTCTCTTGCAGCTGGACGACCACCTGCAGCTCAGTCGCCTTTTCAGCCAGCGCATATGCTGTGGTGATGGACTTGGCTCCGACCTCCAACTGTCAGTACAGTCCGATCGATTTGCGCAACTCGCGCGATACGTACCTCGACAACAGTAGCGCCTCTCAACTTTGTCCAGTCCAGTGATAGAAGTACTGTGGCAGTGCCATTATCCACGAGATCATCCTGGATGTTTTGAAATGCTTCCAACTCGCGCCGAAGTCTCGACCCCTCCTCGCACGCTGCACTCAAAGACCTTGAATGCTGTGAATCCAGTTGGAAAGAGGAAAGCTGTGGCTGCTTCTGCTCTGCGTTGTGTCGAGTCGCATCCGCCATCCGCAACGCCGTTGGCAATGCTGTGTCGCAGATCTGGAAGCACAAATCACCATGAGTGATACCATCCTAGCCTCCCTAAAATATTGGTCACTCACTCACGAATGATACTGCATCAAGCAGAGATGATTTATCGGCGAATTGTGTAGACACCTTGCTATGCGCGAATACACCAGGCTCAATTTCTCGCAGGAAGCCCGACGCGGCTGTGAAACGTACAATCCGAGAGAGTTGTTGAACCGGGACGTCTGCGAGATCTGCTGCATCTTGATAGGACACCTGGCCATGTGCTGGAACGATTGCCAAGATTTCGAACTCGCTCAGCCATTTCAAGCACGCCAATAATTGTGCCTCGAGCGTGTCAGTGCAATTCGGACCTCAGATTGAAGTTCCAGGCATACTTGCTTGACCATCTCCCACAAAAAGACCTCGGGTGGATCTGTCATCTTGCTGGGCCTTAGCTACGATCTTAGCGAAACACAAGCTTGCTAACGTCTGAAGATGTGGGATCATGTTAGGCGCTGGGAAATCAAAGACATTGTAAATCTTCGTTGAACATGGTGTCCGCACGATTCATTCGCTGCGGCCAAGCACTTTAAGCCGATTGCCCGCACGCCCTCTGCGAGCCCTAATTTTGTGGGCACTCACGGGCGTCCTCGCTCTTGTATTTAGGCGGACTCCTTCTCTGTCCAATTCTCATTGAGCTGCATTGCTGGGATGTTCTTGCCCATGCGACTCGCTTCATATATTGTGCGTTGAGTGCATGCCGCCACCAACTATGAGAGGGCCAGCGGACCACTTCAAAACACACTAGTGCCTGAGGCTTCCACGGAGTGGTCCGATCAGGATCGTCACGGTGGGTCCTACTGCGCTCGCGAGGTGCACGATGCCACCGATGCGGAACGAGCACATGCTCCCAGGCTTATCAGCAACTCCCGACCATGCGCGCCGGATCAGCAGCAGGGTCGCTATATACGTTTCTTCTTTTTTAGGACAGCTGCATCTACCGGTGTTACTCTGGCATCATTCTGAGCTTCGCTCACACCGGTGGAAGCTCCCAAAAGCTTAGCATTGGAGTGTAGCTTGTGCTCCCACCTGTGTTTCTGCTACAACCTCTTCTCCGGGCACTGACATGCATCACGATAGGAGCAGGTGGCATATGAGGCAGAATTAGTGCACCTGCTTCACATGCTTCTTATGCCCAGGCATAAAAATGCGACGTACGACAAGGTCTAGAAGTCGCTTCACCAATATGTGATGCCAGTCTCGCTGAGGCGTCCGATCCCTGTTGGTTGTGGATCTTCATGAACACTTGCGAGATCCTTCTCGAACATTGGGCCACTCACGCAGCTGCGCAGATGTGGAAGGTCAATTCCCACCCAACGAGGACACAGCATGCCATTACCGGCATCTGGCGAGGCGTCGAAGGAGCGCCATGGTCTGAAGGAATGCGTAGGCGGGACCGTATCGCATTGCCTGTTGTCATCTAAGGATCTGGACCTGACGCCACGGTTCACGTATACTTGAACACAGTATGCCGTCCACAAGTCGTGCGAATATCGAATATTGCCTCCTGCTGGAAAGCAAATCAACCAGGGCTCTGCATCCACGGCTTCGACAATACGTGCTCTCGGAACTTCGAGTGGGCTCCCGCTTCAGAACTCCTACTTTGCTCAGCCTGCACCTATCGAGGCCTTACTGTTTGTCGGAAGGGTCACACCCGGGAACTCAAGGCCGACGAGAGATCAAGCAGTGCGCATGACTCCCAGATCCCGGTGTGCTGTCGCTCTCTAGCGCCCTTGATCGATGGCCATGGCGAGCTTCACCGCCTCCAATTACCAAGATTCATCCCCACAAGGCAATCCTCAGTCCCGATCCCAGATCGGGATCGCCAAGCTCAAGAACAGCTGCGATGCATGCACCGCGGCCAAGGTAGGCTGCACGAAAGAAAAGCCTTCCTGTGTTCGCTGTGTCAAGCGCCGCTGTAGCTGTGTGTACAGCACAACAAAGAGGATTCGCCGTGTACCGCTTCCCAAAGGGTCAACATCGACATCCAAACCTACAGCGAATGAAGAAAGGCCTCACAATGGTCCCGTTAATTCTGCAGGGCACACTCCAGAGAACATCACAGTAGCCCTTCCACAACAAGACTCAAGTCATGACTCAGTGTTCTTCCCAACTCCAGTCAGCAATGATCAGGCTCCAAACTGGATGCTATCAGCAACCACCACTTCCGACACTTTTGCCAATTTGCTCACCCCAGATGAGTCGTCCTTGTTCGACCTTCCAGGCTCTGTTGCAGCAGATTGGGAATCTGAATTCGATTGTCTGGGTTCTTTGGCGGTACAGGAAGCTGGCCAAGGCTCTGGCATGACTGACTCATCGATCTTTGATCTCGGTGACAGCATTCTTAGCGGCTACAGTTCTGCAGGTACAGATGCCGGAGTCAGTGGACGTGAGAGCAGCGCCGGCCTGTTACCTCCATCAAGCAGGACCTCAATCTTTGGCGATACGCATATCTTGCAGGAAGACACTGCAATGGACATATTTGGGCCGAATTGTGGAACCTCGTCGTCCGAGAACGCGCCAGATATGTCAGTATTTGCACCGGAAGTGCGTTCTGAATCGTCCTGCTCTTGCCTTGTGCGCGTTTCGGCACTCTTTGCTCGCATCTCACCACCATCACGGGTCCATAACTCTGACTCAAGGACAAAGACCAAGGGGACAAGGCCACAGCTGGAACTCGATCACGTATTGGAACAGAACACGAAAGCTCTGGAATTGGCCAAGGAATGTTTGCGCTGCTCCTGTGTGACTGATGGGTACACCTTTGTCCTCCTATCGCTCGTTGTCTTGGCGGTCTTGAATCGATACACGACAGCCGCTGCAGATATCTTGGACGGCGGCGGCGTCAACACCGATGCTTTGGGGAGAAGACAAAATCCGCAGGAACCTATCACGCAGAGCAATATCCCCGAGGCAGAGCGTCACAAGGCCAGTCGGCGTATACTATCGCAACTTACGGCGCTCCAGTCTATACAAAGAGATCTGAGCGAGCGATTCAAGGGCGTGAGTGAAGCCGAATCAGGACTACAGTGTTCAAAGCGCCCACTAAATGACCGGTCTCGAGATGGTGCTGTCACCCTGCTGTCCCTTCCGGCGCTAGCCGCGCCTGTCCCCTCGGTCGTTATCCAACAGCTGCACACTGCCATTCGATCTAGGCTTCATGAATTATCTCGCGCTATCATTCAGTCAATTCGCGGTCGCTAAAGGGTTTTCGTACTTCCCGTATCATATCCGAAGTGTTGCGCTCCCGAGATACGATGTGAGAGGAATAATGACAATGGAAGAAGCACTGCAAAAGCAACCACAACCCGCCCTCGGGATCTATATTAGAAAAGCTAAGACCTTGCTACAAAGCGAAATTAGAACTGGCTCAAGCCATCCACGATCTCCATATGCCGACTTTACTCTACAATACATCTCATTGTCACCTTACTCCGATCTATATCAGCGAACTTGTGATCTCCTACGAGATGTTCTTCATACCACGGGTCGTCATTCATACACTTCTTACCATCTCCAACACGACATGACCAACCTATGCTCGCACTCAAGAGCTTCGTCAAAGCTTATTCCCTTTTGCTGGGACCTTTTACGCACTAACGCTTGTGTCGACGACCTGACTAAAGCAGTCCACGTCGGCAGGCGGTGACATCGGAGGATCCAGCAATTATCCCATCAATGGCTTCGTGTCGGAAATATTGTGGATCTACACATCCCAAAGAGGAAGGCCTCCAAATTGTACATTTGACCCCCACGCAATATACGCGAATCCTGCACTGACGTACTGTACCTGCAACCATCATCTCACGCCATATTCCACCTGCATCAAATGTTAGGCGTCCTGCAGCTGATTTAGGGTCCCACGTTACACCGCGAAGGAGCGGTTCCGGTCTGGCGGTATTGTTGCACTACCGTGCATCATGTGGTGGCGATATGCCTTTACGGACATGCGAAGTTTGCGATAGCCAACAAATGATCTCTGCCCTCTTTCCCTGGTGGGGCTGTTAGTTGTTCTGCCGCCTCCATTGGACAACAATGAAAGTTGGTATATTGAGGGTCTGATGGTCGTGCCAGCTGTGGTGCTTCATAGGAGCTTTGTGGGTATCTTACCCTGCTGAAGGTCGCGTCTGATACGAGGTTCGCCAATGTTCCTTCTGCGGAGATCGGAGGTCGTCTTGCTGCACTCCCTCGACTCCCTACCGCCAGTACCCGTCCGACTTCATGGCTTGTGGCGTTCAAAAATCTCGGAGCTGGCACCGGCTTACCACCTTTTTTTCGGGCCCGATGAGAAAAAGATGTTGGCGGAGTCATTTTAGCCACATTGAGTCCTATAGAGTGTCAGCTCCGCAAGCTTGTGAGTCTTCTAGACGTAGAAGCCATTCCTCACGGTGTATGAGCTTTGGCATGAAACCTTGCAGACAGTACAGAAGACATCTGGCTTCAATCTCGCGAAGTGCAATGCTGGCTTCTAGGATCCTATGGAAGTGCGACCCATTGTTTCTTACTATCGGCAACTCAGTTGGCTCTTCTCAAGACTCTGATGATGGAGTCTATGGGTTAATAGTCCTCACCCCTCCTCAATGTTCCCCTTCGAGGCCACGTCGGCTCCCATGGAGTCCTCGACCCCAGTCTTCGAATTCCAGATGGCCCTCTAAGCTCGTCTAGTCTGTCTTCTTGCAATAACTTCCACCATTGGAATAGTGTGTCTTCGCAAATCAGTCTGAACCAAGGCGGGAACAAACTTTGAGCGTTTTCGTCATTCATCGCCAACTCGAGCTCGCTCATTGTCACGTACTTCCAGTCTCGGACCTCGTTGGGGTTGGCGTCAATGGCCACATCTACTTTGACGAACAGTATGTAGTCGATTTCATGCTCTCCCCAAAGGCCGTCGCTGGCAGCTTTGTAATGAATCCGGCCAAGGAACTTAATGGAGTCAAGCTCAATGGATGATGTTGGGATACCAAGCTCCTGCAACAACTTCCTCAAGGCTGCACACTTGGCGCCTTGCACTGCGGAGCTCAAAGTCATGCCATCTCCCTGTTCGGCGGCCACGCTCAGAGGGTGGGAGCAGCAAGTATTGGTCCACATGTCCGGGAAAGTGATCTTTTCCGACGCTCTTTGTTGCAGTAGCAATCGATTCTTGCTATCAAATAAGAAGACAGAGAAAGCACGATGGAGGAGTCCATCATTGATGTTGGTCATGAGATGACAGTCCTTCTTGCTAGCAGCACCCAGAGGATTATCGTTGACATCGACAACGATACATGACTCTTCCATAAGACGGACCTGTTCCTCGTCGTATCCGCTTAGAAGAAAAGCTTGGGAAGATTGCTTGGCGGCTCCGCTGGTCGACAAGAAGGCTTCATTCGGCTTGGAGTTGTGGTGAAGGATTCCATTTGCCGAGTCTATGCGTCTGTGCTGTTCGAGATGCATGGCCATGGCTTCTTTCTTGAGATGTGAGCGAGCAGTCACAACTTGCAACGTTCTAACGAGCGTGCTGAAAGCTGTAGAAATAATGAAGAGTTCGGCGGTTACACATCCCGGACTGGCGGGCTTCGGGCATGTCTGCGTTGTGTATATGCTGGAAGCTCGGATTGCTTACAAGCTGAATGCAACCGTGGTGCTAAAGGCCTTGGTAATCTGCGCCTTCAGGACTGGTCTGCTCGCTTTGACTACCTGGATAAGCCTTTATACTACTGAAGCCAGTCGAAAGGCCTTCGCAGTCTTTGAAAGTCGTACGTGCTGCTCTCCATCGCATGCAGCCCACCGCCGGAGTGCCTTCGGCATGGAATCTCAGACGCCCCTGCCGCAGCTTCTTCCAGAGACCTTTCGATCAGACATCAATGAAGTCGATCAACGCAGTCACTCGCCTCTGAGAGCCAGATTGCAAGCGTTGCTTTCCTGGATCCCGAGAATCGCATCCGTCAAACCAGTCATTACCATCTGCATCATCGCGACTATTGCTAGCGTCTGTTACTCTGGGCTCCTCGAGGAGACTTTCATTGACCCCAGCACTTCTGGTACCAGTTCGTACTGGTCGGACCAATTAGAAAAGAGCAGCACTTTCGTGACTCGCGCTGAAGACGGATGGCAGTGGCGAAAACCCGACCAGGCAGCATTTTTCAGACTGAAAAACAGCTTTCCTGTCGATCAACATTTGTCTGTCTTAAGATTGGTTCTTCCAGGGTCTCAAGAAGCGGGAACTGAGAATCTGAACACACTCCTGTCCGCAATTCTGGAGAGCAAAGATGTAACTCCGAGGATAATGCATGTTTCAGCCTTTCCAAGACTAGAGACAAACCTCGATATCATCGTACCAGAGTCGCAAGCCATCACTGCTTTCGAAGCTGTCGAACAGCTGTCTCTCGAGCTAGGCGGAGAACAACGAAGCGCAAATCGAGACATGTTGGTGCCCACCATTTCGAGAGAACCCCGGAGAAAGACACTGCAACACTGGGCCAAAGACTCCTGGCAAGAGTTTCGCAAGCTATTTCAGCATGCACAGAATGCCGACATCTTCATGATGTGCGTCTCATATGGTACTGCGATGGTACCATTCATACATTTGTTTTTGTCCATGCGTCACCTGGGCTCGAACGTTTGGCTGGCCGTAGGAGCACTATTCTCTTCCGGTTTCGCCTTTCTCTTCGGCCTGTTTGTCACCGCAAAGGCAGGAATACCAGTGACCTTGCTCATCCTTGCCGAAGGCACGCCGTTCTTTATTATTACAGTGGGTTTCGAGAAATACGTTATGCTGGCGCGATCTGCCTTCCACTACGAGCGTTTGTCGCGTGGGAGAGACGACTGGGCAGATGCTGGCGAGCCAGGATCGTATAAGCCGGCGCCTACCTCGTCTTCGGCATTAATGTTAGCTGTCAAAGACACTGGATCGGAGTTGTTGACAGCATACGCCGCGGAGATTGGAGTCTTACTGTTGGGCACAGTGCCAGGAGTAACGGAAAGTCTCCGAAATTTCTGCATTTTTGCGATATGGACGCTGTTCTTCGATCTCCTGCTCTTATTCACGTTCTTTGTGGCAATTCTGAACATCAAGCTGGATGTACTCAAGCTTAAGCAATACCTCGATACGAGAGAAGTCCTAGAAAATGAGGGCGTGGACACTCAAGTGGCCGAGAGTGTCGCGCAAGTCCAGAATCGCTACGACCCAAGTCCTTCCAACATTTTCATGTCGCGAAGGCGCATCTCGGCCTTCAAGATCATCATGGTCGTGGGCTTCTTTCTTCTCAACGGACTCAAACTCGTGACAGTGCCTTTCAAAAGCATCAGTCCATTGGCCGATTACTTGCGAGAGTACCTGGTCAACACTGAGATCCTGAAACATCACGCTGAAGTCCTGGAGAGAATACTTTCAGAATCATACAACATAAGCCACGGCATCGCAGCGACAATTTTCCCGCCTATACATTGCGTCTCCTTGGACGGAACTGACGCTATGGCTCCGACCAAAGACTTTTGGTCACTTGTTGTGAGAATTGCTGGAATGACACAGGCCTTTGAGAACCCATTACTATCGAAATTGCTGCTTGCAGCTTTGACGCTGAGTGTTGCCTTCAATAGCCACGTTCTTCGTACAGTGTCGGAAGCAAGGAACGGCTACAAGCAGGTCGAATCAGTCGATGCGGGGGAACTCGATCGCGCACAGAGGTTTAATTTCGTCGAATCGATCGAAGATGCTATGCCGATAGCAAAGCAGCCAACACGAACTGACCATATTTCACACCAGAGCCAGGAGATAGACACGGATGTATCAGCGGCTGTTGATCGACCTGCAACTGCACGAAGTCTGGACGAGATGGAGGAAATAGCGCAAGCAGGCCGCCTTGGAGAGCTCGATGATGATCAGATCGTCACTTTAGCGCTGCGTGGAAAGATAGCGGGACACGCGCTGGAGGCCAAGTTGGGAGACTTCGTCCGCGCGGTGAGTATCCGGCGCAGTGTTATCGCACAGTCTCCTGCCACAGCAGATTTAACTGGTGGCCTTGTGCAATCGAAGCTACCATACCATCACTATGACTGGAAAAGAGTCCTTGGAGCATGCTGTGAAAATGTCATCGGATACATGCCTGTCCCTGTTGGTGTAGCGGGTCCTATAGTTGTCGATGGCAGAAGTTACTTCCTACCCATGGCTACGACCGAAGGGGTTCTAGTAGCAAGCACCAGCCGTGGTTGCAAAGCAATCAACGCAGGTGGAGGTGCAATCACGATCATCACGAATGATGGTATGACTAGAGGCCCTTGCCTTCGATTCCGGTCTTTGGGAAGAGCAGGAGCTGCAAAAGCTTGGCTTGATTCTAGCGCAGGGTACGCAGCCATGAAGAAAGCTTTCGAGTCGACCAGCCGATTCATTCGACTGGTTTCCATGAAATCAGTAGGTATGCCCGATCAGCTCGAGTGGCATGCTGCTTAACTAATAATTTGTGTTTAGGCCCTCGCAGGCACAGAGCTATTCGTTCGCTTCAAGGCGACAACTGGCGATGCTATGGGCATGAATATGATATCTAAAGGCGTAGAATATGCATTGAAGTCGATGACGGACGAAGGCTTCGAGGATATGGAAGTCGTCTCCGTGAGTGGTAACTATTGCACTGACAAAAAAGCGGCGGCTATCAACTGGCTGGACGGCAGGGGTAAAAGTGTAGTGGCCGAAGCTGTCATCCCCGCAGAGGTGGTCAAGGCCGTCCTAAAGACTGACGTGGAAACGATGGTACAGCTCAATATCTCGAAAAACCTCGTCGGATCTGCAATGGCAGGCTCCGTTGGTGGCTTCAATGCTCATGCTGCCAATATTGTCGCAGCTCTGTTCATTGCAACAGGACAAGACCCTGCACAAGTGGTGGAAAGTTCCAATTGCATTACTACAATGCACAAGTAAGTCGAATACAGTTATTCTGCTATGTGATAAGGCTAATCAGACAACAGTGTCGAAGGATCACTTAGGATGTGTGTCTCCATGCCATCGATCGAAGTCGGCACACTTGGGGGAGGCACGATTTTAGAGCCCCAAGCTGCCATGCTCGATATGCTGGGTGTCCGTGGACCCAATCCAGACAATCCAGGAGAGAATGCCAGGCAGTTTGCTCGTCTCATCGGCGCGGCAACTTTAGCTGGAGAACTGTCACTGTGTAGTGCCTTGGCGGCTGGTCACCTGGTAAAATCACATCTGCAACACAATCGATCAAAGTGAGACCAGTCCAGCACGTGCAGCTGCAATAAAGTTCTTGAGCTGGAGTTCAGTCGCGAAACCATCGTTGCAACACATTTTCATTAGCTTCTAAGTGTGCGCTCAAACAGCGTGCGACGACACAACTGGCCAACTGAAAAGAGTTTAAAAATGACTACCTACGACTGTGACTGGAGTGGAATTGTTGACGCAACGAGGACTGCTCATGATATACTGTGTCATTTGGCTTCGTATCGTAGTCTGCCCAGCTTACGCATATCATGTTCACGCATTCTGCAAAGTCGTGGACGGAATCCCGAGTTCTCACGGAATGCCGACATCTTTAGACAGCTCCGATTTTGGTCGGCTCATTTTCAATCAGTGTCCTATCTGCTTCACGACTACATGCATGATAACGTAGCATAATCTGTCTCTATTCAGTTGACACAATGGACTCTGCGTGGTTGATTGACTCCGGTGAGCTTGATCGAACAAGTGCCGCTTGAGAAATAGGAAGTTGGCTAATTGTTGATACATTAGATGGTAAAGCCGAGAGCGGAAGCCATGGTGTAAATGGTACAAGCAAACCTTCCACAAACGATACGCCCTTACAAAATGGAGCGAGCACTGTGCTGCCCCAGCGTCAGCCCTCTACAGGCGTCGAAATTCTCATCGTTGGATCCGGACCAGGAGGTTTAATGTCCGCCTTGGAGTGCTGGAGAAAAGGTCATGATGTAGTGAAGATCCTCGAAAGAAGTGAATCGCCGGTGTTGACGGGAGATATCATGGTTGTGCAGCCATCTGCAATCGAGATCTTGCGACACTGGCCCCAACTCGTCTCCGAGCTCAAAGAGGTGGAGTACGACGTTGACATGCACTACAAGAAACATTCCGGAGAGCACATATACGGGCCATGCAAGCCGTCTTTCAACGATCCTGGAGAGCACGAGCGACGTAAAGGCCCGTACACGGCTGCCTTACAGCCAAGAATTGGATTTTTCCAGATGCTGCTCCGACAAGTAGAGAGAGTCGAAATTGAAATCGAGTACGGAGCGCGAGTGGAAACATACTTCGAAGACATCCCAGCTAGAAAGGGAGGCGTGATACTGGAAAACGGAAAAGCTGTCATTGCCGACGTTGTGGTCGCTGCTGATGGGCAAAACACGGCATCGGTAACACTGGTATCGAGCAGTACAGTGAAGCCTAAACCTAGTGGCATGGCGATCTACCGGGTGGCATTTTCCAAGGAACATGCATTCCAGAACGAGGTTGTTCGAGAGCAGTGGAAAGATGACTCATCTGTATGGCAGTTCTGGCTGGGACCCAAGATGTATTGCGGGATTGTGGTTCACGATGATATTATATCCTGGGGATTCACTCCGAGAGACGACGGAACTGCTGACGAGTCTTGGACTCCGGGTGCTGAGGTCACACCGGAACAAGCGATCAATGCTATGGGGAACGCTCTCGAAGGCTGGCATCCAGCCATTCCAGCTCTGGTACGAATGACTCCAAAGGGTACAATTGTGCACTCGCGCTTGATGTGGCGGGATTTGCGAAGACAATGGACTTCTCCAGGCGGGCATGTTGTTCAAGTCGGAGACAGCGCTCACAGTTTCCTGCCAACTTCAGGCAACGGTGCAACTCAATCCATCGAAGACGCTGTCACGTTAGCAACATGCCTACAGCTGTCCGGCAAAACCAACGCCGGGCTTGGAACCAAGATTTATAATCTACTACGATATGAAAGAGTTGCCTGTGCGCAGAAGATGACGTTTGTCAATTCTCAGCTGAAGCAGGAAACTGACTGGAAAGCGATTGAGCGAGAGCCGGCGAAGATCAGAACCAGATTCCCGAACTGGGTGACTCGCCATGATCCCGAGGCTTATGCTTACGAGAAGTATGGGCAAGCTTTCGCACACCTTACAGCAGACGCTCCGTTCCAAAACACGAACTTTCCTCCCGGTCACAAGTTCGTTCCTTGGTCGATTGACGAGGTCAAACAAGATATCGAAAATGGCGTACGCGTGGAAGACCTACTGGATGGCGACTGGTCCTAGGAAATTGAACATTCGTATAAATTTCGTAGTTGTAGATGATAAGCACTAAGTTCTGACACCAGCCGATCTATGAAGATATCGTTGAGGCATGTGAGGCAAACACGCCCTCAATCACTTCTTGTTCATGAGGCTAGTATGCTCTTGCTCTCGCTTTATTGCTTGGAATCTATGGAACGCATGCACAACAAAGCACTGTTTTGCCGTCCGCAGCACCGGGTACTCCAAAACGCGGTCTTGACAGGATTTCAACCCGGGTTGCAAGAAGCTTGTGGGATCTCTGTCCTTTGATGAGGAGACTATCGACCGTACATCAGGCAGCCTGCTCGCGCATATGTTTCTGAAACTTGGGCGCGAACTCCCTCATGAACGCTGAATCGATCATCTCCTCAAACTTGGCGACTTTGTCACCCTTTTCATTGAAAGTGATAAACGCAGCATCTATGGTCCATGACTCGGTCAGTGACGTTTTTCCGAAAGTGCAGCATTTCGACAATCGCCCAAATCATGCTCAGTGGAGCAAGAGTAACACTAAGAGTTGAGTCGCCTAACTTACATTCCATATTCCAATCGCCTATGTCGGTAACACCTTTCGATGTGCAATACACAGCAGCTTTGTTTCGATCAGGATCATGTACTGTTTCATGCACATTGAACTAAAGACTCGTTGTTAGCTATGCTATGCTTATCGTCGTCCATGCACGTCATAGTACTTCGCAGTCCCTGATAGCCCCCATCATTGTCGGCAGAGTTGCTGCGACCTCTTTTTTAGTCTTTGGAGGCAGTCCCAGGTTGAGTGGCATTGTCACATGCTCAAAACTATCGTCAAAGACAGCGAGCCATGATTCTGCATTCCAGGACTTCCAAGCCGCGAGGAAGTTCTGCAATGTCGCAGCTTGTATGTGTGCATCTGCTGGCATGATAGTGATTGACGTGGTACAAAGACCAAAGTTTAGGTCTTCAGTCTCGTCAGTATAGATGGAATGGCTTGTGCGGCGAACGGACTTTGGTTGCCAGATTAAAGAGTCGTTCTCTCCAGACGGGTTTGATCCAAAGGACCACTCTACCGAACGGACTTTGGTTGCCAGATTAAAGAGTCGTTCTCTCCAGACGGGTTTGATCCAAAGGACCACTCTACCATGGGCCCGAGTCCCGCCTCTAGACGCACTATCGGCCGGCTTGCAGTTTCTCACCATTAAATGACCGGTGGCAGGGCTCAGTGCATCCGGAATTGTTTGCTTCATTTGTTTTGCAAACATGAGGCCAACTCGCGTCTAGCATCATTGACAATTTCGTGAACGACTCTCTGTCTGAGCGCATTACTATCGATTCGATACATATTCTCCAGTCTCTCGGAGGCGCTATCTTCATTGTAAATTCCGTGCCATGGCTGATCGACTCTCTCCTGGCACGGGTCTTCCAACCGGCGCGGTTTTGTCCGGTACCTTTCTCTCAGGTAGGTCAGCAGCTGTCGCCTGCCATGTCTCTACTGACCAACTTCGTCCACAGGCGCCATGATGAGCCTCTCGCTGCTCGCAGTGCCAGTACTACTCGATACAGTTACAAGCGCACCGCTTCTAATCGACCAGTGGTACAGCTTATACCACTACGGACATCGAATCGCCCCAGGATTATCGATCGCAACTTGCTCGTTGTACATTCTGACAACTTTCAGAAGGCGAAAGGAACGAAGGTCGTGGTTGCAATACGCCTTCGCAGGATTGTTGACCTTCGCCATGATACCTTTTACTTTGACTGTCATGGCCCCGACGAACAATGCACTTTTCGAGCTGCAAGCTCGACAGGCCGGCGGAATTGGGAGCAGTACGGCATTGAGTCATGCACAAGAGCTTGTTAGTAGATGGCGTGATTTGCACCTGATCAGGTCACTTTTCCCATTGATGGGGGCTTGCATAGGACTTTCAGCGGTGCGAGGCGAGAGTCAATGATTTGCACTGCAAGAGTGGCAAACGTCGCTGTGGCAGGGAAATGTTTAGATATTGAGCTTCAGCCACTATTGAAGTGATTCAAACTACCAATAGGCCACTGTCCTGGTACTGTCTCTTTTTACTAGCATGACGATGCGTGGCCCGCGTGGATCAGAAGTGCTTTGTACGACTCCATCTAGACAATCAGTACAAGCACTAGCAGCACTCAACCATCATTGTGTTTGACCCGATTGTATCCGAGCTCACAGAAGAACGAAGTCCGCGATTCGTTCTCACATGCTGCGCTGAAATTTGTTCCGGGTTGATAGAGCATGCATATCCGAGCCCCGAGTCCCGAAACAATCCATCGCAGACTTTGTGGCCTACCACTCCCTCCCGGAGCGCCAGGACCCGACGCTCTGGATGGTCTGTTTGCAAGTGTCGCTCATGGTGCGTGAGCATGTGACATGGGATCAGAAGTCCAAGGCATAGCACTGTAGCATTGATTCTGGCCACGTTCGCTCAGGCTTGGCGAGACTGTTCATTGACTGGTGCGCTTCTCTTGCCTCTCGTTCTAAGCATATGACTATTTCAGGCATGACCAAGTTTGATTACCAGAAGGCTCAGGCTGGTCCAAAATTGGCTCAGATCTCTGGAGGTCCGCTGTGGATACATCGATCAATCTTCGACCATTTAAAAGAAGGCCTTCGCAGAACTCCCAACAAACCGGCTGTCATATGCCCTCATCAACCACATGGTCATATTCAAAACGTCAAATCCGTAGAACAAGTCATTTTGGATCCAGAAAACTTATCGTCAAGACCGAGACCGGAGTGCATGACCTTAACCTACAATGAACTTCACCACACAGCTCTCAAACTGGTGCACAATCTTACCGCGTTGGGAGCCAGACCAAGATCGACGATTCTCATAGTTGTACCAAACGGAGTCGAATTCTGCATTCTATTATGGGCCTCCATCTTGATGCAACTGACAATGGTCACAATGGATATGACGTTGCTCGAATTATCGAAGTTTGACCATCTGAGGGACACTCTGCGAACGCTTAGACCGTCGATTGTCGTTCTGCCAGACCAAAATGCGGCAGAATTGATGCAAGAAGCGGCCCGAAAGTTGAAGCTGGCGCCACCATTGTGCGTTGCACTAGGTAGCACAGTCTCGCAAGAGTACTGTTTATTCTCCGAGCTTCTGATTGGGAGTCTGAGCAACAATGTCGAGCAAGAAGTCCTTCAAGGACTAGGAAAGGATGATCCCAATCGTATCCACTCGATCACCTTTACATCCGGAACAACAAGCAAACCCAAAGGCTGTCCAGTACGAGTAAAGGGCATGAGCCACATGCTGCACTCATGGTCGTGGCTCATCAATAAAGACAATGGCGTACGAGCATTACAACAACTACACAACTCTCGTGCGATCGCACCTGCTCAGATGCTCCAAACGTGGAAAGCTGGCGGCACCGTCGTCATGCCGGGGAGAAATTTTGCTATTGAAGATACACTGGACGCGATTGAAAATCACGGTGCAACTTTTATCGTCCTGTCACCGGCGATGGTACATCGTCTGAGTGAGGTGGAAGATGGGCACTGTCTAGCCACAAGCTCCGTGCGAAGCATTCAAATCGGTGGCGACGCCGTCACAAACGACGTTCTCGACAAGTGTGCCAGAATCTTCCCAAAGGCATCGATCTGTACCCATCACGGCATGTCAGAGGGCGGGGCTGCGTTCAAATGGGCATTCTTCGATACTCCACCAACCATCATCGATACTCATGGGGGCGTCTGCCCAACTGGGACCGTGGCAGCTGGATCAACAATTCGAGTCTGGGATCGAAGAAGGAATCGGATTGCGTTGAGAGGCAAGCCAGGAGAGATGCATATCAGCAGTTCCAGCATCATCGAGCACTACTTGGGCGGTGCAGACCCGGATAGTTTCCTGGTCGACGCTACTGCCCGTTGGTTCAATACTGGAGACGTTGCTATTATGGACGACCAGGGCATCGTCACCATTCTGGGCCGACGTAAAGACGCTATCGAGCACAGCGATGGCACATTGATCATGCCTTCGTCGATAGAAAACAGTCTGCAGGAGTACCTCGGGACACAGGTAAGATTCTGATTCATGTCAATTGAAACGAGGAGAGATCACTAACGACGGGTAACAGGTCTGTGTTGTGGCAGTACCTCATACGGTCCATGGAAATAGGCCAGTCGCAGTTGTAGCGAACATGGGCACGCACTCACCAAGTGCAGCAATTAACCACGTGCAGCAGACTCTCGGCTCGGTATACACCCCAGATCATCTGCTCTGTCTTCACGACCTTGAGTTGACGAAGTTCCCGCTGAACGCCACCGGAAAGGTAGTCAGAACCACAATACAAGAAGCCGTGCTGTCATCTGCCTACAGCCAGGGTAGTCAGGCTCAATGAGCTGTTGACAGAAATCGATAGACCATAGATAATTTTCTCACGATGTCTTTCCCAAATCAATGCTGGAACCATCTTGGTGATAAATCTTCAGTAGCTTCTCTCTGGCGCATAGCGTCCAACCCTGGTTTCAAAGCATGTGTCACCGTGATTGAGCCAAGAGTGAATACATGAAGTACACCTCTACAAATGTCTAGTCCTACGAGCCACCGCCATATTCCAAGTGCATTGAACCTGTTCGTGGCCGACGATCACAGGGCTCGACCCGTGACTCACCCATAATATTCCTCCAGCCAACTCTTCAGTGCGCCAACAGTTGGATACTCGAGGAAGAGACTGCTCCCAGCCTGGATCCCCAATTGCTGCCTGAACTTCTCAGAGACCACCAGGCTCAGCAAGCTGTCGACTCCAATGTCGCTAAATGACGCTTCGTCGGGTAAGTCTTCGAGCTCCAAACCCGCTTCAAGAGCAATAAGTGCTACCGCTTTCATCGCCGTGCTGTTCGTTTGCGAGATCTGTTTGTTGACCGCATCCCCGACCTCTGTCGTTTTGTTTGGAGTGAGCGAATGCAGCACGTCCTCCTTGACCAAATCTACGACTAGTGACCCGAGGGGTTTTGGTTCTATGGATCTCTTCCGCAAAGCACTTTTCGGGGGAGCGACAGTATGACCAGCAACGGTGCTCGCCGAAGTCCTTCGCGCTTGAGAAGCCGGGGCTGATGCAGTGTTGGAATCGGGAGGAGAAAAAAAGTGGCTCAGTAGTATCCTCGGGAATCGTCGAAATTGGATACCACCAACCATCCCAATGACCACGCCTTCTTGTAGCACGTAAACATCGCCAAGATATATTGTCGGATCTTCTGTCGTGGGAATCATCTTGACATAAGATCGATACTTTCCGCCAGCGATCAGTGGACGAGCGAAACGCATCGATTGCCAGCCAGGAGTGACGCAGTACGTTTTAGCCGTGTCGCTAGCGTCAGAAACATTCATAACGAATCCCGCCAGATGTGCCACGCTGTCGATCCAGTAGGGAGGTACTGTCCAGGTTCCAGACTTCTCCTTCGTGAGCTCGATATCAGCAAAAGCTTCGAATTCATTCATGACCACGGTCTGCATGCCTCGATACTTGTTCTCGTAGTCGACAAGATTGTTGGCGAAGAGTGCGTATGCCATTGGCCGTGACAGCCGGTTCGCCGAACCACATTGTGCTAGGTGCTCAAGGGTCTGGATCCGACCGTCGATCATGTGTGTGAGTGGAAGCCACGACACCAACCAATCTTGACCGTTGCCGTAAATGATTTCCGCGGTTGCGAAAGGCGAGTCGCCGGGGACTCCATTGGTGTCAACGTTGTACCATGCGAGGTGAGCGATGCGAGAACGAATATCGTCTGTTCGTGCTTCGACTTGTATCAGCTGCTTCGAGTTCGTATTGCTGTTAGCAACGAGTCCTTTTGTAACCTCCAGGTGCGCGATATCCATATCAGGAGCTGGAGCGTCGGGATAGAATAGGCTGTGAAGATGCTTTCCGAGAGTGTAGGCTATGTCGGCGTGAATTGATGAAGTGACGACGCCACAGTTGTTCATGCGGTGACCATTTGCTGCAGCAAGGAAGTCTGGTTGCATCAGATCTGATTGTATTACAATCTTGGCAGAGCTTCGCTCCACGGATTGCTCAATCAGATGTTGGACAGTGGATGTGTGGAATGGTGCGACAGACACAGACTGCACGGTGTCATTGGCCTTTTTCTTGTCGTAGAATGTATTTCCTTTAGTCAAGGCCCAGTCGCCGTTGTACTGGATCCAGAAGTTCTTGTTGTTCCAGCTGTAGGTCGGCAGATCCAATAGTCGCAAGTTCTCCTCGAAGGGTCGATGAAGCTCAGCCCATCGAATACTGACACCGGCAGTGTAAAGGGACGCGAGAGCGCGAGAGATAGTGATCCAATTATTCTCGCCCCGACGTAGTGATCCAATGGTGAGGTTTGTGCTAGGGATGGTTGATCGAATGAAGCTGCTGCACACTGTATGAGGGCCGATCTCCAACCAAACAGTATCGTCGTCAATGAAGGATTGGGCTTTGGCTTTCTGGAGAGCACCAGCAAAGTTGCAGGTCTCCCTGGTGGCCCGACGCAGATATCCGGCGTGAATACTCTTGTCATCGCAGACAGCCCTTCCTAGCAACGGCGACAACACCGGAAGCCTGGGGTTATTGAATACGACACCTTGGGCGGCCAGCTCGAAATCATCGAGAACTGGATCTGTTTGAGCGGAGTGGAAGGCAAACGCAACATCCAATCGCACGCATCGGAAGCCCTTCTCACCAAGAACTCTATGCACTTCAGAAATGTCGTCAGTACTCCCAGAGATTGTCGTTGCATCAGGCCCATTGATGCAGGCGACCTCGTACTGCAGTTGGAGTCCTGCGGTGGAGTCTTCGATTTGAGACGCCGAGGTCTTCACTGCCAGCATGGCATGGCTGCCAACTGCGCACTTCTCTTCCAGCATAAGAGCTCTCGTTCCTACGAGATAAATGGCGTCGCTGGCTGAGAGCACGCCGCTTACGCAGAGTGCTGCGTACTCTCCCAAACTGTGACCGATCACCAGATCCGGCTTCACGCCTAGGTCCTCCCAGTACTTGGCCAGGGCAAGCTCGACACACAAGATTGCGAGCTGAGTGACGACTGGTGTATGGGTGTAATCCTTTGGATGACTTCCATCGATGGAGCTGATGAAAGACTGGAACCCTTGTTTCTGTGCGATACCATCCAGGCGATTTATCTCTGAGCAGAAGGCAGGAGAGTGCTGATACAGTTCTAGGTTCGAAGAAGGATCCATCGAGCCTTGTCCGGTAAAGGCGAATGCGATTGCGGGAGGTCCCACAGTTGAGATCGATCGCTTTGTGTCCGCTGAATCGATGGCCGATCTCAGACTACGTTCTAGAGTCTCTTTGCTCGAGACCTCCATAGCAAAGCGAAAGTTGTAGTGCGATTTCCGGGCGGTCAGCGAGTAGGCCAGGTCGGACAAAGAATGGTTGGGGTGGGCCGTGACGTATTGTAGCACTCTTTCAAGGTTTCCCTTGAACGATGCTTTGCCTTTCGCCGACACTGTGATGACATGCGATGGTCGAGGATCTTGGTATGAGGGCTTGGGCATTGTCCCCTCTTCCAGCAGGAGCGTAGTATTTCCGCCGGCAGCGCTGAAGCTGTTGACGACTGCCGTGCGTCTTCGGCCATTTGTGGCTTCCCATGGTATCTGAGTTAAAGGAATTCGTAGGTTCCGCCTGTCCATGTCTTTCGGCAACCGCGGATTCATGCTGTTCTTGATGCCAATGTGTCGCGGTATCTGACCCTTCTGGAACATGAGCAGCACTTTTAGCAAAGCCGAAACACCGGCAGCAGCTTCAGAGTGGCCAATGTTGCTTTTAAGCGCACCGACGTGAAGGGGACGATCTGCTTGCCGCCGTCGAGTACTGGGCGCGAAGACGTCCGAGACAGATTTCATCTCTTCGAAATCTCCAGCTTGCGTTCCAGTGCCGTGCATCTCGATGTAATCAACATCAAGCGGATCAATACCAGCCTTGCCTAGGACTTGATGATAGAGATCTGCTTGGTGCCCTGCATGCGGGTGGGTTATTGACACGGCGTGAGCGGAGTGGTTTGTAGCGGCTCCGAGTATGACCCCAAGAATGTTGTCGTTGTCTCGCTCCGCGTCTTCCAGCCTCTTCAGAACGATTGAACCAATCGCGTCTGCACGGCAATAACCATCAGCTTCTGTATCCCACGTCTTGCATGCATTCGGCGTCTTTGTAAGGAAATGGCCTTTACTGAGACCAGCGAAAGCGTCTGAGTTGGTCAAGACGTTCATCCCACCTGCAACAACAGTGTCGACATCACCACTCCATAATGCTGTGCAGGCCATCTAGTGTTGCGTGTTAGTATCGCTCCATACTGAGAGTGACTCTGACCGTGGGCGCCTTCTCCTCACCTGAATAGTGGCCAAGCTCGAGGAACAAGCTGTGTCGCAACTGAAGCTAGGGCCAGAGAACTTGAAAAAATAGTTTATACGACCGGGACCGAACGCTCGGCATCCTCCAGGCTAGTCAAGTCAGCTTGATAACTCATTAAAACAGATGTTGATCGTCACTTACAATGAAGTAGGTTCCAATTTCCTGCGCGGTATTGACCTCTCGATAGTCGTCGCTCGCTTGTCCGTAGTAAACTCCCACTCGGCTTTGATGGCTAGCAGATGTTCTGTTGGCAACATAGCCTGCTCTTTCTAGCGCCTCGTACGCTGTAACAAGCGCGAGCCGTTGCATTGGATCGATCTGTTCTGCCTCTTTCGGAGATATGTTGAAGAACGCTGCATCAAAGAGCCCTGGTTCATCGATAAAGCATCCGTAAGGCGTATGGCTGGCATTTACGTTCACTCCACTCGTGTCGGTGTGCGAATCCACATCGAAACGATCGCCAGGTACCTTCTTGTGCAAATCATAGCCTTCTTCGAGGATCTTCCAGAGTGCATCGGTGTCATCTGCGCCACCAGGCATTCGACATGCCATTCCAACGACAGCAATTTTACTTTGAGATGCCCTGCCGGGCTCATGGTTGTGCTGTGATAGTTCACTGTCAAAGACGGCGACGATATCGACAACATTGATCCTGGATGGTGAGATCGCCTTTTCCAAAGTCTGTACAAGCTCGTTGGAGGGTAGTGATGCTCGGAATATCTGGATCTTGATTGGTGCGACGGTCGTATGCTTGACTCGTTCCAGGAAGCCTTGGACAACGTTTTCCCACACTATAGCTTTGGTCAAAATTTCAAACACAATCTGCTCCAGTAACTCAACTCCATGGGCCGCGGGAAAGGGTTTCCCCGTGCTTGTAGATAAGACTTCGGAAACTGGTAACCACAGTGGAGATTGTGCCTCTGAATGCACGATGGTCTTTGCGTCGTCCATTGAGTAGAGATGACTGGCATGGCACAAGCCTGCGTATACCGGCAGAGCTGCATGCTTTCGGTCCCTGAAAAATGCAGATGTTCGGAAAAGGGCCTTGAGTCGGGCAGGTGGTCCGCTGATCGTCACTGAGGTGCGGCTTTTGGCACTAATGAATATTTGAGCTGCTCGAGGAGTGCTCTGTGACTTTGATCAGCCTATGTCTGCATCTGGAATATGTTGAATGCTTACCTTCCGAGCGTGCAGGACGTCCAGTTCCATTTGTGCATCGCCTGACGAAACGCCATGGACGACGTACGCCCATGAATCTGGGAAGCCATCTTGTTTCACTGGCTCGAGTAGCTTCGATGTATCTGTGCCTTCGAATTAGCACCAAGGCCATTATATCGGCCAAGGAAGATCACGGAGGGATGGTTGTCTTGTGGACGATGTGATAGTACGCACCAGAGACGAATATCCCTAGACGGAAGGCAATCCGAATGATTCCACTGCCATGAGCTGGCAAATCATAGAGCGTTGGTGACAACGCTACTGCGGAGGAAACCAACAACCCAATGCCTAGACCAGCAAGCAGCGTTTGTTGGCGAGTGTCGACTTGGGTACGGCTTGCTCCTGTTTCAAGGGTGCTGAGAAGACTTGGTCAGTATCGTTCGACCACACATTCTACCATGCGTACCTGATGTAGATCCCGAGCTGAACAACACAGAGAAGAGCGCCATCTATTGCGCCACTCAAGCTTCCTTGGCGAAGTTCGTGCTCATCCCAGAGCGAGGTAATGCACGGAAAAGCTGGAAAAGTATTTCTCAATTCGCCGGGAAGTAGCTCGATCTCTCTTCGAACCGCTTCAGTAGCTTTCACAAGGAATGACTCGAGCAAAGGATGTCTGCGGTCCTGAGCCAGAAAACGAATGTTGCGAAGGACGGTGGCAATGTCATCTGGGGGAAACTCATTCGAAAAATATGTGAGACCCATGGCCTCTTCGATTGGCTTTTCGTCTTTCGCGTCGTGTTTCGTCATGATGGCTTGTGTAACTCCTTGTTGAAAAGGCCTGTACACATATCGATCGGCAGCAATGGCGAGGCTTTCCCGTTTTGATCACTGTGGTAGGTCAATGCACAGGCGGAGCCGTTCTGATGGATGGGTCCGACCCGAGTGGCGAATCTCAGACTCGGCTCAACGAATGCGACTTTCCCAATAATCCTTCGCACCAACTCCTTCGCCACGAAAAGACGGCCGAATTGCTCGGCCGTCATGCTCTACGGAAAGCCGAGCATCTAGCATGATGCCCGCAGGGAGTGTCAGATGTTGGCGGTGAAGCTGAGAACAGCAGAATCGACCGTGTGATCTCTGGGGAACAAGTACACGCAGTGAATCAATTTGGGCTCCTACCACCTTCCAAGCATTGTACCACTAGCGCGCACTTTATGCCTACACACCCGACCTCAAGCTAAAGCTCGCTTCGAATTCTTGAAGCCTGAACAGTATGGGAGAAGGCGGTTACAAGCAGATCAACAAGTCATTGAATATCTGCGCATTCGACGACTATCTTACAATACAACAATCAACACTTCCTCCGTTGGCCGACGTCGAACAGTTGAGTCTCAGGGTCATTCGCATACTCGGCCAAAATCCTGGAAAGGTAGTGTTTGATGCTGCTTATTTCGACCACGCATTGGCTAACAATCACCTAGTTCACACTCCAGGGCACCAATACATATATTGTTGGCACTGGGAGTCGGCGTCTCATCATCGACACTGGACAGGGCTTCCGAGAATGGGCCGATCTGATTCAGGAAACCCTCCGCCAGGAAAACATCACTCTCTCGCATGTGTTGCTTACACATTGGCACGGAGACCACACAGGAGGGGTAGCAGATCTCATTCGAATGGACTCAAGTCTCGGTAACTCGATATGGAAGCACTCGCCTGAGGGTAATCAGCGCGCGATCGAAGAGGGTGACACGATCCAGGTAGAGGGCGCTACACTTCGTGCTGTTCACAGTCCCGGGCATTCGCACGACCACATGTGTTTCGTATTGGAAGAAGAAAATGCAATGTTTACCGGAGACAACATCCTCGGTCACGGAGTGTCAAGCGCTGTGGAAGAGCTCAGTACTTACATGAATACCCTCCACAAGATGCGATCACAAAACTGTGGCGTAGGATATCCAGCTCATGGGGCCATCATCCCTAATTTGCGGCTCAAGATTTCTGCAGAACTAGCGAGAAAGACTCGGCGAGAAAAGCAGTACCTGCTAGCACTGCAGCAAATCAAGAAAGAACGGATGGCATCCAGACGAGCCATCGGAATCACTGTCGAAGAGCTCGTTCTGGTTCTGCACGGTATGAATATTGATGCGGAAGTCAGAAAGATGGCACTTGAGCCTTTTGTGGAAGAAGTATTGAGGAAGCTTGCCGAAGATGATAAAGTTGCGTTTCAGATGCGTGGAGGCTCGCGGACATGGTTTGCATTAGACAGCTCTTAAGAACGGCATTGGTAGAAGCACATACCCAGGATAGACATAGACCACAGAGACTCGCAACTTGTCAATTGTTCTACTGTGACACGTTGATCACTCTGCCACGTTCACTCTACCACCGCTGTCATGCAAGAACAGTAGATGCAATCAGTGCTGTTTGTTGGCTCAAATCACCGCTGGCGCGGCATACCGAAATCCGAAGTCCGGGCAACAGCATGGCGCGAAACAGCCTGCAACTGGACTTGCCAGCAAATGTCTGGTCACCATGGCGACTCAATTGCAGACTTCCGACAAGTAGATCTATTGCGAAGAGTTTCCCTACACAGGACAGATGTGCTCACCAGTCTGGGCTTCGAATTAATCTACTTTCGTTCTAGTGGCTAGCGTCTTCTCCCTGGTCTCACCCAGGTAGATTGCTATACATTTCGCTATACTAGAAGCAAGTTGAGCTAACCTGTAGTCTCACTAGATCAAGCTGTCCCATCGATGCTATCCGCGATTGCGATGTCAGACGCGGCAACTTTTGCCAATGCGTAGACCGAAGCCTGAATAGGGCAAGTCGGGATCTGTGGTATGGAAGCTGCTCCAACAACTCGGAGTCCTTTTAGCCCCTTGACTCTCCAGTTTGCATCCAAGACAGATCCGAGTGAGACGGTGCCAGATTGATGATGCCAGCTTCGAGATGTTTCGATGATAGCTTCCCACACGTCATCCGCTTCTGTGACATTGGTGCCGGGAAAGCTCTCCGCCGGGATCACTTCTTGTAGCCCTGGAGCTGAGAACATCCTCCGAGCTTCCTGATAGCCTGCTTTGATCAAAGCCTTTTCTCCTGGAGTCGCCCAGAAATTGGCATAGATGAGTGGCGGGTCGCGATAATCTGTTGTTGCCAGTGTGACATTGCCCCTCGATTCTGGTTGCACCATGGCCGCCCAGACTGTCAATGCAGTGGCATTAGGCTCTGGCTGAGTGCCCACGTTACTGTAGATGTATGCGATGTGTGGACGGTCGGCTGGCAGTTTGGTGTAGAAGTCACCTGTGCCCTCAAAGACAGAGTCCGGAAGTCTGATGGCTCCCATTGCGTCGCCCCAGTCAGTACCAAGGACACCATCTCCGCTGGCGTTCCAGAGTGCTTCTTGCTCTGCTGCCCATGTCGCGTTGTTCTCGTACTTCCATCGAGTTGGTTGCTCTTCTGTAGTGTTGTATTGGATCACTGCAAAGTGGTGATCCATAAGGTTGCTACCGACCCCTGGAATATCTTCCACAACTTCGATGCCGAGCTCTTCGAGCTGATCCGCCGGTCCAACCCCGGACAACATCAGCAGCTGGGCACTGTTGATTGTACCAGCCGTGACGATGATTTCATCCGCAGAAAGTGTGTGTGTTGTGTTGGTAACAGTGTCGTTGTACGTGACACTCGTAGCAGTCTTTCCGTCGAAGTCAATCTTTGACGCCCATGCATCTGTGATGAGCTGGAAATTGGGCCTTGTGTTCGCGAGGTATCCGAAAGTGTTGTAAGCGTAAGAACGAGTGGAGTTTGACGCGCGGATCGTCACAAGCCCTTTCGTGACACCGATGCCGCCGCCTGAGGCGAAGTCGATCTCTGGAAGGTCATGATTTGTCGCAATAGTGTCAACGAATGGATTATCGAAGGGAAATTCATCTCTCTGTCGAGTGACTTCCACTGGACCGTTTCCAAAAGAGCTAGTGTTCACTTGCTGCTCATAATCGGTTTCCACTGCATCAGTCCAGTGCGTGGTCTCTTTGAAAGCCTCCAGGATGTTCTCCCAGGACAGTCCCTCGTTGCCTGATATTTCGGCCCATTCGTCGAAGACCGACGCAGATCCACGGCAGTGCAGCATCGCATTCACTGCCGTTCCTCCACCGACCAATCTTCCTTGGGCGCTGTCTGGTTGCGCGCCATTCAAAGTCGGATCGGGCTGGGACAGATAGTACCAGACGCTATCGAATATATTGAACAGGTTGCCTGGCACTGAAGTCATACAAGAATTGTGTCAGTGTTTTATCCCGCCATGGTCAAAATTACTTTCAAGGCATACCGTAGACGTCGGCTGTGTCGTCTCCATTGGCTGCAACCTCCAGTAAAACAACATTCACGTCGGGGTCTCTCGTGAGATGCTCAGCCAGTACAAATCCTGCAGGTCCTGCGCCGACAAGCACATAATTTGTTCTAGCATTTCTCGCTGGTCGTGCATAAACAACATTCGTCAAGCACAGGGACAGAAGCCCGACAGCTTTGAGATTCAGGAACATGATGAAGGCGAAATAACGAGCGTTGGCCAATGGAAGAGATCATTCACCTGTGAAGCTATAAGCTCTTCCTTTTGTTCTACCATGCCTCGGCAATTTGAGGCAGGAAGGTGCATGCTCCTGTTCAAGATCGGGCTTGAATGTGCAAGATCGGAATGGCTGCCAAGATGCCTGGGATACCGATGTGGTTCCCGTGCCTGTTTTCGGAAGACACTACATTCGCAGGTTGATGGACCGGGTACAGCTCACGGAAGCGACTCCCGAGTTCCGGAGACTTCGCGAACGACAGTTCTCTCAGGCGGCCAGACGTGACCTACTCTTTACAACTGTCGAGTAGAGTTGGGCTTCTTTCAATCGATCCAATTGTTCTCCCTTCGATCGCTTTCGAGCCAGTGAGCAGCCATGCCAGCCGACGCAAAAATACAAGCTGCCACGCTTGACAAGTTCATCCAGGGATGGAAGGAATGGACACCGGAGGGTATGATGGGAGTCATGGGCGAGGGGTACACGCAACGAACACTTCCATTTTCGCTGGGACATGCACCACGATCGAAACCTGAGGTTGAGTTCATGCTCCCGAAGCTAATCGACACCGTAAAGAATTACAAGGTATACCTTCCCCCAGTTCTTTCAGAAACTCGTGAGATTGATCGACCGACCGTGACCAGCTCGAAATAAAGCACATCGTCCACGACGCCGCGCAGGGAAAAGCGGTCATTTACGCGGTCTCGGCTGGAGACACACCATTCGGAGACTGGACGAACGAGTATGCCGTGTTTCTCAAATTTAGCGAAAATGGCGAAACAGTGCAAAGTGTTGAGGAGATGGTGGATTCGGCATTCACGAAAGATTTCATGCCGAAGTTGCAGAAACACTTGATCGAGCAAGGGCTACTTTCTCCATAGTTTCATGCGAATCACTTCCTGATAAATCTCGTACCAATGTTCGAAATGCGTTTCCTGTGTTCAATTCTGTCAGTAATAGCAAAGAGTACGTCAAATCGTGCTGGTATCAGAGAGTTCGGCACTCGACGACAACACCCGAATACCGGACTGTACCGAGTCACGAGATCTTAGCGATACCCTCAAGTAAATTCCAAGTTCATCGATCGCTTCATTCCTGTATCATCTTCCACATTGGCTGGTACTACCGCGACGATGGCCACATACGCAATTTTGGGCGCAACTGGCAATTGTGGCACAGCACTGATCCAAAATCTTCTGGCGTCACCATCGGCAGCCAAAATCAACGCCTACTGTCGCAACAAGTCCAAGCTTATCCGTCTGCTCCCAGAAATACTGGACAGCAAGTCAATTGAGATCTTCGAGGGCAACATTCAAGACGTGGACCTCATCGCATCATGCATCAAAAACACTGATGCCGTTTTCATGGTGGTCACAACGAACGACAACATCCCCGGCTGTAGTCTCGGTCAAGACCAAGCGAAGAGCGTAATCGCTGCTTTGGAAAAGCTGAAGAAGGAATCACCACCGGGAATGAAGCTTCCGAGACTGATTCTGCTCTCTTCAGCCACAATCGACGATCATCTGGCCAGAAAAATGCCTTGGTGGTTCCGACCAGTCATGCTCACAGCAGCATCGCATGTCTACAAAGACCTGGAGGTTACTGAACAGTACCTTCGGGCCCAAAGCGATTGGGTCTCAACTGTATTCATCAAGCCCGGTGGCCTTTCCGTCGACATACAGCGTGGACACAAACTAAACTTCGATGATGAAGAGAGTTTCATCTCGTACCTGGATTTAGCAGCGGCCATGATCGAAGCAGCGGAAGACAGGGAGAGCATATACGACATGAAGAATGTCAGCGTGACCAATGCCAATGGAGCAGCAAAGTTCCCACCAGGGACTCCGAAATGTATATTGATGGGGCTATTGAGGCACTTCTTTCCTTTCCTGCATCCGTACCTGCCAAGTACCGGGCCGTCGGCCTAGTTTTTATAGGTGTACATAGAGCAACGTTATAACTTTTGCCGACTGTCGCAAAGCTGCCATTGCAAACTTTTGCGTTGCACCAACTGGATGGCTTGAGCACGGGTGCAGAATGAGAAACTTGTAAATCTGGAATGAAATACGATTTGACCGATGCTAGAACAACTCAACACGAATGGATCTCTAAGATGAATCACGCCTCATCAGGCATCAGCTTCCACATAGGGTCGTAACCAGCGCCAAACACCCACTTCGCGTCGGTAGGAACGTTCAAGGTCGAATCATAAGCCATTTGCGCTACCTTTAGCCACAATTCACCATGCACAGGGAATCTTTCCGGATCTGCTCCCTCAAATGGCATTGCCACAGACTCGCCGTTCTTGATCGCCCTCACAAATTTGGCAACGTGACCATCATCGTGGGCTTTGTTAATAGCTTGATACAACTCCACCCAGCTCATTCCAGCGCTGTGAGTAGGCTTGTAGTCCGTCAAGAAGCTAAGGTCCAGAGGCGCTGCTCCACTGGCAGCGTACCAGACCAGATCCATTCGAGCTTTCCACTCTGTCAGTCGGACTTTGTCTTCCAATTTGATCCAGTCTTGCTGTGCAAACACAGATAAAAAGATCGAACTGGTGACGTTGTGCATATGGAAGAAGTCGATCTTCCTCTGCTTGCCTTCTCGCTGGGCAGCAGCAGAGATGTATGCATTGCAACTGATCATCTCCGCAATGCTCTTTTCCAGCTCGGTTGTTGGGACCCTGTACGCTGCTGCCAATCGTGTGATTTCTTGGAAAGCACGCTTCATCACGCCTTCCCGCACTCTGACTGGACCCATCTGTGGCTGCGCAGCATTCTTGATCGTTTGATCCTCTCGGGCCGCATGGAAACAATCCTTCAAGGTCATTCGAGGCTCTGCAGATGCACGACCGTGGCGTTCTGCGTCGAGCAGAAATTTCGGAATACCAGCAGAGTCATGCGAAGCAGCCTGGGCAAGAGCTTCAGCGACAACTAAAGGTTGCTCGAATTCGACACCTAGTCCAAGATGGATAATTGGATGGAAGGCTCCTTCGTAGAGTTGTGCCAGCATCAGCTCCGCATTATCTGTCTTAGAGAAGCAGTACTCCGTGATGACCTCTCTCCATCCCTTGGCATCGATCTCCCGTTCGAAGAATGAGAGGAAACTGGTGTAGTCGTGGATGTTGCCAATATGAGAACGGAACTCTGAAGCATCGTGCAACTTTGCCACCAGTTCCTCATCGAGAGCAGGCATCGGCCGCTGAACCTCAAGTCCGTCGTCATAAGCTCTCTGTAGCTCGCTCGGACTCCCGCCCAGTGCAAGAGTGGTCAGAACAGCATGAGCCATATGATTGTGGCCTCCGACATCTCTCCAGAACATGTGATATTCATCATGATTCTTTTGCAGCAAGCGGTTTGCAATTTCTAGACTGTCTTTGGGGTTGTCATAAAGTCTTGCAATGCCTGGGTTAGGCACCCGAAGATCGATTGGTGAGGCCGATGTTTGTGCCGTCTTTAAAGAAGTCGTGCCGTCATGTACGGCTTGAACGATTGTTGCGGTGGCTGTCATGGCGGGGAATACTTTGAGAAATCACAACAAGTGGGAATAGAGTTGTTCTTGTTGGGTCAAGGCCCTCTGAAGAGTCCAAAGATTGATCGAGCGGGAGAGAAGATGCGAACCTGCACTCTCTCCGAAGCGAAGCTGTGACCTCTCATTGTTGCCCGACCGGCTGAGTCGTTCCAATTCTAGTGCAGAGATGAATGGCATGTCCCCGAGAGCGGGCTTCGGACCTGAGACTGGCAACGTTTTATGCTGCAACATTGTGGCCGACTATGAAGAAATAAATATTCCACTCGCCAGTACAAACCATTCTATAGGCCATTTTATCAATATTCGATCTGCAACATGTCGTCGACGATCACACTCACTGAACCGGCGGCTCCCAAGGCGGACGCTCCCTTCGCTACGACCGACACAGATACCAAGTTCTGGCACGACTACATTACTTCTCGCCCTTCGCCTAGCGAAGACTTCTTTCAGCTGATCAACGAATACCATGACAGCCACGGTAACACTGGCCGCGGAATCGCCCACGATGTTGGCACGGGTCCGGGAAACATTGCTACACGCCTTGCCGACTACTACATTCGCGTCGTTGGGTCCGATGTGAACGCCAAAGCCCTCGCCGCAGCTCCAACGTTCATCTCTGAGCCCATGCTTCCGCGCATGACATTCGTTCAGAGTCCAGCAGAGCAACTGAGTAGCGGTGTCGTACCTCAAGACGTCGGCAACGGAAAGACGGATCTTGTCGTTGTGAGCGAATGCATGCCGCTCTTGGATCGGGTCAAAAGTCTCGAAGCATTTCGTACGCTGTTGCGTCCTTCCGGCACGCTCGCCATCTACTTCTACGGAAGACCGCTGTTCGCAGACGGCGAAAACCGAGCAGAACTGAACGATCTGTACGACTGCATCGCCACCAGAATCTGCACATTTCTGCTTCCTTTCATTGGATCTCCGGCTCAGGCATTCCATCTCCGTGCCGCAGAAACTATGGGAAGCTGGATGGACAACATTGGATTCGATCCACGGGAATGGAGGTCTGTGCAGCGTCATAAGTGGAACAGCAACGTAGACTTGCTCTTCAACAGCCGCTCGGGCTACGACTTTGAATTGACCAGGGTCGATCGCAGAGGAGAAGGAGAAACTACGTTCGAGAAGATTGATTCGCAGTATTGGCAGCATGAGTGGGATGTGGAAGATATTGCTAACTATCTCCGCTCTGTGTATCCCAACTACCGTGAGAAGGCTGGAGAGCGGTATTCGGACATTGAGGCTATGCTGGCAGAGCTGAAGAAGGCGATGGGAGGGAAACGAAAAGTCACTTTCCCTGTCAGTTTGATCCTGGCAACAAAGAAGGGGAATTAGATTGCAGATATGATCTGTAGATAGAGAAAGAAATTAATCGCTGACAGTAGCAACGAATGCCACTGTACGAGCGATCCTCTAACATCAATGACTAAGTTTTGAACAATGTCCAATGTACTTCAATCTCCTGAAAGTTGTATAACGACCATAAAATGTCCCTTCGTAACTCCTCGCAACGATTATGCCTTGAAGTTTTCCATCACACCCGGTGAGATCTTCTCCAACCGCTCGCTAAGCTCACTCCACAACTTTTCTTGCACATCGCCATTCTTCGTGACCACATCAGCAGGCTCAGCGACTACGCAATCGCTCAGATATCTCCCATGTGTATGCCGATCGCCGTTGCCGCCATGGAAGAGCGTCCGACTGCCCTGTTCCGTACTCCTCGCCAGGACCGTCTTCATAATCGAAAAGACCCACGATGACTGCTCTCTCGCCAAGTCGGAATGACAGAACCCTGGATCTACTGCGTTTATGGTCACCGGAAAGACCTGCTGTGGCGATTGCTTTCCAATGCTGCGGACGGCGAAGATCTCCAGCATTTTGCTGAGTGGGTATTGATGATCCCAATACTTGGTGCACATTTCCCGATCACCGATTATCTCGATGAGCTTGCCTTCTGGCGCCAGATCTTTCTGCGGAAAGGAGCTGTGCGCGTGAGCACCGGAGCTGGTTACGGCAAGCGTAGGACGTATAGAGAAGAGGTTGGCAGTCTCCTTCATCTTTGGGAGGACCAAGCCCGCCAGCAAGAAGGTCGAGATGTAGTTCACAGTGATTGACTCTTCAAGTCCTTCTGCCAGATGGTACTCCTTCCGTACTACTCCTGCATTTGCAATAAATACATCGAGCCGGTCGAGGGTATCGTTGACTCTCATGGCGAATCGCTTCACGCTATCGAAACTGGTCATATCCAGCTCCCATATCTCGATAACATCTTTGCTGCATTTTGTTGCCGTCTCGATGTCTGCTTTTGCAGCTTCGCCCTTGGAGATGGATCGCACGGCCAGGATGAGTTTTCCGGCACCAAGACGAGCAAAATGTTTTGCTGCCTCTTTTCCAAGACCAGTATTGGAGCCTGTGATGATTACAGTTCTTCCAGTTTGAGGCTGCTCTGGGTACGGCAACTTTGCCAACAACTGAGAGTAGATAAAGCCCATCTTGGTGTAAAGTTCGGTGAAAGTTCACTAGCAGATCGTAGTTGCTCAGCTGCAAATGTGCAGCGACAAACGCAACCACACATCGCAAATCGAAGGATCAATGTTCTTCAACGGTGTTACCTTCTCCGCGCCGATCAGGCGTCTCTGTACCACCACAGAAGCGAGATCACCCAATCTTTGCCACCGGATTTCGGACTTCGCGCCGGTGAAGCGAGTGTGGCACATACATTACCGAAGCCCGTTTCGGCCGATCTGCAGTGTTCCAGCTCCTAAGGCTCTCAAGATCATTGTCGAAAGAGGTCCCCGGTTTGAGTTGCATAGTCCGAACGGAGGACTTTGGATTTGAACTCGTGTTGGACGAAGCGCATGACTTCAAGTCGACTTATGGACGTAATCTGATGGACAAGATTCGATACCATTGGTCGTCTTTGGCATCAACCCTCACTTCAATACCGCGAGGAAGCTTTCATAGTACGCCAAGATCAACAACAACACCGGAACAGATCTGGGCAGGCTGGTTCACAGATGATTGAAGCTTGAAACGAGTCTTGATCGATTTGCGACCCATCAAAGGATCGAATACCAAGAATTTGCATTTTGAAAGGAGTAGGGACAAACGCAACTATCTCGAACGATTTCGATCCTGCATAGTATTAGGTATACCAACTCATCTTCGGCTATCAGACAAGCTGTAATCTTTCGAATCAATCATGAATTCCTTTCCTATAGCCGAGCAAGCTGGCAGTATAGCCAATTGACGTTATATACCAGTCGCATTTCTCTTGTCGGAACATGTAGTCCACTCCGTGTCGAGACGACTTTCATTGACATTTTCTACATTACTGCAGTACCATCCGCCAAGAATGTCCGTCTGAGCACGCCAAGCAAGCTTCCTCCTCTTGGCTTGACGGCTTACCTTAGAGACAGATTTTTACCAACCTCAGCAGTCCAGAGTCATACATGTTCCATGCCGTCGTACGTTTCCAGTTGACCAGGGCAGCCGGGCCGTGAACAAACGCTGTTCGGTGCTCGCATACCATGGCATCTTTCTGGGACTAGCTGCTATCGACTGCGTGAAACTGATTACGTCGCCAGACTACGCAGCCTCTCAGCCCAATTCGGACTGGTATCCCGCCACCGATCAACACAAACGGGTACTCGCCTGAATAGTACCAAGTCTCCGGCTGCGCAGTACAAGATCTTCCAGGCGTGGCCCTTGTTGCCTGCAGTTCAGCACTCGCAGCCCTCGAGGCTCAAACTCGGTCTAGATCCGAACATGCCGGACATGTCGGCTGACATGCGCTGACTACACAAAGCATGACTACTACTGATTGTGGTAATTCGTTCACTCCAATCGGAGCGCTCCTTAGCAATACAGGGTTGCTTTCCGTCATCTCGGCCAAAGACAGCGTGAAGATCAAACTATGCCGTCGAGAGACCACGTAGACATGCCACTTTCCACACAAGATCTGAAAGCGTGGCGCCATTGTGCTACACTCCGAGAGCGGACGCTGTACGCGGACATGCTCCAAAGAAGGCGATTGTGAGGAAAAAAATCTTGCAGCCACGCCAGGCTGCGTTGCTCCGAGGTCTCGGCCGACACGACCACTTTTCCGACGCAACAGAGCCAAAACATCGATCGACTTTTTCCCATCTTATCTGATGCTGTTCAGCCACGCATGCGACGACATACCCTGTCACAGCACCACGCGTGAGCATAAGCTAGTCTGCGGCTTGGTAGTCTTGAATTGCGCGGCTCCTATGATGCTGCTCCACTAGACTCTTTTGACCTCACCAAGAAATCGCCGAAGTCTGATAGTCTGACCTTGTATATGATACCGAGACAGCCCCTTTTGATTTGAGAAAAGACACTGAACAACGCTCTCTTTCTCACTTCCGATCGCAACAGCCATGCGTTCCAACGCACATTTCGCCCTTGTCTCTGGGCTTGTCGCAGCAACGAAAGCGTCCCCATTAACTACTCGAGCAACGAATGGCACATCACTCGCCGAGGTCTGCACTGTCGCCAACGTCCAGGCCATACTTCCTTCGAATGGCACTCTGCTTGGCATCGATCTGATTCCAAGTGCGGTAACAGCCAGCACCGTATACAATGCCACGACCGGCGGTGGCATGATGAAACGACAGGCAGGCGGAACCAGCACCAGCAGCACCGAGACTTTCACGTATTGCAACGTCACAGTGACTTACGCTCATACTGGCAAAGATGACAAAGTTGTTGTGAAATACGCTTTCCCACAGCCGTCTGATTTCAAGAACCGCTTTTACGTCGCTGGCGGCGGCGGCTACAGTTTATCGAGCGACGCTACTGGCGGCCTCACTTACGGTGCTGTTGGGGGCGCAACAGACGCGGGCTACGATGCATTCAACTACTCCTTCGATGAGGTCGTTCTCTATGGCAACGGATCGATCAATTGGGATGCCACATACGCTTTCGGCTACACCGCTCTGGGCGAGATGACGAAAGTTGGGAAATACATTACGAAAGGCTTCTATGGGATGGACGCAGACGATAAAGTCTACACATACTACGAAGGGTGCTCAGATGGAGGGCGTGAGGGTATGAGCCAGATCCAGCGATGGGGTGAAGAGTACGATGGGGCGATCACTGGCGCACCTGCCTTCCGACTCTCTCATCAACAGATCAACCACATCGTTCCGGCCACTATTGAGCACACAATGGGCTATTACCCACCACCATGTGCCCTTCAGAAGATCGTTAATGCCACCATCGCTGCATGCGACCCTCTTGATGGCCGCACTGATGGCGTTATCTCTCGGACAGATCTCTGCAAGCTGAACTTCAATCTCAGCTCCCTCATCGGCGAGAGCTACTATTGCGCAGCTACGATCAGTTCTTCGCTGGGGTTCGGCTTTGGTCGGAGAATGGCCAAGCGACAGATGGCTGGCAGCCAGACAAGTAGCACGCCAGAGCAGAACGGCACCATTACCGCACAAGATGTTGCAGTTGCACAAGGAGTTTACGACGGTCTGCACAACTCCGCTGGCGAGCAAGCATACCTCTCTTGGCAGATTGGATCTGACCTAGGCGATGCCGAGCCTACGTACGATAACACAACTGACTCATGGACATTGAACATTCCTTCCACAGGCGGCTCATGGGTGACCAAGTTTATTCAGCTACTTGATATCGACAACCTCTCCGACCTCGAGGGCGTCACATACGACACATTGGTCGAGTGGATGGACATCGGCCTGAACAGATACGTCGACAGCCTGCAAACCACTCTCCCAGACCTTACACCTTTCCAACAAGCCGGCGGTAAGCTCCTTCACTACCACGGCGAATCCGACAACTCTGTCCCAGCTGCGTCTTCAGTCCACTACTGGCAATCCGTTCGCGACATCATGTATGCGAACTTGACGGACGCCGAGGCTCAAGAAGCTCTTTCAGACTGGTATCAGTTTTACTTGATCCCTGGCGCTGCTCACTGCAGCTCAAACACCCTGCAGCCAGGTCCGTACCCGCAGGACAACATGCAAACCATGATCGATTGGGTCGAGAACGGCATCAAGCCCACCCGTCTCAACGCCATTGTTGCTTCTGGCACATATGAAGGAGAAGTCCAGGGGCTTTGCCAGTGGCCGACTCGTCCTTTGTGGAGCGGTAACAGCAGCACCTTTGACTGTGTCACTGATGCTGCAAGCATTGAGAGCTGGACCTATGAGTTTTCAGCTTTCAAGATGCCTGTGTACTAGAATCTCCACACGACAACATGCACGCAAAGTGAAGCGTTAGTACAGAGGGAGATTTTTGAGACGGGACAAGCAGTTCTTTCTCAGAACGATCAAGTCGCTTCTCGCCGCTGTGTCTGGTCTCGGTCGAACTGGTGTCTCTTGGACTGCTCTAAGGACAGTGTCAACGATCCATTGTGCCCTGAAAAGATCCCAAACTCTCTGATAATAAGCCGAGTACGAAACAAGATTACGTACGAGAGATTTTGGCGACGAACAACGACCCACTGCCAATAGCTTTCAGTTCAGTGGTATCAATGTGTATCGGCATCGAGATGTGATTGGTGGACATGATAATCAAGACCTCGGCGCTAGCCAACGCTGGTCGGCTTCTGTTGCTGCCTAGAAGATCGATAATTTCAATCCTTCCGAATGTGTACATAGTTGTACCAATATCACAATTTCTCGTCACCGTAATTGCAACGCCACATACCAGCACGATCGCTTGTAGCCAACTATCGACATGCAAGAAGGCACTGAAAGCGAGCAGATGAGCGATACTCTCGAGCGACTTGATCTGTCCAATGACTTGGCAGCAAGCCGACGGGAGAGCATAGATAATGCTCTACGGCGCTATCGGCGTACAGTATTGGACCAAAACCTCTTGGCACTACGCATCCTTGTAGAAGCAGCCGAGCAAGACGCACATACTTTGTCTTCAAGCCACTCGAGTGAGCGCATCGAAGAAACTTTGGAGTATCATCTCGAATGCAACTACCAAATCACATACTCAACTGCAAAAAGCTTGTTGGATGGTTCAGCAGACGATATGATTGCTGTATTCTGCCTGGACGGCGTCGATCATGATCCCATCGATTTGAGCGCTCGGGATCATTGGTGGGCTTCACTCTGGGCTGTAGTCCAGAGCAACAAGCAGCATATCAATCCTTTCCCACCCGGCTTGCCAGCGGACATGATGTATCTAACGACCTTCGTCAGCGGCATAACTGGTGCTGGGTTACCATATTGGCGCGAAATGCAACATCCGGACTTCTTTAAGAAGGTCAATGTCAGATTGCTTAATTCGCCTGATGACGATCGAAAGAGGGTCTGCATTCCATCACTCGGAAACTGGCAAGACGTATGAGCTTTTCAAGTTAAAGATGTATTGGATTCCAACAACGATGTTGGATATACGTGGGCGACTGAAGGATGGGATGTCAGTGTTGCTTTCAATATGTCGAGCTGGCCTGAAAGATCTTTGGATGGGACGTTTGTACTCTACTGTTGTCGTCGGAAACAGGACGAAGGGAATCCTTCAGTGAGAATTTGGGGCTGGAGGTCTGGGTTCCAGCGTGGTATCTTCAGTTCTGAGCTCTTCGATAGTGTGGAAGACTATCTGGCGTGGTATGCACATTGGGATGAGCAGACTGAAGAGAACACAGAAAGTGTGCTGTTGCCATTATGTTGATGTTTCAAGTATCAGAGTTTGCTCTACGCTACACCATTGTAAACCAGCAAATTTGGGCTTCCTTTGGGATCAGTAATAACATCTCTCGTAGCCAGCTCCTTCATACGATCACAAAGCACACCGCCAAACGTCGGGCCTTCCACACCGATCAAGTACGCCCGAAGACCTGCCACCTGAGGCGCTGCCTCACTCGTACCAGATGTGACGCGCGTGCCAGTATTCGAAAGATGACTCGGCGACTCAACAGAGGCTCCAGGCGCGAACAAATCAATAGCAGAGCCCCAGTTCGAGAAAAATGCCCGTCCATCAGTGGCGTTTGAACACGCGATATTGCATGCGCCCTCGGCAGTTCCAGGCGAGTAAAGACTCGCGTCATCATTACTATTTCCAGCAGCCACAACAACGAAAATGCCCGCTTGGACCATAGCTTCCACAGCGTCGTTCATGATTTCTGAGCGAAAGCTGCCGAGAGAAAGATTGGCTACTGCACGTCCGATGCGATTCTTCGATTGAGCGTCATTGATCGTCCAATCCAGTCCAGAAAGAATATCAGCGGTTGTGCCGCCGAGACTACCGATGACTTTGACGTTAATGATGGTTGCATCTTTCGCGACTCCCCACCGCCGCCCTGCAGCTAAGCCAGCGACAGAGGTTCCATGACCGTCGAGGTCTTCTGGCGTTTGATCGGAAGAGAAATTGGCACCATGATAGGCCCTGCCTTCGAAGTCTTCGTGGTTGATGTTGACACCAGTGTCGAAGATGTAGATGAAAGTCCCTTTGCCAGGCTCGGCTCGGTATTTGTATTCTGTTGTACCAGGAACACGGCTGCTGATACGAGCCAAGTTGTAAGGTGCACTTTGTTGTGTTTCGATTGGTGCTTGATTAAGCCAGGTTTTGTTATTGGCGTGAAACCTGGTGATGAGTCCCTGCGACTGTAGACTTTCCAGAACAGACTCCGACGTTGAGATGGAGAAACCGTGGAAACCATTGAACTCGTACGTACGATCTGGAGTGATGGGCTGGGCGGAGCGCAAGAAGCTATTGGCCTGTGCGAGAACATCCGCGACCGCGACGTCTTTGTTCACTTGGACGATCCATTCTTGTTTCTCTGCGCCGGCGGACTCTTGTTTCCTGACGACTGCTGCTGAAACAGAGCCAGCAATTAGTGCGGCAACGGCTGCATAGAACCTCATGTTGAAAGTGCCTCAGAAAGAATCGGGTACCTGATGCAGCGCTCGTGCAGATTTGTGCAACGTGAAAAACGTTTACTTATAGCAGCTGTGATCGTCGTTACCAAGACGTGATCTTTGCTGTGGAAGGTTACATCGCGCCAAGGCCTGGTATCAAGAACGCCTTCGGTTACAGAAGGCGAGCGACTTGGCGCATCAAGCTAGGTGGAAAATAGAAGGTCAAGTCTTGCGATGCAGATCCAAAGTCTTGAAATACGAGATACGTCAGCGGCTAGACATCTTCAGTGCTAGTAGGGTCCTGTCACAAGTATATTGCGATAAGTCTCGTTAGGCCATTGTGGAATATGCAAGGTGATCAGCGAACTCAGACACCAGAAAATTTCAATTGGCTGGAGTGGCAAGATGAAGCAAGTATATCTGCAGCGTGCTTACGGAGCATATTTGATGCCAGGCCTGTTCAACAAAGTTGGTTTCTCGTTGCAGAGTGGTTCTTTTACGTATTATGTAGTCAATTTTACATGACCATACAGTAATGTGCAACCTACCATATTTCTCAGCATTTCGGTATGAAGCGAAGCTGTACGAAGTTTTTGATGAATGCCTCCCAGTATGCAATTTTCCAGGCTCGACACGAGACACGACCGCTGTGTGTGTCATGAGAATACCCGAAACAGCGATCTGGCCAAAGCTGTTCCTATTCGTTGGCTACCATCGTTTGGATGGGACGAGAAATAATGTCATAGTATTGGTTCGGGGGCGCAAGGTTTCTGCAACGTCGCAATTGTGTCCCAGTCTCCAGAAACGTAGTCAATGCTTTCTCGCTCTCATCGGACACGATCCATGAGGCCTGGTGTGTCGGAGACAATAATGCACTGCGTTGCATGGGAAGGAGGTGGATTACGGTACTCCAGAGGGTCATCGCATCCTCGTAGCCATCGTATCTTCGTGGAAGTCGTCCCTCTCGCTGAACTGAACGTTCCTCTCTCGCAAAGGCCAATCCGGCGAGTGGCCGCAAAGCCGGCAGGTTCTGTTGACCTCTGACTAGAAATCACTGGACATTGATTGGAACATGCAGAGCGAAAGCGTCCTTGCTGCCCAGTGTATGCCTGTGTATGGTGTTAACGTTGAGTCTCTGTCATGGTTTTCGCGACTCCCAGGTACAGGACCGTTGCGAAAAATGAAGTAGGCTTGCTGACAAGGCTGACTACATTTTCCACAACGGGAAATACATGAGAAACGATCGGCGGCCATCTTGGGTGAATGTGAAGCGTGGATGTGGTCTCCCTTCGCGCTTTCAATCTGATTCGTTCAAGTCGCTCAGCCACTTGTCCTACGCTTATCAATTCGTACGCCCTGCCATCGAGGCGCCTAATACTTAGACTGCGCACCATGAGCAGTGATCTCAGGGTCTGATCATCGCTGTCGACGACCCCCCCGTGGGCAGACTATAGCCTGTGAGCCTGGATCTCATAAAAATGATACGAGCCGACAAGACAATGCCCTCGCTGCCAATCACCTTCGGAGGATGAGGCCCGATGGCAGCGACGTCTAGACATCACGGTGGATGGCATTGGCGTAGGAGTAAATTGCTTCATGCCAATCATGTTGAGATGACGGAGCAGGAGGAGGAGGAGGAGCAACAAAGGTGGCGTTTGAGGCACGGCCCGAGGTCTTGGCGGCGGGCCGACGATTCTGTCACAACACACCACCATCGCCAGTCTTCCACTTCACCGGCACCCTGCCAATCGCAACGAGCGCCATCAAATTATTTTTCTTCATCTGGGGCAGGGAAATACTGTACACCTGTCACTCTGACACATTCTTTGCTCTCCGACGCTTGTGGTGGCGCGGAGGTCGTATTCCAGGAAATTATGGAGAGTCACTGCTCCAGTACTGTGCCACAGGATATGAAAGACCCAGAATGACGATGCCCAGCAGCTGTGCCGTAGCCCGGCAGTGCACGTCGCCGATATCCCTGGCCGTTCCTCAGATCCAATGACACTCAGCAGTTCGTTGCCCTCCGAGATCTTGACACCTCTCACCTTCACAGCCGCCTATCAGAACCATCTTGCGGGCTTGCGGAATGATGGATTGGAACTCAGTCTCAGCTTTTTTCTGCCTCTTCACCGTGGGCCTGAATGCCGCGATCGACACGGGATTCTACGCGGGACCACAATGGCAGAATTTCGCGCCTCTGGACTGTTTGCACAGCACCGTCGAGCGCATTGTCCTACAAGTCCTTGAATTATGGCCTTGCGTACCGGGCCCTCCAGCATCCTACAATGCAGATAGGAAAGGGGACCAGGCCCCCGCGACCTCCTCTTTGCGGTTTGCAGGAGGTTTGGCCGGACCCAGTGTTTTATTACTGAATACCGCCGCCGCAATCGCAGCACTCGCAACGTTCCTCTCGCCAGAAAATGGCATCTGGGTCAAAGCATGCGTCACCAATGCCGTGATATGCTGGATATCTGGCAAATTCCGCTTCACTAGAGAATCCGAACCAGCGGAACCCAATCTTACCGTAAGCTCCGCTCAACAACCACCACTTGCGGACCACGAGAATTTGACTCTGCGTGCTCAAATCACGGTCAGCCTTGCATTCATATCCCTCGCGAATGCACTTCTATGGTGTCTGGCTGTAGGGCTCAGTATGGACCTGCGCTGTTGGGTATACTTTGCCACGAGCAACGCAATTCTTGGCACTTTCGCAGTGCTGTTCTGCAAAAGACCAATGTCGCCACCGGGAGGATTGGGTCATGTATTCCTCGGCGTCGTTGAATCACTGTTCCTGCTTCCGGCATGGCTTTTCGAGTACTCAGAGATGGCAAGAGCCGCCACTGCAAAAGCATCGAAGCAGGAAGGTGCATTGAGTGGCTCCCAATTCTTGGCCATCCTCTTCTTGAGTTGCACTATCGAAACATGTCTCTGGCGAAAGATTTACGGACAACGGAATTCGTATTGGGCGAAGCTCGTCCCGGCGACAAGTTTTTTGTTCCTCGCTGACCTCGTCTACATTCTGAGGCCACACAATTTCGTGACTCCAACTTCACGGCGCCTGGGGTAGAATTTGTGCGAAGTACTGGGCTGGAGTCCCGATCCCGCGCGTTATTGGCAGGGAATCCACTCACCATCCACCCTCCGTTTGTACAGTGAGTGGGCCGTGACTTGACATGAGCTTTCCTCTGCTCCCGTTCTCTCCAAAGCATATGTCAATGTGCTATAGACGAATGGTCGATGAAAGCCTTATATTGACACCCGGAAGACATGCGACATCCGAAACCGGGACATGAGATATGAGCCGGAAGCAGACACGACTCAGAGCGCGCTATCTCGAAAAGGATGTGCTCGAGAAGGTATAGGAATCATTGAAACCTCCAATCTGCTTGAAGGAATCCACGATCTATGACACTTGGCGTTCTCCAACCAGCTACAAAGATTCTCTTGCTTTACAGGCAGCGCCCTACTACCTCAGCCGAAGATGCCATTGTAAGCCATCAAATTTGGCGAGCCCGATCCTGGTCGCCTGACGATCTCAGGTGTAGCCAATTCCATAATGAAATTACACATGCGCCTGGAATCGAACTGCCCGTTCACAAGCACAGCGAAGTATGCCGCAAGGCCGGACACCGCGGGTGCTGCAAAGCTCGTTCCTGTCCACGGTACTGCAACCCCGGGCCCAGTGTGAAGGTATGATGTGATGTTCTCGCCCGGCGCAAACACGTTCAGTGCAGGACCAAAGTTCGATCCGCCACCCTGGAGGAGGAATCTTTCATCATTGATATTACTACCGCCCACTGTACAGACTTCCGCCGCATTTGCTGGCGAGATCTGCCTCGCGTCGATATTGTCATTCCCGGCTGCTGCCACGATTATAAGGCCATCTCTGCCCGCTGCGTTCACAGCGGCGTTGAACTGTGCGTTTGAGGGACCGCCTGGTTCTAGTTAGCGCGCATTGCGAGAGCGCTGGAAGACGTAGGCTTACCAAGGGAAAGATTGAGAACAGAAAGGCCGCGGAGTCCAGTGCGGAACATGTCGCGATAAGCCCAGTCGATGCCAGCTAGGAACCACGAAAGCTGACCCTGGTTGTTTCTGTTGAGGACTTTGATACTGACAGCTTCCGCTAACTTAGCGACACCGAATTGGCCGGACATGATGGTGCCTGTGGAACATCAGCTTAACTGGAGCAGCTTGGCGTCTTTGCTGGCTATGATCTCACCGGCCACATGTGTTCCGTGACCAAATTCATCCCAGATGGGTTCACCTGGCACAAAATTCGCACCGTGAAAGGCTCGACCTCCGAAATCAGGTTGTCGTATCTCGATGCCCTGGCACCGGGCGCATCAGCAGAAATTGTGCAGTCTTGCTTGGGAAACACATACCGAGTCCATGATATACACTACCGAGCCTTGTCCAGCAGATGCATGGAACGAGTAGTCTGTACTGCCTGGTGGACGATTGGAGAGACGGGCAAGGTGCCATTCAGCACCGGACTGTGTGAACACATTTTGTTGTGCTGCAGCTTGAAAGTCACCTTCTCCGCTACTGAGATCAGCTGGCGACTGTGAATAGTACGTGCCCCACGTGCCGGTAGGTTCTGCTGCCCACTCCCCTGGTGCGGCTTGTCTCTTCAAAGGGTCTTCAGCAGGAGCACCGTCCGCACCCGTCATCCAGACATCAGGTTCATAGGCCAGAACATCAGGTAGAGTAGCGAGAACTCGGACCAGGGATTCGTTGGCCCCGATGACAAAGCCCTTGTAGTCCTGGTTGATATCATATTGCAAGATGGCCTCGAGAGGCCGTGGCAGTCGAAGGAGGTCTGTGGCTGCTGCAAGCACACTCTCTATGTCGGACGTGCCTCGTACTTGAACGATCCAGCGGCCTGGAACAATGTCATTGGCTTGGCGAGGCTGTACACTTGGAGCAGCAAGCGCTGCGGGGGCAGTGGCGAGTAGAAGGGCAAAAAAGCGCATGATGATGTGTTGTGAAGACTTGTTGTTGTCGTTTCCAAATGAAGAACCTGCAGTGACTTGTCTCAAACGCTTGAGGTCACCGTACTTATATGTTCTCCACGGACGATGCAGGACACACATTTGTGTCCATCAATCTCAATACCTGGAAGTAGTACCGTAGAGTTCTCGGCCTAATGCTGCCATGAACAGATCAACAGTCTCATTGCTTCATCCTATCGCTACCCAAGAAATGTGGCCCGAACTTATGCTGCCATGGCTCTTGATCCTTTTGGGCATCCAGCCCGCTATACCACCGAGAGCCTTTGGAGTTTACTCTCTCGCGTAGGAGGTCTTCTTCCAAAAGTCTAGTACATCCGCGGCCATGGGGATGCCACGTGCGTCAAGCACGAATCAGCATCACAGGATAGAAGATACAAGTCCTATGCCCTAAGGGTCCGCCAGTAGCCACATTCTGAGTTTCGATAATTTCTCATGAATGCTAAGACCGAGCCTTGGATCTCTGTGTAAGTCTTCGAACTCTGTATTTGGGTTCCAGATGGGCACAGCTCATAGGTGGGATGTATATAGCTCAGAAACGAGCCCTTCTACGTTCATGTCTCAACATGCTGGTTGCGATTATAGCAAGGTCGGACTACACAGGCAGTCTGGAAATGGCGATCAGATTCGCGGGCCTGCTTGCTATAGTAGCTGTATGATAGTCCAAGCAGCACACAATTGGGCCATGACCAGAGTTGGTGCCCGCGGACCTTGGCATATGCTCAGACGTGACGCAAGCCCTGAACATAGGCACGCCAAGATCAACTTGAAATACGAGTAGTTGGGAGTTTCGATTCTGCAGCTAGCACTTGGAGTCCTTTGGGCTATGTGTGATCATCGAAGAGCCTCTCGATCCGACAACGTGCTCGCATATTTCCTGCCTACTTCACCCCCTCCCTCTCAACATGTCCTGGACTAGGCGGTACCTCCCCCTTCTCCCACTGTACCATTTCACTACACATCTCAAACTCGATCACACCTCCCTCAACCATCAAATCTTCATGCTCAAACCAATTCGTCTCCCAATTCTGCCCGTTAATCTTCACCTTCTTCACAAAGTACCGCTCTACGTTATCCAGATTCCCGGCCTTTATCCTCAACGTCTTATCACCATTCACAGTAATGTTGATATCCCTGAACCATGGGCTTCCGATCAAGTACACCGGCTGCGTGACAACAGGATACATCCCAATCATGAGCCAGATCATCCAGCTGTTGATCGCGCCTGCATCGGAGTTTCCCGGAATACCATAAGTGGCATTCTTAAAATATTGGTTTCCAAGTTGACGGGAGTACTTGACAGATTTTGCTTGTTTGTTTACATAGTGAAACTCATATGGCGTGGCAAAATCGGGTTCGTTGCCAATGTTCATGATTGTTGTGATGCCTGCGCCGTTTGCTCCTAGGTCTTCTTCTCCGCTGGCAGGGTCGAAGATGTACTCCAAGCGACGTTCGAACTCTGACGGTCCTTCCATGAATTCGATCAGAGTTGACATGTCGTGGGGAACAGTAAAAGCGTATTCAAATGGCGTGGCTTCGTACGTGAGGCTTTTCCAGGAACAGTCTCCACACTTGGCGGGATTATAGTCGGTGAGATTGAATTGGCCGTTCGAGAGACGAGGGGCAGGAAAGCCGGTGAAGGATTTGTGAGTGAGGTTGTGAGCCCAGACGTTCTGCCAATTGGAGCTGCGGTTGAGATACTTGGCTACATCGCCCGGAGCGACTCCACGGGCGACTTGGGAGAGACTGAAGTCGTTGAGGGAGTATTCGATGGTTCGCGATATCATGCGAGAGTAATGATCGACCGAAACATAGCCTAATTCCAGCCAGTCGTCGAGCGCTCCTCGGCCGTGCTCATTACTTGCATCCTGAGCTCGATATGAGAAGTCGTTGAACGGCATCACTTCGGCATCTTTGACCATTGCCTGGTAGGCTTCTTTCCAGTTGATATTGGGCAAGTTCTTCACGTATGCGTCCGCAAGTATGTTGTCGGCGTTTGATCCTCCTTGGACCAGACCGTTGTACTCCCCACTGCGACCGTCAGGCAAGTAACCTTCAATCTTCCAGATATCGATCAGTGCACGTATCATACTCTGATACCTCTCGGGTTGAGCCAGATGGTACAGTGAAGTGGTACATCGGAAGATATCCCTAACATGCACCGATTGTCATTAGCGTTGGCATTTGTTCCATTTCACACATGGTCCACTTACCACGCCGTGTAGAAATCATCCCAATGGTCCTCTGCTTCCGATAAAGGATTCTCGCCACGCCGATCAGAGGGCATCAGGTGCGCGAAGTACATGTTCGAATACAACAGCGCGAGGTCTGTTCGATTCTGTACCTCATCCACTGGAACCTGAATCTTGCTGAACACATCTCGATTCCACTCTCCTACAGCCTCGTCGACCAGGTCCTGCAGATCCCAATTCTTGATTTCTTCATCCTTATTCGCACAAGCCTGCTCTATCGAGATGAATGAGATTCCGATTCTCGACTTGATGGCATTGGAGTACTCTGTCGGCCACGAGAAGACAGCTCCAACACGATCCGTCAACGGCCCGGACTCTTCTTTAGTCCTGTTCCTGGACTTCGGGTAGGGAATGGGCTCGTTCGCCAACGCATGCTGCCTCATGACAGGCATCGTGTTCCTTCCTCGAAAAGTCCTCGCCTGGGCCGGAGTTTGATCGAACTCGCCGCAAAAGTACGTCGTGGCTGGAGCACTGTTGCTGAAGCCTCCCCCGTAGGATCCCCAACCAAAATACCGCCTCCCGCCATCTTCCAATGAAATTGAGCCTCCAGCGTAGAACTGTCCAGTATTTCTTCCTTGTAACTCCGGTAGAAGATGAGAGACATCGACCAGAATCTGGTTATCTGATGCCTCGGCGGGGAACTCATACTGAAGGAATCCACTTCTCCTTCCACTGGCAACCTCCAGTTTCACTCCATTCTCCAACGTCGTGCCGTAGAATCCCACACTCGCCCTCTCACTCCCGTTGACTCTCCTCTGCCAATACGTCGTGTTATCAAGCAAATTGACACTTTCGTCCAGCTTCGTCAACGGCATCTGCGAAATGATTCCATACTTCGGTGCACCACCCGTTCCGCTAACATGCATCATACTGATGCCCGTGACGATGCCTTGAGGTGTCCAGCCACCATTAATGGAAGCGAAGGAGATGTTGGGTTCGTAAGTGTCGATGCCGACTTTCGCGAAACTGAAAGGGCGAGAAGCTCCGACAAAGATATCACCTCCACCGTAAGCAAGACCGGGAATGACACCTTCGCCGCCGATGAAGGGATTGACGTATTGGGCCCAGTTGTGCTGTTGGTCACATGCTGCAAGCTGTGCGAGCAGAGAAATGGCGAAGAGGATTACCTTGGCCATGGTTTATGTCTCGATATCTCCCTGTTCCTCCGTCTGACGAGAGGAGAGGCTCTTAAAGCTGTGATTCCTCCGCACTTGGACTGAACACTTGTTTCGCTTGAGCTGACTGTGATTCTTGCTTCCTTGAATGAGGCTCAGCGCACGACCCGAGAACCATACAACCGGAACGCTGCAAAGCTCACCAAAGCCTATGCCTTGACCAAGATCTGTGCTGTCCAGGACCTGCTTCTTCACGTTGAACAGTGCAGTAGCACGAAGCCTCTCAAGCATAAGTCCTGCAGGCTGTAAGATGGAGTCCCATCATTACGCAACACCATATCATATCAAGTAATCTCCCTGGTCGGGAACAACCCTCTTGAACTTCGAAGCTTCATCATGAACAAGCTCAAAGATGCTTGCCCCCATGTGCAGCAGAAGACCAGGAATATCCCTGTCTCTCGATACAGCAGAAGAACGCGACAGAGCATGTACTATAGCTTTTATTAACAAGGTGCGTAACTAGTCTTTCTCTCTTATAGAGTATCTAGAACTGATCCTTGCCACTGTCTGGATGTCTGCCATTGTTAAGGGTCGCTTGTTGTCCTTGGCCAAGCACCAAGCTGTGCGAAGAAGATTCTTGATCTCGCGTCCATTGATGTCTAAGTCACGGCCCAGAGATTGAATGCCAGCTTCGTTGAGAGTCTCATCTTTGCTCATCTTTGCACTCAAGTTTCGCCAGATCTTTGCCCTCCTCTCTGGACTGAGAGGCTTATAGTCAAGGATGAGATGTATGCGACTCATGAACGCCGGGTCGAAGTCCTCTGCACGGTTTGTGGTAAGGAACAAGATACCTTGATAGTACTCCATCAGTCGAAGGAAGACTGATACAAATGCGTTCTTTTCAAGATTGTCGACACTCCGCTTCGAAAGGAAGACATCGGCTTCGTCTAGCAAAAGAATTGCATCCCATGTCTTGGCGATACGGAAAGCTTTCTTCAAAGCGGCTTCCATGTCGTTCACAGTGGTTCCCAGTTCGCCGGAAGTGACAGCGTACAAGGGCTTGGAGGCTTGCTCTGCCACACTCTCCGCCGTGAGAGTTTTCCCAAGCCCCGGCTCGCCTTGCAAAAGGAATACGAGTCCAAGGCCTTTGCCGGCAATGATGTCGTCGAACTCTTCGGAGTCCGGCTTAGAATGCTTCCGGTGAGCCTCGACGAGAGCACGGATAACATGCTTGTACTCGTCGTCCATTTCCAAGCGACTGTACGCTTCCTGGTTCCACTTGATATCTTCTAAGTTGTCGATGCGAAATTCAGCCCAACACTTGTCAGCGAGTGCGAATCCTCGAACGTTTCCAGGACACAGTAACGCTTCGTCATCGGTGGTGGCAACGGCACCATGCTCGGCTTCTTTTCCTTTCTCCGGCGTCTTCAGGCTCCTGGTGTCTTCCGCAGAGGGCTTCTTCTTGCCGCCTTCCTTGCAATCTGGGTTACTGCACCAGCATTTTTCATATTCGACGTCTTCCGCGATATCAACGCCAGGATCGGTCTCTAGCTGAACGGCCATGTCGGGATTGTGTCGCACGTACTCGGCATAATCGATCATGACTCGTTCGTTGATCTAGATGACATAGACGTCAGTTTCCAACTACCACATGTGAATTTGTTGGGCAGCTTACATGAACCTGAACAACCTCAAGGTCCAGAGGATCTCGTGTCAAAGCCGTGCCGCTACAATCCGTCAGAGGGAATACGCTCATCAAGATACCAAGAAGACACTCACTTATAGCTCATATGGGCCCTTTTCACAATCTTGGTATATCGATGACCACGCTCAATGAGTCGTGCCTTCAGCTTCTCATATTGTGGATGGAATCTGAGCGGGAAAGCAGCGAGACTTGTGATAGGAAAGGATCCAGATGACATGGGGAGCTGAAAAGCGATGGTCCTACTGACTTTGCCAAAACTGGATCCATTCCATTCGAAACAAGAGCAACTCACGTTGAGTATGCCGTTCATGAGCCATTGACAGTCCTTCGTAACGAAGCATTGAGCAGGAGTGTTAGAGTCGGCATTCATAACGATGATTTCTCCAGGTGGGAACAAGGTCCAAGCGATTCCTCCAGTGATCTTCCCATGCGGTACGTTGCGCTCGTATTCTTGGCTGATTTTCTCTAGATTGGTATCCATGAATTCCAGCAACAGATCCAGCTGTTCCAGTTCATTGTCCTGTGTCAATGTCTGCCGATATTCCTTGAAGGCATCCCGATTGTGAAACAGGGCTTCATATGGCATTGGAAGTATGATAGTATCAGCGTCGAGATTGACGCGTCGGTGAGCCTTGAGAACATCCCGTAATACTCCCTTCAAGAAAGGAGATTTGATCTCGAGCTTGACTGATATTAGATTGCCCATTTCGTCGAGCGATCTTCGAAGAATGCCAGCGTAATCGCGGAAACGATCTTTCTTGTTCTTGGGTTTCTTGAAACGACGGGTTTTAGTGACGACTGATTTTCCAGTCTTGGTTTCCATTTGCGTGATGTCCATGATCTTGACGATGGTCTCGTCTTCAAAGACCTCATCTTGTACATCTTCTGTGCCTTGCGGCCCGTCTGACCCTCCTGGCTGATTGACATTGTCTGTAACGACACTGAGTGTGCCTGTGTCCTTTTGAGCAGAAGGCCCTCCATCACTGGCATCGGTAGGGTCAGTGCTTGCTGCGTCTGCATCTTCGATAGCGATCTGCGGTACTTCCGAAGCCGGAGCGGATGCATTGGGCTTCGTCACGACGAGCCATGTCTTGTCGTATTCTTGTATAGACATCGTTCGGTGGTGCGAAGAGGATGGAATGTGAAGGACTGCTGGAGAGCTCAAGCGCGAGATAACAGCACACATACCTGGCGGATCTACGCCCTACTTTATGCTCGCGGCCTCTCAGACCTTCCTGAGGGCTGCGCCTCCTTGGAATGGCTCGCTCCAGAGTCCAACGCAGCCTCGATGTACCCACGGCTCCGGGGGTCTTTCTGCCATCGCACCAGTGATCGTTGAGTAGTTGGATATTTGCGGTGGCTGCGATACGCCATCGATTCCTGTAACATGATTTTCCTCGCGAGATGGAGGGCGGCCCCAGATTTTAAGGCATCTTGCGAACCATAGTTGCCTAGAGCTGCGCCTCCACGACACACCATCACATCTTGCAAGTATCGTGGGAGATCTGGTAGGATCCAAGGTATATAAAGGCCTCCAAACGTCGAGTGTATTTAATGCAAACGTGAAGTGAAGTCAAAGTCAAATCATAAGCAAAATGAGCACTGACGCAGGTCCGAGCGGAAGCTCGGGCAACTCCGACGTCGATTCGCAGGCGCCCACAATCCAGCAACCAGGCAACCCAGACAACGTAGTCGACAAAGAGTTGCAAGGCGCTATCCCACTCCAGAATGTGTACGTCTGCTGGGAGCTATGAGAACAACTAGTGAATTGGCTGACACAGCAGCACACGATAGCGACCAATCGAGAAAGCGAAGACGAACTTATCCGCCTATCAGTCTACTCGATCCTCTACCGCAGCCGAATGCTCAATACGAACGACGGCCTTTGAATTACGAAGCCAAGGTTGACATCGAGCATACTTTGGCCTTTGCATCCCGCCATAAACGTCTTCGACTCCGGGATATCGAGCTGACGGATCTTCCCAAATATGACGACACATCGCATTACAAGATACCAGAGAAGGAAGAGCAGAGACTATGGCGCATTGAAATTGAACGCCTTGTGGGAGCTGCCTCATCACACGAGCACATACTCTTCGACAGCAATGGCAAGCTAGGAGCCACCAATGCTGCTGGCTTCCGTGACATCGAAGCCATTTCCGACCAGATTGCATGCAATATCTATATCATTCACCACGACAATGGACTGCTAGATGCTAAGGACAAGCACGACCGATCTGAGAAGCGATTTTTCAGTACGGCGAAGCGCAGTTTGGAGACTCGACTGTCCGAAAGTGTGGAGTACGAGGATGACAACTTCAAGCGCGCAAAGCCCAGGATACTGGATGCCCACAATCGGGAGATCTATTTCGCATACGTCGACTTTGTCACTGCTCTACTTGCACGCTACCTGTATCGTTGTGCTACCGCAGAAGGGTGGCACGATATATGCTTCTCTACACTTGCAAAGTGGGCAACCAAACTCAAGATCCTCGAGAAAGACCCTATAGCGTATGCAAGTCTAAGCCTGGAAGCTGCCGATGATCTGGATGATGAAAAGGAACAAGTCGATTATTTGGGGTTCCTCGATGGGAAAAGTCCCTTTTCGAGGAAAGAAGAGAAGTTCAATCCATCCGAGATGTACCACTTCGAAGAGAGCACCTTTCGCGAAGTTCTAATCTTCATGTTCATACACCTTCTGAGGGCACCTTGGGGTGATTCGGGTGAGAAAGCGGAGTTCGAAATAACGACTAGAGTATATCGGAGTGGCCTAGGCGAGTCCCACACTGCCATCAATAGCGACAAAGACGCTGAATTTTTCGCGGCCAACGACCGACGGCAGATGCGATATGTACGCGCAGGCTTGGATATCCTTCTTGCCAACGCCAGACAGGTTCAAATTAAGGGTGCAGGCCGAGTTGCACAGGATGACGCCTCTGATCCTGTATTTCTGACGTGGAGCTGGAATGTGGCCGACATTACTCTAAGACCGCCGAGCTTGAGGCATCCTGCGAATGGCGCTCTCGAGCTCACCACTATGGATGATGTTGTGAGCATCGTCACCGCACAAGCCTTATCGGGAGTGGATATCAGCGTCGAAGCTTATGGCATGGTCTTTCTAATGCGCCACCATATACCCCTTTTTCATGAAGGCCACAACCTGGCTGAGTTTGTGGACGAAGACCTCGTTGCTCACGTCAATGTTTACAACAAATCATTCGCGGACTCAAGGGACCGCCGCATCGTTGGCGCCGACTTCAAAAGCTTGACTGAAGCGACAGTCTTTGCCACACGGATCGTTCCCGGTAGCGATTTAGTGAATGCACATGAACCTAACTCTGTCTTGGCAAGATCAAATCACTTCTGGAATCGACTGTGGCCACCTCAGCCTGAGGAAGACGTACTTCGGGCCAGCATGAACAGAACAGACTCTTGGACGTTCGACGAAAAATCGGTCATCGTGCCCTGCAAAGCATACGTACGAACACTCCTCGCGCTCGCTGCCTTCATCGTCGCCGGTGGTCTTGCCATTCCGTTCTCCTCTCGCGTCCGCCTGGAAGGGGTTGACCCTTTCAATATCGCTAGCTTCACATGGATTGCGGTCATCTTTATGCTGTTGCTGGCCCAAAGTCGCTACGTTCCAGCTTGGGCCTGGCATGACTTCCTTCACTCACGGATAGTATGCCGAAATGTCACTGAGCTGGCGCATGTCAGCAAGCTCGATCCACAGTTGGTACTCCATAAGCTACTCATTACTGAGAAAAGCACGAATTTACACACTCGAGGACCATACAACAGCATGTTCCGCCGGACAGCTGAAGACGGGTATGTACGATGATACTCACGTGAGACGAGGACTAACTTCGAAGTGATAGATTTTCAATCAATGTCCCCTGCGCAACATCGACGCTATGGGCGAGCGGCTTCGTTCTCTTTCTCGCCATCGGCAAGACAGATCGTCACATACAAGTCAGCGACGCTAGGCCCATTTCCGAGTTTCTCTCAGCAACTCACCACAGCTTCTCGCAATGCATGGGTGTGCCGTTGCCGGCTGAAATTAGCGCTCAAACAAGTCAGATAAAGCATCAGAATGTGCTCAAACTACGCGAGGACAAATTCGAGGGAGAACGTATCTTAGGGCTGTACATGGGACATCGCTATTTCGGCTAAAAGGAAAGAGATAGAATACTAGCAAATTCCCGCAAGCGTTGCTCTGGCGACTGCAGCGTTGCCCTGCTTCTTGGCGACTCCGCTATATTTTGAAAACTACAGTTACCAGCCCGAAACTTGATGTTCGTGTAGCAGACGATAGCATTGACGTATGCGCAAAGCACGCTGACCTGAGAAGCAATGAGATTCCCAGTCTGGCAATAGCGGCGTGCTGCAGTGCTGTCGAGGGCCATGGGGAACTCTTTACAGCTCCATAGCGTGGCAACGGGTCGGAATGCAGAATGTCTTTGGTAGTTCTCGTGGATTGAATGAGAGCAACGCGTTCGTGCGGGAGTAGCATAGTTCCAGAAGTCTGGAACACAGCTCCAAGCTAATGCAGGAACAACATGCGAATTGCCGGCGATACTGCGGGGAAAGCTGCAGTTATATCCCTCGCTCGTTAGGAAGCTCTGCATTGTATCTCATCAGCTGCTCGCTCTTTCAAAAGATCTCCAAATTGTCCCAGATAGTCGCAGATCTTGAATCACACCTTCACCTTCCCTCCATTTCCCAACAAAAATGCAATCCCCTCCCAAACCCCTCCACATCGGCCTCATAGGCGCCGGCCTCGGCGGCCTCCTCGCCTCAATCAGCATAGCTCATTCCACCTCCACCTCCAAAGGACAACGAAACACTCGTATAACAATCCTCGAAGCCGCCTCCCAACTCGGCGAAATCGGCGCGGGAATCCAAATGACACCCAACGTCTCGCGCCTCTTAATCCGCTACGGCGTAGACAAAATCATCGGCGACGATTTAGTCCAATGCAAAAATATAAATATGCGTAACACAAAAGGCGAAATTATTCAGAGGACAGAATTGTATCCTAAGACGGTGAGGGAGTTTGGATTTCCGTGGTGGATGGTCCATCGACATCATTTACATACCGGGTTAGCGGAAGCGGCGAGGAGGCATGGGGTGGAGATTTTTGTTGGGGAGAGGGTTGTCAAGATTGAGTATGAGAAGCAGCATGGGGAGCCTGTTGAGGTTGTGACGGAGAAGGGGAATAAGTATGCTTTTGATTTGCTGATTGGAAGTGATGGGTTGAGGTCTGTGGTGCGAAAGACTTTGTTCCCAGAAATCGTACCTCGGGCTCCGACGAATAATGCAGCCTATCGAGCTGTGTTGCCTTATGACTATGTTTATGAGAAAGTCCCAGAGGCGAGGGAGTTCGGCAATGATATTGACGTGTGGTCGCTGGAGAAGGGGTATATTATTCAGTATCCGATTGCTGCTGGACGGGATTGGAATGCTGTGATGTCGCATTATCGGGACGAGCCGGTGACGGATTTGGAGGACTGCGATATGAAGGAAATGATCGAGTACTATAAGGATCTGGATCCGAGGATTCTGAACATTTTGAAACTTGTGCCGTCTTCGAAGCGCTGGCCGTTGTTGATTACTGGTCCTCTGAAATCTTGGTCAAGTCCGCAGAAGAATGTGGTACTCATGGGTGATGCAGCTCATTCGATGGTAAATCACCTCGCGCAAGGCGCTGCCACTTCGATGGAAGACGGAGCTTTCCTAGGTCGAGTCATTGGCGAGGTCGTACGTGGCGTGATCTCCATGCCAGAAGCAATTGATATCTACGAAAAAGCGCGCATGCCTCGAGTATGGATCAAGCAGCAAGCTTCATTCGTCATGGGCAGCATCTACATGGCCGATCCAGAACGAGCAGCATATCGCGATGCTGTGCATACCAGTTCTGTAAAAGAGACCTCAGCAATGGCAGACGTGAGGAATCTGAACTCACATCAGAAGATCACAGGCCCGGATCCAAATGCACGCTCGTGGAATTTATGGGGTGCTCCAGAAACCGTACAAAGTATCTTCGGGTACGATGCTGAAGGCGATGCAGATTTTGCGGTGCTGAAGTACCTGCAAGAAAAGAGTCCATGGGATCCAGAGACTGGGGTCAGTCATGCATTGGAGCAGAAGTGGACAGGATGGTACCTGCCAAAGGAACATGTGGCGAGAATAGCCAACAGTCGAGGGAATCAATTGTAGCGAGCTTCGCCTAGGATTTTGGGGGCGGATTTGCGGATATGCTGATGAACGCGGGGAACCTCATCGTGTTCGCTATCGATTTCTCCGTCGTCCTCGTGATAATGGTTCTAGTGTGAAGGAAAGACAGGCCGTTGAGCTGAGGCGTATTGATTGGAGTCAGCATGTTTTCTTGTTGGTGCCTGACCCTCCCTCCACGCACGCTCTCCAACGCCAAGATGGTGCTTCGGATTTCCTGATCCGTCATTGCGGGAATTTCGCTTCATCTTTTTCCCTCCTAGTTCGACAGCTTTGATGTTCTTCACCGACATCGTGAGCAGCAGGAAAAACGAAATAGCCCAAACTTTGACCTGAAGTGATCAGTAAAGGCTCCAGACCCTCGTTGAAGAACGCCCAGATCTGTAACGGCGTTTGAACCGTCTGCTGGATCCTTGCTCAGTTCGGTGGAGCTCGCTCAATGCTCCCCGCGTCGTTTGTATGCATCATGCGCTGCCCCGCTTCTTATTGCCCTGCGAGGACACGCGAAATCGGGCCCATCGAACTGCTGCTATTATATTGTTGCGAACAGCTGCTGCTCGCTCGTTCAGTTCTTCACTCTTCCTCAAATTTGATCTTGAACATTTGCGCCCAAGATGTCCTCGAAACACTTTATCAACGATCCCACACACCTCGTCTCTTCAGCTCTTGAATCCATCACTCTAACAAATCCCAACACAGCATTCGATGCAGAGAACAAAGTTATATATCTCAGACCAGATGCCGCTCCAGCACAAGTTAGCATAATCTCAGGCGGAGGATCCGGACACGAGCCTTCATTCGCAGCATTTGTTGGTCCAGGACTTCTAAGCGGCGCAGTCGCAGGTACAATCTTCGCTTCACCTTCCGCAGAGCAAGTCCGAAGATGCATTTCGCAACGCGTAGAGACGAGCAAAGGCGTGTTGGTCGTGGTGATGAATTACACTGGTGATGTGTTGAATTTTGGCATGGCTGTTGAGAAAGCAAAAGCTGCAGGGCTCGAGGTTGAGATGGTGGTCATGGGCGACGATGTTGCCGTCGGGAGATCAAAAGGCGGCAAAGTTGGGCGGAGAGGTATTGCTGGCACAGTCCTGGTTCACAAGATTGCAGGAGCTCTTGCGGCGACGGGTGCGAGCTTGAAAGATGTGCATAAGATCGCACAGGCTGTGGCGGATAATACCGTGTCCATGGGATCTTCTCTGGCGCATGTTCACGTCCCAGGGAGAGAAGATCACGATGAAGACCTGAAGCGTGATGAGATTGAGTTGGGGATGGGCATCCATAATGAGGCTGGCTCCCAGCGCGCTGCTGCCAATCTTCCAGAGAACATCAAACTCATGTTGAAGAACATGCTGGACCAGAGCGACGAGGATCGCGCTTTTCTCAAAATATCGAGCTCGGACGAGACTGTGTTGTTGATCAACAATCTTGGCGCAGTGAGCGTCCTGGAGCTCGGAGGTATCACGACCGAGGTCGTCAAACAGCTCGAAAGTGATTATGGTATCAAGCCTGTGCGAATTATCGCCGGAACGTTCATGACATCGCTGAATGGCCTGGGGTTCTCTATCTCGCTTTTGAAAACCACGGACACGGGCGTCGGAAAGTCGATATCGGAGCTGCTAGACGCACCTTCCGAGGCTGCAGGCTGGTCTGCTGCTATCACTTCCAAGACCTGGACGAACCGGCCCACTGAGACTCGCGAGCTGGCACGCGACAAGACAGCCGAGAATCAGCCCTCGAACGTCCAGATTGATGCATCATACGCCAATAAAGTGCTCGGCCAGGCGTTAGACAAGCTGATCCAGGCAGAACCAGAAATCACGCGGTACGACACGGTAGTCGGAGACGGAGACTGCGGGATCGGTCTGAAGCGCGGTGCCGAGGGTATCAAGAAGAAGCTTTCCGAGATTGAAGGACAGAACGATGCTGCGCTTTGGCTAAACGAGATCATCGGCGTGGTCGAGACCGACATGGATGGCACAAGTGGTGCGCTTTATGCCATCTTCCTCAACGCGCTTGCCTATGGAATTCGCCTGCAAGGCAATGGAGGCAGCAAGCAGGCAGATCCGAAGATCTGGGCAAGTGCTCTGCAAGAGGCCAGTCAAAGTCTCGCAAAGTATACGCCAGCGAAGCCTGGTGACAGGACGTTGGTTGATGCTCTGGCACCCTTTGTTGAGGAGCTGAACTCGAGTGGCGATGTGAAGAAGGCGGCGCAGGCTGCGGACGAGGGCTCGAAAAAGACCAAAGGCATGCAAGCCAGTCTCGGCCGGACTGTATACCTGGGCGGAAGTGGTTATGAGGAGGTGCCCGATCCTGGTGCATATGGGTTGTCCATCTTCCTGTCCGGTCTGGCAGAGGCACTATAACAAAGTGAGCTGTATTGGCAGTTCGCGCGATAATCATGGCACGTAATGAATAGTCTGTCGTAATGCATAGCCTGCCTCGGCGGCTGCGTTTTCATTGTTGCAAGCACTTGCTTGCTTGTCGCTCCTGCGCTCATATTTGTTATGTCGCGGTCTGCGTTTTGGGAGTCGCATTAGCCGGCCGATTGGCAAAAGCGCGGAATGATTTGTCGTACCCCAAATGACCTGCCTATCCACATCTGCAACTCTTGCATGCCATGCGCCTGAACGCTCTTTCTTTCGCGCTCTCCGTCCTAATCTTGGACTATGATTGACGAATTCGCTGTGATGATTAACCCAATGACTTTACACCGCTCAGCTGAGAAGAACCAGGATGACACTGTCTCCTCGGAGGAACATCTTGCTGATAAAGCGGTCCTTGTTGACCACGCGTCCCTTCTTGCCATCTGCTGTGCGCGGTGTCTCACTCCACATCTCCTTCACGTTCTCCAGCACCATGTTGCAATGGCGGTCAAACGCCTTCACTCGTCCGAGCAATTTTCGGTTGTTGCGACACGAGATCAGCACCTGGGTGTGTTGTCGGACGGCGGTTTGCAGCAGTGAGAGCGGACCGGAGGTGAACTCGTGTGTCTCGAGAAGGGAAATCTCATATTCTCTGTTCTGTGGTTTAGTAGTGCGCGAGGAGTGGGAGTGTTGATGGGCATACGTGAGCTCGGCGCGTGGCTTCGCGAGGAGTTCTCTGTGCACAAGTCAGCTTCATGTCGCGCCGCGCAGAATCTGGGTGCTTCTCACTGAATCTTCTGGTCTGATGCTCCGGAGGCCATGTCTGCGGTATGGGGCGATGTGTGTTGGTGGATGCTGTCTCAGAAGGTCGACTGGGAGCAATCGCAAAAGTTGCCTGTTGCTGCATGACTCGCATGCACGGGCAGCGCCAAGCCAACGGGTACCCAGCCGCCAGCTACGTCGATCTACGATCCTAGTCGCGTCTCTGCGGCATCAAACGCGCACTGCATCTCTCTTCTTCACCACCACCACCCACCTCCGCCCCGTTGCACCCGTTCAACGCGTCGACACGCTTCTCCGCCGTCTGTTCTATCAGTCTACCTTCGACTTGGATACGTCGCATCTGCTGTTCACGCGTCAGACACGTCGACATCGCCGCCATCCGCTCTGCTCAACGTGTACCGACACCCACGTCCTCCGCCACAGTATGCTGTAGCACGAGACGAACTCCTCAGACCGCCGGCGAGGTGCCTACAAAGGCCCTCCAACCTTCCAAAGCCAACTTGACCTCCGACATCAACCTGGAACATGGCTTCCAGCGGCGAAGATGGAGCGCTCGACTTTGCAGACATACCAACGCGTCCGATGCGTGTCAAGATATTGTACACCTTCGATGCTGAGGCCAAAACTACCTGTCTGGCACGTCTTCCGACTACTCTCAATATCCCCGCCGTCGCCATCGACGAGCAGTCACAAGTTGGCGTCATCGAGTTGAAGCAGTGCGTTGCCGCCATCGTGTCCGCCTCGCCCGAGATTGTTTCCCAACTGGAGTCTGGCGACTTCTCTGTCTACTCCTATGACTACAGCGAATATGACGCGCCCGTCGTCGGCCAAGGGCGAATGTCAGCTCTGCTTGCCGCCACCACCCCTGCCGTCGAGAGCACCAAAACCATGATCACCGGACGCGTCTGCAAAAACATTGCTCTCTTCAACAACGGTGTCAAGGAAACTCTTGAGGTCAAGTTCAAGTTGACGCCGTTGGCCAAACCTGCTCAGGCATCGAACAATATGGATGCATTCCGCAGCATGAGCCCTGCAACGTCGGCTGGCTTCGACCCGAACGCCTGGAATGTGCCGATGAACAAGGCACAGCCTCAACAGAACGAGTACTTTGACTTTGGAGTTGCTTCCATGGGTGACAGCTCTGCTTCTGCCTCACTGGAAGACTTTTTCGGAATTGGTTCACAGAGTAGTGGGGAGATGAGCAGTCAGCAGCAATCAGGAGTCGGAGGGATCCAGCAGACCCCCACAGATGCTGGCTTTGCCTACAACCCCGCATTTTCGACTCACTCTCACAGCGCTCCAGGCAGCCGAGCTGGCAGTCCCATGATCGCCTCCAAAACGAGCTCTCGTGGTGAGTCTTTACGTCATCAGAGCTTCTCTGGAAATGCATCTTCTTTCTCGGAACACAACCGGCCCGATTCGCGCGGCAGCACGCGAAGTGAATCCTTTTCCACGCACATGCAGCAACCACAGCCTATGCAACCTCTTGAACAGCAACCTATACAGGCAGACAATGATGCGTTCTACAATGAGGATGGCCAACCACGCAAGCGTGCCAAGGTTGTGCAGGCTGACTGGCGTGGCAAATCCTCTTTTGGCTCAAGATCGTCTGACCTGAGAGTGACTGCTGCTACTACTTCATCGATGCAAATGTTCCGACCGATTGCGAAGCGACCTACAGCGCCTGGTAGTAACCTCGAGCCACCACCTCGTGTGCCAACGCCGGTGCCCCAGCGCACCAGACCAATGAATCAGCGGATGCAGTCCATAGCTCCAAGAAGCTCACTGCGGCAAGCATCTGTGGCAGATTCTGACGCGATCTCGGAAGCAGACTTGATGTCAGACATCATGACGTCCCCAGAAGGCAGCTCACCTGGCAACAGCATGAACGGCGAAGGCACACCCATGGACATCCCGTCCTCTCCTCCCATTGTGCCTGGCTACAACGTGCCTCAGCCTAGTAGCCCAGGACTTCCCACAGTCTCATCGCACATGGCAGACAGTGGATACATGAGTGGATCGATCATGGAGAGCATGGAGCAAGAGGCAGATCGGAGCCCAGATGCGGAGGATCTTGACATCGCTGCACGTTACCAGCCACGGAAGTACCACCAACGACCTCTCATTAAGAGCGAGGGATCACCAGTGGACGCTACGCCGGCGCCATACTCGGACATGCAATTCAGCAGTGACGTGCCAGATATTGAGCCAAACGTGAATGGGTATGTTGATTGGCTAGACGAGCTCTTTACGAATACTGATGGCTGACCTCAACCAAAGACAACGACCGCGCTCGGGCGTAGCTCCATCTCATCCTCAGCCTGCGGCCCGTTCAACGTCTGCCATGTCGCCACCCGACGAACTGCCCTTGCAATCCCGACGAGGCTCGCTGGCCTTGCCATCGAAACCTGCAGCCAAACCAAAGAGGCAGCCTCTGAAGCGTTCGCACACGTGCAACGAGTCGGAAGCTGGCTCACCTGCCCCAAGTGACACTGAGGGACGCGCAAAGGCACCACGGTCTGGTTCTGGAGCTCCGAGACGTCAGATCATTGAGCGACGACTGCAGGAGTCAATTAGCAAAGGCATCATGCCTCAGTTCTGTTCGCACTGTGGCTCTATTGAAACGCCAACCTGGAGAAAGCTGTATGTGAGGCCCATGGAAGGCAAGCCCGGCCCTCTGGACTATGTTGCTGGGGAAGGTGAAACAGTCGGTGTCGAGGTTACAGAGTGGGACGGCGAAGGAGAGGCAACGAAGTTCCTCATCCGCAAGACCATGAAGAAGACAAAAGAGACGCAACCTGGCAAAGGTTTCGAAGACACTGTTGTTTGCAACCCATGTGGACTGTGGTTCAACAAGTTCCGTAACATGCGTCCTCCGGAGAAGTGGGCACGCAAGTCGGTTCCGAGGAAGACTAAGAAGAGGACAGAGGATGCCACAGACGGTGCCGAGCCGCCATCTGAGGCTTTCTACAGCGAACCGGTGTTCCAGGATGATACCACAGCAGGCGGCATTTTTCGGCCTATGGTTCCCGCACGTCGCGCAGCTCCAGCTCCGCAGCCTGCCCAGCAACCCGAGCCAACTCAACCGCGACCACGCTCAAACAGCGTACAGGACCCTCCGCGCCGCGCAGCGAGCGATGATGGCAACGTGCGAAGAGCGCATCGTGACCCGGAGTACATGCGGGCCATTCAGTCTAGTCCTGTCCGCTCTCAGGGCTCAGCAGCAAGCCCAATCGAGCTTGATCTCACGCCGAATCCTACCAGGCGTCTGATATTCCCATCGCCTCGCAGAGATGGCGAAGCAAAGAGCCTCGAAGGTGGCAATGACTTGTCCCGACCAAAGTCCGCTTCGCCTTCAGCTGGCAATGACAAGGTCGGAAAGGTCGTCGCAATCTCGGAGCAAACCGATGTGAGTATCTTTGAGGCCTTTACTTGTGACAAGGAGAATAAAGCGCCTCCGCTCATGGAAGGCGATGACTTGTCGCACTTGTTTGAGGGCTCGCCGAGTGCCGTGTTTAAGACGCCGGCTCGCAAGACACCCTCCAAGCGCAACATTACTCCACTATCGCAGCAACAAGCGCTAGCGGCCGACCTACTCAAGACTCCAACACAGAGCAGCCGCAAGCGCAAGCCGCTTACACCCAGCGCCAATGCGGCGAATAATGCCGATATGAACGCCAACGACTTCATGTGTTCCCCTTCGTCCGGTCGATACTTTCTGCGTTCCACGCCTAGCAGGCTTGAGCGAACACCAGGAGGGCGCACGGTCAGCGGGAGCAGCAACAATGGTTCCAACCAAGTTTCACCTTTCTCGCGCCACTTGGCCCAGATGTTGAGCGATGCCGACAACTTGGGTAACGTTCCATTCACAAGCCCAAGCAGGGAATTTGATTTCAGCGATTTGCCTACCTTCACTACTCCAGGACGCGAGGTTGACTGGAAGGGTTTGGATGAGATTATGGGCAGTGACTTCGCCAGCTATGATGACAATGGAATGGCGTTTAGTACGGATCTCCCAGGTGGTGAGAAGCAGCCTTAGGGAGTGCTTCTCATGCATCGCATTCAGACAGAAGGGGGACAAACAGATACAGATAGAGCGCCGGGACTTCAGCACGGCTCGCTCGATTCGGAAATGCAAACGATGACGCGAACGACAGATGTCAAAATCTCACTTCCATTTCATCCTCCGTCACTGTGAGACGGCGCTTCGCCTTTTGACACCACTGTCGGCAGCGGTGAACTACGTGGCATGGCGTAGTAGCTTGTTCTCGTAGATCGCGTGCTTGGACCAATCCTGTGGAAGCCGTCGTGGCATATGCAGGTACTGAAGCTTATACATATCCCTCGAACCGCTACAGCCGCAGGACAAACTATGCCCGAACTGACTAACAACGTCACTGCAGAAGTGAGCCAGCGTTAGCTTGCAGAATATCGATGAGATGAGCGTGTCGTGTGACAAGTGGCCGGTGATCGAGTGCTAACAAAACATCCATCTTAGCATCTGCCTTGCCTCATATACACCCCAATCTCATCCTCCCATCCCATATCCTAACTTCTCAAATCACCCAACAGGCACCTCTCCCACCCACAGTCACGATGGTCGTAATCTACGCCTCCGCCACAGCACCCATCAACCCCCCAGACACCGAAGCAGAGAAAGCTCTCACCCGATCCGAATGCTGGACAGCCCTCGAAACCATCTGTCGTGACCCCGTCCCCCACGTAAACCAAATCAGCGCTTGCAGAATCGTCGACGAAAAACGAGACCGAGATGGGAATCTCGTAGCTTTGACCAGGATGATTAAAGGTGAAGGTTCTACGGGGGAGATTGAGGAAAAGGCGTTGTTGAAGAGGCCTGTTATGGTAAGTCCAGATATCCCCGTGACTCGTTCGAAGGAATTTCGAGAGGGAGAATATGCCGTGAGTTGGTGTGACTGATGTGTGGTGATGGTGTAGATCGAATTCGAATTTCCCAAAAATGGTTCATTCATTACAAGTATTCTCGCTTCAGGAAAAGAGAAGGAATTGTATTTGACACAGATGTATGAGTGGCATTGTCCGGAGGTGAAAGAAGGGAGTCAGGAGCATTGGGATCGGCAAGGAGAGTATTTTCAATTGGCGGGGGATATTGTGGGGCATATGGTGGAGCAGGTGAGGAAGATGAAGGAGGAGGGGGGATTGAAGGAGGGGTGAAGGAGATAGAGAGAAGAAGGAGGAGGAATGAGATGAGGTTTCGGAGCGCACGATGCTTGGTCATTCTGGGTATCGAAATCGAACCCATCTGAGGAGTTGATTGTGTTCTGTAGGTGCTTTTTCCGAATTCGCCAATCGATGTGCCAAGCAAGGACGAACGACTTCACGTCCGTTGTTCTTTCTTTGTCTTGCATCTGCCACGTGGAAAGACGTTCTCGCCTTCCATTGACCGTCGCCACTTGTGAGACTCTGCACTATTCAAACACTTTTATTAGACCATCTGGCGTTCGAATGACTTCTTGTGTTCATGCCGCACAATTCAATATACATCGAAGTCACTAAATTGAGATAACAGCTCACAGATATTGCCACCTGCACTCTACCTTAGAGCTGCGCCAATTCGACAGACACTGACGACTCTTTTGGCCTTAGACAAGGCCATTGTCTCGACCTCTACCAACACAATGTTCGTATTGCCTTTGCAATGCGGGAGAAGATCGCATTGTGTATCTTCTTTATATCCTCGAATTCCAAGTCTCAATCCTTTGTCTGGGTCTACTCCATCGAACATCAAGTATGTCAACACAATGGACGACACTTCGACATCAGACAACAAAGACGCAATGTCTATAACAGCCGGATGCGGCCACGCAGTTATCCTCTTTTCTCTTCATAGTTCTCTCAGCAGTTCGGATCACTCACTGCAGTTCAACGAATACAGCGTCTGGTACGCTTATCTCACAGAACTCACCCGAACTAGCAACCGCTCGAAGATCAAGGATCTCGATCTCCAGAGGACTATCAATACAAACTGCAACAAAAAACCGCCAAGATGACGGACCAGAACTATGGCTACAATGGAAACTGGGACCTCAACGACTTCGTGAACTTCGACATGAACGTCGAAGGGTCAAACAACGACTATGGTGGCCAGGGGTATGATCAGTCGGGCAATGCTGTCATTGATCCGTCAATACTGACCGGAATGCTTCCTACCTCTAGTCCCGCACCGCCTCGCACCCCTACTCCCACACCGCGTCCCATCCCTACTCCCGCACCACAGCAGATTCACCCCACCGCTCAACCAATTCCAACAATTTCCTCGGGCACGACTTTCAGCTACAGTGACGAAATTGGATGGTTTATGAAGGTGGACTACCCGACAATTTTCGCGGCAACAGATGCTGATGGAAAGGTTTTCAACTATGTTCCAGTGCCTCCACCAGAGAGTGTAAGATACACCCTGGACCCGCCAGAGGTTCCATCGCACACGCAGGTACTGACTGATCCGCAGTGGCAAGCGCAGCGAATTCCAGCACCACAGCCTGCACCTCAACTGCAGACTTACCAGCAGCAGCCTTACCCGCAACAGCCTTACCCGCAGCAGACTTACCAGCAGCAAACCGGTACAGCTTTTCCTGCTGCCTTCCCCAACGCGTACGTGAACGCCAATGCTCAGTACGCAATGCCAGAGTTCGATCCCTCCGCACTCGCTGGTCCCTACGTCGCCCAAACACCAAAGAAAAAGAGATCTCGTCCAACTGCAGCAACCCCATCTCGATCCAGAGTGACCAAGAACAAGAGACGACCAGCGTTCCACAGAACTTCGATCATTCGAGCATGTACCTGCACACCACCCCACGTTCCTCGACCTCCAAACGGCTACATCATATTCCGATCTCAGGGTATATACTCAGACGAGGTCATGGCCTACATGACCCCCGAGGAACGAATCATCATCTCAGGCGGCAAGAAATTGGACGTCAAGAAGGTGGGTCGTGTCTGGCATTCGCTCCCAAAGGAACTCCAGCAGCCTTACTATCAGGAAGCGAAGCGGCTAGCTGCACAGCATGCGGCTCAGTATCCTGGGTACAAGTATCAACCCCAGGACGACTTGAAACGAGACTTCGGCTCACCGGATTGTGTTTGTGGTGCTTACCAGACCAACTTGGCTGCTCGAAATGCTCGCGCTGCAGCAGGTGTTCAAGACGACGATGAAAACTCCACGGACGACGAAATCGTTGTTGCAAAACCTCCAAAGAAACGTGCAAAGTCTCGCAAAGCACAGAAACAGGCTGTTTACGATGAGCCTGTCACTTACGGACCTCCGATCGGTTTCGCTCAAATGCCGCAGCTCTCGGACCAACAGTTCGGGGAAGCCTTAGCGTCATGGAACGCCATGCCAGGTGCTCCTCTCATGAGACGTTCATCTCAAGCAGCGCCTGTTCCTCAGAGGCCGACAAGAGGCGCTAAGAGAACGATCAACTACGCTGAGAATGACGACGAGGCGGATATTGCGTTGTAAGTTCTGCAATGCTTTCCTCCTCGTTGACGATGCATAGCCGCGACGATGTACTAATATGCCTGGATTGCTTTGGATCTCGCATTGGTCCTTGATTTTTTTGGGTTTCATTTTTGTAGAATATGGATGATCTTGAGCTGACAATCTTTCCACTCTAGACTGCTATCCGGACGCCTTGAATCTAGGGCAGTCGGGCTCGCTTTTGATGATTTTAGTGGAGGATATGAACAAGAGTACGTACAGACATTTCCCTGCAATTTTGACACAATTTCCCTTGCCACCGTTTCTCACCCAGAAGTATTAATCGTGAATACTGACCTGATTTTTCGCTGTAGTACACTGTTCGTTCAGGACGACTCTAGACAATTCGAAGCAGCGCCTGCTTATGCACCTGCTACTCGCCGAGCTTCTCGACCATCGTTCCATCAGAACCCTCCGAGTCAGTTCGCGTCAGCATCCACTTACGCAGTCCCTGCTCGTCGAGCCTCGAGACCGTCTTTCGCTCAGGACAATCCGCGTCAATCCGCCTCAGCGCCGACCTACGCAACCCCTGCTCGCCGCGCCTCAAGACCACTGTCTCGAGGAAGTCAATCACAATCGCTAAGAAGTCCACGCCGACCTGTCTCCAACCTCGCACTCCCAGGAGGCCGTCCCGTCACCTCCTCCTTTCGTCCCCCCCAGCGAACGTCGTGATACTCTTCGATCGATGCAGCAGATTCCACCTTCGCGTCGTCGATCATCGTCTGTACGACGGCATCGCCAGAGCATTCACTCCTTGCCACAAAACTTGCAGTCGCCGAAGCGGTCACCTGCTAGAACGAGACAAAGTGATGGGTTCGATAGTCTATTCGACGATATCAATGAAGTAGAAGAAGAATTTGATGATGACGATGGGGGTTCTTTGTTTGACGGCGATTTTTGAGATAACTTGATTGTAAAATATGTACTGAAGGATTTTCGCAAGGCACGGAAGGCTGTGGTACGCATGTGAATACCGAGACCTGGACAATGTTAGTAGAGTCCATGATTTCGATAAATGTAAAGAGCAGATAGTGTGTAGATTGGGGGTCAGTAAGACTAATCATAATCCATCAACACCACATTTTGTGGTTCCGGATCTAGAGCTAATGTTGTTCATCATGTAGATTGGGGAGAGAGACTAAACGAGAAATGAACTTACCCGTTCTGGAGTCCCCATTGCAGTTCAGGTCAGCCGCGATCGAAGTAATGTATGTTGGCCCTGCGCCCTCCAACGTCGCCGAGTGCGAGTCGGAAATCTGGGTTAGCGAGGCAATTTTCTTCATCATTCTTGCACTTCTTGAAAGCGGCACAACGATAGCCATGAAAATAGGGCTGCATTGCAATTTGACATCCGTGCGTATACTTCCTTGCGAGCGTCGAACTCGCCGTGGTGAGAAGTTGTCCTCGAACGGAGGAGGTCGGAGTGAAAGGTGCTTTACAGTGTTATCGATTCTAACACACCAGTAGTAAGTCAAATCAAATCGCCAGCACCAAGCCTTGCCTTCTCGGCATATCGATGCGCCTTCTGTGCGCCGCAAAACGCCATACTGAACCGAATTTCTTTGTAACATCGTCATTCATCTTGACAAAGCCGGAAAGCTTTCGCTCTATCCGGACCGTTGGTACACACCGACGACCATGGCGTGGTCTCGCTCGAAAGGCTCCAACGTGAGCTGCTCCTTTGGCTTGATGCGCTCTTCTCTGAGCTTGACAACTTCTCTTGCGAAGACAGCCTCTGGTGATGCGGTCGAATCGATACAGCTTGCCTTGATGGAGATGAGCACACCACCGCCCACCTTCAAGAACTGGTGAGCGTTAAGGCCGACGATACGTGCTTGATCGGGCTGGGCAACATCGGCGAAGATGCAGTCGACCATGCTGACGAGCATGCGGTACTTGAGCGGGTGACGGGCGTCCTCGACGATAGGGATGACGTTCGTGCGGTGTGTCGCCATGTTGATGAGATCACGACCTGATCGGTGGGAGAACTCGACAGCGAAGACGGTACCAGTAGGCCCGACAATGTCAGCAACGTGGGAGACGGAGGTACCAGAAGCAGCACCAAGGTAGAGGACCTTGCTGCCCGGCCTCATGTGGATGTCCTCCAGACCTCCGAGAATACCAGCAGCCAACTTCGATCGGAAGGGATTCCATACACGGTACTCGGTCTTGGTGGTGACAGCGTCGCCGTTGGCAGCATCGCCGGTCGTAGTCGAAGGAGTGTCGATGGAAATGCGCTTCTCGCCGTAGACGGCCTCGCCTGGAGTCAGGTTCTTCGTGACGAGCAAGTCTTCCTTGCCGCGGGCGACGAAGACACCGGCGTGTCTGTGTGGCTCGATGATGACCTTCTGGCCACCCTGCGCATACCGTGTCAGTCTCTATTGCCATACTCTTGCTGCATTTGTGCTTTGTACCTTTGCGCCAGGCTTTCCACCACCACGAGCACCTCCGCGCCCACGGGGAGCACCGCGGCCTCTGCCTCCACCTCTTCCTCGGTCGCCGCCACCGCGACCGCCGCCTCGTCCACCTCGGTCACCGCCGAATCCGCCTGGCAGACGTTAGCAATTTCGTCTCGCCTTCGCAGGCGCATGAAAAGTACCTCTTGAGCCACCACGGCCGCCTCTGTCGCCAAAGCCACCGCGACCGCCACCGCGTGGGGCGCCGCCGCGACCACCTCGTCCTCCGGGAGTGAAAGCCATGTTGAGGATTATTGTGTTGGGAGGAAGTAATGGGTCGTGTGCAGCAAGCTCTCCGCAAGAGACTTTTCTCATGGAGCTCGAGATTTTGGCAAGTCGCGCTAGCACCAATCGAGGCTAGTCCCGCAAAAGCCAAGACCTGTAATTCTGCGCACTTTCTCCAGAGGCCGCTGAACTTCGCGAGACCTTGAATCTACACACCACCTCGTCGCCCAACGAACACCGAGAAAATGGTACAACGCCTGCGCATACTGCTTCCCCATCCCTCTCCGCCCCGCTGACATTGAATGCGCCAGGTCCGATACGCCGCCACCGAAATCGAGTCCGCGAAGAGCGCCCGCGCCCGCGGCTCCTACCTCCGTGTGTCGTTCAAGAACACCCGCGAGACGGCACAAGCCATCAACGGCTGGAAGTTGCAGCGCGCCCTCACATACCTCGAGAATGTGCAGAACAAGGCCGAGGCGGTGCCAATGAGGAGATATGCCGGGAGCACTGGCCGTACAGCTCAAGGTACGTAGGCCCATCTGATGGTGATGTGGCTGCCATGTGCGAGGATGCATAGGTGGAATACACACACATGAACACATGCAAATACATCGAAAGATGGTGCTGTGAGAGAAATTTGGGACATCATACTGAGAGACAATTTCGTGTTCAGGCAAGCAGTTCGGCGTCAGCAAGGCCCGCTGGCCAGTCAAGTCGGCTGAGTTCCTCTCTTCTCTTCTGAAGAACGCAGAGGCCAACGCCGACACCAAGGGTCTGGACACCTCCAACCTGATTGTCAAGCACATTCAGGTCAACCAGGCTCCTAAGCAGCGCCGCCGCACATACCGTGCTCACGGTCGTGTAAGTTTGCGATCCAGCCATTGCTCGACGTGCGCATTCTAACGCATCACACAGATCAACCCATACATGAGCAACCCATGCCACATCGAGCTCATACTCACCGAGGGCGAGGAGGTCGTGCAAAAGTCCCCAGAGACCGTCGAGCGCAAGAGCCTCCACCTCAACTCCCGCCAGCGTGCTCAGCGCCAGCGCAAGGCCATCACCGCCGCGTAGAGTGGCACCTTCCGGACGAGCAGGGCAATGGCTAAGGTGAAAAGGAGTTGATGTTTCGGATGAATACCATGGCGCACGATGGGCAAGATCATTTGACAGGATGGCGCAGGAGCCACGAGCAAGTCAGATTACTTGCTAGGCAGTTTCTATACCACTGCTCGCTGCTGTCCCTCGCACACAGCATGCGAAAAGAAAAGCATGCTCGAAAGCGAGAACGAATCAATCCAAAAGGCTTCAAAACTTCAGCCATTTGCCAGGCTTGCCACAATCGCGTCTCTCCGATTTCTGACTCTGAACGTTTAATCTTCCCTCATGCATGCAAAATGCTGTCTTTCTCTATCATCAAAGCCTTGACCCAGACTTCCTTCTGACTTTATCGCTCCAATGCAAAGACTCCGACCCATAATCTATCATATCACTACCTGTCGCAGCAACCGTACTCCCTAATCCGACCTGATCATTCCCTGTATCGTCGTTGAGGAAACTTTCGTCGCCAGTGAAATGCCTAACCGCAAGCCCCGTAAGTAAGGTTTCCTCAATTGCTGCCGTATGCCAAAACGCTGTTGCGTGGTGGAGATCAAATACTCAACTCTCCACTCCCAATCCCAGAAATGGTGCCGCGAAAGCAGAAATCCCCAGTGCAAGCCGTACTTTGGATCGCATCCCCGTCGTCGCGCGAAATCAAGTGGTAGGTAACGACTTGGCCGATGAGGGAGGCGATGAGGAGGACGAAGAGGAAAATGCAGCACTACTGCTTTTTGCCAGCTTCCTTGTCCTCTTCTACGCCTGGTGCTGCGACTTGTTGTTCGGCTGTGAGTGGTGGACCGAGAGCATCGCGAGCGAGGCCGTGTTCCATGTTGTATTGTTGTTTTTCCATTTCGAAGTTCCTGTTTGGTAGAAAGATGGAGTTGATCAGAGATGGGCCTTGTGAACGATTGAAGTGGAGGTAGAGCGCCTGGGCCGGAACGGAAGGAATAGAGGGCGGGACTAGTTGTGGTCGTCCTGGAGGGAACCTTTGGGAGGCAAGAATGTGGAACATAAGGGGCACGAGAAGAAAAGAAAAGGGTCATCACTCACCATCCTCGCTCTTCGCCACCAGTCAAGAACGAACAATCGCCATTGACTTCACAATCCCAACCTCCTGCAACACCTCTTCCTCTCCACCCCACATCAGGCACCTCGTCCGCTTTCTCCGGATTCCACGCCTGTGGAAGTCCCATACCTGTCACTCCACCTCCCGTGAACCTGCTCTGCGGCTTCCTCACAAATTTGCTGAACGAGCACGTAAAACAGTTAAAATCGTCCTCGCATTCATCCTCGGGCATGCGACCTGTGAGCGCTCGCCCGATGGCAATCATAGCAGCAGCATGCGTGCAAATCAGCAAAGTCTTTGGTTCCGAAGGATCGTTGTCCGCGCGGAAAATGATGGCATTGAGAGCGTACGCTACTCGGTCGTGGAGTTGAGGAATCGATTCGCCGTTCTTAGAAGGGATGATGCTCGTCTCAGCTTCGATGAGGTTATCGAAATGGTCGTTCAGAACTTCGATCGTTGCAGGACTAGGATGGTCGAAACGTGCTTGACCGTAGAACTCGCCAACACCGCGGTCGACGTGGACTTTGGCGGGTTTGCCTGAGGAGGCGAGGGAGTCGGTGAAGGGTTTTAGGGTTTGAATGCAGCGGTAGAAGGGAGAAGAGTAGATGAGGTCTACGGGTGGGTTGAGTTTCGTGAGGTGTGTTCCGAGTTCGCGAGCTTGTTGGACGCCGTATGAGGCGAGAGCTGGATCGGCGACTATGCCTGTTGGTGAGGGTACGGTGCTGTTGTAGTGACCGGTTGAGGGGTCGACGGTCCAGTTGGAGCGGTACTGAAGTGAAGGTGTCAGTTGTGGTCTTGGTGATCAACCGGCGTGGTTAGACGGTATGAGTCCTCCCGTGCTCAGTTCTCATCTCCAACCAAGCCATATCGCACATCTTCATGGAACTTCCAAACGCGGTAGTTGCTGCTCAGATCACATGCCTGCTCCACTTGGCGTGTTGTCGCGACCTCTCGGGAACTGCTGTCTGCGGTGCGCTCGGAATGGACTTACCCCATGTCTAACGACATAGATAACCTCCAGCATCTTGTTCTGTGTTGTTCGGTGCGTCTAGTGTATATGGTTGGTGGTGTTGTTGGTTGTTTGTTTGCACGTCGGGCGAAAAGAGTCGGAAGAGTGGTGTTTGCCTGTGGGGGACAAAATCGGGCCGAGGCAGGAATGACGAAGAAAGACAACGGTGGAACAAGAAAGCGTCACTGCACTTCACTTCATGATTTCAAAGAATTTTACTAAAGTCTAGAAGAGTCTGGGTAAGAGCACATGATATTCGAACGGCAAGCATTGGACATGTGAACACGATACGATGTGATGATACGTAATCGAAGGATGTCCATCGGCTATTGAGAGACGGCTTGTAGACCACGACTGCGAACAAAAGCCGCCCATAATTGTTTCAACACCGTCGTATTCGTAGGAATATGCATCGAGCTCGAACTTGTCACTTCTTCCCTGCGTCAAATGGCCTGTCAAAGTGTCCCATCTCGACCGCTTTGCCTTCAAACATCATCGGATTGCCCGATAGGAGTTCTTCAGCCACGAACTGTTCAAACAGACGGCTGTAGGAATCTGTCGACCGATGCTGTGCAAGATGCTCCTTGCTGGCATATCTATGCAGACTATCAGTGCCCACATTCTCACTGCACCTTTGAGCTGAAGCACTTGTGCACACCTTTCAATGACTGCCAATGTCTGCTCACTGTCCGCGGACCCGTCTCCATCTTGCCGAATGATCTGGAATTGCAGACATCCAGGTTCCTTTGGCGCAAAGGTGTTGTAAGCTTCTGTGCTGAGCTCGACAAACTTTTAAGCAGTCAGCTCCAATGCTTTGACTTGGATGTTCATCTTCGCATACCCGCTCGCCTTTCCCAGGTTGGGTCTTGACGATAGCCACAAGAGTGATTTCTTCACTGCTGCCCATGTTGAAATCTGGCACTCTGTTCGCAGGCGTGGTTGAGGTAGCAGCGACAGTGCGAAGCCCTGCCTGATGACACCAGTTCACCTGCTGATATAGACTGTGCCGGCGAATGTGGTATGATATCCTCCAGAGTGGCGAACAACATCTCTTCGGAACCGAGAAGCGGGAGTGGCGCACATGCTGAAGTACTCCTTCAGCCTATGTGCTGGAACCAAGAGTAGGGCAGTATCCTACTGAAGAAGTACTGGCAGATGTGCACGTGCTTGCAGATATGTCGCGCTGCAAATAGCTCAGTCGTTGCCCTTCTTCGCAGCTTCAGCACCACCAAGCGCCTGCACGACGGATTCGATGCCTTGCAACTCATCGCGACCCATTTTCCTGCCTGCAGCCAAGGACGCTGTGCTTGATGATTCGAGGTCGATGCCTTTCCGCTCGAGAGCTCTCCGGCTCTGGCTTTCGAGGTACCGTCTGCGCCTCCCCTCTGCACTGTCTTCATCTTCGTGTTTGCGCTTTCTGGCCGTCTGTATCGTTTGCATCGCATTCTTGAGCTCTGCGAGAAGCTTCTGCAATGCCGGTATGTGACTAAGAGCAGCCTGTGTGTCTTGCTCGAGGTGCTTGTTCTCACCAGATGTCGCGTTCAAGAATGCAAAAGGCGCATCGTTCGTCTGTCCTTCCTGCTTCAAGTCGGCGCCGATGAGTCCACTCAGTTGTTGCAAGATAGCAGCATTCTTGGTCTCCTCGCTCTTCAGCATGATGTTCAGCTTCGCGGCCTCATGCAATTTCTTCCTCTGCAGCTCAACCGCTTCTGGGCTGGGCACATCTTCTGCGGTGGTCACATCCACACCCTTGTAATGCTCCAATCGTACCCAGTTTGCTAGGTCATCCTCCTTATGTCCCACTGCGAGAATGTTTCGCAGCGTGTATATCTCAAACTTGTCGAAGTCCTTGTCCACTGTCGCGTTCAACAAGCTCTCCAATTTCACGACTCCATTGTCAATCTCGTTCTGCTTCAGTTCTGCGAGTGCTTCCTGTCGCGCCTCGTCGTTCGGTAATGAAGCTGCCGTCTCTGAGTCCAGCCGGAATCCGAGCTCTTCAGCGGACTCGTTCCCCAAGCCTGTTTCGATCGCGGTCACAGCGCGGAAGACGAGTTCGTTGACGGTGTTGATAATGTCGTCCAGTAGTGTGAGCGGCGTGTATCGGAAGTGTTCGGTCAGCAGCGCTGTCGTCGTCTGATCGCTGGCTGCCATGCTGTTGTTGTGGTCTGCAATAGCCACAAACCTAGGCGTACCGGCGCATGGGGTGACGGCAATGGAGGGGCGACGCGCCGACGTGAATCGAGAAGTAAACAGACGCCATCACGTGATCGGAACTTACGCTCCGACCCCTTCCTTCCGCTCATACTCTCAAAGCTATGCAACAATCCAACATCACGCCGACGAACATTGACTGCAAGCTCTTGATATCAAGATACCGCCACGCCGACATGTTCAAGATGGTCCGGGATCGTGCTCGACATCGTCGTCAGCCTTGGCTCCTCCGCCAGATACCAACGCCAACCTTACCGTAAAAGAACTAACACTATACTCAAAAGGACATCCTTCATGCCTGTCAATCACATGCATGCTCTACCTGGTCCGCAGTGCCATGACGAGGATCGGAATGACACGTCGATCCGCCACTTAAGCGCCATTGAAAGACTTACTTCTCGACAACCCCGATGACCCCCTCCGACCCTGGGAGTGGACATTGTGGAGGCCCCAATACAGCTGGTTTCTGGATTACACAGAAAACGGATCACCATCGGCATTGACGTACAGTAACACTATTGTATCACACTGCTGGTCGGAACCCGGCTGAGGCATCGGCATCTCTGACATCTCGTTCGCGTTCTTGCACAGCAGCAAGTCGCATTGTATTCGTGAAGACGAGTGCCAGGGCAGTTGATGATTCTAGCTTGAATCATCAAGCATGAAATGCTTTCATTGCCACCAGGCAGTGCCGGCTCTTGGGTGACATTGAAAGCAGAACACCTCGAACACAGTACTTTTACTTCTCTGCGGACCTGACACCGAATTTGACCAGAACACAGTGGCTTGCAGTTGCATACGGATGCGCAGGGGCTGTTCGAGGTCTTTAGAGCGCTTTCCGGCTTATAATGCGGCTGCATCAAGGTAGTCTTGCTGTTCGTCGCTGTCAAGGATAATCCGCTTATTCTATCACCTAGGAGGCCGGGCAGGTTCGCATAACCAACGTCTCAGAGTACAGTCACCATTTCCAAATCGCGTCCGCAAGCTCCAAACGACATAAAAATGAGTTTGTTCGAGCTGCATCATCAGTAATACCTGGAATCGCACATGTTGTTCTAGCTCTGTAGACCAGCACTCAGTCTCGTCCTGCATTTGTCATAAGGAGATCTTGTGAAGCACTCCCAAAGCGGACAAAGCCGACTCGATTGTGGAAGGAGAAAAGAACAGCCATAGAACGCCCCGAAATCGTGGGGCAAAGCATGCAACATCTCCGACATTCGATGTTCGCTCGCGGAGAATCCTGCATACGTACGTGTGCCAATTGCACGAATAGCACAAGAGCCATCACACCATCATAAGGTCCGTATTGGTACGAAGCCAGCTGCTGCGAGACATCGCCATGGCGTTGCGATATCTAACGCCGCATCCGCGAGGCTCAACGCCACCTTCGTGAGTGGGAGAGCTGAAACGAAAATGTTATGTCAACCTCGCGAACGTCGGATCCTTGGAAGCCACCACAAGAAGCAATTCCGATGAAAGCTGAACCCTGCATGTCCGATTTCAAGGCCTTCGCCACCTGGTCTTGATGCTAAGGCAGGGCCAGCAAACAGCAAGCGGACCGGGCGACTGGGGCGCATGCGGAGAAGCGTGACGCCGGCATTTTGGCCATCACATGGCCCAGAGCCACAGTTGCAGCACGAGATTGAACTTCAAGTGATGTTTTTGGCAGACCTGGCAGTTCCTTCTCTCGCCAGTGGAGAGCCTGGATATAATCAATCTGTCCGGCAATAGCACAGCATAACCTGATGTCGTTTACTCCGCATCTAGCGGTGCTCGGACAGGTACAACCTCCGCCGGTTGCAATCAACTCGTAGGCGAATGCTACCCTTCTCATCGAAAGAAACACGGCCGTTCTGTCAACAGTCACCCGTCAACAGCTGCAGCATGTTGCTAAGGCCGTAAGGTCTCTTGGACTTTCCCTCCGTGCATGTACTTCAACTCGTGGCCAAGCACAAAGGTTAAGCATGTCCCCCAGTATATGCCGCAAATCCCGAAGCACGACATTGCGCTGCTGACCACATGTCAACCGTCAAGAGGACGCGTCTGAGTTCTGCATGGAGAACATCCCGGCGAGTCGACTTTCGAGATTCGCCATTACGAGACGCCACTTTGTCGGAGGCAGGAGCTTGGCAGCGAGAACCAGACATTTTGGGTCTTGGAATGGGGCTACGTCGAATCCCAAATTTTCCCACCATCGCGACGTGCAGCACACAGGGTCTGCGAAGTCCTCAAGTCTTCCATCATCACGGATAACGCACCTCGAGCGGCCGCTTTTCGAGGGCTGGACACGGAAAGCGGCAGTGGCGAGGACTGTGAGGCTCTGTTCGTCGCAACTTAAAGCCCGTCTCATGAGCAGACATGTGGTGAATCGCAGAGATTGGACTTCGGCTCCGTCCTAGAACGGATGGCTCGAAGAATGGTCGTCACTTTATGCAAGCTGAGGCTGCGGGGCGGCAGCGCAGAACTGCACGAAGTCCTGGAGAAAGGCGCTGTGACAACGAAGAGGCAATTCCAAGCCATCTCCGTGCGATTGGTCTGAGGATACGCTTATTTCTAACATTACCACAATGTGGAGTGATGTAAGCGAAGTCTTGTGCATGCTGAGTGGCGACACACGCTCCATCTCTCGACAAATCCGTCTTTGCCGGATTGAAAAAGTAACGAGTCGTTGTGGCTTGCGCTGGTGCGTAAGTAGTGCAGCTGATCTACCGAAGGCTTGTCATGCTTTGCATAAGCCGCTGCTGCCCCGCGTACAGGTCATTTTCCGCGTCTCGATGTGAATTAGAGAGTGCAGATCTTTCGAGAGCTGGTTCAAGGGCGACACGCTTCCCCGGATAATGTTGTTATGGCCATGAGCCGATGTACACGATACCTTCCTACTTCGGTAAGACGCGACGGCAAAGTCAAACGATGCGGCGAACTTTGCCCACAGCCCTCTGCGCCATTATGCATCGTTTGGCAAATGCCCTCCCTGAGATTGGTCGATGCCTCTGTCAGGTTCCCAGACGAACGCAGACGCCGTCGTTACCTCTGGTGGCTTGATCGGCATTCGTGGAATTCGAGCCAACGGCGAAGGCAATTTTCACATTGTGAACAAGAACTTCCTTGCGTGTATATTAAGACCTTGCCAATCCTCGAGAGTCAGTTTCTGGCATCCATCAACTTCTCTCTCCTTCACATCACTTCCCAAGGATTTTCATCATGAAGTCTGCTTTCGCTGTTGCCGCTCTGGCTGGCTCTGCCGCCGCCTGGCCTGTGGCCATGGAGATGGATGCCATCGTTAAGCGACAACTCGGCGCTGGCCGCAAGAACACTGGTGGCGGTCACCCAAACCCAACATTCAACGCACAGCAACAATACGTTGATGTGACGGATGGTGGTCCAAACCCATTCCGATCACCAGGAGCTCGCGACCTTCGTGGCCAATGTCCAGGATTGAACGCCGCGGCCAATCACGGATGTGGGTGTCACGATTCTCGATCTTTAACGTAGTAGCTAACAGATCATAGTCTTGCCACGAAACGGTCTCGCCAACATCCAGCAAACCGTTGATGGTCTTGGCAAAGCCTACGGTATGAGCCCAGAACTCGCAGCAGGTCTGGCCGCCATTGCCATCCTCATCTCTGGTGATATTCCATCTACACGATGGTCTATTGGTGGTGGATTCCCCTCATCCTTGCCACTGCTCCTCAGCAACCCCAAGGGTATTGTCGGATCTCACTCCAAGTACGAGAACGATGCGTCCATCGTTCGTGGCGATGCATACTTGAACAACGGCGACGTTGGTGTCTTCCAGTGGCGGTCGTGGAATTCTCTCATTGAGAGCACCAACTCCGGCACTGATGGTCTCACTTTGGACAAGGTTACTCAGCACGCCGATGAGGTGACCACCTTCTCCATTGAGAACAACCCATACGCTTTCTGGGGGCCTTTCTCCGGTCTCGTCGCGCCAGCCGCACACAACTGTGAGTGAATTCATCAGAGCTTCATCGCTGCGATCAATGCTGATATACTCCTCAGTCGTTGTCAACTTCATGTCCAACCACACCGCCGAGCAACCAGGTGGATATCTCAACGAGGCTATACTCAAGGATTTCTTCGCAGTCAGCGGTACTGGCGAGGGTGCATCTGGCAACAACCCAGGCACATATGTCCACAACCGCGGCCAGGAGCGCATTCCGCTCAACTGGTACCGCCGCAACACTGCCGATGCCTACAATCTCCCAGATGTTTTTATTGACTTGCTCGCCGGCGCCCAGACCAACCCAAACACTCTCCGCATCGGTGGTAACACTGGCACAACCAACTCCTTCACTGGCCTCGACGTTTCTGATCTGACAGGCGGTGCCTTCAACGGCGCTACTCTGTTCCAGGGCAACAACCTTGCATGCTTCGCTTTCGGCGCTGCTATGGCCGGTGGTATCGACCAGCTCGACGGCGTTCTGTCCATCGTGCAGAATGCTCTTGGCCCAATTACCGGTGCCATCACGAACGCTGTCGCCGGCCTTTCGTGCCCACAGCTCCAGGCTGCCAACTTCAACAGCCAACTTTTCAAGGCCTACCCAGGTGCAGGCTACGCCAACTAGAAGATTCCAAGCGATCTCGTTGAGCGCAAACCTGATATCATGATGAAACTTTAGCGAAGGGGAACATTGAGAAATACTCATTGTACATATTATTTATTATCCCAATTTGTTCGACATACAAACTTCCAAATCTCAATCGCACGTGTGACAGGGTGCGCACTGACAGACCGCTTGTACTGACACATGGCGACACCCCCTCAACTTCGCTGACTTGCAAAGATTGTCGATCTTCATCCGACGACATGCAGACTATTCTCAACGAATCCACCTCATCGCCCAAAATATCGTAGTATTGACAAGGATGATCGAGCCATCGCGATCCCAGAAAGTAGAAAACATAGAAAACGCAAAAGTCACGAACATCACATCCACGACGTGAAGTCAACACATACTAAGTTCTCTGCACATCACTCTGTAGATCTCCCTTCCAGTGGCTTCCACGTTGCGAAGCATATACAAAGAAAACTATGCGCAACCACATGGCGTGCAGCTGTGCCTGTAGATCAATTTGAGAACCAGAGTTGTGGTACCATGGCAAAACCCACATGGGAAGGGACGATCGCATTCGTATAAGGCAAGAGCAAAGGTGAAAGAATGGGAAAGTGGCTTGCAGTGCGAAAAGGCTTGTCTGGTATTTGTGCGATCGCTCGTGGTATAGTATGGGGAGGTTGGCACGGGTGGATGCGAATGCGATCGAACGGATGTATGCCAAGGAGAATACCGCTGATCAAGAGGAAGAGCGGTCGCACGGGTTGGGGATATATATGGTAGCTGGTATTCGCACATCTATGGTCTTTGATGGTCACCGGAGGAGACATTAGAGACGAGAGGGCTTGCTTTCGAGATATTTCTTGGCCTGGAAGGATAGGATGCGATCAGTACTCGTGCGCTTGGCATGTTGGAAGAAGCCATAACGTACCTCAGCCACGGCATCATAGTCGAGCGCCCACTTCAGGAATGCCGCCGACTCGAACTTCGCATTCATATCTGGTCTCACGTCCTTCAGGCTCTTGGCTGGCAGTGCATCTCGTTCTTTGGAAGCAGGAGCACTGCGAGCTGGTCGTATGGTCGGGAATGGTATCGAGCTGAGGAAAGAAGCGCCATTGTGCTTCGCATATGCTTTGATGCGCTCTGCACGAGGTTTGCGGAGCCGTTCCCACGTTTCGAGGATTTCTGGAAGACTTTTCTTGGGGTTGGCATTCCGAGAGATGAGGTATTGCAGCACTCCGATATCTTCGACGATCATGGAGTATCCTTGGGCAGCGTGTGGTTCCTGGGATAGGTCAGGAAACCCTCTTTCGTGCAGGATGTACATGGCATACCATTGCGTGTGCACTGTCTCCTAACAGAGCAATGCGTCCGCCTTTGCTGATCCAGCGTGGTAGATCTGGCAGCTCAGCTGTGAGAAAGGTGGGTAAGTATATGTGCTTCTATGCGGGAGAATCCTGGACAGAAACTTACCTAGCTTCCATCGATCACACACCTCTGCCATGTCCAACACGGTCGTAAGATCATCGCAGCTGCCCTTGAAACATTCTCTCACATAATGGATGTCTCCTTTCTCATCCCACAATCCATTCATGTCATTGTCTGCTCTGATCCCGAACAGTCCGCTACAGATGCCTGTCTTTGCGTTCAGTCTTGACACGACAAATCGATCTTGCCCAGCCCACACTGTCGCGAAGTCGGAGACCCCCAACCTCTCCGTCTCTTCTCTTGCCAAGACCTTCTCCGCTTTGGCCTTGACGCCATACAGTGTGGTGCCGCTTGTTATCGGATCAACGTTCTTACCACAATCCTTCAGAATCTGCCCTCGGATCTTAGACCGAATCCCATCCGCAGCCAAGATCAAATCGCCTTCCAATACCTCACCACCTCCCAAGTGCACTCTAGCAATACCCAACTCTTCATCTTCTTCAACCTTTTCGACATCAACGCCAAATTTCGCTTCAATGTCTGCACCAGCATTCATACGCTCTCCTACCTTCTTCCAAAACAATGCCATCAAATTCTCTCTCAAGACTCCCCAATCTGTCTCGTCACTAATTTCCACGCCCACATTTTTCGTCGCAATGTCTCCAGTGTTCACACTTCGGATCAGGAAGCCTCTCGTCACATCCCCAATTTTCTCAAGATCTGCCCTCAGCCCCCAAGAATGTAGGATTCGTGAAGCGCCGGGACGAATATTCATGCCTCCGCCCGAAGGCGAAAGATGGGGACGGCGTTCGAGCAAAGTGACTTTGTGCTTATTGGGCCCATTGGTGGACGCGTCCGAGAAGGCTATGGTGGCAGAGAGCCCGCCAAGCCCGGCGCCGATGATGATGATGCGCATCTTCTCCCTCTCAAGGATATCCTGCGCAGAACAAAGACTATATTGGTCTTGGCAGTAGTCAGAACGGGTCTTGTGAACTTGGATCCGCTGGCGGAGGGCAGTCAATGGAAATCGGAGATGTGGAAAACAGTTTGGCTGTCATGAAGCCTTGAAAGAGAAGACGCAATTGAGACGCGCGGATTTTGGAGGGTACTGTCGTTATGTACTGGTCGAACAATCATGTGAAAGGCCCTACTGGGTATGTGAGACTGAGTTGGGGAGTCCTTGCTCAGCTGAGTCTATGTAAAGCTTGTTAGTCAAGCCCGGTATGACCGTGCCGGCAGCTCCTACCGAGAAGGATCTCTCTTGCTGTGGTTGCCTTTTGCCTATGTTGAAGGAATCCATGGTGATTTCCAGTGCCCGAACACATCAGGTTACGTTTCGACATACAAAGTGTGGTCGGCTATGGTTGCCGCTTGCCGAGGAAGTTTCTGCCCCGGCGGACTTACCTTTCTCCCTCACCAGTCGACATCCTGCGGTTGTACACCAATCACATTTCATCGAAACCACATCTGGAAATATCGCCAAATGTCTCAACAGTGCCCAGTCTTTGCCATGCCAGGGTGAGGGCAACTAATTCGCGCAAATGTCGTCTATGGAAGTTCGGACTCGGATTCCGTGATTTTGTGCAAGTACAACATGGGTCAAGAGTCTTTGCCCTACACGCCTATACTGACTCTTCCAAATCGGGCAAAAGCCCTGCTGGGACTGACAAGGCAAAACTAAGGCTCTCGAAGAATGCGTGCGTATGCGATGCAAGACTATTTGTTTTGAAGTCGAGGCATAACCCGGCACTGCCTGGCCAGCTCAAAGCATAGATTTTGAATCCTGAATATTCAATTCAACTCGGCCGGATTCATATTCAATTCAAAAACTGAATTGAATATTCAAATTCAATTCAGTATATTCAGCTTACAAATCAGGTGTTGATGACGTATTACTACCCTCCCCGACGACGTCGAGGTAGAGGTTAGTATAGAGGGAGTGGAACCATACGTACTAAAGTCCTAACGAAAACAGAGCCTAAGTATCGTCGCAGCGGAGCGGGGCGGAGAGAGGAGGGCGGAACCGGTATCGCCAAGCTACAACTTAGGAGACACTCCCGAGAGCACTATTCTTAGTAATAGGTTTGAATCTGAATTGAATTTGAATATTCAAAAATCCTGATTCATATTCAATTCAACTCTGAATTTGAATTGAATTTGAATATCCAATTCAGTATTCAAAATCTATGGCTCAAAGACGAATACCTGGCAAAGTCTTGCTTGGAAACCTCGAATGAGAATTCGGGTCCATGGCTGAGATGCAGCCAAGCGAGCGAAATTGAGTTTGGTCCAACCTGGCTATAGGCCATTGAAGGACGGCACCACAGGATCCAGCGAAGTTTTCGAGCCAGGACTTCTCAGAAGTATCGTGCTATTATGATGCTTATAGTCGATTGACCGCGCGCTGGACGCTATGATGGAAACAGTGACGTTCAACGAATTACACGCCGCTGTGGCCGATGTCCATCTCAAGCTCTGCAGAATCGCAGCATTGTGTTGTTGCTCGACAAACATACCGTGCCGCGACTCGTTGGTGGCACAGTATAGCACGAATCTTGGTGCAAGGCAAGCCATCACACTTTGCACTAGGTGCCGTGTGGCGCTCCCTTTCAGCTAAGCCACCGCTGGCTCTCGAGTATTCCGTTGGCCGTGACTACGATTGATCACTTTGCGACTGTCACAAGCAATTCGGTCTGGAAAACAGGTCTACGTGTAAGGAGACTATGCATCGGCTTCCTCGACAATCCTCTCGTTATATGTGTCTAATCCCAAGAGCAAATGCTAGGTATGCAAGGATGCCGCGCCAAACGAGCCAAGCTGTTCTGGACCCGAAGAAGAATCTCCGCGCTATTTCCGGCCAGCAGACATTGGTGCCTTCAGCCAGCCACAGGAAGATGGCTTCGCTAGATGCACTATTTCGTCCGCGCTCCTTGTACTGATTCGCTCATGGAGACAGCCTCGTGGTGTCCATGCACCTATCAATGCATTAGTGTATTTCAAGATGTTGGCCAGCTCCTCGACTTCCTTCCCACTACAGAGCCACGTGGAATGCCTCGCCGGACCATGGAGGACTTGACAAAATAACCTCCTCGTGCTGCTACGCCCCTAGTCGAATCTTCTGGTGCTTCCTCAACATCAGCAATGCGTTTAATTACTCTGTTGGCTGTTGTCCTGTCAGTCGCGGTGGCACCTGCGACTACAGCATCGATCAATGAAATTACCGAACGAGCTCCAAGCACATGCGGCCTACGAGGTACTGACGGCAGGACTCGAAAGTTTCTGAGCCAGAGTCGGTGCAGCTTCTCTCAATGCGTTGCCAACTGCAGAAAGTCGTCCAAGTGTCAAGCCTACGGGTACGGCGAGAATCAGTGCCGCCTCTATTCGACGACATGTTCTAGCTTTGTACGACGCGACTCCAAGTCACCCTATGCATTCTACGACAGGACATGCCGCAATCCGTCCCCTCCAACGACCCCCACGAAAACGAGGGCGCGAACGACGAGCAAGACCACAACGACGACTTCGAGAAGAGGGGCAGTTTCTACAACGAGCTCTAGTAGAGGTGCAACTACAACGATGACTACTTCAAGTCGAACGACAACAACAACGAGTAGACCTACAACATCGACGCCTACAGCTACGTCAAGTACTTCTAGGAGTACGACCACGACAACGACTTCGTCGGCTGCTGACCCAACACTGAAGTCGTTCACCCTCCAAGCGTTTGGAGTCGGGAATGCTCTCAATGGCGCGACAGCTGCATTGTCAGGTGATCAACTCAGATTTAGCCAGAACAACGCGGCGTCTGTTCTGTCGACCACCTCTGGCGGTCGACTGATCGACCAAGCGACTGGCCGAATCGCGAACATACAACGCAACAATCCGTCGGGCCGAAAACGACAGGTTAAGCTGGGATCAATTGTCTTGTTCTCCACCCCGGAGCAGATCGCTGTATCAGCAAATGGACACGTTCCTTGCGTTTGTAGCCTCAACGAGGCAAACGTACTCAGCTGTAGCTGCGAAAATCTCACTGGTTTTGTGGTGGACTCTACAGGATTGCTAGGTATTGGTCAGATTGCTGGCTTCAACTCGCTGCAGCTGCGAGGAATCGCACCGATTCCCAATGTTTCTGCGTCCACGACGACCGCTCCAGTGGCTGCTACTACCAGTACGACATCCACAACGAGGACAGTCACTACTACTGTTACTCCGACGGCACAGACGTCCAGTGGGACAGGCTCTAATTCGACGACACGGTCTTCTACGAGCCAGACCACCACGACAAAGTCAACAACTGTAACGAGCTCTACTTCACGCCTGGCGACAAGCTCGACAACTTCTACGCTCCTTTTCGGAACAAGCAGTACAAGCAGTACAAGCAGTACAAGCAGCACCAGAAGCGGAACAAGCACGACAAGCGGGACAAGCATAACCAGCGAGACGAGCACAACAAGCACGACAAGCACGAGTACGCTGAGCACAAGCAGCACTACAAGCACAAGCGGCACTATATCGACCACTACTACTGCTGGCACGGAGCGGTCCACGACCACGACTGGCGGGCTCACATCTACTTCTTCCTCCTCTTCGGCGATGACCTCTTCTATGACCACGAGTACCACGACCGCCGTCAACCAATTTCTTCCCCCTTGGTCCACGTCTTCAGGATTTCCTTCGACTTGCACGGGCAGTTTCTATCTCCAAGGCGTGAGAAATGGTACACCATTCTATCTCGCAGGTAAAGGGATCTACGTTCAAGCCGTCAAGTCCATTGCCGATGCTACAAGGTACACACTGGACGGGAGAATTCTGCGCGACAGCAGTGCCGTCTGGGCCAAACTTGGCTTCCTATATCCTGAGGACAGCGTTGTTTACAGACACCAACCAACAACACTCCAATCTTCGCTTAGACCTCCATGGTCCTGCTTCTTAAGTGACGGTATCCTCACCTGTAAGGATCCGCGAAACCCTTGCTCTCTCGATATCGATGCTCTCCAGATCACTTGTACAAATACGGATGGGCCTGACGTCCTTGATTTCCAGCTCTGTGAGGGTACCGAGAACTACCTGCGGATCGGGAAGGGCTTGCTCCCAGAAAGTTGCACAAGCATTGCCTTGACCAGCGTTGACGCATGTAGTGTCAACAATAATGGTGGCGGACCTCTGTCTACATCATCTACGACCTCTGCGTCAGCTTCGACAACGTCAGATCCCGCTCCACAATGCACTGGATTTCTTATCGAGACTGCAGGTGGTTTCTTGTCTACCGCTGCCGACTCAGATACTGACAGATATGCCGAGTCGGAATATGTCATAGCACGCACGCAAGCTTCTAGATATATTTTGGATGGCACACGGCTCCTCGTCAGCGACGGTCGAGTCTTGGCCAGCGTTGGCTACGAGGGAAAGGTCCACTTCGTCGAACCTGCTTGGGCCCGAGCATCTTTCATGACCGAAATGGCCTGCACTATTACTAATGCTGGCGTGCTGAGCTGCGTAAATCCGCGCGAACCTGGCTTGAAAGATCTGCAATTCTGCCAGGAAGGTATTCGCAGCTTTCTGAACGTTGCGGATGGTCTCTACACGGACGGCGACCAGTTTTGCGTAATACCCAGTCCAACCTTCACCGCAGTGTCATCGTGTGGCGACGGCAAGGACGAAGGCTTTCCGGACAGGTCAGCGAGCTGCTCCGGGGCTCCAAAATGGGCTATCAAAGTCGCCAGTCAATCGCCATCCGGAGATGGAGTCATCGACGTGGTAGGACGCTACCTCTACCAGAAACCAGCCACTGATCTCACAGCTGGAAACCCAAGGATGAACCTGAGCATCGCCGAGGATGTCGGTTTTGCAGGAGCAATGCTATCGCGCTTCCCCAATAGTGATCGATGGGTCAACGAGAACTACGACGCCGCTTTCAGCACAACTGATGGATACTCTGGTGATCCTTTCGACCGACAGTTCTTTTCCTTTGACAAAGAAATGCGAGGATACCATGAGCGCCTGCCGAATGATGAGGTCTCGTGCACGTTCAGTGTACGAACCAAACAGATGAGCTGTGCACACACTGTGATTCGGTCTGGCGGAAGGACGAAGCATGCGGATACGTTTTACTACTGTCCTGCTAAAGACGAATTCCTGCGCTTCTGGACCGCGGATGGCGTTACCGGCCCAGATGGGTACCGAGGGTCAGACTGCGTGAGGGTCACTTTGCAAGCGGTCTGCGTGGATGGGTGCTGCCCGAAGTTGTTCATGGATGATTGGATCTGGATGGGGAGCGTTTGATCATACAAACCAATCTCCGAGGTTGTGATTTGTAGTCCTGATATTCGCCACCGTTGCCCCGATGCATCACTGCGCGAGGCTCAATCCACGATTTATCCAAGCTGAGTCCGTGGAGGTTGCTAAAGTCTGAGAAACAGATTGGAGCAGGAAAGACCTCAACATTCGAGTATGATCTGAAGCGAACCAGATTTGGATTTCGCGGGTCTGTCTATGCACCACATGCGTAAGACGACGACGATTTATGCACTAGCTACATACAACCATCGAGGTCGAGAATCGGAGACCACAAGAAGCCCGGATTCGAAGTGCCTACAACACACAGCTGATCTCAGATTGGCATGCAGCAATCAGAGCAATGAAAGTACATGCGTAGGTGGTCAAGCACCTGGATCCTCATCCACACTTCCGAACTCCACGCCATGTCCACAATTCAATCATTCTAGTTTCGACGAACACCAGCACAATAGCTCAAGCAGTCCTGCGAAGTGACACGTCCTGACATTAGTAACACCAGGACACGGCCGAGAACAATCTTGCCTCCCTTCAGAAAAGGTACAGCTCCTCGAGGATGGCCACTTTCTGCCACTCTGTCAGCACGCGTCCATGCAACGCCGCAACGAACAACGAGTGTGCCTTGCGTGTTCTCAGACAGAACCCAAAGACATTTCCGGGCTCGGGAATGCTGTTGACGTTGAGAATCACTCCGACTTGCGTCACCGTGCAAATTCCAGGTGCAATGAACGGCAATGGATTTCCTGTGATGATATCGCCTAGGCGCTCATCGAAAAGCACCATCTTCGTGAGCGCGTAGCGAGGAATGGCAAGATGCGGGGAGGGTGCGCAAGGGATCGCACTGGTTGGACCGAAGACACGCTTCTCAATGATTTCCGTGTAGGATGCCCCTAGCTCCTCTCGATCGAGCGGCAAGCCGAACTTGGCGAGGTCCTTCAGCGTGAAGCCGAAAGACAAGTTGTCGATGCTGGAATAGAATTCGTCGATGTTGCTGACGTTGGGCATCAGTAGTGCTCTTAGCCCAGCAAAGCCTGTGTTGGAGTTAGCTCTGAGCGCTTTCAACTCAGGGTAGTACGTTTCGTCGTGCGCATGAGCGAATACTACGCAATCAAGAACAGCGAATTGACGATCCTGTCGAATGTCTGCTGGTCGACTGCCGTCTCAGCCTCACCCATCTTCAATTTGGCCCACTGTATACTGGCAACTTTGACGGGGAAGCCGGTTTTCAAAGGGTGCTTCCAAATGCCACGTCTCTTCTGGAAGGAGAAGACATAATCTCGTAGGCTCAACGGGCATGGATACCCCATCAGTGCTCGCAGTTCCTCGTTGATCTTCGCCTCAGCTCGAGCACGCATGGGATTGTGGATCAAGACTCGACTGCCCGTTGCATCGATGACATCTCTGATCTCAGTACAAATTCCGCGCGCAGCCTGCACTCCCCTGGCTGTAAGATTTGATAGCACTTGGGTTTTCATCTCTAGCGGGAGATCGAGGAAGCTAACCGGAGTGGGGTGGGTAGTGTTTTGGCTCGCCATGCTTGAATTGTGATTTAGAGCTCGCGAATCAAGCAAGCACGTGTGTGTGACGGTGAAAGTCGACGTTGAGGTCTGATCTAAGGCGGAGAAAGGTGTCTGACTGTGAGATTGAGAAGTGTGAGGGAGATACCCTATGTGTTTGAGCGGGCCTTGCGCAGAGTGAATGGCTTTGTCGCTAGTGAAGGACCACGACGAAACCTTCAAAGTGAAAGCCACGTGCACAGGACGATTCAGTCTCGAATTCAACTTTCGGTGATCATCCCTTTGTCTAGATCCACGAGTAAGATCAAGTTCTTATGAGTCCTCTACTAATTCAGGTCAACCTTTGAATTGAGAAATGGATACAGTCAGACCTCGAGTGCAGCCGTCTTCTGCCACTGCGTATAAGACTTTCTTTCCTTGATTAGTGTAGACGATATCCTGCCAGTTGGCCCGTTTGGGCTTCTGTGTCATGCTCGTCGTGCCATCAACGTGTATTGGTGCTGCCGAACCTGTAACGCAACAATCCCTTTGTGTTTAGACGATTTCTTTGTACTTGCTCTGCCCTCTTACAATGGAGTATCGAGGGCAGTTCGATCAACCAACACTACGATATTGTGTCAAAATCTTTGCTCGAGTCCGTGATACTATCACAATGTAAAGTTGGCACATACAAAAGCCTCAACCATTCGCCTTGCATGTGTACATCTCTTGCTAACCCAAACCTTTAGCAGCAGACGACTCTCGACAGTACCTACAACTACGCGTCTCGCACCACAAACCATTCGCCATAAAAGCTGCTGGACAGCTGAACCACACTGAATCTCTCCTAAAACCACAGTTCCTACCATGGACTTCGTACCCCGGAACATCTGGGACGTACTTCCATTCTCTAAGAACCCAGGTGGCCAACCCAGTATCTGCCAGACTTGCGGCCAGGCGGGACATATAGAAGACAATCACGCCGCAATTCCAAACCCGAACGCAATAACAACGATTCAGACACTGCCACCTGAGCTGATGCTCAATGTCCTTGCGAACTTGCCCGCGAGAGAGATCCAAGGCTGCCGAGCTGTTTCAAAAGGGTTTCGTGAGCTGATAGATACTCCAACGCACGATGCAGCACTCTTGCGCACTGTACAAGAACGGTATGATGGCTTGGCGGACGCTGAATATCTCACCGGCACTCCCGAAGAACCCAGCTTTCTCAAATTTCTCTTCACTTACCTGGCTAGGCGTGGAGTCTGGAGATCTACCGAACACACGTTGCGAAACATAGAGATTGCTGTTGCTTTTTTTGCAGCGAGTGCCTCCCCCGCAATTCGGCCTCTGGTCCACGGTGAGCACACAACCATGAATGGCATGCACTACGATGCGCCTCTGCATCTCTTCGCGTGGCTCAATTCTGTCGGAGCGGCGTTGGTTCAGGCTTACATCGACACTAACTTGCCGTATCTCACCACAACCCCTGATGGTTGGACACCGATAATGTACGATGTCACCACGGTCGACCGATTTCTCGCAATCGTGGATAGCACAGAGGCTTGCCACGATTGGAGAGGTGAGGCCGAACAATGGGGTCTAACGTCACTGAGTCGTGAACAGATTCGTCAGTGGTACCTCGACATCAAGGCTCGCAAGGAGCCGAAGGTCCCTGCTCAACCTCCGTCAGCAAGCAACAGCATTGGCCGCAACGGTCTCCTCCACATCCCACAGTCCGGTGACGCATGCCTCAAAATCCCCAAGCTCGTCATTACTACCGTCCGCCATTGGCCACAATGTCCTGAAGTTCTCGAGTGGGACTTGGACGGATTCACTTGTGTCCGCTATGGTTGGTTGAAGAGCACCGAACTGAGCGATATACTTGGAGTGGCTGTTCCAGAACTTGATTTGGGAGGAGCCTATTGTGTTCGAAGCACGTGGGCCGCCATGACTCTCTTCGAGGCCAAAAAAGGGAAAACCTTGACTGCCTGGGAGCGGGCTGCCATACTAGAGGAGTTCTACGTGTTTTGAAAGAGCAATGTAAGGCTTGTTGTGAGCGTACACAGGAAACACCATGATATGTCCTATTACATTGCTTCATGTTGAGACACGTTAGAATTGGTTGCTGACCGTAAAGACATCAATGATCCTGTCCAGCATTCGGCACACTTGCTGCCGAGGCTCAGGATGATCGACGTGCTGTAACAGTAATCGGGTAGAAAGCATGCAAGCATTTGAGCATCAAATGAGACACCGCTACTACCACTCCGTGCGAGTCCTGTCTGTGCTACACGCTTTCCATTGCATGGATGCAGACAGCATACATCCGCGCGTCTCCTTTCCCCTGAGCTACTTCAATCTATCACGCCTCTATCTTTGTGCTTACACTGCTTCTTTTTACCCCTTTGACTCCTTTGTTATTCACCTGCTTCTCTATGCCATTATCCTCTGACGTGTGAGCATCACACTATGGTTACGTCTTTCACCGCAATGGTGCTACTCGTATCAATGTCAAGTATAAGACTTGTCAACGGCAGTTGTCGACCCCGAAACCAGAAAATCACATCTCCCTTCAAGATAAATTCAGCACACAATCGACATAGTCCCTCGCGAAAAGCCCTCAAAAGATCAGCATTGCAAGAGACCTGCAACAATCGAAATGAAATACACTGCAAACATCCAAGCAATGTTACGCGCCGACATAACGAAGCAGCAGATGAAAAGTAAAGTCTGACAGACGTGCGGTAACTCTGGCCACAGCAGTGAGCAGCACGCTGCTATCCCGTCGCCAAATGCGACGACAACGATCCAGACCCTACCAGCAGAACTAAGGCTCCAAATCCTGTCTTCAATTCCTGCTAAAGACACCCAGCGCTGCCGTGGTGTGTCAAAGGACTTCCAAAACGTGATCGACATTCAACAGAACTCGCTTCTCAAGGCCGTACGAGGACGATGTGATGGTCTTGCAGATGCCCATTACTTCGTTGGCTCTGTCGAAGAGCCAAGCTTGCACAGATTCTTGTTCTTCCATCTTTCAAGGTGGGGAATTTGGTGCTATCCTGCTCACACGCGCTACTTTCTGACCCAAGCGACTCGTCAGTGGTGTGCCAATTGGTCGCCTGCGATCAGGGCAGTGGTAAGCTATCTCGACCTCGAGGCCGGTCCGAATTATCCTTTCGCACTATTCGAGAAGTTGGACGGAGTCGTAGAGGGCATTACGCAGGCATAAATTGATACCCATTGTCCAGAACTGTTCGTCCGTCAACATACTGGGTGGGAGTCTCAGCTCCAAGATGTCAGTACCCTCGAAAAGTTCCTCGCGATCTTCGACAACACCGAGCACGACACCAGCTTGATGGATGAAGCCGAATATTATGGACTGCCTCTTGACCGCGAGGAATTTCGTCAATGATACATCGACATCAAGGACCGCAAGGAGCCTCGCATTCCCTCTTACCCACTGTCGGCCAAGAACAAGATCGGTACCCACGGGCTTCTCCACGTACCACGACTTGGCGACCTATGCGCCCAGGTTCCGGATTTTGTCCTCACACGGCTCGAGATCATCGACAGTCAAAATTACAGAGTGCCAAGGGAATTCATCTTTGAGTACGAGGAATTGGGAGAGGTTCTAGGCGAGAAGATTCCAGATCTGAGAATGGATGGCGCATATTGTGTGCGCAGTGAATTGGCCTTCGACCTTCTTCCGAGCGCAAAAAAGGGACAGGTCCTAACGCCGTGTCAGAAGGTCGCTGTGCTGGAAGATCTGTACGTGTTCTAGAAAGAATGACGGAGACTTCAGTGCATGAAGCAAAAGAGAACGCTGTGTCGCGTACTAAATGTAAGGGCTCAGACGTTTGAACAAGCATAATCGATGCTTTCCATCAGGTAGTGGCCTAGTGATAAATCGACGGCTTACAGTAGCTCTTAGAAAGGAAATATGTTCCAAGCAGCCTCTAATTTTCACCACCAAACCATCAATACGTCCACGTAAGCGTATAAGTCTTCAAGCATAAGGCTCGCACCAGGCGGAAGAAGAAAGCTCTAAGCATCAGCTCCTGAACGATTCTCGAAGGAACGCCGGAAGCAAGATCGGAAGGTCTCTCTCGAGGGATTTAAAGCATTAGCCGCAGTCGACATTCTTGCGCCCGTTCGGCAGGCGTAAAGAAAACTTCCTGTAATTCCTATAAGAATAGAATAAAAGTTCAACAAAAATCACATTTCTCACGTTTCTCAACCTAACGACCGCATAACACAAATGTTTCCTCTGCCAACTTTCCATATCCTCAGCCCAATCAAACCAACCCATCGAATTCCCTCAAAAAACATACAACTCCTCAATCACCGCCGCCCTCTGCATCTCCGTCAACTCCTTCTTGCCATCTAGCGCCCTCCCAATCAACTCATCAGCCCACTTAGATTTCACACACCACGTCCAATGCGGATAAAGTTCCTCACAAGGCCATCCTCCCAAAATTCTGCTCAACTGTTTCGCCGTACATCGGCGTGGGATTCGATGAGTCTCTCGCGGAAAGACGTCAGAGGCGCAGTCGGAGTAAGTGTCGCTGTTGTCGAATTCGAGATCCTCTTCGTTGAGTTGGTACCAGTATTCGAAGTCTGTGAGGACGTAGGCGGGGATGGCTAGAAGTGGGGATGGGCCGAGGGGGATGGAGATGAGGGGTGGGGTGGTGGTGTCGTCGTCGTGATCGGAGAGGGAGGAGGAGAAGGAGGAGGAGGAGGAGGAGGCGCGGGGTCCTTGCTTCGCGACGATTTCTTCGTACCATTGCCCTAGTAGATCTCTACTCAGTGGTAGCTTGAGTTCGTTAATCAGGTAATTGAGGTCAGCCTGGTAAAGACTGCCATCAATGACCTCATAGAATTCCTCCTGGGAAATTACATCGCACATCTTGTGTGTCTCAGTGTCATCAGTACCCTCCGCTTCAAAAAGATCGGGAAAGTGAGTGTCGATGTATGCTTGACTCAGAGCGTATGCGATACGTCCAAGGAAGTTATAGACCATTTGCGCTCCAAAGTGCATAGGGTCAGCGGCGAATGTGTTCCGGAACGTGGACGAAACGTGTAGTGCCCACTGCTTCGCAGCTGAATGAGCAATGTGAGCATTTCGTTCTCTGCTCCGCCAGACTCCTCTCCTGGCAATCCAATGGAACAGATACGAGAGTAGACTCTCCTCGCAATCGGTTACAAGGAAGAAGTCGACGAAAGACTCTTGCTCTGTGGCGCCGCGGTCAAGTATAGGCTTTCGAATTGCCGTCTGGTTGTCATGCGAATCGATTAGCTCCTTGAAGTCGCTGCAGACTCGACGGCACTGTTGTACCTGATTTGCTGGAAGATGGGATAAAACAATCAACTTCACTTCGGCCGGGAGATCGAGAACCGTAGCAGATGGCGTGCTTGTGGCACTGGTCGCAGTGTTCGGATTGGTCGACATTTTGAGATGTAGCAGTGCGTGTGGCAGTCCAGCAGCTCTCACGTTCAAGCTTGTTCGGGGTTTTGGTAAGCAAACGGTCTGTATCGAGTAAACTGTTGGCAAAAAAGTTCTGAAATTTGGCGACTCTGCTGTTGTTGCTTTGAGGAGGACGCGCGCGGTCGCATCGGTCAGTGAAATATATATCGTCACGACTGAAACCAGGGCACTTAGAGAAGTCGCACAATGCCATTTTCAAAAATACAAAGCGGTTGTCTTAGAAGTTCTGTCCAATCAGTTTTTTGGTTTCCGTGGAGGACAATGGACCAGCTGACTCAGCTCGGGGTGCCTTCTCTTGAAGAAAAGAACTGCATACTCGTGCCCGAAAGATGCCACCGGTAGCACAATGTGGTGTGTCGCTGCAGTTCGATCAGCTTTCCGGGTATCCATGAACACTCGGACATGAACATGAAGGAACAAGCAAGCAACCCAACTCTTGCAGCTGGCAGTAACTCTCGTCCCATGTAGCTTCCCACTCCACATCCGCCCCCTCAAAAAACATAAAGCTCCTCGATCACGGCAGCCTTCTGAATTTCCGTTAGAGCCTTTCCTCCGAGCCCTTGACAGACTAGATCATCAGCCCACTGCGACCGTACACACCATGCCGCGTATGGACAGACGGCTGGCACATGCCAGTGGAGAAGTTCGCTCAGGTCTTTCGCCTCACACCTTCCTTGAATCCGGACTGCAGGTGGTCGAGCGTCCCCAGCAGAGTTTGCAGAGTCCTGGTCTTGATACCAGTATTCGAACGCTGTCAAGACGAATTGCGGAACAGCCAGCTGAGGTGAGGGCGCACGCGGGATGTGGAGAAGGGCAGCGCTGTTTTTGTGGGCGAGCGGCGATTGATGCGCAACAATGCGATCGTACCATCTTTCCAGCTGAGCTCTGCTCAGCGGTAAGCCAAGATTGGTACTCAGATATTGCAGATCGACTTGATGGATGCGCCTGTCGATTACTCTGAGGAACCTCCTCTTAGTACTCACATCGCACATTCGGGTAGATGTGTCAGCAGCACCAGCGAAAAGATGCGGAAAGTGAATGTCGATGTAAAGCTGAACCAACGCCTCCCCCACCATCACTATCAGTCGAGTTGCGCGGCGCAAGACATCAGGAACCACAGTATTGTTGTCGATCATCGTTCGGATCATTGCCCGGACCTCCTCCGAGTTTTGCGCTGCCCATTGTTTTGCAGCAGAGCCAATGATCCACCGATTGCGCTCGATATCTGGCCAAATGCCGCGGCACGAGAACCACGTGAAGAGAGTAGTGGGCAAGCTCCTCTTGTACTGCAAGGACATTAATCGAAGGAGGGACCAGCGATGGTTTTTTGCACGACGGCGAATGGGTTTTATGACCGCTCTCTCATTGTCCTTTGCATCGATGAGTTCCGTGAACTCCCGACAGACTCGACGACAAGCTTGAATTTGCCTGCCTGGCAAGTGAGAAAGTATCTGCAGCTTCAATTCTGCCGGCAATGCGAGAATTGCAGGTGTGCTGTCGGCGCTAGCCGTCCCTTGCGGAGAGGACGACATGCCGGTCGATGGGTTCGCCGAAAGAACAATTGCGGAAGCTGTTTGCTGGTAGGCAGGCGAGCAAGCTGATGCGCGGGAATTGTGGCGAGGTTGGTGGGAGTGCCTTGATTGTGCTGGGTCGCGAAATATATGTATTCACAAATGTGCGTCGACGATCCAGTCCAGTTTGCCCGGTGCATGTCGCGCATGCAAGTGAAACAACAGTTTCAGTCGGCCAGCACTTCTCTGCTTCACCGGGTGAGTTTCGGCGAATGTTGGCCTGCAGTGAAGGACAACAGACAAAGAGAAGTCGGTCGGCGGAACGAAGAGGAAGGCGCGATACTGGCGCCAAAACTAGCGCCTGCAGAGAGAAGACGATGTAAGTCCCAGCCGAAAGGTGTAAGTGCAAAGACACGATCGAGGTCTGTCTTTCAAACCAGAACAAGACAGCACTTTCAAAAGCGCAATAGGATCGAGAAACTGCGTCAGGAGACGTACGCTCGAAGTCAGCGCCACGATGCCGTGCCTAGAAGTGTTGAATCAGCCACCCCCAAACAACAGCATTCAACTCACCATCAAAAGAAAAAGAAACATCTTCCGCATAGGGGAATGATACAAATGTTCTAGAATTTCATGCTCGCTCGCTCGCACTGCGCGGCCTGTACAATGTTCTCAAACATTCCGAGCCTGGTTCTCTATTTGCCCGATTGCATGCTGTTCTGCATCTATGTTCAAGTCTCAACCCCGCCAAGCACAACACAATGCTCGCCAATACGCCCACACAAATGCATTTCATAGGTGCTCTTCCCATCGCACAGGATTCTCCAGGTTCGTGAACATGTTTAGACAGACAACTTCGCAACACCAGCAGCTGCGATATCTGCCTCAGCAGAGCTCGCTTGAGCAGCGCCAGCCGGCTTCTCGTTCTCTTTCGCTTCCAAAGTGTGTTTGAGGGAAGGATGGTTGCCGCCTCGTAGATAATCCTCGTATTCTCCAATTCTCTTCCCACCGAGCTCCCATCGCTTCTTGTAAGCGTCGCGCTTCTTGGAGAACTCCGCTTCAAACGCAGGCCAGTAAATGGAGTGGTCGTAGTCGAAAGCAACGTCTCCGCCGAATTCATTCCAGAGCTGCTCCTTGGGAATGTAGTTGGACATATCCTCGTTGAATTTCATCTTCTCTCTGGTCACAGGATCGATGAAGGGCGAGATGACCTTGAAGAAGGCATTGACATACCAGGGTGTATCAGTGATGAGAGCTCGTCCCAGACGTTCTGGGTTGTGATTTTGCAGGATGTCCAGGACAGCTCTTGCCTGGCCTAGGGTGGGGATTGCGCCGCTCTTCGCGTTTTTGAAGTTGATGACGAGGCAGTTGCTTTCCTGCCCAGCTGGCATCATGTCAAGTGTCCGGTCGAGCATGTAACATAAATGATGGATTTGACGATCCGACATCTTCGTGTTCTGCCTGCCTGGGTTCAGGTAGAGACACGGACGCTGTTCCTTGTCGAAACCAATTTGTATTTGCTTTCCCGTCTCATTCTCAGGACTGATGTAGTCGTGTGTGAAAGTGTCCGCTCCGTACTCTCGCCGCCAGCTCAATGTGCCTTGCAGTCTCTTCAACGCATCCGCTGTGACCCACTTTGTTGCACGCAGGTACCTCAGAAGGCACTCTCGCGTCAGGAACATGCGTTCGCGGTCTTCTAGAGGAGCCGAGGGAGCACCCTTGGCGTTGGAGGTAGGGATCGTAGTCCATTGGGAGACCTGTGCAAGTACGGCGGCGTACTTGGTCTCCTGCTCGGCAGTGAGTTTCGGAAGTGGAGTAGGTTTGGTAGAAGCGGCCGGTCGAGGGATCGGAGTCTTCAATGGCCCATCTGTAGGCATTTTCCACTCCTCCTCCTGCTCTCCAGCACACGTGGCAGCAGCACTACTAGCAGGCGTTGTCCCGGATGCAACTGATTTGAACGAACCTCCCGATCCGACTGATGCTGAACGCGAAGGATTTGCTGAAGTCGCTGCGCCATTGACTGCCGTCTTTTGCTGGGGCACGCTCGCCCCTGGCGTGACTGTGACATCTGCCATGGCGGGCAATGACAACTGCTCGCGTGAGGTGCAGTCGATTGCCACCTCTCGGTCTAGTTCTCGTTTGCTGCCGGCGCACCCTATGGCTGGCGGTCGGAATGTATGGAGCGAGCGGCGTCAGAGTACAGATACTCTTCAGGAGAAAAAGTCGTACGAGGGGTTAAGCAAGCGAGTGCGGTGAAGGGCGGAAGGATGGAGTGTGGTGGGAGGATTGCCGGTCTGCCTTCCTCTGTTGGTCGTAGCTGAGCAGCGCGCCAAACGATTTATTGATTAGACTTTCAGGGTCCCGCTCATCAATTGACTTTCCCTTGACACGCCTTGGCGGCGACTCGTTCTTGACCACACGACAGCGGCAATCGCTCTGATCAGCAAGGATGAAGCAGTGTGCAGATTCTTCAAGGCCCATAAGGTCATAAAATGTCGTACGTTGTTGCTTATTATGTACCGAATCTGTGAACGCCGTTTCCATCCCATCCCTGTCAGAAATCTTGCATTACGAAGGACTCGGCCGCATCAAACCCCCGGTTCCGACAACTTCTTTACCAATCTGACATCACTTCGGCCAGGTACAAGTGCGCCGGCACGCTTACGGACGAAGATTCCGGCTGACTTCATGTCATCTCGTAGAACTTTCAATACTCCTTTTGTTAACAGGGTGTGTGGTGTCGAGCTAGAATCCTTCAGTAGCAATCGGAATCCGTGAACGCATGAGAGAACCGCCAACTTGGATCACAGTAGATCGTATATGCATTTCTGTTCGTACCGATCGTATATCATGGTATCCGAGATCTGTCGTTTCGGCGGACTTCACAGGTCTTGGCGGCTGACTTATCCGTATGTAATCATGGCCTGGAACACAACACAACACGTGCAGCATGGAAGGCCGGGAGGAAGATCAGTCATCTTCTCACACATCTACCGTCTTATGGTCCCATACGCAATTCAATCAATCTCATTCTTCATTTTTTGGCTACAAGAGCAGCGAATTGCTGATCAACTGCTACGAACAAGACAGTCGTAAAGCTAGCCAATCATCGAGCGCCCTTTTCCAAGCTAAGAGCAGCAGCAGTTGCTTGCACAACATCAACGCTCCCATCAACTCGTACACGTCGTAATTTTCGTTGCCATCGCTGCTTTCCAATTTCCTCGGTCCGGCGACAATGTCTTCAAGCACCTTTGCCAAGCCAACAGCAACAGCACAGCATCTTCAAGCACCTTTCCCGAGCCAACAGCAACAGCACAGCATCTACTCCGACACATCATCTGCGTCGCCGCCACCTCGTCCCAATCCCATCAGGCCAGCGACAGCATCTTCTTCCAGCGCAGTCTGTTCTTGCTCACCCTCCATGTCGACATCCTCCATCTCGACCTCGGCGGTGGTCTTCTTCTTGCCTTTCTCCTTGCCTTTACCTTTGGCCTTGCTCTTCTTGTGTGGACCATCCTCATACGCCCTCAGCTTCCGACTGCGTCCTCCATTCTCCTTGTAGTCTTCGCACATCTTCCACATCAACCTCCTCATCCGCTCATCACTCCTAGCAGACTCCAAGCCCACCAAACCAAACTTCTCGTTGAAGAGCTCAGCGATACGACGAGGACTCTGCTTGGGCATCTTTCCCTCAGCTTCCTTCACAAACTCCCAGACCCAATCGAGATGCTCGGTCGTGTACTGGAAGATCGGAGCATCACGCTTCTTCATCCAGCCGTCGCGGCGAGCGGACTGGTCGCGGTACTTGTTCAGGCTGTCGATCCACTTCTCGTCATCCCAGGCTCTCTCTTGACCGCGCGGCCATATGACCCAGCGTAAGCCGTCGTAGTACCAGAGCTTGTGGGGCTCTGGGACGCCGACCACAGCAGGTGCACGGTCGAGCGTGATCTTGCTCGTGACCTTGTTCCAAATGTTATCGAACTTCTGGGTGTGGTATTTCTTCTTGATTTCCCTGCCTTCGAGGTCATGGGCGACGATACTCTGATCCATGAGGTCGTTGTTGGTTGGCTCATGTGCGAGACCACTGCGAGGGTCAACGCCGGCACCGAGATCAGCTTCTGGATTGTCTGGGCCGGGCGTCTGGGGGCGGGAAGATGGGTGCATGGTCTCGGACGAGCTCTCCGCAGATGGATCATCGGCAGTACCGACACTGCCGGTGATGACAGCCTCCTCTGACTCGTGCGCGGAGTCAGCGTGACTGTGAGTATCGGCATCGGAGTCAGTGTCCGCATCGTCGGGGCCGTGAACTTGGCGAAGTCTGGAGGGACGCTTCGTTACGGCGCGGACGGGGCTGGGTTGAGAGTAGGAAGCCTTAAGCTTCTTCAAGACGCGAGCTCGCTTCACTTGCTTGCTGTTGCTGTTGAGTTGGACAGCACGCTTCGGCTTCGTGCTCTTGATATCGAACTTGGTAGCCCGCTTCAGCTTCATGCTCTTGATCGGGAGTTTGACAATGAGATTGCGCTTCGTGCTCTTGATGTTGGATTTGACGACTTGCTGCGGCTTCGTGCTATTGATGTTGGGCGTGACAGCCGGCTTCGGCGTCGTGCTCTCGATGTTGGGTTCAGCGCGGGGGACTGGTGGAGTGGCTGTCTCCCAGGCGCGATCGAAGCCCGCTGCTGGATCTTGCAAAAGGCGGTTGCTCTCCGGTTCGAGTGGGCGATTGTACATCTCACGCATGTGCCAGGTGTGGTCGGCGCTGGGCTGAGACACCCCAGCAGTGCCGAAACCATATCCGTTGCCAAAGTGGGCAGCCGCGAATGAGGCCTCAGGCGTTGGGAATGTCCAGTGGCCTGGCCCGATGAGGTATTGAGGCGGAGCTGGGCGCTCGAACACAAAGGGGGATTGCGTCTGTGGTGTGCGCGCAATTGGGTAAAGAGGGTTGCTCATGCCAGCAGATCGCGCTCGCATCGCACTTTCCGCGATCGCCTCTTCGTCCATCCAATGAACTTATCCGCGTCAGACTTCACTCGAGACATAAACCGACCAATATGTTCTCACAAGGCGACTTCCATGAGAGGTCGCTTCCGCCGCGCCGCCGCCGCCGCCGCTCTTGAAAGAAAGTTGCGAAGAGATGAATAAAATGTGCAGACTTACCTGGTCCGAACATCTTGTATCCCAAGTGTTGAGAACGAGTTCTGTGAAATGCGAGTGGTGTTGTTCCTGTGAGAGGCTGTTCGAGAGCTCGAGACCGGAATGAACTCTGTGTCAGTGCCAAGCCTCGCGGGAAAGCAAACGGTGACCTGTTCGATGGAATTGACTCGAAGAGCGCCCAAAGCGGGCCAGGGCGCTTCGGCGGGCGACAGATTTTCTCGGAGCAACACTGTTTGTTCACCAGACAGATTCAAGTGTTGAAGATTCGGGCTGCGACAATGAGGATGAGCATACGAGTGTGTACTGCATCTCAGTTGTTCTGGCGAGTATCCCATCTTGACAAGCGGCCACGCGAACACCTCAGGAATGGGATTTTGGCACTGCTTCTGAATAGTCGAAGCCTTTGGGCATTGAGTCTCGTCTGCAGGTCGTGCGCGGCGTTGAGCACTGCATCTGAAGCCTGAGCTGGTCGTTTGCGCACCTCGCAAGAACTGTTGAGTGAGCGTGGATTCCTGGCGAAGCGACCGCCGAGAGGCTTCGTTTCTCACTGCGACCACGATCCAACAGCGCCCGGACTGCTTCGCCAGTGCTGCCGTTGTCTTCGACCGTTGAGACCAGGCGTCTCGCAGCGTGTGCTCGCGGCGGGCATCTCGAGTTGCGAGCCTAAGTCCGCTCAAAGAGCTGCAACATCTGAACTCCAGCAAGCCAGAGCCCTCGCGCCTAGTATTGTGGTCAGACCAGACATTCATCTCCTTGTGATCATGACTGATGATGCCTGTGAGAACAGAAGCTGGACAGGTGAAGTCGGCCATCGAATTTCTTGGCGTTCTGTCACGTACGCGTCGCGTGAGGAGTTCTTGCTGTTTCTCCTCCGCAACTTCGACCAGGACATCACGTCCGGGACGTCACGCATGGTCCGACTACGCTCACGGTATGGACGTAGTAGCTTCCCGACGACCATTTGTACTATGGCCAACTGGAAATCACGATCCGGTAGGTGACGGGCGCGTTGGTGACTGACAACAGACACGCTGGCCTTCTTTCCTCATGCAGCGCCCGGCAGCCTCCGCAGGTAGCGACACGAGCTCCATTCGAATACTTCTCGCATGAGCAGAATGTCAGGGAAGTCAACAGGGCCGGAGCAAGAGCATGCAGGGGATGGAGCATAGTCGATGACAGTACACGAGAAGAATCGCTACAAGAGCCTGGACAAGGACGGTTGAATGTCGCTTTCCTCGCAGCGTTCGGGGGAATACTCATAGATATATGTCATGTCAACGACCAGTGAGGCCGCCAGCTAGAGATCGGAATGCGCTTGTATCGGGAGGCTTCCAGCTCTATGGTTCATTGGCTTCGATGTATGCAGTGGCGCTCAGTAGCCGTTGTGGCGCAGCCAGCCAGCTCTGGACACCAGGCCTCAGCTGAACTTCTATACGTGACCAGGTTCAAGTCTGCCTTCAAGGCGGCAGGAGACATCAAGACCAAGCATGTCAGACTTCTACTTCCACCGGCATGCCTTTCACCAAACAGGGGAGCCGATTGCTCCAGGGCCGCTCTTTCCACATCCTCTGGACAATCTGGACTCTCGCTGTCGCTCTGGTAATGGATCGCTTCCTACATGATTGGATCACGGTGGCTTTCATGGTATTGGACCATTTCGGACATACTCTTCCAATATGCAGAGAATGGTCTCCGTCAAACTTTGCTCTTGTCACTTGGTGCAGCATCTCCCTCGCGGCCTTCTGGGCATATGTTGTTCTCGGGCCGGAGCACTACCGGCTTGCAACGCTTCGTGTAATACTGCAAGGGGTACAGGCGTGCTCTATCAAGGCAAGCTATCTTCGAAACGATGGCCTCCTGAACAATACGAGCTATCTCTGGCTCCTGCATCGCGACGGCACAATCGTCAGTGCCCTCATTCTTCTGGGAGTGACCCGCTCAGCTGGCCCTCTCAGCTTTTCACTCGGAATCGTGCAATGGATTCTACTTCCTGTCCTTTGCATATGGCTTGCCTTGTGGATACGTGATCAAAACATTGCATGGATATCGAGTGGCAGCCAATTCTTGTTGTGGCCGGTAGTCCTGTTTTCGCGGGTATTGGCTGAATCACTGCACTGGTCCAGCTTTGTGATGGCTGTACTGTACTATTGGCTGCCACGACGCTTGGATCAGTGGCTCTCACGACTGGAACGAGCGAACAGAGGAAATCGTGCGTCCACTCAGTACAGATATTGGCCACTACGACCTGGAGAGATTCGATTGCTCCAAATTGAGCCCCGAAGATTGCTTATCGGCGGCACCATTCATGCTTCTCTGCTTCATGTACAGCCATCGCCTGCATTGGAATACGACGCTGTCTCTTATCGATGGGGCGATCCTGGTTTGACTGAAGAGATACTGGTAGATGGGCGTACCATGGCATTGACGAAATCGGCTTTACAAGTGCTGCTGAACTGTCGCACGAGCTGGGACAGGAAGACAATATGGATAGATGCCATCTGTATTAACCAGCGAGACTTTGACGAAAAAGCCTCCCAGATCCGCATGATGCGAGACATCTACCGCAATGCCACCCGAGTCGTGCTTTATCCGATCCTCGACTGGTACGCGAGAGCAGCAGTCCCGACCCTTATGCAGGTCTTGGCGAACGGGATGATAACTACTGGGCACCCACGCAAGCTTCGAAAACTTGCAATAGGTCAGAAAGAGTCCCGCAGATGGCACGCAGTGGTCGATCTATTCCTTAGCGAATACTTCACACGCGTTTGGGTCGTTCAGGAAGTGGCCGTTGGTCAGAACGTTCAGCTCTACTATGGCGGCTACTACTTCGACTGGCCGAGCTTTGTCACCACTGTCATGCAAATGGTCGACCCACAATGCCGAGACCTTCTCAGCGTGTCCTCCAGCGCAGGCAAACAACGATTCCAAGACTCGAGTACGTTTGAGGATATCACGACCATGTTTGCGCTTTGGCAATACAATCGGATGAGCGAAAAGCGGCCTCTACCACTCGAAACTGTCCTTCTCCGCACCACCAAATTCCGAGCGAGTAACTCCAGCGACCAGATATTTGCTCTGCTGGGCATTTCTGACTGCGCAGCCGTCGAGATACTTCAACCAGATTACGGCAGGGCCCCAGAGGAGATCTTCACGGGCGTATCCCGGTTTCTATTGACGACTCGCGGTACTTCCGCAGTCCAGCTTCTGTCAGCAGCTGGAGTAGGACACAGCAGCAACCGACGCGCCATACCATCATGGGCGATCGACCGAGATGAGCGACGTCAGACCCTGATGCTTACCGATACGTGGGTCAGCGAGAACTCGTTCAACGCAGCTGGAGGAACCGACGCAGTCGTGTATGCTGGCGAGCAGAATGGCACGATGGTCATTCGAGGTATCCTTCTGAATGACGAGATTTCTTGTTTCGGTCCCGCAGGCGTGCTCGACTTCGGCGGTCTTCGGCCTGGTGACGAAGTCCACTCCACTACTTTCTGGTACTACAAGAAGATGTTCTACAGAGCTGCTATTGAAATGGTCCATAATCACCGACTACACACGTGGAATGATGACAATATGATCGACGATGACCTGTGGCGCACTCTGATCGCTAATCGTATTGATCGGAAACTGGTCACTGATACGCGCTGGAGAGTGATAGCTCATGCATGGGCTTACTGTATGGACTACGTTCACTTCGACGATCATGAGGGCAGTCTTCGCTTCCAAAGTATATTTGCCAGACACGGTTTGGACTTCGGGAGGCTAGACTACATCAATGCCCTCACATATGTGAATTGCTTCGTGGAGGCTTGTCACGGGCGACAATTCGCGATCACGAAGACTGGGAGCCTCTGTCTGACACCGCCTCTGGCCAATGTTGGAGATCGTGTTTTCATTCCGTTTGGCGCGCAGGTACCCTATTTGGTCAGAAAAGCGGCGGGCAAGGACGGCTGGGAGCTGATTGGAGAGTCGTATGTGCAAGGGCTAATGATGGGAGAAATGATGGAACACGATGGGGGAATCGAAGACCTGCTTCTGCTCTGAACCAACATTTGTGTCGAGGTCGTCCATCACATACTACCTACAAGGCCCAAATACTCTTTAGAAGTCAACAGAGCTCTCACATAACTTTCCTGGCTTTTATTAAAGACATCAGGAGCTGCACGCCGCCAATGCTGCCAGACACACCTGGGCGTAGGCTCTCCCACGAGCGACCAGAAAGCAACCGAGTGCTCTACATGCTTCGAGTCGATCGAAGCAGACGCTTTGAAAAACGATTGCTCGCCACCTCGTGGCTCGAGAACAAGTGACCACCCTCCACGCTTGTTGGCATCACACGTGTGAACAAGCACATGAGTCCCGCCTGCGTGGTCATGGCCAGAGCATAAGAGTCACATCCGCAAGTAGTACAAACCAAGTGCTACTAACACATTCGAGCTACGACAAACAGCCTACTGTCGTACCAAGGCTTTCCGTGTGATAGTGCAGTACCACGCTTCACGCCCACAGCTCAAGGCCTGGTCCTGCTAACAGAACTATGCCGTCACGGTATACGCTCAACAGGCTCCGCTTCTGGTCCATGGTGGCCATCGTCGTGTTGACTAGCAGCGCCATACTCTTGAAAACCGACCGAAGAGCTGCGCCCGTCAATGGACCCACCTCGTATCGAACAGCTACCACCGAGCCACATTCCCCTCGTCAACTCATCAAGCGCGTGAACAACGGCAACGATGCCAATCCCAACTGGCTAGGCTACCAACCATCCGAACTCAGCAAACCCGGCGCTCGACCCGACCCCAAAGGCCGAGCCGTAATCAAAGGCTACAGACTCACCTGCATGCTGAAAGCTGGTATATCTGAAGTCGCCGCCTCAATTTACCAATCCATCGACGACATGATCAAATTCGGCTGGAGAGCCTCCTTTGTCGATCGCCCAGATGGCGCAGAATTCGCCAAGGAATACGGTTTAACCAAAGCCTTCACAGACCTCCGCATCCCCGCCAAGGGCTGGACACAAATTAGCACAGGCAATACAGTCGATATCTACGACCCTGAAGACAACAAGAAGATATTGCATCCTGCTACGTTCGCCACGTACACGACGGACATCAATCTGGCAGCTGGAGCGATTGTGGCTTCTCAGAGCTACAATCCAGAGTTCATGGCAAAGAAGTATCCCTACGTTTTGGAGAAGGGAGGGACACTAACGCCACTGTCTCATGTTAGTGATTTGTTGTTCCTCAGCTGGAAGAAACTTATTCGTGATCGGCAAACGGGCAATTTGAAGAATTTGGAACATATGTTCCGGTGGAATTCGGAGGTTGAGGAGGTGCAGCAGCATTTGAAGATGGCGGCTGGTGGGAATGATATTAGGCAGATTGGAGAGGTGAGCATATCTGGGCAACTTCTTTATTTCAAGCGTCTTCTATGCCGTCTTTGTCGCTGACTGTTGGATTGTAGTGGCCTGGAGTCTCGTTCCCGATTACTGAATTGCAAGCACTAGCAACTCTGAGTGCTGGGAATGCGCAGGGCGTTGCTTGGCTGCTGGGACAGCACAAACAGGCTCTTGGGGTCAAGACCGTCGATCGTGTCAACATATTCAATTGTCCGGCTCCAGATGGGAAGCCGCAATGGTGCGTCTACCTGCACACCGTGCCAGTGTAGTGAGGAGCGAAGTGGAGATGTGTCACGGAAAGCTTGTACTGCTGATCTGTGGAGACAATCCCAACACCTGATGCAGATTTTGTTTCGGACGATGTAACAGTTAGTAGACCAGCCTGCAACTCTGCGAGATTCGTGAACCTCATTCTCTGCGAGTCGAATAAAAAGCTAGCGACATCTGTCAATGACTCCTGCATCTAGTTCAGCTTTGTGGACTTCTTCTTCGTCAGAGTTCCGATGACATGTGGAACAGTATCATATGGTCCTTCTCCAGCTCCAGGTCGGAGCTCGACTTGCTCCCACTCGCCAGCCCGCAACACCCACTCATCCGTAGGTCGGCAAATATCGCAGCCGCCAAAGAAGTGTGGCCAGATAACATTAATAGCTCCTAGAAAATCACATCAGCATAACCCAAATCATCATTCGGGTGTTGATTGACAAACGCACTCTGCCAATACGCCACAAAATCACCCTGATACTTCGTCTTCACATGCTCAAACATCAACCACTTCCCTCCAGGTTTCAGCAGCGGATACAACTCCCGAATAATCGTCTCCGGCGTCGGAATCGAACACAAACTCTGCACCGTAATAATCGTATCAATCGAATTCGGTTGAATCCCACCCTTCGTACTCAATTCCTGCGCTCCACATCCAATAATTTCATAAACGTCGCCAAGACCAGCTTTCACCGCACTTTCTCGAAGAGCTTTATGCATTTCATGATTCGGTTCGACGCCGTAGATTTTGGTGATTGTCGGATTGTTGGCGCGTCCGAAGACGGAGAGCCATTGGCCTGTTCCGGGGCCGATGTCGAGACATACGCCTGTGGCGCTTTGCTCGAGGAGGGGGAGGACGGCGGGGGCGGCGTATTCGCGGGAGCGAGGGCCGAAGAAGGCCCAGAAGTTGTGGAACCAGTGGTCTTTGAATTTGGAGAAGGAGAGGAGGGCGGAGAGTTGGAGGGAGAGGAGGAGTTGGAGGATTGTTGGGATGATGTAATAGGCGGAGTATCCTAGTAGGAGGAATGGTCGGAGGAGATGGAGAGGTCCAGATTCTTGGGTGATGTCCTTGGGAGGCATTTTGGCGATCTCGAATGTTTGTGTAAGAGTGTTCGTCTTACATTGAAGTTTGTCCTACAAATCAATGAACCTCAGGTTAGCTCCGAGCACGTATGTAGAGGAGTGGAGTCGCGGCCCAGGCCCCGCATCTGGTTGGCGCCGAGAAATAGCCGAGAAAGAGGGTAGATGAAGGCGAGCATGGAGGGCAAGATACATCGGAAATGCTTAAACATGGCAACAAACCTTGCCATACTCGCACTGAAATGCAGCGTCCGCGGACGAAAGACGAGGTCACAATGCTTCGGATCATCTCAGCTTCGAAGCCTTTCTCAGCTCGAATGCCGAAGACACCAAGGATGCTCAATCGGCGACTTCCTAAGCTTTGCCTCCATGGTCCGATTTCAGCACCGTGCCCATACTGGTCTGCTGTCGTAGTCCTTTGGCTCATCAATCAGGATGGCCCGCTTCGACGTAGGGCGTAACAAGCCTATTGGGATTACAAAGCTCCCGGGGCCTCCACGTAGGCATCATGTAACGCAAACTTGCTCAACCTCCTGATCCTCTTTCCAAAGAAGTAGAAGAGGATGTGAAGAGGTACGAGCAGAGCACACACAATTCCAACAAGCGTGATCGTCTAGCCGCAAGAACGTCAGCCGGTTGCTCATCTTCAAAGTCACATCAGAACTCACTCGTCTCAGGCCAACTTTCTCACGAAGCATACCAGACAACATTGGAGCAGCAGCACCGACCGAGTACCTCACGAATGCACAAGCTGCCAGCGCACTATTCGAGTGTGAGACATATAAGTCCTGGACATAGACAGTCGCAGTAACCCAGACCATGTACATGCCACAGCTGAAGACGATGGCTGCTGCGGCTTGCAGCAGCCAACTCGTATTTGGCGAACAATTGTAAGTGAACCAAAGGAGTCTGATTGACAGCATTCCCATGCCGATAATCTGAGAGGGTCAGCATCGAAATCTATATTAGATGGTGGGAAGCTCACAATGGGTGGTAATCTACTCTCAGGTGCAATCGACAGACCTCTGACATGCCGTTTACGGAACCTCAAGACTGTGTCAGCGACCAGAGTCCCACAGCCTAGAACGAAGCCAGGCAGTGTCAGAAACAGAGACATGTACGCTTCGGTATAGTTCCAACCGCGTATGCCGAAAGCAATCGGTATCTCGGAGTACGTCAAGCTTTGAATGAAGTAGTCGATCGTGAAAGCCGTTGTCACAACAATGAGCACTGGTTCCTGGACCAGCATCTTCCACGGCTTGACAAGATAGTTTGACAGATTGAGAGGAGTCTCATCTCTCCTTGCATGCCAGCTCCAGTCTCCTGTGGCGAGGCGTAATCTGCGTGCCTTCTGCTGGAGTATAAATGGCTCTAGCGTTTCTGGTGTCATGATCGACACGAGGATCATAGGAAGAGTAGTGATGCTCACCAGGTAGAATGGCCAGCGCCAATCAAGACCGAACGAGACCATGCAGGCTGCAACCCCGGGTCCAAGTGAGCCGCCTATGAATGCCGCTGTTGCAAAGATCTGGTATCCGATCGCTCTGCCGACTGGTCCATAAAGATCAACGAAAACACCAGGAGGTATCACATAGGCTGCACTACCACAGGCTGCTGAGACGAATCGGCAGATCAGCGCAGTTCGGAAATCATTCACCGCTGTCACGAGATAATTGAACACAAGGAAGCCACTCATGCCCAATATGAGGGGCTTCTTGCGTCCATAGCACTCGGAAGCTGGTCCGAAAAAGACAGGGCCTGGTCGCAGTCAGTGAAGTGCCAGACCGCGATCGTAAGTCATCATTGTTACCCAATGCCAAGCCCGCGATGTAAACAGTCACAGCGAGCTGCGTTTCCTCTAGATCGTGTCGTTCAAAGTTGTGTGCAATTTGTCCTAGCATCGAACTGGCAACGCTGACGGCGAAGGAAACTATCAGGTTCATAAAACTGACATTGGTGCCAATCGAGATTTTCGTAATGCTTCTGAAATTCCTCGGATTCTCTTGATCGTTCTCGCCGGCCCAGCTAGCCAGATTGTTATTCGATTGCCTCGGAAATGCAGTCTCCGCATCTTCTTGCGACCGACGGAGTTCTTCAGATTGCTTCATGACCTGCTCCAACGAACGTTTTGTTAATTGGCTTGAAGAGGCACTGTCGAAAGATTTGCTGCGGGCGATCGAAGACTCCATCGCCGAATTCTGGATCTCTGCTTCGATCGAGGCATCTGATTGTCGTGGGGCTTTTGATTCGAGAACGAAATCTGAGCTCCTCGAAACTCACAAACATTTCGCCTCGCTTTTCCCAGGACAATGACAGACTTAGCCTCTGCCTGCCAGCCAATGCCGCACAAGCACCATGGAGCAGTTCTGCCCTCGCCTATTAGATGCGAATCCAAGACCGGGCAGTGGCATCTCCAAGTGTAGCCGAAAGGACGCAAACACGCTAGCCGCGAGCAGAGAAAGGTGTACAAAGTTGCGTTGGCGCCAACCCGGATGGTAATCGTCTTGTGCAAGCAAGTGTGGACAGCGAACAATGTACTGAATGCAGTATAAAGCACCCTCCGAAATGGCATTGAGAATTGCAGCGCAGATGAAGTGATCTTTTGCAGAAAGCCATGGTGGCAATCGTGTCTGTAGAATAGATGTAGATGTCAGGATGACCTCTTGAATGCAGCACGTACGCATGCTCAATCGTTCGAGGTCGGAAGGATCTGTTATGGCGGTACGGGTTGACAGTGTCTGCTACGTGGCCGGGTTCCGCATCTTTACAATTGCCAGTAAAAGAGCACACGACCACTTGCCAGGTCGAGGACTCCAGACGTGTTTGTCTCCAGGCGCTGTGAATCATCCGGCCCGAAGGTGTCGTGCCTTCGCGGATGGTACGCAAACAGAGGCACTGTGGGCCCCTGCACAATTCAAATCAACTATTTCCCTCTGGCAGACTCGAAACCTTCTAGAGGATGGAAGTCTGAACACCATGGCTGATGCCACAAAAGCTTCGCCAAAGTTGAGCCTCCAGTCCTGCGAAGGATTTGGAGAACGACATGATCAGATTCTGGAGCACTTAGATATGATGGATGGCGCTGGCCTCGCACAGGAACGGTTGCGGCGCAACGATCTGCTTGCTACCGAGCTGTGTGGATCCTGATGTTCCCTTCAAGGTAACATCACCACACTCATCATCGATGAAGAAAGAACGCAGCATGAGCTTTATCACAATGCATGATACCCGGCTAGTCGAATGGCGGGAAGTTTTGATTGCCAGAGTGCCAAAAATGCAAGTGCAAGCAATGTATGTGCTCATTCCTGCGACGAAGCAAGAAGCAAGTGCCAAGCTCATGTCAAAGAAAGCTTGACGCGTAGTCAATGCGGCCCTTCTTGATCCCTGTTTATGCCGACAGGCCAATGAATCCTTTGATCGGGATCCATATACATCAGTAGCCCGCATTTCGTAGATTGTCGATCGTTCTTTTCGCTCCTAGATTCGTCCGAAGTTGACATGTCGTGGAAGTCCTAGCCAGATCCAAGGTCTTCGGAGCCTGAAACGATTGCATTTCGAGAAAGTAGTGGATCCGGATAGATTGGCAAATATGGCTACACGATGGAATCGCAGTTCATGATCGGCAGGTAACGATAAATTGCGAAGTTAGGAAGAAATCAGATATCCCAGCGTAGTGGAGGCGAGATGGCGGGTCCACCTCTGTGCAACAGGCCGCGTTCGAGCCTTCTCCAATTCGAGAGGAAAGAGTGCGCTAGTACTTGCGTGTGCGTTGACGTCCGGATCATTGAGAAGGCGCATTGCTCTTTCCCGCATTCCAGTCGCAGAGTAGAGGTAATTCTTGCTCGAGTTTCCCTTTACCAACTTCCCACCACAACAGAACATCGAAGACTGCCAGCTAAATCAGCATACAAGACCCAAACATAACAATGCGTACCTCACAATTCTCATTTTGCCTGAGCATATTTGCTTCGGCCGCTCTCAGCAGAGCCGAAGAGTCCAACATCAACGATCTTGAGTGCGTCCTCAGCTCTTGACTTTCAGCTTATCAGTCGACACTGACATATTACTTCCTCACAGACCCCGAGCAATAATCCAGCAACCCGCCGCCGAACCCGCAATCTCCCAAGCCCCCTCCGTAACAACAATCTGGATGGAAACCACAATCGGAACCTCACCAACCTACGTTCCAGTAGTCTTCACTCAAACCTTCGCCTCTTTACCAGATCAATGGCCTGCTCCCAAAAGTGGTGCAGTTGGATATGGAACGCTGCATAAAGAAGATAAACGCGCGGAAGCAGCAGAACCGACGCCTGCGCCAACGACGACACCGAACGCAGCCGCAGTGGTAGATGTCGTTGAGTTGAGAAATGCAGGAGGCAGGTGAAATGAAATTTGCTGCACAAGATGGAGAAAAAACAACGGACCTACACCTCACCTCCGAGCAAATGTGCTAACATCCGCCTCCACCTCTTAGCCACGACCACAACCTCATCCTCCTCGCAATCAGCCACAGCCTTCGTCATCGAGTTGCAAACCTTGATCCACACAGTTGGCGTGCAACCCGTTGTCGAAGTGACCGAATTGACGGAAATTACACGAGATGTCACAATCGAGGCTGAGGACGAGAATGGGCCATTCAGCATCACCAGTACACGGAGCGTCAATGACACCAGGCCGACGTTCCCGGCAGAGATGAGTCCCGAGTATATGCGTACGAAGCTTGCAGATGTGCAAGGAGGAGGAGCTTGAAGACCTCTTTCCAGAGAGGAGTTGCATGTCAAGGGAAAGCGCATTCTCAGGTTTGCTATGCGGGGATACGATGTGCAGGATGTCCCGTGGGCGATGGAGGAGTACGATAGATACCACATTGCGATGGGCGAAATGATGGCTTCATAACAAAATAGATATATGAAGGATGTACAGCAAAAGAACATGAAGTCAAAATACACAGCAATCGCAAGTGGAGTTGAGATTTCCCGAAACTCTATTCACATTACTCGTTCCCACACCTCCGCCAGCACCCAGCCCCCATTACTTCGTGACCAGAGATCCGCATTCCCACCCTAAAATGGCCGCAGCAGCGTCAAGGAACCAATCGAGTCGAGAATAAAGTTTGTGTCTGAATTGTTATACCCCTACATATAGTACAACCCTTCAAACAGATAGCAAACAAAGAACGAGCAAAAAGTACTCTTCTCCACGCTATGCTCCTTCTATTCGCCCAGTATGCGCCACTGTGAAGCGCATTGAAGATGACGGTCATCATCGACAGACACTCCACAAATCTCAAAGCTCAAAGCAGAAATAACAAAATCCCCAATGCTGCATAAACGAACATGGTATCTGATGGATTTCGATCCAATGAAAAAAGGCGCAGCGCTCGGAGGAAAAAAGTCAGAGAGTCGATCACATCATGCGCGGTCCCCCCGTGCAAAGATATGTCGTCAACTCTCTAAAGGTGTTTCGGGGAATCCAGCCTCTTCACACGGGACCAGCCGTGCCATTGCATTTTCGGACCTCCGCCAGGTGTGGTGATGCCGGGCAAAGAAAAGGTCCAACAATTATTAAGATGGTTTGTGTTGGGTGTGAGGTCCAGAATAGTCCCCCAGAAGAAATAAGCGTAAGCAGTGTCCGCCCTGTTCCCATTCTGTATGCTCTCGCGGAAGAAAGAACTCGAACTGACTCGGTTGCTTGTTGCCTGATTGCTGATGAGGTGTGTGCTGTTATAGAGTAATTCTTTCCCATGAACGCCAGTGGGACTTGAGCAGAAAATACAAAGTCCGAACAATGAGCCGCCGCATGGAGCGCGTGGTATCGTTCTATTAGTGCCGTCCCGGATCAAAAAAAAAGCATTCGTCAAATTCGTGTATGTATTAGTAGGCCGTGACTTCTGTCGCGTGTGGCGCGATCACAGCCGTTGGTGTGATGCTGCCGCCGTTCTGCTGTTCAGCCATGACGGCGTCTTCGTATCCGATGAGCGCCTGGCTGTGCAGTTTGAAGGATTCGCCCATGAGCTTCGTGATACTGGGAACAAATTAGCTGGTGATCACAAGTCAAGACATCCGAAAACTTACCCCCAGACAACCACTTCGTCGATCATACTACCCCAGAGTCGAGCGACTGTGGAGCTCAACTTCTGCCCGAAGCCATCAACTGTATCGTCGTCGAACAGTGAGCGCAACTTCTGGTACATCGCCTTCTCGTCCTCAGTCGCGGGCTCTTCTTCGTGCTCGACACGCCAGAGCCACAGACTGAGGATGACAATCAAGTCAAGTCCGCAAAGCGGGTGCTCAATGCTCCAGTTTGTCGCTGATGTGCGCGCTACCCAGCGGATGCCCTGCAATGCCGCAACCTCGATGCAATCGTAGCACGACTGGATGACAGTGAGCATCTCTTGACTCCGCTTGACCTTCTCTCGCGCGTGCGTCATCGCAGCTGCTACTTCGTAGGAGTCGTGGTAGCGCAGTGCCTCCTGGATGGCCTTCAGGTCGACCAAGAGCCTAGTCCGGGTGTTGCGATACATTGCCATTGCATTGAAGATGAGAGGATGACCCTTGTGAGGAGCGCTGAGCTGTACGACCACTGTTTCAGGCTCGCACTGTTCAAGCGACTTCTCCCACGTCTCCAGAGCAAGTCGCAGCTTGTACTCTGTGACGACATCCTGAAGAGCTTCTGGACTGCGCTTGTGGTACCATACTTCGAGGAACAGTGCGTTGATCATAACGCGCGTGGCAAAGGCGCTGTATCGGGCAGTCTCGCCTTGAAAAAGGGCGTCGTGCGCTTCTCGGAATGTGATGATCGTCGATGCTGTCAAGCTCTCAATCCAGCTGTCATTGTCTGCGGGGTCAAGGTTCCACAGAGTCTCTGATGAAGGTAACTCCAGGGTGTCAAATTCGTTGAAGCTGATCGCGGGAGTGTGATTGTAGGTCAGCGTCAGTAGGCCAAAGAAAATGTACACCGCATAGTAAGTCCGTCGACACCCTTCATCCTCGATCCACTCATCATGAGTAGGCTGTCTGCCCTCGCGTGCCTCGCTACGCTTTTGCAGCTCATACCTGTTTCCAGCGACCATATTCGCCAAGAGGGACTTGATCGAGCATGCCCATTCGAGACCTTTGGGGTCTCCACTCCAACTAGCGAAGCTCATGTTCAGAAGCGACGCTTGCATCATCCACAGAGGGCATTTTCGTGAGCTGAAGTCATCCTTCTTCTGCAAGAATTGCTGCACAAGCACTTTCGAGCCGATGTGAAGCATGTATGCCTGATCCTGCTCGAAAGTGTAGAGCGCACCAATGGATAGCACTGCAAGCAATAATGGCGCCGGCACAGTGGCTGGGTTGAATGATGCTGGGTGGAGGAATGGCAGGTGATGGTGGAAGAAGTTGAAGTAGGTCGACAGGTAGCGATTGAGCACCGGCATCTGAGGGAGGCGGAACGTGTGCACAAGCGCATCTTCGCTGTCGCATCGGCGAATGTTCTCCACGAGCAAGTTCATCTGGTCCTCGCCAGCTACCTGTGGGGCTTTGGTCATGGTGCACTGTTGGGCAGGACCAGGTGACCTTCGGTAGTCGACAGGGGAGACTGGACCCATCATGTTGGGGAATGGCGACAAGGGACCATTGGGCGACAGGCCTCCGATCATGGATGATGCGCTGAAAGAAGGTAGCCCATCTTGTTGGCTCTCGGTGCGTTCCATGAGCGGTGGCAATGACGAGTTCGAGGCACCTAGTGTTGCGGCGGCATTTGGAAATGGCAGCATGTCGTGAGAGCCTTCACCGCCTGATGAGATCGAAGAGGCGGCCTTGGGCAACTGCGACGTGCTGATGGTTTGTGGCAACATCTGGTCCCAGCCTTGCATCTGTGGCAGCGTCATGGAGCCCGGGTAGGGAGGCGCGCTGGTGTCCATCATCGTTGGCAGACCATGCGATGAGATGAGTGGCTCTGTGGTGATGGAACTGATGTCTTGACCCGACATGGCGGCCTTTTGCTGGAAGTTGGTCATCAGCATGGCGGCCTGCTCGACATCGAGGGCATTGGCGCTATCGGTGAACTGATCGAAGTCGGTAGCATCCATGTCGGTGTTCTTGTTCGCATCGTCATTTTGCTGCGATGCAGTCTTGTTCTTGCGCTTGTTTCCTTCGCTCTGGAGTGGCACACCGCCATCTTTGGCGTGGACGGTGCGGTCGTGGCGGAGGAGTAGGTCGCGGCGGACGAAGGTGCTGCGACATTTCATGCACTTGAAGGGTCGCTCTTTCGTGTCTGTGATTTGGCTTCGTGTTAGTTTGGGATGCTCTGTCCTGGTGCGCGACCCCGCCAGTGCTCGTCGCGTGCAGCTGTTGCGACTGCCCCACCACGCGACAAAAAGTGTACTTACGGGACCTCTCGTGTCGCGACCTATGCTCCGAGCGCGAGAAGGCGCGATTGCAGAATTGACATTTGTAGCGCTTCTCTTTCTCGGTCGATGGCTTACGCCCGGCGGGCGTCGCTGCGGAGGCGTCTGCGGAGGCGGTGGGCAGTGCGGCGGCTACGGCCGACATGGTTGTCGCTGGGGGGAGCGGTGGGCTTGGTGGTGATGGCAGTGTTGAAGAATGCGCCCTCTGCGGCCAGCGACTCGGTGTGGTTTAAATCTTGGTGGGCTGTTGTATCTGTCGAGGGCGATGGATGGGTGTTTGTTGCATGTGGCAGGCGTTCGGGGCGAGAGGCTTCGCCGCTACTCGACGAAAGCACTACTCGACGGCGGTGGTGATGGCTTCGATGGCGGAGATGGATGACACGACGAGCTCGCTGGCGGTCGGTCGGCGGGCGGAGGAGCACAGTGAGGGGTTTGATGATGGAGGGAGGGAGGCTGGTAGCAAAGGAGAGAGGTAGAGACTAAGACGAGATCTCGGCACGTTGCTGGCGAGGCCCCGCGGCCGGCACGCCTTTCAGCATTATTACATCCAGCACACGCGCTGTGCGCGCTCCTATTCTAAGCTGCAGAAGCACCACACGTCGCTCTCTGTCTCTAGCTAGCTCGTCGCCGCCCGCCCTTGACGACGACAACGTGGCAAGCTGGCGACGAACAACGACCATCAACTGTACTCGTGCATTGCCGCCGAGCCCTTCCTCAGAATCCTCCCAGAGTCGCGTGATCCGACTGCCCGCGCAGCACTAAGCTAGGTTTTCCATCGCACACGAGAGGCGCTTGTGGCAGAGCAGGTGTGAGCTGGCCAAGTGCTGTAGAACGAGAGCTTCTCGCGCCTCACCTGCTGCGCCGCTTGCTTGACCGCTTACACACCCTCCACTTCGCTGCAGTGGTTTCCTGTCGCCTGTCTCTACGCCTCACACCGACTCCAGAGCCTCATCTCTATTCGAGTCAGCCAAGCGGTGCGGCCGACCCTCCTCATCGAACCCAGTCCCGCTCCCGACTCGTGAACAAATGCGCGTCGCACCACCCACCGTCATGCGGAGCCGCGTCGCTGCCCCTCCTTTCCAACCAAAATCGCCGGGACGCCGTTTTGGTCGTTTTCAGCGATCCAGCGATGCGTGGCTGAAAACACGTTCCCGGAGCCTGCGTCTTCATCTGCTCTATGCAGATAAGCAGTGCGCCCATCGTCCGTCATCGTCGTCTACACATCAGCCACTGTATCACTGCTGATTCTGCATGCTCGCTGCATCATTTGCTGGTTTGGATATTCGATGCGTATCTGGCGAGACGGGTGGAATCCCAATTGACTGCCGCAGGATCGTCTCCATTGTTACCGGGAGCCTTCAGCCTGGTTCCACCGTCTGCTGCTAGTGCTTCGGGGAAGATGGCCCCTCATCGCAAGCAGGCGGCCTCTGCCGCGGTCGCAAGCTGACCGGTGTTCCGGTTTAGCTTGGCCCAGTGCGGCAACCATAATGGAATTGTCTGTTGTTGTCGACAACTCCGCATCCCTTCGAGAGAGTGAACAATGTTCAGAAAACTGCCCATTTGCCACTCCGATGCATCCTCATCACTGCCAGACACCGAGTGCAACACAAGGCAATATGGGGTATCCTTTCTTGATCGATCGAATCTCGGCTACTCATAACCCGGACCCCTGATTCGATGTGACCGACCACACTCTTCTCGTTGACAAACGCCATTGTCGCTGGTTGACAGAAACGACATCTGCGATGATCAGGTAATAAGTGTCGTAAGTCTGTCGTTAGTTTGCCAGTACGTCTTGAGCGACCTTCCTGCTTTACACACATTCGAAGATGTGCGGTTGCAGCACGCGAACATGTCATCAGCCTCACTCTTCACGACACTCATCACCCCTCCAGCCCACCTTCCCAGCAGCGCGGGGCTTTATCTCCCCTTTCTCGGGCGAAAATTTGATTCATCGTACTCAATTTTCATTTGTCGTCTCGCTTCGCCTGTTGCGCATTGTTACCAGGATCCAGGACAAAAGAACTTCGATCGTTCAGGGCTTGTTTGGGCACTTGCCAGCCATCTCCATAGTAGTGTGCCGACATGGCGCCCTGCCCACTGGAGTCGGGTCCTTCTCCGCGACCTCTAGTCGGCCGGTGCAGACAACGGGAAACGGGTGGAAGTGATCCTAGCGTCCCGCGGCGCGACTCAAGGGCCCCGAAGACGAAAATGTGCCGTGCTCCCCCAAAAGCCTCTTGCGGATTTGCATCTGTTCAGAAATACGACACCCCACCAGTTGGATGTCACGGACGCCTTCCATCGAATGGTCGCGGCCTTGAGAGAGAGACTGTCTGGGCTCCGACATGCCCCGTCGGCCGCTTCAACCAATTCATACTTTGCCGTCACAATGAGGCGCTCATCAAACATGGATACTTCGCAAACGCCTGCTGCACAAGACTGCCCTCCTCAATCAATCACGTCTCCGCACTGCCCAGCAAGTTCAGGGTCTTCAACTCACGTTGCTCCGGGATTGCTCTTTGCAAAGTTTCCGTGCAGTTGGTCGATGGCTCTGGGCCTGTCGCATTTCCTTGCTCGATGCTCACACTTGATTGTCGTATAGCAGCAGCTCATTATACAGGATTCTCGGTTACGTGCATGCCGGGAGATTGATTCGTGTTGTGCATGCAAACAACCACGCGCGTGTCCAGCATGTGGGTGGGAAACAAGGCTCTAGATCAGACGCTGTCCCCGCGACGCGTCGGGACAGAAGAGGTAATGTTGACTGTTATTGCTGGGGTGGCTTGACCTACAGGAGATCACCGTTGGGCATGGTGTTCGAGTGGGCTTGCTTTTTCGAGAAACCCGCCGGGCACTCCTGCTTGATTGTAGAGAAAGAGAGCCCGCGTTACTGCCCAGTGGACTGCCGTATGCCCTGTGATAGCTTCGTCGCTGCTGATCTCTGGGCTGGCGGAGACTGATAGCGAATCATAAAAGTAGCTGTTGAGTTTTGACCCGTCGCCCTAGGGCCTGCAGTTGTTGCGGTGCCTCTGGGCGACAGGTGAGCAAGCGGGGTGCGGATGCGTTCGCGCGCAGTGATCGCACAGTCAACCATTCCGCTGCCAGCTTCACTTGATTGCAATCACATGGTCGGAAGTGAATGTGTGTCCAGAGCTCTTGGTGAAGCCGTCGGGCGTATTTCGAGTACCCGTGCCGCGTTGTTCTGAGCTCAAGCAGAAGCGCGCTGAGTGGGAGCAATTGTCCAATCCCGCACCAGAAGTGGTCGTCGACGGAGACCTCTCAGGCGCCGCCGCTCCACCTGGACCACCACATTGCTCATTTCTTCACCTCGCCCTCGCTCGAATCGCAGATCGCATGGTTTTGCCGCCGCTGGTTGGCTTAGCTCGCCGTGTGCGCCTGCTGCGACTGACGCTGGAGCAGAAGGAAGGGGCGTAGACCCGACCAGTCGGCCAGTGCAGCCAGCAGAAGTGCGTCCATTCCAGCAGGCCCAGCTCACATACATACATACCCCCCTTCGGCCGCCCGGGGGTGACCGCGACACCGCCCGTCCACCGTGACCTCGACGCCGCAAGCAAACACCCGCCGCGGGCGCGCTGCAGGACCTCCGCCGCAACCTCCACAACACCCCCGCCAGCGACACGACCCGGCAGCCGCAGCGCTCACTGGCTGCTGCTGAAGCTGGCCTGGACACGCGACTCACGCGCAGGTGCGACCGCCGGGAGGAAGTCGCGCGGCAAAGATGAACGGCGGACTAGCGGGCAGCATTAGCACGGGTGGGCAGTTGTACGTGCGAGCGCTGTATGACTACGAGGCCGACGACCGGACCAGTCTGAGCTTCCGCCAAGGGGACATTATCCAAGTCATTACGCAGCTCGAGAGTGGGTGGTGGGACGGTGTGATTCACGGTGTGCGAGGATGGTTTCCCAGCAACTACTGCGCCATGGTGGCCGCGCCGAGCTACGACGATGGGACCGCGAGGCCAGGCAGGAGCGATTCGGACGCGGAAGAGTCAGGCGGAGAATACGATGATCAGACACATTTTGGACCAGACACTGCCCGTCCGGCTTCAGACGTGGCGACGCGGTCACAGGAGGAAGCCGCGTTCTGGATTCCACAGGCGACACCAGACGGCCGGCTGTTCTACTTCAACACATTGACTGGTGAGAGCACCATGGAGCTGCCTCTCGAAGCGCCCACCTCATCAAACGAAACTGGGCCGCGAGATCGAACCAACATCTACATTCCAGATATTACCCGACCTCCGGCGGAGTTCCTGCAGTCGGGCTACGGCGGCGATGATGACACGGACTACGCTTCGCAGTCAGAGGCAGAGGATGCTTCTCTGACACGAGGTTCGAACCCTTCCAGCGTAAGTTGCACTCCTGCACGTGCTGTGCATCTTCTAGAAAATGAGTGCCACCTCACTAACGCAGATTATCTGTCAGCAGCGACGCAGACGTTCATACCTGTCCGACGGCGTGTCACCCGCGACGTCCATGGATTCGCTGAACGCGACTTCGCCGTTGAGCCGCTCTCGCACAAATCTCACAGAGGCAAGCAACGCATCGATTTCGGCAATGCAGCAGGGTATGGCGCCGGTTGGTGCGACCATGCCCTCGTTCGCTAATGCGTCTGGTCACACATCGAGCTCGTCGTTATTACCTCGGCGCTTCTTTGACGATGCGCATGCTACTCCGTTGACGTGGAACACTATGATCGAGGATATGCGTCGCGCAGTTCAAAGATATCGAGAAGTCATCAACGCAGGCGATCGATCAGAATACGTCCGCAAAGCAGAAGACATCTCCGACCACTTGCGCCTCCTCCTCGCTGCAGGCTCCGGCACGACCGATAACCATTCTGGCAATCCGTCCATCATCTCGACCAACAAGGCTCTGTATCCGCATTTCAGAGAAATGATGTCAAGATTCTCAAAGCTGGTTCTTTCATCCCACATTGCAGCTGCCGACTTTCCGGCGCCGGATTCTGCTCAGAAGTGCTTGCAAGAAGCCGAGGGCGTTCTGCATGGCGTTTACGGCTTTGTTGAGATCGCGCGACAACAACGTGGCGAGGAGATACCGAGGCTGACTCCAGGCTTTGTCACGGGGAGCCATGTTGCTGGAAATTGGCAAACCAATGGACTGGACCGGAAGAACGCTTTGGCCCACATGTCCTTTATGGACGACGACCAAGACAATGCGCTCGAGCCACGCGAGCACTTGAATCAAGCGCTCCTGGAACGGCTGGATGATTTGAAGCGGCTGATTAACACCAGTATCAAGAAGCTGGACGAGCACTTGATCCTTCGCGACAAGCTCATCACTCCTCAGAAGCATCGAAAGATTGGCGACACTGTGTGCAAAAGTGGAAGTGGGGTCGTCGAGGTTTGCCGTCCGTACTTGGCGACAATCGAGTCGATCAATCTTGCGCCTCTCAATTCTGCAACACAGAGTCCATCGCTGGACGAATTCGCGGAGCGCAAGCAGAAATTGTACGATTCGACTTCGGATCTCATCGTGGCGTGTCAAGCTGTGTCTGCTCCATTGAGCGACGAATGGTCTGAAGTGAGAGGTCCCTCGCTGGAAGAGCGCCTGAACCGAGTCAAGACCGTCGGACGGGAGCTTGACACTGCCGCGTCTCAGATTCAATTTTCACTGCAACTCTTATCGGAACTAATGCCTGCCGACCAAGCTCAGCAACCTGACACACCAGGCAAAGAACCTGCTCCAAGAGATTCGCATCGCCTGACCGACGGTGGTGCACCTTTCGAGCAGCATCACCGCAACAGCTCGAAGACGCTTAGCCTCCGTCCAACGATCGCTGATGTTGGCCAATCGCGCTCATACACCGAAGGCACCCAACCAGTGCGCGATGCGCAACGCCAAGGCGAGAGCTCAAAGGCGAGTCGGTTCTTCGGAGAGGTGCCCGCAGAGAACATGTCCGTGACCAGTGGCGGGCGCGACTCGGAAGAGGTGCCCAATTACCTCAAGCTGGATCACGAGGGCGATATTGCCTACGACACGAAGACGGATCCACCCCAACTTCGCGGTGGTACGCTGACTGGACTGGTGGAGCAACTTACGAGGCACGACCGACTGGATTCGCCGTTCAACAACACCTTCTTGTTAACGTACAGATCCTTCACTACCGGACCAGAACTGTTCGAGATGCTTGTCAAGCGCTGGATGATACAACCTCCACCTGGCGTTGCCAACCAAGATCTCCAAACCTGGATCGACAAAAAGCAGAAGCCGATCAGATTTCGTGTGGTTAACATCCTGAAATCCTGGTTCGACAACTATTGGATGGAGCCCAGCGACGACGTCAGCCAGCAACTCATGCAAGAAGTGTTCAAGTTCGCAAAGGACACCGTGCAGTCAACGAGCACGCCTGGCGCTGGACCCTTGATGACCTCGATAGAGCAGAGGATGCGCGGACACGATGCTTCGAACAAGCGACTTGTCCTGACATTGAACTCACAGGCGCCTCAGCCAATCATTCCGAAGAACATGAAAAAGCTGAAGTTCCTCGACATCGATGCGCTGGAGTTTGCGCGACAATTGACGATCATCGAGTCCAAACTCTATGGCAAAATTAAGCCCACTGAGTGTTTGAACAAGACCTGGCAAAAGAAGCTCGCGCCAGGTGATCCCGACCCAGCTGAAAACGTCAAAGCCCTGATTCTCCACTCCAACCAACTTACAAATTGGGTGGCGCAGATGATCCTGACCCAAGCAGACGTCAAGCGACGCGTGGTTGTCATCAAGCATTTTGTGATGATCGCTGACAAGTGCCGAAGCCTCAACAATTTCTCATGCCTGACATCGATCATTTCCGCGCTGGGCTCGGCGCCTATCCACCGACTGAATAGAACCTGGTCGCAAGTTAACGCTAGAACGACACAGTCTCTGGAGTCGATGCGAAAACTCATGGGCTCGACCAAGAACTTCAACGAGTACCGAGAGGCTCTTCACAAGGCGAACCCGCCTTGTATTCCATTCTTTGGTATCTATCTGACGGATCTGACCTTCATCGAGGATGGTATACCCAGTGTCATCAAGAAGACACAGCTTATCAACTTTGCCAAGCGCGCAAAGACGGCAGAGGTCATTCGGGACATTCAGCAGTACCAAAACGTACCGTATGGTCTGCAGCCTGTCCCGGAGTTACAGGAGTACATTCTGCGTAACATGCAGAGCGCTGGTGATGTGCACGAGATGTACGAGCGCAGTCTGCAAGTGGAGCCCCGCGAGCGTGAGGACGAGAAGATTGCAAGGTCAGTTGAACTTTTCGCTGTGATCAAAGTACATGGCTAACATGATCATAGACTGCTGTCAGAATCTGGCTTCTTGTAGAACAGGGAGCGCAGCATCTCTGAAGCATCTTCCTTTTCGGCTCCTAAGCTATCCGCGAAGAAGTCACAGTCCGCCGTGCCATTCCAGCCAGGCGAGGTTTGCTCGAGTCCACCCAGTCCGAAGAGCGGCTGGTATTCGTGAAGGGACGACGAGTCTGGGGTTCAAGCAGGGAAAAGTGACGACCCGGCACAGCATTCCATACATCATCTTTGGCTATCTGGATAATCAGTTAGAACATCCTCCCGCCAGGTCGGTCGGAACAAGCAAGTACAAGGCGTGGCTCCTTGAAAGATGGTGATGACGATGGAACGAACGTAATGACAAATTCAAGAAAGAATGGTTGCTCAACAGTGCTTCTGGTGTGGTTTTTGTTTTTTTGCCCCTCCGGGTCACACGTGTCACTTTCTGCCGATTCGAAGGATCTGCGAGAGTGGCAAAGATGTCGATATCGGCAATGGCGTCAAGGCGTACGCGTGAGAACGAACGACGGGAGAGGAGCATATTCATGTCTCACTGGCAGGGATGCCGTGAGCTGGCAGTTCGGGGGTGTTTCTCTGTGCTGCATTTCTCATTCTCGACTGCAGCTCTTTGCTGTGCGTTACCAATTAGCTAGCTCTTCTCGACAATCAGTGGCAGCTATTCTTATCAAGCATATGTTGCACTACAGCCGCCGCTATCAGCGGACACCTGCAGGAACCGAATTTGAGTGGATGCGAGGGGTTCTGAGCCTGTGTTTCCTTGTGACACGAAAGACGGGTAGACTTTCTCGTTTACTCGTGACCAAAGGGAGTAATGGTGCAGTACTTGCTTCGAGTCGGCGCATGTGATCGCTCGAGTGGCAGTCGTTGCTTCTCACTCTATTCACCCAAAACAAGCCTCAGTTGGGCCAGCGCGACACAAGCACAAACGAATTCGTCTCTTCCCGCGATCACCAATTCAATCCCTCCAATACAACAACACAGCTTCGCATCGGCCGGCGTTCTCCGCGCCCTAACACGACAGCCATGCGCTTTCCCGCGCAAACCCTCCTCTTCTTGCCACTTCTACTCCCAAGTGCAACAACAGCAGCAAAATGCCCCTGCGGCTACACAACCTCCAACGGCGCCTTCTTCACCGACGCCCTCGAAACTGATTTCTTTCACGTGCGAGACCTCGCTCGAGATACGAATTCTCAGTGGATTCCTCAGGCGTATAATGTCACGCCTACCGATGCGAATGGACCTTATGGGAAAGCGAGTCAAATCGAAAACGTCATTACGAATCCTGTGAGAGGTGGGAGAGATGTTTGGGATGGGGAGGGGATGAATGGAGAGGAGCCGGGATTGCAGTTGTGGACGAGAAGCGCGCTCATTTCGTCCTCTCCCGATGACGACGACGACGATGAGGTTGAGGGAGGAGATAGACAAATGATCCCCATGTCCGAAATTGTCTCCTCTCGAACGGATATCCTCTACGGTTCCTTTCGCATCGCACTCAAACCTACGAATATCAACGGAACTTGTGGAGCTTTTTTCTTCTATTTTAATGATTCTACGGAGATTGATATGGAATTTCTTTCTCGCCAGACCACCTCCAACAACAACTCCATCAACCTCGTCATCCAATCCCCCCAATCCGCAAAACAAGGCTACGCTTCCGGACCAGACTTTATCCTCAAATCCCTCTCTTTTGATCCTACGATTGGATATAATGAATTCCGATTTGATTGGTTTCCTTCGCACGTCGAATTTTTCGCCAACGGGAAGTTATTGCAGAGGATGGAACAGAATATTCCAAAAGGACAGCCTGGGGCACTGCATGTCTCGCATTGGAGTAATGGGAATGAGGGGTGGAGTGGTGGGCCGCCTGAGAGGGATGCGGTGCTGACTGTGGGGTATGTGAAGGGGTATTTTAATTCTTCGGGAGGGGAGGAGGGTTGGAGGGAGAGGTGTGAGAGGGCGGAGGAGGGGGAGAGGGAGGTTTGTAGGGTTGAGGATCAGGTTGTGCCGCCGGATCCGGGTGCTGGGAATGGGGAGACGGTGTTTTGGACGGATCAGGGAGGAATGGGAAGTGGAGAAGATGAGCCGAAGAAGGGTGGGAGTGGAAAGTCGACGTTTCCTGAGGCGTGGTGGATTGCTTTCGTGTTTGGTGTGATGGTGCTACTATTCGATGTAGCTGTATAGTTTGCTGAACAAAACTCAATCAAAGCCAAACGCTGCCTCCGACTCCTTCGCTAAAACCCGCAGAAAGTAAAGTGCAAACAACAGGCATTCTATACCGGCGCCACAAAGCTTTCAATGCTCTTCCTCCGCGTGTTTTCGCGCTTCAACACGTGCTCACTTTCCAACTTTTGGTTCAACGAGTGGCCTTTGATAAGTACGACAGCCACGATGAGTCCGACACCACTGATCCCGCACATTGTGGCAAATAGCTTCTGAAATGCCCACGCATAGGCACCAAGGATGGTTCGCTTCTGCTCGCTATCTGCCATGCTGTGCAACAGATGAGCAAAGCCTTCGGAGTTCTTCGCAATGGCATCTGGCAGTCCCAGCTCTGTGAGGCGATGCTGCAAGAAGTTCTGGAAGATCGTGCCACCGAGCGCGACGCCGAAGCAGAGTCCAAGAGACCGCATGAAGCTGTACATTGCCATTGCGTGACCGGCATCCTTTTGTTGACAAGCAGCTTGCGAGGCAACGCTGTGTGCGATGAAGAGGATTCCTTGTCCGAGGCCTGCGGTGATGAACAGAAGAACCCAGGCATAAGTCGGAATATCGGCGTCGAGGAGTGTGAGAAGGCCGATTGCCATTGTATTGAGGACCCAGCCTGCCCAGATCGCCCAACGATAACTTCCTACACGAACGATGACTGGTCCGACAATTCCGCTGACTGGTACGCATACCAGGCCAAAGGCGAGAATGTATGCGCCTGCGTCGGTGGCGCTGTACAATTTTACGCTCATGAGCCAGAGGCAGAGGAAGTAAACTTCTGTGAAGAGGCACATAGCTTGGAGCACGCTACAGAAGTAGATGCTGACGGCGGACCAGGAGCGGAAAAGTGACAGTCGAAGGAAGCTGACTTTCGCGAGAAAGCGTTCGTAGAGTCCGGTCACGAAGACGATGGCGAGACCAAGGACCATGGGCACGAGAGTGGCGGCACTGGACCAGGGATATTGACTTCCGCCCCAGGTAACGCCGACGAGGAAGGCGGTCATGCCGGTGATGAAAGCTCCCGAGCCGATCCAGTCTACGGAGCTGAGCTTGTCCTGGATCGTGCTCTCTGGTCTCTGGTAGCGAAGTACGAATGGAACGATGGCAAGTGCGATGGCGCAGAAGGGCAGGTTGATGTAGAAGAGCCTGCAATGCATTAGCCTTGGCAAGATGAGGACCGGATAAGCAACACTTACCATCGCCATGTCGTCGCGTTCACAAGTGCACCGCCAATAACTGGTGCGATATTGAAACCGATCGAAACAACGAATTGCTGCAAGCTGATGTACTTCGCACGGGCGCGGAGAGGGATCAGATCGCTCATGATGATCAAGTTGATACTCAGAATGCCTCCGCCACCGATTCCTTGAATCGTGCGTCCAGCGAGCATGCCAGCGACGTTGTTCGCGGCGCAGCAGATAATGGAGCCAATTGTGAAGAGTGCGACAGCGGTAAAGATGGTCCCACGGCGGCCAAAAATATCGGCAAGCGCCGCCATGATCGGCTGGACGACTGCATTTGCGAGTAGGTAGGAAGAAGCGATCCAGAATGTCGAAGTCGCATCTGCGTTGAGCGCACGTGAGACTGCCTGTCACGATGTCAGCTTCGAGTTTAGGAGAGTCACGAGTGGGGAGGGAGAACGTACCGGCAGTGATGCAGTCAAAATGGTCATGTCCAGCGAGATGGTAAATACAACCAGGCATTGTCCAAGAATGATCAGCCTGATCTGCTTCGACGGCTTCCAGGCAGGTTCGACCTCGAGCTGACTCTCCGGGTCGGCGATGGCGTCAGGACCTGCCGCCATTGTGGAAGTCGTGATTGTCGTCGCGCGCTTCTCGTCGAGACTTGACACAGAAGATGTGCTCGAGAGGGAGACATGTTTTTCCTGCTGTGTGGTCGCCATGTCGTTTGTTTGCTAGAAGACGCGTCACGAGGCGCCTGCGTCACTGTGTGTAACGTCAGGGAAGGAACGATGTGAAGGCGAAGCTCAAGCGGAAAGTGCAAGTGAGGGCTCGAAGCAGAGGTACTGGAGAGAGAGATGTCGTCCGGGATGTCCTTACATATATTCTGCTTCGCGAGGCGATTAGGCAGAAAAAGGGCGCTGCACGGCTGCGACCAGATGCCTCTATCGGGGCGCACGACAGCATTGCGTGCATCGAGACCAGTCGAACTATCGGGGAAGCAAGCAGTGTTTAGTGTCTGCCGTTGTGCAGCTGAAAAGTCGGTATCTCGTAGGGCTGGACAAGCCATGTAGAGGCAGGTCCTGCAGCTCTGCCAGTCACACTGCGATATGGAAGCCATCAAGTCGCAGAGTGGAGCAGAAGGCCATCTTGCGGCTCAGGACGTCGCCGAGATCTATGATTGTGGCTGCACTTGCGGACGGTGTACTGCGCAGTGCTACCATAACGAGATTGTGCACCACCTGGCTGAGCATTGTGTGGCTTGCATACAAGCCGAAGCTTATGCAATAGTAGTCCGCCATTTGCACGTGGTAGGAATGCTTGACATCAACTCGAGAGCTTCGTTGTACGGCTTTCGTGCTGTAGTACCGTCAACGAAAATCGCGGTTTCAAGAGCTGCTGTGTCTCGATCGAGGTCAATCAGGCATTTCTGCAAGGCCAGCTCATCATGCTGCCTGTGAATCGTGACAAAGTTGGCACGCGTGCCGTCTCGAGGTGGATAGCAAGGCTGGAGCATGGTCTGCTAATCGTCGAAAATCGCGTCAGCCTTGCCACGTGCAACGAACGTGTAAGGCATAGGCGTGGAGCCGTTGCGGTAAGCAGCGCTGCATGGCGCTTTTGTGGCTTGCGTTGAAGCTGTTTGACTTTTCGGACTGAGCGACTGGCTTGCTGGCAACGGTTTGACACGTCAGCTCCTCTGACGCGCTGCTTCTTGAGGTAGAGGAGATAACAGGCTGGACTTCGAGTGCAGACCCTGAGAGCATAGCAAGAGGTCGTGCAGACAAAACGCCAGTTGCGACAGACGGGGCGGTTGTGAGATGTGAAGTGTGAAACGGCAACGGCAGTGGAAGTGGGGTGGCGCGGATAGGTGGGGATGAATCAGCGCGACGCGCCAAGAGCTTGTCACGTGCACTCGCATACAGAGCGCGTTGGTGATTACTGTCCAAGTTCACAGAGGACTGCACGGCGAGCGTTCGCACCTCGCATGTGCTGACAATCTCAAGAGCCAGCGCATGAAGGACCTGAAGCCAGTGTCCAAGCTCGGGATGTGTGGCCTCAGGCTCGAGCTGAACCTGTCATTAGGCCGTCTCGACGGACCCCTTCTGCTTCTGAAATCTGAAGTCTCCCGGATTCAAGCATGTGTTTCGATCCTGTGAGTACAGAAACTCGATCATTTCCCAATCTTGCAGCGACCAGTTGTTGGCGCTCGAAACGGAGGAGCGGATGTGGTATGTGACTTGGCCTCATCAAGTGGAATTCACGGAAGAGAGTGGCACGGCGGTACTCCAGCAGGATTTGCAAAACACCGACTGGCGAGAGTGCTTCATGCCGCTGGTTTCTGGATCTCATGGAGGCCGCCTGGACGTACTGTAGTAGCCGCAGGATGCGCTTTGGTCCTTGGCGGCGCTTCCAATACGCCATCTCTGCACATCTTACCGCCAGAATCCCCCACTACGGTGCTCTATTTCAGGTTACTTCTCATCGGGACTGTACACCCAAACAGAGCTACGCTATGCCATATACGCCGTGAGAAGACTGCAGAGGCCTCTACAGCAGGGCAGCTGGGGATTTCGGTTGCAAAGACGTCGCGTTGTCTATGCGTGATAAAAGAGGAAGCTTCGGGGAGGATGCGCTACGGATCTAGACCTCCCAATGACAAACGCCAGGCCGTCGCACCGCTACTGTCGCCAAGTTTCAGCCTTGTCGTGACTTACAGATAGTGAGGCCTCTGCCCGCCTCGTCCAAATCTCCAAGTCTCGTTCCTGCCGCCGACAAGATGTCCGGCCGCCATCATGACCGCAGGGACGGCCCAAAGCAGCAGCTTCTCCAGACCGAAGCTATGGAGCTACACGGAAACGACTCCGGCATCTTCAATGTCAAGAGCAAAGAGCGCCAGAGTCATCGCACCGGCTATGCGTCCGTAGGTCTCTGGTGGTTTGAGGTGCTGGGCATGGCGACAAGTGTCGCAGCTTTGCTGGCGATATTTGGCATTCTTTTCGCCTACAGTGACAAGCCCTTGTCAGACTGGAAGGCGATTCTGCGACCAAATACAGTGGTTGCCGTTTTGTCTACCCTGTCCAAATCCGCAATGCTCATGGTCGTTGGTCAGTGCATTGGCCAACTTAAATGGGTGCGTACAAGATGTGAAATGGTGCGGTCCTGACAGAGTCCTTGCTGAACAGCTCCCAGGTCTACTTCGCACAACGCCCGCGTTCCCTTCGAAACATCGAGATCTTTGACGACGCAAGTAGAGGCCCTTTGGGGTCTGCGAAACTGCTCGTGCACATCAACTGGACTGCTCTGCTGGCTTCCGTCGGAGCAATTATAACGCTGCTGTCGCTCGGTATGGATCCTTTCATCCAGCAAGTCATATCCTATGATGCAGTCACCTTCAACGATACAACTGCAAAGGCATCTCTGAGCACAGCTCAAGCATATGATACCGGGCTGGGCTACAGAACGCACTTGACTGGGCCGGATGGTGGCTTGCAGGCCTCTTCCATCAGAATGGGTGAGTGCAACATGTCTATTGGCAGCGCAGTGCCCCACAATCTAACAACTGTGTAGTTGGCCTGGGCGACCCAGGTATCGCAGGCGCCATTTACAAAGGTGTCTTCGGCGACGTATTTCGATCCACTGTGGCTTGCAGCTCCGGCAACTGCACTTGGCCCTCATATGAGTCCTTGGGCATATGCTCTTCTTGCACTAATGTGACCGCAGCGTCAAAGACCAACTGCACTCTGACCTTGAACGATTACTACGATCCACCTAAAGCGTCTGGCAGACAATGCTTGACCCGCAGCCCCCGTGGTGTTGCCATGGAAAGCTCCAATGACTGCACTACGAGTGAGTGGAGAGGCACAGTCTGGAACGCCAGTGCCATGGTGACCGACCCCGACGCGCCGCGTGGTCATCGACTGCTCACAAAAGATGGAACAATTGGTGTCGTTGCCGGCACACGCTTTCGCAAGGTTGACGATCGTGAGCAGGCATTTTGCCAGTCAACGGAGGAGAGTCTCGTGGAAGATGTGATCGAATGCACTCTCAAGTGGTGCACAAAGTCATACGAGCGGACGATCGTGGAGAATGGTGTACTATCCGATCCCGCATCAACGACCGAGCCTCTCGACTTTATCGAGTTCGAGACTTGCGGCGGTCTGTTTGACGAGACTGACGCATTCAAAAATACAACTTGGACACTACGCGAGGAGAATTTGTACGATGAGATCTACTCGGACATGAGGCCTGCATTTCGGGACAGGGACGTTCCTCAATACACCTGTCCACAGGGTGACAACGAAGGCGAGACCGAGGACCGGGCTATCAAGACCAAGCAGGCTTCGGAACTAGGCGCCAAATTCCAACAGGCGCCCAACGTTTTTTTGATCAACGATCGCAATACGTTCGACATTCAAAGTGCGATCAGCTTCATCTTCCAAGGCGGCTTGACTCAAGAATTCGTTGTAGGCGAAGACAGCACCAAACTTGCCTTAGCCGCAGCACAACAAAGTGGCGAATTCAGCCAGCTCATGGATCGTGTTGCCGAAAGCATGACCAATTCTATTCGCGTCGCTCCAAACGGGACACAAATTGAGGGGATGACGCATCGCACGGACATTGTGATCACAGTTCACTGGCACTGGATGGCCCTGCCTGGTGCAATCGTGCTGTTCTCGATTGGTCTGTTGTCGATTTCGATGGTGCTCTCGAGTGAGAAGAGCAGCCGTGCGGTTTGGAAGTCGTCTTTGTTGGCGGCTTTGTTTCATGGTCTGCAGGGTTGGACGGAGGAGGAGCTGGACCGGGTGGAATTGAAGGATATGGAGACTCGCGCGAAGGGCATGAACGCTAGTTTGAAGCCTGGCTTGAGTGGGAGCATGAAACTTATTAAGCATGAGTGACAAGCGGTTTATGCGGTCCCGAGCAACGTCTACCGCCTGGTCGAAGGGAATCTCTAAAGGTTCTAAAGGTCGGCACCTCTGTTGGTGTCGTGCGCACTGCTAAAGCTATCAATTAGCGATCGGCAAGGTGTAGAAAAAGACACTAAAACTTGCACAGAATCATTGCGAGCTGTTCAAGTGCTTACTTCGCGGCCTCAGAGCTTGGACCAAGGGTTCCGACCGGACACTTCAGTCACACTCAATTGTTGGGACGCACCACTCGACTTCTGTCCTGGAGTACAATCCCTTCTGCAGTCTCGCGCTATGGTTGAATGCACAGCCAGGTCGCTTAGGGTCGCACGGCCAATTGGGTCCCTAGACGCTGGTTACAACAGCGGATGCGAATTATTCCACGTGTGCCGGCTCAGATAAAGCTCAGCTGAGGCGGGACAAATCATCGCAAGTGCCGCATCATGCTTCAGCTTCAAAGTTTGGACCTGCATTGGCATGATTAAAAACATCGCATCGCCTCACTCGCCAACTGCGCGCAACATTGAACAAGTCGCGAAGCCAGCCCATCGACTTCATCCTTCATTCAATTCACGAGTAAGCGCAACGATGCTGTTGGCACACATGATGCTGCTCTGATAAAAGTATCGTGAGAGGCAAGGTGGATGGGGTGTGGTAGTTGAAGTCTTCGTTTGTAGCGTATGAGCTATGAAAGAGACGTGGTTTGCAAAACTCTCGAGACGCTATGTCACAGAGCCCTGGCACAAGCTCTTTCGAGCACTCATCGTCTGCTAGCGATGGGCAGCTGAGGTTGAACGCGAGCTTGCGTTGTGGTCAGGATGACTTGAAGCCGCGACGCCGCTGAACCCACCAGTCACGAGCTCGCTCGAGGCATCTCATCGGACACATAAACTTCTTTGGAGACTGGCCCTCAATTTTAAACTGAGTCTGACAATCTGGGCAGGTGTAGTCGGCAGACTTCCGCGTCAACTGCTTCGCCCACATGAAACAGTTGGAGTCATTTGCAAACTCTGGGAGTCTGTCGAGGGTTAATCGGAGCGCACTATACTCGGATTGCTCTTCGTCGTACAAGTCGTCTTTGATATCATACACCTCCCGCAGGAGGTACCGCACAACGGCCGATCCAGCATTGCTCTTTCGATTGAAGTCATCGGCGTAAATCATTTCAATAGCGCAACTACAGGTTGGATCTTCAAAATGCGCGGCAATACGGTTGACGAAGTTGCCGGTAATCCAGGACCTAGAGGCGTCAGTGCATTCCCTTGTCAGAGACGCGAAAGGCTTACGTGACGTTAACCAGCTAGTGTTCATCGGCGGCTTTGAAGACTTTCAGCTTAAAGATGAGCGGAGTCTTGCAGTTCTTGTCATAATGCGTACTCTGTCGGAACCCCAAATTTGCTAGTGTAGATTCCCGACATGAGGGCGTCGATGATCTGGTTGTCCCAACTCGACCAATCGAGCGTCGCCTGTGATGGTGTTAGTACGAGAACAAGTGTTAAACACATATCCCAGCTTACAATGCCCGTCTCAAGCTGCTTGAGCAATTTCTGCGATTGGCCGCCAATGAGTACTCTGTGTGCCTGCCAGACAAGCTTGTTTTAGCCAACTATCTTCACGTCGGAGAATTCCTGTTGCGCGTGGGCCCTGCTCTGCGTCAGCATAATCGACGCGAAAATAGATCATCCGCATGTTTACTTCTCAATGCTGATGCGCACGCCATCAGGCGGCGGTGGCGGCATGACTGCAGTGGTGGAAAGGTATCGCAGCAGTGGCGAGTGGTGAGGATGAGCGTCGGCGCAAGTAGTTGAGGTTGGATGAGTTGGTTTGGTGCGCTGTGAGCAGAAACGCGCTAACAACGCGCTACGCTAGCGACCGTTGCTCGCTCATGCACAAGTAGGAAAGAACAATGGTCACATCGATTAGTGAACTTCTGGTGCAGAGTGCCATGAATGAAATTGTCAAGCCTCACATCCGTCATGCGGATCCGACCACCAACATTCCCACTGCACTCCGCTCATAGACAAGAGCCAGCAACCCAGTCAGATCGCTCTCACAGAACGACACATTGAGCAAGCTTTCCGCGAGCCTCCCTCGGCCCAGCCACGAGAACTTTGCTGAGCAACGTGCTGCGTGTTGAGTTCCGTGCTACAGTATCTGGGATACTTCTCACATCTTCAGGGAAGCTCGCTAGGCCGGCAAACTTGAGATCATACACTTCGCTTAGAGCAATGTCTTCGGAGTCCAGCAAGTCCTTAATTGAAGACCAAACAATTCATAATGTAATCTCAGCTTGACCTTGCGCATGCCCATATCGCTGTCCCTGCAGTTCAAGCTCACGTCAGCTCTACGTTCAGGCAACATGACATAGTCCAGGCTGAAGCTCAAGGGATCAGTGTTCGGACTGTCTCGATATGCTGCATGAAACGATTAATGTTTCCTACCGAAGTGGAAATCTCCCAGTTGTGAAAATCGAGTTTGAAGGGACATATGGTAACAACTACAAGCCCAATGCCTTCTGAGGAGGCTTGTTCATCCGCGTCTCTTGTCTTCGCTGTATTATCGAAGGCTTCGCCAGTGCAAGTTGGAACTGAGACCAAACGGCTACCGGTTCGACTACATACACTGCGAGTTTCCTGCTTGACTGGCATCCGAAGGAGCGAGCAATATGGAAGCGACGAACAGAGTGTTCACGACGAGACAGACGTGACGAGCTAACCTTCCGCTGAAGCAGGCGCGCCCGGTCCAAGCGTCGTGTCCTTCCTTTCCGGACACGGCAAGTGAGATGGGAAAGTGCAGCATGCGACTTCGTGCTTACTTGGTGCGATGGCCTTTCTGATCTTCTCGATCCCGATCTCAGTCCCTGCAAGCTTGGCGAAACTTCGCTGCACATCAAGCCCACAACGTGAAAGCCTGCTTCTGGTATTTCACGGCCACACTGACTCACAGTATTTGAAGGAGACACTCCTAAACATCGAGTGTGCGACGAAAAATGTCCAAGAGACGAAAGCAAGATGGTGCAGCACAGGGACAAGTGAGATTGCAACTTGCACCAGTAGCCTGCAACGACATTCTAACATGTATAGCAGGTCCCGCTTCAAGAGTCCCCCAATGAGTTCATCTATCCGACCCGAATGCCCCAAGAGTTGCGCCATCTGCTTGGTAAGCTGTCGCTATCAGATGCTCGAGAAGCAGTGAAGATGTACCGATCTGGGCCATCATTGACAGAATCTCCTTGGACGTCCGCACCACTTTCCTTCGAGCCTACATCCACTTTCACGACCTTTCCATCGCTAGCTGCACCGACAGCGGTCGACTCAGTCCTGTCCGCCCACTCTTCTTTCGGGCTCACTTCCACTCCGGCTTCCACAATCCCTCCTTACTTCGGCTCTTCGTCCTTCTCCAGCTTCGCGGTCGATAACAATCCAGCAAGATTCGGCGAAAGCGATGTGGCTGTCAACCCATCTGCACCGGCAGCAGTTGACTCTGTAGCGCTTGGCGACTGGCCTCACAGAAGACGAGACACAATCGAGGATAGCGAGGATGAGGGACAGGAGCTAGTTCCAAGCGTTAGTGGCGCAGGCGGCATAGAAGGACATCTACAGCAAGCTGTTGTTGCACTCTTCTCTGCACGCCCTCTAGCCAAGCACGAGAGCGGAAGCCGCCTGCCACCTCTGTCTGTCATTGCAGATAACACCCCACTCGACACGGGCTCACATCAACATGCATCATGGGTCTCACAGCAAGCACGCACTTTTGCAATTACGGAGGATTTCCTGTGTCTCAGCAAAGCGGAGAAGATTGAGTGGCTCTTCTCAGAGCTGCCGTCAGCTACAGGAGATCGTATCAAGGGCATTCTCTCTTCGTCTCGGCCGCCGGACGCTTGTCCTCACCCACATTCGCTCGGACACCTCAACGCGAAAGATCCAGTTAGAGCAGTCTTCGAGAGCTGGGGTTTCCGCGACGGCTTAGATTGTACTCACGTGTGGAGGCACTTCCTCGACATGGCAAACGATGTTGCAGGAACCTCATCTGGCTCATCTATAACAGTGTCTGACTTCAGACCTCCACTCGGTTGTCCAACTGTTGCGAAGATTCATGTACTCGGCAACTATCCGTCTACCCAGACGCAATCTAATCCGTCTGTCGCCTGGATACAAGCATGCTATTCCGGCGCCTTCGACAGTTCGATTCTGTTCTCTGATCGCGAGCCTATCAAACAGAAAGTTAGAGACCACGATGTTGCCAGTACTTCCGTCCGCAGGCAGATCGGTGCCTCCAGCATAGCGAAGATTGAGAAATCCAACAAGTAGTTGGCAGCGAAGCCGCTACCGCTTACCATTCCTGTCGGCGAAGACCAATTTCCTCGAGACCCTACGATCTATAGTATCGTCCTGCACGAGCTCGTTACTAATGCCAATAGGAAAGGTCTGCCATAGCAATTTGTACTCGAGGATAACCGCGTCGTCCTCCCGCTGTTTCATTCACAGAAGTTCGGGAAACCACTCTGGTGTTATAATAAGGTATTGCGAGGGATGCAGGCCGTCATCTACCTCGCACACGATCTCGTCGATCACCCAGCGCCGTCAATGTCGCTTGCGCACGCTGTAGCGCTCTGTTCCTCAGTCCGAGGGTCTTGGGGTAAGATGGCACCGATCATCAAGGGCCAGAAGCAGCCAAGTACGCTCGCCGCTCCGGCTCTGTAGTACAGAGAAACGGGTGCGTTGATGACGCCGTCGGAGGCCATATAGGCGTTGAAGCCCGAGCAGCCGTCGAAGCCCAAGCAGCCGTCGAATACCACACAGCTGTTGGAGGTCGCACAGTCGCTCGAGGTTACGCAGCCGCCGGAGGGCGCACAGTCGCTCGAGGATACGCAGCCGCCGGAGTTCGCACAGTCGCTGGAGGTCGCACAGTCGCCGGCATAGCGTGCAGCAAATACGACTAAGAAAATCAAGTTCAGACAAGAGCGACTGATGCCAAACCGCGTAACAAGTCTCGTCCGCGCTTGGCGAATTCGGGAGATAGTACTACAAGCCATCCAAAGCATAGAAGGCCTGGACGAAGACACTCTTCTAAGAGAGTCTAATAAAGCTTCAGTACCGATGACTCAAGTGTCCCCCAAGTTCGCACTTCTTAAGCTAACCTCTAATGCAGACATTGTCATCTTTCGCAAGCACCCGGCAGACGTTATAGACAAGGAATTTTACTTATTGTTACAGCACGGGTATTCCGCGGCCGACGTGGCGAGGATTTTCCATGCTGTCCTCGAGCAGCAACAGAACAAGAGAGAGTGGAAGCAGACCGCGGCAGACGTTGACAAGCGTGCGAAATATTACCGACCTACTTTCGAGACATACGCCGAACCGACTACCGAGCAACTCGAGATACTCAAGGCAGGGTATTCAGCGCTAACGGACGAGCAACTCGTTGATCTGTATCAGTCAAGACTCTAGAGAGCTTCTATGGCGAGGTACTTCATTCATTTCGAGGATGCTAAGGCGAAGGCATCGCTTTAGGGGAGACTATAAGCTTTGCAGCTGTGGGAACCAATACGTGGCTCAGTTAATGACAGAAGAGATCGCTACATGTACTTACTACTAATGTACGACATTCGTAATGTATTGATGTCGCTGCCATTTGTCGTGCATTTCGCCTGTTGAGTGTTTCGACTGATCGACAAAGCGCTCGGTGGCGTTGTTCCGCTCTGTTTTCATGTGGCGGCCATTGTGAGAGCCTATCTCTCCTCATTGTGTAGCTTATGGGTCCTTGACATACACGCGGATACCGTGCCAAAGGCGAGAGAGGGCTGTAAGCTTCAGCCTCCTTCTCGTCATCGTTATGGGTCTGCCATGGTCATGGTGAGAGGGTTGTGAGCGTCAGCCTCCTTCTCGTCATCGTCACGGGGCTGTCATGGTGATGGTGAGAGGGCTGAGAGCCCAAGCCCCCGCTTTGGCATCGTCATGGCGCCATGGTGATGGTCAAAGTGTTGCACATTCCATGATCTTCTTCTCTATTTGGATGAGGCTGGTATGTTCGTATGATAATGCTTCCACAGTACAGACATCCTTATGAGGCTTGGATCTTGCAGCTGTGGGTCTCGACTCAGCAGTCAGCTGGGCTCAGCGTTCAGCAGTCAGCTACCCACGTCTGCGTGGACAGTCTTGAATTGGCAGGACTGGGCACGAATAGTTGGTTCTGCTATGGTCCTGAGATGCCAATTACCAGCCACCATCCTCGTGCTTGCCCGAAACAGGTTCGTTCACCAACACAACCAATGAAGCGTCCTTGAAGTGATGACTTAATGTAATTACAAAACATGGACAACGATCGTACGACAAGTCAGTGCCAGCTCGTACAAGCTAGGCAAGAGACGCAGGGGTCAAGGAGCCATCAAAGAAGTAAAAGAGTGATTATGAAGGAAAAAGAAAACAAGTTCGTTACATTTCTCATTTCTTGATGCAAAGAAGCGTTGACTGACTGCTAGTGCAAGAGCCGCGCGTCGCGCTGCGTAACCTCTTGCCGTCTATGCGTGCGCTTCATTCTTTCCGTTGTGATGAAGAGCTTATCGCCTCCTGGCCAACAAGCGCATTCGCCTGTCGTTGATCTTCGTGACTCGTGTGCCCGACGATATCTTAAGTACCGCTCAGTCAGCCTACCATTCGCCCAAGTTGCCCCGTCCACGACCAAACAAGCCTCCGCGACCGGTACCTTGACCACCTCCACGGCCCCAAACGCCTCCAAGGCTCGCGCCACCTCCACGCCCACGAGTACTGCCACTGGATGCGCCACCTCCAGTGGTTGGAAGCGGAGGAAAGTAGTTCTGAACTTCGACGTAAGTGTTGGTGACGTTCCCGTTGACGTTCAGGACTTGGTTGTTGCGACCGGCGTTCTGAATCTGTTGGGATCCACCACGACCGCCACGCACAGTATGGACGCCACGCATGCAAGAGGTGTCGTTGTTGCCTTGATTGAAACCACCTCGGGGTCGGGAAGCTCGCTGAGCTCGACGACGCTCCCACACAGGCTTCCACTTCTTGGCTTCCGCCTCTCGATCGTACGGACGCTTCATGAGATGCAACACCATGGTGGCGTCGGCGTCCTCCACTGGGCTGTGTACACCATCTGCCTGAATCTCACGGTGGAGAATCTCCTCGGAAAGGGTCTTCAGACCAGGCTGAGCCTTGGCCCAGTCAGGAACCCTCGGATCGTAGCGCCACTCGGCTTGCGTGTCGTGGACGACGGTGGCACCACGGTACGGATCACAGAATTGGAACGCAGTCAGGTCGTGCTGCCCGCCATGCAGGACGACAGGGCGGTTGCGGAACAGCTCCTCGCACCAACCCTCCACTGTTTCGGCATCAACCGCGCCGTTCTTGAAGGTGAGTCGCTCCCATTCAACGCCAAAGTCTTTGTCTGCCGCATGTGGAAGACTGAGTTTCAGACCTTTCTCGTATGGGTAACGAACGAACACATCAAGGACGGTTTCTCCTTTGGTGTTCAGTGCGGCGAACCAGCCCAATCGATGAGTCCAGGCAACACCGTTCTTCAGGAAATTCTGGAACTCGATGTCTATGGCGATCGGCTCGCCGGGGAGGAGCAGCTCGAACCGCGGAACGACCTGGGTGGCGACGCCTGCATTGCGGGCTGGTGCGTTTGGCGGACGGATTTGCTGAGGGTTCGATCGGGCAGAGTCCGAGGCGTCTTCGTCGACAGCAACCCACTCCTTGAATGATCTACCCGACATTGTGGTTTGTTTTGGTACAACGAGTAGTCGCTGTTGAAGGCGGCGATGCTCGTTTGTTGTGCGGTGATGGCGAATCTTGTCTGTGCTCGTGTTGAAATCTTCTTCGATGTGGCTTATCGTGATGATGAGGAAGAGAAGAAGAAATGAATTGGAACTTATACAGCCGGCGCATGTGACTCGAACCCGCAGCATCACGAGTATTCGCTGGATTCACGTTGTCCCAATTCACCATTAAGTGAATGGGGACCCCATGTCCTAGTGAATCAGGCTTTCGAGATCGTGTCTGGGTCCTTAGGAAAGCGTTATTGGAACACGCCAAGAGACTGATTCGTTATGGTGATAGACAAAAGTACGCAGTGAGGAAGACCGGACCATCCTTGCGGTAAGCCGACCGTGAAAACAGGAAACAGTCCTTGCGGGATCCTTAATCATTCGTATTTCTTTCTTGAGGAGATGTTTCTGGGCTTGATGGACCTTTATTCGCACACTGGACGTTCCGCTTGAAATACCAATGGTTATAATCATGATGAGCTTCTGTCTATAGTGAGACCGTAGAGCTTGGTACTCCAGGGCAACTTTTGTACGATCGCAAGAAGGCTTAATGACCTAAATTGCAGGTTAGCTATTATTGTTTCAACGATGGAGTGCTTCGCAGCTTCGTGAGCTCACTTGGCAGATATCGTGTGCGTATAATCGTACCGAATGATGCAGGCAATTGTTCTGGAAAATTGAATAGCTTGATCAACTCCCAGCCGAAGAAGTCGGGAGCACCCATTTATGCTTCCATTTGAAAACAGTAGTCTCGTTTGCTATGTGGAACACAACCCCAATTGACATGCAAGCAATCCAGGCTGGTTCCAACCACTCGTATGCGCCAAGGAACCTCCTTGATCAACACAGCAAATAGTGGCGAGATTGTGCGCCATTTATTTGTGATCGCATCCTACAACAAGGCAGACCTACACCAATGGATTAACAAGACCCATCTTTCACAAAGATAGCAAGGCATACCAAACTTGCGTTCGGACAATACGGATGACATTGGTCACAAATGTAGGTTCGCACTGAACGAGAGAGAATAAATGAGTGATTGAATGATTGCGATTCCCTTCTATTGTGATGACGCCCAGCGCCCTTCAACTAGCCAGTGTCAGTGATGCCTGTTTGGGCGCGCTTACTCTTCAACTACCACTCGTCATTGACAGCAGGTCGCGCCACTGTGTTGATAGCCTGAGCGTTGGCGTTGACGATGTTGGTCTGATGCTGATGGCCGCCACGACTATTGTTCTAGTTGCCACCACGGGTCTTCGTTGAACCTCTCCCGCCATCAGCGGCGTTGCTTCGTGAGTTGTTACCACGAGCATTGGGGAAGCCTCCTCTCGTACCGAATGCATTGCCACGCGAGGGACCCCCACCATGGTTGCCTCTGCCACGACCGTACCCGCCAGAGTGGTGCTGCTGAGGGGGACCCCATACAGCCTTCCACTTCTGTGCAGCTTCGTCACGATCGTATGGGTATTTGCGCATGTGAAGTTCCATCGTCGCAATAGCATCCTCCACTGGAGAGTGCTTGCCATCCGCTTGGATGATCCTGTTCAGGAATTTTCCTGTGAGGCGCCACAAACCAGGAGACTCTATGTCTTCCACTTCGTATGCATACTCGTCCTGTGTATCGTAGACGTGGGTGGCGCCACGGAATGGCTGAGACAGCTGGAAGGCTGTCAGGTCGTTGCCACCACCATGGACGACCACAGGACGGTTTCTCAAGATTCGAGTGCACCATTGCTCTGCTTTCCAGCCAGGTACGGCACCGTTCGCGTGGTCAAGGCGCTCTTGGGTGATGCCAAAGTCTTTGCCCTCGGCACGGGGAAGTATCGTTCGAACACCCTCTACGTAAGGATATTTGACGAAGATGTCAAGTACGACTTCGCCTTTTGTGTTCGTGATGGCTATCCATGCTGGACGGTGTTCCCACTTTGACTTGTTTCGCTTTGATTCGTTGTTGTTATCCATTGGATGAACTACGCCGGGGACCTGGAAGTTGATGAATTCCATGTCGATTGAACAGGGTTCTCCTGGAAGAAGAAGCTCCATACGGGGGACGACTTGAGTGCCGACACCAGTACCCATAGATGGTGCGTTCGGAGTTCGCAGTACTGCAGGGTTGTTGAGTGCTGCGTTGATCGGATTTGCTTTCGTGGTGTTCCAGCGTTGGAATACCGTGCCGGCAGCCGCAGCCGGGAGCGGGGAGGTTGTTGTTGTTTGAGAGTTCATGTTGGTTGAAGTTCGTTGGTACTTGGAGATTTGTTGAACAGCTGTTGCTTCTCGTTTCGGTCTACGAATTCGAGTCGTCTCGCGATCCTGTTGAACAAGATGTATCGATGAAGCAGAAGAAATGAAGGGAACTTATAACCTCCGCGCAGTCATCGTGAACAAGAAATGTCACGAACATTCACTTTGACCGACACTGTGTGGCAAGCTTCACTAAGGTCCCGTGGAGCCCGGAGAATACAGTCTCTAGAGGCTTCAGGTCCAATGAATCTGTTCAATGATATTGTGTGCATCTTTGCTGTGAAAGCCTTTGACAAAGACATTCAACCCGCCAGACAAAGAGTTCAGTGGGGAAGGTGACAGCTCTCCAATGCCACGATGGACAGGCCATTGTCGGTTCAGGTGAGAATGGTGCTGTTGTAGGACGGAGCCGCAGCAAGAGTCACAAGGAAATTCTCGGTTGTGCGTCTGCAGCGATTCGAGTTTCCATGTTCAAGCAGCCATGTTCTAAACCAAAACAGGTAGGTCATCCTGAGCGAATATGTAGCAGCGATTAATTCTTGGAGAAGCACACCATGCCGCTTTATGCTGACACTTTGTCGTTGATGACAGGTGCGTTGAAGTCGAATTTGTTTTGGCTGTAGAATGTGTTGTGGGTTTCAGGACAGAAACAGCCGTTGAAGAGCATAAGCCGTCCTCTCCCGACAACACGTACAGTGACGAGGATTTCGGTGTCCTAAGATGGCGTTTGTGATATCGTTCTTGAAATGTGAGCATGTCAGGACACAGACCCTGTGGACCCGCATAATACATGTGGGCCACCATGAACCACGACTGGCCGATTGTGGAAGAGTTCGCTACACCACTGCTCGACAGTCCGCGCGTCGACAGCGCCATTCTCGCTCCAAACCAGGTGCTTCTTGACGCCGAAGTCTTTGCCAGGGGCGTGCGGAATCACGGTCCAGAGATTCTCATCGCCGGAATCGAAAGCGAAGACGTCAGATACATCTTCGCATCTCGTACTGACCGCGCCGAGCCATGAGATGCCATAGCACCAGCTTTGGCGGCCGTGTTTGTGTTGGTGCTCGCACTCCTCGTCATACACTTCACCTATGTTCGAGGTATAGTTCTGGAACTCGATGTCGATAGCGATTGGCCTGCCTGGGAGAAGGAGTTCGAAACGAGGTTGCACCTGTGTTGCAATGCCACCGCCGCGAGCCTGTTGCTTTGTTGATTGGGAAGTCGAAGTTCGGCCGGATGGCCTTCAGCAGCACTCCAACAGATCTTGATGAATTCCGACTTGGAGGATTTCCAACCAACTCCATGTCACGCATCTGCTCTTCTCCGACCCGATTGCGTCGAAGAAAATCGCGACAATCATTCCCGTGTGGAGAGTGGAAGCAATTGTACATGCTGTCTCGAATTCTTCGCTCTTGAATCATTCTGATGCTTGTGGAAGTCTCTGGGGATCCACTGATCTGCCGCGAGGACGGTGAGATCGTCTCCAAATGCCGAGTTGATCTATTCAGCTGACCGAGATCCTACAACTGAGGATATGTCGGTGCGATTGCATGCGTTGTTTGCCAGAGCAAAGCTACGTCCTTGATTGATTTCGGTCATCACCTTGTCATTAATGTTGTTCAGGAGGTTCGAGATGGTCCTAAGGACAGAGCTTTCGGGTGTATAGTGGGTGAGGACGGAGTATAGGTAAGAGTTCAGGTGCTTGGGGTTGATTGCGGTACATGATTAAGTGGGAGAGATGTCCCACGTAGTTGAGCAGTATAGAAGCAAGGAGGCGGAGGTGGAACTTTTCGAGTCGGAGAGTGCAAGAAGGCGGTCTGCGTGCTAGTGAGACAAAGGCTGAGACCGCAAACAAGCACTCTTTTGCTACAAATTTGACCGATCGGTAGCTGGCTTGATGGCGTACGGGTTGTTTGATGACTGTTTCTAGCAATGTCAAACAATTTGCTGTGCAGCTGTGGTGCAGTGGGCGTAAGCTCGGCCATCTGATCCGAAACCGAGGTCCTGGAACCAGGCTCCCCATTCTTGGTCTGGTAGTCCTGGAACCCCTTCATTGAAACCCTTCATGTAATTCGACTTCGATGTCCATTTCGATCGCTATGTGCGTTAATCTGCCATCATGGACACGTTATCTGTGTAATTGGTTTCACAGTGCCTTCACAACATCGACCACCATCCCCTTCCTCGCAATCCACTCCCGGCCCTTCTCCGCAGCCACCAACCTCCCGATCCTTACAGGTCTGACAACAATCTCAAACTCCAGTTTGCCCTTCAAAAGCGGACAAATGACGAAATCAGTTTTCGTCTCAGCGACAGCGGATTCCACAGCAGAATCTGGCGCATGCCCAGGTGATTCTTCCGAGCTCATTATTCTGATATCTGGTGTCTCCGGTGCTTTCAGAGATACAATCCTCTTCAGATTGCCTGCGAAAGCAAAGTATCGTGAAGCTTGTTGCTGGTCAAGAGAGGAAGAGAGCTCGACTGAGAGAAGTTCTTGCTCTTCGTGAAGTGGATTGCGTTTTCGAGAGCGGTCGCGGACAGTGGCTGTGATGTTGACGTACGTCCCTACGGAGATGTCCTTGGCGCCGGGCTCAGTGTTGATGCTTACGCTCACAGGTGCTCCTCTGACGAGTTCCAAAGCGTGATCTGAAAGTGGGAGGCCGAGGAGGTCGACGTATCCACTGTGCTCTTCTACACGCCAGGAGACATGCAATTGTTCTAGGAACCGTGTGCGGGCGACTTCGGGATCTTCTTCGTAGTTCTCAAGCGCACTATGGTCGTGTTGCAGAGTCAAGTAGACGCGTCTGATCTCGCCAGGTGCAAGTTGACCATCTTGAATGTCTTGAGAAGGAGCTTCGGAGTCATCTCGACGCCATTCTAATCTCCGTGCAGTCTTCTCAAAGCACTCGTACAACACAGACTTTGGCCATGCGTTGCGGATGTCGAATGAAACGAGGAGCGCGGAGGGGTCATCGTTCTGGCCAGCTTGCAGAACTTCGAGATTGTGGACCTGAAGCGCAGCATTGACAGTCATGATGACTGGCACTGAGACCACTCGCGCATGTTTGCCGTTGATGTTGTTGCTTGCCTGATAGTAGAAGTTCGCCTGTGTGCTCGAGAGGCCGGCTTTCCCTTCGACTCTGAACTTGAAAGTCGTGCATTCTCCGGGTGCAACTGTTGTGGTGGGCAGAAAAGACTTTGAACGTTTGTGCCTGATACCTCGAAGTTTGAGCTTGTGCTCGTCATCTCTTTGGAGGACGTCAGCAGTGTCAGTCGCTTCGAACACGGTCGCTGCAATGTTGCTGGTATTGCGGAGGATCAGTTCAATGGATCTGCTTTCACCTTCCAGCAGCATCAACCCGGATTCTAATGCTGCGGTGTTCTCCAGCTGCAAGACTGGAAGATCGTCTATCACGGTGGCTGAAACGTAGCCCGGTTCAATGCCAAGGCTCTTAAGACGCGCTTCTGTTGTTTCTACATCGGGTCCTTGATGCGGCTGCTTCTGAAGATCCTTCACAGTGAGTGGCGCCTGGGCTGACCAGGATGTCGTAACGATTGGAAATACCTGGGGGTAGCAGCCTTGTAATTTGATGTAACAGCCGGTGATCTTTGTTATACCAACAGACTTGGGCGTCACCATGAGCGTGACCTGCTGGAATCTCAATGGCCCCAGCGTTGTCGGCTGATGTTCTGAAGCAAGCTCTGCGCCTTCTGTAACCAGCTCCAGTGACTCGATGTCAACAGGAATGTCGAAAGGATTTTGCAGAGTGATGATGCACTCCGAGGGTTCGTTCGCGACAAGAAGGAATGTCTCCTGCGCTGCAGTGCCAGGTCTGCTTGCACTAGGATCATAGAGCAATGGGTTCCCAGGCGCGATTGGCTGGCTGGCAGCTTTTTGCGCCATGTTCAATTTTGTCCTATCGATGACTGTCCGTGGACCAGTTGGCTGCAAGATCTGCACCATACGTACGAGGAAAGGGTCCCAATACACTGCGTGAACGTCTGTGAGCCCGAGGTGCTTGGACACTGCGACTGTCCGGTTGATCACTGTAGCGTAATGCATCTGCTCTTCGCGCGAGAAAGCATTCGCGATCTCAGAGGTGCCTGCATCGAGAGCCGAGTTGGGGCCTGCAGCACGAAGGAGAGATGCTGTGAGTGCCAGGACGCCATGCGGATCTGGTGATGCTTCGCTGAAGTGAGCAAGCTCTTTCAACAGATCTCGTTTGAGATTATCATTGCCATAGCTCCTGATGTCTGCAAAGATTGGCGTCTCTTGCCGTATTGCGGGAAGCAGTCTTGCACCGTAGATTGCGCAAAGCTCGACAATCATATCGTTGATGCCGCGCATTTCACCACTGGAAGACAATATTGACTCAGAGCCAGATTCTACAGACAGCGCTGCAGCAGGATGAATTCCCATCTCAGCAGCGCCCAGTTTGCGTGCTTGCAGTAAGGCCTGTGTCAGCCGAGCAATCAGATCTTTCGTTGTGAGACCTTTCTTCCGTTCAAGACCAAGCATATGGTATGCCGCTGCAATGCCAGAAAGAAGACGAACATGGTCTGCAGCTGGAAGGGGGTCGTCGGTACTGGGCTGTGCTTGAGCAAGTAGCTCTGCAATGGCTGTCCTGGAGTAGGGCCGTGGTCGTCCCAGAGGCTGGGCGATCTCGACAGGCTTCTGTTCCTGTTGGTCCACTTGGCCCGTGTGTCCGACGATGATCGACTGCAGTCTTGAAGGCGACAGCTCGCCCCGTGCAGCCCCAAGCGTCGCGAGTAGCTTCGATACGCGTACTGTCGCTTCAGCCGGGACGATGGCGGGCAGCTCCAGAGCCCCTTCGTGAGAGCGGTACAGACTGACAATGAGCTTACACAGATCAGGAATCGCCACGGACAAGCGAACGATTTGTCGCTGCATTCCTTCGGCGGCAAGACGGGCGTCAATGCTTGCGCGCGCGATCGTGGACGATCCTGCACGCTCAGTTGTAGGATCGCATATGGAAGGCACCTGAAACTCGATCCCTGCCCACGCCAGCAGTAACAAGCACAACATGGAGTTTTCGAGGCCCTTGGCATGCCAGAGGTGGTCCGACAACGCACGGGCTTTGATTGTGTGCTCGACGAACATGGGCAGGGCATCGCTCCAGCGACCAGCCATCATATAGATCGAGGCGAGGACAATGCCCACGCGTGCTTTGCCTCTGGCACGCGACTTTTCGGCAGAGGCACCAGAGCCAAAGCCTTGCAGGGCAATGCGGTCATTGCTGGAATTGCGATTGTGACCTTTGGCTTTGGCAGGCCCGCTCTGACTGCTTCCCCTACTGTCCGATCGGTCGCGGGTGGTCGGCATGGCGTTCGCGCTCGGTATCTGATCGAACGAGGTAGCCGGGAGTGGAGGAGCCTTTGGTGGTGGCCTGGACGGGCTGCCCTCGTCTGCTGGGCTGGACATGCCCGAGTTGGATCGATTGTCATGTTCGCGAATTGAGTTTGAACGCTGCAAGCTGCGAGCGGTCTGTCCTGGAGTCTGTATGGAGGGCGAAGCCTGCAGTGCTTTGGCGTAAGTGGTAAACTCAACCAAAAAGCGTGCCGAGATGTCGCAAATGGCTGCTCGCAACGAAGGATGATGGGATGTGTCGATGTCTGTCACTGTGACTGCTTTTGCTATGCTCGATGTGCTCTTACTGTCTTCCTGCTGTAGCACAACCAATTGTCGGTGAACAACACGTGGATGACGCTCCTTCAGATATGCAGCTGCTCCGTCCAGCTCTTTCTTTTTGGCATCGTCGTCTCCTGTCAACCCATCCACCACACCAATGACCAGCAATGGCTCACGAAACAGTTCGTATGGCGACAGCTGCAGAAGCTGTTCGGAGGGAGCCGAGGGCGAGAAGCGGTAGAGCAGCGAGCCCTGCTTGGAGGATTTGGGTGACAAGAGATGGCCATCGTCGGCGGCATACGGAGCGACGTCTGCGAGGGAAACGAGGCTTGCTTCTCGCTGAAGCCGGTGAACGAACAACAAGAAGCGATCGCGTTCAATGCTGCCCACCGGGAGCACGAGGGCGCGGATATGGGCTCCCGCGACGGGCGAGAAGTGATCCATGACAGCGAGGATTATCGCGGGCCTGCATGCCCTGGAGCAGTGCCTCGCGGTCGGACCCGGTACAAGCAGTGCATTGCTGCTTCTCGCCGTTGCATGCGAACGCGGGTAGCAATCAGCATGCACGAGCTCGCAGCAACAATCGCAGAAAGTGGAGCGTGGTGTGGTGAGGCTCAAGCACAAGGTTGGTCGGCGCCGACCGCGGCTGGCTGGCCGAGCTTCCACGGGCCGAGCCCTGTCGGAAAAAAGCGAGACCGACGCAAGCGAGAACAGTTTTCGGCGGCGACGAGGCCCTCGTCCTGCTTGACCCGCTTCAATCCGCCGGGGCCGTGCTGGCAGCAATCAAGCATCCACCATGACAGAAGCCTTCACGTGGGCGATATAACGAGCCACAGGCAACACCTGCCCGTTTGGACCAACGCACTGTTGCAGTCTGGAAGTCTTGGAAGACTTATCAGCCAACGATGAGACCTCTCTCGTGCTCTGCCGCAGAAATCGACCTCCCACCGTCGTGCGGTGTTCATGGACGGCCATCATCAGCATGGCCCGCCTCGTCCAGCATCGGAATGGCGGCCGCTGTCGAGCATGTCGGGCAGCAGCCACCACACGCCCACCTCCAGGTACGCGTTTTCCGTCTTCACTTCCACCCCTCGACCCCTGCATGCTCATCTGCACGCCACACAGCAGAGCCGCTTGCTGGCGTCATTCCAACACGTCCATGTTGCAGACGATGCAGGTGACCAGCCAGGAGCCGAATCCGCAGCCTTAAGTTGGCGACCGTTGGCGAGGCTGCCGCACTTCACTTCACATCCTGATGGCAGCCTCAGTCTGCAAACTCCAACGGCTGGCTGCCTCGCGCCTAAGCACGTCATGGCATTGTCTTCCACTTCTTCACCAAACTTCTCCCCGCTCACTCACTGCCAAACATTGCCTCAAGCCAGTGGTAGATAGTTTTCAAGCGCAGATGAACTGACATTCGCGCAGCACAATTCTCTCCGGCCATCACCCTCATGTCAACGGCACCGGCCTCCAACCCATGGACCTCACAAATCGCCACGACATAGCGCCCGACGAGGCCACGCTGTGTGCGCGTCTCACGCAGGCCATCATCAACCACAACGCCCCTGCCCACGATGATACCCACGCATCTCCAGTCATCTCTGGCAAGGCGCCTCTTTCCCAGCTTCTCCAGGAAACTTCAACCTCCATTCGATTTCACGCCAAATGGTTCGCGCCTGCTGCTCTCGGCACTTTGCTGGAGTCCGCCCTCAGCGCCGCAAGCTTGTCTTCATCGACTCCCGACTTTTATGCTGCTCTGACTCTCATCGACACCATCGGGACATACTCACTTATCCCGGAGTTGCGTCCAGCAGTGCAGTTCATATCCTATGCATACTACCAAGGCGGCCGTATGAATCGACACAGAAGACTCATGCATCAGGCATGGACGGTCTCGCAGCATATGCTTGGATCCCACCTCGGAGGTCAATTCAAGGAAACGCTGTTGGACATCATCACGAGCCATGAAAACTTCCACGACAAGTACAAGTTCTCCGCGGCAATCGGAGCGCTTCTTATTACCATTGACAAGCTACTTCCCTCGCGCGAAGAGAACGTGCCATCTATGAGTGCAATACAGCTTGTTCGTGGGCTGTGGAACTGTCCTGTTCGGAAGAATGACATCTTACGCGAACACGTCGCTCTCATGCTTGGTACCATGCTTCAGGATGACCAGGTCTTCCAGGAGCTGGTCAACGATGGCGGTCTTGGAATCAGCTTGGACCTGATAGAAGATTGTGTGACGCAGCAACTGGACAAGACTGCCGTTGAGGCGCTGTTCCTGGGCCTGGAGCGCCGACTGTCCTCGTTCGAACTTCGCCATCAACCAGATATGGCGCAAATCTTTGTCGAAGTACGGAGGCCGCTTCCGCAATCACTTGCAGGTCAACTGCTTGCCCCGTGGCATCGCGCACTCATGCTCGATGAATACGACATGTGGGAGAAAGGCTACCGTGGTCTACTCGTCCAGCTCAGTGATTCATCGTTGTATCCTGACGAACTTGACGCCTTCGTCAATCTCAGCGTGTCTGCATATTTCCAAACGGAGAATCTCGCCGCAAGAAGAGATTTCGTGGACGCACTCCAGGAGATGATTGAAAGCGCTACCACCACTGCAACAACCAAGGACATTCTCGCCAAGGGCATTGTCAGAATCTTCTGTCACAAGACACAGAAAGAGAAGTGGGAAGGTCAACGAAACTGGCTGTTTCCACTTCTGTGTCAGGCAGCGAGACACAGTGTTGAAGCAACAAAGCTTGTGCTCAGCATTCGAGCAGATGCCGCCGGAGAAGGATATCTGGATGCCTCTCGTGTCCATCAACCAGAGTTACCCTCTGGTCGTTCTGCTCGATTCTATCAGCTGTACGGCCTGTCCAGCCTATCACTCGAAGCACTTGTCGATGCAATCTACGACTTGCTGGTTCGTCCACCTGAACGTTGGGATGTCTACAATGCCGTACTGGTCTCTTTGCCAGCCCTCATTCGCAATCACGTATTGTGGAAAGGTAGCTTCCGCCAGATGAACCTACTGAGGCAAGCGGTCTGCGATCTACTCAAGGCAGACTCGTTCGTTGAACCACCGCTGCCCGACCTCAGCAAGTCATACGTCATCATTCAGCTCATCCAAATCCTCACTGCCATCATCAGCTACCATTACTGCCTGCCAAGAAGCGATGTGAAGCTGGCGATCGTGACCATCATCAACGTTGCGGGCTCGCGAGACTACGCTCCAAGCATTCATTGCATACACGCACTGACGATCTGCTGCTATGAACTTCCCGAACTCATGGCCAGCTACATGGACGTTGTCATCAACAAGATGGCAAAGATGGTTACGCAGAGGTCACTCGCAATTTATGTCCTCGAGTTCTTTGCAGGCCTGTCACGGTTTGCCGATCTGCAGGACCGGCTTCGCCGCGAGGACTTCAAGCGAATCTTCGGAGTCTGCCACAGCTATCTGCAGTCTGTCAGAAGCACATCATCACTAGAGCGCAAACGCACACCAACTAGCGAACAGAGTGCTGGCATGAGTAGTACTTCCAGCGAGGATATGGCGCAGTATGTGTATGCTCTAGCGCATCATGTCATCACATTCTGGTACATGGCTTTGCGACGCGAGGACCGACACGGGCTAAAGGAGTACATCAGCGGTTGTCTGCGCTACACCGATCTCGATGGGACTGAGCACATTGAAGAGCAGGGTTTGGTGACGATTGATTTGATGGATCGTATTGATGCCGAGGAACAAACAGTGCCGACGCCAATGGAGACGTTCGATGATATCGATGGGCGCATCGTCAAATTGCATCGTGTTACTGGCATACTGCTAATTACGACGGAGACCGCTCTGAGGACTGGCAAGACTGTCGTCACTATCAGACGGCCATCAGGAACGGCGCGACGGGTGCTGGCCAACAGGATCGAGAAGGAGCGATGTCAGCGGGGCGAGCTCGAAACTCTCACGGCGTCAGTGACGCTCGAGACGAACCACCAAGACTTTCTGAATGTCTTTCCGGACGACACCGATGGACGCATATATGGCAAAGTCGCCATACCACGACCATATTCGGCGCTGGGCTCGGAAAAGATCATCACTCTACCCAACGAAGACGATGACCCCGCTGTGCTTCGCGCAATACAGACATTCGACAGGGTCTCCGCTCTCGACTCTCACAAAGCGGGAGTCATCTTCGTGGGAGAAGATCAGACCGATGAGAATCAGATCCTGCTCAATACTTCGGGCACGCCGGATTATCGTGAATTCCTCGATGACCTTGGATCACTGCGCAAGCTGAAAGGAGCCACCTTCAACTCACAGGGTCTGGACAGAGCAGAAGATATGGATGGCGCGTACACAATGGTGTGGAACAACGAGGTTACGGAGCTCGTCTACCACATCACGACTTTCATGCCAAACAACGAAGACCCAAAACTTGCTGTAATCAACAAGAAACGCCACATTGGAAACGATTTTGTGAACATCGTGTTCAACAATTCTGGATCGGACTTCAACTTCAACACGTTTCCTTCTGCATTCAACTACGTCTACATTGTCATCTCGCCTTCAGAGCGCACGTCTTTCCTTCAAGCTCGAGAGATCACATGCAACAAGCCCAAGCAAGAACGCTTCTACAATGTCAAGGTCCTGAGTCGCCCCGGCTTTCCGAGCTTGTCCTCTGCGGTCGATGTCAAGGTTATCAGTGGCGCGAGTCTGGGCGGGTACGTGAGAAACCTGGCGCTGAATGCTTGTGTCTTCTCACTCATGTGGCAGGCGGGCGATATGGGCGAATACCCGAGCAGTTGGAGGCAGAGGTTGCATATGATCAAGAGGTTATATGCGCAGTACAAAGGAAGATTGGCGATTGAGCAGTGAGGCAGAAGAGGAGGCTAAATGGAGCAGACATCGAAAGCTTGACTTCAGCATATGAATTTCAGAACCGGTCTGCACAGAAGAATCACGCTGGGCACTTGGAATTGCACTGCAATGCACTTGGGATCAACGGCGCAAGGGGAAAACCAAAAAAAGGGCGGGATAACAAAAGTTTTTGATTTGGAGAATGGGAGTTGCGGTGCCGTGAGGTGTGTGGACTTTGAAGATACCCCCATCACATCATGGCCCTGGATGAACTTGTAAATATGAAACCGGTTCGAGCTGCTCCAGCGCGAGGAAACGTGCTGTGAGCCATAGCGAACCACCAAAAGTTGATTGCTTTTTCTCTGATAACTTGCACTGTTCCATACCTCACTAAGAAACTTTGAGATGAACTCGCAGCACGGATAACAATATACTGACGTAACTAGTCGCTCTCTGTTTGCTTACTCCGTGAAACAATATTGCACGCTTCCTTCGCTATGTAGATATTTTGCAGGCAGTGCGACATTATAGCTTACATCTCTTCGGTGTCTTTTATCACTACAACGTGTACGGCATGAACGTAGCGATGAGCATGATCATGGCGACGAGCTTTACTATTTCATTACAATACGAGGATATGTGGCTGAGCACTGCTTCCCACTGTCGCGACTGCTGATGACTAGCTTAGTAGATGGATGAGTGCATAATTTTGTTTTCGCACTATAGCGTGTATGCCTCACTTCGTCCAACTTTGACTGTCACGATCCAACTTTGGCAGCCACTGGCCAATTTTGGCTGTTGCTGGTCAAAGTTGGCCGCGACGGGTAAATTTCAAAGTGTGGCATACTTGATGTTGACAGAAAGTGTAGATGATACCTATGGGCATATATGGCATTGGAGGTCATATATGGCAGTATAAGGCATGCATGCAGCCGAGAAGAAGTCGTGAGCATTGTTCGTTGCTACGAAGCTGTATGTAAAGCAATGTCGTTTTAAAATCATCGTTCCAAGGTGTTGTAACTTACAAAGATGAGTCTGTAGGCATTCTTTAACGTTGTGCACTCATTCGGGCAGTCGTGCATTGGCCGTGGCAAACCTGCGAATTTTCATCACGTGACAGTTGAACATGTTCAATATCATGGTCATAGCTTCTGTATATGATCTATGACCCAAAACACCAGCTTTCCGCGACGCGATCCTTCCTCGCGACCATTTGGGATTTGCCTGATGCATCAATCTTGACTCCCAGGCGCTCGTCGCAATATGCCTTCAAATTCCGGCGCGTATCCTCTGCTCTGGTGGTCAAGGGGTGCTTTCAGTCGGAACAACGAAGACAGCGCCTCGAAAGGACAACACACAACACGACCTCGATGGCAGATGCACGCGCAGCAAATTCTGCGGTCTGCCCGTCGCTTTGACTGTGACTTCGACTCAAGAAGCAGAGTGCATGTGAACATCACAGCGACAGTAAGTTACGGTCTCAGCACTGGACAAGCTCTTTTGTGTCTATAGAGGGCGCATCAATATCGGCATCTACATGAGCGTATTGATGTCTCTTAATTAGGCGTCCTACACCACGCCCCTTTTCTTCGTGCTGTCGAGAATATCTGAGAGTGCATCTTTTTAGGAATATCACGATATCAGCTAACCTGCACGGCGAAAGATCGTATTACGATGCGAAATACTGTACTACGATGCACCGAACGTTGATCGAGCGATAAGATATTGTCCATTACAGGAGAAGCAAATGGCAATGCTAGTAAGAGGAGAGATTTGTAGAACTTGAGGATACTCTCTGGTCGAGTAGAAGGTCAACAAAAGTCAAGTCGAGTGGCACATCGAAGAACATAGGGATTTTAGACGTGAAGGGAGAACTTTTGACAAGAGGTTTCGAGTATTTTCAAGGTTATAGCTATGTAGAGACCAAAAAGTACTGCTAAGGATAAAATGGTAATTACACTTAGGAGAGATGGGCCTAGTGGATCAGGCCTGAGCTGCTCTCTATCGCTATTAGATGCGCGAGCTATGTCCTGAAACGTAGTTTTAAATGTTGTAACTAGCTTTACATGTCGCCAACTATCTTGAATGGTTTGTCCATTTTTGGCGGCATATATTGAGGCGAACGAATGCTGGCACGCTAAGTAGCATCTTCGTCGAGCTACGAGTGCCTCGGAACGAACGGTATAGCGAGTGTCCGTACCTATGGGCTTATGTGCTACTGCTACAAGCCACATGTGCCGAATTTTGTAGCCATTTTGCTGTGCAAAGTCCGCGGTGCAAAGTTCGATTTGCCTGGTGGCCATTCGCTTCACTATTATTGTCCCCAACATGTCCCTCATTGAAATCCCACAGTCTTTTGTGACCTACTCTAACGACAATGCAGGGGACATATGGAATTTTGTGCTTGTTGTTTTGCCTCGAAACTTTGTTCTGACGAGTCGCATCCCCACTGTATATATACATACAGTAGGTGCCCATGAATGGACATTTTCTCCATTGGTCGTTCAAAGAGAATTTCAGGTCCCTCAATGAAGGTCTGACGGCTTGATCGCACTCTACGAACACCGTAAAAGTGTTTTCCGCGATTTCGGACGATTGTCTTCACTCGCATCGTGTGTTGGCGTTCCAAGTTAGGTTTAGCGTCAAAGTGTTGTCCGCTGCGGAGAAGACGCCCCCAGCAACCACTTGCAGACTTTTCACTACTTAAGGTCTGAAGAACTCATCTGTTTCCTGACACGGCATCGCCAGAATCGTTGGTACTCCATCGTCGCCCCGTCATCCTCGTTTGTCACGATGGACTCCGCAAATGCTCTCAACGCGTCGTGTGCTCGCTGCCACGTTGCCACGGCAGATATCGCGCAGCCCTTGAGAAGATGCGGCGGCTGTAGAAATGTCTCGTACTGTTCGACAGACTGTCAGCGTCGAGACTGGAAGGGACATAAGGCACAGTGCCAATCTCAGCAGCAGCAGGGGCAGCCGGAGGGACAAGCAAGTGCCAGCAGCTCCGCTCAACGCACTCGCACCACCATGCGTATGAGCTTTGCCGACATGAAACGCATGGTAGATGCGTCCAAGGATACAGACGGCAACACTTCACCGTCCGAACACGAGCCAACGGACACAATCTATTACCTGAAAACCTTCACTCCTCACCTGCACGACATAAGTATTCCAGGCCCATATAAGACTCTTCCCGAGCTGTTCTTCCAAGCGCTCCGTAACTTCGGTCCAAAATGTCAACCCGGCATCGATACTCTCCACGATTTCGTCATCGACGAGGACCATTTCATCCCATTCGAACATATATCCTCACCTATGAACGGCAACCCGAACCTCGTTCACAAAGTCCCCTCATCCGCAAAAAGAATGCTCAAATCGCCAAGAAGCTCCCATGCCCTGTATGGAATGTTGTTTACGCACAACCAAGGCTTGAATCCCCGCAGCAGACCTCGCCAGGCATTGTGCCAATGAGGAGTTCAGATATACTCGATTGCTTTGAGAGTAAGAGCGAGGCCGAAGCTGCAGCAAGACAGAAGATGAGCGAGCTGCTCACAGAAGTGGGAGAACTCCGTCATAAGTCTGTGGAGATGCCGATGGCAGGGCACGCTTTTGTCGGTGCAATTGTGGAGAAAACTACGATGGCGATGAAGTGGCTTGTTGAGGTTAGGAAGGACTCGGGAGGTTCGGATGATCTTGAGTAGGTAGAATACCCTCAAATATGTCGGTGAACAGGGCAGAAGCTAGGGCAACTATAGGGGACGGTCTTTGATAATGGTTGTAAGGAAGCGTTTACACAGGTGTGCACATGAGATATTCATTCCGTCCAGCTACTGACCTGACTCTCAAACCTGTATACGAGATTGCCATCAGTCAGAATATTCCCGCTTGAGGTAGCCGCTGCTGCTCAGAACGGTTCCTCTCCGCCCTCCACTTTTCACCATCTATCCTCGAATGTTCCTTGCTCCCTACCACACCTTAATTTAGCACATCCTCCGTCATCTCCGATGAATAGGATTTGAGGCCGAGCTATATACTATCATAGTATTTGCAATGATCTTTGTAATTAAGACCTGTTCTCGAGGCGTGTTTGAGCGTTAGTGTTATTAATAGCGACAAAGCTAGCGAAACAGTAAGATTTGTCTCCAGGCTGCTCTATAGGAACGTTGCACCGCACCTCCATTGATTCATTTAAAAGCTTGCCTCACTTGTCTTCGAATGTACCGTCCGCAAAGGAGACAGGGATTAAAAACTAAGAGGCTTCTTTTTAGTCCACGCCTAATATTGGACAATCTCAGCCCAGCACTGTTCTGTGGCGCATGCTCTGACGCGACCAACACGGAATCGAAAGGACAGTCTGATCAGCAGTTGGTAATGGCCTCTCGTCTCAAGTAATCTTCGATCTATATAGAATGAGCGTAGAACGATACGCAAACATTGATGTTACGCCGTTTGAACGCATTGTCGTTCCCGAAATGATGCACCGAATCATTTCTTGACAATTATAGGTCATGTAGTATCGTTTTTGATGCGTTTGGGAAAAGTTTGCGAAAAAGTTGAACATGTTCAGAGGCACCTGAACATGTTCACCTACCCCTGCTTGTCCCCTAATTAGGTTTAGGGCCAGAACACCGTCCACTCGCTATAAAGTGCGGGACTTGCAGAATTTGCACTTGCTTCTTGACACGAACACATCTTTCGATAACAACTCATCGCAAGAAGCTTCGTTTAATCATCCCCATCATCGCCATCGTCGTCACTATCAACATCGCTCTTTGATACAGACACGTGCTACAATCAATGCACCGCGTCCCCGCAGGAGTACATGTGCTCTCTGCCACACTGCAGACCCGACGGACATTTCTAACAAGGACTGCTTGGGATGCGAGATGTTGAACCGGAACGTGAACGGCTACAAGCGTCCAGACAGGCGTGAACAAGATGCACGGGGCCCTCAGCTGCAGCAACAAAAGCATAGAGAAACCAGTGACGATGTCTCGCCTCCGTCTCCATCCCGCGACATGTACACGGGAAATCTTTACCGTCCTTGGATGTCTCAATGGTTCCGCGACATCTGCGCAACATCACCATCGTCCCACGATGATCCAAAGGACATCATCTACTACCTCAGTAACTCTTCCCATCATAACGAGGAGAACATAGGCATCACCGGTCCGTACAAATACCTCAGCGAAGTGTTCCACCAGGCACGTCAAGTCCTTGGCGAAGACTGTCAGCCTGGCATTCGACAGCTCGAAGACTGTATCGATCAGGACGGCCACTTGATGCCCTTTGGACGAATCTCCAACCAGGTGAACTGCACGATAGGCGGCAGCGTGACAGTAGAATGCATCGGCAGAACAAATCCTCGAATCGCCGCAAGACTTCCCTGCCCCGTCTGGAATGTCATCTGTTGGCAACCTATGCAAGAACAGTTACCAAATCGAAACCAATATATTGCGGGCTCCTTTCAGTATGAGTTGGAAGCGGGGAGAAGTGTGGACTACCAGTTGTACAAGTCGCTTGCAGAGGTAGGCGAGCCGCTTCATGCTATTGCTCTGAAGATGTGGAAGGGCAACCTTATTGGTGAAGTTTTTGAGGTTTCGAATCGGTTGGTGAAGTGGGCTGTTACTGTTGAAGATGCGTCTTTGCATACGCCTCAGGCAAGTGCACAGACAATTCTTCTGGACACGATCGACAAAGTATAGCTCTGGAGACTGGGTGTGGTGGGCCGTTGGAGAGCAGGAGGCAGTCATTAGTGGCCACCGTGCGATGTAGTGACTTGGGCCAACTCACTAGTCGAGAGAAAACCCGCATAGGCTGAGAGCACAGCATCGAAGCAGGGAGTCTGGTCGAGGACGATGCAATACTCCGAGAGGCCTAGGAAGGAGATTCTCACAACACTTAATTCTCGGTAGATCCAGGGAGTGTACAAAGGGTCGTTCTTCGTGGGATGCTTACCAAAAGCAATGGTATTGCCGGAGTCTTGAGTACGAAAGACGTGATTGGTCCAATATCTCTTGGGCGAAGGCTTCCTGGTAGTGCTGTAGCATTCGGTCCGCTAGTCGCGCTCCGACGTATCGATTCCACTATCTACCGATCAATTAAGTGGCTGTACAGATCAGCGCAGTGCTTCCCGTGCGTCAAATCATGTTGTCGGGTAGTGTGACCACGACTCCCGTCCGAGAAAGTGCTAAGATAGCAGCAGAAGTATCTGAGATCCGGTGGAAGTCACGAAAAGCAAGTGGAAGTCACGGGCACCCTACCATGCTATCACTGCCCACAAAAGTTTTGGGATGTCTAGTAAAAGAGGCGGTCCGCCGCGTTTGGTCTTTCATTTATGGCCGAGGTTAGCGGTCAGTCACCCAGAGAACGCCACTAACTAGTGAGATGTTGGAATGTGAGCCAAAACGTAGGCAAGTAGGACGCAAGATCTACTTAAGGATTCCAAGGAGCAAGCGTGCACACTCCAGTGCTGCGATCCATGTTCAATTCGGTAGTTTCCACTGCTCATCATTGCGTCTCGATTCGAAGCTGCCATAGAAGGGGGTATCTCTCGCTAGTGCGTACAAAAACCACGGCAAAACGCTCATCATGCAGCCTGCAGAACCGTGCTCCATTTCGTCGTCCCGTGCATGCAATCTACAGTCTCATCGTACAGCTTTCGATGTAATCACATATCTCCATCAATGCTCGACCCCCTTAATATTTTCCAATCCTCACAGGTTGAGAACGTTATGCCTTATTCTTGTTCTTCTTGTGCTTTTTGGCCGGTTTGTTTCCTCCGTCTGCACTACCTTCGTCGACACTGCCTTTGCGCTTTGCACTGCCATTTTGATTAGGCTTGGGCTGACCAGAGGTGGTCTGATCGGCGTGTTTGAGTTTCTTCTTCTTTGGCTTTGCACCGGCGGTCGCCTGCTCGGCCTCGAGCTCCGCAGCGTTTTCGATCAAGAAGCTGTCGGTGCTCTCTCGCTTGCGCTTCTTCTCGGCTTTCTTGGCACGTTTGGCTTCTTCTTTGGCTTTAATGCGTGCTTCGATCTCCTTGAGTGTTTCCAAGTCCTGTTCCTTAGAATCTCCTGCAGCCTGTGATTTCACCTTGGTGCCAGTCGTCTGTGGAGCCACAACTCCGTTCGGGGCAGTCCCGAGGTTACTGCTTCCATTCACCTTCGCGCCCTTTGCAATACTCGCAACCTTCTTCTTTGCATTCATTCGCTCGAGTCGCTTGTGAACAACCGCCCATTCCTTCCTCTCGTCATTGGTCAGAGTGCTGATGGGCACTCGCAGCTCTCCGCTCTGCCATAATAGCCTGCTTCCAGACTTGTCGTACTTTGTGTTCGGGTAGCTCTTCTTTGACGCAGGTGTCGGTGTGGGCTGTGAAGGCGGGAACATTGAGGACTCGGGCTCATCGCTATTCGAGTCGCTACTCGAAGAGCTAGAAGTTTCCGCTTCGACTTTGATGTTGTTGTCTGACGGGGCTGTGGGGATATCCGGCTTCTCTCTTGCTAGAGGGTACTCGTTTGCAATCTTCTGAGCCTGCTGTGCGCTCTGCAACATTTTCTCGAAGTCGGCGTGCGAAGTCGCAGCGCGTCTCCCTTCTTCAGGCTTGTCGGCAGTGATACTTGTCAGCTGCGAGAAGATTTGGCAGTAGGTGTCGGTGGCAGCTCGCCAGGCTTCCACGATGGCATCCATGTACTTGGCGTGTCGCTCAACATGGTTGTTGCCGTCGTCAATCTTGAGCCCGACGTGAAGCTGCTGGACCAGATTGGCGGCAACGGTGAGGTACATGCCCTGATCAGGCAGCCGGTCTCGTGCATGTCGCAGTGTGTCGAACATGGGCTGGCTAGCTGCAAAGGCGGCTTTGGACTCGCGATCGATCTTTTGGCGTTTGGCCGACATGGTGTTGGAGGCGGTGTCGTCGGCTTCGTGGGTGGCGGAGGGGAAGTGACGTTGTCTCTTCATGCTGGTGGTGTTTGGAGGCGGCAGAAGTGGACCAGCATGTTTAGGAGGAAATGAGGAGATGAAGTAGGCCAGGTGCTGCTGGTTGCAGGAAAGCTTCTCGAAGGTCAGAGCTTCACTTGCCGATCGCAAGTCTTGGCAAGCGGACCTGACTCCGCTTTTGGTGGTTGGCGGGGCAAGAGCTGTTGGTGCCTGTCGACTGTCGTTCGTCACGTCAAAAGCTCCAACAACCAGCTGCACGCCATCGCCACATTTTCTCTCTTCAGCATTACATTTTAGTGCACTCGAATACCATTCTACACCTCTACATCCACCTCCGCCCTCCGCACCGCCGCCGACTGACCAGCCCTCCCCTCCTCGCCCGCCATGGCGAGCAACACGGTGCCCCAGAACCCCACCTCGCACAATGTCGCCAGTCTCTTGCACAAGCTGCACGATGCCGACTCGGATATTCGCTATATGACCCTCAACGACCTGAACCAAATGTTCACCATCGGTCATGCCACCTTCCTGCAACACGACTACACGACATGCGCAAAAGTGGTTGAAGGGCTGCTGCACACGCTCAACGACAGCAATGGCGAGGTCCAGAACATGGCTGTCAAGGTGCTGGGACCCTTCGTCAACAAGGCGCCAGAGGCCATTTTGTGCCCAACAATCGAGAAAGTCAGCAATATTAGAACCGACAACACGATTGACAACTCTATACCTGCAACTGCTGTTCGCCAAATCGTCATTTCTCTACCGCATCCTGCGCCAGGCGTGACGCGGAATCAAAAAGTGGTCGACGCCTATAACGCCGTCAGTCGAGCACTGATCCCTCGTCTGGTCGGGCGTGTCATCATTCCCCTCCCCAAGCCGGGACCTCCACCGCCAAAGGGCATGCTGCAGGAGGATCTAGAGACGGGCAATGATTCCAACAGTCTGGATCTCCTCCAGGCAGTTGCCGTCAACTTTGGGCCCATGCTACAAATATCAGAAGTTGAGGCGCTGGAACAAATCACCATGTCTATCCTCGAGAGCGAGAGATGTGGCACTGTCATGAAGAAGAAGGCGGTTCAGGCCCTTTCGGCGCTCGCCCCTTACTTCGATGACCGTCTCCTCTCGAATCACGTCAGTTATTCTATCGAGCAGATGCGCCAGCCGCACCTCACGAGCCAGCAGCGGAAGCTTTACATCACCGTCTTTGGCAGTCTAGCCCGCAGCATACCGCAGAAATTTGGACCCTACCTCAAAACACTTTCTCCATTCGCACTGGCTCCGCTGAGCCAAGATGAACTCGAACAGCAGCAAGAGGCGGAGGCGGAGGCTGATGGCGAGCGAGATGTGCAGATGGAAGAGGTCCGGGAGGCAGCTTTGAGTTCCATCGCCGCCTTTTTGGAGTGCTGTCCCCAGGACATGAAGTCATATGCAACGGACGTGGCAGATGCTGCGACGCGCTTCCTCAAATACGAGCCTAACGTACTCGATGACGACGATGAGGACATGGAGGAAGAGCAGGAGGAAGATGACGAATTCGCCGACGAGGACTTCGAGGAAGAGACGGGTTTTGAAGACGAGGACGATGTGAGCTGGAAGGTTCGCCGAGACTCCGCAAAGGCACTGCGTGCTTTAGTAGGCATGCTCGACGCAAAAGATCCAGCAATCTTCGGCCAGATCGCCCCTGCGCTCATCAGCCGCTTCAAGGAGCGAGAGGAGAGCGTGCGGAACGAGGTTGTGAACACTTTAGCGTTCCTCATCACCAAGACTGGAGCGTCTAAGACGCTGCATAAGACCGAGGTCAACGTTCTCGCCCCAAGCAGGAAGCGGAGACGTGGTTTCTCAGACTCTCTAGGCTCTGACTTGCAGGCTCAGCAGGCTCTCATGAATGGCCACGCCTCACCTCCAACTCCACCTCCTGCCGACGGCTCCGCCCACGGATTGGTCAAGATCAACCCAGAGGTAAGTTACTGCGCGGTGTGGTGTTTCAGGTTTCAGCTAACACAGTTCGCAGATCGTGAAGGGTGCCGCAAAATTATTCAAGACATCCACCCCTGCCACAAAGCAGGCGCTTATTTCTCTCCTGAAGGACATGGTAATCGCACAGCACGGTGGTCTGTCCGACAGCGCCGACCTTGTGATCGACCCCGTGGTAGAAGTCATCAATAGCGCTGCATCTACTGGCTCCAATGTTGCAGCCAATGCTGTGCGGGTCGAGGCTCTCGCCCTCCTTCGAGCCATTGCCGAGACTCACTCCAGCGAGGTCATTCAGCCGCATCTGGACAAGATTGTTCCGGCGATTGTCAAGACAGCCAAGGACCGCTTTGCTAAGGTGTCTGGTGAGGCGTTCTCCACCATCGAAGTATACATCAAAGCCCTCACCCCTCCGCGTTCGACTTCGGACAACAATGCACCTGTGTTGGCCAAACTTTTCAATGTCATCTCGGAGCGCATCTCTGCTCAAGAGACTGACACTGAGGTCCGTCAAAAAGCTGTGCATGCACTCGGTCTTCTCATCGGTCGCACCAGTGGTGCTGCTGCATCGAACTTCGTGTCTCAAGAGGACCGTTTTGCTGGTCAGCAGCTCATCGCAGAGCGCATGAAGAACGAACTGACTCGGCTGTCAAGTGTTCGCGCTGTCGACACTATTGCAGTGCTTGCGCAGACACCAAAAGATTTCAAGCCGGGCTTTGTCAATGCCGTCGTCCTCGAGCTGGGCGCTCAGCTTCGCAAGTCCAGCCGCTCGTTGCGAGGTGCCAGTCTGAGCGCTCTGCGCATGCTTGCCGTCAACCAGGCTTCTAGGGAAAGCATGGATGATACGGTGATTGCACAGCTCGTGGAAATGCTTGTACCCTTGTTGGAGTCTGGCGATCTACACATGATGGGTCCTGCCTTGATTGTGCTGGCCTCTTTTGCTAAAGACAAGCCTCAAACAGTTGCTACGGACCCAGTCATTGCTGGGATTTGCAGCATTGTGCGATCGCCATTGTCCGGGTCTGCACTCGATGCGCTGATCACCTGCGTTGAGTCCATCGGTAAAGCCGGTGCCGGCCAGCGCTTGATGGCATCGTTGTTGAACATTGCCCCGGCTGGAGATACCGACGTGACTGGTCAGGTCATTGGCACGCTGCTCGTCGCCGGAGGAGACAGCGTTGGTGTGCAACTTAACTCCTTCGTGCATGAGCTTCAGACGCAGACAGATGAGGCAAAGAGATGTCTCGCGCTGTCTGTGCTGGGAGAAGCTGGTCTGCGCCAAGGTACACAATTCCCACTCAACCCAGACTCTTTCACGCCATACTTCGCAGACGAGTCGGAGAAGGTCAAGCTTGCTGCTGCAGTCGCACTCGGACGCGCTGGAGCTGGTGACGTGAAGACATACCTACCGAAGATACTGAACGGAATGGCACAAGGTCGGCAGTATCTTCTCCTGCACTCCGTGAAAGAGCTGTTGCAACACAGCACTGCAGAAGATGATATCCGCCCATACACCAAGAATTTGTGGGAGAACATCATCAATTCCGGTCAAGCCGAGGACAACAAGGTCGTTGGCGCTGAATGTGTCGGATGCTTGGCTATCATCGATCCAGCAGCCTACCTGCCACAGTTGCACACTTTCCTCCAGAACCCCAACCCAGCCGTTCGTGGCATGGTCATCGCGGCGCTTAGATACGTGTTCTCTGACACGGAGGACAGCTACAACGCGCATCTTCAGGCCACCATCATTCCTTTGCTCTCGACTATGCTACGCGACAGCGATCTGGACAACCAGCGATTGTCACTCGCCACCTTTAACTCCGCACTCTACAACAAGCCGGACCTCGTCCTGCCGCATCTGGGCGAGCTTTTGCCATACGCAATGCAGGCCACAGTCATTCGTCCTGAGCTCATCCGTGAAGTGCAAATGGGTCCTTTCAAACACAAGATCGACGATGGACTGGAAATGCGCAAGTCTGCATACGAGACGCTCTATGCTCTGCTTGACTCTCCCGCATCTCGCGAGCGTATTGACATGTCTGCCTACTACGATCGAATTGTGGCTGGAGTGGGAGACGACCATGACATCAAGATTCTGTGTTGCCTTGTGCTCATCAAGTTGCTCACTATTGCTCCTCACGAGAGTGGCCGTCGTTTGGAGAGCCTCGCGCAACAGTTCCGCACTGTGCTCACCTTCAAGCCCAAGGACACTGCTGTGAAGCAAGAACTTGAGAAGCTTGCCGAGGAACAGAAAGCCGTTGTCAAGGTCAGCGTCTACTTCAACAAGGCTTTCGGAGTTGACACTACAGGTGACGCTGCAGTGGGTGGGACCAACCGTGCCTGGAAGGATTACTTTGACTACGTCAAGAAGGACCATCACGCTGCTACCAAGGCGGCGGAGGACGAGATCCGTCAGACGGGCGGTGGTGCCGGAGGATTGGCCGCAGCGTAGAAGGCTGGGAAGAAATATCCGGAAGCTTTGCAGATGTGGCATGACTGGGTGGGAGATACGAGTATGATGATCAAAACCGTAGGTCCAGATCATACGCCGTCACAGGACGTTTCCATGAAAGAGGTCGGTCCTGTGGAAGGCGAAGTCAAACGCAGGCTAAAGGCAAAGGTCGAGGCTGCTGCTCAGGGCTTGACTGACCACGAGATGGATGATGCTGATGACAAGGGGGATTTTTTTGCGAGGATGAGAATTTCGAGAGGCGAGAGGCGGTCACGGCGTAGTGGCCATCCGCCTCATTGAGAGGATACCGAATTCTTTGCGTGGTTTCCTCATCGTTCTTCTTTTGGTTGCGGCATAGCGATCACGGTTCAGCGAGCAGATCGGACGAGAATATGATACAGTAGAGAGGTATGAAAAGCAGCTTGTATGCATGGTGCGCTCTGAAATTGCGAGTTGCTGTCTCGCTCCGTTGATCAATGCAGGATGCCAGCATCACGGGATGAATGGATGGAGAAAGCTGATTAGTGTGGTGAGTGTTGCTCTCCATTTTACTTTTGACCTCTTTTGCTGACTTTAGTGCAACGCTTCTCCGGCAATCTGTCTCTGGGACCTCGTCTTCCATGACCTTTGCCCTTTGCGTACATTGACCACGTTTGCACTGAGTCATAGCTGACTCTGATGTCGAAAATGTACAAGACTGGAGAAACACGACTGTTCTCCAGGGATCTGTTGCTGGTGTTTCGGTCGCCATTTTCTTGCTCACCTGCATGGATCGATACCGCTGGAGCCGAGTTCTTGCAAAAAATGCTACGAAAGGCCTTTTTTCGATGGTGAGTTTCCCCATCATCCTTTTCTATCCTGGAAAGTCTGCTGACTTGATTGAAACTTTTCTAGGAATCTGTTTCTGATGCGCTGCTCCCCGCATTTCTACTGCCCAGCATGCACTCCACCGCTGGTACTGAGTCATTGCAGCAAACCACAAGCAAAGCCATATTTGCTGAGTTTCGTCATGATTATTTTCTATGCTGGGACCTCTGCTGACTTGAGTGGGCGTTTCTCCAAGAATCCGTTTCTGGTTTGTCGGTCTCTACATGGCTACTGCCCAGCGTACAATTGCACCGCTGGCGCGGAGTTGCCGCAGCAAGCAGTAAGCAATAACGAGAAAGCTGTCGTCTTTCTCATTTGCTCTATCATTCTTGCTGCTCAAGGGGACCGTCTCTGGAGTCTTGTTTCTACTGTCCTGGTCTTCTTGTCCAGACTGCCCAGCGTGTACAACTATCGAAGGCCAGAGTCACGGCTGTCTACAGTATCGAAGAAGTGTGCATCCGAGCAGGCGACTACTTCTCTGGGAATATATCTCTGGTACCTCGCTCTCTATCTTCTATGTTCTCTGCTCCTATTAGTGACGATGATCGGAGTATTGGCTGACACTTACACAGCCGACATATGTAATCAATACGAATGACAATACTTTGGTCACCTGGATTCGAGACCATCCGGTACATCTCTCTAGTTGCGTGCATGCATCTATATCGATAGCCAGAATCGCGACCAACTTTGAGGTCGAAGGCACATGCGATCGGAAAAGGGGCTGCTCAGATTGACTGATTTTCGCCATATTCAAAGGACATCTGATGTGGTCTGTGTTCAACCTGTGTTGAACAGTACCTGGCATTCTGGCTTGCACATGTCTTCGTTCATTCTGCACAGGATATCAGATGAATTTGCACAAGATATCAGCTGACTTGCTGAAGACATCAGTTGGACTCGCAGGAGCGTCCAGGATGCACATGTTGGCTGATTGAACAGATAATGGTTCAGATGATTTGCTTGTGCATTCTTTGTTTTGGTGAATTTGAGGTTGGGATGGAAGCACAAAAAGGCACTGATGGGCTGGACTAAACCTGAACTTCTATACCAACATCAACACCGACAACCTCGAACCATTGAAGATAGAACGACATTCGAAGACACCTTGGGCCGGTTGGACTTGGACCTCGAAAGCCTTCATTGTCCTTACTGACCACAACCAGATCGGCATCCACCATCCGATCAACAGGATGAAACTCGGCCGCTTGTTCGGAGGGTTAGTCCTTGGACTGCTCAGCCTTGGAGCAGTCGCGTCTTCCGTTACTTCCAAGGGCAATGTCGTCGAAAGCGCTATCGCCAATGGCACTGCCACAGCTCCGGCTGTCTTGGAGAGTTCGGCCAGGATGATCAGTGTCACCAATACGACACTTATCACGAAGGTGATCTCTGGTGTCGATATGCCCGACGACTTCGAGGCACCGCGAATCAAGGCCTATCGAACGACCTGTATTACCACTCAAAACGCTGTTCGATGCCACGACGCCAACCGCGGTGATGCCACGCCCTTCGTCCCAACGAGAGTCACCTTTACGGACATCTATGAGACCGGTCACACATTTGTTACGTCGGCCTACACTACTCAAGCTGTGGCAACCATGGCGATCCCGAAATCGCGTCCTCCGGCCATAATGGGCGATCCAAAATACGGGATCAACGCGACTGTCACCTTGAGCACGGACACGAGAGATAGAATATTCGAAAAGATGCAAAGCGCATGCTTCGAAGGTGGACACCACCTGCGCAAGCGCCAACATCCACAGAACGGACTCTACTGCGACATATCTTTGCAACTTGAAGCTGGTCTGTACAACAAGCTCGGAGGTGAGATTACAGGCCAACTGGGCGATGTTCTCATTCCGCCAGAATGGGCCGCGTATTTCCTGTCTGCCATGATCGATCAGCATACCATCAATCGGGCGTACCAGCTAGCTACGGCGATCGCTATCATGAGAGCTGGGTATCAGATTGGCGATGCTCTGAATTGGGAGGTCTCTGTGCCGCTGTACTCGTTCCAAAACATGATTCGGGCGCTCACTGGGGGAGCATCGGGAACTGCAACCTCAGCCACGAAGACGACGACGTCGGACAGATGTGCGATGTGCACGAACCCGACTGTCTGCCATATCAACCCAAACGATGATCAAGGCACCAACGGAGACAAGGAGGATGCGGTATGGCCGTTTCCCAGAGCTAGCGGCCTTGTCACAACTTCTCTGAACTTTCTCTGCCATCAAGGCGTGGAGCAGGCAAACTCACAGACCTGGTGCAATTGTGGTAAGACGAGGTACATTACGCACAAGTATGTCTACACCAGCGAGGTCAAGGGTGCAAAGACGGTGCTTATGGACAACTGCCCGTACACCACGACACCGGCGCCGAAACGCATGCTGTACATGCCGCCATCAAACGCCCCACCGCCAAAAGCCCCAGCCACCAGTGGCCATGCAACGACCGCACCGCCGCCTCCTCCTCCAACCCCGACCGGCCCTCCACCAAAAGGAGAGTGTAGTCTTGCAGACGCCATCCACTGGGAACGCGCCGCTGCCTCCTCTGTCGTGACAAAATTCTGCGGGCAAATGTCAGCCTCTTACAAGACCTACGCTGGCTCCAAGGATATCAATACGCTGGAGGGAAACCACAAGTCTTGGGATGGCAGCAAGTCCGATCGATCATACCCCGTGAAGACATCTATTCCCGAGGGTCTTCCCCTCGTGAAAGATCCCAATGCATTGAAGATCCGTATCTCACGCGACGAGAAGTCCTGCAATGCTACCCAGAAAGACACAGGCTGTCACTTCGACTTCCGCTCTGGCGTCAAGCGTTGCGAATATTTCCTCCAAGCGGCCATCAATTCGTGTACCACTTACCAGGTCGATTCGGATGCGGGTAGTCCCTTCTCGTATTGGTCCAACTACCTGGGCAAGGAGTGGGTGCCTAGGGTGAAAGTTTCAGGCGAGGGAATTAGGTGGGAGATCTTGCCGGGCAAGAAGTGCAAGGAGCCGCCGGCGGATGGGAAGAAGCCGAAGGGAGGCGATAAGGCGTTGAGGTGTTGGCAGGCGGACTGGATGGAGCAGGTGGATGATTGAGAATCTTTCCGCCGCAAGCTGATGGTTGAATGGAAGTTGTTTCGTTTGTTGATTTCTTGACTATTTGCGCTACGTATGGGAGATTGAACATGTGATTTTACTACCATGTCAAGCTGCGAAGGGGTTAGCATTCATTGCAAGCGCAGTTCTTGGTCGCGGTCTCGACTTACATTGGCTTGATTGTCTCCTGTTGAGAGCAAAGAAAGCAGCAAGTTAGCAAGTCTCATACCAGACCAAAACAATGCAGAATTCAAACTATCACTTACTCCTGTATGCATTTCATGCAACGCCTGCTGGAAGTCATCCGCCGGCATGAACTTCGCCATCTTATCGATCGGGAACCTTCCCTCCCGATACCACTGAATCATCTTCGGCACAAAATCCGGCGGATACGCACCACCTTCAATAGCTCCGATCCATTGTTTTCCAGAAATCATCAATTCAAAGCCAGTCACCTCACCGAGCGTGTAGTCAAAAGGTGGAGAGCCCACTTGAATATACTTGCCTCGGTTCCTCGTGAACTTGATTCCTGCATTCATAAGGACTGGTGCACCGGTTGTGTCGATCGTGATTGAAGGTCCAACACCGTCTGCAATCTCTTTAATGACATCTCCGATATCTTTTCCTTCGAGTTTTGAGCCATCGATGACGTGTGTTGCGCCGAGTTCTTTGGCGAGCTTGAGACGAGATTCGACGCGGTCGACACCGATGATTTGTCTGCAGCCTTGGATCTTTGCGCCCATGATTGCTGAGAGTCCTACACCGCCAAGACCAAGGATACAGATTGAATCTTTCTCTGTGGCACCTGAGACGTTTACGACTGTGCCGCTTCCGGTCTGGATACCGCAGCCGAGTGGCGCGAAGAGCTGGAGATCTTTCTTGTCCGTCACAGTGTCCTTCACGTTAACCACGGAGCAGGATTTGACGATGGACCAGTTGGCGAAAGAGGATTGTCCGAAAAAGCAGCCTCCAACTTCGGGTTCGCCGCTCTTGGATGCGAGGTGGAAGGCAGGCTGGGGACCGAAGTTCAGCTCATTGAAGGAATTGCAGTTGGAGTGGCCACCGGTCTTGCAAATCTCGCACTTCTCGCAGAAGGCGAACGAGAGGAGGACTGGATCGCCTTCGGCTGCGACTGAGACGCCTGGGCCAACTTTGCGCACATAGCCGGAGCCTGTTTATAAATATCAGAATACATAATTGAAGCTCCGGATAGTTCGCTCATTGTGCTCACCTTCGTGTCCAAGGACTCGTGGGTAGAAAGCAATTGGTGCTGCTCCACCGGGGATGCCTCCGATCAAAGCATCTGTGTGGCAGACACCAGTCGCGACCATCTCCACGAGAAGCTCGCCCTCTTGAAGATCTCGAAGTGTGACCTCTTCCATCTTCCATCCTTTGTTGTCAAGCGTATCGTGTGACACGATAGCTTTGGTTGTTTGTGCCATCTTGAGCCTCTTTTCGATGATCTGTACGAGTGTTTTGCAGCCTTTGCTCTGTTCTTTTGAAGTCCTTCGGCGTATCAGATTTCTCCAAATCTCTGGAGAAGGAGGAGGAGAGGAGGACGAAAGAACAATGGCAAAGACGGTAAATAAACATAAGAAAAAGAAGTACCACGGCTTTCTTCTCCACCTTACCTCTCCTAATCCTTCCACATGTTCAGCTACCTGCACCTCCGCATGAGCTGCGCGTGAACCACAGCATCAGATTCACGTCTTGATACGGCTAGTATGCTCGTTCCGATCCTGTGGAGATGACCAAGATCCGTCATCATGGGTGGCCCGACCCAATCATTGTGCTACCGATGCCAGAAAGCGAAACGCTTACGGCTGAGGGGATTCGCGAGTCGTCCCACGGCTGTCACGAGTGGCAGTTTGGCCTGGTCTAGAGAGCTGTATAGTGCGAGGCATTGTGGAGGGGTATGGGGCGCATTGCAGCGGGGTATGCAGGCCGAGAATCTTGTAGGGCCATCCATGGGTCGGGTCGGAAATAACTTGTGAAACTCTATTCGGGAGAGCAGGGGTATGCCATAGCTGATGAAGTGAAGGAGAGCTGTCTTGCAGCTTTTCGAATCCTTTTGTCACATGCTCACCAAGACGACTTCGTGTTGTTGTTGCTTGGAGGATCGGACGGTATCGCTGAGACGCGGTGAAAGGGCCGACGTCGGAGCCAAGACATGTCGTCGCTCTTTGCCGTTTCAAGTCTAGTCGCCCAATCGTCATTGAATATTGCCTCTTCCTTTATCCACGCGTTTCTTCTTGTAAAATTGTTGAACGTTTTCCGGAGAAGCTCCAGCATGGAGCAGACTGTCGGTGGTCAGCACCGGGCGTTACATTGCAGAGGGCAGTTTCCCAGGACCAGACAGTCGAGATGACAGGATCGACTCCGAGCGATAGGGCTCCATTTGGAACACTTGGCGCAAGTGGGATCGTGGAGCCCAGACAAGGTGTTAGCGTTGAGAACAGTACGCCTGCGTTTTCTCAGACAGACGACAGCGATGCCGAAAGCGAGAAGAATTCTGAAAGACCCAGATCGAGGGAAGGTACCACCAAGGATACCAAAGCAGTCGTGACAGCAGACGAACACCATGAACAGCAGACCCAAGACCCAGAAAAGAACGACGGCAATACCACAACCCAGGAAAGCTCCAGTATCTCTCCCACCAAGAAACAAAAATGGCAATCCCACCTCCTCACCTTCCTCAACGACCAATGGTTCCTCCTCACAATGGGCCTCCTCATCATCCTCGCCTCCCAAACCCAAGTCCCCCAATCCCAACAACCCCTCAAATCCCGCATCATATCCTACTTATGCGTCTGCATAATTTTCTTCGCCACAGGTTGTACCCTCGACACCAGCATCTTAATCCGAAATTACGCGCGCTGGAAAGCGCATCTTTGGGTCCAAGGACAGTGTTTTTTGCTTTGTTCAGGGATTATGTTTGGGGTTGTGAGTGCGACGGCTTTGAATCGGACGTTTATGGATGAGGGGTTGTTGGTCGGGTTGGTCTTTATGAGTTGTATTCCTACGACGTTGGCGACGAATGTGGTTATGACGGGGTTGGCGGGCGGGAATCAGGAGTTGGCGGTTGTGCAGGTTACGTTGGGGAATTTTATTGGTGAGTGCGATATCTATTCCGGAGCGTTCTGGGACTCACTATATGCTCGAGGAAACCATCAAGGTCCATCGATCTTCATGCATTGCATACATGACTAACTCCTTATTCAAACAGGCGTCTTCATAACCCCAGCTTTGGTCATAATGTACACCTCCGTCCCGACATGGTACAACGAAGTCCTCCCATCCAGCAACACAGCGCAATTCACCGAAGTCTACCGCCGCGTACTCAAACAACTCGGAATCTCAATCTACATCCCCCTCTTCGGCGGCCAAATCGCACGCTACTTCTTCCCGGCACTCTGCCAAAAGATTTTCAAACAAAACCCCATCATGAAACGGATCTCAAGTCTGGCAATGTTAGTCATCATCTGGTCCACTTACGATCAAGCTTTCGCATCTGGAGCATTCGATACTGTGAAGGCTTCGAACAAGGTCTTCTTGGTGTTCATCTTGCTCGCGATATGGCTGGTATACCTTGGAATTTCTATCACAGCGAGTTTACCTTTATTTGGAAAGAAAGATATTGTAGCGATTGCGTATTGTGTTACAGGAAAGGGACCTGCGACGGGAATCCCGTTGAGTATTTCGATTTTTGAGGGGTTGGATTTGATTTTGGAGAGTAAATTGCAGATTCCGGTTGTGATCTATCAGAGTTTGAGTATTGGGTTTGGGACGATGATTATCCCGGTTTTGAGGAGGTGGATTGCGAGGGATGAGAGAAGCTCGACAGGGAAAGTATGAGACAGAGGATTTTGAGACAGTATTTCAGCATGCAAGATGGATGTTTAGACTTGTATTTAGTCCAGGATGTCAGAATCTAAAGTCGACAGCGGCGGCATCGAATCAGTTTAAATGCCTCACAACGCTTTCTACTCTCTCGATGGTCACTTGTAGCAACGCCAGCTCTGCTGCAGTCTCGTCCCTCTTCTCACTTTGGAGCTCTCCCCCGTTCTCCATAGCCTCCACGAACCGCTTTCTCGCATCTCTCAGTGGGGTGAGGAAACTGCCGGCTATATCGTTGTTGTTCCACAATTCCGAAATCTCTAGCGGTTCGTGTACATGCTTCGCAGTAAGCAGCAGGTAGATCAGATTCAGGCTGGCAAGGTAGAATGAGACATTCGTTTGGAACGTCATCCAAGCATCAGAAATTGGCGCGGCGACGAGGTCTGCTTGTAAGGATGGGAAGAGATGGGGAGCGAGGCTGTCGAGCGCGAGAGGTCGAGAGAAGATAGATTTCTCCCGCTGGGCTTCTTCATTGCTGGGCGACTCATGTCCTGGCATCCTCATCGGGTTGGCTTCAAGCGTTTCGCCTTTGATCCAGCCTACTGCGGAGACTTTCAGATTTTCGAACGGGCAATGTTCTAATGTGTCGCAGATGAATGATAGGCGGACTTGTTCGTCTGGCTGAGAGCGGAGCACTGTGCTTGTAAGGTAGTGTGCGTGGCCTCTCAAGTTGGCGTTCGGGCAATTTGAGGAGAGAAGTGCCACAACTTGTAGATACTCATTGAACTGCTCGTCAGACTTCGGCTCACCGATAGCGTCTTGCTCAAGACATTGTAGCCCCAGAGCCAGCACAGCGTCGACTAGTGCTTCTGGTTCTGTGCCGAGATGACCTTCGCCCATCTCGGGTGAGGCGAGACAGTTCTTCATGATATCTTGATGTTGTGGGAAGAGTTCGACGTTGGATCCACAGGAGCCTGCTAACGTCGCTCCATCCAAGTAGAGAATGCTGGAAACCTGTCGTGCGGTGTACAACAACAGAGATCCGTGACACGATAGCGGAATATCAGCTGCGGATGCAGGCGGGTCATCTTCATCACCTCCCATTTCTGGAATCTTTTCCGTTGCCATTGCCGCAGAGAGGAGTTCTTCGTTCGTTATCTTGAGATCTTTGGCCAGCGTCACTAATCTACCGATCGCATCGATCCGCCTGTGCAATTTCTCTTCTGTAGCAAAGCGATCCGCCATAGTCGTGCTCTCGGGGATAGTTCGCTCAGGATGTACCTTCTCCATGATTCGACTGCACCAGCCCATTCCTGGCACATCGTCGTATGGCGGCAGATTGAGCAGGTACTCTTCGACGACATGCGTGATGAAAGATTGCAACAACTTCAGCTGCATAGCCTTCTCGGCATCGGTATACTCTACAGTACTGGGACCTTCTGGATCGGTAGCATTTTGTGCTTTTGCCATAGCGCTACATTGAAGCATGCCGCTGCTCTTTCGTGTAGGCAGTGTTGGTCTCGAGGTTCCGCTCACAGCTTTCACGAGTTTGACAATGGCCTCAATCATCTCTTCGCGGTGACTTTGCGCACTCGAGAAGCTGGAAAGAATGGCCTGGAGAGTCGTACTGAGGAACCGACTTGGCGCTTCGGTCTTGATCCTGGTTTGCAGAATCGCAAGCATGGACAGAAGAGCCACAAATTGCTGTACAGCGAGCGGCAAAGGCGGCGGCAACTCCCTCGCTTTGTTCCCCTCTGGCGCAGCAGTCTTGAGCGGAAATGTGTTAGAATCTGCTCGCTGTCGCGCATCTGCAGCACCAACACTGGCATCGAGCTCGTCTTCATCGATATCGTCATACTCGATCAGCCTCAAGCTTTCTGTGACTTTGAGAATTACTTCTCGTGGGTTGCCTAGTCGGGCAATATCCTGCAGGCATTGCTCCGATTCGGGCAGAAGTGGCACCAGCAGATGCACGAGATCCCAGCCAATGTTGGTCGTCAATGTTTCATCTTGCAAAACTTTGTGCAGGATAGGCAGGTTCTCGGTCTTGAGGTTGTATTCGATGATGGTCAGGTAGGTCATGTAGTCCGACGCTGGGGGAAGTGCTTTGATCAGAGGGCTTTCTTCGTCGGCCATGATGGGCTTGTGACGCTGCAGAGGGGCAGCGATGGCTGCTGAGCAAAAGCAATTGGTGAGGCCTGGTGTTGAGACTGCCGTGTTCGAACTCGAGAAGTACCACTCTTGCGATCAAGTTCGAAGGGCGCGACTGTTGAGTGAACGGGAGTGGAGTGTTGGCGTAAAGTGTTGTTCTGAAGTGGTGGTGGTCCAGAACCTTGCATGGCTGCGGCACGTTTGCTGCGCCAAGAAACAGCAGCCACAGCTGTGACGAAAGGTGCTCGTTCACGCCGCCAGCATGCAAACACAGCAATTCTCACAACACAATAGAACAAGGGCGAAGACACTGGTCACTCGCTGTCGTCCCAGGTATTATACATATTTACATGCACGCTACCTCTGGTGTACAATCACGCTTCCAAATGCATCGTCCCCTCCCCAAGTGCTCTAATCCCGTGCAACTGGTGGCTTTACGCCCTCTGCGTTGGGGTCAACAGTTCCCTTCGACTTGGCAGTATCGGGCTGGCCATCGGCCTTCTTCGACTTCTCGTTACCCTGATCGATTGGCACCGAGTACTTGGTGTCGGTGTTTGACATGCCCTCCTGCTTCTTGGACATGTCACCATCGCTCTTTCCTCTTGGCTTTGCTGCAGGAGCCTGTAAAACATGTCAGTCTGGCCAGTATATGCCAATGAGCGGGCCAACATACCTGAGCGTCAGTCTCGCCGACCTTCATGCCCTTTGACGAGCTGCTGGTTGCTGCGCGTTCGTTAGTCCATGCAGGAACTGCTCATGATATCGCAGTATGCTCACAAGCTCCAACATTCTCTGGGTCCTTCTCCTCGCTAGCGCCCACGGTGAAGGTGCGCTCCTTGGTGTTGCGGCCAGGCGCGTCGGTGGACTTCTCCTCGCCATCCTCCTTCTTCTCGCCCTTGTCATCAGACTTCTCCTCCTTGTCGTCCGACTTCTCCTCCTTATTATCAGACTTCTCCTCGCCCTTGTCCTCGGCGCCTTCCTCCTTGACCTCAGGCTTGTCCTCCTTCTTCTCGTCGGCGTTCTCTACAACCTCCTCCTCGCCGCCAGAGGCCTGCTCTTCCTCCTCAGCTGGCTCTTCCTCCTCCTTCTCGTCGTGCTTCTCTGCGTGGTGTTCGCCATGGCTGCCGTGGTCGCCGTGCGAGGAGTTGTCGGGCCAGAGGTACCAGCATGATGGAGGAGTGACGACCAATGCCGCTAGGAGCCTTTGAACCAGTCAATACCCGTACGAACCATCCATTGCCCTTATGAATCCCCTGCACCACCAAGGATCGGAATTATTGCACTCACCAAGGCAAATCGGAAGAGGCCTCGCCGTGGCCTCCATGACCACCGCTGCTAGCGAAGCGCTTTGCGACCAGCTGTGTCCGTGCGGGAGCTGCTCGGGCTGTCGCGCGCGCACCGCTGTATCGGAGGGTGGACTGGAGGCTCCGGAGAGCAGTCGGACGGATCATGTGCATGTTGAGCAGTGTCAATGGCTTCAATGGCAGGAGCGACAGTGAGGTCGAGAAAATGGCTGGAGAGAGCTTGTAGCGACAGCTCTGCTACGCTTGCCGTGTGCTCGGCTATTTCCGGAACTCTCGCCTGCTCACACCACGGTACGTCACTCCTTCTTCTCCTTCCTCTCGACATCCGACTTCCTCGAGCTTAATTCTATCACTGTCATTGTGAATGCGATGCTTTTTGCGCATTTCGATTCGCTACGTCTCTCTTGTTGACAGTCATCATGCCTTCGTCGCTTGAGGAGATCCGGCAAGACTTTGGCCTCTTCTCCGTCTGTCCGAGCCATCGTTATGCTAGACCCAGTAGGGGCTACAATCCATTGACATTAATTTTGACGAAGTAATAGGCTAAAGGTTCCAGCATCGTGAGCAATGAGCACCCGCATCTTTGCAGTCATGCAAATGGAACAGAAGCTTCTGCAGTTTGCCTACATTCATGATCCGGGTTGGCTGCCACCAGGTTTGCTATTTCAAACATGGATCACCATAACTTCCATCCTCGATAGCTCCTGATGGAGCCGCGATGGTATTGACAAAATCTTGCGGAGCCAAAGTCTCAGAGATCTCTTTGCAAGAGGCAGCGGCTGGCAACAAGCGATCGGCCACGATCGAACCAGAATCGTCAACCTGGGACCCTGATCATGAGCTACAGAAACGCTTTGCCGGCGCAGAGCAACTTTCTGATGCAGCTCCCGAAACGTGGACCTAGAGTACTGGACAAGACTGCAGGTGTCCTGATGCCACGGGCTGTGGCCTTGGAGATGGCACCCTCAGGTCCCACGTGCATGTTTGTACAGATGTTTGTCTTCAGACGAGCAAAATTCCTGCTCCCAAATGTCGAAAGTTGTCCGGCCACAGCCTGAAGCGACCTTCTCTTGTACGGATTCAGGCTATCACCAGACTTCTGCTCGGGCTCACGAGGAGCGCAAACGCTTGTCCGAGTCAGAGCGATTTATTCGTCCCAGAGAGTTACTAAAATTCTCCGTGTTTCCCAGATGGATCGATAGCTGGCGATCGGACTCGCCTTGGTCTCGACTAGAAAACAAACTGACCTCACGGTGGGCACGTAGAAAGATTGCGCGGTGCAGTTTCACTCTTGGCCTTACCACGAAACCGAGTGGGCCATCTACGAGCCCACTGACGCAGGCGGTAGTGACAAAGCACATTCATTGATTGGTGTTGCTACGAGTGGAATGCAGATACATGCCCTGCTCTTGGCTGGATCTAGAGTTTCATCGAGGTGGAGTGTCGTCGAAAGAGGCTGAGGACACGCGCACGGCGTGATGCAAGCCTTGCTAAGCCAAACAAGAACTTCCTCAAGCCTGACGCAAGCGTTCAAAGCAGTATCGTAATGACCTATCACAGGAGACGGATTTGCTCAGACACGACTTCACTGGGACAATCTCGCCACATGCCCACCCGAGCCGTAAGGCTTGGCACCCATATGTCCTCACATGTCTTCAGCCTTCGAGAGCCAAGACAAACACGATGGTCTAGTACACTACGGTACGCGTTGCAAGTCGACGCATTGATCAGCTCTCAGCCGTACGGTCTACATGTCGGGCTACACGCATCTTCGAAGGCGAAGAAAAACTAAGTTGACAGGACAAGTATAAAGGGCTCGCTCGCCGCAGGGAAAGGAGAGCATCAATGAATTCTACAATTATTCTCATCAGCACTGTCGCACTTCTTCTCAGCCTCTCTTTATCAAGATGGCCCCGCTCACCAAGTTCGCTGCGCTCGCAGCTGCATGTGTAATTCCAGCCTTTGCACATCCTGGCGAGAAGCACGATCACCACAAAGTTGAGCGCGAGATCGTTGCTCGCGAACACTGGGCGCATCAAGGGAAGGGAGCTCTAGACTCCTGCTCCAATTCTGCCGAGGCACGACGTTTCGCTATCCGCAATGCTGAGCGCCGTGCAAAGGTTGCTCGAGACCTGCGACAGAAGCGTGGCATCACCACTTCTGGCAAGACTATCAAACGTGCAACCGAGCTTGAACGCCGCAATGCCACTGATTTGGCCAAATGGGAAGCCATTGATCACAACAAGACCGGCATCTACAATTACGACGTCGCAACTCAAGAGGCCGACATCTTCGACGCTGTGACGTCTCCAATCTTGGCACCAACAATCACCGATGGCCCCTACTACGTGTGGGGAGAATTGATCAGGTCAAATGTCGTTGAATCAGAGTACTCCGATGGCATCCCTCTTCACCTTGAGGTTCAGTACTACGACATCGAAACCTGCAAGCCCATTCCAAATGTGTACGTGGACATTTGGAATGCCAACGCTACTGGCGTCTACAGTGGTGTCTCAGTCTCAGGCAACTACGCCGCTGGTGGCTACAATTCGACATATCTTCGAGGTGTTCAAGGCACTGATGAAGATGGCGTTGTGACATTCGATACGATCTTCCCCGGCCACTACGATGGCCGTGCAACTCACACTCACCTCCTCTCCCACATGAATGTCTCCGTCCTACCAAACAACACTCTGCTCGTCGGCTCCGGTTCCGTCACGCATATCGGCCAACTCTTCTGGAACGAAGTTCTCCGCACTGCAGTCGAGGAGACAGAATACTACTCCGGCAACACTCAGCCTGTGACGTCTAATGCTGAGGACATGTGGTCTGTGCTGCAGGCGGATTCGAGTTATGATCCTTTTCCTGAATTTGTGTATTTGGGTGATTCGATTGAGGATGGGCTTTTTGCTTGGAAGCAAATTGGATTGAATACTTCGGCGGATTGGACGGAGGATGATTACTACAACATTGCCGCTTACTTGCAGGCTGATGGAGGGCATGCGAATGCTGATAGTGGTTTCGTTGGAGGCGGTGCTGGTGGAAATGGGACCATGCCTTCCGGAGCAGCACCTTCGGGCACTGCTGCGCCAGCTGCTTAGAGTGAGGAATCGTGGAAACTAGGAGATGATGGGTTGTACAGTGCTCAATGCGACGAGGACTTCGAAAGAAAACGTAGGAATTACATTAGCTTCGATGATATATGATTCTGCTGCACGATTCAAGCAGCAGTTGAGGTGTAGTTCCCCAAGCTGTCGCTGAGACAGTTGGTGGTGCTGTCCAAGATTAGGCGAGAAGCTGCATTGATCTGCATTTGACTTCATTTCACGTATAGTTTCATACGTCCTACATGCATATATTGTCTTCTAGTGGAAGGCCTTGAATATGCCATTGTCCTGTGTAGTGACTAGCGACTGCATCATTATTTCGGGCCGCGCTTGACATCATTATGCAGCACGACAAGACGGCATCGACACATCCACCCTTTTCCCTCTGCTTCATCTGTGAAATTATAAGAAACTTGAAGTCTCAGAAGAGAGATATTGTGGACAAAGATCAGTTTTCGCAAGACATCACATCGCAAGAATGTCTCCAACTCAACCACGTACTCTCGAAGGAAAGGTGTAAGCAGCCAATTTTCATCGTCGATCTGAATACAACTGATTATACTCCCAGCGCCATCGTAACCGGTGGCTCACGAGGTATAGGCTACGCCATCGCCTATGACCTCGCAGCCCGCGGCGCAAAAGTCGCCATCACATACACCTCCGACAAATCCAAGCAAGGTGTCGACGAACTCATCTCTCGCATCAAATCCGAATGCAAAAGTGAAGCCATTGAAGTCCAATGCAACCTCGCCGAAACTTCAGCTCCGAAGAAGATTGTCGATGCGACTGTGAAAGCTTTTGGCCAGAATATCGATATTCTGGTGAACAATGCTGCTGTCATTAGTGATAAAAGAATCCTTGACATCACGCCAGAGCATTTCGATGAAGTCATGCATCTTAATGCTCGGGCACCTTTACTTATGGTTCAAGCTGTTCTTCCGCATCTTCGCGCACCAGGTCGGATTATCAATATTTCCTCAGTCGGCGCTCGAGCTGGATACCCTGCGGTAGGAGTCTACAGTGCTTCAAAAGCGGCGTTGGAAGGTTTCACTCGGAATTGGGCTGCGGAATTGGGGAAGGATGGGACGACTGTGAATGCGGTGAATCCTGGACCGATTGAGACGGAGATGTTGAAGCAGGTTGCGGAGGAGACGGTGAAGCCACAGAAGGAGGCTACGCTCGTTGAGCAGAGAGCTGGGTTGCCGGAGGAGGTTGCGGAGATTGTGGGATTTTTGGCTGAGCCGAGGAGTAGTTGGGTCAGTGGGCAGTGTATTAGTGCTAGTGGCGGGTATCAGACGTATTAGACGATGGAGACTAGAGTCTCGGTAGACAGAAGATGGCCTCGCAGGCATGATTATCTGCATACGTTCGAACCACCGAAGCTGCCCTGTTCCTTCACTCAGTCGTCGACATTGGCCTCGTGGTTATCTCATAGGTACTCCTGCCTCAGCAAGCGCTATCTTCTGACTTCCCCTTCTCTCGCATCGCGATGTATCATTTTGGAGACCTGTGCTCCTACACACTAAGCGACACTTGTGGTGAATTTTTACAAGTTCTGAGAATCGAGCATAGACTCTAGCTCGAGGTATATCGGGACATCAAACTTAGCCCCGGTAGGATGTTCCTCGAGACACCATTGCTGGACAGGTGCAAGCTCAAAATCATCTGTGTCTGGAGAGGCTGCCCGGCTTGAGCAGGTATCGACAGATGCCGTTTCGCGGCAACTGTGATGAGAAGGATCAATCGTTCTTGCGATATCACGGAGTGCATGGCCATGGATGAGGTGCTCGATTCTGAGATCCAATCCTGTCTTCCTGGCCCTTGCTGCAGCCTGCATGGCTGTAACTGAGTCGCCTCCGAGTTGAACCCAATTGGCGTCGACGGAGAGTGCATTGCGACTAATCGTCAAGACGTCGGCGCAGATTTCTCGAAGAGCGTTCTCTGTGTCGGTTGCTGGAGGTATCACGGTGCTGGATCTCGAAATTCCGTGGATGTCTGGCAACGATGCTGAGAGCTCTCGTATTCGACTGCGATCCGTCTTTTCAACCGATGTGAGTGGTATCTCAGCCAGTGCCTTGAACACAGCTGGAATCATGTAGTTAGGCAACGACTCGGCCAGTCGGTTACTGATCCCGCTGACCAAGTGTTCGACAGTTTCTGAAACGTCTTCTGCTCGAGTCTGGCACGGCATCACGAATGCAGTCAGAACGGTGTCGCCGTTCTCCAGGCCTGGAATAGCCTCCACCACGACATCTGCATGGACTTGGTTCGCAGTAGAAAGGCATCGCTCGACGTGGCGTTCCACTTCAGCGAGATCCAGTCTCTGACCCCGAATTTCGACTTGACGATCTCGTCGCCCAACGATGCTCAGGCTCCCAGCGTTCTCGTACTGAACAAGGTCTCCAGTGCGGTACACTCTACTTTGCCGGCCTGCACATGTACTCGTACCATTTCGAAGCCAGTTGGGGGCGTCCACGAAGGCATTAGCAGACTGTTCGGCATCGTTGAGGTATACTTTGGCTACAAGCGGCCCCTCAAGCCACAGCTCTCCCACACAGCCGATGGGAACGAGCTCTTTCCTCGACGGATCCACGATCCACGGCACAAGACCATCTGCAACGCCAATTTGTGATGAATGAAGTGGGTTGCCGGAGAAGAGCGCAGCTGAAGTACACTCGGTCGCGCTGTAGGCATTGCGACATTGCTTCACGTTGTGCTGAAGTCTCTCAAGCAGCTCTGCACTGGGCTCCTCTCCAAAGATCTGGATGGCATCCAAGTTACGAAGAGCTTCCACATCCAAAGAAGCTGCTATCGCTGGCGTTGTCGACAGGAAATTCGTGTTGAGGTCGAGTACAGCTCCCGAAACGTCTGTTCTCCAGTCTTCGCTAGGGATGCACAGACAGCCACCAGCGTACAGTGTGTGAAAGAGGTTGTACCAGGCCATACCTGAACCATAAGTGGAGACATCAAGATTTCGGCTAGTGTCGGTCAGCCCAATAGCCTTTGTTTGATGTTGCAGCGCCCTACAGAAGTTGGCATGAGTGATGATAACTCCCTTCGGTCGACCCGTACTTCCGCTCGTGAAAACGATACAGAGTGCATCTGCCGGCCTGACAAGCTCAAAAGTATCCTTTTCGCTCTCAAGAACAATCTCGTCGATGTGTGCCTGATCAAGAATCATGAGTGGTACAGGCGTCATTTCCTGAAGCATAGCTACTTGCTTGGAAGAGGTGAGAGCCAGACCAGGCTTCACCTGCTTGAGTATCGCTTGGATACGGTCCTTCGGCAGCGCAGCATCCACCATAACTGATGTAGCGCCTGCTTTCATGACAGCTAGTGCTGCAACCGGACACCAAAGGGACTTCTCGAAGAACAGAGGCACATTTGTGTTAGGGCGAACGCCCAGCTCGATGAGATTACGCGAGAGCTTCTCTGTCAACGCATCAAGTTGGCCGTAAGTGAGAGTTCCGTCCCAAGCTTGCAGTGCTGTCGAGGCTGCTTGCTTTGCAAACACTGGCTTCAATACGTGATGGACACAACTGTCGACAGATTTCGGTAGATTGGCATTCCACTTCCAGATCTGTGTCAGGTCGTTGGCCCCAGCACTCATTATGCTAGACACGCGGAGGCGCGAATTCGCCGCAGAGTCGTCGCAAAGCCTGCGCAGGATCGCCTCGAACTGGTGTGCAATCCTGCGTATGGACTGCTCGGTGACAACATCCGAGTTGAACTTGAAACGTAGCTTGAGGTCCCCGTCATGTTGATTGCATTCCAGTACCAGCGCACAGCCTGTGAAAGTACCACGGCCATCTCTCATTGAGTTGTCGACAACCTCCACGTCAGAGAATAATTTGCTATTTTGAGCCACGTTTGAACTCAGATGCTCAGCTGACTGGATCATGAGCAGGGACTGAAAGCGGCAGGCCAGCCTGGCTTCGGGACTCCACTGTTGAATATTCACCAGTCCTGTTTGTTCCCACTTTATCATATCGACTGCCTGCTGTTGAACGCAAGTGAGGAGATCCGCCACGGAAGATCGGAGATTCACGGTGATCCGTATAGGCACTGTGGCCAGGGTAGGTCCAGCAACACGGTCGATGCTATGAAGGTCAGCATATCTTCCGTTGAGTACAGCACCGAAGGTAGATTCAGAAGCTCCAGTGTACTGCGAGATCAACGTTGCACAGGCGGCTCGAATGGCAGATGACAACGTGAAGCGTGGAGGAGCAGCAAGGTCGCGAATCTCATGTGCGAATCTGGAGTCGGCTAAGGGTTCGTAAGACGGAGATGGCAGGGCTGGCCATTGCAGAGACTCCATTCCATCGAACTGGTTACGCCAATATGCGAAACCAGCTCCATGCTGCGTCACGTCCGAGACATGACTTACGAAGTGCTGGAAAGAGTTCAAAGGCTGATGTGGCTCTTCGAAGTAATGACGTTCAAGGTTCTGCAAGAGTAGTGGCAAAGTCCATTGGTCGTAAACGGCTTGATGAGCTGTCCATACCAATGATCCGTCCGAAGAGTCGACCCGGATCCCAGGATGATTGAGCAAAGATCCAAGTTCCATTTCTGTCTCTACTTCCACGTTTCTGGAGCCGCACTTCAACCAGTAAACAGGCTCATCCACTACAAGTTGCATGATGCCCTGACTAGGGATATCAATGATTCTGGTGCGCAATATCTCCGTCTCTTCCACTAGTCTGGCCCATGCGCGCTGGAGACGTCCGACTGAAATTCCTTGACGAAGATGAATCTCGACGCCGCGTACAAACGCACCTTTTTGACGCGATGACAAAGCCAGAAGTGTCCTTTGCATTGGAGTGCAAGGATATACGTCCTCGATCTGAGAGGTGTGTACTCCGCATAGTCTGGCAGCCTCCTCCCGAGCGAGCTCAGCAGGAATCGTGAGCAGAGAGAATGGAGCGATCTCGTCCTTGACTTTCATTGGCACGGTCGCTGTGAAGCGGGACAGCGCTAGCCGGCTGAGTTGTTCGAGGCTCGAAGCTCGGAAGATGTCAGCGACAGTGAGGGCAAGACCTTGCTCTCGTGCAGCCGAGACTAGGTTCATGGCCTTGATGCTATCGCCACCAAGGTTTATCCATTCGCTGTCCGAACATATTGAAGATTGAGGAAGTGATAAGATGCTAGACCAAAGCTGTCGTAGCTTGATTTCTGCAGCATTTGGTGGCATTTTATCAGTGCCCATCTCGATGTTATCCATCAGAGTCCTGGTTGACATAGATGTATTTCTTTGCGCCAAGGTGAGTGCGTTGTACCGAAGTACTTGATCTGCTGTCATAGCTTCGGCCACAGCTCGAAGCCGTTTGCGATCAGTCTTGCCCGATGTATTGAGCACCAGATCGCGAATAGGGATGTAGATTTTTGGCACCATGTATGACGGTAAGGCAGTGGCGAGAGTCTTGTGGAGTCTGCGGACCATCTTGGGCAATGGGGGTAGTGGTTGATCACGAGTTGAGGATTGAGGGTCTGCGGTGACTCTGCCAGCACGAACCATGAAGGCGGCCAGAAATGGATCCTCAGATTGCCGCTTGGGGTGAATCAACTCGGCCATAACATGCCAGTCAGAGCCAGCATGCTTCCGAAGATGACTTTCGATCTTGCCAAGCTCAATTGGCAATCCACTCAGCTTGAGCTGACGATCTTTCCGGTCGATGTACTCGATCGTTCCATCCACATTTTGAATTACAATATCTCCAGTCTTGTAGAAGGGCTGCGTCGTTGTATCCCTGAAGCCTGGCAATGACTTGGTCCAGAGAGGAGCAGCTATGAAGGACTCTGGAGTCCTAGTCGACTCTCTGAGGTATTCCTGTGCGACATTGGGCCCTTGGATCAAAAGCTTTCCGAAATGGCCGATAGGAACAAGTTGATCGTGGCTGTTGCTATCAACAACCCAGTAACGACAACCGAATGGAAGCCCAATGTTCGTGATCTGGGACGTGGATATGTCAATACAACTAGTGATACCCGAACTGCCAGCAGTACCATAGCAGTTCATCAGCCGTACGTTGCCGTGCCATTTCTGGACAGCTTCCATCGTGACGACTTCGTCTCTTAACACGACTGTGGCTAGTGACGAGGCTCTCGCAGGGCTCATGACTTCGGCCATAGCAGGCGTGAGGTAGACGAAATTGGCACGCATCTGGGTGATCTGGTCTTCCATCATTTCGATGCTTCCTTGCGCTGTTGGTAAGCAGAGACAGCCGCCGGCAAGAAGCGTCTGGAAGATTTCGATAACGCTGACATCTGAGGCAAGGCTCGATATCTGGAATGTCCTGGTTTCGTATGTGACTCCAAGTCGATCCATGGAGCTGACCAGGCTTGTGATGATATTCGAATGTCTGACGAGGATTGCTTTAAGTTCTCCGGTATAGCCTGAGGAATAAGTGCAGTAAGCTGGCTGACCAGAATTGACCAGTGATGATGGGGGTGATCTTTGTGGTAGGCACTTGATGGACTGAAGATTGTGACTAATCACCTTTCCCGTTGTGAGGCTCTGAGCTCGAACCGCGGTCGATGCATGAGCAAGTATGGTTGGCCTCTCGAGGTGTTGTAGCAGTCCAGTGAGACGGTCGTCCGAAAGCTCGGCGTCTAAACCCAGGAAAGCACCCCCAGCTTTGATCACGGCTAGCCTGAAGATCACCGCCTCAAGGCCCTTCCCGCACAAGACTGGAACTATGTGTTCGGCGCGCACGCCACGTCGAGAATAACGCTCGCTCGCAAGATGATCAGAGAGGGTGTTCAGTTCACCGTAGCTCATCTCGCAATGTCCGAAGCAAATTGCTGGAGCGAGAGGACTCCGGGCAGCGACCTGTCTGAAGCGGTCATGCAAAGTGCCTTTAACGACCTGTGGCGCCCTCGCGTTCCACTTCTTGATCAGTCCAATCTCGTAATTGCTCAAGTTGTTGCAATCACCGATGATTGACCTCACAGATGCGGTGTCCATGGCCTGAGCGAGGTTCCATATGACATTGTCAAGGACCTCCAGAATTCCGGAGGCGAACTGCATCGGGACGAGAGCTTTCTGAGATATCAGTCTGGCTCGCATGACCTGTCTCTCGAGGCACACTTTGAGTGTTATGGCATGTTCGCTGTGCTCATCGATCGCAACCGGTATGGCTTTCAGTAGCGCCCCACCCTCTTCTGCTGAATTATATGGCGATTCTTGCTGGATCGATAGCGCGGTATTGAACAGTGATTCGTTTCCCACCCCAATAGAGTCTTGGAGGGAAGATAGCGAGCAGGCAAAGTGAGCCATGCTATTGGGCAGATCAGCTTTAGCTCTGTCCAGAAGCGCTACAACCTTCGTATCAATGGCAAGGTCAAAGCGACATGTCAACAACGACAATAGCGGTCCAAATATCTCCTCGGCACCATCGAAGACATCGCGCGCTGTGTAAAGATATCCAAAAGCAACGTCATCCGAGCCAGTGAGACGTCGCAAGACCATTGCCCACGCAACCTATACAAAGTCGACGATTGCGACGCCACTTCTTTGGCAGAAGCTGTGCATCATGTCGACATCGTCAAATGTGGCATCGATATAGCTAGTACCTGAGGTAATTGCTGAAGTGTTAGGTGAAGCGAACGTGGGAAGTCGACTCGGGCTGAGGCCGGCCAGATACGTCGTCCAGTATCCTCGAGACGCCTCCTCTTTTTCTCGAGACCACACGAGATACTCTGCAAAGCTATCTTCTTTCATTAAGCTATCCGGACTCGTGTAGGCGTTCGCAAGATCTTTGCTAATCATTGCCAGAGCCGCAGCATCAGCGAGGGCAGGATTTATTTCTAGTACAACGTCGACCTCACCCGAATCGGGAAGAGCGCGGATCTGTAGGCGGTGAGATGGATCAGTAGGCTCCAAGTTGTGTTCGACTTCGCGACATTCATCGTCGTCATCGGACTTAACGTAGATGATGGTAGGCTTTGCTTCTTTCAGAACAATCTGCACGAATGCTGTCGTGAAACTGATACCATTCGCGAAGATGGTCCTCAGCGTGGGATGTGCTTCGCAGACTGTGTTCCAAGCCTGTTCGAGACGTTCCATGTCAAGGATATGGCTCTTAGCAGGCGTAAGCTTGAACAAGGCTTGACGTGTATACACATTGTCTGTGCTCTTGGATTGAGAAATTAGGATAGCTTCCTGCGCGGCGGAAACCGGTTGTACTACCTCCACATTATCTGGAAGGATTCCCAAGTCCCTGATAGCTTGCGCGATGTGCTCGGGTGCGTCGAGCTCGAGGAGTGGCATTTCTACCCTAGTCAATCTCGGCGCTCGATTGCAGAGTTGCGTCGCCATTTGCGGCAGATACTGTTCAAGTTGTATGACAAGGTCCCTCAACTGATCCTGGTGGGCTATTTCGTTGTTCCAATCAAAGCTGAAACGAATACCGTCTGCCAGTACGGCAGCGTTGATCGAGATGAGAGCAACTTGCTCTGATTCTTTAGCACAGTGAGATGCTAGTGTATTGACCGGATCGTAGAGCTTGAGGAAATCGTTGCTCTGCGTCCTTTTATCACTGAATTTGAACAGAATCTCAATGTCGCCAAGCAGCAAAGGTTTGGTGCCGAACATCGTCTGGACGAACGATGCCGCTGCGGAGCTGAATGCTTGGCGATATGACTTCTTGATTGCGGAGACGATATGCTCGGTCGAGATTCCCGAGTCTTCGCTTGCCAGTATAACAGGGAATAGGAGTGTGAAACATCCGACCGTGCCTGTCAGATCGGAGTCGCTGTGCGCTATTTGCCGCCCGTCGCCCTCTGCATACAAAGCAGGGCCTCCTCGATCTGGAAAGCTCTGCTGGAACGACATCCAGATCGCTGCGAGCAAGAGCTCAGCCGGAGTAGACTGAAATGCGTCATTTGCAGTAGTCAGCAGGAGACCACTTGTCTCGTTGTCGAGCTGGAATTGGGCGGTTGTTCTGTCGATGTACAAAGCAGGTTCGTCCGCAATGCCCCAGAAATGGCGATCAGCTTGAGGCCACTCTTGGATACTGCCCGATACGCGGATGTTGTGAAGATACTGCGTCCATGAGCTGAACAATGTGCCTGGAGGCAGTTCACCCTCAGAGTCCTCCAGTAGCGCGTTGAGTTGTTGCCGTATGATTGTCCATGAGACGGCATCGACCGAAAGCTGATGTGCTGCAAGTAGCAGAAGATGCCTCCCATCGGCAACATCGATCAGATTCGCACCAAAAACTGGCCCATCCGCAGCATCCCAAGACTGCTGCGCTTCGTCGACAACAGCCGTGAGCGACGACTCATCGACACTTTGTATATGCTCGAAGTGAAGCGTATTCGCGGCCACGACTTTAGCTTTCCAAAGTCCATCGTCATGAGGGACGAAAGTGGTATGAAGCGATGGATGGTGCCGAACAAGTCTTTGCAACGCCGCCTCGATTTCTGCAGGATTGGATGTAGATCCGAGCTCGAAGAGCAAACATTGGCACAGGTGGTTGTTCGTGGCTTTGTTGTTGTGCTGCAAGAAGAGGTGTTGGAACGGGCTGATTTCGAAGTCCTCATCAAGCCGCTCTTCGTGCACAAAAGTCGCTCGCTGTGCATTCTCGATTCCTTTGACCAGTTCAAATAGGCTAGGACTCTCTAGCAGACTGATAATCGTGATTTTATAACGGCGTTTGGCGAACCGCGTGGCAACCTGCATTGCACTGATGGAATCACCTCCTATGTCGACAAAAGAGCTCTGGAGGTCTATTCTGGAAATGGGCTTTCGTAGCACAGACTCCAAAACTTCTTCAAAGGCTTTCTCGACGTCCGACAATGGCTCATTGACAGAAATTGTCTCCTCCGACACAGTCAAGTCGCCAACGGTCAAATCTCGCCTTTCGAGCCATTCTTTGACAGCGTCTCGATCGGCATTCGCATTCGTGGTCAACGGTAACTTCGCCACTGCGATCCAGTATTTGGGAACCATATGTTGTGGCAAATTTTGCTTGATATGAGCCCGAACTGTCACAAGAATTTTTCTGCTGGCTTCGCAATCCAGTTCCTCGAGAAGGTCCCTATTCGGTAATGACGCATCTTCCAAGCTCAGCACCGCAACCAAATCTTTGTGGTTGCTGACCTTGCGCAAGGCGACCACGGCCTCACGGACCGCATCGCAGCTGAGAATGGCAGACTCGACCTCTTCCAAGTGGACGCGCTGGCCTCGAATCTTGACTTGGTTTTCTTTACGGCCCAGGTACTCGATATTACCATCAGGCAGAAAGCGTGCCAGATCGCCAGTGCGATAGAAGCTTCTCTTGGCAGTTCGGAGCGGGGCCCATGCAGGCGGGCTGATGAATGTTAACGGCTTGTTCCGCGTCCTTGTTCAGATACCCTCTGGCCACTGTCGTTCCTTCGATGAGAAGCTCACCAATAGCTCCGATTGATGCTAGTTTGTGTGCATTGTCTGGATCGATGATCCAAAGAGCGCATCCTAAAGGACGGCCGATGGCGTGAGGATAAGGGCTAATTGCTTCGATCACGTTCAAGGAACTCTGCATCGAAGCTCCGACCACCCCCCATCCATTGGTAAGATGTACATCGCTCCAAATACCGGCAGTCTGGGGGTCGATTGCCTCAGCAAGTGAGTGGATCGTCTTTAACGTAGGGCAAGTCTCGGGCGACAGGGACCGCAGCACTGATGGAGTCAGTTGTGCATAATTTACTCTTTTCGAAGTGATAAATGTGGCCAATCTGGAGTCGCGCTCATCGTTCGACGGTATACAAATGCAGCCTCCGAAGAGCAGCGGACCGAGAAGGTCTCCCAGGGAAGCATTGCATTCGAGTGGGGCAAATTGCAAGCCTCTAGTCTCTGGACTCATTCGAGTTCAGCTCCAAGTGCGAGCAGAGAAGTGGCGATGCTTTGATGTTCAAGCAATACGCCCTTCGGTACGCCAGTCGAGCCAGGAGTGAAGAGAATATACGCTAGTTGATCAGCGGAAATGGAAGGGAGATCAGGAACCTCGCATTCGGCATCAGGGACTGGCTCGTTCGCCATAATCGTCGTTTCCACAAGCCCATCAACATTGTCTGACTGGTCCAATGTGATGATGATTTTGGCTTTTGATTGCGCAGTGATAATCTCATTCGTGATTCGAGACTGGGTAGGCTCCAAGGGGATGCAGCATCCTCCTGCTTTCATGACAGCAAGCATGGCAATGACAGCGGCGCAAGATCGTCCGCAATGTATAAGCACAGGATCGCCAGGCGCCACGCCGGAGCCAATGAGCCGCAGTGCGAGTTGTGTAGAAAGCATGTCCAGGTCTTCGTATGTCGCGTTTCGATCCCAGGCCTCGACTGCCCGCTTGCTGGCGTGAACTTGCGCGCGGTCCTGGAAGATTTCATGGATGCACTGTTGGGCAGGTTGCGGTAGCGCGTCGTTCCACTCAAACACTTCTCTCCAGTCTGCTGCGCTAATAGTTGCAAACTCTTTGAGTTTGCGGTCTGGCGGACCTTCGAGAAACAGTTAGAGGCTGTGGTCAAGTTGGTGTAGGGTCCGCCGCACTTGACGCTCACAGATGACATTCGGGTCATAACTGGCATCGATTGTGATTTTTATATCTTGGATCGAAATTCGCAGAACAAGGGCGGATAATGAAATTCCTTCGCTTTCATTGAGTGGCAGCATATCATCGTTGACCGGCCCGGCGAGGGATGATGTTGTGATATTGAGTATCGTCGTGAACTGACACGCACGCCTGGACTCTGCGCTAAGTGCTCGGATCTTGACTGGATCAAATCGCAGTGCGGCATGAGAGAAAGCTTGTCGTCGTTCTTTCGCGCGTTCTTTGACAAGGTCGCTGATCGTTATTTCCTGGTTCACGTTTGCTTGTACCGGTATTGCAGCATTCATCGGACCGAGAGTGGCGCCAATGATGCCCAACTGAGAGGTTCGGCCTGACAGAACCAGTCCATAGGCGACTGCCGAATGGCCACGTATATCGAAGATGTATGCGCCCAGGCTGCCTCGACATAATATGGCATTTGGCTGGCGGGTATCTTATTGTCCGATGAGAGGTGACAGCGGTATGTAACTGTGCTAGTTGTGTGAGGCATGTATTTCTGAGCAACTATGGGAAATATCGCGGCCATGTGTGGGAACCGCGACTTCCAAAAAGCCTCAGCAGCCTGTTCGTCCACATTTTCGCAGTGCTCGGCAAACTGTCGAAAGGGAGCGCGAGGCGTTGGGGACTGTCCGTGATATATCTTCGAGCAGTCTTCAATTATCGCCTTGATTGAAGAAGGATCGCAGACTGCATGATGTATCGTGAGTGCTACAGTGCGGTCGATGAGAGCCCATCTCGCCAAGGGTGTACCCAGTCCCAGCCGCAGTGAGCTATCATACTCCTGATATGCATCGAAGTAGTCAAAAGAGCGGTCGACGGGCTCTGCATTGCGTAAGACGACCTGCACAAGTCCGTGTGTCGTGCTGTCTGCAATTCTGGTCCTCAGGATGGAATTCTGCTCGGCGACTTTCGCAATCGCGTCAAGAAAGCGGTCCTCGTCAATCGAAGGCTGCAAAGACCAAGACCCACAATAGCAGTAGGCATCACTGTACCGTTCCGTTCCAGCAATGAGTATTCGTTGGAAGGGTGTGCAGTGGTAGACATCTATTATTTCATTAGTAGAAACCTGGCACGCCTCGGCGAGCTCTTCAAGGTCTCTGTGGTCGATAGTGCTGAGCGGTAGTAGTCCTGTCATATTTTCTGTCGATGTTATTGATACTGGAACATGTGAAAGAGAACTGCAGAGGTGCATCAGCGCCGACTACAGGGCTATGAATACAAAGCTTCCGCCGCATCATTCTGCAGCGGTCTGGGTCGGTCATGGCCCGGCGAGCGAGTTGAACACAGTGGCACCATCATGTTGTCATGTAGAGGAGCTGTTGTGTGCATATCGGCGAATTGGGTCATGTTGGGAGGTCGAGGGCAAGGAGGAACGTCTGGAGAATTCAGACGCTAAGATCTCAGATTTCGGTGTTTCGACCGGATCCGAAGCCGATTCGTCTATCTTACCTGATCTCTGTATGACCATTTGACTGAGCAACGATGTAAATTTGATGGGCGTGCCATCAAAAGACTCTGGCTCGACTGCACTGACCTGAGGGATTGGAGGGGATTGGAAATGACAGTTCATATTTCGCGAAAACAATACATCGATCCGAGCACTACGTATTCTAACGAATGCAGAAACAAAAGCAGTCTCCTTGTCTTGCCAGCCTTTCTCCTTCTCCTCCTTCTCATTGCTCTCGAACAAATCGAACCATCTGTCCAAAAGCAGCATTACATTTGTCTTCTTAAAGATCTTCGTCTCGCTATGTGGTTTCTTATCATGGATCAGCTGTGACAGTGACCGTTTGTCTGGCGGATCGGATTGGAGTGGCAGTGACGACAGCATTTTGAACTGTTGTTACCGTGTTGGTTCCAGTCTGCACAATGTTGATAGTGTTGGCACCGAGAGTTTGGACGATGGTCGTGGGCACGACAGTGACGATCGTGGAAGTGACGACGGTACTGACGGTGATGGTGATCACTTGAAGAGTGACAAGGGTGGTGGGCACCACTTGCAGGGTTGTAAGTAGTTGAGTCGTATCTGGAGAATGTATTAGTGTTTTGCACGTTCATCGGAATGGATATGAGTAATTTTGGTTTTACCTGGCTGTGTCACGACATTCGTGGCGGTCAAAGTCGCCGCTGACGTGATCGTTGTGTTTCGTGTGATGGTAGATAGTATTGTGGTCGGTATCGGCACAAGCAGTGTCGTGGTTACGGTAGTTGTTATCGTGGTAAATACGCGGGAAGCTGAGGGATAGGCTGTGTTGACGTAGTACGGGTCACCATTACTTCCATCGTAGTCTCGCAGACGAATCACCGCAACACGGGTGTTGTCACTCCCAGCTGCGTCGTTAAAGCCAATGGGTCTCTGTTGTTTTCTGAGATATCATCAGTCCAGTTCAGGTTCTGCAGCAGGGGCACTAGGTAACTTACAGCTGACATGTTCCCGCCCCAGCGCCGTTTACCGGACCAGTGTAAGTGAAGCTTGTACAATTGCCGCCTTGCGGGTTGCTGCTGCATTGGAAGAAACAGTCGTTGAAACTGTTCGAGGAAGTGTAGGTGTAGTCTGTGCTGGCAGTAGTGTCACCACCGCAACGAATGACATAGGCATCCCCAGAGTTTGGTTCTGTGATGACGGAAAGATCTCTTGCAAACGGGCAGGTATAACTAGGCGTCAAGACTTGGTAGTTGGCCAACTTGATCGCGGATTCCAGACGCCAAGCTTCAGCTTTATTTGTTTGGGCCTCCGTCGTTCTGAACGTGCTGTAGTTCGTACCTGCGAATGGTTCTCTGTTGTAGCACCAGCCATTACCGGATCCCGCCGCGTTTCGTCGGTAGGTGAAAGAGGTTACGCTGTTGTTCAAACCAGCTGTGACGCGATGTCAATGGCGAACTGCCTTTCCATTTCACGTGACATACCTCGATAGAAACAATCGTTGATACTTAGCTGTTGGCCATATGGATCTTCCGGAGGGTAGGGCAGCGTGTCCACGTAACATCTAATATACCATTGAACGTTGGTCCATGGATCCGTAATAACTTGATTCTGGAAAATCGGCTGGAATCGGTCAGCATAGTTCGAATCGCAATCGCAGCCCACGTACGCAGGAAACGGCCGGTCCACCGGCTCTGACGGCAGAGACCAATCGTCCATCGTAGGCGCGGCCTTGAAAATTAGCCGTTCCCTTGTGATAACAAATGCCACTGCCAACGCCATTATTGCCACCTCTGTAGGACCAGGCAAGACAGGTGGCGTTGTTAGTGCCTCACCCGTCGTGTTAGCGTGCAGAAGAAGACATGCCTGGTAGTACATACAAGTGCTGAAACACTGATTAAAGCTCGAAGTTACACTGGTCTGGTAAAGGATAGCCCCGTTTGTGTCGTCACCACATCTCATGTTATACTGTCTGCCATCGGCATCTGTGACTGTCGTGTAATTGACGGCAGGCTGAACTCGATTAGCGGGGGCCCAAATACTCTACAGCATCCACTTACGCAGGTGAAAGTAGTCTGTGCAAGTCCATGATTGACAAGGAGCGCGATGGCCGAGGAGAAGATCGCATGGCGCGCGCGCATGATGGCGATGGGGCAGAGCCTGCTCGATGTTCAGTTGTTCGAGGTGCTCGAGGGAAGTGAGGCGGCCACGGGCAGGTACTTTCTCTCCACCCCTAACATACATAAGCACCTGTCGCGCGTTGCAAGGTATGTGATCGGATCCCGTAGATTGGATGCTAATCAGCCCTGGCAACGAGGAATGTTCATCGCTCCTGTCGACGCCAGTCCGCCCGTTCCGTTGCCTGTCCAGTTGCCCGCAGACTTCGAATAGAGCCTAGTTTGTATGTATGCATGTATGCACGGCGCCAGCGAGTAGCATGAGTTGATCGCGTTGAAGGCATCTTTTCTTTTCAGCACAAGCAGAGCTTAAAAGGTTTTTTTGACTGGTGTGTCGTTCAATCGCAGAAGTGCATTCCATGCCAGACTGTCGGGATGACCGAGTGGCTAGATGTTTGATTTGAGCATCGCGGACACAGCTGTGAAGGCCTGCAAAGTTAGTCTACCGTGTCTACTCAGAATCCAAGAATTGTCGTCGCAGGAGCCTTTCATCCTGTTGAGTTCATCTGCATTTCATCCTCGATGTGGCACGACGTGTCTGTGAGCGATATTGTAAGTACGTTACCATGGGTAAAGCTGAAGAATGTTCCACAAGGCGACGCTGCGTGGCGTCCATTCACGAGCCAATTTTCTGCTTGACCCACTGTCCAATATTCTTAATCGACTCATCCGCTTCAGGTGCCTTCCCAGCCAAGAATTCGAACACATGCTGCTGTCCTTCCGCTTCAACCAGATGCACTTCTACCCCAGACTTCTTCGCCTTTTCTGCAAACTTGATGCCGTCGTCCAAGAGAGTGTCATGACCAGCGACCGAAATCCAATGCGGGTTAAGTCCTTGCAAGTCACCAAAGAGAGGACTGAGGACGGGATCTTTGCGGAGTTCTTGATTTCCATTCGTGTAGAGATCCGCGAGCATGTTTACGAATTCTTTCGTGCCGAGTACGTCTTTCTCCTTGTTTCGCGCGAGGGAGTCTGAGCCCAGAGTGAGATCGTACCAAGGCGACATGGCCACGGATGCTCCGGGAAGAGGTAGACCACGTTTGCGAGCTTCGAGAGGCACGGCGGACACGAGACCACCACCGCAGGAGTCACCGGCTAGGACGATACTGTCTGGTGCATAGCCCTTGTCTAAGAGCCATTTGTATGCGTTGACGCAGTCGTCAAGTGGCGCTGGGTAAGGATGCTCCGGCGTCATCCTGTAGTCGATGGACAAAGCGTTCACATTGCATGCCTTTGCAAGATGGGCTGTAAGTTTGCGATGGCTATTGGGACTTCCAAAGGAGTAACCGCCTCCGTGCATGAAGAGCATGACCTGCGGCGGTCAATGGAATGCCCGAGCATCTCGATCCTCAGGCTCGAACTCACCTTGTTCGGAGTAGCTCCCATCGGGCGTACCCATAGCGCCGGCCGGCCAGCTACATCGTCTTCATCTCCATATGTCACGCCTGGACATTCTGCAGCTGCTTTGTGGACGTTGTCGTATACTGCTCGCGAGAGAAAAGGATCGCCATCTTGCGGAAATTTGGATGCGATGATCTTGAACAGATCCGAAAGCGCTTCTGACTCCTTGCTCGGAGACATCGTTGCTGCTGTGGTTAGTTTTGTGCATTGGGAACAGTATGAGCAGAGAGCTCGCGAATATTATGTAGTTCTGGAGGGGTAGATGGATGATGTCAAGCTCTAACCTTGATCGAGCATTCCTTTCAGGCGTGGAAGCTCATATCCACTGGGACTGCAGGGCATGCACCGAGTGGAAGATTTCGTTGAGAGAGAGAGAGAGAGAGAGAGTATACACGTATGCCGAATCATATCTCAGCGACCTAAACCGATGTTATGAGCTACGCACGAGAGGTTTGAGTGGGAAGTCCGTCTTCAGCAACCCGGCTTTAGGCAGACTCTCAAGAGAATCCATACTCCTGATCAGGAATCTGACAAATGCCTGTATGATGGAGTATGTCGCTGCTCGTTCTCGCTATGGAGGAGGACATGAAGGAGACAGTTGGAGGCCTGGTCGTACAAGACACGTTGCCATATCTCGCGTCGCTATCGTGTGACGCTGGTTTCCCAGCAGCATCGATTCGAGCCGTCCAGAGGCACCGGCGTTCAGAGCTGCTCGCATCTGTCGCATACACATTGGAAAGCAGTAGAGACCGACCACGAAGACGACGACACGACTCGAGAGCAAGAGGATCACACAAAGTAGACCCACTTATCTGGTCTTGGCAAAAAGCTTGCGAAGCGCTTCGCTCCTCACCAATCACATCTTTCTCCACGCACCTCCCACCAACACCGCAAGCGCTGTACCATCAACAAGACGTTTCACCTTCTCCTTCCAACCACGCGAGAAAGCTATTCTTGCTTCCTCGTTTGCGATTTCGATTGGTCGAAGAGCTGCCTCTCAGCTCTTCGAGGCCTCCCGTCGACGACCTTGACAAGCGCCTGAGGATGAGAAAGAGTGGTTCAGCGCGTATGAGGAGTGTGATGGCGTTCGCATACACGCTGCATTGCTGCAGAAGAAGTGTTTAGGCGCTGGAGAGAGCAAGCGTATGGAGTGTGGAGGGTAGCGCAAAGTACCGTACCACCATACATACGGGAGCAAGCAGGAGAAAGATATACCTTACTCGAGTCCAATCTCACGATCCTGAAGACTCTCACAATCTCTCCTTCATCAGCGTTGCTTTCCTCTCCTTCCACTCCTTTTATCCCTCTCTCCTCCTGATCAAATCCTCGCAACAACAGTACACACAAAGATCTCTGGAGAAAACCATGGCCTCCAACCTCCGCCTCCCCACTCTCCTCCTCGTTACCCTCTCCATAATCCTCAACATCGCCATCATCGCCACAGCAAGCCATACCCTTTCTGTCTTCAACTCCAATCGAACGGAAAATGTCTATTTCCTCCCCATCTGGTCTTCGCATTTCGATATGCGAGGTTTGGGAGCTTTGATTGGGACTTCGGTTGTGATTCTCCTGCTCAATGCAGTCCTCGCAGCAGCGCTTTTCGTTTCAGCGGTATGTTAATGAATCTACGTTGAGCTGAACTCAGCAAATGAATGGGTAATCGAATCAAATCGAAAAGATGAATGCTGATTTTGTGATTATTGTAGTTACCGGCGAATGCACTCGTCCTAGGATCAAGTACCCTCAGCACAATCATCTCCCTCATCGGACTCGCGTTCCCTGCTGCGTTGAACGCCTCTTCGCCCTCTCGCGCCACCCTCCAAACATGGACATGCAACTGGAGCCGCATCCCCAACCAGGGCGTTCCGGATTCTTTCAATACATTGTGTCATGAAACAGTAAGCCCTACTCCCTCTTCCCTTCGTCCCAAAACCACAAAAGGTTTCGTGCTGACGTATCACTTTTACAGCGCTTCGCCTTCTACACCACCATCCCCACATTTATTCTTCAGCTCTTATTACTTGGAACTGCGATTCTCGCTCTGAGCAATAGGAATGCGAATTCTGCGCAGAAGAGGAGGAGTTTGATGAGGTTGGATGAGGAGAAGAATCAACATGGGGATTTTGAGATGAGGAGTCAGTCGCAGAAGGGAAGTTTTGATACAAAGGGCAGTTCGCCGCAGAAGGAGAGAGTGAGGGTTGTTGAGGTTGGGAAGTAGGGAGTAGGCAGAGAAGAAGGGTGGCAGGTGAGGAGTAAGACAGGGCTCTTCGATGGTGATGATGAGATGGAAGGGTTGGAAGGGTGTAAACATGGGAAGGAATGTATCTTTGAAATCTGTAAGAAAGCGGAAGCGTCTGTGACATTTTCTGTTCACTGCAAAAGATAAAAACGGAGTAAACCGGGTATCATCAATCATCATCTAGGTACCATTTTTCTTTCCTTTCTTCCCATTTCGCGCCTGGGCCTTCCTTTCGAGTCGAGGAAACTTTCGCAACTTTTGTTGACCTGAACGAGCGTATTGAAGTCAATGCCATTTCAGTGTGCCGCCTGCGGCAACGCATGGCGTCTAAAAGCCGACAGGAAACTCTTCCGCTTTCCCACTTTGTTCAACGATTTCGAGTCCTGCTTGTCCACGGGGATTGGCGGTGGCTCGGGATATTTCGGCGTTGCAGTAATTGTCGAACGTCGCTTGGCTGTATTGGCTTCGGTATCCTTTTTGCTTTCTACGTCAGGCTTTTCCCCAGTCAATTTTTCGATCTTCTTGCGCGACTTCTCTTGCGCGGATTCGTTGGTCCAAGTGCCGCTTAGTGCTTTCAATGCGGCCTGAGGACCTGCGTTGGCGGGATCGGGACTGTCTCGAGTTCGGATGACTGGCGCTGGTGCGGCGCCCCAGTTTCGCTGGTGTGGAGAAGGTGGGCGGGAAGTGTTGGTGAGACTGGCTTTTGCGGAGGTGTTCGTTGGGTCGTGCTTCAGGAACGAGTGCGATTTCTGATTCTTTGCCTGGTGCGTTGCTGGCACTTTCGCAGTAGGAGATGCCTGGCCGATGCCGATTGATTTGCTCTTTGGTTGATCCCTGGCCGAGAAGTTCTCGCCTGAGAACGTCCGCGGACGAGCCTTCTTTCCAGTCTTTGGCGTCGAAGATCGGGAAGAACTCACAGCACCTTGCGACACGCCGTTCATGCGCAAGCCATTCGAGCCGCCTGACGACTTTCGCTTGTGGGCAGTGACGGGACGATCTTTGTCCACCTCGATGGCTGGTAGCTCATACACTTCTCCAGGCGAGGTGATGTTGGCACTCATTTGCGTGGGCGTGGTATCTGACTTGTCCTCAGAGGTATTGCTTGGAGCTGCGCTGTCTGCCCTGACTGGGGCCGGTCTCGTTTCAGCTGGTTCCGGCGCGTTTTTGACTTCACCATCGATCTTTGGCAGGCTCTTCTTGAAGCTCGGCATGCTTTTGCGTCCCGTGCTGTTCATCGCGCGTCGCATACTTCCCGCACGTTCCCCCTCATGCCGCTTTTCCTGTCGCTCGATTTCTCCAAGAATCGTGGTGCCGTTGATCGCAAAATTCTCATCCGGAATCGGCTGAAATTTGATGATACCACGTTCGGGAGACACGCTGAGGATATCGGCCAGGAAAGACTGGATCAGAGCGGCATTCCGTTTGTTCATGGTCGGGCCCATCTGCGAAGGTACAGCGGTGATTGTGATGATGTAGCATGGGTCGAACGTGCCGCCCAACGCCAGGCAGGCGCTGTGATCGACTTTCACCATGACTGACGAATCTGGTCGCGTGTAGCGTGCCGCCAGATGATATGAGAGATCTGTCACCAGCGTGAATTCATCTTTGACCTGGCGTTACACGTCAGTTCAAGACATCCCTTGCACCTGCTCGAGCACCTACAATCACGTTCGTGCGCAGTTCCGCAATGACGGGAGAGTCTCGCTGGACTCGTTCGCGGACGCTCCCATTCGGATTGTCCTTGTGATGGAATTGCTCGTCGTAGTATTGAGTGCGCTGCCGGGAGGGAGAGGTGTAAGGAGCGGCCATGACACTTTCGCGAGTGCCCAGATGTTTATGCACAAAGTCGCCAAAGTTGGCACTGCCGGCAAGCTCAGCAGGTAGGCTGCTGCGACCTTGGGACTTGTTCGCTGCTGGAAGGACTGCAAACTTGTCGTTCAGTGGAGTGGCAGCATCGGTGGGTTTTGTCGAGCAAACGGAGTCAGTCATGCGATCGAGAGAGGAATCGCGTGAAGGGGACGAGGGTGCATCGGCTGACGAGCTTTCGTCGGATGGTGGCATATCGTCTCAAAGTCAGGTCGCACAGGTTGGATGAGGTGTAACACTCGCACTCCCCACAAATGATTGGCTTCCTCTCCCGCACGATCGACTCCGCAGTCTGCAGTGCTTCTTCGCACTCGGATGGAGCGTCGGCTGCAGAGAGTCAGCGGCACGAGAAGCGGCAATTCAGCAAAAGAGACGCCGCTGGTGACACGGCATGGAAGGAGAGAGGTGCGTTATCGTGATTCGCCAATCCGTGGCGCGTTGAGGACGGCCGGAGCTGCAGACGCGGCAGCAGCGAGAAGAGCGTGCAGAGAGCGGCAGAGAGCGAAGGAGAGAACAGTCGTGCAAATGTTGCGCGGATGCAGTTGGCGGGACTCTTATTGCTGGATGCGTGCAACAGGCCATGCTGGACACGATTCAACTCCCCAGCGCGGAGAGGATGCCTCTCCTTCGCAAGGCGCGGCTTTCTGCACGCGCGCCGCCGTCGTCGAAACGCTGGCGCATCGTTGCCGTCGAGTCTGGCCGCATGCGTTGTCAGTGGTGTATGCACGCCCCGTTTCATCTTCCCATCGCATGCCTTGTCAGCGGCGTCGGGAGAAACGTCCCGCCAACGCCCTCCTCTCTTCTCGTCCGGCACACTTCGCTCCTGGTTGGCATTGAGCACCGCATGTCCATCCCGGCAAACCCTTTCCCGTGGACCGTGAAGGCAGTCCCCTGTATGAAGAACGCCCAACGCCTTCGCCAGACACGTGCTCTTCCAGAGGGAGTGAGCAGTGAGCAGAAGGTGAGGTCAAAAATAGAAACCAATTTTAGTTGTGGCCAAACTGTGGGGACAGAGTTTGGAGATTCAGAAAAGCCACACTGCTTCGATTCGGACTATCGAAACAAGATCTGCCGCCTGCCGCATCGCATCTCGTCGCCGTGAGCTGTGTCCATGAGGCGATGACTGTGAAGCGAGGTTCGAAAGATCGGTCCAGCCGACTCGGCTCGGTGATGCAGCACCAGGATGCAGTGCGCAGGTCCACATCCACCTACCGCTGGCAGCACATGCGGCCCCTCGGGTCGACCATGTCAGCGGCTCTCGTACCATTCTGCGGCAAATGCTGAGAAGCTCAACACACGAGATGCCCATTGCGAAGCCTGCCACGACTTGAGCAGCCAGCAGTTGGGCCATGGGTACTGGCGCAGCGAATCGCATCAAGTAGCTTCAAGTGCTTGAAAGACAGATTGTGTCCTCTTGGTGTTCCTACAACTGAGAGGTTCAAGAGCGAGGGTGAATATACAGGCAAGACGAGGCAGCGCTGTATCCTGCAGCACGTTGCAGCGCGTCCAGTCGGCAGCGCAGACTCTGCTGAAATAGGCCGCCTCTTAAGCCACAGCACGCGCCCGAGTGTTCGATGCCATACTCTCGATACGGCGTACTCGTATGCATATTTGATCACCAAAGCTGTACCTGTCTGTCGAGCCGCCTTGTATAGTGGTCGCTCGAAGCCGGCGTCTGGACCAAGAGCAACATCGGAGCTTCTCCTGATCGACGCAAGTGGGCTGGAGATGTCAATGATTGCCGAAAATGCAAGAGATGGACTTCCGGTACTTGCGAGGAGAGCGGGCACATCAACTTGCAACCTATATGCAGCTTTAACAAGGTCGAATACAGCGCATTTCGCTCTGGCGTTTGGCAAAGACTGAACACGGCTCGAAACGGAGTCAGTGGCCTTGACAAGCATGGCTGACTATGTACACCCATCTGTCTTCCGACCCCGAGCGCTGACTCCTTCTCGCTAGATCTGTTGTGAAGGCCGCTGTAGCGCTTTCCAGCCCATCCAGCGGCCAACATCTTGGAAGCAGCAATGCTTGAGCCGGACATCTATCATGACCACCTGCTGCGCTTTACATCACTTCCCCAACAAATTTCTTACTTGTGTGAAGGCCTGTTCCCAAGTAAGACTAGGGTGCGTTCTTTGGTATCCCGTCACAAGACGTTGCACAGCGGCCGGCTCAGACTGCCCTTTCTCCGTAAGCCTCCGGTATTCAGCTTGATACAGAGCCGCCTCGGACGCATTTGCATTGACAGCTGCACGCTCTGGCTCTGGATCCTCTGCATGTGCCCTGGCACTAATACTTCCAGTACCGCCCGCGGGTGGTAGCCCGCGGTTCGCCCAAGGGCTTCGACTCCAATTGTGCCCTTGGAGGTCTGAGTCTCTGTGTTCTGAATCGTATGCAACCATCTGCGACCACGTGGCCATGTCTAAGGGCTTCTTCCAGTGCCCGTCCCCTATATTAGTCCCTCCCACCTTTCGTACACTGGGTCTCTCTTCACTCAGTTCCGCTTGCGTCTCGGGTCCCCGTGTCGCTGTGCGCATCAGAGATCCGATCGGCGGATGCGATGTCGTATGGGTCAGTCTTGTTCCCAGATCCGATTCCGACTCGGTATCTGCCTCCTCCTCCGCAAGCAATCCCAGCGGCAGCGCCGCGTGACTCCATCGCTGCGTGCCCGAGGCGTTCTGGGTCTGCCAATCTTCCACACGAAAAAGCCTCTGCGTGGGTTCAGGTTCGGAAGTCTTCGCTGAAAGCTCATCGATCGCATCAACGACAAGGTGGCTATCGTTCTGCGCATGTGCTGCATCACGTGGCTCGATCTGCGTCGACGTCGAGTCACTTTTTGCGGAAGTCGTCGTGTCGTCGCTGTTGTCGGTCAGGCTCCACGGTATGGACATCAGCGCGCATGGCTTGAAATGAACCTGTCCAACATGGCGTACGAGTCGTATCTCGCTGTCCGATCTGAAGTGGCACAGAGCGCACGTCGTGACTTCGGCAGTACGCCTTGTAACACTCAATTGTTTCATCACGTCTTCATTCGTTGTTGAAGATGTTTCAGAGCATTCTTCCTTGACATGAAAGCGGAGAGTTTCCTCGTCAGGATATTGCCTCTGGCACCGACGACATGACCACACTATACCACTGTGTGCGGTCAAAATATGTTCCAGCAGTTCGTCTGAAGATCGATAAGTCATGTGTGGGGTCGTGCAATCCTCCAGCAGACAGAAGTACGGCTCCAAATCGTTCATGACATGTGTCCTGCTTACGAATTAGAAGGACAGACACACCGAGGACCATTAAATACTCACTGCCATGCGCGACGATCGTGTGCTATCGCAGAGCTCTTGGGCAATTGGCAGTACGGACAATCGAAAATCTCAACTCCTGGTGGTATTTTTGGAGGTTTGGGAAAGCTCAGCTTCTCGTTGTCAAGCATGCTTAATCGGGTCCCCGTCTGCGACAAAGTCTCTGGATCAACATGTGGACCAACCCTACTTCCAGGAAACTGGCTCGCGCTCTGTATCGAGCCAGCCCCCGGCTTTGGACCTCGCGCCCCCTCAGTCTCTTCGACTACTTGAATCTGAGCACGATCATGACGATACATCAATCGACGCCATCTGCATTCCATGGTTTCTTGCATTCGAGCGATCATGTACGCCGGCACAGTGGTGTCATTCGATCCCGGAATTCTGTTGTTTGCGATCATGAAACGTACGTGGTTCGAGAACTCCTCGATCAACGGAGTTCCAGACTCGTCCAAAGGCTCGTATGTTAGCGACTTGTCTCCCTCGTGCTTCCTTGAGGATTGGCGGATGTATACAGCGTATCTGAGGAGTCTGCCCACATCGCTTTCGATATCGTGTTTGGTATTGCGAGCCTCATCAGAATCATAAGAGTGCATGCCGAAGCTACTGCCGTCATCGGAATCATGGGACTTTTCACCAGATTGCTCTGGGGAGAGTGCCGACACTGCCAACTCATTCCCTGCCACTATTTAGTCGCTAAAACTCCGGATTCACTCGTCTCCAGCTTACAGTGGATAATTGCTAACTCTAGGATTTCGAGCATTTGGAAAAGCATTCGGGCCATCTTCTGAGCGTGCTGCAGGCGATATGCAATAGACATGCGTCCTTTTGCCAGCACCCCAAGGGTAGCTGCCCACATATTGAGACGAGCTCGCTGAATCTCAGTCCAGCCTGTGTGTGAACGTGTTGGTCCCATCAGCAGCTCAACACATCGCCGGAACATTCCAGGGATCTGTGACGCTGGGTTGTCGTCCATACTGGCCAATTTCCCGTAGACTTGAACAAAGAATTTGCAGTAAGTAAGCGGAACAGATGAAGCGATTGAGCTCTAAGGCTGGGACAGCTGAGCTCCATCGTAGCTGACAACAGTATGGCAGATTATGCGGGGTTCGACGCACTCGGTGGGGCGATCACACTGATTTATCACAGCCTCAGCTTCTGTCTACACGAACGCGCGACGATGGGCACTCCCCAGGCAATGGAACTTCTCCAACCAACGCTGGAACTTCTACTTGAGCTTGTCGAAGGCGAGTGCCAGCAAAGTCTTCCCCTTAACTCCCAACGCGGTCACTGTGTAAGGCTCAAGGCAGATCTCGAGATCGTTGTCAACTCCAAAGTCTTTGCAGACAACCTCTACCTAAGTCGATGGCAAATGGTCACAGGCACGAGCTTCCTGCGCACCGTGGAAGATCATTTCACATTGCTTGATTCCACTGATGAAAGCGACTACCCTCGCCTGAATCGATTGGTCAACTGCAGAGCTGGACATGTAGTTCAGACACGTTCGGAATGGTTGGCAAGCGCGCTATGCATTTGGGTCCCAAATGAGGCAACAAATCGTCGCCTCTTAAATGATGTCCAGAACCTGAGCCAGGCCGTGACACCAAAATCATCAATGACACTGCCCCACGAGTGGACCGGAGCGAAAAGGTTATTTGACGCAACGCTCGTATGCTACTCAATGCTGAATGAGCAGTGGCTTACAAAGTGCGATTGCGATCTTTGCGACCACGACAGCGCATTGCTATCCTTCGGTTCTTTGCAGTCGGAAGAAGGAACAGAGATCTCGTTCAAGCTAGCTGCTTGCTTCGCCGAGAACGGCACTGAGTGGTCCTGGCGATCTACCAATATACAAACGGGTCGATTCATCAATAACACTTCCCATACCGCCGAGAATTCGCTAGGAGCTCCGAAGCACAAAAAGGTCTCCTTCGCTAACTTTCCATCGCTGTCTATCGACAATTTACCGGACACCGACATATGTAATATGCTGCGCTCTGAATCTACGGGTACTTTGTATTTGGAGAATTGGAAATTGCAAAGCCCCGGCCAGGATCCAGCGACTGTGATAGAGCCATGCTCATTCGAGGTATGGTCAGAAGCAGAGTCAGTCGAAAGTGACGGCAACAAGCCATCTCGAAAGCGCTCAGCGCGAGTCGCGTTCGAATCAGATACGCTACGACGCCGCTTGGTGACGGCTCTAGTCCTGTCATACGCCTACTTGCATCTGGTTGGAACGGCAGTATGGCCATATGAGCGGACTGACAACCCACTTTGGTATGTAAAGACCCCTGAAGAACAGTACATGCACACACAGCCTTTGATCTCGCTCCCTTCATCTGCACACGAGGAGGATGCGATCGACAACATCGCAATATCAATCAACAGAGTCGTACCCAGCCTACCGATTCTGGCCAAGACTATCCTGGCACTTGTCACTGGACAAAACAGTTCGTGGGATCATTATAGCGCCCATTGTACAGCTCTCGAGCGAGATTTCCTGAGCAGCTTGGTTCCCGCTTTCCGCGACTGCCTCTATCTGGAAGAGCTGAAGAAGGATATCGAGAGTCCTGCTGCCAAGAAGCAATTTAAGAGACTATTTCTGGAGAGAGTGGTTCTCAAACTCCAGTTCGTGGTTCAGGTAGGCTTCGAGCTGGGGTTTCAAGACGTCTTCGGTAGTCCAGAATTCCTTCGCTCGAAGTTGAACCAGGGCAGTACAAAGACTCGCGGGAGTCCACGCAGTCGTTATGAGAAGGGGTATGTTGATTGATCCCTGGTAGCGAAGATTAACCAACGCGGTACTGACTGACAGTCGTTGAGTCGAGATGGCTTGCGAGCCAGCGTCAGTGCTCCGATGGCACGACATGCTACGGCACTCAAGCAGGCTAAGTACGACAGTAGAGTGCAGTCCGGCTTGATCGCAGAGCGTACATTGACCGGAGCAGGACACACAAAAGCGACCTCTGGCTACAACGATTGAGGAAGTGTGTAAGAAGTTACCTGGATGTCAACTCAAGCAACTCAGAGCCTATCAAGATTGCCGTAATCGATACGGGACTCCACCTGACAATTAGCGACCAAAATCTGTACGGCGATCGACTGTCGGAGTGCCGAAGTTGGTGCACTTCCCGAGCGGCTCCAGAGGATTCACAAGGGGCCTATGTCTTTCGCTGCAATGAAGACGAGGATGGGCACGGGACTCACATTGTGACATCCCTGCTTGACCTTACCGCAGATTGCGAATGTGATATCTATGTTGCTAGAGTGTTCCAGAACGGAAACTCCTCGGAGAACTGGCAGGCACAACCAGATCTGCCTCGAAAAGTGGCAGAGGTGAGCTTCCTCTACTGGCGAGTGTTACGGCAAGCACTACTAATCACACGATCAGGCCATCAAACACGCAACTCTTGAATGGAGCGGCGATATCATCTCTCTGTCCTTTGGATTCGACCGTTTGAACCGACAAATTTCCGAAGCCATCACGATAGCACAGAACAAGAATGTGCTCATATTCGCTGCAGCATCAAACGACGGAATGAATACAGGACGTGCTTGGCCTGCGAGTGACAGCCGAGTGCACTGTGTGCATGCTACTGACGGACAAGGGGCATGGTGGAATGGAAACCCATCTGCGATGCCTGATTCGCCGAACTTCGCGTTCCCTGGTGTCGAAATCGAGTCCAAATGGCTTCCTCAACAGGGTGTCGGCCGAAAGATGCGTAAATCCGGGACCTCGTTTGCCACTCCTATTGCAGCTGGCATTGCGGCTATCGTGCTTGATCTCATGGCCCGGTGGAAGGACTCGTACATCGAATGGTGTGCGAAGGGTGGCAGATCCAAGGGCAAAGCTTGCGAAGACTATTGCGAAGGACTGCAGCAATTAAGAACTGTAGATGGGATGAATCGCGTCTTGAAACTGATGTCAGATCACGATGCGCAGCATAGCTACAGATATGTTGTACCGTGGAGATTATTGGAGAAGTACACAAGGGATGATCGCCACCTACTTATAAAGGAAATCCTTAGGTGTTTAGAAATGAGAAGCTGCTAGCCACTGCTGTTGTCCAAATCGGAATACTCATTCACAGGCCGTATCGACCAAGAAGACAGATCAAGCCCATAAGCATCCGGTAACTCCTCATGCTCATTGAACAAAGCCCATTTGGCTTCAATTTCTTGTTCGAATCCTCCGCCGTGACTCTTGAGACGTATTCGGCGCAGTTGATATGCCAAGATGAACGGTTCAGTTATAGTTTTCGTCGAGGTTCGGTCGCTGCTCTGCTCCGCGGACAACTCGGGACCCACACGCACGGGAGCACCGAAAGCAGTGGCATCGACTGCAAGATCGACATCAAAAGCTCTCTGAACCGCTTGCTGGGTGCTGAAAGTGACGTCGGACGCTTTCATGAGGCCTGTGATCATGTAGAGTGGCTTTCTTCGAAAGGTGCTCGCATACGCTCGCAAGTCGACGCTGTCAAGTGCTTTAACGAAGTATGCATCGTTGGGCATGAAGACTTCCACGTCCACTTGGTCGCATTTGATTGTCAATGCATCACTGTGCTCCCGATTTCCGGAACCTCCAGTGCCGAGAAATGGTATCATCGGTAACTCTGCCCATAACCCAAGGCCTTTTGAGGAGCTTTTCGAAGTGTCGTATGACCAAGAGGTGATCGTCTGCTTGCGAATCTGCTCATCCGAGACTGTAATTCGGGACTCTTGATTGACCGGACGTCTTGGGTCGGGATGCTTGTTGGTTTTGTCAACGGGCAAGAGTGTTCCGAGGAAGAGATCTTTCTCGGGAGGAAAGTCAACGTCAGGCAAGAGCATGAAAGTCGGTTTTTGAATTTCCATTTCAAGTGTGCGGTAGTAATCTGAGAACGAGAAACCCAAGAAACATCTTGGAAGCGAGCTCAAATATTGGCGAGGAGGGGCAGTGCAGCCTCAGCCGCAATGCGAAGGACACAACATATGCTGCTTGCATGAGGATTTGGCATGCAGCCTGGACCCTCTTGCCCATAGGCGAAACAAGTCGTCCCCATGAGAACCTCGTGAAATGTTAGCGATGGCATACGTAGAGCAGGAAAATTCCTTTGTGAGAAATTCGGCGGCTCACAACTGCCCATAATTCATATTGGAGGTATCCAGAAGTTTTTGCGAAGTGTGCATAAACTTCAAGCAAGTCAAGGTGTCTCAAACATAGTCCAAGGAGTGATATGTCATCGCAATTAAGATTGAGTTTCTCGTGAACTGGTGAGCCCTAAACTTGAAGCGTCTAGCTTCATTAGCCACATCGAGGAAGGCGCTGCCGCGCTGACACCTTCTGGATGAGTAAGCCGCGTCGGTGACTTCGATGTCCCATCAGGCAAAGTGGGAAAACAGTGCATATACCACAGACCAGAATCTGGAATACTTCACAAATTGTCTTGAAATTCTCTCGACCTGCTCCAGCAATCATGTCCTCTCCAAACAGCTCCAAAACCTACTTCTACAAAATCCTCGATTCTCCTCCTCCATCTCCCCTCCCGGAAACTCTTCCCGCCACACCCCTCGATATTAAAGACAATTTTATCCATTTGAGCGTACGCAGATCTCCTTCTCATTCCATGCATCTCCTCCATTCAACACTCATCGCACGTTAGACCGCCACCCAAATCCCCATCACAGCCGACTTATTCTTCTCCTCACACACCAAACTCTGGCTTCTCAAATTGCGAATTGCAGATTTGGATGGTGAGATTAGATATGTCGAAGGACTTCCTGAATGTCCGCATGTACATGATAGTCAGAAGGGGCTAGGCAAGGGGAATGTGGAAGAGGTCATTTTGGTGGAGAGGGAAGAGGGGGAGAAGTGGGGGGATGTGGAATTGCTGAAGAAGTTGGAGAGTTGAGCCACGGGAACGTGGGAGTGAGGAACTCAGCTAGATATTGCATTGTGGAGTGGATGGGTGCATGTTGATATTCTGATGAGCGAGTGATGAGCGATGAGAGTTGGCTTCAACGCCAGCTTCGAAGAGTTTTGTTTGCAATGGTTTTTCATCGTAAGCTGATACAATTGACGAGAAGGTGAAGCAGAAGTGTGAATAGACGCGCAGAGGATGCAGTCAATCGTGTCTGCGATATTTATCTACAGCGCCGTAACTCCCATCTCATCGAAAGTCATCATGTCGCCGAAAATATCATCACAATTAACATCGTTCCACATCTGAGTGGCATCAAAGTCCAATATCCCAAATGGACCCGACCTCGTCTCATCCGATGCTTCAGTTACGTCCAAAGTGCGCGTAGTTGCTGCCCTAGAGCTCGACTCCTTCTCCCCATTCTGCTCGCCAACCGCAAGCGATGAACCGAGCGCTCCTGCAAAAGTCCGACTAATTTCCGCTTCATGGGAGCAAAGCATTCGAGCAGCCCTCAGAACTTTAACAAGAGTCTTTCGGATCCTCTTTCCAGACCTGGTGTTCCCCCCAAGACTTTCAACAACTTCCAGAGCTTTTTTCAGAGCTGTGCCCTTCGTTTCAAGAGAGGATAGCAGTCTTGCCATGTGGAACGATTCTTCCGGCGGTCCTCCTTCGTGGAAAGTGTTTCGGAGGTGTGTATCGAGGTCCAAGATCAGACAGGCAAATATAGTCAGCGCGGCATTGAACGTGTAATACGATGCGAACCAGAAAGCACCCAGCATCGACGGTCTCGAGCGGAGTGCGTACGCAATGTCGATGATCTCGAGCGCTGCTGCTTCGCAGTATTTGACCGAGTTCTGCGCCATATCTACGACCATGTCGTACTCCTGTGTGGCCCTATTCACTGCACTTCTGCCTTCGAGTAAGAGGGCCAAGACCGGTCGGTGCAGCAATAATCTGACATTAAGGATTCGCCGCCGCATTATGACGCTCAATCGACTGAATTCTGGATCCATGCCTGTTGATCTGACAGCATTCTCCCATGGGCGTAGTTTCAGTTGTGGAGGGAGATTTTGCTCCAGCGATGACATTCGTGTTTCCAGCGCCACTACAGTAGGGAGCATGTCTACCAGACTCAATACCTGTCTCGAATCTAGGTTAAAGCCATACATCTGCTCTAGAATATCGTGAAGAACGCGGTAGAGCAATGTTGTGTGGATGTAGAGCGATGCAGTGCTTGCGCCTCCTGGCAAACGACCGGGACTAGCTAAATGCCTGTCAGACAGCGTTTCCAGACTGCAGTCCGTAGGAAGGTCAAGCTTGACGTATGACTCCGGGATCACTGGTGGTCGACCATAAGACATCGCCAGGATTCGATCAATACCAACACAACCGTACCACACACGCTTTCGGACTTCCATATCGAGAGCTGTCAGACCTTCGGAGAAGCTTGGTGAGTGTAGACCCAGCTGCATCGCAGAACGAAAGGCGAGACAATGCAGCTGCCAAGGATCATCGACAACTTGCGAGCCCTGCCGGTAGAGGCACATCAGGAGCAGTGCTTGAACCAGCATCAAACTTGGCGATTGTAGTTGGTCGTCGTGAACGAGCTGTCTTGCTCGTTGAAAGAAGCCTTCTGCGTCATTTGCATCAGCCTCGCTCGCAGACCCTGGATGGATGCTTATGTATGTTGCGAAGGCGAAGATGACGTTGAGCAAGCACAGAAGTGGACGAGGAACATCGCTGAAGCCGGTACCTTTCGCTGCATTGTACGCTTGCAGCACTTGTTGCTTGCACACAAAGGGAAACAGAAGTCCTGTATCGTTGAAGAATAGCTCGATGAGTCTCATGACATGCTGCTCAGATGGCAGGATGCGAATGTCGGCTGGTCCAGGTAATGTGCCAGAGGTGATTCGACCTCGCAGCTGAGGTGACGCTGCGCGAGTCAAAAGAGAGTGCTCTTCGGATCCTGGCATTCCTGGCGCCGAACGCATTCTACGCAGACGGGTGCTTATAGCAGCTGATAGCTCTCGGATAAACACCACATTCGATGATGGCCCATAGAAAGTGCCTTCCGAGCTGTCCAGTTCTGCAACGGTGACCAGACCATCAACGGGCGCATCGCGTCCTTGTCCGTCTGGCGAGACATCGAGAATCGTCACAGCGGCCGAGGAGCCACGAACATGCTCACTATGGGACAAATCTCGTGCGGAGGGATTGGCGTCTGCAGCCCCATGCTGCACCAGCATCTGAAGTGTTTGCTCCACAGCCCTTAGTCGCTCGTCGTAGCCATCTTGGCTTGTACGTATTCCAGATCCGCCGGCTTTGACCGGTTGTTCGTAGATGCAATCGAACCCAAGCTCAATGCATAGCTTGCATGCCGGCTTTGCGCCATCACACTGTCGAGGTAACGTTCAACCTTTTGTCTTGTCCTGCATTGTTGCATCACTCACCCGGACTTTCCTATTTCTGCAGGACCTGCATGCCAAAGCAACTCTACGCCGCTTGAAAGCCGGTTCGCCACTGTCGGCGCCAGGGCTGCTGATTGGACGACTCATGCTCGTGAGTGGTGAAGTAGTGTTGCGTTGACCTGGGGAACGATCGGAAAGCGCTCAAGGACTGAGGTGGGGAGAGTTCGCGCATGCTTTCCGATCTAGCCGCGGCCTGGGTCTAGAGCTCCTTCTTGGCGGGCAGGAACGATGGGTTCGTTTCGAAGCCTCAGCATTGAGAAGCATCTTGCTTGTTCTTTCGGCTTCTCAAAAAATGAACATCTGGTGCATCAGCCAGGCCCTTTCCAAGTGACCAATCTCCCCTTCGATCAACACTTCCCTCACCCTCTTCGCCACATCTTTCGTCATGGCGAAATACGTGAACGGTGCTCCATCCGGCAGCACGGGAACACCAAACTTGTAGCAGAGCACATCCATCCCACCTCTCACCCTCTCTGAACTATCTTCGTCCCAGGCATTCAAACTCGCCAGGCGATCCAGAATCTCAAACTCCGGGTAGTCGGGCTCCGCGCGAGGATCATCGTCGTAGATTGTCATGCACCTGAGTGGGTTCTCGTCTTGTTCGTCCACATCTTCCGTGTCACTAGATTGGCGACTTTCGTCCTTCGTCAAAGCTGCATCCGTATCCCCGCTGCCACACCATCCTTCTCTTGCTCTCCGAATCAATTCCCTCTCCCCCATATTCCAGATTCTACTCGCCATATCCTGTGTATCGCCCTTGATTCGTTTGATGCCTTTCTCAGAATGACGCCGAGCAAGGTAGAACTCCGCCCAGGCCATGTACTGTCGAAACATCCATTCATTGTCCAACCCAGGCGAGCGATGGCCTCGAGTGCGGAACATATCGACGCCGGGAGATGTTATACCGCGGTGGAGGAGAAAATTTGTTGCTGCAGAGGGAATGAAAAGGTCGGAATTGACTACTGCGCGATCCGAATCATGAGGCGCTGTTGAAAGCTTGGATGAGTGTTCGTTGTCGAGGACGAAGCAGCAGTGCTTGTCGATGAACCGGTTCAGACAATGGACATGCGAGGTAAATCGAGGTCGGGTGAGCGTTGCTTGGTTTTCCCTGTGGCATGACCATTAGCAGATGGATTGCCTACGTCGTGGAATCCGGAAGTCGCTAACTTCCAAGTCAATCAGCTCGTGGAAGTATCGGTTGACTCGACGACACTGTTGTATTTGCTTCAGTGGCAGTTGCGCGAGAACTTGCAGCTGTAGCTCTGGTGGAAGATCCAATATGTGTGTCGTCTGAGGCGCATCGAATGGGAGGTCTGGCTGGCAAATCGTCGCATCGGATGGTTTCCAAATTCGAAAGATTGCGGATCGGACGAGCTTCAACATGGCCAGAGCAACTTTCATGATAAGACTGCAGATGTGTCGCGTCTCGTCGACTTCTGTTGGGAGAAGTGGCCAGCTCACTCCAATTACAACTTGCCAGATGAGCAGACCGTACGCGAACAGCAAAGAGCTGCAGCCTTTTCGTTGGCTGTCAGTCTTGAACTCCATCATCCACGCTCTGCATTCAAGTCTTGAGTCGTGTGTCAGATTCTGACAGCTCACCAGAATGTGAGATCGTTTGTCGCCAGCAGTTTGAGAAATCATGTTCCAATCCGGTAAATTCGGGCCCGCGGACAGAAGATTACCCGGCCGTTCTCAACCTTCTGGTCCCAAGTACTGCGACAACGACACCCTTACCAGGTCCCCGTTAGTGATCCTCACCGTGGAGTCTTCTTTTGAAGTGTAGATGAGCTCTGTCCGCTCTGCTTTCCGTCCGCGCTCTCGAATGACACCACTTGACCGGATCCGGAAGCCTTGGCAAGGCAGAGTCCCAACAGTCGAACCCGAAGTCCTTCCCGGCTGTGCGGCCAGATCACAACCCAGTCGTAGCGTCAATACAATTCTTCTCCTTTTCAGCGCAGCACCCATACTTGGTCCCTGTACGCCAACTTACCAGAACAACACGTACGATTCTCACGTTGTGCTGATAAGCAAGGTCATGTCCGTTTAACTCCGTCAGCCGCAGTGGCCAAAGTAGCACGACCAGGTACAATTTCGATTTCAAGCAAACAACAGCTTTGTAATCTCGAACGCGTGGGCTGGGATGGACAACCGGGTGCGGAGAAACTTGATGTTCAATACCTTTATCCACTAAGAAAATTCGTATCAGCAGCTCGGCGAAATCCAATGCAATGGCGAAAGGCGAATGAAGAAAGGAGAAGACGCTCAATGCCCGCTCGATCGCTCAGAATGCCAATAAACCCAATGCAACCCGACTGCACTCCAAGCGCGCCTGCTCTCGATATCATTAAACATTGTGTCTCGATTTACTGCTCGTTCCAAGATAAGTCGCATGATGGATGTCGTCTCTTCACAATGGCCAGTTCCTCGCCGAAATCTCTTCGGGGGAGGCTGGCTCGCTGACCTCAGCGACGGCTTGCGTAGCCAGATTGCTGTCTATCCGATCTCGACCCGCGCTGCCATCGAGCACAAAGGGGCCGGCGTCGTTGCGTGGCGTCATTGGGCCTTCTGTGACGACTGAGGGCCCTGCCGATAGCGCGAACGGCGCATGAGAGGTCGGCGTGGTAGAGCGCGCTCCATTAGAATCGCTAGGAGATCGCTGGCCGGATCGGGATCGCGAGATGTTGATGGGCTGTGATGAACTGGGCACTGGCAGCGCAGAGGAGCTCGACCGATCAGCTCTGGTTACTGGCTTCGCCTGGGCAGTGGGTGAGCTTATCGATGTATCGTTGAGCATTCTCGAGAGGTCCTCATCCACATCTCCGTCCTGTGATCTGTCACCCGTGTCAGGCGCGGAATCAGACGTATGCTGTTCCTCACTGTCGCCAGGCTCGTCATTTCTGTTTCCGTTCGGGGTCTCTCCGCCTCCATTGGCCTGTGCATCGGCATCTGTGAAATCTTCGAACATCTCCTCCTCCGGCTGCTCGACCTCTGCCTCCAGGTCTGCCACAAAACGGCAGTTGGGGCACAAAAAGTTGGGATAATTGGGTCCGTGGATAAGTCCACGGATGCACTTGTAGTGCCAAACGTGGCTGCATGGCGCCACGAAAAGTGCTTGACAGGGTGCCACTGGGTTCAAGCAGATGGAGCACTCAGAGCTGTTGACACTAGCGGCATCCGAATCGCGTACTTTGGATTTCGGCGTAGATTTGGCGCTGTTCAGCAGTCGCTTGTGTGCAGAGGTGTTGAAATTGTTCAAGCTCTTTTGCCAGCCACGATTGCATTCGATGCGAATCTTGACGCATCTGAAGATTACCTCTTCTCCACCTTTGAAGTCAATGCCGAGCTGCACGACATCTCCATCATTCACTGGGTAGGGACGACTTTCGACGCCAGGGCTCGACAGACGAACGTGGTTGAGAAAGGTGCCTGAGCTCGATTTGACATCTTTCACATACCACTGGCCGTCGGTGCACCAGAATTCGCAGTGTCTCCTGCTTACCACTTTCGACTTGAAGCCCACCACGTCGCTCGTGTTGCTGTCTCGCTCGCTATAGCGACCGACCTTGACCTTGCCGTCAGGTGTCTTAAGTTGGCGGGAAAGTGCGTTGAAGTGGAGCGAGGGCCGTGACGAGCGGGTTTCCACGTGAGGAATGAAGCGAATGGTAGGAAGCGACTCTTTGCTCGGACCCGGCGTGGCTGTCGTCGAGTCGGGCATGGCAGAAGGCATGGCGGCAATTTCTGGTAGCTCAGGTCCGGAAGTCCGGCGAGCGGAGATATTGGAAGCAGTTGGGCCAAATGGCGACGTCCTCGATCGGGTCATGCTGTCGACGGTACTCGTGATGTTTGGCTCTGGCACTGCGGAGATGGTGTTGGTGGAGGTCAGCTGCGCAGATTGCGTGGTTGGAATCCAGCCGTGCTCGCCGGACTGTATGGTGGAGGCAGGAGCGGCTGATTGCTGCTGCGTACCCCGCTCCGAAGTCGACGGCGGAGCCTGCGTCGGCGTGGCACTTCTCGACGGCGAGAAGGGAAGACCGAGCGGAGATGACGTCGAGCGCGTGAGAGGGGGCGGGGGGTGCTGTTGCTGCTGCTGTTCGGAGCGGTGCAGGTGGTTGTGTGTGTAGTTGCGCAGGTACGACAGGCCACGCAGTCGACTCGGGCGGGTGGGCGAAGAAGGCGTTGCGCTGGTAGTTGCAGTGTGCAGCGAAGGAGTCGCGGTGGTGGCAGAACCTAGCATATTCGTGCCCGGACGCGCGATTGCATGCGGCGATCAGACAGGACCAGGTCGGGTGCAGATGGCGAGCAGTGTTCCCTCGCCGCCGCACCACTGCGCAACCTCAAAACCAGCTGAATGTACCACGGGAGGCCGCTTGCGGATGCGCAGTCGCCCTTCCTCTTCGATTGCTGGAGAAGCGGCGTGCAGTCGACTCTCCAAATTTTGCGATGGCTGCGGCTTTGTGAGGAAATTGGTTGGCGCACAGATGCAAAAGCAAGACAGGGTGCGAGGAGGGCGGCGGAAGGTGTTGGAGATGGGCTGGGCGAAGGACGAGGTCTGGATGAGGGCGGCGTCAGCTCACGGACCCTTTTACACGCTGGGCACGTCGATCACCAATGCTCGCGGGTACCGTAGTGAACTCGTGACGGAAGGCGTCGTATAGCAAGGCTGACGGGTGTTATATCGCCAGCATACACTTCACCTCCGAAACACCCTCTCTCCGCCGCTCGAGACTCCCGCCCAATGTCAGTGCCAAGTACGACAGGCTTTCCCGGTCCTTCACGTGCCGAAGAATGGAGGACCGGTGCAAATCTGCTTCCGGCATACCAAGATGGCGGAATCTCGTAGGCAATCTCCAATGCCACTGCACACGACTACGAGTTTTACCCTAATCGTTCCAAAATAACAAAACTGCATCATCATCGTTCGTGCCCATGTCCGCTGGCTCGTGCATGGTTCATCCTTGCTCCCGCCATCGGCATCTCCTCGCGCCGATCCTGCGTGCCGAGAAACGAGTCGTCGACCCTGCAAAGTGTACTGCCATCGCTTTTCATCAACCATCCATCCTTAGGCCAGGACCATGAGCAAATCGCTGTCGCTGCCGCGGCAGGCATCCAGAATTGCGAAAGATGCATCGCGTAGATCTGCCCGGTTACGAAGCTATGCAACCGCATCGCGAGCAGCTCCCTCCGCCGCGGAACCTACAGACCTCGATCAGATAACGACTCTTCCTAACGGCATCAGAGTCGCTTCCGAATCTTTGCCTGGACATTTTTCTGGTATTGGCGTCTATGTCGATGCCGGGTCGCGCTACGAGAATGATGCTCTCAGAGGTGTCTCACATATCATCGACCGCCTGGCCTTCAAGAGCACGACCAAGCGCTCATCGGACCAAATGTTGGAGAAGATTGAGGGACTGGGAGGAAACATTCAATGCGCATCATCACGAGAGAGCTTGATGTACCAAGCGGCTACTTTCAACTCTGCTGTGCCCGACACGATCGCGTTACTCGCTGAAACGATACGAGATCCGGACATCACTGAAGAAGAGGTGCAAAGGCAGCTGGAAACTGCAGACTATGAGATTGGAGAGATCTGGGGGAAGCCGGAGCTGATTCTGCCTGAGTTGGTGCACATGGCGGCATACAAGGATAATACACTGGGACAACCTCTTCTCTGTCCAAAGGAAAGGCTAGACCAGATCAATGCACGCACAATTGAGGCGTATCGCAAAGCGTTCTTCCGGCCCGATCGAATAGTGGTCGCCTTTGCTGGCGTCCCGCACGACGATGCTGTCAAGCTCGCTACACAATACTTTGGCGACATGAAAGGATCAGCAATCACAAATGCGCCTTCACTGGAAACCAAATCATCACAGGTACAGCCTCCTTACCCAACCTCACAAATTCCATCCCAGAAGGATTCGCGGCTCATGTCCAAGATTCCGTTCCTGAAGAACCTTTCCACGTCTGCTACGCAAAAGGCCACAGTCTCACCTCTCGACCCATCGCAGATTATTCCTCATCCTCTGGATGCTCAGATCGATTACAGCCAGCCTTCGCACTATACTGGTGGCTTCCTGACATTACCGCCGTTGCCAATTCCGCCGAATCCCGCACTTCCTCGCGTCTCACATATCCATCTGGCTTTTGAGTCGCTGCCCATTGCATCGCCAGATATCTATGCGCTGGCAACGCTACAAACATTGCTTGGAGGAGGAGGCTCTTTCTCGGCCGGTGGACCAGGAAAGGGAATGTACAGCAGGCTATACACCAATGTGCTGAATCAGTATGGCTGGGTGGAGAATTGCGTTGCTTTCAACCATGCTTACACGGATTCTGGCCTTTTCGGCATCTCTGCCAGCTGTGCGACACAGTTCGTGCCACGAATGCTGGACACCATGGCTCGCGAGTTGAGCTTGCTGAGCGCGGAGACTGGTCTGGGACGGCTATCGGAGATTGAAGTCAAGCGTGCGAAGAACCAGCTGCGGTCTTCCCTTCTGATGAACTTGGAATCACGAATGGTGGAACTGGAGGATCTCGGCAGGCAGGTACAGGTCCACGGGAGACGTATCCCGGTCAAAGAGATGGTCGCAAGTATTGAGGCTGTAACAATGGCAGATCTCAGACGCGTAGCGAAGCAGGTCTTTGGCGGAGGCGTGTACAATGTTGGGCAAGGCTCAGGCGCGCCTACTGTTGTTCTGCAGCAGGGTGAAGAGGAGGGTGTACAATTGAGAGAACTTCCGTGGAATGACATCCAGGAGAGGATTGCGAAGTGGGGGCTTGGGAGAAGGTAGATGGACGATGCTGAAGTGGATTTAGGCATTGGTGAGCAGTGTGTCAAACTTCACGGCAGATGTATGCATATTGTACAGATCGGATTTCAACTCATAGCGGAAGAGCAGGAGGGTACTTGCTTTGTACAATAGACTTTGTGAGGCCGAAGCGACTCAAATGAAGCGGTGTGTCTCTGAAGTGAGCTTCGGCTCTCACATGTGAAGGTAAGTGCGCTAGTGACTGAACCGCATTAGCGCAATTGGGGCCTTCTCGGTGGCATTACTGCGATGGCGACAGCACATGCGGCTCGGTTGCAAGCAAACGACGCAGCATCGAATGCACACGACACTCGACCTCCATCACAGCACTTTCTTTCAATGCAAAATACCCAAGTTACTCATAACGCCGCTCACTGATCGAAACACCATGACCGGCTGCAACGACAAGGAGTCGCAGCCGCTGCCGCCGCTCGTCGTCGCCTCGAGTGACGAGCCACCATCGAACAGAGGCAGCTCGACGTCGTCACAACAGCTAGACAGCATTCCGGTCGAGATGCAGTTCCGCATCCTGTCCTACTTGCCAGCGAAACAGATTCAGTTGTTTCGCCGCGTGAGTCGCCACTTCCGCCAAACGATTGACGCGAAGGTCAGTGAGAGGTGCCCGCGACCAAGGCGCGCTGTCCATGAGTTACTGACTCGAAGCAGGATCATCATAGCATGTTGCTCAGTCGAGGCATCAAGGAATCACTGGCAAAATTCACTGGTTTCATCAAGAGATACTGCGACTTCCCAATGGAGTCTGAAGACGGCGGGCCGGATGCTCTGCTTGACGCCGTATTCGACTTCATATCTGTTCGCAAACTCGACAGAATGACCTGGAATTGCTCCCAGTTGGACATGTTCAGCGATTTCTGGATCGAGCGACAAGCGCGTCTCTACGGAACGCCATCTTTCGGACATGGACCCCTCGAGTTCACCAATGAGCTCGGCAGTTTGTGGGCTCGTTTGGTACTCCCTCACCACGTCAACGCCGTGCCGCCAAAGACCAGCTTTGAAGTCATCTACGAAGGACAGATCGACGCCATGACGGCTCGACTCGAGGCCTTTGCGTACGGTGGCGATGGCCGCGGTCGTCAGTTCGCTGCTATCCCAGATGCTGGTATTCTAACCCAGAAAAGCAACTTCTCGCGCGTTGTCACAGAACTCCGTGACCATGAGATGACACTCTTGCATCGTGCTCTCAAGGTACCGGTGCTCCCTAGTGTCTCTCCATACTCGTACTATAGCGCATCAGGCTGGGTCACTGAGAGGCTACAGATGGCTATGTCGAGTGGTGAAGAGATCAGTGGCGTCGAGAGGGCAGCCTTGATGGAGGACATGTACATCGCTTGATTCGTCTCGATCACGATCACACGTGCTCCAGGAAGAAGAAACTCTGAGCGCGAGCCACTACGAAAGAATGGACTCAATCCATGCGGCGGGCCCTTACCGCTCGCGAGGGCGTATTCGAGGCTTTCAGGTGCATGCAATTTCAGCACGGGCTGGTGTTGCTAATGAGGTTTGTCGATGACGACGGCAGAGTCACGCACAGCTCATCAAGTTAGTCAGGCTTTGTTGCAATGCATACCCCGGAGTCTTCATGCCACCGTGTTCGATTTTGCGAAGCAGCAGAGTAGCATAGTATGTATGAAATGCCACAAGAACGGGAAAGCGCGCTAGTGACCGACCCGCATTAGCGCGCTTGCTGCCTGCTTGACGCGACCAGACTTTATCATTTCGCGTACACACAATTCGTACTTTCTTTGCCAAATCACATCCGATGGCGACCGACCTCAAGATGCCGCCACCGATCGGGAAACCTCCATCGCGGAGATTGGACAACCTCCCCATCGAAATGCAGCTGCAGATTCTCTCCCACTTGCCGCCAAGGGAGCTCCTCCTGACTTGTCGGCTCCTCAGTAACCATTTTCGAGAAGTGATTGATATTGAGGTGCGCTATGCGCGTGCTCGAGCGGCAGCTTCGCAAGCTTATGATGAACAGGAGAACCATGGACCGCTAGCTGGTCGCAGCATTTCTGCGTCGCTTGACAGACTGAACGCTTTCGTCAACAAATATTGCGAATTCCCACTGGAGTCTGAGGATGGTGGCCCAGATGCTTTTCTCGACGCGATCTTCGACTTCATTCGACAGCGGACATTGAGGAAATACGGCAATCTCGATCTATTCCTCGACTTCTGGATTGAGAGATCAGGAGGTTCTTGGTATGACGCATCTAGCGATCCTGCTATTGACAGCCTCTTAAACGACTTCTTCGATATGGGCGACTCACCGGAAGCCTTTCTACAGAATCCGCAACACAGCAGGTTCTTCAAAATCTACGGGCAAAAGATCAAGACCATGTGCGATAGGATCCCAGGTTTCCTGCAGGATTATGTTCGGAAGTCTTCTGAACCAGTCTATACGATATTGTATGGGAGGTACTTCGCCGACGTATTTGAAGTGGTCAAACGTCGCTCGAACGACATGGAGGCCTTGCATCGCATTTTTGGGGTGCCGGTATTGCCAGCCCTGTCACCATACTATTACTGCGCATCTTCTCGCATGGCTCGCGATTTGTGTATCACAGCTATGAAAGGGAGGATAGCCGTCTCTAGGCTCTGGAAGGCTATCTTACTGGAAGAGATTCTCATCTATTGAATTGTGTTCTCAGCAAGGCTTGTATCGAGCGCTTGGGGTACCGCAGATAGCGGCACTTATGCGACGGATCTCACCTCTTCGCGGCAACGTACCTGATCACCATGCATTGTATTTGCTTCAAGGGTCGGAGCTGCTTTGCGGCGGACTCGCACGGTTGAAACTTGTCGCCAGATTGAGAGGGGGAATAAGCATATGACGCACATTTCTTAGAGCTGCGCAACGTAGAACGTGACAGACGCTGTCTGATAAGAGGGCTTTGAGGTCTGCCGCTGTGTCGATCCATGGACCTGGCATACATTCAGTGCAGCACGATGGGGAAGCTATTCAAAGCGAGTTCTCACTCTGCTCACCTTGTGACAGATACCTTGGGATGGTGGTAAGTGAAGTTGACACAGGTGGAAGTCAGCTCTCACATGTCAAGCAGATGACGCCAAGAACTGATTCGCATTAGCTGTCTTCGCTTTTCTCGCAACATTCTTGTCTTGTTCCAAACAATCGCGACTCCAGGTGCAAAGTTCAACTTCGAACAAAGCATCAACTTCGAGATCGAACCAACCAGTCGAGCGGTTCGCGCCAGCAGGTTTAAGGTCTGAGCTTGACAGACTTGACAACGAGTCGTTGCACTTATCCACCATGACGCGCAACAAGAAGAAGCAGAAATCGCCGCCGCCAATCGCCAGTCTCGAGAGCGAGCCTCCAGCGAGTCACAAGGCTTCAACATCAGTTCAATTACTAGGCCGACTTCCGGTAGAACTACAACTGCGCATCCTTTCATATTTGCCAGCCAAACAGATTCACTCTTGTCGCCGCATCGATCACCACTTTCACGACATGATTGATCTTAAAGAAAACCACGGCCCTCTGACGGGACCAAGCATCGCCGCGTCGATGGGACGATTCGACGTCTTCGTAAAGAGATACTGCGAGTTTCCGCTCGAATCCAAAGACGGCGGGCCAGGTAGTTTCCTCGACGCAGTCACCGACTACATTGCAGTCTGTGGCATCCGAGATGTGGACTGGGTCGAAAAAATCGACGGCTTCATGCAGTTTCTGGTCCAGCGATCAAACGACCACTGTCCAAACCGAAGTCCTTTCTCCGGAAGGCTGTCCTGGCAACTCCGTTTCCATTTCAGCGAACTTTGCACTTATGCCGTCGGAAATCTCGAACATCGCATGCAGAACGTTTTTGACCAAATCTACGGAGAGAAAGTGGAAATCATCATCGACAGGATGAGGACGTTCTTGAAGCAGCATGCGAAACAACCAATAGAACATGTTTCGAAGCACCAAATAACAAGACCTCATCTATCTCTTGCACCAGGCATGCCCAAGCTTGCACGCGCTCCTCAGATGCCGCATGGCGGTCGTGTCGTGGGCGTGCCTATCCTACCGACAAGTTCTCCGTTCGCGTACTACGCAACTTCAAAATGGGCTCAAGCCAGGATTCTTGACAACAGGGCTGATCAGAGAGCGGTCAAAGGTGTGGAGAAAGCGGTGCTGCTGGAAGAGATGTTCATTGCTTGTATTTGAGCACGGCGCATACAAGACTGTGACATCCAGCACGGAGCCATGGTCACTGTCGATGGAGTCTCTCACAATTTGGGCTGGGGTCTCGTTGGCAAAGCGATCTCGCACGCCCAGCGGCTGATGAATGATCTCGTCGCTGGATGCTGCCAACGATACAGCTTGATAAAAATGTTGCAGCTGAGAGAAGGCAGCGGTTTCCTGCTCCGATACGAGAATGCGTGGACTCTAGTTCCTACAACCTGCGGCTCTGCAGATAAATTTCATAATCAAAACGCTTTGGAAAACAATCAGAGTTCCCATTCAAGCTGATATTAATCGTTGTGAAAGCTAGGTCAATACTTCATTCAAGCGAGATAATCGCCGGAAGTACTGAGTCTTTTGCGGTTGAGGGCAGATACTGCGACTTACCAGCAAGAGCACACTACAGAAGGCTAACTATAATGTCGCAACAGGCAAGGTTCACTTCAGCAAAGTATTCTGGAGTATACCATACATTGACCACATATCGCACTATCCCGATTTGGTATGGCGTCTCTGGGTTGCCAAGCCCTCGCAACTTGCAGCCTGCAAATACGCAGGCATCGATCACTCCCTCGGTTTATCATTCGTGCTACGGGGCTCATCTTCCATGTCTCAGCAATCTGAAAAGGTCCGTCGCAGTCACCGCAAATCTCGCAATGGCTGCGGGCCTTGCAAGGCGCGACGCATCAAGGTATGCAAAGAATACGATGCCAAAACAAACAATGCCTATTGACTCGCCCATGAAATCCTAGTGTGATGAGAACCATCCGGACTGCTTGAATTGCGTACGCCGGAATGTCGTGTGCCACTACAATGCGAAGACTGGGCCTTCAGCTTCAAGTCCTGCGGTGGCTTCAACGCCACGTCCCCGGAGAGAAAGGACGAATCCGAATACGGAGCCAAATCAATTGGGAGACCATTCCACTCACAGTCCTGTGCAGACGATCACAGTATCTTCGCATACCACGTCTTCCCAGCCTGCCCATACGCCTTCTCAGTCGATCAGTACGCCCCCCAGTGACTCCGGTGTCGCCTTGCCACGACAGAATCATGACCCTTTCGACGCATCTGACATGGCTCTTCTGCACCATTTCTTCGTGGCCGTGGCTCCTACACTGGCAGATGACGGCGGCAGTCCTATCAAATGGCGTGCTCAACTACCGAAGGCTGTTTTTGCATCAGACTGTTCGCTGCACGCCTTGCTCGCTGTATCAGCCCTCCATCTGGCGCGGCAGCGACCCATGGAACGCGATGAGTGTCTGATCAAGGCTACTGAGCATCATGCGCTGACACTGGCCCCGCTAATCAAGTCGCTGGAGCACCTGGATGAGCACAATGCTGAGACTACGTTCTTAGCTGCCGTGTTCCTGTGCTACCACAGCCTTGCCAAGGGGCCCCAACCAGGGCAATATCTTGGATTCGGTGACGAAGCAGACGGAGAATGGATATGGGTCATCAAGGGCGTCCGGACAGTGCTAACCATGGTGCGACCTTTTCCTCAGCCACAAGCAGAGTCGAATGACAGTCCCGAAGCGGTCGCAACTCATTCTCCAAGGGAATCTGCACCAACTTCTTCTTCGATGCCTCCTGTGCTTGACTACGAGACCCCTTTGACCGAGCTGTCACGCATAGTGGCTCTGCTGGAAGGCGAAGCTTTGGCCGGCACAAACTACATGCGGGCTGTCACAACGTTAAGGACTGCATTCGAAGCATGCTACTCCTCACAACAAGGGACAAGGGAGGCCAGATTTGGGGTCAATGAACTACAGACGCGCAGTGTCTTTCGGTGGCTTTTTTGTCTGGAGGCAGATTTTTGCCAGAGTCTTGAGCGCCAAAGTCCGATCGCTCTATTGATCTTTGCACATTTCGACGTGCTTGTACATCAGCTACGGCACATATGGTACATGGAGGGCTGGAGCCTGCACATTATGCAGGGTATATTGAAGCATCTTCCCCATCACCATCATTCCTGGATCCGATGGCCGCGAGAGCAGGTGATGGGCACGGATTGAGGAGATGCGATGATGAGCTGCGGGAGAGGAGCGGTCCTGACTCGCTCGGCATATCACATCTCCAAGAGTATTGCTCCGAGTTGATTGCGAAAGTCGCACTGATCGCGGGACCTGGAGGATTCTCATGCTCATCCAGCAAAATCCTTCACCTCCATCCTGCAGCACGACCCAGTCCAATCGCATGCTTCCTTAGGCAGGTTTTCAGATTTGCCGGCCGTCTCAAGTCCACTGACCCCCAGACTTGGCTCGGTAATTGACTTCTGTTGTAAGAGTCTCCCGTCCCGTGCGCTTATTCTGTCTGAACAGCACAGTCGAGCATGCGGCAGCCCAGATGGCCAAGGCCCTGTAGTAGAATCATCAGTGGATGCACCAATATCCGAATCCAACATGCACTCACTCCAGAACGATTGCAATCAGCACTGTTACTACAGCGATGGCCTTGGTGGCTCCTGTACCGCGTCCGGCGCCCATAGAGGTCACGACGATAACGGTGAGCCAGAAGACTGTCTCAAGGCAGTCCAGGATCATGTTGGCCTTGAGACTTCTCCAGCGCTTGAATCGTGACGAGTGCTCGGACAGCATTTGATACGCGATGATGATGAGCGATTTGATTCCCTGCGCAACAGACGAACGTTAGCATCGAGTCTACTCTCCTGCTGTGGGACTTTCTTCGCCAGGCAGGACTTACTATGGGGATTGCCATGATGCTCGATCTCGAGATTGGGGGATTGGGAATGGAGACGCGACCGAAGGTCACGCCAAGAATGATGATGATGAGGACGATTTGAATGATGTGCACTCTGGTCTTGAACCGCTCCGTGAAGGTGTCGGCGATCGCCATGGTGACTTGCGGTTGGATGTGATGGAGGTTCGATGCAGGTGTGTTGAGGTTTGGCTGCAAAACTTCTCAGGTCTCGCTCTGCTTTATGTAGTCTCGTCGCCGACGTCCCTGCAGTGCCAGAACGGCAAGAAGAGTGAATGGTGGCTGTCGTATCGTGGTGGCTGTCGTCGCCAACGTCTTGGCGTTGCAGGCGGAAGCGACATTGTCACAGCCTAGATCGAGGCGCAATTCACGAAGAGCGGATCTACAGCACAAATTCGCCTGAGCAACATCTTCTGAAGAACCAGGCAGCCATATTTCTACGGGGCCAGGTACGCCACAAATCTCAACGTCTCCAAGAGCGTATTCGTATTCAGCAGCGCATTCATCGAATACGCGATGCCTTCCGTCAACGCGATTGGCTGTTGCACGAGTCACTTGCTTGGCATCGGCCTGCTCGTGCTTGAATACGCCTTGTAAGCAAATGACAAGTCAAGGAAGCTTTGCAAGGAAATATTATTACCAGGTCGAATCAAGCTGCTTGCAATCAGAGTCTGGGTCATCAAGATGTTGCGAGCATCTTACATAACAACTTCCCAGCTCGGATCACCAACCATTTGCAGCAGTATCAAGATGAACGCAACGATGCCTTGCGCAAGACTGTACTACTTGCACAAACGGATACGACGGAGTGTTTGTGAAAATACGCAGTACAATCTTATGCTCAACGAAAGTTGTACAGTATCTATGCAGCGTACATAAATATATGGTCCCAGTCTGGTTTTTCCCTCCACTACGCCGTTCAGAGCTCCAGCAACTCAAACAGCTGTATGCATGTGCTAGAAGGTCATGCAAGAACAAGCTAATCCGTAAGCAGTGTCGTCGCGTTCGAGAAGATCCCTGACAAGCGAATGATATCTTTCAGTCCAACACTTTCGGACTGCCTCTTCCATCCCAGTTCCGTTGGAAGTCTTTCGTTCTCTGCAAAATTGATCATGTCAGCATCGACAAAACATAGTCATCCTTATCTCAGACGTACCGAAGAAATACACTACGAGATCCCGATCGACTGTCACGTTGACACGATCGCCAAAGGCAATCACGGGAGCGAGCAGCTCGCCAATGCTGAAGTTCTCAACCGAAGCCGTGAATTTGTACGTCGGGTTGGTCGATCTTGACTGCACTTGTCGTGCAATTTTGCTGTTGGCCAACATGTAGCGGTCGATGACGGGAGCAGTCCAGAACTTCTTCGTGAAGTCGAACACGTCTTGGTCGAAGATGTGATTGTTGCCGAAGTACGCATCTTTGCGACTGTCAGGTCGTACCGTCAGTATGCGATGTTCTACCTAAAACGGGAATGATGGGACTCACCTCAGGCTAGCATCGTGCTCCAAGACGTTGTGTTGATTAAGTTGGCCACTGGTACGCCACAATCATTAGCATCGTTCCAAAGCAAGTGTCAGTATGTCTTGACAAACAGATCAAACCATGTAGCTTTTGGCTGCGGGTTGGCTGGCAATGCTTGATCGAACATGATGTCTGTCAGGTTGGCCTCGAAGTTGAGTCCTTCAGACAATGCCGCGTGGACGACCTCTCGAGTGAGGTTTCTGCCGTCGTGCGGGAGAAGACCATGGTTGGCCAGTGTGTTCATCATTGGACATGGCCCGCGAACTGTCGAAGAGTGTCAGATTATGGACTGTCGTCACTCGAGAGATGTCAACTGCGAGAGGAATGTCTTACGGTCATTCGGCCCAGCTGGTTTCCATTGGGATAAACGATCAAAGTGACCGAGTGTCAATGGGGCTTGCCAGATTGTGAAAGCAGTTGCGAGCTTCATATTGAATCTGTAAATCGTGGAGTGTGGCTTGATGCTGCATCGCTAGACGACAACACGTCCAATAGCTGTTTATATAACATGCTTACCGTCCAAGTGCCGTGAGCTGCGTACCGCGTCATCTGTGTTTCATCGGAAGTAGAATTGTACGAGTCTAGTTGACCGCCAGGTGCCCAGTCGGCACTTTGCCGTTGGTAAGCCTAGAAATTTGTGCAAGATCTCTGCGCAATATACGAATACGCGGGTCTCGGATACGCAGCACGACCAGCACGACGGATACGACAATGCGCAATTGTTACAGCCTCAATGTATCCCGCTGCGGGTACCACTTTGAGGTCGTCCGACTGGCCGTTATTGTGCTGCCTGCTTAAAGTCAGCATACTGTAGCGCGCAGATGGGAAAGCGCTTAGTATACCCGCTCGCATTCAAAGCGAACTATGGAGCCAGCCTGACTCTCTGTAGACCCTTCGATGAAAGCTACTTACGCATGCAGTCGCCCACAGAAGGCGCCTTCCATCTTTCCAAATGTGAAAGAAATGACCTCGAGTAACGGGATGCAGAAATTTGCGATACAGAACATCTAGTCTATAGGTGAGCGTTACGAACACTTTGCAGAAGATTACTGCCACTTCTTCAACTTGGACGCATGCACTGCTTAAGAAACCTCCAGATCAAATTGACTGACCGCAAACTTGCAGCTGCGACTCCGGCCTGGATTCTGACCGCCGTATGTCAACTCAGCCCCGGCTTGACTTTGGACCAAGTAGTAATTTGCCGGAATCTCCTTCAAGGTTCCCGTCATGTACTTTAGAAAGTCGACCAAGTTACCGGTGAACTTCGTTCTTTCGACCCAATTTCCCTTGCCTTTGCCCCTGCCATTCGCTGCAACGAAAGAATGGACAGTCACATCACCGTTCGAACCTTTGTACAAATCCCAAAGGCCCAAGATGCCAGGTACCTGCACGTTCTTACGGTAGGGTTCCCAATTCACGTAGTCGGTCGTAAGCGGGCCCGCACCGCCACGAGCGCCTGTCCAGACCATGACTTCGTTCTTTTTGTTGTTCACGTCGTTCGTGGGTCCTGTATGAATGTTAGCAGACGAACTTGATCTATCGATCATGATGTTAGGACTTACCGAGCCACAGGTCATAGACCATACTAGCTTCAATGGGCGACTTGGGGTTGCAGTAGAGGTCCCAATTGAATGTCGTCCGCATGCTCCGAATATTCGACAGTGGTATCGGGTTTCGATTGAGTTGCATGTTTGGGAACGACTTCACACCTCCGTCGCCTTTCAACCACGCGAAGCTTTTCAAGCTGGTAAGTTCCTGGTCGCTTCCTCGAACCATGTATAGGACTACTCACTCGGCGGTCCATGCGACCTGATTGCCCTTGATACTATTAACGTTGACACATTGACTCCCGACCAAGGTTACACCTTTCTTCCGACCCCAAATATTGTTTTCGAGAGTATAGCCTGCAGCTTGAATCTTGCCGAAGTCATCGCAGGCGGCATTCGTGTTGAGCGTATCGCTTGCGGCGTCTGTAGAGAGCCTGGAATCGTCGTTTCTTGCTGCAATATGGTTCCCAGCCTCGTTGACCGATGGCAAGTCTTGTCGTAGAGCTGGTGATGCGGCAGACAAGCTCGCGAATATAACAAAAGCTGTCGCTACGGAGTACAACATCTTGATTTCGGTGATTGAATGGCTTGTGTGTCGGAGTGTAGTGCGTTGTTCTGTCGGTCTATCGTCCCTTCTCGTGGCCCAAGAACGCTCTCATATAGTCCTCATGGCTTACCGTCTTGCGGCTCCCATCGGGCAGTGGTATACTTAAGCTTCACCTCGCTACTGCTAAATATGAGCTTGAGTTCGAGCTTGTGTAGACGTGTGCAGTCCCTCTTCCACACGGTAGTCTGTGATCTGTTGGACGAGCTGTTGCTGTGAGTCCAGATATAGTCGTCTTACAGTGTATACGAAACCCTATGTACACCCTTGTCAAACTATGTTCCAGAATGCGTTTCCAGAGAAGATGTGAAACAACCGCGATACAACCAAAAGATCTCATGCGCTCTAGGCGGAAAGCGGGAAAGATGACGAGTGGTCTCCTGGAGTCAAAGGTAACCTGGTCGTCCAGCATTCATAACAGCTAACATTTGAAAGGCCGAAACGATGGCTGAAAGCATTGTGTGAAAGTTGGTGCGAAACAGCTTGAACCAACAATTAGCGGAGAACTACAGTTCAAACACGGCTCTTCCCGGTTCACACTGTCGTGCGTGCAGTGCAGAGTAGCCAAAAAGTTACGCACGCAAAGTGCCCATAGCAGCCCAGCGCTTACCAACACATCGTGATGCATTAGTGATCAGCATAAAGCTACACCAAGAATATCACCAGCGATTTGACGACATTCCAGAAGAGCAATCTCGAACGTGGCAGGGGTGTTCGCCTTGCGGAAATCAGCAAAGAGGTCAGATTCGGGACCGAGTATAGTGTGAGGGCTTGTTCTCGAACAGAATTTCGCGCTTCCTGCCCTAGCGTTCTGTGAGATGTTGTTCCTGAACGGGCTTTCGTGACTGCTCCAGTATATGCCGAGTAAGGATAGCCTTGCAAGGCAACATGTGCCCTTTGTGGTGTCTATTTGAAGGTATCTTGTCTAGGGAAGAGGAAGACCGGACGTAGTGCTTCGGAACAGAGATAAGGCCGAGTTGCGTTACACTCTTGCGAGACGACAACAGTTCGCACACAGCTCAGATGGAAACTCGGGCTTCCTTCCGAGCCGTGCAGCGTACATCACACCAGTGAAGATATGGACTTTGCATCTTGTCAGACATGGCTCTTATTGATCCAAGGACCAATGCGACACAGAACCCTGGAAACGTCGATTCGAAGCAGCGAGCGCATACTTCCAGAGAGGCGTGGTGGCTTGCAGCTGATCGCAGGTCCGTCGTGGTGGGCAAGGTGAGAAATGCAGAATTGCAGTTAATTTGCATCTATGCTCGCTTCCGACCACTGGCATATAGAGTCAACCAGCACCCTCAGCTCTGCAAAAGTTCATACAGACACTTGCCTAGTTGCTCAAACTTCGACGACTCACTGCGCAGTCCCATCCAAAGGCATTCTACAAAGAGAGACCACTTGCCTCATTATGTGCAAAACAATTCAAACCCAATTCCGCTGTGATCGATGTCAGAAAGTGATCAAAGGCGTTCGCGAGCGCGAGTACGAAGAACCACTCCCTACGCCGGACCATCAACTGCCTCCTTGTAAGAAGTACGACGACGAAACCAGACGCTGCGGCAAAGGCTCTATTACCAATCAAGTGACGTATGTGGATATCGATGGTGACCAGGGTTGGAAGGATGCATGCAAGACGTGCTATGGAGGAAGAGGGGTTCCGGCGATTTACGCTGAGCCGGCGGTAGGCAATTTGTACGTTGGATGAGGTCTTGACAATGAGAATTCGGCCAGAGGAGGGTAGAGGGCGAGTGCTGGGAGCCAAGTTGAGAGGAACGCGGTCTCGGAAGCGTCGGTATTCAAGGTATCGTAGCTTTCTGTACAAGCAAAGCGCCCGTCTTTCTGCCTTCTGCACGAAATCAGTTCTTCGGCTGCACAGTCTCTGTCACTCCAGAGCATCGGTTTCGCGGATCCAATTCCAATATCAATCGCTCGCGCTGAGTTAGCCCCACTGCTCCCAAAAGCATTCTCCAGCCTCCTGCCCAGCTCAACGCAACTTTCTCTTGCACATTCGTGTTCAACTCGAAAGGACTGCCGCCGGGAGTTCCGCACCATTGAAGTACCTGCATCCTTCCGCCCTATCCAATGATCAACTCTTCCAGCAGAGCTGCACGCTTGATCGGACTGAGTACTTCTCCATCCTCAAGAGCCAGCTTGATCAAAATCCAGGCCCAACGTGACTTCGTGCAGTAGGTGACGGGTGCAGTGTATGGCAACGACGGGACATGGAGCAAGTCTACCAACTTGCTGACCATAGCTTGACGCCTCTGAGAATATTTTCCATCATCCTCGTACTTTCCAGTAGTCGGAACTCTGACCAACCTGTACTTCGGTGGCTGAGGAGCAAAATGGCAAATGGGACGACCCTCCAGCTCGTTCTTCTCCGCAGCACCGAACATTTTCAGAATTTGCTCAGCTGTTGTGGCGCCGAACAAATAGTGTGCAGTGTCCATATGATAGAGAAGAAGTTTTGTCTGGTCGTACGTCCAGTTCTCCTTGGGTGTCCACGGGTCGGACTCGTATGACGCAGCTGCGTAGAAGTGCAATGTGATGGGCCACAGGGTTTCCAACTCTTCGCCCAAAAGCGGAATATCTTGCGGGTTTGCGCTGGCATGCCAATGGTCCCAGAACATCTTGCCAAACCAGTTGTATTTTTCGATATCCTCGTCGTCCCAATCTTCATGGAAGTCATCGTTGTGAAGCGCATTGTCGAAGAAGAATCCCAAAGCGCGGAGAAATGATGTCGGAGTGCCGTCCTTGGCGAATTCATGCGTGGGATAATGACAGAAGGTGGCGATCGAGTCGTTCAGACGCCGGAGCGCGTAGTTGATGCCAGGCTTCAGGAAAAGGCTGTGGTTCTCGGGCGCGTCGATGAGCTCGTGAAAGTGCCTACTGATGCGGCGACATTTCTGAACATCTCGCGCGGGTAGCATCAACAGGACTCGAAGCTGTATTTCCGGAGGGAGGTCAAGCAGCGTGGTGGGATAGTCGAGAGAGTCGGAGGTGTTCACGGCATTGTTGAGAAGCAGTTCCGGGATGCGCGCGAGGTCGGAGTCATCGCAGTGGTGGATTATTGGGCTGGAGGGTCGTGACGAATGGATTTCTTCGATGTTGTGGTCCTGTTCGATGCGCGAGCTGTTGGAACCCATTGTCGCGGTGGTGTCACGGGCGCTGTTCCGTGTTGACGCGCCGATGCCCTTCAAGGCGCACTTCTTGCGATTCCATGAAGCGGAGGGGAGAGAAGCGGTTTGGTGGTTGGTGTATAGCAGAAGTGCAGTGAAGCGCGGCTTCGGCAAGCGCGTGAAGGGCGGACCCACTTTCGCGTGCCATTCACTTCTGTTTAGCTCGTCTTTCACTGCAGGCTTGTCTTAACCTCGCCAACAATACAACATTCCTCGCTCTCGTCAGGCCTTCCGCTGCAATACACTGCATCTCAGACTCAGTGACTCCAGTTCCAGTCACACCTGGTCGAAGCAGCAGCGAATTCCTCCCATTGCCTTTCCATCCCGCGCGCGGAACTCCCACAATATGACAAACAGCGAGAAGCGCCAAAAGCGCAAGGCAGCGCGCCAGGAGCCTGGTGAGTCAATCGAGCGCAACCGGCGCTTCCAGTTGACCTCTTCGAGTCGCGCGCTGACAATTAGCTATCTGTAGGCAAGCCTCCAGCGAAGGAAATCAAGTTCAAGGAGCACTTCATCAAGATGCTAGCCCCAGAGCTCCAACTCGCCGTTCTCTCATTCCTCCCAGTCCAGGACATCCAGAAGTGCCGTCGCGTGAACCGGTACATGAGAGATCTCATTGACAATCCTGCGAATCAGGTCATCTGCGCTGCGCCGACTATCGCCCAGGCACGAGAGAAGTTCGACCAATTCATGAAGACTCATGTCGAGTTCGACATGGACGCCGTAGATGCCGACGGAAATCCGTGCGCCTTTCTGGACGCCCTCGTGGCCTTGACGAAACTTCGCGGCATTGCCCAAGACCGTTGCCTCTCGTACACTCTGTGGATGATGCAGTTTGTGGAGCACTGGATCAAGCGACGCCTGATGCATACGCGATCAGAGTTGCAGCACGACGTCCAAATAGAACAGCGCTGGATTGTACTGGGCATTGCGAGCGATCTACATACACTCCACATGAAGCAGAAAGGCCTGCGTTTCAAGGAAATCGTTGAGGAGCCCGTCGACGAGCTGGAGCAGTCCATCGAGGAGAACACATCACTGGAGCTTCTTGGGGTTACGAGTGAGCAGTGCGACTCGGCGTTCTTCCAGAAAGTGGCCGCAGGTGCGTTTGAGGGCACGTCATACCATACAGAGGACAATACTGAGGTCGCATGCATGGGCTGCAAGCCTCCCTACAATTTCAAGCTCGTAGGGTTGGTGTCAAAGCTTGGACAGGGCCATTGGGTCTCTGAGCAAGAAATTCAAGAGTGGCGTCCGTACGCCGAAGGCATGCGTAACGGTCAGAGCTTCGATGAAGTCGTTGAAGCAATGGTCGAACACGCTGAGAGGGAACGACAGCGTGAGGAGAATTCCTGGACAGTGGTGCAGCCGCGAGCAGGAGCACGAAATGAGCGACACGAATCCGCGGATGGTTGCAGCGACGTTGAGAGCGAGACCATTCAAGCCGGAACCGACGCTCTCGAGCAGCCTCACACAGCGCAGACGTCGTTATCGATCACTGGCGACGATGCGAGCGATGATACTCTATCGCTGCCAGATCGCCCGGTCAAGGAAAATGACGAGATTGGCCCATTGCTGTCCGAACTGTTCGGCCTCCCTCAGCTGCCCACTGACGCTCCATTCGCTTACTACAGCCGCTCTCGATACCAAGTGAGTTTGTTGAAGGAGGTGATGCAGGGCGAGAAGACCTTGACACCTCTTCGCGAAGCTGGGATCCTGAGCTCCATCCACATTTGGTAAGTTATCGCTACCACGCGAACGGCTGTCGGCCGCCGCCATGCACGGTATCCCGGGTGGAACCTCAGTGATCGCAGTGGTCACCCAGCAACGCCACCACCAGAGTGGATTACTATCGTCTGCGGGCCAGCCACATCGATAGCAAAGACGCTGCACCGGCCGCGAGCAGGACGCCAGTTCCGATTGAGAGCAACGGCGATGTCCTCCCACTCCGGTTCTCAACAGAATTCGACTTCGCGGGTAGACTAGGCTTCTGCCCACACACAACATGCAAATCAATGACTTTCCGAATCGAGTCGTCCCGCATGTTCTGCTTGATATCCACAATGAAAGCCTTTGTATCTTCCAAGCTCCAGCCGAGTGACTTTGTGAACATCGCAGTCGTGAAGCCTTCCATTCCAGTCATCGTACTCAGCATTGTCCTCTCTCCCAGCTCTCGCTCTTGCGGATCGTCCATCCAAGTTCCCCATTTGTGCGCGAAGACCCTCTCAACCACTCGCAACAGCCCTGCTCTTTCTTGGAAGTCTTTCAAATGTGGTCCCAGCTGCAATTGTCTCCCTCTCTTCGCCGCCGCCTGCTCCATTAGCCGGTTCCATCGGAAGAATGGTAGGAACTTGTCCACATCCTCTCCCATGTCGATCTTTTGCCCTTGCGCGTCTAGCATGTACTGTCTGCAGAGCGAGAACTCTTGATGTTCCACCCATCCCCCCGGCACAAGATGCTTCACGACCTTCTGCATGAATTTGTCCCAGTCTGCTACACAGCCGTGTACAAGACTCAAATGTATCAAGTCAAAGTATCCTTCTGATCCGTCTTCTTGCGCCGATGGAAATGGCCAGTCGCTTTCCATGTCTTGCACAATCCATCCTACATTCTCGGGCTTGTTTTTTGAAGGTTGAATTGGACTGACATCCATGCCTGTGATCTTTGCGTGTGGGTATTTGTCTGCCATTTCGAGGCACCAGATTCCGCTGCCGCAGCCTATGTCGAGGATTCGGAGAGGTCGGTCGTTTGGGGAGGGTAGAGGTGCAAAGTGGAGTCTGTCTCCTTTGACTTGGGTCAGGATACAGTGTTGTTCATTGAGGCGTTGGATCTCGGGCTCGTCGTTGGGCATGTAGTAATGGCCGAGGGAGCTGGAGGCGTAGCGGCGGCCATTGAGGTAGGTCCATTCGTAGCTCGAGAGGGAGGAGGCGTCTTGCTGGGCTTCGTGGGTTTCGGCTCTGCACAATGTGAGGTCTTTGGGCGAGACAAGGGAACGAAGGAATGGCCTACGGGTGTTCCACGTCTACGAAGCTCTCGTCCATTGTCGACATTGTGACTCTCCTTCCTCCTCGCTTCTGCATGGACCAGGAAAGATGCGTCCAATGTGTGACTTTGAGGCCTTTGGCTGTACTGTGGCCTGGTTTCAAGCAGCTGGAGTGCTCGCCGTTCTCTGCTGGGCCGGAATAGTCCGCTCCTGTATGGAAATTTCAGGACGAAGTGAATGAAAAGAGCAATACTCACCGCCTCATACTATAACCGGGCATTGCAAATACGTCTACCGCGGCGCAGCGGCTGGTCTTACATATGCAGTCCCAAGGTTCACCAGGTGCTGCATTTGCGCAGACTGCCGAAGTCCCCACCGTTGACAGCTCATAGCTCGTGCAGCAGCGCGCAGTAGTCTTGTCGCCGGCGTGGCTATTTCGCCAATGGGGGCGTGAAGGCATCGATAGTGCTTCATTTTGGCCGGCATAGTGCTGTCAGAATGCGAGATCAGACAATGGGCAGTTTGTTGGGACAATGAAGTGCAGACGACGATGTTGTGTCACTTCGGCTCGGGAAGAGGTCCGCGCTTTCTGCCAAGACGAAGGACAACAACACTCCCAGTGCCAGCATTCGTCGTCGAGCATCATCATCATGTCAACGGCGAGCGACAGCGTGTCTTTCTCCGGATCGAAACGCTACCTGAGCGTCTTCGGGCGAGACGCAGAAGGGCAGCATCACAGTTCAGCTCGTGTGGTCGATCCATGATAAGACAAAGTACGAACAAGCGATGCGAATGCGATTATACCACTTGAGCCGGCTTCAAGAAGGGCGTCCGCTCCGCTGTTATTTCGAGGCTGCTTAGAGTGCACGCCGAATGGCCGCACTGACTCCTGCTCTGGGCTAGATGGACGGAAAACAGCAATGGAGAGCCATGCGACTTAACGCGAACGCGTGGTATGAAAGGCTGGCCTCTGCTTGAGGACCAGGCACCGATCCAAGCATGAGATGCTTTGCAAAGATGCTCGCCACATCGAAGTATAAGGCTCGTAGTACAGAGTTGCTACGACCCAATCTTTTGGCCTCGTTGTCTCGGGCACGGGGAGCAGCACTAATGTCGCATTTAAGCAGTCGGCAAGTAGGGAAGAGCGACCTTCTCGTTGTAGACGCTCACACAAAGATGAGAACCGACAAAACCAAGAAAACCTAGTTAACCTAGAAAACCGTCAAAACCGAGAAAACCAACAAAACCTGGTTAAACAGGTTATCCGTCAAAACCTGGTTAACCTAGAAAATCATCAAAACCGACAAAACCAGGTTAACCAGGTTAACCGCCAAGACCATCAGAACTCGCAAAATTGAGAGAACTGAAAAACCTGGTCAACCTGGAAAACCGAGAGAACCTAGTCAACCTAGCAAACTTGCAAAGCCAAGAGGACCGTCAAAACCATCAGAAGTCGCAAATCGAGTCCAGACTGAAGACCTCATTGGATATGGCGCGATCTCCAGGAGCCGGGTACAAATGTTCGCTTATTTTCCGTTGCTACTGAGGCTGATGTGACGGTCGCCCCAAAGCTGACTTCATCAGGCAGAAGCGACGGGCTCATCTCATCGCATCGTTTTGAGGTACAGAATTGATTGGAGGCTGCGTCTTCGATCTCACCCGCGGGACACACTGGATTGGAAGCCTCTTTGATATGTGAGTGGAGACGCTAGCCATCGCCGAGAAGGTGTTGGCACAGCCGTCACGAAATGAGCCGCAGAATTGGTCCAGGATTGGAGTGTGAGAGACCTCTATCTGAATTCGACGCCTCAAGCCCGGAAGGTTCCTCTCTGGGAAGGGTTTGAGAGCATCGGCGACGCAAGGAGTTGGCACCGGCCGGCCACTTGCAAGCGTGCGACGAAGCCAAGTTGAGAGCGGATTGTGTTTCTTAAGGCAGCAATGATCGTAAACATTGGCCAGCTTGTCTCAATGAATGCTGAGGCAACGGTCGTCGAGAAGGACATTGGGAGCAGAACCGGGGATGGGCTGACTGCGATCGAAATGGCTGTGCTTTTCGAACAGCCGGATGCGGTACGATGGCTGATTGATCATGGTGCGGCTCCCGGCGTTGTCTCTTTAAGGGATCTCGATGAGAAGGCCCAGGTGAAGCGACTGACCGAGCACCAGTCACAGGTGCTGAACTGCAAGACTGGGCAGAACGTCGCAACGGCTCTGCATGTTGCTGTCGAGCGCAACGACGAAGAACTGGCTGATTGAATGCTGCGCAGTACGGATGTCGACTCCAGCATTACAGATGTCAGATTCGAATCGTCTGCAATGGAAGGGGTTAGCTTCTTGGAAAGGACGCGTATGCTAGGTCTACCAGGACGCAGCTCGCCCAAGCCTTTAGCTGTGGAGAAGCTGGGTGAAACTTGCCGCCGCACTGCCCGAAATAACAGGACCTACGCCTTACCTGCGATCGTGAAGTACGAAGTACTTCCCTGCTTACCACGTTCTTGCCGCGTGGCTATTGTCTGGTCTGTCGTCGAGTCTTGCAACGAAACACAAGCGATTGTTGACAAGACAGGACAAGTCGTCTTCAATCGCAACAAGTATGCTGGAGGATAAATCCAGAGGTCGAGACACCATCCCAGAAGAATGCGCATCGAAAGTTCTGGATCAATCTGTTCAATTGACACGACGTTCACTGCCCTCAGCTGCCTCCGCCTACTACCGCCTCAAGTGCTGGGTTTTAAGGCGCAGCTATGTCACAACCGCACGACTGGGACTCACTGTACCGCTACACTAGCAGAATCCAGACCATGATACCCGGCTTCCAGGTCACCCCTAGTATACCTTATTTGGCTGTTGCGCAGCTCTCTACTTTTAAGCTTTCACTACTACCTTTAGTGTGGCTGGTAAATCTACGGGCTGTGCTTAGTGCTGACTATTCCCATGTTCCAAGGCTACGACTACAGACTCATCTGAGAAATGATGCTGGTCATTCCGATAGAAGCCGCTCTAATGCTTCGCAGCAATCCGCTTCCAACACCAATTTTGGTTGCATCAATGCAACTATCGGCCATTGCATCACTGTGACCACGCTGGGCAGGTCCCGCTGCAGGTCAATCTTGATCTGATCACGAAGTCTACACCAAGAACATGGTATCTTGAAGTCCAATGCGAGGGTGCGATCCCTCTACGCCGGTAAACGCTATAGCATGGACACGCGAGAGCAGTCATTTCGGCTTTTGCACAGCCACCCCTAACTGCCGGCAGAGACTTTTCAGAAGACCAGGAGTGTGGTTTCAACCATGACGACCCCTTGCCCGACACATACGAATGTCTCAGTAAATATAGTGACATCGAGCTCATGATCTGGCTTCATCTGCTCTCGCCTTGGGGATATAAAGCAAGTCAAGTACTGCCCATCCTTCCACTTCGAACTTTCACTTCAACAAGACACATTGCCAGCTTCAACAAAGACCCTTCGTTCCACTACCGACAGCAAGAATCCAGACATCCATCAAAATGCTTTTCAAAGTCGCTACCGCCGCAGTCGCGCTTTGCGCCGCCTCTGCATCAGCTATTGCTCTCCCACAAAACGCTGGCAACTCTGCCGGATCCAACATGTGCGATGCGTCGACCTTCAACAACGGAGCAGACCTCGATATTCCACAAGCAAACGCTAAAGATTGCACGGATCTCGTTGCGGGCCTTGACACGAGCCAGACGTGGTCGGTGTCAAAGAGCTGGGCTCGTCTGTCAACACAGGGAACATGTAAGCATTGCGATCTCATCTGGTGAACGTGAGTAGCAGCTAACGAGACATTGCAGGTGCTTTCAGCGTTCGTGTCATCGCTGGTTCGAAGGACGGATTGGTTGGTGGTGCCGACTTGGCTGACCTCGTGAACGACTCTGTCAACAACTTCCAGCAGAGCGGCCAAGTTTCGTGCAAGGGTCAGTTCGGCCAGGTCGTGTCTGCGGAGGGTGAGGTTGACTGCAACACTCCTTCGGGCGGCTCGCAGGTCAGAGTCGAATGGGTCATTGCTGCTTCTAGCTACAACCCATCGAACTAGATATTGGCAGGAAAAAGGAACACATGTACAGCACATGCACTGGTAGAGGCATTCAGAAGTTCCACAGTTGTTGTATGACAAAGACAAATCAGATTACATCGTCCAGCTCTCTTCCCATCGCTCCGTGCAGACTGATCACATGGGGTCGAGGTTCCACATACGATCATGCAGCGTGCATGTCCATCCGCATGGCATACAGCTATACACAAGTAGCATGCGAACGCTTCCTCCAAGATCAGCCTCGCAAGACGTGGTGTGTTCGCATTGGACGTGGCACTCTGCATCCCTGCACTGAGCGGCCTGCTCAAGTTGCCTGAATCCTGCGTGGCTCACAGCTCGCAGAGTAGGATTGGGTCAAGTACATCTCGCGTAGAGTCCCTGGAAGCTCTCGCTCACAGCTCATAAGTCTCTTTGACCCAGGTTCCATTATAATCTTAGTTCCAACGTCTCCATCATGTATGGCACGCATACCAGGTATGGCTCCCCAAGAAACAATGTGATGACATTCGTGAAATTGCTCACTTGCGTAGTTCGCAGACAGGATCGTTCGTCGGAATTGCCCACAATGACCCAGCACTGTACCCTCGTCGAAACACGACCGATTTGATTCCAGCTCAGTGCTCGACCCGACCCAGATACTATTTCATCAGCTTGGACGGCACCCTCAATCATAGGGACAGGTCTGGCAGCGCCCTATCATATGCTACGAATGTACAATGGCTTCATCAGCTGGTTATGAGAACTACAGAGGATGGTGTTCCAGTGCACAAGCTTTATCTGTCAGGCGTTGGCACTGGCTGAGCGAGCGCGATGACAGCAAAGCGGCCTTACTTGGAGCCGGTACGCGTGCAATCGCGCAGTACATGTCATGACGATCACGTACTGATCATTGCAAAGGCATAAAGAATTCCATTAAGGACGCCTATCGTTGGCTGTGCGATCATGGCGTCACTTCTAGTGACAAGATAATTCTGACAGGATTTTCCAGGGGTGCACATGCCGCTCGCGTGCTTGCGCTTCTGATTACTGACCTTGGGCTTGTTCGTGCTCGTTTCATGGAGCACGTTGAGATCATGTTTGAGCACTGGATCAATGGTCGCGAAGAAGAGAACGACCAGAACGCAGATGCAGCCGTATTCAGGCTGCGAGCACAGTACAGCCAATGCATCACAGGTCCCATGTGGATCCATACTTGTGCTGTTTTCGACACAGTTGGAACAATGGGTAACCCATTGACCTTCAATCGAAATTCCAACAAGAAGCTTGGCTTCGCTCGAAAGCGCATTGGCAATGTGACCAAAGCCTACCATGCCGTGGCGCTGGACGAGGATCAAAAGTTCTTTCCCGTCAACCTCTGGGAGGATCACGTTCCTGGCCAAGAACCCGACAGAATGGTACGACAATACTGGTTTCGCGGCTCTCATAGCGACGTCGGGGGAGGCGAAAACAGTTTCCTGTCTAATCTGTCACTCGTCTGGATCATTTCTATGATGGAGAGTGATCCGGAATTAGACATCATGTTCGATAATGGCAAGCTGGGCCAGATGTTGCAGGCGAATACGATAGGCCCAGCCGTGACGAATTCACGCACTGGAAAATACAGATTTGCAGGCAAGAGCACACGTCAGCCAAAAGGCCAGCATGCCGAAAGGGTGCATGTGTCTGTCCGTCTTCTACAAGCGCTCAACATGGTGGATCCCGTAGCGGAGCCCGGTGAGCATATGAATGGTCCGTGGCAGGACACATTTGGATGGTTTTGGGGCTCCCGCCCTAACGCGACGGTCAAGTTGAGGGAGTCTGATCATGCACATTATAGTATACATGGGCGTGACAGCAGCTACGAAGATCACGAGGAGCGCTATCTCCAGACTATGGGATTGATTGCGAGCGCTGCTCCAGCTGTCTAGGTGGCTCGGTGCCACAAGCAGTGTTAGCTATCACCTCAGTCTAGTGTTTAAACAGCTTAGCAAGCCTTGTGCAGGATCGGACGAGAATTGAGGAACTATAATTCCTGAAGGCCATTTCATTGAGATCTGAGAGATGCGTGTCGACACGATCGTTGCGCAAGCCGAGCACAGAAAATGGAAGCCTAGGTGCAGTTCTTCATTACCATGTGCCATGATACCGGTCTTTCCGTGCACAGCAAGCTTCCCGTTCACGACATGTTGGCAAAAGCTCGAGCAGGAAGCGACGGGGAAATTCGATGCCAGAGAGGCGTGCATCCACGACTCACCTGCCAGAACAGGGCCACCAGCGGGCGGAGAACTCGTAGATGAAGGTCGCAAGGTACTACGCGCCAGCAAAACTCAGCCCGGCTGTGAATAATACGGAAGGCATCGTGTGAGCATCAGTGTCCACATCTATTCGTCCAGATAGGAACGTGTGTCTACTGCAGTGGACTTGCAAGCGTTCTCGAAAGGAGCGGCCAGGACACTAGAAGCGCGGCAGGACGCAGCGAGGAGCGAGCGATAGAATGTCCGAAGAAGGCGCTTTCTAGGAGAGTCTGTTGCTCGACAAAAAAAAAAATTGGCAATTCGCAGTAGCTTCTTTCTCGCGCCTTCGCTCGTTCTCGAATATAGAGCGGAATGTCTCTGGTTCTGGCATACGGATGTACACATGTGGCATGGGTTCGCTTCCTTTGAACTCAGCCTTTCAAGACTTACTGTCCTTGAGATTCGCATTCTGTGGCTATCTCCGCGGGGTGGTTACGTAGTTACGACCAAGCGTAATGTGGATGTCAACGCCAAGCCGGATGTAGAACACAGATGACACAGCGGCTGCACTCACCGGTCCCCCGCTCCAGTTCCTTGGCTGCCGGAGACCCGTGTGGCATGAAGTAGGGTGTGTGTAGCACGTTGCCAGCAGCCAACGACTCCTTGCGCGACTCGGGAGGATTGCACGAAGGATTAACAAAAGTGGGTGAAGCACTTCCTGATCCACTGTGCCAGACGTCACAGCTTCATATACAAGAACACAGGCTCGGCAGCACTGCTCTTGGCCCGTGAATCCTGAAGATAAACGGAGTATTATATACCAGTCCTCATGGACGCCGCGCGTTGGAGATCCCAACATTAAGTGACGAATTCGCGCTCAATCTGGAAGACAGTACACAACATAACAATGCACAGCATTGCGCTTTCATTCGCTGCACTGGCGGCCTCTGTCGGTGCTCAAATCGTGTCCTCTAGCACTGGAGCATCCACCGTAACAGCCACCGCCTCTCAAACCGCATCGGACGAAGTGGCACAAAGCTCAAGCACCCAACCATCTGCCTCTCCAAGCACGACCTCCCCTCCGCTCACAGACGCCGTAACAGGTCGCATAATCCTAGATTATGACCGACCGGTAGAGGGCTTCGACGCTTCGCTCATTTGCGGAGACAGCACCGATTCCACCTACGTCCTTCAATGCGCATCGACAAGCGCTCCGAACTCCCTCTGTCAGCAGCTAGGTCGCGTTGCGGTTCGTGTCCCATCAAACATCCTTTCTTCCCAGCTCCACTTAAGCAAACAACTAACACTCGCCTTCTCTCATCTCCCAGATCACCATCACAGCCAACCCAACCGCCTACGAACTGCTCTACACATCGCGCGCAAACGGCGGCGCAGGCACCGTGACCCAAATCTGTGACTTTGGCGGACCCTCCGAATCTGCTACCTCGGCGACTTGCTCGCTGTTAGGCTGGGTCGGCGCAGGCGGACGTTCCGTCCAAATTACTTCGACAATCGAAACGATCGGGACCGAAAGTTTCCCGCCGATTGCGACGTTTAATGTTACGGCCGGGGGAGACAATGCGGGCGCGGAGACTTGCGCTGCGACGTCGTCGAGTAGTGCTCCCGATGTTCAGCCTACGGGAGAGGGAGGACAGGAGTCTGCTAGCGCGAACGATATAGGTCGCGTAACGAGAGAGGTATATAAAGTTTTAGTCCCGATAGGTATCGTCGCGGCTCTAGTAGGTATATAGAACATATTATTAGAAAGTGTTATAAAATAATACTCTACTAGGTTTATCTACGAGTTTTATACGTTTAATATAGTACGATATTTAGAGAGAGTAGAATAAAGTTAGAATATTAAATTATTAAAATATTTATATCGAAGAAAGTATATAGTATACGCTTATAAAGAGATACTATATATATTATAGTACCTTAGGTAGCTACTATAGCTATATACTATAATAAATACTTTCTTATAAAACTATCTATTACTAGAGAAATAGTTATAATATATTATTACTTTTCTCTATACTATAATTAGTCTACCTATAATTCCTAACTAAACTCGACTCGAGTTTATCTATACCCGAACCCGAATAGGCTAGAGTCTAAACTCGTAAAGAGTCGAGTTTATTTAGTCGAGTTTATTTAGTTCTCGACGAGTAATAGAGTCGTATTTAAGATATATAAGAGAGCGTATCGCGTTAACTAAACCGAAGAGGTTTCTAGTACGAAAAGTCGCGGTTTATATATCGTCGCTGCTATCCTAAACTAGTAGAGTTAGGTATAGAATCTAGGGTCTACGCGACTACGAGCCTAGTATATACGCGATATATATTATCGCGACTACTACTATCGAGTGCGTATCGCCCGTAGTATCGTTAGGAATATATTCTAAGTATCGTAGAGAGTTAGGCGTAGTCCTATCGCGTATAGTAGCAGCGTCGTAGCGTATTATCTAATATATTACGCCTATTATCGTCCGTAGGAGACTATAGATTATAAAAATTATTCTGCCCGCTAGAGGACGCGAAAATTCGAGTAACGTTATATAAAATTATATTAAATAGTAAGGTCGCCTATCTACGAGTTTAGTATCTATCGAGCAAGTCGTTTATAAGATATCGATATCGCTAGTCGCGCTACGTCCGCGCTACTATACGGATTATAATAATTATATAACCCGCTAGAGGGTATAAAAGTACGTACTATATAATTAAAAATTATATTATATAGTAAGATTACCCGTTTATAAGTTAGAAGTCTATTTAAAGTATCGTTCGAGAGGTATCGTCGTCGCTAGTCGCGCCTATTACTAGATATAGGAACCTACGAATTGCAAAAATTATAGTACTAGGTAGAGGGCACTAGAATTCGAGTAACGTTATATAAAATTATATTAGATAGTAAAGTCGCCCGTCTATAATTTTAAAGTCCGTTAGGTATATTATTCGAGAGATATTATTATCGCTAGTAGCGCTAGTTTCGTACGTAGTAGGCCGCGGGTTACGAAAATAATACTATACGTATACGGATACTAAAGATCGCGCGATATTATACGATATTCTATTTATAATTAACGTCGCCTAACTCTAAGTTTAGAGTCTATTCGTAGTATCGTTCGGGAGGTATTATCGTTACTAGTAGCGCTATTATTATATATAGGAGACCGCGAATAGCAAAAATTATGCCCCCTACTAGAAGGTACTATAATTCGAGTATCGTTATATAAAATTATATCGAGTAGTAACGTTACTCGTCTACGAATTAGAAGCTAGTTCGTCGTACTATTCGAGAGGAATCGTCGTCGCTAGTCCTATTAGGGTTAGGGTAGCCCGACGAAGTATTCGACTACGAGGATATTAGCGTCCCGGAGGGCAAGGTAGGGTTATATCGGACGTATCTACTAGTACTAGAGTATCTACGTCTAGTAAGGAGCGTTTCTAATAAGGAGCGAGTATAGTATACGTTAGCTATATAAAGCGAATATAGTAGGGTATAGGGAACTAGTTTATAAGGCGTATATATAACGTTAAAAATCGACCGTATTTCTATAACGTATCCGATTATCCCTAAATATTACGTTAATTTTACGGAGCGACTATAGCCTACCTACCTACGAGTTAGGAGTCTATTTAGAGTGCCGTTCGAGAGGTATTAATATCGCTAATTCTACCTATTATAGGTAGAGGTATCTATAGAAAGCGAAAATTATCCTACCTACTAGAGGACGACGAGAATTTATATAGTATTATATAAAATTATATTAAATAGTAAAGTCGCCTATCCCTAAGTTTCGTACCTATTCGTATTACGATTCGCGAGGTATCGACGTCGCTAGTAGCGCCTATAGTTATATATAGAATACTACCGATCCTAAAATTTATACTATCTAGTAAAGGGTACTAAAATTCGAGTAATATTATATAAAATTATATTCGATAGTAACGTAGTTTGTCCGTAAGTTTAGAGCCTATTTAGTAGGTTATTCGAAAGATAATATCGTCGCTAATCCCGCCGATTTCGTAAATTAGATACCGTATATTATAAAAATTATACCGTCCGCTAGAGGACGTTAAAATTCGAGTAACGTTATATAAAATTCTATTAGATAGTAAGGTTACCTATCCGTAAGTTTAAAGTCTATTTAGTATATCGTTCGCGCAATATCGTCGTCGCTAGTTAGGCCGTATCGTATTCCTCTAATAATACTATCCGAACTAGCGTTATCGATATAGTCTAGAGTTAGTATCGAATATCGAAACGAGTAGAGAGTATCTAGGCATCGTTATCGTTCGAAAGAGAGTTATATTCCGTTATAATAAGCGCGCGTCGTCGTTATTATCGAACGAAAGATAGGAGGCGAGCCTAGCTAGTATTTTTAGAAGTACTATTTTAATATTAAAATTCCGCTATAGTATAGTACTACTATTAATCGCTCCTAAAATACGTATATATTTTATCTATTATACCCCGTCGTTACCTACTAAGTTTTAGGAATTATAAGTACTATTATTAAGTATAGCGAATTATTCTATCGTCCTTATATACTATTTAAGTTTCGCTATATCCTAGAATAGAATATAGTAGAGGCAAGGTCGCGTACCCCCGTCGATATAATTACGTATGCGAACGCGTATCGTCGCGAGTATTATAATAGATTCTATATATAATTCTATAGCCTAGCGGAGTAGATAGACGCGTTCGAGAAGTTATTTACCTACTATTAGGAGTATCGTATAATTATATATAAGCGATATAAGTACGCTATAAATCCTACGTAGGCGAAAAGCTATATCTAGAGTAAGTACTATACTATATCTGCGACGTAGTATATATAGATTATCGTATTAATCGATCGATTATTAGAAATCGTATATAGCTCTAAGAATATATATTATCCTAACCTCGTAGGCGCTATAGTACTTAGTATCCTAGTATATAAGAACGGATTACGATATACCTATATCGTCGAGGGCTAGGAGTATAATTATACGTATCGTAAGAAGCGAGTAATATCGCGATATTATCGTTAGTAGTATAGATAGTAGAATTTATATAAGAAAGGTAGGCTCGATTAGTAGACCGACTAGACGACTATATAGATAGAGAGTTAGTTATACTAGTCGTTTTTCTAAACTAGAAAGTAGTAGAAGATATTCCTTATCTAGGTAGTACTAGCGTCTAGGTAGCTTGTCGAAGTAGATATTATCTAGAAGATCGAAGAGTAGGTAGACTAGTTAAAAGTAGATTTATAAAAGGTATAGGAAGAAGTATATACTAGTTATAATAGGTATAAGGCTAATCTATAGTTAGAGTATACTAGATAGGAGCGCTATATTACTAATAGTTATCGTAGGTAGGTTACTAAGTTCGTCTAGGCTACGCCCTATATACTTAAGATCTAGTAATAGTTAGAGGAAGAGTTCGAGAGGTTCGATACTTAGAACGAAAAGGTATTATTTTATACGTACGAGAGTACTATCGTATTAATCCGGCGTACGTTCTAGGCTAGTCGTATCGATATTATCGGGCGGTATACGTTATACTATATTAACTAGTAAGAAGTAGGAGGGACGATAAACGACTAGCTATTTTATAGTAAATAGTAAGTTAAGATAGTCCGTAAGTATGCCTACGTATTTATAAAGATATTATAGTATATATAGAGGACGGTCGATATAGCCGAGCGGCTACGATATCGATTAATAAGCGCGTAGTAGTAGGCGTTAATACGGTTACGAGACGCTACGCGAAAGAGTATAGTAGACTATAATTAGAGGAAGAATATCGTATAGGCTAGTTTAGCGTAGTAGATCGCTATAATAGACTATAAGTTATAGGACGATAAGTACGAGAGCGTAGTATTAAGTAGGTTAGTAGTATTAGAGACGTATAGCGAGAAGGATAGGTAGGTACCTACGGTATATTTTACGCCTACGTTAGCTACTATAATTATAACTATACGCGCTATTATTATCTAGCGGGCATAGCGCGCCTACGTTAACTATATCGAAGAGTAGGTACGGAACGGTAGGAGTTATAAGGCTGCTACGTAGGACGCCCTTATTATCTACGAGTTAGTATAGTAGGATATTATCTAGTTTATAACTATAGTAGAGTTTAGCAGGCGATTCGGCCCTATATAGACTATATATATATAGAAGATATACGAGATAAAGATCCGATCTACTACTAACGCCCCTAGCTAGATCGTATAGACGGGCGCGAACTAGGACGTCGTCGTTATCTATAAGATCTAGTTTAGTATAGACTAGATATAGAGCGTCGTATATAGGTTAGTTAATACCGCCTAGTAGCGATTAGTCTAGGAGTTATTATTTATAATCCCCGGCGTCGCGTAGTAGTAAGCGGAGGATATACTATAGTTTAATATAGCTTATATCGTCGATAACTATAGCGTTAGTAACGAGGAGTATAGTTTCGTATATAACGTATAGAACGCGTAGCTCGTAGACAGGTAGAAGTAGTTAGTCTAGCGCGTATTCGCCGAGCCTATTATCCGCGAGCAGTTTACCGAGAGCACTAACCTACCTATATTCGACGCTAATACTATAGAGGCGTATTTATAGTAGGTACGATAATAGAAAGAGGAAATATTAGTATTAGTATATATATCTACTAGGGCGCCCGCGCGAGCTACCGAGTTAGTTAGTATCTAGCGCGTAAACGGCGAGAACGCGCGGTGCTACTACGGCGTTATAATCGACTAGGGTATAGTAGTATTTACTACGTCGTACTATAAGGAGTTTAGCGCGAGCTAGAGTACTAAATATATATACTAATTCGTACTACGCGAGATCGGCGAGTTAGTCGTATATTATTTATAGTTAGTAGAGCTATTCGTCTAGATATTATAGAGTAGCCGCGTAGGGTTAGGGTTAGGGTTAGGGTAGGGTTAGGGTTAGGGTTAGGGTTAGGGTTAGGGTTAGGGTTAGGGTTAGGGTTAGGGTTAGGGTTAGGGTTAGGGTTAG